>CM066036.1:244287876-245746293 GCA_033557465.1 Ichthyophis bannanicus | reverse complement strand
CAGGACACAGCACACACAACAGATAACAATAACACTACAATAGAGGACACAATACAGTACACTGTAACACAGGTGCTGTGTCAAGTAAATGAGCACATGTACACAGATACTACAGTGATTTTTTAATTTATCCTCTCCCTCTATCCTGTGCCGTACCCCTACCTCAGCCTCTCTCTCTCAGACTCTGCTTCAATCTCTATATCCCGCCTTCCTCTGACGTCTTGCCACCACAGCCTCACTCCCTATTGCACACTGTACCTTTATGTCTCACACCTTCCTCTGGACTACCTCTAACCTATCCTCTGGCTCTGGCTCACTCTTTACCTCTGTGTCTGTTTGTGAAACTCCTCTAACATCCCTCACCGTGTGCCACGTGTTGAGGCCTATTTATACGGTATTTGCACGTTTGATTTCTGCACATGCGCATTTGTGCAGGCGTGTATTTGGTGGGACACGCTCGTGCGTCGCGCTCGTGCGCCGTGAGTGTGACGTCATACGCATGGGCGTTTGCAGGCGTCAACACACACATGCGCCGAGGGAAATAGTGCTACGTATGTGTATGGTCACGCATACGCATTACGTGGAGTCCCGCATGGGCGTCTGGGTGCATTTTTCCGCATGCGCAAGGCGATGCGCATCTGCGTGTCACCACGCACATGCCGACACCCATGCGTAGAGTCGCGCATGCGCGTGACTCTAGACCTTCGTCTGTGAGCAGATGCGCATGCGCATTGGACGTCACGGCAAGGAAAAGGAAATATAGGTGAGGGAGAACAGCTTGTCGACGTTGAGGGTTGTAGGCGGAGAAGAGTAGAAGTGTGTTTGGTGAGAGACAGTAAGGGAGTCCGAACAGGTGTATGTGTAGATTGTTTGGCTGGTGTTTGTATTGAGGATTGTATTGTCTTGTGTGTGTATGGTCTGGTGTGTCTTGTAGTTTGTACAGTGCTTAGATAGTTTATTGTGTGTGACATAGTTATTTGTTTCTTAGTTTGGTGGGAGGAGTTTTATGGCGCATGTCTATGCTGCTGCATGTGTCCTGTGCAGTGGGCAGATGCTTGGGTTGCCGAACACGGGAGATGGTGTCGATGGGGCTGGGGCACAGGGCATGGGTATAGTCCCGCAGCAACTCAGACCTGCAGCTGTGGTGGCGGTCCAAGCCTGTGTTGTTCGTGCACGGCGCAGGAGGTGTGCCGAGGTGCAGGCTCGGCAGCCACGCCTCTACAGGCCCCGTCCCCAGCTCTATGACATGCGAGAGGACCAGGTCATCTCCCTTTACCGACTGAGCACAAGGGCTATTAGGGGTCTCTATGAGGATCTTAGACCTGACCTCGAGCCCCTGACTGATCGGTCCTATGCCATACCTGGTTTAGTCAAGCTCCTTGCTGCCTTACATTTCTTTGCCTCCGGCTGTTTTCAGACATCTGTGGCCGCAGTGGGTGGCATGAGCCGGCCCACCTTCTCACGATGTCTCCACCAGGTACTGCGTGCCATGGTCAGCCGGATGGGGGATTACATAGCCATACCCCACACTAGGCAACAATGGTGGACCCTGAACCAGGCCTTTGAGGCATTAGCCGGGATACCACACGTGATGGGAGCTATTGATTGCACACATGTTGCCCTGGTCCCGCCTAGAGACAGGGAGGTAGCGTACCGCAACCGCAAACACTACCATTCCCTGAATGTTCAGGTTGTATGTGATGCAAATCAGCATATTCTGAATGTGGTCCCTAGGTTTGCAGGGTCCACCCATGACTCCTATATCCTGCATCACTCGGCAATATTCACACAATTTGAGGAGGGACGTTTTGGCGAATGTATCTTGCTGGGTGAGTATGTCAGGGTCTTTTATTTCTGTATGTCATTATACATGTTTCTATTTGTGATCACAGTAGAGGTTTTATATAGTTTGACACATGCACTTTGCATATGATTGATGTTAGTCACAGGACTGGTGTTGGTATACATTATTACATGTTTTTGTACGTCTGGTACGACTAGAAACATTAACCCTACATCATGATTATCCTCACAGTCTATGACCGTTATATGCACATGTTGTACATGTGCTGCCACCTCAGTGCAGACATCTATGTTGTTGATGATGACCTCATAGTGCATGTTGGTAGCATATGCAAACATGGGGTGGTTGGTGGGGTGGTTTTGTCCACAACATACACCTGTGATGATGTTTAATTGCTGGATAATGTTTCTCCGTCATTTAACATGTCTGGTTCTGGATAACCCTAATAGTACACACATGTCATGTGCGTGTCAGTTTGACACACGCACTCTGTGATGGAGTTGTCACCCAGGGCTCAATATCTGACATGAGTAGGTGTATATTAATATCTGATAGATGATGTTGAGGTTTCCAGCAGGGAAAACACGTGTGCATATATTTGGCCAGACATATTGCCTATGTCACAGCAGACTTGCAACAATATGTAGTGTGCTTACAGTAGCCTCTGACACTGTAGTTGAGGGTACGTTTGTGCCATCTTGTCTGGCCATTCTCATTTCACATCACATTGTGTAAAATGTACAGTTACAGCAAGGGGGACTACGTGGGTGCATACACAGCGGTATGGGAACCAGCTACAGCGGACGGTTATGTGCCTATGCATATGTTTTGGGGGCAAACTAATGACGGGCACAGTGTGCATGTTGGACGACCGCACCTTCAGAGGGATGTGTACAGGATGGGGACTGGGAAGACTATGGCTATGACAGGCATTGGCGCGCAACAATACACAGTTTATTTTGCCTGACAAAATAAACATCATATGTTGCCATTCATAAACAGGATGTCTACAGGTGATATGCTTTTCATTCTTACCTACCACCATGGCATACATGGTGTGTATGTGTGCCACACGCAAATGGCTGTGTGTTTTCCCTTGGTTATTGATGAGACATACCCTGTGATTATGGGAGCATTGGATTGCTATTGTGGTGTCACCATTGTGGGTTTGCAGATGTGGACAGTAACTGCATCACCATATGCATGTAGCACACACACACACACACATTATTTAAGGGTGACTATGGTCGTTTGTGATATTTGATATGTGTTTACGGGCTGGATAAGCCATGTTTAGCTTGTATGTCATCATATGTATATCTGATAGAGCTGCATAGTTTTCAGCTGTATATTGTTGTCACACTGTCTTGTTGGTTTCTTTCTCATGTCGACACAGCTGTCAGGACTGTGTCACATGGACCCCTACATTTACATGCAACATTTCTTTCTGCAGGTGATGCAGGATATGGTTGTCGCCCCTGGCTGCTGACTCCTGTTCGTCAGCCACGGACACGTGCAGAGCAGAGGTACAATGAGGCCCATGCCTCCAGCCGCTCTGTCATAGAGCGCACCTTTGGCGTTTTGAAGAGTCGCTTCAGGTGTCTGGATAGGACAGGCGGGGCCTTACAATATGAGCCACGCACTGTTGCCGAGATAATCATAGCCTGTTGCATCCTGCACAACATTGCTCTCAGGCACGATATCCCTGCAGAAATTAATGAGGATCTTGAGGAGGATCCATTGTGCCCCCCTGTACGTGCCAGTGGTGACACACGGGAGGGCTCAGCGTTCAGGCGGAGGTTGATTGCAGAGCTGTTCACATGTACGTATTAAGTCGCTTACGACACACATGTGCTATACAATGTGTGTAATGTTTATTGTGTTATGTGTTAATGTTAACATGGAATCTGGATGACACACTGCAGTACCAGTTGACTCTGAATGCCAACATCACATATGTCCATGGGTGTGCCACAAATAATGTGGGATTTGCACAACAGCAGTTGGTGGCAGATGATGTGGGGGTTTGTTGGTATCTGTGTGGTTTGTTTGGAGGGTGCAATTCACAGGTAGTGTATGCTTCTGATATAAACAGCTGTTGTCAGACCAGAAGGTGTTATCTTACATGATATGTGTGCCACACAGTGTCAGCCATATGTTGATATGTTCATGTTGGACGGTCACTCCCTGTTTGTTGACTGTTGTCCATTGTGGAGCGCTACGATTAGACACATTTGTGATGTTTATGTTGGTATTAGGCTCCTGTGACATACCTATGTTTGTGTGCTCTTCATGTGTGTAGCAACATGTCACATAAAGCACAATAAACATAGTTGATGCTAGTATGGGGAGATGATATTAACAGTTTGGGTGGTATGTGGATGTCAAACATGACGTGTGTCAAAATGTATTGTTGATCAGGTAGCCATGACATGGATGTGGTTAGGGATGGGGACCTTCTGCATTGTGCAGCCAGGGGGTTGTGATAAAACACTTTTAACTTGGTGAGTCTACCTTCACTGCAGTGATGGGTATCTACACACATGGTGAGATGTATCAGCCAGATACAGCAAAGGGTGTTTTACAATAGCCAGTTGGATCACAGCATGTGGGTGTTGCTTGTGTTATAGCAGGTATTTAATGGATTGGATGGCATATCTTGCTGATGCTCTTGCAACATCATCCATCATGCGTTAGCTACAGGCTGTGTTGTGTGTAGGTCACGTGAACACAGACCATATGAGCAAATATCTTGCAGACACAAGCAAGGCATGATTATGTTGACTTACATACACAGACATAGGTGCCAGCTATTTATCAGAGGTGCACATGTAGGGTATGCATGTTTCAACGTTCAGACTAACACACATTGGGATGGCATGCAGCCCTCAGGGGTTTGTCACATGCAGACATGGGGTGGTCCATTTTAACACATGCAACACATTATGCATGTTATTTGTGCACATCATCAGAACATAACTGTTAATATTACAGACGGTATGAGATGTACAAACCAGGATATGTTTATGATACGGGAATACATGAGGTGGGAGCGCAGATATCCAATGCTTTTCCCTATTGTAAGTGGATTAACATACAACTTTGGCACAACATTAAACAGGTAGAGGAGTCTTTTGTCACAATATGGTGATAAAAGGTTTATAGTGCACTCTGCGACTGAGACAACAGAATGGTGTGCGCATACCCCTGAATTGCTCTGTGTGTACACGGACAGCGAGGTAAGGGAGGGGTCGGACACACTACACACACCTCAGGATCTCGTTAGACATCTCCGTGATGCCTCTGACATGTATGTGATCTGTACATTGTGATAGGGAGCAGTCATTAATTGAGGGCTCTTGTGGGGTGTGATAGCTGGGGACATGACGGTGCAGTGTGTGATTCATGGCTATAACATGACATTTGTTTGCTTATCTTGTGTCTCCATGTGCAGAGGACATACGTGGTTTGGATGGTGTTGGTCTGGTGCTTTGCCATGTGTCTCTACATCAGCAATTAATCATTTTGTTTTGGTAGGTGGTTGTACATAGACATTGTGTGTGACCGCACTAATTGAAATCATATGTTCCTATTGATCTGTCATATTGCACAGATGATTTGTTTTCCAATATTCTACGTTTAGCATCAGTAAACCATCTCTTGCTGGTGTCACTCATATTCCCTTGTGTCTTGGTTAAGCATGTCCTCTACCACACTTTCACTGTGACATGTGAAACAGACCTGCATGTGTGTGTAGGTTGTTGTATTGTGATGTTTGGCTGCACGTTTTCTGTCCCCAAACAATGTACTCT
Source organism: Ichthyophis bannanicus (assembly GCA_033557465.1). NCBI lineage: Eukaryota > Metazoa > Chordata > Amphibia > Gymnophiona > Ichthyophiidae > Ichthyophis > Ichthyophis bannanicus. Next base: position 245,740,677 of record CM066036.1, on the reverse strand, counting down.
CAGACAACACCATGATATCATTGCATGGTCACTGGGCCGTTATATCTACAGATCTACACCTGTGCACATGCAGGCCATGTGTTACAGATGTCGATTAGACATTTCCATGCTGTGGGGGTGTGGCTTTGTCGTTTGCCTGTGTGATGTTGCATTGCTCCGACATCATACATTATCATGTGCTGTTAGGGGTGTGTGCCTCTGGGTGTCTGTTGTGACTATGCTACCTCTTACATAGTGGTGTAAACGTTGTCAACATTATGGACATGTGTTGTGTGCATTGAGAAAACATGTTTCTTTTGTTGTCATTAAGCACTGGTCTGTTTTCATTTGTGTTTACAGATATGCACATAATCTGGACCGTCATCAACGTTGGCTTGCCATGGTGAATCTCGAGCTTTTGCTGACATTGTCTACCTTCAGGTGTTCCTGATATTGTTGTGTAGTGGCTCAAGCGATTGATGAGCTACACCTGATGCACACACACGGTATGTGTATTGGTTTCTTTTGGGGTTCATTACATCTGTCTTTCACTGTTGATGATATAATGTTGTTCTGATGGGCATGTAACATTTTCTCTAGACTCACATGAACAGCTGCATATGGTGTGTAGCTGCAACACACCTGTGTGACAGGCGCATGGACATTAACATATCCATGTGACAACCATGTCTGTGTTGAGGCATAATGATGTTGGCCACATGGTTATGTTTCATATTGCTATCATGTCCTGTTTGACTTTGCATTCCTTTCTTCAGCATTTGCACAGCTGTGACGTTATGACATTTGTGTTTCTTTTCAAAGGTGTCTGACGATTACATACCTCTCCTCTCCTGACACAGGACAGTGGACATACCGGGCACATCTCTTACACTGCAACTGTTGTCAACAACACCCACCTGTTTGAGGACAGACCACCATGCAACTCTTTGCTATGACATTTTGCCATTGGATGTTTTACCTCTGAGAGTGCAACACATGACTGGGATAGACATTATTGATTTTTGACTACTGCTTTCACCCTGACAGAGGTGTCGATAGCACTGCTGATGCAATTGATTGGCAGGACGTGCTCCTCATTGTGGGGGACACACATGGACTTCGAAGGACTATGGTATATTGATCACAGACCCCTGACTATGCATGTCTTGAGCCTCAAAGACACTTTTAACATGAGTGTTTGGATTTTAGATACAATTCTGACGTTTTACGATGATCCCCCCTTGTGCAGCAGCAACTGACATGGACATTGTAGGTGTTACATTTTGTCACAGTTGGGTGTCTCATGTTTTGTACCATGGCTGTGACATGGCACCGATGATATTCTAATGTTTTTCTTACAACACAAGCATACAGCCCATGTATTTGTCATGTGGCCAACGATGGAGTGCTCCTATTGTCTACGTCAACCTATTTGCCACCTGGACATGATCCCCATTTAAACTCCACAATGTTTTCAAACACAAGACCATCTTGGGATGATGTTTTCAGTGACCCATGGGTGTTTACATGCATGTGTGGCATCACTGTATCATGTTGCCATGTGGCTGGTGCTTGTGCATCTCACTGACTATGTTTCTGTGACACCACATGTGGACCTATGGCTTCTGTGTGGATTTAGGTGATATGTTTGTCCATTATTTCCTTATTTATATGCTGCTTCGTGTTTGCGTACTGTGCATACATGACAGTCTGCATGTCTGTACACACCTTGCATTTCCCGTCTTCACGGTCATGACTATGGCTTGTGTTAGCGACACTCACATTGCCACATTATGTTTGCAGTGTGGCAGTGTGGGTGTCAATACTACTTGTTTACTGGGAAATTCCATGTATCCTGGTATATGTGACGATGCACTGTTTCCCCACACCAACACTGCATGTTGACCTCCTTGATGGTGTAATATGTGCATATTTCTGCTGGTTGTTGAGTTGGTATTATGTCTGTGGTCATGTGCATGTGGTATTTGTTAGCAGATGCTTATTGTGATTTACATGATTGTTTGTGTCCATAGTGGTGTAGCTTGTACTCCCATATCGGGCATTGGGATGTGAGTATCATCATTACTTTTCTGTCATGTTTTTGAACATTAAAGTCCTTTGCACCAAATATCTTTTTGGAGTTAGTCTGACCCCTGTTTTGACAGTTGGGTATTTTCTGAGGGACAGATGAGGTGTATTGGGTCTTCAGCATGCATCATCTCATCTGTACATGCACTCATATGTGGGTGACACATTTGCGACATGCAGCAGCAAGGGGGCGCTTGGGGTCTGGTGTCAGGTGCAGAGTATGCACCTGATGCACATTATATCTGGTGTGGATAATTTGTTGTCAACCAAGTTACCTTTCTGTAGGAGGTGGCTTTGTGACATGCTAAAGGTTTTGAGCACTTTCCGAGGTGATGCGGCCAGCCCTGATATTATGATGGCACTGTCTACACTATTTGTGATGTGCAAACCAAATAAAGTTCTGTATTTACCCAATATGTGTTTCGTGTGGTGTTTGCATTTCAGGTCTGTCATCATGCTCAATGTGTGACTTTGTATCAGTCATGACTCCTTGTGAGCCCATGGATCCATCATTTTCCTTTCAATGTCACAGGGTGTAGATGATGTTTTTGTTGTTGCTAGGTGATGGTGGGTTACATGACCTGCCATGGGCCACATGGGGTGCTTCTGTGACTTGTTCACTGTTTGTTTGGTGTGCAAGCCATGTTTCACTTCACTATGTTAGTCCTCCGGTATTTGCACATACATCCCCTTTATGTGTTTGTTTGCTGGACATGTACATGGGTCACCTATGCTCACATCCTTGTACAGTGCCAGCTGTGTTAGTGACAGCCACATGGCACATCACTGTCTATGTACGCTTGACATCCACACACGCCCTTTGGGATCTTTGTGTTAGAGTGTGCTCATTGATTGCTTTTTGTTATTGGCTATGGTCATGTGTTTGACGTGTGCTGTATGCATGTTTTTTCCGCACATGTTTTGTTTTTAACATCTCTAATGGCCTCACTCGGCCATGAGGTACCAACAGGTTCCTCAGCTCTACACACACCCTTTACTGTCTTCACTGTAGAAAAGGGTGCATCCTGTGTGTTGCCTAGCCATGACATTTGTTGTGTAATAACGACCTCACACTTTAGGGTCTTTACATCCTGTTGCATGTGGCCCTTTCTTTTTGATGAGATTCAGGTGTTTGGTGTGCTACACCTTATTGCATGTTGAGCTGTCTCCTGTTCTTCTCCTGATTATTCACCTGATCCAGGGAACATCCTCTGATGGCGTTGTGTTTAATTATATCCCTGTTTTGCATGCTGTATTCAGTGCAGGACATTTCATTGTGTTTGTGCAGGTGTTGTTGTTGCAAGATACAGAGTGCAAATTCTTTCTGTACATGGTGTATCTGCATGTGCATTTACTACAGATTAGTTGTTTTTGTGTTTGTTTGTCATGGCAGCCAGCAGGCGTTTTGTGTACTGGCATGCGTTATTTTGGTTATGTAGACTTTGTTGTGCCTCACATGGGCGGTGTGTGTTACCATTTTAGGCGTCTACATTTGTAGTACTGGTCGTTTGTGTGGTTCCTGTCTGCAGTGTTGTATGTTATTGCTTGTCCTGCATATGTGCTTTTCATTAGTGTGATAGTCATATGTGTGTACATCAGTGGCATGCCCACATTGTACCATTAACTGAGTTGTGCGACATCCTTCCATCCATCCTTTCTCTGCCAGCTATGTGCCATCCTACCCTGATGTGCATGCTGCTAAACCACGTCATCGACTAACACACATTCGTGCATTGCATCTCAACCTGCTTGCCTCTCCTGTGTGTGCTCTGCCTAGCACTTGTACTCCACCGTCATCCTGATATTTCACATATTCTTCCATTTCAGACTCCCCTACTACACACATCTGCACATCCTCTGTCTCACACTGTCAGTGTAGCAGGGTACATTACCATCAATCTGTGCATGGATATAGCTGCCCATGATATGTTTTTCACATTTTATGGGTGTCACATGGCCTGCAGCTGCTTTCGGCAGCCCATCAACTTATGTAGGTCCTTCATTTAATTTGATATTGTCTGTCTTCTCTGCTCTGTGCAGTGTTTGTGTTATGTGTGTTTAGCACATTCCTCTGTTTGCATTCAGCTTGGGGGATGTTACTGTTATTGGCTCAGCTTTCTGCTTTTACCTATACGTCCTTATGGCATCTTCTGGCACACCTTTGATTGACACAGCTTATGATGTACCTACGATAGTGGCCTGGGAGTGGACAGCCTTTCAACATGGCCTATGGACATAGATTACAGTTCACCTTTGCTGACAGGGTATGTTTGTGATGTTACATCTGCTGCACCATAAAAGGTGCAATAATATATGGCACAAGGGTGTAATTGTCTCACTATGCCAGGAGTGGTTGCTGTACACTTGATCACAGAGTGGGAACATACCTCACCCACCCTTATTAATTAACTGGAGCAGACCATGACCCCTGCAACATCATTGCTGTATTCACCAGTTTTCTACATACATGACATAGGCGTGTGTGTTTTTTCATCAGACCTTGGCTGTCATGGAGCTGTGTTACTCTGTGGATTTCCATCTCCAGAGGTAATGGGGCAGTTTAATGGATGATATTGACTTTGATTCTGTGTTGATATGCGTCACTTGGGACTGTCTGCAGCCCCTCCTTGGTGTGTAACTAATGACTGACCCAGGTCTGACATTGCTGATCTCGGAGCAAAGGGCTGCAGACAGGCCCAGGCTGAGGATTGCAATATGAGATTAACTCTGACACCCTGTGGATATCAGACACCAGGGGCTGTCTGCAGTCCCTCACTGATAAATCACATATGCACGAACTGTGTCAGCACAACTACTTATGTTTTCCATACGTTACAATGCACAGTGCTAACAGCAGAAAGAGTGCTGTGACCTTTCCCCGCCTCATAGGGCACCCTATGTGGCGCCCCCTCGGCCACTATTTCACCAACATTGTTGGGTGGCGTGGTGGACACTGCATTTGGAGATGTGTCCTGTGGGGTGACTTCAAGGGCACGTTATGTTACAGTGCTCTGAGAGTACATTTGCTGGAAACCACTTATTCCACAGATATGCGATAACACCCTAATGGGGCTATCTTACCCCTTACAGGTGCTGTCTCTGCCAGACATGTTCATTTGCCATTGTGTGGGATTGCACCCCTGATCCCTGCACCATTGTACACTGATTGTGTTTGGGTGCTTGCAAATCAGCACAACACCATTTACCTCTCCCAAATTATTATTCCTCATAAAACATTGCCACACACCCTTCTGACCAGCACCACAGCCCCCTATGCCTCAGCCAGCTGTCTTTAGTGTGCACTGCGGGTGTTCACAGCCTTGCTCCTTACACCATTGGTCAGTGTTCTGACCATCATGCTGTTGCTCGGTTCCTCTGCTTTCCCATCATTGCGCGACTTATGCCTCCCAGTCATCAGAGGCCTCCAATACCATTAGTGCGCCGCTTTACGTACAGCAGCGCACGCACCTCTGGCGGCCATAATTTCTGTGACTCCAATAGAAAACAAACACCGACAACTGCCTTCAGTGTACACGGGGGGGGGGGGGATTGAACCCCTGCTCCCAGCACCATTGGTCAGTGTTTTAACCAATGTGCTGTGGCTCCGTTCCTGTGCTTGTGCCTATCGGCGCACCGCTTTGTGCCTATCAGCGCGACGCCTTCTGCCGCCCAAGATGACCGGTGCGCCGCCTTCTGCCGCACAAGAGGACCTGTGCGCCGCCTTAGGCCGCCCAAAAAGAACTGTGCGCTTCCTTATGCCGCTGAAAGAGAACTGTGCACCGCCTTATGCCGTTCAAAATTTATTTGCCTCCTAAAATAATTTTAATCATTACAGTTGCTGTCTCAGCTGGCCTTTGTCGTTGTGCACAATGGGGGATTGAACCCATGGCCCCTGCACTATTGGTCAGTGTCTTCACCGTTGTACTACGGCTCGGGTGTTTTCTATACCCGGCAGCGCGCCACTTTGCCTTTTGGCGCGCTAATGTCGACCCCGCACATTACCGTGACGCGCACACGTCCGGTTGCTTACTCCCGGTTTTTTTCTTTTGGCAGCCTGATCCGCCCACTCCTTATATGGCACAGGTACACTACCGCGGCCCCGCACGATAAGAATGTTTAGTAAACATGCCCTTTAATCTTGCCCGGGACATAGTATTGGAATAAGAACTTAAAACCAGGTGTGACTCAGTCTGGGTGAGCAAAATCCCTGAGCTGCTAAATGACTGAAAACATTTGCCTATGGAAGCTTTGCTAGGGGTGTTTACAAAAGATAAAAATCTTTCAATATCCAAAAAAATAAAACAAAATAACAAAAAAAGAAAATTAGATTCTATCTTTTTTTTGGACTATATACATTTTAGGCTATGGACCCGATTCTGTCCAGGACATCGCGATTCCCCATTAGTAAGCACCAAGTCCAGTATAGCTCTTTCACATGTGGGTTCTGTTACCATTTGCCAGAATAGTTCTCCCTGTAGAGAATCCAGGATCTCCTTACTTCTAGATGAAGCGCAGCAGGGATGTGTTAATCAACATCTGGAATATTGAAATCACCTATTGGTAGCACTTCTCCTCTCATGGCAAGTACGTATATCTTCTATTAAATCTTTGTTCACTTCTTCACCCTGTGAATCCAATGGGGCCGCGGCTCCAATATCGGGCGGAAGCCACTACCGTGGCTTTGTAAACAAGCCCCTTAAAGATCTTAATATGTATATGTTAGAGGAAAGGCAGGTTAGAGGGGATATGATAGGGATATTTAAATACCTCCATGGCATAAATGCACAAGAGCAGAGACTTTCGATTGAAAGTAAGCTCTGCAACTATGGGGCCGCGGCTCCAATATCGGGCGGAAGCCGCTACCGCGGCTTTGTAAACAAGCCCCTAAGTCTGCCCCCATATAGTTTATAATGAAGGCCACTAACCACTTTAGTAACCACCATTTGCATCGACTTCATCCTATTTATATCCTTTTGAAGGTGTGGTCTCCAGAATTGCAAATGAGGTTGCACCAGAGACTTATACAAAGGCACTATCACCTCCTTTTTCTGCTGACTATTTATTTATTTATTTATTTGTCCTAGATTTGTATACCGCTACTTCCAGCGATCAGCAGCGGTTTACTTGCGTAGCAAGGGTGTCTGAACAGTACAATTTAAGTATACAATCTGATTTCCGGGAGTAGCACACATCAACACAATATATAGCACACATCAACACAATATGGTATAATGATATACATTTGATCAATGGGGTAGTATAGTAGGATTTGTAGCAGAGCATGGTGGGGTAAATATATACATACGAGGGCTGTTTTTTTTTCAACCTCCGATAGGCTATAAATAAAAGACAAGTTCATATAAAACAATAATTTTATTACCAAAAGATTGGTACACTTACGGTTACTTTTCGACATAATCACCGAAGAGATTGAGACATTTGTCATATCTGTGGACAAGCTTTTCAATACCCTCTGCAAAGAAAGTTGCCGCCAATGAATTCAAGTAGTCCTTGACGTTGGTTTGAAGGTCCTCATTGGTTTGAAAGCGCTTTTGTGGCCGTCCGTCAACATTTTTGGGACCCAACGTGCACAAAGTTTTTTGTAGCCTAACCGTTCAGTAACAATAGAGTACAAAACAGACCTTGAAACCTCTGGAAATTCCGTAGACAAAGCAGTAATGGTGAATCTGCGGTTTTCTTTAACCATTCTGTCAACTCGTTGCACCAGGTCATCTGAAATGACAGATTTGCGTCCTTGGCCCAACACCATCACTCATGAAGTTTTCCCCATACACACGACTCATTCTCCGATGGATTTCTGCAGCACTATGGCCTTCAGCCTGTAGAAAACGAATCACACTTCGCAATTCACACTTGGAGGGAGCATCAATCATGGTGGACATGTTTACGTGGCTGTAGCACAACGCCGACTGACGCCTGAATGTCAACAATGGCGGAGTGTGTAGTGCAAGAGCTGCGCAGTCGCCTACAGCGCATGCCCCCTTTCTGCTGCCCGCATAGCGTCTGCACGGAGCGATCGGAGGTTGAAAAAAAAATGGCCCTCGTATATACATGTTACAAGATCACAGGCAGGCCTTTTTCTGAGGCTAGACACCTGATTATATACATAAAAATAGCCTTCTATATCTGGATGGAAATTCCATAGTTCAATGTTCAGAGGAAAGGTAGGGGAGGGGGGTTTAGAGGAAATGGTAATTCAGTCTAGGTGATTCCGTAAAGTTCAGAGGAGAGGTAGGTGAGAGGGGTTTAGAGGAGAGGTAATTCAGACTAGGTGATTCCGTAATGAGTCTGGAAAAGGTGGGTTTTGAGCTTTTTCCTGAAGTCCTTTAGGTCATTGATTAGACGTATCTCGTGAGGCAGCTGGTTCCATATCATGGGTGCTGAGTACGTGTAGGCTCTTTTGCTCGTCAGATCTTTGACCGCCCTTATGCTACTTGGTACGCAGAGTGTGTTAAGGCTAGTGGTCCGTCTGCTTCTGTTGTGGGGTTGTGTGGTGATTAGGTTAGAGAGGAAAGAAGGGGATAGGTTGTGAATAATTTTAAATGTTGTCACAATCACTTTGTATTTTATGCGTGCAGTGATGGGGAGCCAGTGGAGCTCAATCAGGACTGGTGTGATGTGGTCCACCAGCTTCTTGTTCATGATAATCCTGGCTGATACGTTTTGTGCCATTTGCAGGTTGTTTAGGGTTTTCTTCGGTAGACCTTGTAATATGGTGTTACAGTAGTCAAAGTGGGGAGTGATAAGAGCTTGAGCTACTGTTCTGAAGTCCGAGTGGTCAATAATGCTGCGTAGTGGTTGTAGAACTTTCAACTTGTGAAAAATTGCTCGGTTAGTTATCCGGGGGTGCTTGTCCATTTTTAATTTATCATCGATCAATACACCTAGATATTTGATCTCATTTTTAGAATTATAGGTGTTGTTGTTCAGGGTGATAGTAGCAGGAGGATTGAAGTCCTGTTTTCCAGAGATGAACATTACTTCTGTTTTTTTGTGGTTTATAGACATGTTGTTGCGTTGGAGCCAGGTTTGCATTTCAGTTAGGCAATTTTCCAGTTGGTTGTAATTAGGGTCGTTTACATCGAGTTGCGTATACAACATAATATCATCCGCATATAAGTGGTAGCTGATATTGTATTTCTGGAATATCAGACATACTGGTTGAACGTATATGTTGAATAGCAGGGAGGAGATAGCTGAGCCTTGGGGTATTCCTTGGGTTTGGGGAAAAGGTTTTGCTTGTTCGTTATTGAAGCGTACCTGCTGCATTCTATTTGTTAAGTAGGACTCGAACCACTTTAGTGGGGTACCAGTTATTCCTATGGAAGCAAGTCTGTTCAGGAGTGTTACATGATGTACTGTGTCAAACGCTGCTGATATATCTATGAATATAAGTATGAACATCTTGTTTTTGTTTTCCAGGCCCTTGATGAGGTTGTCTAGAAGCGCTATGAGTAGGGTTTCTACTCCATGTTGCTGTCGGAAACCGTATTGATGAGCATCAAGGATGTTTCCTTCATCTAGGTGGTCCTGTAGTTGCTGTTGGGTTACTTTTTCGATAATCTTTGCAAGGAAGGATATACTTGATATCGGACGGTAGGAGGTTGGGTCATCTTTGTTGAGAGTTTTATTTTTTAATATAGGTCTAATGAGGGATCTTTTGAGTTGTGCTGGCATGATACCTTGTTGCAGAGATTGGTTTACTATGTGCGCTATAAGATGAGCAATTTCTTGTTTAGTAGATTTGATCCATTCGGCTGGACACGGATCTAGGAGTGAGGTTGTGTTTAGGTTTGAGATGATATTTATGATTAGTCTAACATCTATTGTTTGGAATGTACTCCATTCCTCTTTCAGTTTAGAGCTTGTATTCTTGCTGTTTTGCTGACTGGGGCATGTAGTACTCCAGTTCTGAGGATGGAGTGTCAGGATAGGGGGGTTAAGTTTGTTTGCATAGTGATCAGCCAAGTCTTGGGCTTCTATTTTGCCATTGCAGTCATGATCTTGCGAGGTTTTTGTGAGCGACTTGACTAATTCAAACAGCTCCTCCAACTATTCCTCTCCCTATGCACTCAAGCATTCTTCTAGTTTTTGCCATAGCCTTTTCTACTTGTTTAGCCACTTTAAGGTCATCAGAAACAATCTCACCCAGGTCCCGCTCTCCTTTCGTGGACTGAAGTACTTTGCTCCCTACACTGTACAGCTCCCTTGGATTTTTGCAGCCCAAATGCATGACCCTGCATTTTTAGCATAAAATCTCAGCTGCCGAATTCTTGATGATTCTTCAAGCTTAGCTGGTCCCTCCTCATGTTATCTATTCCTTCTTGGGAGTCTACTCTATTGCAGATTTTGGTACTGTATTATCCGCAGAGGCAACCCTTACCCAACAGCTCTTCAGCAATATCACTAACAAAGATGTTAAAAAGAATTAGACTAAGGACATTTCCCTGCGACACACCACTGGTAACATTCTTTTCCTCAGAGTGAGCTCCATTTATCTATACATTTTGTCGCCTCCCACTCAACCAATCAGTCACTTTAGGGTCCATCCCTAGGGTGCTTGGTTATTAATAAGTCGCTGTGTGGGATGGTGTCAAAGGCTTTACTGAAATCTAAGTGCACCACATCTAGGGCTCTCCCTGTGTCCAACTCTCTGGTCAACCAGTCAAAAGAAATCAATTTGTCTGACAATATCTGCCTCTGGTAAACTCATTCCGCCTTGGATCCTGCAATTCATTGGACTCCAGAAACCTCACTATCCTCGGTTTTAGCAGCGTTTCCAGGACTGACTCGAAGGCACACATTGCATTTTGCCATTAATTTACTCACCACAGAGGTCAGACTAACCAGCCTGTAGTTCTCAACCTCAACCTTACTATAACATGTGCCTTTCTCCTGTCCTCTGGGGTCACTCCAAACTCTAAAGAAACATTGAAAAGGTCAGTCTGTGGAGCCACTAGAATGTCCCCAAGTTCCTTCAATATTTCTTGAATGTATTCTATCCAGCCTATTGCTTTGTCTACTTTTAGTTTAGCTAGTTCCTCATGAAAATCATTCAAGATCCCCTTCCCTTCTGCTCCTATTTGTGTAGGTGTTTGAGGTTCTGCTTCTGGTCCTTCATTTGTAAACACAGAACAAAATATTTGTTAAGCAATTTTGCTTTATCCTCATCACCTTCTACAAATTCTTGCCTCTTCCCCCTTGGTTCTGACAATACCATCTTTCCACTTCTTCCTCACACTAACATATCCAAAAAATGTCTTGTTCCCCCATTTTATTGCATTGGCTATCTCTTCTTCTTTTTGTATCTTTGCTTTCCTGACTACTTTCTTGGTGCTTCTGAGTTTTTTCAAATATTGATGCTTGTCTTCCTCTCTCTATGATCTCATATTTTATGAAGGCCACCCTCTTTTTCTTCAAATTTTCATCTACTTCTTTTAAGAACCATAGTGGTCTCCTTTTCCTTTTACATATATTTACCTTTCTAATAAAAAGTTTTGTTGCCCTTAAAATATCCCATTTCAGTTTTGCCGATTGCTTTTCTACATCCCCAGCTGTTCCCATCCTGCTAATGATTCCTTGAGGTATTGTCCCATCTTGGCAAAGTTAGTTTCCTAAAATCTAAGACCCTTGCTTTTGAATGGATTTTGTCAGCCCTAGCCGTAATACTTAACCACACCATCTGGTGATCACTGGATGCGAGATGATCTCCCACTATAACATCAGAAACATTTTCCCCATTAGTAAGCACCAAGTCCAGTATAACCCTTTCACATGTGGGATCTGTTACCATTTGCCAGAATAGTTCTCCCTGTAGAGAATCCAGGATCTCCTTACTTCTAGATGACAGCGCAGCAGGGATGTGTTAATCAACATCTGGAATATTGAAATCACCTATCGGTAGCACTTCTCCTCTCATGGCAATAATACGTATATCTTCTATTAAATATTTGTCCACTTCTTCTCCCTGTGAAGATCCGTATATCACAGCAATTCAAATGGATTTCCCATTCCCTCTCTCTAGTTTAATCCACGGTGCCTCCTTGCTTCCTTTTAAGCCCTGTAATTCTATAGCTTTAATATTATGTTTTACATATGGCATCACTCCTCCTCCCCGTCTCCTACCTTGTCCTTCCTGAATAAAGTATAGTCCGCTATAATTATATCCTAGTCATGGCTGTTTGTGAACCATGTTTCTATAACTGCCTCTAAATCCAAGTCAGCCTCTTCCATTAAAGCCTCAATATCTGGGATCTTATTTCCCATACTACTGGCTTTTATGCACACTGCTTTCCCCTTTCACTCATTTCAGAGGTATTGAATGTTTCACTTAGGTACACATAGATTGTGAGTCCTTTGTGGACGAGGGAATGTATCCCGTACCTGCTTGTAGTGATTGTAAAACCGCTCTGATGCCCTTCAGCCTGGGCGGTATATCAAGAAATTGCATAAACATAAACTTGCTTGTTTTCATCCAGAAAATTTCAGAAGGAGAGGGGAGACGTAGAATCCTGAAATATAGTTTTAACTTTCAGGGGAAAGAGCTGATTTTCCAAGAAGGAATTCTATTCAATAACCAAGAAGGACGGACTGTTCCTTTATGAAGCTCATTAAGAAGAGATTAAGCCTTTTGATGTTTACCAAACTGAAAACTTGGGAGCAATACAGAGCTGCCAGCCATGGACTGGGAGGGGGGAGGCGACACTCTAGGTCAACCCTCTCTCCCTCTTCTATGTATTTGAATTGACAAACCATGAAAATTCCCAATATATTAAAGTTGGGAGCTGAAAAATCATATAGAACAGGCTTCTTGTCCCTCCTGACTTGATATTAGTTGATGTCGCTGGCAGAAAAGCAAAGCTCTACTGAATTAATAACTAATCAAAGAAGAAGCTGATTTCCAGACTGAAGCAGCCAAAAGCAAAACAGAATATGGAATTGATCTGCTGAATAAATAATATACCAAATGAATACCTTTTATGTGCCTAACAAAACCACTAAAAGCCCCTTCAAACATGTTGGAAATGATTACAAGGGGTCTAGAAGTGCAGTAGATAGTATGCTAGTGTTTCACAATATCACCAGAGTCCTGCAGGATCTAGGGCTCGTAGCTTCAGTCCTCGAGGGATGTAAACAGGCCTTTTTTTTTTTTGAGTGCCAAAGAAAACTAATTTACCCAGCTCTTTTAGCGTATTCAGATATATCTGATGACTATTTACGATCAACATTCTGAAAACCCTGTGCTTGCTTGTGGCACTTGAGACTAAAGGACTGGACTGAGAACTTCCAGGCTACGTTATGCGGCTATGCATAAGCCTTTCGTTGTTTTAGGTAAAAGAACATAAGATTTGCTATACTGGGTCAGACCAATGGTCCATCAAGCCTAGTATCTTGTTTTCTACAGTGGCCAATTCAGGTCACAAATACCTTTCAGGATTCCAAAACATGGGCAGATTCTACTATTCATCGTTTATATAGTGCTACAAGGCATACACATTGCTGGACACATATAAAAGATGGTCCCTGCTCATCACAGCTTACAGTCTATTCAAGACAGACAATACAATAGCTGAGAACAAGGGTACAAATAAGAAAAGGAAGGGAAGCAAGGGATCAGGATCCAAAAGCAGCTTGAAAGAGGTGAGCTTTTAGTATGGATTTGAAAAGGGGAAGAGATGGAGCCTGATGTACAGACTCAGGTAATTTATTCCAGACATATGGAGCAGCAAGTTGAAAGGAATGAAGTCTGGAGATGGCAGAGGAAGAAAAGGGCATAGAAAGAAGCAAGCCAGTAGAAGAGCGGAGTTCACGAGGAGGGGTGTAGAGAGAGGAGAGAGGAAAGGTAATGGGGAGCTGTAGAATGAATGCATTTGTTAAGTCAGAAGGAGAAGTTTGAATTGAATACAGAAATGGAAGGAGAGCCAATGAAGTGACTGGAGAAGAGGGGTTATATGTTTATCGGGGCTGGCAGAAAATTAACCACACTGCGGAGTTCTGAACAGATTGAGGGGGAGAAAGATGACTCAGAGGGAGACCAGTAAGGAAGAGGTTGCAATAATCTAGACAGGAGGCGACTAGGGAGTGGTTGAGAGATCCTATGTTTTTCATCCCAGGTATAAGTAGTGGATTTTCCTCAGTGGTTTATGAACTTTTCCTCCAGGAACTTGTCCAAACCTTTTTTAAACCTGGCTACATTAACAGCTTTTACTACATCCTCCAGCAACAAATTCTAGAGCTTATTTACATACTGAGTGAAGACATATTTTCTCAGATTAGTCTTAAATGTACTACTTTGTAGCTTCATTGCATGTTTCCTAGTCTTTATACTTTTGAAGGACTAAACCATAAATTCATGTTTATGGTTTATTTTATTTGATATATTGCCTTTTTCAAAGCATACAAAGTGGTTTACATTCCAAGAATAAAAAATAATTAAAAAGTGAGGAAAAGAACTCCAAATGTTGGCAGGAGAGAGGCAAAGATGACAGCAAAGAACCACATAGAGGAATTATTTGCAAACATACATAGAACGTCATTTATCCCATGCAAGCTCCAGGAGGGGTCGCCCGCCCTGCCTAGTTAGGGTGTCCAAAGGCTTGTTTGAACAGATGTGTTTTCAGGTCTGCTTTAAATTGTACATATGAATTCTGGAGACAAAGCTGTGATGGGAGATGATTCCATAGTAGAGGTGCTAGAGAGAAAAAGGTAAATTTCCTAGTCAAATTGTATTGTGATCTGGCTGGGGAAGGTAAACATATGTGGTTACCATGCAGTTAGCGCAGAGATCAAATGGGGCAATATGGGATGATTAAAGATGCATTTTGGTGAAGCATCTTGTGGACTAATGTTAAAACTTTATATTGAATGTGTTCTGAAACTGGTAACCAGTGAAGTTGGATTGGAAGGGGGGCCACGTGATCCTGTTTCTTGGATAGATTGCGTGCGATGATATTTTGGATAGACTAATCTTTTTAGTTCATAGTTGGGTAGACCTACATAAACGGCATTACAATACTCAATACGACTAAAGACTAGACTAAGGACAATGGTAACCTGGGCTAAATTGTTCAGAAATGGACGAATAGTCCAGAAGTATCTCATGGCATGGAAAGAAGATTTTACCACTGAGCCAATATACTTTGAGAAGGAAAGGTCAGAATCTAAGGGGCATGTTTACTAAACCATCCTAATGTTACCGGTGCTAGTTGCAGTGTTAACGTGAGGGATGCCATATAAGGAAGTGGGCATTCCAGCATCAAGGTAGCAATGGCTGTGTATTGCGCAATAGAGGGCGCCTTGGCTCGTTACCGTGTGGTAACCTAAATGTCATGCCAGCACTATGTTAGAGGATATAGAGGTGTAGCCCACTGGTTAATACAATGACTGCTGAGCCAGAGGTCATGGGTTTGATCCCTCAGAGGTCTCATCTAATAAAGCTGTCTAAGGCAATCCCTTTTGCTGCCTGTAACAGTCAGACACATCTCTACAATCTGTGCTGCCAGCAAAAACACCCTCACCTCAGTGCCATAATCTAAGGTGCCCTATAAGGCGCCCCATAGGGCACATTATAAAGTGCCTTGTCCGCCAAGGTGCTGTATAATGTGCCCTATGAAGCGCCTTATAGGGCACCTTAGATTACGGCACTGAGGTGAGGGTGTTTTTGCTGGCAGCACAGATTGTAGAGATGTGTCTGACTGTTACAGGCAGCAAAAGGGATTACTTCATTAGATGAGACCTCTGAGGGATTAAACCCATAACCTCTGGCTTCATAGTCATTGTATTAACCAGTGGCTACACCTCTATAGCTATGCCACAACACTGGCTGGAGAAAGAAAGACTGTAGGTCACCGCACGGAATGTCTGCTGTGGTTACCAGGATAGGATAAACCCACCCATACCCATGATGCACTGCACATGCAGATCAGCAGTCTACATCTGATCACAAGCACCTCAACAGCACCTCAGCCTGGTAGGGGGAACTGACCGCGTGTGTGTTACTGGCACAGAGTAGCTACAGACTGTGACATTGTGCGGTTCCTGTGCTCACCCTGAGCGTGAGGTGGAGCGCCTAGCACCAGGTCTGCAGCACTTGGCTTGGCTGAGATAGGCTGTACTGCAGGTCCCCATCAGTGCCTGTGTGTGATAGGTAGTCCCTGCAGATACACATCTGTATTTCCCAGTCATATCTAGCCCTTGTGGACTATGACACACCCAGAATAGTGCATATCCTGTGTGGTTGCCATGGTCTCTTGTTATAAGAGCAGGGTGTTGTGTGGACCCACATGTGGATTATGTAGCACCACCCAAACAGCCCTCTCTGGGGCAGGGTGGGAGAACAGGATTTCCCACCAATAGAACTAGAACCACAACCCCAACCCCAACCCCAACCCCAACCCCAACCCCAGTCCTGCTGGGGAATGGGCACCCTCTATGGCTATCAGTGCAGATCTGTACTTATCACATAGAACACTGGCAGACAGGCAGTAGGCCTGGGAAAGCTCATCTGCCTCCAATCACCACTTTCATTCACCAGCAGAGGGCACAGTCAGTCTGCACCCGCTGCACAGTGTTGCAGCCATACACATGCCAACTGCAGACAGTCTGCTAGCCAGCTCATAGTGCACGTTCCTAGAGAAAGGGTGTGCACCCAGATGTGGGATGTAAGCACAAACACAAAGAAGGTATGTCAGTGATTGGGCCCCCAAAAAAGAGAACTCACAGATATCATTTGAGAGAAGCACTATGTGGGAACCTAGACATGCCATGGTCACTGCTCAGTCAGGGTGAGAGTGACCTCCCAGCATGACATGCTGTGGCCACCCTGTCCATGCAAGTGGTGGTTGGGCACTACAATGTCCCAGCCATATCCCTATGTCCTGTGCAGATGCATCCTGCCCAGACCGCCCTGTCCGGGCCATACACACAATACCTTGCTCCTCATTATGCACATTGGCAGGCTAATGCTGGAAACAGTGTAAGCATTGTGGGCTCCATAAGGTGTAGGCAGCCACAAAACACTGGATAGACATACACACACTCCCTCACCTATTTCAGTATTGTGCAAAGATAGAGGTGGTTGGCAGCCCTGCCCGCCACACCAGTCCTGAGCACAGTGCAGGCATTGCTGAGGTATCCAATACTGTTAGGGTCGTTCTCCGGGGTGGTAACACTGTCAGACAGAAAAGGAAACACACTCCACATATATCAGAAGGGTTGCTATGATGAATCTCTGTTAACAAATTGTGTTTAATGTAGGATTTGTTATCTGATATTAATCATAGCAACCTTTTGATATATATGGAATGTGTTTCCATGTTTATGATGGTATTGCTAAGGTATGCAGGTGCTAGTGGTGGTAGCTGCTGCTCTGCGCAGGGCCCAAAAGCCTGCGCATGAGATAGATTTGCATGTTCTGCCTACATGGTATGCAAATCTATTTTATGCATGTTCATTGTGGGAATCCGGAAAACCCGACTGGCTTGGGGTTCCCCCAGGACTGGGTTGAAAACCTATGCCCTAGAGCAGAGCTACTCAAATCCGGTCCTGGAGGTCCGCAACCCTGCAGGTTTTTGGGATATCCCTAATGAATATGCATGAGATATATATGCATTAGAGATAGTCTGCCAACCTGACTGGTTTGTGGCCCTCCAGGGCTGGATTTGGAGACCCCTGCTTTACACCTCTGTCATTTAAGATTGTGAGTGGGCAAGGTGCAGATGTCCAAAACATCAAAAAGGTTAGATAGAATTTGTCACATTCCTCCTCGTTTCTCACCACCACCAAAGTATTGTCTATTAGACAACTTTTTGGTGGTGGTGAGAATCGAGGAGGAATGTGACACATTCTATCTATCCTTTTGATGTCTAGGACATCTGTACTTTGTACCCCAGAGATCTGTGCTGGATCCGCTTCTTTTTGACATATTCATAAATGACCTGGAAAGGGGAATAACGAGTGAGGTTATCAAATTTGCAGATGACACAAAACGATTTAAAGTTGTTAAAACCCAAGAGGATTGTGGAAAATTGCAAGAGGATCTTGATAAATTGGAAGACTGGGCATCAAAATGTCAGATGAAATTTAATGTGGACAAGTACAAAGTTATGCACCTAGGCAAGAACAACCCAAACTATGGTTACGCGATACAAGGTTCCATATTAGGAACCACCACCCAGGAAAAAGATTTAGGCGTCATTTGGATAACATGTTAAAACCATCAGCCCAGTGTGCAGCGGCGGCCAAGAGAGCAAATAGAATGCTAGGTATCATCAGGAAAGGAATGGAAAATAAAACAAAAGATATTATAATGCCTCTATATCGTTCCATGGTAAGACCACACCTTGACTATTGTGTACAATTCTGGTCGCCGTATCTTAAAAAGGATATAGCGTTATTAGAAAAGGTTCAGAGAAGAGCCACCAAAATGGTAAAGGGGATGGAAGGATACTCCTATGAAGAAAGGCTAAAAAGATTAGGGCTCTTTAACCTGAAAAAGAGACAGCTGAGGGGAGATATGATAGAAGTCTATAAATTAATGAACGGAGTGAAACGGGTAAATGTAGATCGATTGTTTACATTATCAGAATATAGAAAGACTAGGGGACATGCAATGAAGCTACAGGGTAAACTATTTAAGACTAATAAAAGAAAATATTTTTTCACTCAACATGTAACCAAACTCTGGAATTTGTTATCGGAGGATGTAGTAAAGGCTGTTAGTGTAGCTGGGTTTAAAAAAGGTTTGGACAAATTATTGTAGGAAAGGTCCATAAACCATTATTAAGAAGAGACCCAGGATATCAATGCTTGACCCAATACAAGCATTGTGGAACCTGTGTATTTTTGGGAACTGCTAGGTACTGTGATGCTGCAGACCCTCTGAGAGGGGGAGAAAATGTTTTAAATGCAGGAAAAATCAAGCACAACCTGCAATATCGCGAGGAACCACATAGGGGGAGCAGGAGGGACCTCCGAGGAACAGAGGAACCACACCTCCTAGGTCATGAGGTAATGCCAGCCAGCTTCCAATCAAGAAAGAGAGGAGTGCCTCTTAAAGGGAATTGGGAAGGTTGGAAGGCAGAATTAGAACCAGGAGCGGAGCCGGCAGAGTCAGGAGAAGCAGAATCAGGAGCAGAGCGGCCAGGAAGAGAACTGGCAGGACAACCCTGGAAAGGAGGATATCCTGAGGAGACAGGACAGCCCTGGAGAAAGGCACAGGCAGGACGGCCTGGGAAAGGAGGACTGCCAAGAGAACCAGCAGAACCAGCAGGTTGGGCAGGACATCCGAGTGAATGGGCTGGATATCCAGAAGGTGCAGTAATCCCTGACCAACGGCTTCGCAGGAGGCAGCAGCAGCCTCAGAGGTTTGGAGAAAGGAGACCCCGTGGAAAAGGTGGGACAACTCCAGCCAGAGTGAGTGTTTGTTGTACAGAGAGGCAAAGGCGTGGCTGTGACTGTGGTCTAAAGCCAACAGCAAGACGGTTGGAGAGCACAAGGCCTATTGCTCTGTAGCAGCAAAGCGCAGACAAACCAATGATACCAGGAGTCTGTTCAGAAGGTCCAAATCATTTATTTGTGCACAAGTCTCAAGCAAGTCAATTTCAAAATGGCTGAGCAAAGTTTTCAAGCATTACAACAACTTTTATAGACTTCTGTTCCATTCTAGGTATAGAAAAACATTTCATTGGTCCCGGTAACCTCCCGTACCTCCCGTACCTCTTCCATTGGTCCCGGTACTGATAAGTTTATCCAATTATGTCCCTTCTGTGGGCATGACACCTGCCTGCCCCCCTTCTAGTCCCAATTACAATGGTCAGTTCATCAACTTGTTACTTTCACACTCTCAAGGCCATAGAACCAATTTGTGGGTGTAGAAGAGCAAGGTTCTGTAACTCATCTGTCAGCACTCCTCATTATTTCTTTGCAGATGTACTTTTTCTTATCAGTAACTTTTAAACATGTCTTTTCTGTATTTTTCCATTTCTCAGTTCTACAGTTCTGCTTACCTAAGCTAATTCAATACTTCTACTGAGTTCTATCTTACAATAGCAGCATATTGGGGGATGTGCAATCCTATATGCCTCTCCACAGGCCTCATTTGCAGGTCAAGCTAGCCATGCTGGCCTGCTTATGTCAGACACCGTGGGTCACAGGCCTGCACCTGCCACAGCTCAGGCCAGGCAGGATCCCAACTGGAGCAGGCCTCAAGCCTCACCTGGAGCAGACAAGCCGAGAAGAAAAGGTAACCCATATTTAACTAAAAGCAGGGTACAAACTGCTAATGTATGGGGAGTACAGGGAGCACAGGAATATTATCCTTGTGAGAATGCTTATGAGATAAGGTGCAAGAAACACGCACCAACTAAGAGACTTGTTAATGACCAAGCTTTACAGAAAGCAAAGACAAAACACTTACAAAAGGAAGACAGTTCCCAGTATCTGAGGGCGCAGGACCGACGCCCTGTATTCAACCCTGAGCATTGGGAGGTTGTGCAGAAGATATATAAAAAGCCTTATTACAACTTACCAACAAGTCCTGACTTAGGCTCAGAGGCTTCAGAAGGGGAACCGATGCAGGTGGAATTTGCATCAGACACTGATGGACTGTAGCTTCTGTAAGACAGGAAGCTTGGAGTCCTTACTAAGCAACTAAGCTCTGTCTTGGGAGTTGAGACTGTTTGTTTGCCTGCTATACCGTTTACTGTGAAGATAACAGTTTTGCTTTGATGTTTTCTTTTTCTTTTACCTGAAGCAAGGAATTTGTGTTTGACGTTTTTGTGTCCAAGCATATGAACCTTTTTGCATGAAAGGGGAAATAAATGCCTTTTGTTTTTCCTCCACTCGGACCTTTTGTTTTCTGTGGGATTTTGGTAACAAAGGACGCTACCAGGGCTGAAAGTCCCTGGGCCCTGTAAGTTATTGGCCAAACCCAACCTTAAATGTTTTTATGTCCCACCTACCTCGCTCCAGTACGCTGCCAAGGTAGGCCCTGTGACAGTACGCATGACCTAGATTGGCCACTGTTGGAAACAGGATCCTGGGCTTGATGGACCTTGGTCTGACCCAGTATGGCATATCTTATGTTCTTAGGCATTCCTTCCCAGTATTCATAGCAGCCATGTGGTCACCATCACAGATAGCTAACCTTACATTTCAGGAATTTGTAAGTCCTGTCCTTTTTATGTTTGAAGTTCTTTTCATCTGAAGAATAATATTTTTTCCATCCCCCATATTCAGAGGAGGGGTTCACTCTTTTATAAAGGCCATTTTTTAGGCATAAAACATGCTTTACATATAGAAAGTGTTTTATAGCTTTCCCCTTTAATGATCTCTTCTTGTCCTCATTATTATCTATTTATTTAGGGCCCTTCTACTAAAGACCGCTAAGGTTTTGTACTTAATGTGCGTTATAAACTCATGTTAAGTGTAAAGCCTCTGTGTTAGCTGTCAGGGTCATGACCAGTACGGTCCTGGAAGCTAACATGTGATCAAGTACCTTACTTTGTGGTGCAGTTAACACGGGTGTACTGAACTACTACTACTACTACTTTTTGGTGAGGAGGAATGTGACACCTTCTATCTAACCTTTTTGATGTCTTGGACATCTGCACCTTGCCCACTCACAATCTTAAATGACAGAGGTGTAAGGCAGGGGTCTCCAAATCCAGCCCTGGAGGGCCACAAACCAGTCAGGTTGGCAGGATATCTCTAATGCATATATATCTCATGCGTATTCATTAGGGATATCCCGAAAACCTGACTGGTCTGCGGCTCTCCAGGACCAGGGTTCCCCACCCCTGATGTAAAAGATGGTCCCTGCTCATCAGGGCTTACAATCTAGTCAACACAGACAACACAACATCTAGGGACAAGGATACATATAAGTGAATGGTAAGGAAACACATAGGGGGTCTAAGGGGTATTTTTACTAAACTGTGGTAACGTCATTTGCGTTAGGTTCTGCGGTAAAGGTACAAATGCCCATATAAAAGCGTGGGCGGTGCATCATTACAGCAAGCCATATCAGCTAATGCATGTTACAAACTAATGCGTGCTACAAGGCGCCTCATAAGGCACCTTACAAGGCACCTTTTAAGGCACCTTACAAGGCGCCTTGTTAGGTGCCGTGTAAGTAAGGTGCCTTATAAGGTGCCTTGTAAGGTGCCGTGTAAGTAAGGTGCCTTGTAAGGTGCCATATAAGTAAGGTGCCTTGTTAGGTGCCTATAAGGTGCCTTGTTAGGTGCCTTATAAGGTGCCTCATAAGGCACTTTGTAAGGTGCCCTATACAGTAGGGCTCCTTAGGCTATGCGCTGTATTAGGCATCCCTGGACAAGGCACCTTAAAGGGCACCCTGGGTTACGGAAACTAGGTTACGGTGGCCTAACAAGGTTATGGTGCCCTAGGTTAGTGTGGCCTAAAGGCTGCAAGGTACTGCAGGATGACATGCATGACCTGTGAGGAACAGAGACAGATGTAGCCCTAACTCTAGATAGAGCACTCAGGAAAGGCAATGAACAGGTGAGTGAAGGAGGGAGAGCTGGGAGCCACTGGACCTTCCATATCTGTGGGCATCCCATATGGCTGCCAGTACCGATGACAAACATGGTGGGGGCAACTGGACCACAACACAGGGTATTGGCAATATAAAGTACTGGAAAGACAGTTGGTGGCAGACGATGGGAATACGTGTCCACCAGTGGAGGCGGAGGTGGCAGGATAGTTAGAATGATGGGTGGACAGAGAAGTGGTGGTGCCATGCAGATCAGGCACAGGCGAGGCAAGCACGAAGAGGTGCAATGCAGGAAAGGGTAGCAGTGCAGGACATGGGGTGACAGCCTGCACAGGCAGACACGACTCTACGCAGCTGACAGACGCAGATAGATGGACCAAGGGAATGTTGGCAATTATTGCGAGGGTATTATGGGCTGGCAGCACAAATCTGCAAAAATATGACTGTTATAGGCTTGCACACTATTTGAGTAGGACAGGCATGAGAGGAGGGAACAATGAGCTATTGAACCCATGAACACTGCCAAGAATGGCATTGTATTAACCAGTAGGCTATACCTCTGTGGTGTATGTCACAGCAATGTCTGGGTACAGAAGGATTGCAGGTCACCGCACAAACTGTATGGTCTGAGTGCCAGGATAGAGTAACTCCACCAGTACCCATGATGCAATGCACATGCTGAATAGCTGTCTACAGCTGATCAGCAAATGGGGTCTGCACCTCTCCGGTACCTCAGCTTGGAAAGATGAACTGACAGTGCATGATACTGGCACAGAGTAGCTAGAGATCATGCCATTGTGCAGGTTCTGTGTTCTCCCTGAGGGATAGGATGGGTGCCCAGCACTAGGTCCCCAGTACATGTGGTGCTAGAGATAGGCCCTGCTGTACATCCCCATCACTGCCAGTGTGTGATAGGTGTTCCTTGCAGTGCAGCTGAAGGTAATTCGGTGTCCATCTGTATCCTGCAGTCACATGTGGCTCTCTGGGACCAGACACCACCCAGATTGGTGTGTACCCTGTGTTAAAATCTGGTTGACATGGGCACCTGTTATCAGGGCAGAGGGGTTTCCAAACTTGCATGAGGTTTGTGTAGCAGTGCTTTGATAGTTCAAAGTGGTATACGCTACGTACACCAAAGGGCTCACATCACCCTTTTTGTAGGTAAGGAACAGGTGCCCCAGACCCTGTGAAGCAACCTCCATCCTGCTGGTATGCAACAGCCCTCCAGGGATGGGCTTAGAGCCATACCTGTGGCTGGGGCAGTGGCAGACCAGCAGCAATGCTGGGGATAGGTCTAGAAAACCCCAACTGCCTCACGCCACTGTCTGCCAGTCACCAGCAGACAGCACCATATAGGTGTTTCAACCATACACAATCTGACTGCAGACAGTCTACTAGCCAATCCATAGTGCATGCTCACAGACAAACTATGTGCACCAAGCAAGCATCTCAGTGACTGGGGCCCCAGCACTAGAAATACAACAGGATCACTGGAGGCAGATAATGTAGAGTGCTATGTGGGAACCTAGACATGCCATGGTCACTGCTCGGTCAGAGTGATTGCCCTCCCAGCATGCCATGCTGTGGCCACCCTGTCCATGCAGGCGGTGGTCGGGTACTACAGTGTCCCAGCCATTGCCCCACACCCTGTGAAGATGCATCCTGGCCAATCCGCCCTTTCCGGATCATACCCACAACACTTTGCTCCTCATTATGCACATATTCAGGCTAACGCTGGTACCAACAGCCTGACTCTCCATGCATCTTTGGATTGTGGAGCCTGTGTGAGTGGGTGTTTGTACCCCTGTTCTCCGCTGCTTTGGGCTTTGCAGATGTTAAGAACATAAGAACATAAGATATGCCATACTGGGTCAGACCAAGGTCCATCAAGCCCAGTATTCTGTTTCCAACAGTGGCCAATCTAGGTCATATGTACCTAGCAGCTTCCCCAAGGGACACAGGTTCCACAATGCTTGTATTGGTTCAAGCATTGATATCCTGGGTCCCTTCTTAATAATGGCTTATGGACCTTTCCTCCAGGAACTTGTCCAAACCTTTTTTAAACCCAGCTACACTAACAGCCTTTACTACATCCTCCGGTAACAAATTCCAGAGTTTGATTACACGTTGAGTGAAAAAATATTTTCTTTTATTAGTCTTAAATAGTTTACCCTGTAGCTTCATTGCATGTCCCCTAGTCTTTCTATATTCTGATAAGGTAAACAATCGATCTATGTTTACCCGTTCCACTCCGCTCATTAATTTATAGACTTCTATCATATCTCCCCTCAGCCGTCTCTTTTCAGGTTAAAGAGCCCTAACCTTTTTAGCCTTTCTTCATAGGAGTATCCTTCCATCCCTTTACCATTTTGGTGGCTCTTCTCTGAACCTTTTCTAATAACTCTATATCCTTTTTAAGATACGGCGACCAGAATTGCACACAATATTCAAGGTGCGGTCTCACCATGGAACGATAGAGGCATTATAATATCCTTTGTTTTATTTTCCATTCCTTTCCTTATCATACCTAGCATTCTATTTGCTCTCTTGGCCGCCGCTGCACACTGGGCCGAGGGTTTTAACATGGTATCCACAATGACGCCTAAATCTTTTTCCTGGGTGGTGGTTCCTAATGTGGAACCTTGCATCGTGTAACCATAGTTTGGATTGTTCTTCCCTAGGTGCATAACCTTGCACTTGTCCACATTAAATTTCATCTGCCATTTTGATGCCCAGTCTTCCAATTTATCAAGATCCTCTTGCAATTTTCCACAATCCTCTTGGGTTTTAACAACTTTAAATAGTTTTGTGTCATCTGCAAATTTGATAACCTCACTCGTTATTCCACTTTCCAGGTCATTTATGAATATGTCAAAAAGCAGCGGACCCAGCACAGATCCCTGGGGTACACCACTATTCACCTTTCTCCATTGGGAAAATTGGCCATTTAGCCCTACCCTCTGCTTCCTATCTTTTAACCAGTTCCTGATCCACAATAGTACACTGCCTCCTATCCCATGACTCTTTAGTTTTTGCCAAAAGTCTCTCATGAGGGACCTTGTCAAAGGCTTTCTGAAAGTCCAGATACACAATATCAACCGACTCACCTTTGTCCACCTGATTATTCAATCCTTCAAAAAAACATAACAGATTAGTAAGACAAGATCTTCCTTGTCTAAAGCCATGTTGGCTGTCTCTCATTAGTTCATGACTATCTACATGCTGAGTAATTTTATTCTTTATGATGGTTTCTATCATTTTTCCCGGTATTGACGTCAGGCTCACTGGTCTGTAGTTTCCCGGATCACCCCTGGAACCCTTTTTAAAAATTGGTGTTACATTGGCGATCCTCCAATCTTCAGGTATTAGAGATTATTTTAATGATAGTTCACAGATTACTAATAGCAGGTCTGAAATCTCATATTTCAGTTCTTTCAATACCCTTGGATGTATACCATCCGGCCCAGGTGATTTGCTACTCTTCAGCTTATCTAATAGTTGTAATACATCTTCCCCGATGTATCGATATTTCCTTCAATTCTTCTGCACCTTTAAATACCACTTCAGTCATGGGTAACATCCCTACATCTTCCTGCAATGCTGTTGTATCTGCATTGTAGGGTAAAACATAGGGACATGCTCTGCAGGAACCACAGCTGGGGCTTGAATCTGTGACCCTCTGCTTCTGGACACACTCACTGGGTGTACTGCACCACACTGTTGCCACAGATGCATGGTGGTCCCTGGGGCTACCTGTACCTTTCCTCAGCCAGACCTTTTATGTTGCACTGCACACCACGTACTGATACAGGGCATGGCCTAGGTCCACTGCAGGCAGGTGCCACTGCCCCCTCCAGCACGGGCAAATACCCCCCTGCCATGCTGACATGGCCATATGCTGTCGGTGCTGGTAGTGCGCAGTCCCAGGCCATCCACTGTGTGGGTAGGTGGTCACCTAGGGAGCGGGGTCTGGGGCATGGGGCATACATGAGCATCCTCACATCCCCCCCCTATCACTGCCTACCAATAGTCTGTTCTTTCCACTTGGGGGAGGGTTGGCTGGGAGGATGTCAGGTCAGTGCCCTGGCAACTGTTAGCTCGGGTGGATCAGGTGGATGTAGGTGGATTGTGTTTGGACTTTGTCAGCTGCTGTCTTGATGATTTCCGGTTTCTACGTTCCTATGTGCCATCTAGGCGCTCACCTAGTCCACCCTGTGCCCCTGCTGCCCCCGCTACATGTCCCGCCTGTAGCCTCCTATGCCCCACTTGCACCATCGCCATAGTGGCCATTCATACTTGGGCACTATGCTGGTGCTGGACATGGAGCAATACTATCACGTTTCTTGGGCTCCCTGTCTATGCTATACATTGCCGACACTAAAATGGTTTCTCTCTCCTGCAAATGTGCATCTAACGGCAGGTTTTCATTCGCAGTAAGATTCAGCCCTTCAGTTCAGCGCGTTAGTGTGCAGGGAGCCTCTCCCCGCCCACTGACCCCTTCCCCCGCCCTCTCTTCTCCCTCTGCGGTGTTTACCGCGGCCGGGGACGTTAACGATCGTTAAGTAACGCTAACGCATGTTAATGTTACATACTGTGCGTTAACGTTACCTAATGAGCATTAACGTTACATAACGCGCGGTCTGTAACGTTACCGCAGTTTAGTAAACATACCCCTAAGTGGATCAGAATCCAAAAGCGGCCTCAAAGAGGTGAGTTTTCAGCCTGGATTTGAAAGAGCCAGAAATAAAGCCTGACACACAGACTCAGGTAGCTTGTTCCAGGGATAAGGAGTTGCAAGGTGAAAGGATCAAAGTCTGGCAGTAGAAGAGAAGGGCACAGATAGAAGTGATCTGCCAGAAGAGCGGAGTTCCTGAGGAGGGGTGTAGGGAAAATTAAGAGAGGAAAGATAATTAGGAACAGCAGAATGAGTGCACTTATAAGTCAGTAGGAGAAGTTCGAACTGCATATAGAAATGGATAAGAAGCCAATTAAGTGACTTGAGAAGATGGGTTATATAAGCATATCAAGGCTGGCAGAAGATTAGCCGTGCAGCTGAGTTTAGAACAGATTGAAGGGGAGAGATGATTCAGAGGAAGACCAGCAAGAAGGAGGTTGCAATAGTCTAGACGGGGGATGACTAAAGAGTGAATAAGTTTCTTAGTAGTGTGTTCATAAAGGATGGGGCAAATTTTGCTGATGTTATAAAGAAAAGACAGGTTTTAGCTATCTGTTAGATGTGTGTGGAGAAAGAGAGGAAAGAGTCAAAGACAACCACAAGGTTGCGAGCTGAGGAAACGCGTATAGAGGGATCCTTAGGTGCACTCGCACTACAGTAACTGCCACATTGCCATTGACCATGCAGCAATTGCCCTCCCGCTAGCGTCCAAGCACTCTTCACACTTCACACTTCACCTATACCCTGCCCTATCACATCATGGCCAATTACCTTGTTTAACATGTGGTCACTTACATGCCCCCACGTTAGCATTCCCGGTTGCCAGTTGCTGCACATTATTTTTTTAATTTATTTTATTTGCAAAACTTTTATATGCCGCCAATTCCTAAGATCAGTGGCGGTTTACATCAAACAATATCAAAATACATGCAACAATGAAAGTATTATATAACAGATACATAGAACTGTAATCAACTATATACAGGTGGTATAACAGTATTTAGAACTATTTACAAGTAATTACATAGTTTTTACATATTACATATTTAATGATTCGTCATAAGTTCTCTTATCGGAGTTGAGGAGAGTCTATTTGAGAGGATGTAAACATGCTGAGTTATGGAGGATGTGAGGACTTATGCAAGTTAACTAATTACTGGGCTTTAGTTAAAGGGCCACTTCATTTCCCCTCTTTCCCCTGATATATTTCAGTCCTTATATATTTGCTGATTTTCTTTTCGTATTCTGAAAGATATGACAAGTTGTGTGCAGCATTTTCTCATTGCTACAATACATGCTTTCCTTTGATTTCTGTGCTTCAGCATTGCAAATATATTCCTAATGTGTTTCTGTTTCATATGTACCAATCAGCATGATGCTGCGTGGGGTTCTGAGGATCTCAGAGGGTAGTTACTAACATACATTAAGGGGTATGTTTACTAAGGGGGATGTTTACTAAACTGCGGTAACGTTACATAACGCGCGTTATGTAACGTTAACGATCGTTAACGCATCATAACGCGCATTATGATGCGTTAACGATCGTTAACGTTATATAACGCGCGTTAACCTAAATTAACGATTGTAAAGTTCCGCTGCGCGGTAAAACACCGCAGAAGGTGGAGAGAGGACGGAGAGAAGGGGTCAGTGGGCGGAGAGTGGGCGGGGAGAGGCTCCCTTCACACTAACGCGCTGATCTGAAGAGCTGAATCCTAACGCGATTGAAAACCTGCCGTTAGATGCACATTTGCAGGGGAGAGAAACTATTTCAGTGTCAGCAATGTACAGCATAGGCAGGGAAACCTACAAAAAGTGATAAGTGTGATACATGTGCCCAGAACAAAAGGGCAAAGAAACATTGAAAATGACCCCAACAAACTGGAAAAAAACCATAACCAAGCTGACCAATAGTGATATTAATGGGAAACATCAACCCCCCACCCCCCGAGAAAGCTCCACACAAAAGATAGTACTCGTGGAAGGGTCTATGCTCCGTCCCCATACAAGGTGAATGAGCCCACAGTGAAATTGCGCTGTTCAGGGTTTACCCCTCCATTGGACAGGGTTCCCATGGCATGCACATGTCCCGCAACATCAGGGCGGGCATGTCGGAACGGCAACTGTAGAGATGCCAGAAAAGGGGATATAGAGGGCCGCGGGTGGCACATGCTGTGGTGCAGCTGGGCCACAGTGCAGACTAGGGTGATGCCTAGGTGGCCCATATGAATTCTGAAACAGCAGAGCAGCCAGACAGCAACTGCTAAAGGCCCAACATGGGCACGAGTGTGTTTCCCACAGTGTCACAGGGGATAGTACCCAACAGCTACCACCAAGGGCACGGAACATTGGCAGGCGGGGCTTGGGGGAGCATGGATGTCTATGCAGGCACCCTTACCCCAGAACCCGCACCATAGGCAGCCGCCTACCTGCACACTGGATGGCCTGAGACTGCGCACCACCAGCACCACCAGCAGAAGGGCATGTCAGCATGGTGGCAGAGGGATACTGGTGGTGGAGGGGGCAGTGGCAGCTGTCCAGAGCAGACCGTGGCCTAGCCCTGTGTAGGTGGGTGCCGTGTACTGCAACAGACAGGCCCTGTCTGACGAACAGTCATGGTATCACCAGGGAATATGCTGACTCTGTGACAACAAGGTGGTGCAGTGCACAAAACCAGTGTATTCAGAAGCAGAAGGTCACAGGTTCAAGTCCCAGCTGTGATTCCTGCCAACCCAGTCCCCATATTTTACCCACTACTACAGCATGCTAATACAGACAGCACCTTTATTGCAGATGACGTAAACATGCCCAAGACACCTACATTTTACCCTACAGAGCACAGACACCATAAACATGTGCATTACCTAGAGCAGAGTCTCCCAAATGCAGTCCTGGAGGGCCAAACACCATTCCGGTTCCATGCTGCCTCTAATAAAGATGCCTGTGCTGCATTTTTATGCGCCACCCCCATGGTATGCAGATGTATCTCATGCATATTCATGAGGGACCCCAAAACATAAGGAACGTGTAACTAATTTTTGTCGGAACCATTGCCATGAATGTACATACCCACTCGAGAGCAATAATGTTCCTTTTTATCTTTTTTTTTAAAAGGGGAGTACGACCCCTATACCAACCCTAAAGAGATATTAAAATCATCACAGGGTTTACTCAAATTGGCCTCAAATCAAATCTATCCAAAATGGCGATAAGGTCAAGCCAAAGCAAGGGAACACCTAACTTTCACCTGACGCCAACAGACATCGGTCGACATCCCTTGCTTTGGCTTGTCCTTATTGCCATTTTGGATAAATTTGATTTGAGGCCAATTTGAATAAACCCTGTGATGATTTTAATATCTCTTTAGGGTTGGTATAGGGGTCGTACTCCCCTTTTAAAAAAAAAGATAAAAAGGAACATTTTGTGTGTTGGGGGTTTAAGGGTTTAGGTATTCATGAGGGACAGCATGAAAACCCGAATAGTGTTTGGCACCGCAGGACTGGAGTTGGGAACCTCTGCCGTAAAGCAGCAGCCAACAGGGGTAGACACACCCGCACCCACAGGCTCCATTATCCAATGCCTCCTGGAGAGGCAGGATGTTGGGCCCTGCGTGCATCTCCCAATACTAGCACTTGCATACCTTAGCAATGCCACCCTAAACCTGGGAATACGGTACACAGCTATCAAAAGGTTGCTATGATCACTGGCAGATAGCAATTCCTATGTTAAGCTCAATTCGCTGATTGAGCTGCATCATAGCAACCTTTCTGATGTCTGTGGAGTGTGCCTCAGGTCTTGAGTCTGACAGAGTGACCCCAACAGTATTGCGTACCATAGCCATGCCTGCACTGTGCCCAGGACTGGTGTGGTGTCCTGAGCTGCCAAACACCTCTATAGTTGCACACTGCTGGCATAGGTGTGGGAAGTGTGTGTCTGTCTATCCAGTGTGAGGTGGCTGCCAACACCCTCCACAGCCCACACTGCTAGCACTGTTGCCAGTATAGGCCTGCCAATGTGCATAATGAGGAGCATGGTACCGTGAGAATAGCCTGGATAGGGTGGCCTGGCCTTGATGCATCGGCACAGGGCATAGGGCAATGACTCAGACATTGTAGTGCCCAGCCACCACCTGCACGGACAGGGTGGCCACAGCATGTCCTGCTGGGAGGTCACTCTCACCCTGACTGAGCAGTGACCATGGCATGGCTAGGTTCCCCCATAGTGCTATATAGTATTTTTCTCATGTGATATTTATGGGTTTTCTTTTGGGGCCCAATCACTGACTTATCTGCTTGGTGTGTATGCTGACATCCCCGTTCTGGGTACATGCATCTTCTCCAGGACCATGCACTATGGACTAGCTGGCAGACTGTCTGCAGCTAGTATGTGTCTTGCTGGAACACATTGCAGGGTGCAGCGGCTGGAGGCTTGCTGCTGGAGAATGTCAGATAATGGTGGGGGGGCAGCTGAGCATTTCCAGGCCTACTGTCTGTCTGCTATTGCATTATGGATGTGTACCACTCCATCTGTTCCCCAGCAAGCCTGGGGTTGATGGTCCCCTCTACTGCTACCATTGCAGGGAGGTAGAATGTGGATCTATTGGTGGGTGATCCTGTTTCCCACCTTGAGCCCCAGAGGGTGGGTTGTGTGGTGGTACATAATCTGCCTATGGGTCCAAACACACCCCACCCCAGGTAACCATGGCACCAACACAGGATATACACTATTCTGGGTGCATCATTGCCCATAAGGGCTAGACATGACTGAAAAATATAGAAGGACACAGATGTATCCTAGGTGTGTCTAAAGGAACTACCTATCACACACTGATGGGAACCTGCAGCATGGTGTATTTCAGCCATGAAAGGTGCGGTGGACCTGGTGCTGGGCGCCCCACCTCAACCTCAGGGTGAGCACAGTACCCACACAATGTGACTGTCTGTGGCTACTCTGTGCCAGTACCACACACTGTCTGTTCCCCCTACCAGGCCGAGGTTCTGTGGGGGTGCATACCCCATCTAGTGCCCATCTATCGACTGCTGCTTTTTATGTGTAGTGCATCATGGGTACGGATGGGTTAACCCTATCCTGGTAACCACAGCAGACAGTTTGTGTGGTGACGTGCAGTCCTTCTGCAGCCAGCCAGGGCTTTGTTCACAGCCTTATAAGGTGTCCTATAGGGGACATTATAGGGTGCCTTGGCGGACAGTACACTTTATAATGTGCCCTATGGAGTGCGTTATGGGGTGCCTTATGCGGCACCTTAGGTTATGCCACCGTGAGGGTGTGTTTGCTGGCAGCACTAATTAAAATACAGGTCAAATGCCTCAACAATCACTACTTAAATGTAAAGGGTGCTGCCTCAGCCACTGGGGAATCGAACCCATGACTCCTGTACCATCAGTCAGTGTAGTAACCATTGTGCTACAGCTCTGTTGCTGTGCTTGCATGCCTGCGCGCCTACTTAAGATTAACGCGCGGTAATGTGCCATGTAGTGCT
Source organism: Ichthyophis bannanicus (assembly GCA_033557465.1). Lineage (NCBI taxonomy): Eukaryota > Metazoa > Chordata > Amphibia > Gymnophiona > Ichthyophiidae > Ichthyophis > Ichthyophis bannanicus. The sequence goes on along the minus strand of CM066036.1, from coordinate 245,707,908 downwards.
CGTTAATTTATGGCGCCTTGTAACACGCATTATCGGTAACGATGTACTGCCCATGTCCTTATATGGGATTTCTGCTTCTACCACGAATCCTAACGCGAATCACATTACCGCAGTTTAGTAAACATCCCCCTAAGCAGTCTTAACGTGCAGCCAGCGTTAGTGTGCAGGATGCCATATAAGGTAGTGGGCGTTCCTGTCTTAAGGTAGCATTTAGGGTTATCGTGCGATAAGGTACGTTGTCATGCTATAAAGGGAGCCGTGGCACGTTAATGCGCGTTAGCCTTAATTAGGTGCGCTGACCTACAAGCACAGCAACAGAGGTGTAGAGCAATGGTTAATACATTGACTGATGAAACAGTGGTCATAAGGTCGATCCCCCAGTGGGCCTGATGAGTAAGGCTGTCTGAGGCATTACCCTTTACTTTAAATCAGTTTGTGTGGTAACCTGCAGTCCTTCTGCAGCCAGCCAGGAGTTTGTTAGTAGCTGTAGCTCACTGGTAACTTCCCTGCCTGTGGAGCCAGAGGTCATGGGTTTGATCCCACAGTGGGGTTATTTGATAGGGCAGTCTGAGGCATTTTCTTTTTTGATTTAAATTAGTGCTGCAAGCAAACACACCCTCACAGTGCCGTAACCTAAGGTGCCGCATAAGGCGCCCTATAAGGCACTCCAGAGGGCACATTATAAAGTGCACTGTCCGCCAAGGCACCTTATAATGTTCCTTATAGGGCACCTTATAAGGCGCTTTATAGGGTGCCTGGAGAAAATGCATACACACCAAGCAGATAATTCAGTGATTGGGCCCCAAAAGGGAACCCATAAATATCATATGAGAGAGATGCTTATATAGCACTATGGGGGAATCTAGCCATGTCGTGGTCACTGCTCAGTCAGGGTGAGAGTGACCTCCCAGCAGGACATGCTGTGGCCACCCTGACCGTGCAGGTGGTTGTTGGGCACTACAATGTCTGAGCCATTGCCCTATGCCCTGTGCAGATGCATCCTGGCCAGGCCACCCTGTCCGAGCTATACTCATGGTACCTTGCTCCTCATTATACACATTGGTAGGCTTACACTGGCAACAGTGTGGGCTGAGAAATGTTGGCAGACACCACACACTGGATAGACAAACACACACTCCCACACCTATGCCAGCATTGTACAAATATAGAGGCTCTTGGCAGCCCTGGCCACTGCACCAGTCCTGGGCACAGTGCAGGCATGGCTATGGTACGCAATACTGTTGGGGTCACACCCCAGGGTGGTAAACACTGTCAGACACCAGACCTGAAGCACACCCCACAGACATCAGAAAGGTTGCTATGATGCAGCTCAATCAGCAAATTGTGCTTAACTTAGTAATTGCTATCTGCTAGTAATCATAGCAACCTTTTGATAGGTGTGTACTGTATTCCCAGGTTTAGTGCTAGTATTGGGAGATGCACGCAGGGCCCAACATCCTGCCTCTCCAGGAGGCTTTGGATAATGGAGCCTGTGGGTGAGGGTGTGTCTGCCCCTGTTGGCCGCTGCTCTAGGGCAGAGGTTCCCAACTCCAGTCCTGGTGGGCCAAACACTGTTCGGGTTTTCATGCTGTCCCTAATGAATATGCATGAGATACATCTGCATACCATGGGGCGGTGCATAGACATGCAGCACAGCCATGTTTATGAGAGGCAGCATGGAACCTGAATGGTGTTTGGCCCTCCAGGACTGCATTTGGGAGACTCTGCTCTAGGTAATGTGCATGTTTATGGTGTCTGTGCTCTGTAGGGTAAAATGTAGGTGTATTGGGCATGTTTCTGTTATCTGCAATAAAGGTTCTGTCTGTATTAGCATGTTTTAGTAGTGGGTAAAATATGGGGACTGGGTTGGCAGGAACCACAGCTGGGACTTGAACCTGTGATCTTCTGCTCCTGAACACATTGGCTGTGTTCACTGCACCACCATGTTGCCACAGAGACTGTGCATTCCCTGGAGATACCATGACTGTTGTCAGACAGAGCCTGTCTGTTGCAGCGCACGGCACCCACCTTAACAGGGCTAGGCCATGGTCTGCTCTGGGCAGCAGCCACTGCTCCCTCCACCACCAGTACCCCTGTGCCACCATGCTGACATGCCCTTCTGCTGGTGGTGCTGGTGGTGCGAAGTCTCAGGCCATCCAATGTGTGGGTAGGCGGCTGCCTATGGTGTGGGTTCTGGGGTAGGGGTGCCTGTATAGGTGTCCACGCTTCCCCCTAGCACCGCCTGCCAATGTTCCATGCCATTGGGGGTACCTGCTGAGTACTATCCCCTGTGACACCGTGGGAAGCACACTCATGCCCATGTTGGGCCCTCAGCAGTTGCTGTCTGGCTGCTCTACTGTTTCAGCATTCCTATGGGTCATCTAGGCATCACCCTAGTCCGCACTGTGGCCCAGCTGCACCACAGCATGTGCCGCCTGCAGCCCTCTGTGTCCCCTTTTCCAGCATCTGTCCAGTTGCCCATTCCGACATGCCCGCCCTGCTGTTGCGGGACATGTCCATGCCATAGGAAACCTGTCCAATGGAGAGGAAAACCCTGCTCAGCGCAATTTCACTGTGGGCTCATTCACCTTGTATGGGGAATGAGCATAAACCCTTCCAAAATTTATATCTTTTTCTTTGAGCGTTCTTGGGAGTGTTTTTTGATGTTTCCCATTGATATCACTATTTCCCAGCTTGGTTATTTTTTTTTTTACATTTTCTTCTGTTCATTTTCACTGTTTATTTGCCATTTTGTTCCGTGCACATGTATCACACTTATCACTTTTTGTAGGTTTCCCTGGTTTTTTTTGTACATTGCTGACGGAAATGGTTTCTTTTCCCTTTAAATCAGCTCTAACGCCAGGGTTTCACTGGCGTTAGTTTTCAGCCTCGGATTTCACAGCGTTAGTGTGCAGGGAGCCTCTCCCCTCCCACTCTCCGCTCATTGACCCTCTCTCTCCGCCTCTGAGGAGCCTTCCTCCGCCCTCCGGGAGCCTTTCTCCACCTTCAGCGCTCGTTTGCACCGCTGCGCGCGTTAAAGCGCGATAAGGCGCCTTATTGCCTGGTAAAGCGCCATTATTGCGTGATAAGGCACCTTATCACACAATAACGTGGCAGAGCACACATTAAGACAGTTTAATAAACATACCCCTAAGAGAATAAATATGCTCTTGGCCAAAAAACATGAGTTACAAGGCAAAAGAGTGCATTCTTTACTCTTAATGCATGTTTTGACAGCACAATGCAAGAAAAATAATAACGAGATGCAAAACATGCAAGTACATTATTAAGAAGGGACCCAGGATATCAATGCTTGAACCAATACAAGCATTGTGGAACCTGTGTCCCTTGGGGAAACTGCTAGGTACTGCCACCCACCCACTCCCTGGACCTTGAGGGTTAAAGGAGGGGCTGGCCTTGAATGCCCTTGAGGGTTAATGTTGTAGTTGTGTTGGTGCTCAAGTGATAAGGCAAGGCAAAGAATATTTTTTTTTGTGAGGTTTATTTCCCGCTTTCGCAGTTCAAATGCAGCAGACGTTAATGAAATAATATGGCACAAAACAAGATGGAGAAACTGAACTTAAACAAGGCTTTTTTCACGGCTTGACTGAATGTCCATTACTGATCACATTCACCTGTCATGTGATCTCCTTTTCATTAAGGTAACAGAAACTCTGATATCAGAACTGCTCCTGAATGACAGAATATGCTTCCACTTATTCTCTTCAGATAAGCTCTTTTATCCTAGCAAACAGTGAGGTAACTTTGCTATTTTCTTACATCCAACACTGGCAAGCAAATCAGTTAAATGTCCTTTGGAATCATACAAGTAGAGCAATCCATCGAGACTTCCTGTTCTGTAGATGGCAAAGAAATTAAAGGCATTTCTTCTTGCCAGCTGATCAATGGCTTTGCTACGTTCTGAGTAGAAACTGCTCTGCTTTTAAGGAAGTCTCTGAATTCAGTGAGAAGTAATTCAGCCTGTGTATTTTCTGAGCTAGGCTGAGCAAATCCTCCTTCAGGAAAATGCTTGTTTATATTTCTTATCTCTAGGCAATTATCAGTGCTTTTACTTGGACAACATTTCAGCGTGCAAGCATTTCCGTTCCCCCACCTATCTCCACATGGCAGTGCAGGGTAAAACGCTCCAGCTGTGTTTAGAGAGTCTCTCAGAGTGTTAAAAGGAAAACAGTCAGGCTTTTCTTGACTTAACCAGTTAGTATCAAACTTTCTGCCTTTATCCTGTCTTTCACAATTAAAATTCACTCTTTCTGGCCTTCCACTGTTAAGTTTGCTAGCCGTGCCACACCCACCAGATACCTTGTGCTTGGGCTTCTTCCAGGGTAATTCCTTATCCCTTTGCCTCCTATTCCAAGGTTCTTCTGGGTCCTTTAAACTCCTGAGCTGCAGCCTTGGGTCTCTCAGTGCCTTAGAATTCTTCTGCTTCCAGAAATCTTTCTCTGCCCCTGAGTCTCCCAGCTCCTGTCTGCTCCTTCTCAGATCACCACTGCTTAGTGGTTCTCTCTCTCTCGGTTCCTGTTCCTGGTCATCTGACCTATCCTCGTCCAGGTGCTTGTGTCCTTGGTTCCTCTCCTGGTGGTCCTCTCTCTTGTCTAACTGTTTCTGGGTTTTTAACAAGCTAGCTGAGTACTGCACTGCCCGCCTCCTGCTTGGGCGTGCCCAATCAGGGACTTGGCTTCTCACCTGCCTTGAAGTGAGGAGTGGTTCCTGATTAGCTCTGCATTCTTTTTTCCTTTCAGAAAAAAATCCTGCATTCCCCTGCAGTACCGGCTCTCTCCACCAGATCACTATCAGTTTCTCTTGCTTCATAAGAGCCTGCTACATCACAGTACATATGACCTAGATTGGCCACTGTTGGAAACAGAATACTGGGCTTGATGGACTTTGGTCTGACCCAGTATGGCATATCTTATGTTACATGCAAAATACCTCATTTTTATGCAAATTGGATAACACAGTTTGCATTTAACAGTGCAGCTATGCTTAATCTTGCAAGCTGCAAGTGCTTTTATTTAGCAGCTTGACCCCTAGTGGTTATGCCACAAAACTACTGTTAGGTGTAGATTAGTGCCATTTTGAACCTAGGCACCAACAGGCAGAAGTGTTTGGGGACTGCTCTTGTCCCCCCCCCCCCCCGCCACTAGCCATCAAGGAAACTCCTGATAGATGTCACGGGAGTCCAGGGGGTTTTGTGTCTTCATGTCAGGGAGGGGTTTGGGGGTGGGTGCTTTCTGATTTGTGTCAGTTAGGGGTTTGGGGAGGTAAGTGGCCGTTCATTTGATGTTGGGTTTTGGGTGATGAGGGATTTGATTTCAGGGATGTTGGGAGTGATAGTGGAGTTTGCATTTATTTTTATTGTGGGAGTTACCTCAGACTAGTGACTGTGTAGTAAATATCACTATGGTAAAATACATTATTTTACTACATCTTAGTAACTACCACCTCAGTTTTACAATGCACTGATTAGGGTGACTACACAGGCAGAGCAATATATACTTTAAGCATCTTTGCAAATAATTAGACATCAGAACAAAGAGGTACTCCATAATGATTTGCTTTATCTAATATCTGAATTGTTTAAAAATATGCATAGAGGAAAATGGTTTTGTTGTGAGGAGTGCAGAAAACTGTTTTTGTTTCATGTATAAGGGACATCTTGTACTCTCAACCAGTGATCCTACTTTCAGAATCTATGGTTGCTAGTCTAGCTGCTTTCAGTTTATAACTCATTTTCGGGGTTCCCTTTTTCTGTATCTCGTCTTTTTACACGATCTCTTCCTCTTATTTTGCTTCCTCTTCTCATTTTCCTCTGTTTTAACCATCTTTGACCTTTTCCTGGATTCTGTTCCTTCTGCTTGGGCCCTTAGATCTGCATTGTTAAGCAGTGATGGGACTATAAATTCAGTCAATCCTTGGTACCTTTATGGAATGAATGGAATTAAATATCTTGGGACTTTAGAGAACTTGCAGGTTAATTTGCGAAATTAACTCTGGAGTCAGCAGCTGCTGCAAGGGGGGGAAAAGTGCTGATGGTTACAGCTGCCTGTTTGATTTATGAGTGCTCAGGTAGCTGCAGACAGACTGGGGAGAAGTGCTTTTGTTTAGATGCTAGTAAAAGCATTTTTGGAGATACATCACTGTGTAGCCATACCATCCTTAGAGGACGAATAGCTCCTATTTCATTTAGAAGGAAAAGGCACTATAGAGTGCAGGACTACAAGAAAAGGGAACCTGCTGTGTCGACAGAGTCATCACATTGCCCCATGTTATAGTTAGTTATGATTCTACAGCTGTTGTTTCAAAGTTTTTATTCACTTTGAAACACTTTTAGAATGTGTTCAAATGAAGACTGAAGACCAGGACTGACTCACCTGTTCTTATAGAAACTGGATCTAGGTGCCCCCCACAAATGACTAACACCTTTCATAAACTCTAGAGATTATTGCTTGCCTATATGCGTGTCCATCTATTTAAACAGGTCTGACCTCTCTTTATTTCTTTGTATTCATCTGTAGGACTCCCACCTCACCCCAGGTCAACAGGTTAAACCAATTCAGCTTGATTTTCACTCAGTGTGTACATGGATTTGTAGTTCTGGATTTGATAAAGAAAGAATAGGAGACTTAGAACTGCAAATCCATACATATACTGGGGCAAAAGTACGACTCGCTCAGCCTTTCGGTTGACCTCGGGTGATGTTGCAAATATTCATCTAACCACTCTGTTTTCCCAAATATGTATATGGGTTGAAGATAAGGTTGCAGATCTTTGAAAAGTACAAAGATCCTCTAGCACTCTACCTTTCCCATGCCAAACTGCTAGGGATGTGTACAGGAGAAACGTTCATTTTATTTTTAGGATCAACCACCTATTATGTTCTTTTTCAGATATCGAATTATCTGTTTCAGTTGTTTCATTCCTTTCCATTAAAAATCAGTGTGACATGCAATTTTGTACTATAATAGCGGGGTGTTCGATCCATTTCCAATGAAATTTTCGTTGGAAGTGTGGAAGAGTAGTCCAGTCATTAGGGCAGTTATCTGAAAAGTTGAGAAGCCAGAGGTGAAATTCTAGTAATGTTCTGTTGGTTTTGGTGTAAACCTAGGGCCTGTTATTGATTTGCAATGGCTATGCACCTCTAAGATGCGTAGCCGTTGCCGCCAAACCTTTAAGCCCAGATATTCCACCTGGAGCCATATCCGGGCACCGACACTGAATATCCGGGTTTGCTACACAGCTGTTGAGGGATAACCGGGCAGTGGCTGAATATCGCCGCTGCCCGGTTATCCTTGGTTATCATCCCTGGAACGCCCCCAACATGCCCCGATGCTAAGCAGTTATCATCGGGGTGTATAGTGGTATTACTCAGGGATACTCAGCGGCACTAACCATGTTAGTGCCACTGAATAGTCTGCTTCGGGCCATTTACATATTTTATAGCTCTGTAAACTGTGTAAATGGCTTGTAATATCAGGCCCTTGGAAGATAACTTTCCTTGAAGTTGTGAGTGAAATGTTAATTTTTTTTAACTGTTAGTAGGCATTTGTTACAGAGGCAACAGCAGTACAAGACATCAAGAGTAGTACCAAAAGAGGGGCAAAGGGACTAGCATGAAGACTTTAAGCCACCATAAAAAGGGCAAAGAGATAAAAACAGTAAAATGAAGGCGTCCGATATACCGCGAGAAGGGCAAAGCAGAACCAACACTGGCAGGAAGACCCCAAAGCACCAGAAGAGGAATAAAGTGTCATCAATATTGGGAAAGCTCTTTTCAGTCTATTTTCTAAAAACTTCTCATTATGAAAGCTGTCTGCTCTGCACCGTAGATCTGAACATTTCTATGACAAACCCTCTCTCTATCTGAGTTCTTGTGTGCTCTTTATTTTTTCCATTTCTCTAAGCCTGATATTTTCACCCACTTTTCCCTTGGAAGCCTTCACCTTCCTAAAACAAGGTTCTTGTCCTCTAAAATCCAAGAGAGACATGGCATCGGTCTCAGATTCATGACAACATTATCAGCCATGGGATTTGAAAATGAGTCTGAAACAAACTTGTTTGACTGCTTATTGCAAGTTCCAGCATTGTAGTTCAAATGATTCTTGCTTCTTCCTTGTATAGTCCAAAGAAGGTTCTACTCTTGTCTGACTGTCAGACTCACTGGAGATTCTGGAGACTGTACAGGGAAGATAAAAGTCAATGAGTAATTGTCTTCTGGGCAGCAGAAGTTGAGCCATACCTCCAAAGGAGCTCATTGGACCAACATGTGGCATGTCCTTGATTTGGGACTGTATGGGTTCTTCCAGGAACATGCTTTGCTTCTGCTGTTTCTCCCCGACTATGTAGGTCCTGTAGCTGCAGCTGCACGTGTCTTGCCTTGGATTTGATCCACAGTAAGCCTCACTATGTACAAGCAAAAAACAAGTTTTCCTTTCTTGGCCCTAGAGACTATCGTGTGTGCCAAAAATGAATGAATTTTCTGGTCAACCAAGACTCATGTCCATTTCTTTTGTTTAGAGGTAAGTGAAGTGAAACCATCCTCATTTTCTCTGTTTTACCATTCATTGAAAAACAAATGCACATCTCTGGAAACCATATAGGGTTGCCAACTGGCCGGTTTTCAGCCGGCCTGGCCGGTTTTTCCATGGCCAGGCCGGCTGCCGGCGCAGAGGCAAAACTGGCCCTTGAAAAGCCGGTTTTTTTGCTCTGGCCGCAAGATCGGGAGCGGCCAGAGCAAAAAAAACGGCTTTTCTCCCAACCCGGAGGGCTTCAGAGGGAGCCGGGTAAGCCCGCGTGAGGCCCCGGCTCCCTCTGAACAGCTGCCAGCGTGAAGAGCCTTTTCCTTCACGCTGGCGGCTGTTCCTGTGAAGCCGCGATTGGTGGGAAAGGTTAAAGGCATTGTCCTTTAACCTTTCCCAGCATTCGCGGCTTCACAGGAACAGCCGTTAGCGTGAAGGAAAAGGCTCTTCACGCTGGCAGCTGTTCAGAGGGAGCCGGGGCCTCGCGCGGGCTTCCCCGGCTCCCTCTAAAGCCTCAGACAGCCGCGATTTTGGGGGGGAGGCCAAGGACTGCCTGGGCTGTGATGGGGGGAGGGGGCCTGGACTGGAAAAGGGCTAGGAGGGGGAATTTGACTGGAAATGGGTTGTGATGGGGGGGGGGAACGTGGACAGGAAAAGGCCTAGGGGGGAGGGGGGGGGAACTTGGACTGGAAAGAAATGGGCTGTGATGGGAGGGGACCTGGACTGTAAAAGGGCTATGGGGGGGGGGGACATGGACTGGAAATGGGTTTTGATGGGGAGGGGGACCTGGACTGGAAAAGGGCTGGGGGGGGGGGACATGGACTGGAAATGGGTTTTGATGGGGAGGGGGACCTGGACTGGAAAAGTGCTGGGGGGGGGGGCCATGGACTGGAAATGGGTTGTGATGGGGAGAGGGACCTGGGCTGGAAAAGGGCTATGGGGGGGGGGGGAACTTGGAATGGAAAAGGGTTGGGGGGGGGAACTTGGACTGGAAATGGGCTATGGTGGAGGGAGGGGGAACTTGGACTGGAAATAGGCTGTGATTAGGGGGGCTAGGACTGCAAATGGACTGTGATGGTGGGGGGGGGGGGGTAGGACTGCAAATGGGCTGTGATGGTGCGGGGGACTCGGACTGCAAATGGGATGGGATGGGGGGGGCCTAGGACTGGAAATAGGCAGTGATGGGGGGGGGGCTAGGACTGGAAATGGTCTGTGATGTGAGGGCTAGCACTGGAAATGGGCTGATGAAGAGCTGGAATAGGACTGTAAATGGGCTGATGTGGGGCATGGGAGAATGGGATTAGAAGGGAGTGGATGCTGGGTGGGTCTAGAACTATAAGGGAACTGATTTTGGGGGAGGACTAGAATAGATGGGGAATGAGAATGGAGAGGGGAAAAAATATTTTGTGTGGAAGAAAAGTCTATGATGGGCTGGGTATTGGGAGAGTGAGGGGCTTGAGAATGGAAGGGTGAAATTTAAATGGATGATAAAGGAATAAGGAAAGAATTGGGGGAAAGAGCAAAAGGGAAACAATCAGTATGTTAAAGCAGAAATAGAGAGAGAATGGAAAACATCTAAAAGAGAAGAAAGGACAAATGGATAGCTCGCAGAAGACACGAAGAAACCAGAAGAAAGTGACTGGAGCAATTGCAACTGAAAATAAAACGCCCAAACAGAAGGTAGAAAAATACTTTTTATTTTGAATTTATTAGCTGGAATATGTTTGGTCTGGGAAGTGTGTATTGCTAACATCTTTGCGTTTTTGTTTAGTGCAAGAGGAAATTACTTTATAGTTTTATTTCTGCAGTGTTGTACATTTCATGTTTGGATTTTGGGGTTCCCAGTTTAATTATTATATGACCAAGGAAGTTAGCCTACACGTATCCTCGGTAATTTTTGTGGGTGGGGCTGGGGGCGGGGCAGGGGTGGGACTAGGGGCGGAGAATGGGTGGAGCATGGCGAGCCACAGGTGTCGGGTTTTTCTCGGTGAAAAAGTTGGTAACCCTAAAACCATAAGGCTTTGTAATCTAAAACACCAGCAATACTAGTATGGTTGTTGCCCAAGATTCGGCCTTATAGTTTCTCTGTGGATCTTGCCAACATAACCAACTATGTGAGAATTTGCATTTCTGCTAGAATTTCTAGATGAATTACAGAACTTGCAGGATGCCAGATAACACCAGCTACAGGCAGCAGCCTCTATCAGAGTCTGAAGATTGCTATGTAATTCCCCTAACATCTAAAGCTCTGCTTGCCAAAGATCCTCCATCCTGACAAAAGGGACTGCAGAGTGAAAGAATTGTAATCTACCAGTGTGATTTTTAGTAAGCTGCTGCATCTGACTGTATGGTTATAGTAGGTTTCAGTAAATTGCTTCTGCTGACCCAACATGGATCTTCATAAGCTGCTGCAGTCTCCTGTAGAACTGTTCATCCTAACCTAGGTAAACAGTCAGCCTTGCAAACTCTCCTCCATTAATTTCAGGCCCAGAGGCCTCTATTTCCTGGTTATGTCAGTCAGGGCCAGACCTATGCCTGTGCGAGATGTTGTTGGCACAGGGCCCTGCTGTACAAGAGACCCAGGGTCAACCTCATGCTGCACATGCTAAACTTACTACTGCCGCTGCTGCTGCAATATTGTTTTGCCATGTTCTGCTTAGATCTGATTCCAGCCCCGCAGCATCCTTCTTGGCTCCAGGTCTGGCCCCGCCACATCCCGGTTGCTTCTAATTATGACCCTGGCCCCATCATCTCCATTTCCGCCCACTTTTGGCTGTATGAGGATTGTTGCTGTGCACGTTGTTGCTTCCTGATGAAGCCACCATTCTCATGTGTGTGCTGACATGTCATACGTCCCAGACATCACGGAGAGACCTCCAACTACTCCCACCTAGGGTTGCCAACTTTTTCACCGAGAAAAACCCGACACCTGTGGCTCGCCATGCTCCACCCATTCTCCGCCCTTAGTCCCACCCCTGCCCCGCCCCCAGCCCCACCCACAAAAATTACCGAGGATACGTGTAGGCTAACTTCCTTGGTCAGATAATAATTAAACTGGGAACACAAAAATCCAAACATGAAATGTACAACACTGGAGAAATAAAACTATAAAGTAATTTCCTCTTGCACTAAACAAAAATGCAAAGATGTTAGCAATACACACTTCCCAGACCAGACATATTCCAGTTAATAAATTCAAAATAAAAAGTATTTTTCTACCTTCTGTTTGGGCGTTTTATTTTTCAGTTGCAATTGCTCCAGTCACTTTCTTCTGGTTTCTTCGTGTCTTCTGCGAGCTATCCATTTTTCCTTTCTTCTCTTTTAGATGTTTTCCATTCTCTCTCTATTTCTGCTTTAACATACTGATTGTTTCCCTTTTGCTCTTTCCCCCAATTCTTTCCTTATTCCTTTATAATCCATTTAAATTTCACCCTTCCATTCTCAAGCCCCTCTTACTCTCCCAATACCCGGCCCATCATAGACTTTTCTTCCACACAAAATATTTTTCCCCTCTCCATTCTCATTCCCCATCCATTCTAGTCCTCCCCCAAAATCAGTTCCCTTATAGTTCTAGACCCACCCAGCATCCACTCCCTTCTAGTCCCATTCTCCCATGCCCCACATCAGCCCATTTCCAGTCCTATTCCAGCTCTTCATCAGCCCATTTCCAGTGCTAGCCCTCACATCACAGGCCATTTCCAGTCCTAGCCCCCCCCCAATCACAGCCCATTTCCAGTCCAAGTCCCCCATCACAGCCTATTTCCAGTCCTAGGCCCCCCCACCATCAAAGCCCATTTGCAGTCCGAGTCCCCCCGCACCATCACAGCCCATTTGCAGTCCTAGCCCCCCTAATCACAGCCTATTTCCAGTCCAAGTCCCCCCCCCAATAGCCCTTTTCCAGTCCAGGTCCCCTCCACTCCCATCACAACCCATTTCCAGTCCAAGTCCCCCCCCCAGCCCTTTTCCGGTCCAGGCCCCCCCCCCCATCACAACTCATTTCCAGTCCATGTCTCCCCCCAGCCCTTTTCCGGTCCAGGCCCCCCCCCATCACAACCCATTTCCAGTCCAAGTCCCCCATCACAGCCTATTTCCAGTCCTAGGCCCCCCCCCTCATCACAGCCCATTTGCAGTCCTAGCCCCCCTAATCACAGCCTATTTCCAGTCCAAGTTTCCCCTCCCTCCACCATAGCCCATTTCCAATCCAAGTTCACCCCCCCATAGCCCTTTTCCAGTCCAGGTTCACCCCCCATAGCCCATTTCCAGTCCAAGTTCACCCCCCCATAGCCCTTTTCCAGTACAGGTCCCCTCCACCCCCATCACAACCCATTTCCAGTCCATGTCCCCCCCCTAACCCTTTTACAGTCCAGGTCCCCCCCCCCATCACAGCCTATTTCCAGTCCAAGTCCCCCCCCCATAGCCCTTTTCCGGTCCCGGTCCCCCCCCCCTCACAACCCATTTCCAGTCCAAGTCCCCCCCCCATAGCCCTTTTCCAGTCCAGGTCCCCCCCAATTCACAGCCCATTTGTAGTCCTAGGCCCCCCCCCATCACAGCACATGCAGTCCTTGGCCTCCCCCTCCCGACCAGCACCGCGGCTGTCTGAGGGGCTTCAGAGGGAGCCGGGGAAGCCTGCGCGAGGCCCCAGCTCCCTCTGTACAGCCGCCAGCTTGAAGAGCCTTTTCCTTCACGCTGGCGGTTGTTTCTGTGAAGCCGCGAATGCTGGGAAAGGTTAAAGGGTATTGCCTATAACCTTTCCCAGCAATCGCGGCTTCACAGAAACAGCCGCCAGCGGGAAGGAAAAGGCTCATCACGCTGGCGGCTGTACAGAGGGAGCTGGGGCCTCGCGCAGGCTTCCCTGGCTCCCTCTGAAGCCCTCCGGTGTGTGGGCCGGCCCTGGGTGGTTTTTTTTTTTACTTTGGTCAGAAGAAAAGCCGGTCTTTTGCTCTGGCCGCTCCTGATCTTGCGGCCAGAGCAAAAAACCGGCTTTTCAAGGGCCGGTTTTGCATCTGCGCCGGCAGCCGGCCTGGCCATGGAAAAACTGGCCAGGCAACCCTACTCCCACCTGGTGCACTCGTGTGGCTCCATCTGCACATGCTGCTTCCTCTGTGCAGATTAACTTTATTTATTTAGACAGATTTGTATACCACCTTATCCTACAATCAAAGAGGTCACATCACAATTGGAGGGTTACATTTAACATGAGGGTACTTAACAAAATTGCACAATGACTCATATGTTTAGTTGGGATGAGTGAGTATCGAGTTGGCAGAGGTAGTTGTATTACCGTTTGGGTGGAGACTGTTGTCTGTCTGCTCATAGGTTTCTGTAAAGAGCAGGGTTTTAAGGGCCTTGCGGAAGTCTATGATGTAATTTAATGCCCTCAGGCTCGATGGGAGGGAGTTCCAATGTGTGGATGCCAGTAGTGAAGGAGCTCTTCTTGAAGTTGTTTGTTTAGTCTTGTGATATCCTGCAGGTGTGCCAATCATGTTGTCATTATTGGTCCTTCTTGGTCTATTGCTGATATCCCTTGTTATGATATCTTGGAGTGCATCTGCCGAGAGATGGTGAATGATTTTAAAGATGATCAGGACTGTTTTAAATTTAACTTAGAGCTGGGATAAGAATGAGGCATTGTTGCAGCAAGTAGCCAGGCACCAATTTGTGTGGGCAGTGCAGTTGAGGCCAGGGAGGCCCCTCACACCATCCAGCCATTCCAGTCAGATCAATTTCTGCCAAGGTAATGTTTCTCCTCTATCATCCTCTCTTTCTCTTTTTTTTCTTTTCAAAAAATTATATTGAAACCCTGGTGTGCTTTGTTAGATCTGTGTTGTTAGACATTAGGGCTAATTCACAAGACACAAGGTTTGTTTCCCCTTCCATGCTCACTTAAGAACATAAGAACGTAAGAAATGCCATACTGGGCAGACCAAGGTCCATCAAGCCCAGTATGCTGTTTCCAACAGTGGCCAATCCAGGTTACAATTACCTGGCAGGCACCCAAAGTCCAAAGCTTCCACAATGCTCATCCTGGGGTAAGCAATGGATTTCCCAGGTCCTCTTTAATAATGGTTTATGGACCTTTCCTCCAGGAACTTGTTGAAACCTTTTTTAAACCCAACTATACTAACAGCTTTTACTATATCCTTCAGTAATGAATTCCAGAGTTTGATTACATGTTGAGTGAAAAAATATTTTCTCTTATTAGACTTAAATGGGTTACTTTGTAGCTTCATTGCGTGTCCTTTAGTCTTTCTACTCTTTGTTGTCGTAAACAACCAATCTATGTTAACCCGTTCTACTCTATTCATTAAAATATAGACTTCTATCATATCTCCACTTAGCCTTCTCTTTTGCAAGTTGAAGAGCCCTAACCTTTTAAGCCTTTCCTCATAGGAGTATACTTCCATCCCCTATTACCATTTTGGTGGCTCTTCTCTGTACCTTTTCTAATTCCGCTATATCCTTTTTAAGATATGGCGATCAGAATTGCATACAATATTCAAGGTGCGGTCAAACCATGGAACAATACAGAGGCATTATAATATCCTTGGTTTTATTCTCCATTCCTTTCCTTATGATTCCTAGCATTCTATTTGCTTTCTTGGCCGCCACTGCAAACTGGTTGGAGGGTTTCATTGTATTATCCATGATGATGCCTAAATCTTTTTCCTGGTTGATGGTTTCTAAGGTGGTACCTTGCATCATGTAACCAAAGTTTGGGTTGTTCTTTCCTAGATGCATAATCTTTCACTTGTCCACCTTAAATTTCATCTGCCATTTGGACGTACAGTCTTCCAATTTATCAAGGTCCTCTTGCAATTTTTCACAATCCTCTTGGGGTTTAACAACTTTGAATAATTTTGTGCCATCTGCAAATTTGATCATCTCACTCGTTATTCCCATTTCCAGGTCATTTATGAATACGTTAAAAAGCAGCGGACCCAGCACAGATCCCTGGGGTATTCCACTATTTACTTTTCACCATTGAGTAAATTGGCCATTTAGCCCTACTCTCTGCCTTCTATCTTTTAACCCGTTTCTGATCCACAGTACTACACTGCCTCCAATCCCATGACTTTTTAATTTCACCAAGTCTCCCATGAGGGACCTTGTCAAAGACTTTCTGAAAATCCAGATACACTATATCAACCAGCACACCTTTGTCTACCTGTTTATTCACACCTTCAAAAAAATATAACAGATTAGTAAGGCAAGACTTGGTGATGAATGTTGTCATTAGATCTGCCTATGTTAAAAATTGCTGCTCTAATATCATTAAAAAATTGTTTTTGTTTAATATTTCTCCCTCTTATTTTTGTTAATGTTTTTAATTTTTAAATGTAGATTTGAATGTCCTTTGGGTTGTTCGATCTGCACCAGACAAGCTTTATCCAATGCTGGGTTTACCCCATTGTATGAACGGACTTGTAGTTTTCCTTTTCTTATTGAGTGCAATGGAGAAATCAGAATGATATGTCCCTGCATGCAAGTAAACCCAGGAATGGATTGAGCCTGTCAGATGCATTGGACCCAGTTGACAACACTAAATGTCCTCAACTTGCACTCAACAGATCCCAAGGGAGTGAACCTGGGGGGCTCTGAGAGATGTGACGTCAAAAGTGAGTGGATATGTGAATCTGGGGATGGGTGAGCCTGTGATGGGATGGTAAGAAAGAGAGAGAGTGAACTGGGGTAGGAGAGAGGGAGGGGATGAATCTGAAGAGACATGAAGAAAGAGAAAAAAAGGTAGATGCTAGGGAGATAAAATTTCTAGAGGTAATAAATGACCGCTTCTTGGAGCAGCTGGTTCATGAACTAACAAGAGTGGAAAACAAAACCTAGTGCAAGAGATAAGGGTTTTGGGACTACTTGGCAATAATGATCATGGCATGATCATGTTTGATTTAATAAATGGAAGAAGGATGGCAAGGAAATCCACAGTACTACCTTTTGACTTTCAAAAGGGAGACTGATAAAATTAGGAAAACAGTTAAGAAAAAACTAAAAGGAGCAGCTGCAAAGGTTAAAGGTTTACATCAAGCATGAGTGTTGTTTAAAAATACTATCTTGGAAACCCTGACCAGCTGTATCCCATGCTTTAAGAAAAGTGGAAGTCTAAAAAACTGCCAGCATGATTTAAAGATGAGGTCAGAGAGGCTGTTGAAGCCAAAAAAGTATCTTTCAGGAAATGGAAAAAGGAGCCAAATGATGAAAACTGGAAAGAACATAAGCACTGGCAAGTTAGATACAAGGCATTGATAAAACAGGCAAAGAGAGAATTTGAAAAAAAGCTTGCTGTGGAAGCAAAGGCATAGAGCTCCATTCTGGGAATGGGAGATCAGGGCCTTCTGAACATCCCTGATGAAGATGTAGCCATTAGGACTAGATTCTGTTCCGTGGGAACAAAACGTTCCTGCGGTTGCCAGAATCGGGCTCATGGATGGCCAGTGTGCCTCTTCTGCGTGCAGGGACATTCTCCCTGCAGGCACCCCAGACATCCACAGCTCCAACCCCCAATATCCCGCTACCCAATCCTGGGGGCAGGGGGCCTGCCTGGCTCTGATCACACAGAAAGTGCTGCTTATACCACCTTTGAGGTGGTATAAGCAGCATGTTCCAATGGGTCCGGCAGGATGTGCTGCTGGGCTGGCTCACCCATGCTCCACCCTGATCCTGCCTCCTACTGCCCCTTGCCTGCTCTCCCTGTCCTGATGCACAGGACGTACAGGGAGAGCCAGAGGAGGAATAAAGTTCAGATGGCTTGCGGGACTGCATATCCCGCTGGGACATGAAGTCCTTTCAAGAATGAGGGTCATAATAAAAACATTTTCAAGTACATTCATAGCAAAAAACCTGTGAGTCAGTTGGACCATTGGACAAAGAGGGGTAAAAGGGTCACTAAGAAGGGACAAGGCCATAGCAGAGAGACTTAATAAATTCTTTGCTTCACTCTTTACTGAAGAAAATGTAGGAAAGTTACCCATGCCTGAAATGGTAATTAAAACTGATGCAGCAGAAGAATCGAAAGAAATATCGATAAACCGGGAAGATGTATTAAACTATTTGATAAACTGAAGAGTAGCAAATCACTTGGACCAGATGGTATACATCTAAAGGTGTTGAAAGAATGAAATATGAGATTGCATACAAATCATCAGAGAAGCAGGACTGTATGAAGACAACAGAAGTGAGAAGATTTGTGGGAGACTTATCAACAGCCTTCATTGTGCTGATGACACCACATTACTGGCTGAAAGTTAATACGATCTGAAACATTTGCTTCTCAAGATCAAGGAACATAGTCTTAAAATGGGCCTGCACCTAAATGTAAAGAAGACAATGATCCTGACCACTGGCAAAATCAATAAGTTCATTCTTGATGGAGAAGAAATTGAAATAGTGGACAACTTTAACACTAGAAGCCCCAAAAGGAATTTTACCTAGAAACCCCAAAGTGCGTCAATTCATGCATTATCATGATGACTGCATTTAGCATGAAATGCAGATGTTAATTAATGTGAAGTTACATATTTGTTAAATACGTGCAGTATGTGACGTCATTACATGACGTCATCATGCGTTTATTGTTTGTAATGGAGTAAAACTGTAAACAGTGATTGAGATGCGCCACCTAGTGGGAACATGAATTTATACCTAGAAGCCCCAAAGTACGTCAATTGATGCATCCAAGACAATTGAGTGCGTCAATTGACGTACTTTGGGGCTTCTAGGTATAAATTCATTTTCCCGCTACGTGATGCATCTGTCATTAATTTTCGATGCACATATTTGAACATCTTGACCTTGCTAACAAAGTCATGGAACATGAATGACATGGTTCTAGCAGTGGCGCTGGTATACAACTTCAAAGATGCATTTGCATCAATTGACGCACTTTGGGGCTTCTAGTGTTAACCTACTTGGATCAACTATCAATAAAGATGCAACAAGCATTGTTAATGGCAGAATGGCGATATAGGTCCTAGACAAGATTTTCAAGAACAGAGATGTCTCTCTCCATACAAAGATTTGACTTGTTCAAGCCATGGTATTTTCAGTAATGTCATATGGATGCGAAAGTTGGACAGTGAAAAGGATGGGAAGAAAATTGATGTCTTTAAATTATAGTGCTGGTGATGAATACTGTGTATTCCATGGACTGCCCGAAGAACAAACCAGTCAGTACTAGAGGAGATCAAACCTAAGCTTTCTTTAAAAGCTCAGATGACAAGACTTTGACTTTCATACTTTGGATACATCATGCAAAGTGAGAGATCATTAGAGAAAGACATCATGCTTGGCAAGATAGAAGGTCAACGCAAAAGAGGAAGGCCAGCATTGAGATGGATTGATATAACAACACAGCTATGGGTGCCAGTATGTCAACAATGAGCCGCCTGACTGAGGACCGAACACAGTTTAGGACAACTATCCAGAGGGTCGCCATGAGTTGATACTGAATCGATGACACTTAACAGCAACAACAGACCTACTATTACTAATCTGTGAACTATCATTAAAAACATCAGTAATACCTGAAGACTGGAGGACAGCCAATGTGATGCCAATTTTTAAAAAGGGTTCCTGTGTTGATCTGGGAAACTATGGATCGGTGAGTCTGACATCACTATTGGAAAAAATGGTAGAAATCATTATTAAGAATAAAATTTCTGAACATGTTGATAGTCATAGTTTAATTGGAGACAGCCAACATGGCTTTAGCCAGGGAAGGTCTTGTCTTACTAATCTGTTATATTTTTTTGAAGGTATAAATAAACAGTTAGACAAAGGTGGGTCAGTTGATGTAGTGCATCTGGATTTTCAGAAAGCCTTTGACAAGGTCCCTCATGAGAGACTCTTGGCGAAATTAAAAAGTCATGCATTAGGAGGCAGTGTTCTATTGTGGATCAGGAACTGGTTAAAAGATAGAAAGCAGAGGGTAGGGCTAAATGGCCAATTTTCCCAATGGAGAAAGTTGAATAGTGGAGTACCCCAGGGATCTGTGCTGGGTCCGCTGCTTTTTAACATATTTGTAAATGACCTGGAAATGGGAATAACGAGTGAGATAATCAAATTTGCAGATGACACAAAATTATTCAAAGTTGTTAAAACCCAAGAGGATTGTGAAAAATTGCAAGAGGACCTTAATAAACTGGAAGGCTGGATGTTCAAATGGCAGATGAAATGTAATGTGGACAAGTTCAAAGTTATGCACCTAGAAAAGAACAACTCAAACTATGGTTACATGATGCAAGGTTCCATATTAGGAACTACTACCCAGGAAAAAGATTTAGGGGTCATCATGGATAATACTTTAGACTGTCTGCCCAGTGTGCAGTGGTGGCCAAGAAAGTAAATAGAATGCTAGGAATCATAAGGAAAGGAAAGGAGAATAAAACAAAGGATATTATAATCCCTCTTTATCATTCTATGGTGCGACCGAACCTCCAATATTGTGTGCAATTCTGGTTGCCGTATCTTAAAAATAACCAAGGCAGGTCGGACCCGGTGGCACCCCGCTCCCCCCCCCCGCTACTTTCCCCCTACCCCTCCCATAACCTACCAACCCCTCCCCCCCCTTCAACACCACCAAATAACCAGCACAGACACAAAACCTTTGGCTCTTATGGTCGCAGCTTTATTAACAACATAGCAATCCAAAACATTTTATTGCAACATAAACGTCCTAATAATAACCCACGAGCGGAATGAGCCCTCACCTGCCATACCACGAGCAAGGTGACCTCATTCCACTCCCGCCACGGCCGAGCCAGCGGCAAACGCCAACCCCCCCTTTACCCGGCCTCGCCTTATTACTAGCAAAGACCGGCCAGGGGTCATCCGGGTTGGGGGCGACCGCCCCCGCCCCAATTCCAGATTAAGGCTCCGGACCCTGGAAACCTCCAGAATCCCGCCACCCGGCGTAGAGCATATTCACGCCTCTACACCACCAACCCCAAGCTGCGACCATCGAGACTCCCACTGAACAATACATTCCAAAGCCTCCTGCCAGTCATTCAACAGCAGATCCACGCCCAACGGGGATAAGTGCACCCCGTCCTGGCGATACAATCCCGCACAATCAACTTCCACCCAGGGGTGCAAAATTTGATATCCTCCGTGCTCGCCAACCCACCACCCAATCTGCCGATTGATTTTTGCCAACCCCCGAGACCAACGCCGCTGCTGCCGGCAGGCAGGCCTTGGAATGATGTCTGACCACAACAGAATAACTTGAGGGAACAGCCAAAGGACCTCAACCAGGTCCCTCTTTACCGCTCGAGTCAACTGTTTGCAAGTCCATCCGCTTAAATCATTTCCACCCACATGCAGTAGGATCACCGCGGGCTCGTTCCTCACACGACTATGGTGCCGAAGCAAAGGTAAGAGCTGTGGCCACCGCAGACCACGCTCACCCAGCCATAGTATGGACACCAATGCCGGGTCGAGTCCTAAATTACGACCCAAGGGTCGTTCAGCTGCCTGCAGTCCCTCCCAATGCACAAATGAATGTCCGATCATCCAGCAAGCATGCGGGCACCGCACAGCATCTGAAAAAGAAAACAAAGGTTATCCACACAACCACTAGCTCCCCTCATAACCGCACATAACCCTTAAAGGCATGCAAACTCCACCTGCCAATGCTCTGAATCTGAGAGCCCCGCCGCTGCTGCACTGGTTGCCGCTCCAATACGAAATGAATGCGGGGCAAAACGCATAGGATCCAAGCCCAAATGCCGTATGGCCAGCCGAAGCACAGCCGCCACCTGAAAGCGAGTCACCCAACATGAATCCTCATGCAAGAAAAACAGACGACCCGCCACCGGGCGCTCCAATAAATAGTCTCTCACTGCCGACACAGGGCAAGTCGGAAGGGAAACAACTTCATTTAAGACCACCCACAACCCTTTGCCCAACTGGTCCGTCTTTGATCTGGCCAGCTTCACCCTCAGCTGCCCCCCCCTGAGCTGCACATGACTACCCAAAAAGCCACCACCACCCGTGGCCCTATCAGCGCTAGCCACCATCTCCCCGATCTGGAAAGCCCCAAAAAAGGCCAGGAAAAACACTGCCTTAAAAAGAATAGCCTCATAGCGTGAAGATGCCACACTCAGCAGCGCTGCACAAAGCCTGGCCAATAGCTCATGCGTAACTGGCGACCGCGCGTCCGCAGGAGACGGACACGCTCTCTCCCAGCCCCGCAACAACTTCTGGGCCAAAAAACCGGGAACTGCCGATCCCCAACCAGCAGCCCTGGCAAAGAAGGTGAAGCCCGCTAACCGACTCCGAACCGATGCCCGGGAAACCCCATTGCCTTTTGCTAGTACTATATGCTGTCCCAGCAAACTGTCGGCGGTCACACCAGGCCACCACCCTTGAGACACAAGGTAATGAACCACTGTGTCAAATCCTCTCCTATACGCCGTCCATGTCACAGGAGACACAGAATTCTTCAGCAACTGTACCATCTCCGCTGGTCAATCTGCCACAAGTGCTCTGGAACCGTCAACCCTTCCTCGCTCGCTTCTGGTGCCAAGGTCCGGAACAACTCCCACTTGAAACGAGAGAGAGCATCAGCAATTCTATTAGTGCATCCCGGAATGTGCCTAGCCTTCACAACTGCATTCAAATGCAAACAAGCCAAAACTATGTCCCGCATTAGCCCCGCGACCTGCATGCAGCGCGGCGAATACCGGTTAATCACCGCAACCACGGCCTCATTGTCGCACCACCAGACTACTCTGCGATTCCTCAGCTGTTCAGGCCACAAATGCAACACTACCAACAAGGGAAACAGCTCCAAGAAGGTAATGTTACCAGTCAAACCATTCGCGTGCCACTCCGTTGGCCACTTGGCCGCACACCATTCCCCCCCAAAGTAAATACCCAAACCACCGCGACCATCCGCATCCGTGTACAGTTGTAAATCCACACTAGACACCTCCGCCTCCATCAAGACTGATACTCCATTAAAATCCTGAAGGAAAACATCCCAAACTCTCAAGTCGGCCTTCATGACCTTAGACAATCGGATGCGATGATGCGGCTTACGAATCCCTGCTGTGGCTGCCGCCAATTGTCGCATAAAAACACGGCCCATTGGTATGACTCTGCAAGCAAAGTTTAACAAACCGATCAGCACCTGCAGCTCCCGCAAAGATAACTTAGCGGATGCCAACCCATTAGCCACTAGGACTCACAACTTCACCACCTTGTCCATCGGTAGGCGCGCCACCATTGCCACCGAATCAAGCTCAACCCCCAAAAAGGTAATACAGGTGGCCGGGCCTTCCGTTTTTCCGGCAGCCAACGGGAGACCGCAAGCACTAGCCATGCGTACAAAACCATCCATTAACTGCTGACACTCCTCCGACAGCGCCGCCCCCACAAACAAAAAAATCATCTAGATAATGCACCACGTTTCCACAGCCCACCCTATGGACTAAATTCCAGTGCAAAAAGGAACTAAACATCTCAAAGTAGGCACAAGACACCGAACACCCCATAGGCATGCACTTGTCCACGTAGAATTCATTATCAAAAGAAAAACCTAACAAATGAAACGAAGACGAATGGACAGGTAGCAACCGAAAAGCCGATTCAATGTCCACCTTCGCCAACCAAGCCTCCGGGCCACACCGCTTCACTAAATCCACCGCCTCATCAAACGACGCATAACGAACTGCGCACAGCTCCTTAGGTATATGATTGTTCACCGAGTCCCCTACCGGAAAAGAGAGGTTGTGAATCAAGCGAAACTTCCCCAACTCCTTCTTTGGCACCACTCCCAATGGGGAAACTACCAAATTCGCGAAAGGAGGGTCCACAAAAGGACCGGCAACCCTGCCCAACCGCAGCTCAACCGCCAACTTCTCGCGGACAATCGACGCCCAACGCTGCACCGATGGTGAGTTGCGTGCCGACCTACCTACTATACATCCCTGCACTGGAATACTGAACCCCACTGAAAACCCCCGCTCCAACACCTCCCTCGCCCGCCTCCGCGGATAAAATCTCAACCAGTCGCCAATAATCTCCCGGGAAATTGGAGTGGGGGACAACCCCGACACATCCCTATTACTTGGGAGCCTGGACGGGGGGGGCCATGCTGCCTTTTTTGAAACACTTAATCGCGGAATGTCTGCCCCCGCAGGCCGAGCAAGCGTGCCGGAACTTGCAATCAGGGAATGGGCACGAGGACTTATTGAAACGCCAACAGACGTCCCCTGTACCCCCTCCACCTGCTTTCTGTGGTGGGGTACCCCCCCGCACGAAAGGGCCATCCCAATCCTGCCGCATTACCCGCCACCACGCGCGCACCAGCCCCCCCTCCCGCACCGGCCCTTACTGACATTTGGGTCAACCACAGATTAATATCCTGCGTACCCCAAGACAACCACTTACTCTCCTCCATCTTGTCCCGAAACTTCTCATCGTAATTCAACCAGGCAAAACCATCATGCGTCTGCGCTGCTTCCAAGATGGAGTCCGCATACGCCAAAAGCATTCCATAATCCTCCGGAGCTTGATGACCCCAAACGCTTGCCTACCGTAAGAAGGATCTGACCCAATTTACAACATTCTGCGAGACTTTCCTAATCCAACCCACCTTTTCATCCTCCTTTCTCTTCTTCCTACTCTCGCCCGACCGCCTCCTGCCCTCCAACAATCTGAATATATCTATATACCGCCCCTTCCATATCTTATGCCATAGATTACGAGGGACCCCTTCCCATAACTCCGTGAATGCTACCAGCGTAGGCATGCCCTTCCCTCCAGAGGACCCACCTTGCACCCGGCCCACCCCCTGCCCCGAACGGGCAGTTTCGGGTGAAGATGACGAAGCAGAAGAAGTGGACGAAGAGGAAGACTCCGAACTGCGACGCCACTGGCGGGAATGCCTACTCTTTCGTTTCGCCTTGCGCCCACTCCCGTCTTGCCCGGCCACCTACTCCGTCCCACCCCCACCCCCAATGCCCGCTATCAACTCACCCAATGCTCCTCTGTCACCAGCCTGTATTTCCTCAGGCCGGACCTCCGAATCCTGCACCCCGAGCCCGACGCCTGCGCTCCCAGGACATCCGCCGAGCTGGCCTCGAGCCTCTGCGATCCTCCAGATGGCACTCCAAACCCTCCATCCAGTGCCGCGTGTTGCCCACCTGACATCTGCCCCGCAGCCTGAGCCATTGTTGAAACCTGCGGAGACAAAAAAGAAGAAGAGGGAGGAGAGGGGACAAAAGGAGAACCAAACGGCTGCCAAGCCGCCAACCACTCAGCCCTGGACGAGCCCTGCCCCCCTCCCCGCCAATGCTCCCAAGTGGCATACCCACCCGGAGACCCCACACTGCCGACGAATCCCGTCTGGGCAGAGGGACCCTGCCCCAAGCTATGGGCCCCGCGCCACGGCACGGCCCACTCCTCCATCACCGGCCCCCCGCACCACCCCACTAACCCTTGACCACTCCAACTGCACCCCCCACCCCCCGACCAATTCCCAGCACTCCCCTGCACAGAACTACCCCCATCCCCCCATCCCCCCCACCAAGAACCTCCACACTGGACCGCCCATTATCAGCCATACCCATCCCCTGTTCCTATGGCCCAGCCTCACATATCTGCTGCCTGGGATCCAACTCTCCACCGCCCCTACGTCCCCTGAAAGAGGATCTCCCTCTTTGCCTCCCTGCTGATGCTGCCTCCTTTCCCCCTCGCACCCTGGCCCCCCTGCTGCTGACGGCACCCCTTCCCCCAGCCCCATGAGCCACCCTATGCCCAGGCCCACCCCTTGCAGCCCCCCTGGTAGGCCCACCTGGCTCACTCCTCGAAGGCACCGCCCTCCCCCTTCGCCTACCCGCTGCAGTGCGCTCTCCCCTACCACGGCCCCCGACACTGGCCTGCCGTCCCTTGCGCAAGGGCATTCTCCCCGCCCTCCTCCCAGCTCACCCGAAGCACCGCAAAGTACAGGCAAATAAACAAAACCTCCCCGACGATGACCGCGCCGCTTCCCTATCTTCCTTCCAGCTGGACTGAAAGCAATTCGAGGGCCCACCAAAACTGCCGCACTTGCCTCACCGGACAGGAACCCCGCACTGTATCTCCTCTGCTGGCGCCGGATCTGCACTGCCCCCCTGGCAGGATGAAAATCTGTGCCGCTCCGGTCCCCGCCGCACCCGGAACCAAGCTGCTCCACGCCGCCGCCGAAGTACGAGCACCAGGAGCCCAAGCAAGAGCCCTTGCACCCACCGCTGCTCTTAATGCCAGAGACTGCCGCCGCCGCGCGTCTCCCTTTTAAACCCCCCCCATGGCTCAGTCATTCTCATTGGCTCGCTCCCCCAACTACTCCGAGCGAGCCAATGAATTCAAAATACTGCCCCCCAAGCAACGCCCCTCAACAAGGCCACGAGCAGGGTCCCCGCACCGGGCCGAACGCCTGGTTACCTACGGCCGCCAGGGACCCTGCCCCTTGGCCTCGTTAGGATATAGCGGAATTAGAAAAGGTACAGAGAAGAGCCACCAAAATGGCAAGGGTTTGGAAGGATATGCCTATGAGGAATGGCTTAAAAGGTTAGGGATCTTCAACCTGGAAAAGAGATGGCTGAGGTGAGATATGATAGAGGTCTATAAATTAATGAATGGAGTCGAACAGGTAAACATAGTTAGATTGTTTATGCCATTAAAATGTAGAAAGACTAGGGGACATGCAATGAAGCTACAGTGTATCCCATATAAGACTAAAAAGAGAAAATATTTTTTCACTCAATGCGTACTCAAACTCTGGAATTCGTTACCGGAGGATATAGTAAAAGCTGTTAGTGTAACTGGGTTTAAAAAAGGTTTGGACATGTTCCCGGAGGAAAGGTCCATAAACCATTATTAAAGGGTACCCGGGAAATCCACTGCTTGTCCCAATAGAAGCATTGTAGAACCTGTGTCTTCTCGGAAAAGTGTTAGGTACTTGTGACCTAGATTGGTCATTGTTGGAAACAGGATACTGGACTTGATGGACCTTGGTCTGACCCAGTATGGCATATCTTAGGTTCTTATGTTCTTATGAATAGGCTGGATGGAAAGGAAGGTGGCATGAGAGAAGTAGGGAAGAAGGATGTGGGCAGAAGAGTAGAAAGAAGGGGAGAGAATGACGTGATTTGCAGAGACACCTTCACCCACTACCCATTCATCCAAATCAATCCACTCAGTCACACACCCACCCCTACTCACTCATACACACATACACGTACATACCACAACTATATATTTGTAGATTTCCCTGCCTACCTACTGTAACATACCACTCTTAATAACTCAAATACTTAGGCTGTCAATCACCCACCCCTCCACCTACAGAGATCCCAACTACGCACTTGTAAACATCCTTTCCACTCACTCAAACATACTAACTCATTTCCTTCCCCACACAGTTGCACCTTCCCGGCCCACCTAAATCCACTTGGTCACACATACTTGCACACAGATGCCTCAATTAAAAACTTATAGGCACTCTCAAGCCCCCCCCCCCTTCCTTATCCTCCACCTGGAAAAGTTCAATGGGGGTGCTGCAGAAATAGTTTGAAAAGCTGAATCTATGTATGTTTGCAAGTCTGTGTGCATCAAATATGATAACAACCCAGTCTAGAGTGAGGTAATGAACAAAACACACATTATTGAGGTGAATCATTAAGGGCTATGTTTACTAAACTGCGGTAATCGTGAATAATGCACGTTATGTAACGTTAACGATCGTTAGCGCGTCATAACGCACGTTATGATGCGCTAACGATCGTTAACGTTACATAACGCGCGTTATGATGCGCTAACGAACGTAATGCTCCGCGGCGCGGTAAAACAAAACAGAAGGTGGAGAGAGGGCGGAGAGAAGGGGTCAGTGGGCAGAGAGTGGGCGGGGAGAGGCTCCCCTCACACTAACACGCTGATTTTCAGAGCTGAATTCCAACGCGAATGAAAACCTGCCGTTAAATGCACATTACAGGGGAGAGAAACCATTTCAGTGTCAGCAATGTACAGCCCAGGCAGGGAAACCAAAAAACAGTGATAAGTGTGATACATGTGCACAGAACAAAAGGGCACAGAAACACTGAAAATGACCCCAACAAACTGGAAAAAAACAATAACCAAGCTGGCCAATAGTGGTATCAATGAGAAACATCAACCCCTCCCCCCCCGAGTAAGCTCCATAGAACAGATATAAATTGTGGAAGGGTCTATACGCCGTCCCCATACAAGGTGAATGAGCCCACAGTGAAATAGCGCTGCTCAGGGTTTTCCCCACCATCGGACAGGGTTACTATGGTGTGCACATGTCCCGCAACATCAGGGCGGGCATGTCGGAATGGCAACTGGACAGATGCCGGAGAAGGGGATACAGAGGGCCACAGGCGGCACATGCTGTGGCGGAGCTGGGCCACAGTGCGGACTAGGGTGATGCCTAGGTGGCCCATACGAATGCTGAAACAGTGGAGCAGCCAGACAGCAACTGCTGAAGGTCCAACATGAGCACGAGTGGGTTTCCCAAAGTGTCACAGGGGATAGTACCCAACAGCTACCCCCAAGGGCACGGAACATTGGCAGGCGGGGCTGGGGGGGAGCGTGGACATCTATAAAGGCACCCCTACCCCAGAACCTGCACCATAGGCAGCCGCCTACCTGCACACTGGATGGCCTAAGACTGCGCACCACCAGCTCCACCAGCAGAAGGGCATGTCAGCATGGTGGCTGAGGGATACTGGTGGTGGAGGGGGCAGTGGCAGCTGCCCAGAGCAGACCGTGGCCTAGCCCTGTGTAGGTGGGTGCCATGCACTGCAACAGACAGGCCCTGTCTGACCAACAGTCATGGTATCACCAGGGAATGCACCATCTCTGTGATAACATGGTGGTGCAGTGCACAAAACCAGTATAAGCAGAAGGTCACAGGTTCAAGTCCCAGCTGTGGTTTCCGCCAACCCAGTCCTCATATTTTACCCACTACTATAACATGCTAATACAGACAGAACCTTTCTTGCAGATGACGTAAACATGCCCAAAACACCTACATTTTACCCTACAGAGCACAGACACCATAAACATGCACATTACCTAGAGCAGAGCCTCCCAAATGCAGTCCTGGAGGGCCAAACACCATTCAGGTTCCATGCTGCCTCTGATAAAGATGCCTGTGCTGCATTTCTATGTGCCACCCCCATGGTATGCAGATGTATCTCATGCATATTCATGAGGGACAGCATGAAAACCCGAACAGTGTTTTGCATCGCAGGACTGGAGTTGGGAACCTCTTCCGTAAAGCAGCAGCCAACAGGGGCAGACACACCCACACCCACAGGCTCCATTATCCAAAGCCTCCTGGAGAGGTAGGACTTTGGGCTCTGCGTGCATCTCCCAATACTAGCACTTGCATACCTTAGTAATGCCACCCTAAACCTGGGAATATGGTACACAGCTATCAAAAGGTTGCTATGATTACTGGCAGATAGCAATTGCTAGGTTAGGTACAATTTTCTGAGTGAGCTGCATCATAGCAACCTTTCTGATGTCTGTGGAGTGTGCTACTGGTCTTGTGTCTGACAGTGTTTACCAATCTGGGGAGTGACTCCTACAGTATTGCGTACCATAGCCATGCCTGCACTGTGTCCAGGACTGGTGTGGTGGCCTGAGCTGCCCAACACCTCTATAGTTGCACAATGCTGGCATAGGTGTGGGGAGTGTGTGTCTGTCTATTCAGTGTGTGGTGGCTGCCAACACCCTCCACAGCCCACACTGCTAGCACTGTTGCCAGTATTGGCCTGCCAATGTGCATAATGAGGAGCAAGGTGCCGTGGGAATAGCCTGGATAGGGTGGCCTGGCCTGGCCGCATCTGCATAGGGCATAGGGCAATGGCTCAGACATTGTAGTGCCCGGTACCACCTGCACGGACAGGGTGACCATAGCATGTCCTGCTGGGAGGTCACTCTCACCCTGACTGAGCAGTGACCATGGCATGGCTAGGTTCCCCCATAGTGCTATATAAGCATTTCTCTCATGTGATATTTATGGGTTTTCTTTTGGGGCCCAATCACTGACTTATCTGCTTGGTGTGTATGCTGATATCCCCGTTCTAGGTACATGCATCTCCTCCAGGACCATGCACTATGGACTAGCTGGTAGACTGTCTGCAGCTAATATGTGTCTTGCTGGAACATCTTGCAGGGTGTAGTGGCTGGAGGCTTGCTGCTGGAGAATGTCAGATAATGGTGGGGGGCAGCTGAGCATTTCCAGACCTGCCGTCTGTCTGTTATTGTGTTATGGATGTGTACTGCTAGCAGGACTGGGGTGATGGTCCCCTCTACTGCCACCATTGCAGGGGGGGTAGAAAGTGGATCTGTTGGCGGGAGATCCTGTCCCCCACCCTGAGCCCCAGAGGGTGCGTTGGGTGGTGGTATGTGGGTCCCAACACCCCCCTTCACTTACATCATGTGACCATGGCACCCACACAGGGTATGCACTTTTCTGGGTGCAGCATAGTCCACAAGGGCTAGATGTGACATACAGATGAACACAGGCATATCCTAGGGGTGTTTTCAAGGACTACCTATCACACATTGGCACTGATGGGGACCTGCAGCATAGCCTATCTCAGCACAGCCAGGTGCTGTGAGAATGGTGCTGGGCACCAGGACCCGCACAATGTGACGGTCTGTAGCTACTCTGTGCCACTAACACACACCGTCGGCACCCCTTACCAGGCTGAGGTGCTGTGGGATGCGTACCCCATCTTGTGATCATCTGTAGACTGCTGATTTACATGTGCTGTGCATCCTGGGTATGGATGGGTTGACCCTCTCCTGGTAACCACAGCAGAATGTGGGTGTGGTGCCGTCAGTCCTCCTGTAGCCAGCCAGGTGTTTATTAGCAGCTCTAGCCCACTGGTTACTTTACTGTCCATGGAGCCAGAGGTCATGGGTTCAAAACCCACAGTGGGGTTCATCGATAGGGCTGTCTTAGGCATTGTCTATTTTTTTTGTATATTAGTGCTGCCAGCAGAACCACCCTCAGGGTACTGTCACCTTAGGGTGGCTCATAAGGCGCCCTATAGGGTGCCTTATACGGTGCCCTATAAAGTGCCTTATAAGGTGCCTTATATGGTGTCCTATAGGGGGACATTATAGGGTGCCTTGGCAGACAGCACACTTTAGAATGTGCCCTATGGAGTGCCTTCTAGGGTGCCTTATGTGGCACCTTAGGTTACGCCACTGTGAGGGTGTGTTTGCTGGCAGCACTATTAGAGTACTACTAAACTTCCTCACAGCCCAATACTTAACCCTTTCCAGGCCAAGCCCAAAACTTTCCGGATCCAAACTTCTGCCTAAATATTACTATCAAATGGTATATAATACATGACCATGGCAGAGGGAACGGCACTATTGGAACATATTGAATAAGACGGGTACAATTTTCCTGACATATGCAAACTTTAACCCGGCTACAGAATGTGGATTAAAATATTATAGTAGGCCTTCAAAGGGTTACACATGACACCTCAGCCAGCCTTATTCATTGGGCACAGTGGGGAATCAAACCCATGACCCTTGTACCATCAGTCTGTGTAGTAACCATTGTGCTATACCTCTGTTTCTGTATTTGGGTGTCTGTGCGCGTTCTTAAGCTTAACGCGCAGTAACATGCCCTGTAACGATCGTTGCTGTGCGGCGCCTTATAACGCGCGTTATTGGTAACGATGTACCGCCCATGTCCTTTTTTGGTATTTCTTCTACTAACGCGGCTCCTAACGCGAATCACACTAACGCAGTTTAGTAAACATACCCCTAAATGTCACAAGACCCGACATGGCTTTGTCAGGGGTACAGGCCTCTAAAAAATAATATAAATAATAAACAAAATTATATCCACGATAATCAAATGATACAAGAATCAATAATTTAAAAGCTAAAAACATCAAATTATAAAAAAAGATATAAAAAGATATATAAAAGGAAAGACATTCTAGAACATATAAAATCAACCCTAAATACGTTACCGGATGTCAATTAAAGTCTATAAAATCCATATTAAACCTATTAGAAATGATTATAAATATAAAATCACAATGATATGAAGCACCAACTATGCATAAAAGATCTGCAGACGGCAGAAAGACATCAATGGAGATCCAATAAAGACCACAATGAGATAAAGGGAACAGATCAAAATCATATGCACACTTCATAAAAAAGAATAAATAATATGCAAATGATAAAATAAACATTACCGTTAAAAAGTGAACTGATGAAAAGATAAGAAACTATCTTAAAATAATAAATAAATTGCATTAATAAAATAAGAAGAAACCATAAATTAAGTCATTTAAAGAGACTCAGAAAACCGTCCATATAAGAAAAGAACCAGAAGCACATGTGATGTAATATAAAATCTCTAGTAAAAACTCATGCAATAGTCTGTCAGCAAGCGTGAACCAAGCCATGCAAAACTTCACCATTGAATCCACACTGGGCTGTAAGTGAAAAGAACAGTGAATAGGGTAATAACATGGGTAAGAACTTGGGTGAGAACTATTTACAGAGCAATTTACGAAGTTCCAGAATATTAATCATTGAGTAGGATAGCACTAAAAAGGTTTAGGCCAAGGGAAGCGTTGATTAACCATTCTCCCGTTGGGTTAAAGTATTGGGGTGGATATGGATGGGGGTTGGGGGGCCTATCACGTGTTTCCCTGGGTTGTCTTCTGGGTAGTGTTTTTGGAATAGGTAGTATTTTATCGCTTTTGTGAATGATGTAAGGCTCGTGATAGAGCGAATTTCAGAGGGGAGGGCATTCCAGGCTATGGGTGCATAAACCGAAAATGCCCTATTGGCTGTTACTTTTAGGCATTTTGTCATTATCTTAGGAATTTCTAATGCATTCCGCATTATGGATCTTCTGTTCCTGTTGTCAGGCATGCTGTTGATTAGTTTACTGATGGGTGAGGGGGGCTGGTTCCTCAGTGCTTTAAATGTCATTACAAGTGATTTGTAGTGGATTCGAGCCTGTAAGGGCAGCCAGTGGAGCTTCTTCATAACAGGCGTAATGTGTTCTGACCTAGACACTCCTACAAGTACTCTAGCGGCCGAGTTCATGGCAAGACGGAGTGGATTTAGAGTTGACTGTGGAAGTCCGTGGAGGATGATGTTAGCAAAATCTAAGGGGTATGTTTACTAAACTGCATTAGTGCAATTCACGTTAGGAGCCGCGGTAGTGAAAGAAACCCCAAATAAGGATATGGGCGGTACATCGTTGCCACTACCGCGCGTTAGAAAAATTAACGAGCGTTACCGGGCGCCCTGCCGCGTTACTGCTCGTTAATCGTAAGAAGACGTACAGACACAAAGCACTGAAACAGAGCTGTAGCACAATGGTTATGGTACTGACCGCTGTTACAGGCAGCATGGGTTTGAGCCCCCAGTGTGCCTAACGCAGAAGGCTGTCTCAGGCATCACTCTGTACATTACAGAAGGAAAGAGGAGGCATGCTTTTCGTTACGCTGAGTATTGGTGTCAGAAAAACACCCTCGGAATGTGCCTAGCCACGTACGTTGGTGCGTGCATTGGTACGCGCATACATTCGTGCGTGGGTACGTGTTTGTTTACGTGCGTGGGTACGTGTGTTTTTACCAGTGTGGGCATCTTATATTACAGACTTTGTAGGGTGTCCTGCACCTATGCATTATGCTAACAGATGTACGTGTGATGGCCTATGGTTTATCAGAGCCTGTGAGCAGGTGCTGGTGTTTCACAGGGTTGGATTGGGCCAGTCACACCCATGATGCACTGCACATGCAAATCAGCTGTCCACAGATACACACCATGGGGAATGCACCCCTACAGCACCTCAGCCTGGTAGGGGGAACTGACCATGTGCACCCCCACAGCACCTCAGCCTGATAGGGGGTACCGACTGTGTGTTGTACTGGCAGAGAGTAGCTACACACCGTCACATTGTGCGGGTACTGTGCTCACCCTGAGGGTGCAGTGAGGCACCCAGCACTAGGTCCACAGCATCGGCCATGGCGCAGGTCCAAAGCAGTGTTACTGTGTGAGATAGGTAGTTTCTGCAGGAACACCTTGGACATCTCTGTCTGTTTCAGTCAGGTGTAGCCCCCATGCACCACCACACCCCTCCCCCAGGGCTGAGGGTGGCAAACAGCATCTCCTATCAAAAGATCCACAGTTCTACCTCCCTGCAACAGTGGCAGTAGAGGGGAACATGAACCCTAGTCCTGCTGGGGAACAGATACCCCACAGGGCAATCAATGCAGCTCTGTACACAGCCATAACACAATAGCAGACAGACATTAGGCCTGGATATGGTATGCTGCACCCCACCACTATCTGATATTCCCCTGGTGCAAGCCATCAGCCACTGCATCACAACACCTACCAGCTGCAAACAGTCTGCTAGTGCCCAGTGGAGATGCCTGCACCCAGAACTGGGATGTCAGCATACACAGCAAGCAGATACATCAGTGACTGGGCCCCAGAAGGAAACCCATATTTATCACATGAGAGAAATACTAGATAGCACTATGGGAGTGCCTAGCCATGCTGTGGTCACTGCACAGTCAGGGTGAGAGTGATCTCTCAGCAGGATATACTGAGGTCACCCTGTCTGTGTAGGTGGTGGCCGGGCACTACAATGTGCCTGTCACTGCCCTATGCCCTGTGCAGATGCACCCTGGCAAGGCCACCCTGTCCGGCCTATACCCATGGTACCTTGCTCCTCATTATGCACATTGGCAGCCCAATACTGGCAACAGTGCTGGCAGTGTGGGCTGTTGAAGGTGTTTGCAGCCACCACACACTGGATAGATAGACAGACAGCCACCCCCACACCTATGCCAGCATTGTGCTACTATAGAGGTGGTCAGCAGCCATACCCACCACACCAGTCCTGGGCATAGTACAGGCATGGATATGGTACACAAGACTGTTGGGGGGTCACTCCCCAGGGTGGTGAACACTGTCAGAGACCAGACCTGCAGCACACACCGCAGACATCAGAATGATTGTTATGGTGGAGCTCAATGAGCAAAATGTGCTTAACGTAGGAATTGATATCTGCCAGTTATCAGAGGAAACATTTGATAGCTGTGTACCATATACCCAGGTGTAGGGTGGCATTGCTAAGGTATGCAACTGCTAGTATTGGGAGATACAGGCAGGGCCCAATGTCTTGCCTCTCCAGCTGGCATTGGCCAATGGGGCCTGTGGGTGGGTGTGTGGCCCTGTTGGCTGCTGCTTTACGGCAGAGTTCCCCAACTCCAGTCCTGGTGTTCCAAACACTGTTCGGGTTTTCATGTTGTCCCTCATAAATATGCATGAGCTATATCTGCATACCATGGGGGTGGTGCATAGCTATGCAGCACAGGCATCTTTATTAGAGGCAGCATGACACCGGAATGTTGTGGGGCCCTCCAGGACTGCATTTGCGGGACTCTGCTTTAGGTAATGTGCCTGTTTCTGGTGTCTGTGTTTGGTGTGGTAAAATATAGGCCATGCGTATGTTCTCTGCACTAAAGGAGTGTCTTTACTATCACTTTTTAGTGGTGGGTAAAACTATGGGGACTGGGTTGGCAGGAGCCCCAGCTGGGATTTGAACCTGTGACCCTCTGGTCTTACAGGCACTGGTTGTGTCTGTTGCACCACACTGTGGCCACAGAGATAGTACAGTCCCTGGAGTTAGTTAAACCGGCCTGACGAGTCAGAAACCCTGCTCTGCAACAGGTTTACTGTGGCCTCATTTACCGTGTATGCAGACAAAGGTGCACATAAACCTCAGAAAAGACCTCACAAAAGGGGCACACACCCATAACCAAGCTGGGCAACAATGATATCATTGGGAAACATTACACCACACGCCCAGGACAGCTCCATTACAATGTAATGCTCTTTGAAAGGGTCTGCGGAGCGTAGACCCTTCCACACATCATTTCCTTTTATTTTGGTGCTTTCCAGGGAGTGTTGTTCCTTGTTGCCCATTGCTATCACTGTTGCCCAGCTGAATTCTGCTTTTTAAAATGTTTCTTGTGGTCATTTTTACCGTTTTATGTGATATTTTGTTCTGTGCACATGTATCACACTGCTCACGTTTTGTGGGTTTCCCCGGTTTTTCTGTACAATGCTGACGGAAATTGTTTCTCTTCCCTTTAAATGCCTTTAACGACAGGTTTTCATTTGCGTTGGAATTCAGCTCTGAAATTCAGCGCGTTAGTATGAGGGGAGCCTCTCCCCGCCCACTCTCCGCCCATTGACCCCTTCTCTCCGCCCACTCTCCACCTTCTGCGCTGTTTTAACGCGCCGCGGAGCTTTACGATCGTTAACTACGGTTAACGCGCGTAGTATGACGTTAACGGTCGGTAGCGCATCGGTACACGCGTTATACGGCACTTACGGTCGTTAACGTCGTATAACGCGCGTTAGTCACGTTTACCGCACTTTAGTAAACATCCCCCTAAGTGTGGGATAACTAGGGTTTGGAATATAGTCCGGTAGTCAGTGAAGTCCAGGAGCGGTCGAAGAAGGCGTAATGTTCCAATCTTATGATATATTGCTTTTGCAACGTTTTTCACATGTGTTGTCATGTCAAGTCGCTGATCTAGTGTGATGCCTAGATAGCGAATTGTGGTTTTGGTTTTGAGCTCGGCATTTTTGACTTGTAGTGCTGGAGGTGGAATAAACTTCTGATTTCTCGTGATGAAGAGAACATCAGTTTTACTGTGATTAATTTGTATGTTTTGGGTGAGAAGCCAGTCTGCAACTACTTTGAAGCATCTTGTAATGGGTGAAAAGTCTGGTTGTTCAGTCCTGAATGGGATCTATAGCAGAATGTCATCTGCATAGGCAAGGCAGTGCACGTTTAAGGAGCAGATCAGGGTGCAGATTGGCTGCATGTAAATGTTAAACAACAGTGCTGATAAGGATGATCCTTGGGGTACTCGCTGTTTCTGAAGGAAAGGCTCTGAAGTCGATGTACCTGTCTTAACTTGTTGCCATCTGTTAATCAGGTAAGATTTGCACCATTGTAGAGCTGTGCCTTGTATCCCTTTATCTTGGAGTCGTAGCAATATCTCATGGTTCACTGAGTCAAAAGCGGCTGCAATGTCCATGAAGATGAGAACGAAGCCCTGGTGTATATTGTCGAGTCCTATGATTAAGTCATTGAAGAGGGTCGTTAGGATGGTGTCAACACCATGAGCTTCCCTGAAACCATATTGGGATGGGTCGAGGGGTGCTTCAGTGTCGACATGCTGTTGGATCTGACGCTGAACAGTCTTTTCGATGATCTTGGCAAGTAGGGGGATACTTGAGATTGGTCTGTAGGATTCGACCTTGGATGGATCAAGTTTACTGTTTTTTAGCAAAGGCCTAATTGATGTATGTTTGAGACTCTGAGGGAAGGATCCATTTGATAGATTGGTTTAATATTTTGCATAGAGTGTGACTTAGGTCGCATCGTAGCTCCTTTATCCAACTGGCTGGACAGGGATCATTAGGTGCAGTGGTGAGGTTTATCGCAGCGATGGTATCCTCGATTTCCTTGGTGGATATTTCACTAAATTTGAGGAATGGTGTTGGCTGTGGCACAGTGTGCATTTTGGTGATGTTGGAGGAGGTTGAGTTAATGCTGGTCTGGATCATCTTTGAGCATGTAAGGGCAGCCAGTGGAGCTTCCTCTTATGCCTATATGTGTACCAATAGGCATAAGAGGAAGGATTATAAAACATAATTAAATTTTTATAATCTATACAATTTTGGGGGTCGGGACTGAGGCACAATATCTATCATTATAAAATCCCACAGCACTATTGGGAATAAATCAAGGGAGCCTTATTGGTATAATTGGTTGCATAATATACCTATCACCCAAATGGTAAATGGTGGATAACTTAATCCAAATTTATATTTCCAGGATTCTAACTAAAAAAGGGAGCCAGGGGAGCAGAGTCAAGATTGCAACACCTTAGGTGAGCAGTGTTTTGGTTTCCTCCTGCTCTTAACTATTTGCAATGGCTCCTAAACAGCATGGCAACACTAAGGGGCATGTTTACTAAACATTCCTAACGTGCGGGGCCACGCTAGTGTGCCTGTGCCATATAAGGAGTGGGCGGTTCAGGCAGAAAATAGAAAAAAAACGGTAGTAAGCAACCGGATGTGTGCGCGTCGCGCTAATGTGCGGGGGTCGACATTAGCGCGTGGAAAGGCAAAGTGGCGCACTGCTGAGTATACAAAACAACAGAGCCGTAGTACAACGGTGAAGACACTGACCAATGGTGCAGGGGCCATGGGTTCAATCCCCCAGTGTGCGCAACGACAAAGGTCAGCTGAGGCAGTAACTGTAATGATTAAAATTGTTTTAGGAGGCAAATTAATTTGGAACGGCATAAGGCAGCGCACAGTTATTTTTGGGCAGCAGAAGGCGGCGCACTGGTCCCCTTGGGCGGCAGAAGGCGGCGCGCTGATAGGCACAAGGCGGCGCGCTGATGCACAAGCACAGGAACAGAGCCACAGCACAATGGTTAAAACACTGACCAATGGTGCAGGGACCAGGGGTTCAACTCCTCACAATGCCCAGTGAAAAATGCCTGCTGAGGCAGTATGTATTATGTTGTGGAGTGCTGTAGGAGGCTGTATAATTCTATTTTGTTATCACTATTAGCAAACGCACTCTCCCAGCATGTGAACATACGGCGGCCCATAAGGCACATGTTACAGTGCACTGTTCGCCAAGGCACCCTTGAATGTCCCCTATAGGGCAGCATGTATGTTGCGACACAGGATAATGTATAGTGCACCCTATAGGGATGGCAACCATAAGGTGGCCTACAGGGCGCCCTATGAAGCACCCTCAGAGGCACCTAATGGGTATAGTAAGCTGAGGGTGGTCTTGCCGGCATAGACATATGTACAGTAAATAAAAATAAAGCTGTGGACAGCCCTACCAAAGGGCCCCACTGTGGGTTTGAACCCATGACCTCTGGCTGCACAGGCAGTGATGTAACCATTGCGCTACAGCTCCATAGCTGTAAGCAGGCTCCTGGCTGGCTGCAGATAGCCTACACGTCACCTCACAGACAGTCTGCTGGTGTCAACAGGATAGGGTTAGGCCACCCGTACCCATGATGCACTGCACATGCAAATTAGCTGTCCGCAGATGGACACAAGATGGGGAATGCACCCCCACAGCACCTCGTCCCTGTTGGGGGAAGTGACCGGGTGCACCCACACAGCACCTTGGCCTAGTAGGGGGCACTGACCGGGTGTTTTACTGGCACAGAGTAGCCACACACCGTTACATCATGCGGGTACTGTGCTCACCCTGAGTGTGCAATGAGGTGGCCAGGACCAGGTCAACAACACCTGCCATGGCTGATGGAGGCCAAGCAGGCGTTCCAAAGCAGTGTTAATGTGTAAGATAGCTAGTTTCTGCACAAACAACATGGATATCCCTGTCTGCCGCCATCAGGCACAGCCCCCCGTGGCAAACATGGTCCCCATCAAGGGATCCACACTCTACCTCCCTGCAAAGGTGGCAGTAGAGGGCAACATCAACCCCAGTCCTGCTGAGGAACACCACCACACCCCACCCCCCCCCCAGGCAGGCAGCTCCATACACAGCCATAACACAATAGCATTGTATTTAGTTTCCCCTATTTTGCCAAGTTATACTTCCTGTTAAATGTAACGACCAGACATGTGTAAACTGTCGGATGTGTTCTGTTCAATGTAAACCACGCTGATGTCTAATAGTGCAGTATATAAGAATTGTTAATAAATAAAAATAAATAAATAAATAGCAGACAGACATAAGCCCAGGGTATGGTAAGCTGCACTCCACCACCAGATATTCCCCTGCAGCAAGCCAACAGCCACTGCAAGCCATTATAGCAAGACATTTACCAGCTACAAACAGTCTGCTGGTTAGTCCATAGTGCATGTTCCCAATGGAGATGCATGCACCCAGAACTGGGCTGTCTGCATACACAGCAAGCAGATAGATCAGTGACTGGGCCCCAAAGAGAAACCCATATCTATCACATGAGAGAACTACTATACAGCACTATGGGGGGGCCTAGCCATGCTGTGGTCACTGCACAGTCAGGGTGAGCATGATCCCCCAGAAGGACATGCTTTGGCCACCCTGTCTGTGTAGGTGGTGGCCGGACACTACAATATCCCAGCCAATGTCCCTGCCAGGGCCCTATGCCCAGTGCAGATGCATCCTGGCCACGCCACCCTGCCCTGGCTATACCCATGGTACCTTGCACCTCATTATGCACATTGGCTGGCCAATACTGGCAACAGTGCTGGCAGTGTGGGCTGTTGAAGGGGCTTGCAGCCAACACCCACTGTACAGACAGACACACACTTCCACACCTCTGCCATCATGGTGCTACGATTGAGGGGGTAAGTAGCCTTGCCCACCAAACCGGTCCTGAGCACGGCAAGGCATGGATATGGTACGCATTACAGCTGGTGGTCACTCCCCAGGGTGGTAAACACCGTCAGAGGCCAGGCCTGGAGCATGCCCCGCAAACACCTGACAGATTGTTTGGATGGGGTCAACTAGCAGTATGTACGTAACGTATGGATATCTGCCTGCCTGTGCTCCTAGCAAACGTCTCAGAGCTGTGTACCGTATACCTCAGGTGTAGGGTGACATTGGTAAGTTATGCAAGTGCTCGTTTTGGGTGCTGCATGCACGGTCCAATGTTCTGCCTTTCCAGGAGACATTGGCCAATGGGGCCTGTGGGTGTGGGTGTGTCTGCCCTTGATGGCTGCTGCTTTACGGCACAGATTCCCAACTCCAGTCCAGGTTTGCATCACACTGTTCGGGTTTTCCTGCTATCCCTCATGAATATGCATGGGCTACATCTACATGCCATGGGGGTGGTGCATAGATATACAGCACAGGCATTTGTATGAGTGTCAGCATGGAACCTGACTGGTGTGTGGCCCACCAGGACTGCATTTGGGTGATTCTGCTCTAGGTACTGCCCCTGTTCATGGTGTCTGTGCTCAGTGGGGTAAAAGATAGATGTCTTACCATTGCATATGTCCCCGCCATGAAAGGTGTGTCCTTACTATCACTGTTTAGTTGTGGGAAAACTATGTGGGCAGGATTGGCAGTAGCCCCAGCTGGGCTTTGAACCTGTGACCTTCTGTTCTTGCATGCACTGTCTGTGTGCACTGCACCACTGTGTAGCCACAGATTGGTTGGATTCCCTGGACTGTCCATGACTGTGGATCCGGCAGGGCCTGTCTGTTGCAGTGGACTGTGCCAGCCTGCACATGGCTAGGCCTCTGTCTTCTGTGGTTATTTATTTATATTTATTTATTTAAAGTCTCTTTTATACCGTGCTATTCAGCATCAGTGCGGTTTACAATAAACAACGAACATACACATTTCCAATAGTACTTTGTGTTTACATATGAACAGGAGAATCAACTTGGCTAACAGGGTAACTATATACAATAACAATATATACAATTTACAGGCTGGTCATGTGTTCTTATGGTTTCAGACAGAGGAGATTTGTGAGGTTTCGGTAATTGGTGCTGAGCTTTCATTGGTTTCCGGGTAATGTAGGAGGAAGAGGTAGTGTTTCACAGCCTTCCTGAATTGGAATATGTCTGGGATTGTTCGGATGTTGTGAGGGAGGCTGTTCCAGATCATTGGTGCATAAAGTTTGAATGCCCTGCTGGATGTTGACTTGGTGCATTGAGTCATTGATCTTGGGATTAGCAGCCACTGCCCCCTGCACCACATGTACTTGTCCGCCAACATGCTGGCATGACCTTCTCTCAGAAAAAGCAGTTGACCTGATTGCAATGTGGCAGTACGGGACTGCATTTGGGGGACTTGGCTGTAGGTAATGCCCATTGTTGTGGTGTGTGTGCGGTGTTGGGTAAAATATGGGTGTTTTCCCCATGCTTATGTTCCCTGCACTACGGGGGTGTCTGCGCTATCTTTATTTAGTGGTGGGTAAAATATAGGGACTGGGCTGGCAGGTGCCCCAGCTGGGTTTTGAACCTCTGCCCTCTGGTCCTAGAGGTAAAGACTCTGTCTGCTGTACCACACTTTGGCCACAGAGACAGTGCAGCCCCTGGAGGTAGTAAGCCTGGCAGGATGGAGTCACAAACCCTGCTCTACTCATTTTTACTGTGGGCATATGCACCCTGTCTGGTGACAAACGTGCACCAGAAATGACCACGGGAAAATGGGGGACAAAATATAACCACGCTGGGCGACAGTGGTATTAATGGGCAACCATAGCAAACACTCCGAGGAAAGCTCCACAAACGGAAATGTTTTTCGGAAGAGTCTCCGCTCCGTAGACCCTTCCAATATTCATCTCGTTTTTCTGGAGCTTTGCTGGGTGTGTTTTGTATATTTGCCCATCACTATAACTGTTCCCCAGCTGGATTACTATTTATAATAGTTTTGTTGTGGTCATTTTCAGGTTCTATTTGCAATTTTGTTCTGTGCACATATATCACACTGCTCACGTTTTTTAGGTTTCCCCGGTGTTCCTGTACATTGCTGACGGAAATTGTTTCTCTTCCCTTTAAATGCCCTCTACCGCGAGGGTTTCACTCGCGCTAATTTTTACATGGAAATTCGGGCCTGATACTGTGCGGGGAGCCTCTCCCCTCCCACTCTCCACCCATTGACCCCGTCCCTCCGCCCCTCCGGAGCCTTCCTCCGCCCTCTTTTAGCCGTTCCACGCCTCTATCGGACATTTGCGGCCCGCACTTGTACGGGGCCCGTTAGTGTGCCGCGTACCTGTGCGGGGGTGACACGCACGTGTGCGGGGTGTTTAAACGCGTTTCTGCGCGTTTAAATGCCGCGTTGCCGTGCGCTATTTTGCGGCGCGCAGATTTGCGGACTTTAGTAAACATGCCCCTAAAACCAAGCCAGCAAAAGCATTGTCCATGGTGGCGGGACAGCAACACATCAAAGCCCTTCTCCTAAAGGCCCTGGCACTGGAGAAGACTGTGCAAGAGGGCCTGCCTGCGCGGAGTGTCCTCAGAGAGGCCTCTGCATTAAGAGTCTTTAACATTGGATCCACAGCTGGGTCTTAGAGGTCCCCCATTAGGCTCAGAGGGATTGGAATCCAGCCTGGGCATCAGCAACTCATAGTCCTCCTCTCGAGTAGAGGAGGAGGGTGGAGAAATGGGAGACCCTGCTTCCTGTTCTACACCGCGGATGCCCCCGCCTGCACAGGAGAAGACGGTCAGTGACAGTCTGGTAAAGAGCAGAATGCTTGTGGATACAATGTTTTCGAAGGAGAAAGAAATGAAATTGGGTTCTCTGTCAGGTGAATCTTCCCCTGAGATTTCCTTACAATCCATTTGGAAATTGTTGTTGAGATTAGAGTCCACAGTCTCCAAATGTGCTTCCGAAGTCTCCTCATTAGTGCAGGTGGTTGCACAAAATGCTAATCAACAACAAGGGGTATGTTTACTAAAGGGCGCTAATTGCGCTGCTGTGACGTTATCACGTGATAAGGTACATTATCGCGTGATAATGGCGCTTTACCGGGCAAAGACATCACGTATCATGCGATAACGCACGCAGTGGTGGAAACGAGCGCAGAGGGTGGAGAAAGAATCCCCGGAGGGCAGAGGAAGGCTCCCCAGGGGCGGAGAGACGGGGTCAATGGGCAGAGAGTAGGTGTGGAGTGGCTTCCTGCACACTAACGCCGTGAAATTCATCTCCAAAAATTAGCGCGAGTGAAACCCTTGCGCTAGGCACATGTGCAGGAAAGAGAAACCATTTATGTCAGCAATGTACAGCAAAGCCAGGGAAACCTTAAAAAAGTGATAGTTGTGATAGATGTGCACGGAACAAAAAGGCAAATAAACATTGAAAATGACCTGAACAAAATTTAAAATCAACATAACCAAGCTGGCCAATAGTGATATTAATGGGAAAAATAAAAAAAACACTACCGAGAAAGCTCATTAAAAAATATATTAATTTTGGAAGGGTCTATGCTCTGTCCCCCTACAAGGTGAATGATCCCACATTGAAATAGCGCCGATCAGGGTTCTCCCTTTTTATTGGACAGGTTGCTTATGGCATGCACATGTGGCACAACAGCAGGGTGGGCATGTCGGAAAGGGCAACTGTACAGATGCTGGAAAATGGGATACAGAGGGCTGCAGGCGGCACATGCTGTGGTGCAGCTGGGGCATAGTGCGGACTAGGGAGATGCGCCGATGGGACATAGGAATGCTGAAACTGTACAGCAGCCAGACAGCAACTGATGAGGGTTCCAACATGGGCACAAGTGTGTATCTCGCAGTGTCACAGGGGATAGTAACCAGGGGATAGTAACCAAGGGTGCAGAACATCGGCAGGCGGTG
Organism: Ichthyophis bannanicus; assembly: GCA_033557465.1. NCBI lineage: Eukaryota > Metazoa > Chordata > Amphibia > Gymnophiona > Ichthyophiidae > Ichthyophis > Ichthyophis bannanicus. The sequence continues at coordinate 245,663,962 of CM066036.1, read as the reverse complement.
GTGGAGGGGGGGGGGGAAGCGCAGACGTCTATGCAGGCACCTCTACCCAAGATCCCGCACCATAGTCAGCCACCTACTGGCACACTGGATGGCCTGAGACTGTGCACCACCAGCACATGGGCATGGCAGCATGGTGGTGGAGGGGTACTGGTGGTGGAGGGGGCAGTGGCATCTGCCCACAGCAGACCATGGCCTAGCCCTGTTTAGGTGGGTGCTGTGCACTGCAACAGACGGGCTCTGTCTGACGAACAATCATGGTATCCCCAGGGAATGAACTGTTCCTGTGGCAACAGTGTGGTGCAGTACACACAGCCAGTGTGTTCAGGAGCAGAAGGTCACAGGTTCAAGTCCCAGCTGTGCTGCCTGCCAACCCAGTCCCCATATTTTATTTCTAGACCTGAGCATTTCTAGGCCTACTGTCTGTCTGCCAGCCATTGCCTTCAGATGGGTACAGATCTGCATTGACTGCCCTGTAGGGTGTCTGTTCCCCAGCAGGTCCCCTCTACTGCCACCAATGCAGGGAGGTAGAATGTGGATCTGTTGGTGGGAGATCCTGTTTCCCACCCTGAGCCACAGAGGGTGGGGAGGGTGGTGGTACATAATCTGCCTATGGGTCCAAGCATCCCTCCCTCTCTCTCTCCCTCCCCCCTCCCCCTCTCCCCCTCCTAACCCCACCTCCCTCCCTCCCCCTCCCTATGGGTCCAAGCACCCCTCACTCTCTCTCTCCCTCCCCTCTCCCCCTCCCTCCCCCCTCCCCCGCTCCCCCTCCCTATGGGTCCAAGCACCCCTCCCTCTCTCTCTCTCTCTCTCTCTCTCCCTCCCTCCCTCCACCCCTCCCCCCCGTTTGCTGCCTTTAAATTTGTTTAACATTAATAAATATTAAATTAAAAAAAAAAGAGAGCCAGGTAATGCTCTGAGGACCACCTTTCTCATCAAAACTATAAGACTATGGTTTGTTCTAACCATAATATGAAAGCTCATCGGGAGAATTGAACTATGGTAAAATATGTTAGAGCCCACTTGCTAAAATGTAAATATATTAAAAAGTATTACCTCTCTAGAAGTAGCGCATAAAACGTATCACCCAAATCGTGAAAACAGACCGAGAGTTATTGTCGGTGTTTAAAAAAGAGAATTGACGCGAAAGACCACTGGACCTTTAGGGCTCCTCTGCAGGGCTGAATCCCACACAGGCATTGCTGACATTTTAAATTACAAAGCTTTGCAATTAAACACAGGAAAGGAGGGGTGCTAGAGGCTCTTGTATTCTCTTCTATCCAAAGCAGTGATGTACAAAGGAAGGTGTTAAAGAAAGACTTTCCTTAAGAAATAAGAAAATAAGTAATGCCATACTGGGTCAGACCAAGAGTCTGTCAAGCCCAATATCCTATTTTCAACAGTGGGCAATCCAGGTCACAAGTACCTGTCAGGTTCCCAAAAGGTATACAGATTCCATGCTGCTTGTCCCAAGGGTAAGCAGTGGATTTCCCCTGTCCTCTTTAAAAATGGTTTATGGACCTTTCCTCCATGAACTTGTCAAAACCTCCTTTAAACCCACCTACACTAACAGTTTTTTCTACATCCTCTAGTAACAAATTCCAGTTTGATCACATGTTTGATTACACATTGAGTGAAAAAATATTTTCTCTGATTAGTCTTAAATGTGCTATACTATAGTTTCATTGCATGTGTTCTAGTATTTCTACTTTTTGAAGGAGTAAACAACTGATCTATGTTGACTCGCTCCACTGCATTCATTATTTTATAGAGTTCTATCATATCTCCTTCTCAGACGTTTCTTTTCCAAGTTGCCCTAACCTTTTCAGCCTATCCTTCCATTCCCTATATCATTTTGGTGGCTCTTCTCTGTACCTTTTTAAATTCTGCTATATTCCTTTTAAGATATGGTGACTAGAATTGCGTGCAATATTCAAGGTGCAGTTGCACCATGGAGTGATAAAGGGGCATTATAATATCCTTGTTTTTATTTTCTATTACTTTCCTTATGATTCCTAGCATTTTATTTGCTTTCTTGGCCGCCACTGCACACTAGGCAGAGGGTTTCAATGTATTATCTACAATGATGCCCAGATCCTTTTCTTTGGTGGCGATCCCTCATGTGGAACCTTGCATCGTATAACAGTAGTTTGGGTTGTTCTCTTAGGAGGTCATTCCAGAACATGGATAAGCCAGTTAGATGTGGGGATAGACATTTGTGCATGAATAGGTCTTGAATCATATTCTGAAACCACAAGGTCCTGCACGCACATGGTGCTAGCACGGGGATCTCAGAACATGGCAGAACGGGGGAGTGGCTAGCTGTGGAGACATATAATTGGTAAACCAAATCCCACAAAATAACAATCACTCAACACATCTAATCCCTAAACAAAAGAAGAGTGAAAAACGTCCAAAAATTGAGCGAGCGCATAAAAGTATTGTGTATCTCTATGTGTTTTTGTCGGAAGGTCAGCCATGAGGTTAAAAGCCTCTCAAAGCTGTTACTTCCATTTTACTCAGTTTTATTAAAGTCCAATTAAATAAGCTCACATCAGAGCCAAGAAATAAAGGTGAAAAAACACCACAACTTGGTGCCACCTACAACGGCATAAACATACTTGTATGAGTGTAGATTTCAATTTAAAAACTCTACTTATCTGAACCGCTGTCTGCCCACATTCAGTTGAATTTCACATAAAACGGACTACAGCAGCAGATTTCACAATGTCCTTCTTGAGTATCAAAAAGACAAACAGAAGTGGCAACTCGCAAAGAAGAGCAATTCCCAAAGAAAGCAGTTGTCAAAAAGTACACAGCACTGCGTTTCGGGCAAATGTACGCTCCATGCCCTGCTTCAACGCTTAAGTAAACTGCCAAAAATGAAAACACCCATGCAGCCTCTCCACCACTCCGAGACGCCAGCGCATGCTCATTGATGATCCGAAAGTTTCAGTAAGGTTCAGCTATTAAATAGCAGACTTAGCCAATGATCGTTAAGCAAATGTCCACATCCAGCATGTATATTCAGCACCAATTGGTCACAAAAATTCCCCGAAAAAATGTTTTCAAAGTTTTCAAAGGATACTGATCCAATCTAGCTCTTTATTAAGTCCTGATGGTTCAACAGTAGACCAAGTAAAAATCCATCCCTGTTCTAAAGTTTGAAGTAATTGTTCGCGATCTCCACCCCTCGGGTTTTCTGGCACTCTATCAAGCACTCTCCAAGTCAAATCTTCAAATGAATGATGTAAATCTAAACAATGCTGTACAATCGGGGCTGATATTGTACCAGTCCTGAGTCTAGATGCATGCTCACTCAGACGGATCCGTACAGGACGGACCGTCCTGCCGATGTATAAAAGGCTACAGGGGCAAACCAGAATGTACACCACATAGGGCGTCAAACAGGTGGTGTGCCATTGTGCTTTATGAACCAGGCTAGCATTGGGCACCTTCCATTCATTACCCGTTATAGACTGTGAACAATAATTGCAGGAGGTGCACATAAAATGACCCACTTCTGAAGATCTCTCTGGTATGCATCTGTCCAAAGGGGAAGGGGTAGCACACACCAAATCACGAAGATTGGACCCCCGAGAATGTGCTATCTGTAATCGACCCTGAAAACACGGGTGCAATTACAAAACATGCCAATGTTTGAGAAGAATTTTTCTGATGTGTTCAGTGTGGGACATGTATGGAAGTACTCCCAAAACCACATCAGAATGAGCAGCTGAAGTCTGATCGCTTGAACAATCCAGAATAGATGAAGGAAACAACCATTCCCGATGGGTATATTTGGCTCTCAGAAAGGCTTGTTTGATGATCTTCTTAGGATAGCCTCGCTAAGCAAGCCGAAGCGACAGATCATGGGCATGTTTTAGGAAATCTCCAAAATCAGAACAAATCCAACGAATTCTAAGAAATTGGCCAAATGGAAGGCCTCTCTTCAAAGACGGTGGATGAAAACTGGTGAAAGTAAGAAGTGTATTTCGCTGCACTGATTTTCTAAATAAAGTCGTATGAAGAGCATTTTGGCTTTTGAAAACTAGGACGTCAAGAAATTCCAATTGAAATAAATGGTGATGCATGGTGAAAGACAAATTCGGTCTCAAAGAGTTTAACCAATGCAAAAAGGATTGTAAAGAAGATTCCGTATCCCTCCACAGGAAAAAAATGTCATCAAGGAACTGTCCCCACAATACTACATGGTTAAACCATGGCGAAGGATGAACTTGAGATTCTTCGAATTCAGCCATATATAATGTGGCTATTGATGGAGCCACTGTAGCCCCCATTGCAATGCCCTGAACTTGGTGGTAAAATTGTTTCTCAAATTGAAAATAATTTCTAGTGAGCACTAAATGTAGCAACTCCAGAAAAAATGAACGAGGGATATGATCAGGTAAAGGAATGTTCAATTGAGAAATAACTGATAAAGCTTGACCCTGGTCAATGTTGGTGTACATTGCAGTGACATCCAGTGAAACCAACCACCAAGGATTAACATCACCCTGAACCTGTTGAAGTTTTATGATGAAATGAGAAGTATCCTTCAAAAATGATGGTACTGACTGGGCACATGGCTGCAAACATTTATCACAAAATTTAGAGAGAGGTTACAGCACAGACCCACGACAAGACACTATGGGTCTGCCCGGAGGAAGCACCAAAGAGTTATGTATTTTGGGAACTGTATATATAATGGGAATCACAGGATGTTTTATAACCAAAAATTTAAATTCACGCTTGGTAATCCAATTAGAAGACAATGCCTTTTGCATGATGTTAGAAATCTGAGATTGTAAAGCAATAAACGGATTATCAGGGATCTTAGCATAATAGGTACTGTTGCTTAGCTGATCCAGAAGATGTTCTCTATACTGAGAATATGACTGCACCACAGTCGCTCCACCCTTGTCAGCTCTCCGAATGACCAAATCATGGTTGTTGCGTAATTCCCTAACAGCGTGCCATTGATTATTAGATAAATTATGATATGGAGATTTTGAATTTGATGCTTCCATTACAGCCAAGTCATTGAGCACCAGTTTCTGATATGCCTGAAGAAGAGGATCTACTATACCCTGAGGGTATCCACTTAGAAGGTGCCCGAACCACCGAAATATCTGTACCCATGTCATGGGTAGCGCAAAAATGGGTGACCAATAGCTTCCTAAAAAAGTAATGTAAAGCTATGTGCATTCGAAAAGAATCATAATGGGTTACCGGTACAAACGACAAACCCAGATCCAAAAGTGACTGTTGATCAGCAGTTAACGGAATCGAAGAGATGTTAACTACTGTTGTTTGGAGCGATTCCGGGTAACCGGGCCTTAAAAATTGTTCTGTGGGTAATTGTCTGGCGGCTTCCACGGGCGATCTGATTGAAAACCTTCCCTGGGCTTCCACGTCCGACTGCGGCCACGGCCCCGAAATCGGCCTTGTTGAAAAACCTGCTCCTGACGTTGATGGGGTGGGGGGGGGTAAAGGTAACAGACCGTCCCCCATGGTCAGAATCATCCAATGAAATATCAAAAGAATCAAAGGTCACCCTCTTTGGAGGCGCCTCTCCCTTTTTCATCCATATAAAGAGACATATGGAGACATATAAAGCATATTTGGGAAAAGCCCATATACGTCTTCAGTGTTTCCTGTGTACATCCAAGTTATTCCTGCAGAAATGTCGATTAAGGGTAGTACTTTGAAAAGAATACAGGATAAAGCTAAAAGAGACAAAAAGAGAAATAAGGATAGCAAAATCAAAGGCAGAAGAAAAGATGGCTAAAGATCTAAAGAGTGATGACAAAACCTTTTTCAGGTATATTCGGGAGAAGAGGAAGAACAGAGGTGGAATTGCAAGACTCAAAAGCACCAAGAACAGATTTGTGGAAAGTGACATTGAAAAAGCAAAAATGCTAAACAAATACTTCTGTTTTGTTTTTACTAAAGAAAATCCTGGAGAAGGACCACCTGTGATTGACAATATACATATGGGAATGGAATAGATACTACACCATTCACAGAAGATGATGTGTTTGAACAGCTTGCAAAACTGAAAGTGGACAAAGCCATGGGACCGGATGGGATACTGAAAGAGCTGAAAGAGTTCAGAGAGGTTCTTGCAGGGCCTTTAAAGGATGTTTATAATAGATCCTTGGAAGGAAATGTTCCACAGGACTGGAGAAGGGCTGATGTGGTACCTCTTCACAAAAGTGGTAATAGGGAAGAAGTGGCAAACTACAGGCTAGTAAATCTAACCTCGGTAGTGGGAAAAATAATGGAGGCATTCCTGGAAGTGAGAATAGTGGACTTTCTCAAAACCGATAGGTTTCATGATCCGAGACAACATGGTTTTACCAAAGGATGACCATACCAAACAAATCTGATTGAGTTCTTTGATTGGGTGACCATAGAGCTAGATCAAGGGCATGCAATAGATGTGATCTACATAGATTTTAGCACAGCTTTTGATACTGTTCCTCATAGGAGGCTTATCAATAAACTGAACAGCCTGGGTCTGGGCCCCAAGGTGGTGAACTGGATCAGAAATTGGTTGACTGATAGACGACAGAAGGTGATGGTAAATGGAACTCACTCGGATGAAAGGAAGGTGATTAATGGCATATCCCAGGCATCAGTCCTAGGACCGGTACTATTAAATGTATTTGTGAGTGATATTTTTGATGGACTGAATAGAAAAATCTGTCTTTTTGCAGATGACACAAAAATTTGCAACAGAGTGGACTCCCCTGAAAGAGTGGAAAGCATGCGGAAAGATCTACAAAAACTGGAAGAATGGTCTAATGTTTGACTGTTAAGATTTAATGTGAAGAAGTGCAGAGTCATGCAATTGGGATGCAGAAATCCAAGGGAATTGTATGCGATGGGGGGGGGGGGGGGGGGCGAGAGATTTGTGTGCACTGACCAGGAGAAGGACCTCGGAGTGATTGTTTCTGAGGATCTCAAGGTGGCGAAATAGTGTGGCAAGGCGGTGGCCAAAGCCAGAAGGATGCTGGGTTGCATACAGAGAGGAATTACCAGCAGAAAGGAGGAGATGCTAATGCCACTGTACAAGTCACTGGTGAGGCCTCACTTAGAATATTATGCTCAGTTTTGGAGACCGCAAAGGATATAAAAAGACTGGAAATGGTTCAGAGGAAGACAACCAAAATGATTTGGAGCCTGTGCTAGAAGACTTATGAGAAGAGACTTGAAGATCTAAATATGTACATGCTGGAGGAGAGGAGGGACAGGGGAGATATGATTCAGACCTTTAAATACTTAGAGTATTAATGAACAAACAAACCTTTTTCAAAGATGGGGAAGCTACAAAACTAGAGGGCATACATTAAGCTGCAAACGGATAACTGAAAGGCGATGTCAGGAAATACATTTTCACTGAAAGGGTGGTGGATGCTTGGAATGCCCTCCTGATAGAAGTGGTGGGGCAAATTCAATGACAACTGAATTTAAAATAGCATGGGACAGACACAGCAGATTCCTTTATAGCAATAGGAGGAGGTCGGCGGCAGGCTTGGACGTGTTGGAGGTCCAGAGGAGCAGGCCTGGTAGGGACACGAGGTCCGTCGAAGGCCTCGAGGAGAGCGGAGCCTTGGATTCAGGCTTCAGCTGTGGCTGCAAGGGAGCAGAGTGCTGGACTGCAGGACCGGCCGAGGTCGAGGACCTGTTACGGCGTGGGGAAAAGGCGGCGACTTAGGCCTAGTGCTACCGGCAGCAGCAGCAGGCGATTGGGGGCTAGACCTCACGGGGCAATGCAGCCAGTGTAAAAAAAAAGAAAAAAAGGGAAATATACAAGCAGAAGAAAGAGCAGGCTCTGAGGGGGAAAGGATGACAAGGGGCAAATGAAGGCAGCGCAAGGGGCTGGCCGCGGGGCAGAGAGGGAAAACGAGGGGCAGAGGGAGGCAAGGAGGTCAGCCAGAGGGGTTGAGGAGTACATCTGCTGGTCGAGGTGCCAGGAGCCATAGGAGAGCAGCAGGGGGGTGCAAGGGGTCCCCAGCTGTGAGAAGGGGGAGAGGGGCTGGTCACAGAGCTCGAGAGCGGGGAGCGGGGGAGCAGCGGTCAAGGGAAGGGCCGTTAGTGGAGCCCGTTCAGGGAGATGGCAGTGGCAGTCAGGGCGGTATGGATGGTGGGTGTGGGGCAGACTCGGCTGGGGGGGGTGCACACAGACACGGCTAGGGGGGCGCGGGAGGATATGGCTGAGGGGGTGGGAGCAGGCATGCCAAGGGGGCCTGGGATGGATGTTGTGAGGGAGGATCACGGACGAGGGGCTGTAGCTTGGGGGACGGGGATCATGCCCAGATATGGTGGCTGGGGGAAAGGGGGTAGGGGATCTTTTTTCCTGGGGGGTGGACCGGTTCAGAGAGGTTATGGAACTGTAGGACATCAGATGGCTTGGGAGCAGTGGATGGGGGGAGGGCAAGGTCCCTCTGGGGCCGAGTGGGCGGGGGTTGGCAACCAGCATGGTCTGCGTTGCTCCCTCCCCCGGTTTTTCCTTTTGTGTCTCCACAGGTTCCGTATATGACGTCGCCGGGAGCTGTGCACGGGATGCAGGGGCATGCGAGGGCAGAGAATATGGACCAGTTATCCACGGCTACATGACGAGTAGTGGTAGAGGGCTCATCGGAGCGTGGCTCATCGGAGCGGGGAGCGGATGCTCAACAGTTGGTGACGGATCCTCAGGCAGAGGTGCTTCGTCCGACGGTGATGGGGATGGTGGCCGTCACAGAGGCAGGTGAGTTACCAGGGGAACAGGTGGGGAAGGGGGAAGGGCAGGGCGTGACTGACGAACGACCGGGGAAAGTGAGCCGGAAGAGGAAGCATGTTTGTAGGTGAAGGCGTAGTTCTGAGTCATCGTCGTCCTCATCCTCCTCAAGTTCGTCAGCGGTGTCAGTGAGGGATGAAAGAGAGAGGGCAGGGCGGGAGGCAGTACGGGGACGGAGGGCAAGTCGGAGGGTGGGACTCCCACGTTTACAACTTTATCGGAGTTGTGGGAGGGGGTTCCGAAGAAGTTGTGATGGAAAATTTGGAAGCGGAGATACATCGATATCTTCCGCTTGCTGGAAGGTTGGAAGCGTTCCGGGGAAATTAGGAAAAAGCGTAAGGAGGATGAGAAAGCCGGGAGGCTGAGAAAGGTCTCGAGGAATGTGGTGAACTGGGTGCGAGCTTTCTTGCATTTGGCAAGTGTTTGGGGTCAGCACTATCCGGAGCAGCAGGGGATGATGCTTGCATATGCGGACTCGATTTTGGAAGCATCACAGACCCATGAGGGGTGGTCATGGCTAAATTATGATGAAAAATGTTGTGATAAAATGGAAGGGAACAAGTTATTGATGTGGGGCGTGCAGGATATTAATTTGTGGCTCACGCAGATGTCAGGCAGAGTGAATGCCGGTGTTGGAGGGGGGGGGGGAGGAGGTAAGGCAGGTGCGGCGGCCAATGTGGGGGTGAACCGTTCCTTTTATGGGGGGAGGGACACCAGTACAGCCAAGGCAGGTGGCAATAGGGATTGGGAACGTGTGCTGGAGGTTCAATAGATCCTCCTGTCCGTTCCCAGACTGCAAGTTTCGGCATGATTGTTCAGTCTTTGGCGGAGCGCACGCGGCATCAAAATGTCTTAAAAAAGGTGGCCAATTGCCCCCTATGTCAGCCCCCAAGCAGTAAGGTGGCAGGGGGATTGGCCCCCTTGCTGATCCAGATGGGTTGTTAAGCATCTGGTTGCGCCACTACCCACGGGCTGGGGATAGGGATGTTTTGTTGCGGGGCTTCCAGTTTGGTTTTGTTATTCCGGTTCAAGGTGTGGTAGCGGTTGCGACATCAAGGAACTCTCCATTGGTGCGAAGCTTTGAGTCGGTGGTGCGGGAGAAGTTGGCGGTCGAGATGACGATGGGAAGAATAGAGAGTCCGTTTGCGAAGCCCTCGTTTAAGGATTTTGTGGTTGGGCATCATACCGAAGAAAGAGCCTGGGAAGTTTCGGCTGATACACAATCTGTCTTTCCCATTAGAGGCATCAGTTAATGACCACATCCCACCTGAGTGTTGTATGGTGCGGTATGCCTCATTTTATAAGGCGGTAGAGTTAGTCAAGAAATCTGGTTGAGGGGCGTTGATGGTAAAAGTGGATATTGAATCGGCGTTTCACTTGTTGCCAGTGCACCCCTTGGCCTTTCGTTTGTTGGGTTTTCAATTTGCGGGGGAATTTTATTTATTTTTTTTAAACTTTTATTTTCATTTTACAACAAGCAAAAAGAAACAACACACCAAAGGAAACAAATACAAACATACACTAAGGAAAAAGCAACCCCAATTACCCCCCACCCCTATGCTTCTTCTCTAAGCTGATAAGTATCATCATATAAGCGCTTACAAACAACAGTAATTGTACATCAAAACAAACAGAAACAGTATCTGCGATACAGAATGATCATGTGACAGAGATTTACACAGATTTAAACAGTCAGATGAGAGCATTTAGCAGTTTGAACATAGTCGTTGAGCATCTTCCATTTAGACAAGTGGTGGGGGGTCTGAGCGGAAGAAGCTAACATACGAGGTATTTGCTCATATTTACTGTAGAGACAGACATGATTCCACCATTCATTGGGGCTCAGATGGGAGCTATTTTTCCAGTATTTCGTAATTAGGGAAATAGCTATGCCCAGCATAAAGTCTAAAAGGAAGTAAGCCGATTTGGGAAGAGAGGGGATCCCCGCAGCTGAGCGGAGTCCCACTATCTTCCAAGAGAGGGGTTCTTGAAAGTGCAAAATAGATTGAATACGACCCCAGACCCGACTCCAGTAAGACTGTAATGCGGGGCATTCATACATAACATGAGTGAGTGAACCAATGGCCGCATGGCATGTCCAGCATCTATTGCTCTGGGTGGCGTTCCATTTGGCTAACCTGTCAGGAGTATAGAAACATCGGTGGGCTAGAAAGAAAAGTGTCTGAGTGAGTGAGGCGGATTGAGAGACCCGTGTCACCTTGCTCCAGACTAGGCTCCATTGCTCCGGGGTCAAAGTTACATGCATTTCCCGCTCCCAGGATTTCTGTGCTGTAGGAGTGCCTCTATTTACAGTATTACATAAAGTTTTGTAAAAGTTAGATGCTACACCCGATAAGCTCCCGATAGATCGGATAATCTCCGACAATCCTTGGGTATGGGGTTCCGATGGCGGGAGCACCTTAGCACTCCGAAGACAATGCTGAAGTTGCACCAACTGAAAGTAGTGTTTCGCTGGGAGACCAAATTCAATTTGTAATTCGCTAAAAGTCTTCCAGCGACCATCAGAGAACAGCTGGTTAGGGATCCAAATGCCCCTAGTGTACCAGGGGCTCCACGCCATCGGTTTATTTTGTATTTGAAATCGAGCATTGTGCCAAAGCGGGAGTCTATCTAGCGGACAAAGTCGGGAGTCTAGAGATTGCTCAAGGGTATTAAAGGCACCTAAAGTGTCTAAGAGCATTGGTGGATAGTGGGAGTCTGATGGGAGAGTCATACCAGGGAGATAAGTAAGAGGGATTGGTTTGCAAAGGTCCTCCTCTATATCTAGCCACACTGGTCTACTCGGTGTTAGGTCTTCCAGCCAACGAGCGCCTTGTTTGAGAAGAAAAGAGTGGTGGTATTTCAGGAAATCAGGGAATCTGACACCACCATTTTCTTTATCTGCTTGTAACGTATGTTTCGCTATCCTAGGTGTCTTGTTTTTCCATAAGTATCTAGTCAGAAGACCCTCTAAATCTTTATATGTACGTCGAGGTAGGAGACATGGCAACATTTCTAAAATGTAGTTCACTTTGGGAACAATCATCATTTTAATGGTTTCTAGGCGGCCCCACCAAGTAAGTGTTAAAGGAGTCCAGCGTTGAGTAAGCGCCCGGACCTTAGAGGTTAAGTCTTTAGCATTAAAGGTGATGGTGTCTTCTAAAGGAGAGCAGTAATGCACCCCAAGGTATTTGACCATGCGAGGTTGCCATAAAAAGGGAAAGGATTGCATATCTGCCTGATGGATCAAAGGATTTAGTGGAAAGGCTACCGATTTGGTCCAATTTATCTTATAGCCCGAGAGATGTGAATATTTACCAATTTGCTCTAGGACAGCCGGCACTGAGTCTAGGGAGACAAAGAGCATAAGGTCATCAGCATATGCTGAAATTTTGATTTCCCTATGAGAGAAAGGGACTCCATGAATATCCTTGGATTGCCGGATTAGTAAAGCTAAGGGTTCGAGTGCGAGATCGAAAAGAAGTGGAGACAGTGGGCATCCCTGGCGAGTACCGCGTTGCAGGGGAAATGGCTGAGACTTTAAAGCATTAGCACAGATACTAGCTGTAGGCTGTGCATACATGGTTTGGAGACAACGGAGAAAGCCTTCTCCGAATCCGTACCAGCGGAGAGTTGCAAACAAGAAGGGCCATTCTAAGCGGTCGAAGGCCTTCTCAGCATCAAGTGAGAGGCCAACCAATGGTCGATCAAGATTAACTGCGGCAGTCAGTACATGACATAGGGTCCTAGCATTATCAGCAGTTGATCTACCGGGAATGAAACCGCATTGATCTGGGTGTATTAAAGTAGACATCTTGTCAGAGAGCCGGGTGGAGAGAATGGTGGCAAATATTTTATAGTCTGCGTTTAGTAGGGAAATTGGACGATAATTAGCTGTTAGTTGCGGATCTCTCCCCTCTTTCTCAAAAACTACTACATTTGCCATTGAGAAGGATCCAGAAGGAGATCCCTCCTCGGCCAGAGCAGAAAAATAAAGTTTCAAAAACGGAGCTAAGTCAGCGTTAAAAGTTTTGTAGAATTCAGCTGGGAGACCGTCCGGGCCTGCGGCTCGACCTGTGGCACATCTCTTGAGTGCCGATTGAATTTCTGATAAAGTGAATGGTTTGTCCATGGCCTCTCTATCTTCGTCAGATAGGGTCGGTCGTTGTACCCCTGATAGTAATCGTTCAAATGCTTCTGGCTCGAAGTCACATTCAGATTGATAAAGCCGAGTATAAAAATCACGAAAGAGTTCTAATATTTCTGTATCTTTAGTGACCAAGCTCCCCCCCGACGGATTGCGGAGAGCGGTAACACGCTTGGCTTCTTTTTGACCTTTCAGGGCATTGGCTAACAATTTGCCAGCACGGTTATTTTCCCGATAGTACATCCCTTGTTGTGATTCAATATTTTTAGCAGCAGCGGTATATAAAAGCTGATTGTATTGAAAACGAAGGCGTTGTAAGCGAAGTAAAATACATGGGTCAGTACGGGACGTGAGGAGACGCTCTCCAGCTTGTATCTGTTGTTCTAGAATCAGTAAATGTTGCTTTCTTTGTTTCCCCTGTTGGATTTGATAGCTAGTTATAGTTGCACGGATAGACGCCTTGAAACCCTCCCACCAAGCCCAGCTCGCAGTGTCATGGGGTGAATTAAAATGAAAGTAGTCTTGGATAGCGGCCTTTATGTCAACCTGAAAATCTTTTTGGTCTAGTAGGGATCTATCAAAAAACCAAGCACGGGGATGTTCACCTTGCGTAGTGACATGTAATGAGAAAGATATGGCAGCATGATCTGAAATATGGAGAGGATGAATCCTAGCCGTGTCCACTTGGGGTATCAGTGCTTTGGAGATAAGAAAAAAATCTATTCTAGATTGTGAGTGATGGGGGGCTGAGAAAAAGGTGAACTCTAAGTCGGAGGGGTGAAGCAGCCTCCATATATCTACTAACGCAAGATCTTTCATCAGAGCTGTAAGGGTATCAAGACTCTTGGGTGGACCACTCGTTCTAGGCGGCTGTCTATCTATCAAAGGATCAAGTACTTGGTTGAAATCGCCGCCAAGTATTAATGGAGTATTGGCAGAGGCCTGTGCCAACTGCGCAATACTTGCATAGTAAGCAGGGTTATCCACATTCAGAGCATAAATACAAATACACGTGATTTCACTATCTCCAACCTTAAGGTGTGCACGGGCCCATCTACCCTCCTTATCAGAGCTAGTATCCATTACAGTAGCTTGCAAAGACTTCTTAACCAAGATGGCTACCCCACACCGTTTGGAAACGGCGGGAGAGTAGGCAGCCACCATGTAAGGCTTAGCATTAAGTTTCAGGGTTTCAGCGGAGTTTAAATGCGTTTCCTGAAGAAACACTAAATCAGCATGCTCATGATTAAGATAGCTAAGGATTTTCTTTCTTTTGATTGGACTATTGATGCCTTTTACGTTCAGTGATAAGAGCTTACATAAGGCCATTCAGAAAGGTTAAAAATTCTGAAAAAGAACATGATAACGCACACAATTTCACAATGTCCCTCATATTAACTGTATATGGCTGTACACATGACATGATGGAAAATAAGCTAATGAAAAACAATGAAGCGCCCCATATAAAAAAATAAGCACCGAAGTGCATTAGAGAAGAAGCAGAACCCCAGAAATTACTGGCGACCATATGTCTGCGGGGAGAAACCCCAGAGAAGGCCAAAATTGAAACATATAACCTGTATAGCTGTGCGTGTTCCGAATCCAACCAAGGTGCACATCATGGAGGGATAGGAGACCAAGAAAGTTATATATAGAAAGAAAGAAAAGTCCAGGCAGTCTCTGTTCCAGGCTGTGATCACCGCGTCGGGCCATTCAAAATGGCGGGCAGATCCGGCGGATTACAGATCCAAGTTGTTGGATTAGCGCATCTGGTCTGCTTCTTTGGAATCTAAAAATGTTGCTAGTAGATCAGGATCTTCGAATGTTCTAGTTTGGTTATGGAGAGTCACTCTGAGCTTCGCTGGATACAATAGGCCAAAGCGAGCCTGTAGCTGTTGAAGTCTAGGGCGAAAAGCAAGGAGTCTCTTCTGACGGTCAACTGTGGGCTTTGCCAAGTCAGGGAAGAAGGAGACTTTATGACTTTCAAACTCCAGATGATGATTCGCCCGGGCAGCATTTAGAATCTGCTCAACTTGTTGATATCTCAGTAATCGAAAGATGATAGGCCGGGGGTCGTCCGATTGAGGGCCATGTTGGTAGGAACACGATGTGCTCGGTCAATTTCCAGATCTCTGTGAAAAGTGATCTTCAGCAAGGAGGGAAGAGTTTTAACCAGGAATTCTCTTATATCTCCTGCTTCGGCCCCCTCCGGCACTCCAATGAGCCTTACATTGTTGCGACGGGCTCGATTATTGCTATCCTCTAACTCTTTTTGAAGATTCTGTATCTGACGCTCAGCCTTGTCCAGTTTCACCAAGCGCACCGCGTGCGAGTCGAGGACCCCCGCCATGTTGTCCTGCCGTAGTGAAAGACCTTCAAGCCGGTCCTGAAGCATACCGAAGTCTTCTCGCATGGCTCGGAGCGCTTCTCCGTTGGACTGTACCAGTTCCTTCACACCGCGTATTTCCTCCAAGATCTCCTGTTGCATTTCGGGGTTTTCCCGAAGTGGAACTATCTTTTGTGGGGAAGACAACTCTGTTTTGGAGCGTTTTCCGTGTGAAGAAGAGGGAGACCCGAAGTCTAAGCGCGCTGGTTTGTGGGCCGCCATCCCCCCCGAGGTACCCCGGTAAGTTCGGAGCAAAATATTAAGTTTAGGTAGGTATTAAGTCAGGATTCTGAGTAGGCCTCTCGGGAGCTTCAGCGCGAAGCGTCTAACCCGCTGGACATCAGGCTCCGCCCCCCGGGGGAATTTTATTTTGATAAATGCATGCCCATGGGTTGTGCGGTTTCGTGCGCCTACTTTGAGAAATTTAGTACCTTTTTGCAGTGGGTGGTGGAGCTGAGAGTGGGTTGCCCGAATGTGGTGCACTACCTGGATGATTTTCTGTTTGTGGGTGCAGCGCAGGATGGGCAGTGTAGGGCGCTTTTGGATGGTTTTATGACTGTGGCAGCGGAGTTGAGAGTGCCTTTGGCAGAAGGGAAAACGGAGGTCCTGATGACACGGATCACCTTCTTAGGGGTCGATTTGGATTCCGAGGTCATGGTAGCTCGCTTGCCGAGCGAGAAGGTGGTGAAGTTGCGGGTTTTAGTGGCGAATGTGTTAGTCTCCACTAAGTTGACATTGGCTGAAATGCAGGCATTGATAGGGTCGTTGAACTTTGCATGCAGAGTGATACCAATGGGGCGAGTATTCATTCGACGGCTGGCAGCATCGACAGCAGGGGTAGTTAAGCCGCATCACCGCATTTGGATTTCAAAGTCGATCTGAGAGGACTTGCGGGTGTGGGACGAATTTTTGAGAAACTTTAATGGGACATCAGTGTTAATGGAAGCCGCGGTGTCTAGCGAGGATTTGCAGATTTACATGGATGCGGCAGGAGGTGTGGGTCTGGGAATCTATTTTGGTGTGCGGATAGCTGGCCCCAGGCTTGGCGGGATGCGGGATTGTTGAGTAATATCACTTTCTTGGAACTGTTTCCCATCTTAGTGGCGCTGGAGTTGTGGCCCGACAGGTTGAGCAATTGGAGGGTGGTATTGTGGTGTGATAATGAGGCAGTAGTGAGTGTCATCAATTATTACACTCCACGATGTGTGCATGTAGCGTCATTGATGAGAGATGTGGTATTGTCCTGTTTGCGTTTGAATGTTGCGCTGAAGGCTCGCCATATTCAGGGACATACTAATTCAATTGCTGATGCTCTTTCCTGCTTACAGTTGGACCGTTTTTGCAAGTTGGCCCCAGAAGCAGAGGCGGAATGGCGAGGGGGTCCCTTGGAGATTATGGAACTGTGGCCTGCGGACATGACAGACCTGCTGCAGAGCTTGGTGGCGCAGCGGACATGGGATGCATATCGCAGAGGTTGCGAGAGAGTGACGGAATTCTTGCGAGAGCGTGGGGTGGCAGGGGGGAGCAGTGTTTGATCATGTGTTAGGGCAATATGTAATTAGGGCAAAAGGGCAGGGGGTGGCACTGTCATCGGTGCGTGCGCAGTTGGCGGGCTTTGCCTTTTTTGCCAGGGCGGTGGGATGGGGTTCCGCGGGAGGGGGGTTCCTGGTGCGTAGGTTGCTGCAGGGGTGGAAGCACTTGCATCCGACACCGCGTGATCAGTGGAGGCTGATTACGCATGAATTACTCTGTGGACTATGTGAGGGCTTAGTGGAGGTCGCGGAGTCGCCATACAAAGCGGTACTTTTCAGGGCTGTATTCACATTGGCCTTCTTTGGGGCATTTAGGGTGGGTGAATTGGTGGCAAATTTGACGAAGTCGGGTGTGGGGAATAGTTTGCGGTTCCAGCACGTGCGGATCGACGATAGGCAGTTATGGGTACTCCTGAAAAGATCTAGAATGGACCAGCAAGGACGGGGCTTATGGGAGGTCCTGCAGGAGATCGGGGGCATTACGTGCCCGATGGCTGCTATGCGGGACTACTTACGCTGTCGCTCGATAGAGGAGGGTGGGCTCTTTGTCCACAAGGATGCAAGGGTGTTGATCCATTTCCAGGTGGCAGCAGTTTTGAGGATGGTTTTGGGTAGAATGGGTGAGGACACAAGCCTTTTCTCTACGCACTCTTTTCGCATCGGTGCAGTGACAAGTGCGGCCGGGGTGGGGCTGTCGGGCTTGCAGATTCAAATGATAGGTAGATGGAGGTCCCAGGCTTTAAGGGGCTATGTGCGATTATGAGGGGGCACGCATGTGATATTTAATGGATCTTTTCTTTTACAGATGGGGGACGTTGTGCGCGGGGATGTTGGATGCTGCGGCATTCCTTTGTGTTCTGGGCCGGCCAGTGAGCATCAGTGCGGCCGATCGGGCAGCAACTGGGTCTGGATCCTGCTGTGGTGTTGATTTCATGGCTGGGCGAGCGGGGTCTACGGTGGATGCAACTGCTGCCTTTGCTTTGATATCATGAGCGCTCAATGATGCTGCCATCAATTCTACTGTTGCACTTAGGGGGCAACGATTTAACTTCCTGGACATGCAAGCAGTTGATTAATGCTGCGAAGAGAGACTTTGCTGTGGTATTTCAGATATTCTGGGGGGTGGTTTTGCTCTGGTCAGACATTATCCCAAGGCCAGAGTGCTGGGAGCAGTGGCAGTGGTCTCGGGGGCTGACGAAAATTAATCGGCAGACTGGGAAATGGGTAGGGGAGCACAGCGGGCTTCAGATACAGCATGCATGGGTGGAGGTGGCGTGTGCTGGCTTGTAGTGACGGAGTACATTTATCTCCGGTGGGGGTGGATTTACTCTTTAACAATTGGCAGGAAGCATTGGAACAAGTGGTGCATGAAGGCACCGACAAGTCACAGCTTGAGCTTGGGGGGGGGGGGGGGAAGCACAGGTGCCACAGCGGACCTGTGCCAGTGGCAGGATCCCGGAGGTTTCCGGGGTCCGGAACCTTAGGCTACTTGGGGCGGGGGCGGGGTTACCCCGACCCGGACAACCCCTAGCAGACTTTTGCTAGTGATATGGCAAAGTCGGGCAGGGGTAGTAGTCATTTGACGGCAGTTTGACTCCGGCAGGGACTGAACGAGGTCACATTGCTAATACCATGGCTGGTGGGGTATCACTCTGCTCGGGTTGGTTTCAGGATTGTCTGTTCAGAATGTTAAATATGTTATTTGGCAATAAAGCTGCGACCTGTTACTTCCAATAACTGTGTGTGTGAAATTTGTGGGGCTGAGGGGTGGGCGTGGAAGAGAAAGGGGGCTAAAGGGAGGGGTAGAGCACCGGGTCCAGCTACCCGGTTACTGTCTCTGTTATCTCAACAGATAGGGGTGATCTGCATGGAGTGGTGGGTATACGCCTAAATGGAGGCATGGGGAGGGTTGACCTGCATGGAACAGTGGGTGCACCTACTCTTGCCTCCTTGCTGGGCTGACTAGATGGGCCATGATGGTCTTTATCTGCTGTCATATACTATGTTACTATGTTATATATTTAATGTTCTGCTCTTCAATGCATCCCATAGTGAAGAACAGCTGTGACAATTATGTTTTGCACCAGTGTGTCTGCAGTCTGGAAAAATACAAGATGCAGTTTTATAGAACAGAAAGCAGAGGTGAGGGAAGATTGTAAGGTAAAAAAACATTACTAAACACCCCCACATAAATATTAAGAAGAGCAATAGTGTTTATTCTGGTTATGCAGACATTTGCTGTTTGTGCTAAAGGAGAAAATCCAGGGTTCCCTAACAATTCCTATGTCCTGAAAAATGTGACCATTGATAGAGTCCTGGGACTCCATGCTATAATGTTAAATCAATTGTTGTTGATAGGTACAGAGCATCTTTTTGGCAAGAATAAGTTTTTTTGAGGCTGCAAGTAAGTGTATGTGTGTGTGTGTGTGTGGTATGAATGTTGCACGGGAGGAGCTAGTGTATTCATCCACACATCTGGGGGGGGGGGGCATGAATGGCTGGCCAGTACCTAGACCATAGGGATGACTACAGCATCAACAGGTGCCAGTGTGATGGGGTAGAACAAATCCAAACAGGTTCTCCATAGCTAGATGTCAGAACATCTCCCTGTCACAGTGCAAACAGCACTAATACATGCCCTAAAGCATTATCGTTGGTCTCTGCAAATGTGCACATTTGAACGCTCTCATTCTGAGGGTCCCTTATTAGTGACAGGGAGATGTTTTGACATCTAGTAATGGAGAACCTGTTCGGATTTTTTCGGGTCCATACTGAGCATTGTACAGAATGTTTTCAGAGTTGACCAAAGAAAGCATAACTAAGGTGGTCTTCTACTGCCATGTATGTTATGATGCAAGGTATGACATGACAAGCATATTACTTTCTACTTCCTTTTATACTATGGTAGAGTGCACTGCGATTACTTTGCAGTGTTCTGGGCATGCAACAAACTAGTATATATAGTTTACTTGGCATCAGCATTTATGTATCATTAGCTTTCATGTGCAGTTTGCATCAGCACAACACTGTCAGTGAGCACAGCATCTTTAGAAATGCACGTTTTACAGAGGAGCCATGGACGTTTGCAGGTATATAGTGGAGACGGGCTTTCCCCCCTCCCCCCTTTCCCCCAATTCCCCTTCCCCTTCCTCCCTCCCTCCTTCCCCCCCCCATTCTTTTCCCTCTTTTTCTCCCTCTCTCTTTCTCTATTTTTTCTTTCTCCCTTTCCCTTCCCTTTTCCCCTTCCCCTCTCCCCCCCTCCCTCTCCCCTCCCCCTCCTCCCTCTCCCCTCCCCCTTCCCCTCCTTCGCCCTCCTCCCCCTTTCTTCCCCCCTTCCTCCCTCCCTTCCCTTCCTTTCTGTAAATCAAAGGTTTGAATCAACTGAGCGGTTCCTTTCACACACACACACACACATATATATATATATAAAATCACACACATATATATATATATATAGAATATACATTTTTTCTCTTTATGAGTGAGCCTATGGTTTACTTAAATATTTTTTTAACCACATAGATTTTCAGGATTTTTATTTTTCATTTCTTCGGTTTTATGACCTTTGACATCTGAGGGCGGGAGATAGCCTTTAAGATGGTGCCAGGCAGCAGTACACAGCTTGTTTCACTTGCTATTGTTTCAACAGTTCGTCGATAGCAGGAAATAGTGGTGAGTGTTTTCACAAGGATTTCTACATTCTTATAATAGAAGGTTATAGATTTATAGTGGGATTGACTTTACAAGTTTAGTATAAAGACAGCAACACATAATTGACTTTGCCTGCTATAGATTTGCTGTGTCGGCAGTATTGGGTACTAGTGGTGAGTGTTCATAGGAGGTTTCTGTGATCCTGTAATACAAGTAGATAAGAGGAATAGCGGGATTTGACTTACACGTTTAATATGAAGGCAGCAATACATCATTTGTTTCACCTGCTTAAATTCACCATATCGGCGTTTCCGAGATATAGTGGTGTGTGTTTATACAATGGATTTTGCGCTCCTATAACACAAGACTCATCAACAACCTTCGCTATGCTGATGATACTACATTACTGGCTGAAAGTAAAGATGATCTGAAACATTTGCTTCTCACAATCAAAGAACATAGTCTCAAAATGGGCCTCCACCTTAATGTAAAGAAGACAAAGATCATGACAACTGGCATAATCAACAGGTTCATCATTGAAGGAGAAGAAATTGAAATCGTGAACAACTTTAACCTACTTGGGTCAACTATCAATAAAGAAGCAACAAGAAGTCAAGAAATCAAACGACGCATTGCTCTTGGCAGAATGGCTATGAAAGACCTAGATAAGATTCTCAAGAGCAGAGATGTCTCTCTCCATACAAAGATTCGACTTGTTCAAGCCATGGTATTTTCAATAACATCATATGGATGTGAAAGCTGGACAGTGAAAAAGACAGACAGGAAGAAAATTGATGCCTTTGAATTATGGTGCTGGCGGCGAATACTGTGTATACCATGGACTGCCCGAAGAACAAACCAGTCGGTACTAGAGGAGATCAACCTATGCTTTCTTTAGAAGCTCAGATGACAAGACTTCGACTTTCATACTTTGGAAACATCATGCGAAGAGAGAGATCATTAGAGAAAGACATCATGCTTGGCAAGATAGAAGGTCAACCCAAAAGAGGAAGGCCAGCAATGAGATGGATCGACACAATAACAGCAGCTATGGGTACCAGTCTGTCAACAATGAGCCGCCTGACTGAAGACCGAACACAATTTAGGATAGCTATCCAGAGGGTCACCATGAGTCGACTCCGACTCGACGGCACTTAACAACAACAAACAACATAGCACAAGTTTAAAGGGTTATTTGCAGGATCAACTTACAAGTTTAATACAAAAGTTTTTTCTGGTTTGCAATTTGTTTGGTTATAGCAGGATCATTTCATTGGCTTTGGCAACTGCCATGATATTTTCTTGCACATGCATCAGTTTTCATGTGTTTTCCCGTTCCCAATGACTAGGGCGGCGATTTGTCCGTACAATATTTTGAAGGTCTCTGGACTCCATCAACAGCTGCGTTTGCAGATAATTGTGTGATTCATCTTTATATGTGGTTGTATTTTACATTTTTACAATATTAAATTTGTTGATGCATTCAAAAGGTTTTTACATTGCACAACACTGTTACATTTTATTTAGATAGTTTTATAGTTCCTTAGCCATGATAGGCAGGTTTCCTTACCGGTTTTTACTCATACACCAATTTATTATTTTATCATGATTACTTTTATCACTATTATTTTATATAGAGACACTTTTTTATATAGAGACACATTTTTACGTTTTTAGGCTATCCAATGATGTTTTAATACTTGTAAGTTGGTTTATGTTTTTCACTGTTTTTAAAAGAGAAATCTGGTTGTAGACTAATTTATTTCACTTTTATTGGTTGTCTCATTGAAAATTAAAATTTTTTTATCTCTGTTATTATGAGTTCTATTATTTATTTTTGGATCTTTACATTAGAGACAAAATTAGGACTGACAAGGTCTCCTTTTAAGTTTTAATGTAGTTTGTTGTTTTTTTCTCTCTCCCATTGTGCTGTTATTACAATATTATATTTTATTTATTTCACTCATTCATGTATTCATTTCATTTACTTATTTATTTATCTCCTCTTCAGCATATTTACTATAGAAACTGGCTGTATCCTGCAAGGTAGTATATAGTTCTTCCTCATCTTTTTCTTTTTCTTTTATCACTACTTTTTACTGCTTTTTATTTATTTTAATGTATAATTTGATATGATTATTTATTTTTAGTACATGTATAAGGTTTATTATTGTACTTGTATATGGTGTTTACATATACATATATTCTTTTTGTTTGTGCTTTCTATTTATATGTAAATGGATTTATATGTAAGTATATTAATTATGATTTGTACTTACATCCATTTTATTTACATATATGCATTTTTGTATATGTCACATAAGGGTTTACATGTTTTAATGCATTTGGTCATTATTTATGGATTGTGGTTTATGATTTTTTAAATTTATTTAATTATTTTATTTTTTTAGTTTTATGATAGATTATGTTTATATTCATATTATATGTTTTAATTTGTGTATTGTTTTTGAGGCTTGGTTTCCAAATACGCCCTGAATAAGGCCAAGGCCGAAACGTGTTGGGGAAAATAAAGGAACTTTTGAACATTTGCCAGTCTTTTGTACCAGCTCCTTTGTCTCCCATTTTCAATTTGGACATGCCCGTGGGCCAGATGTGGATGTTCTGGAATGGGACTCCACATGCATAACTTTGCACTTCTCCACATTAAATGTCATCTGCCATTTGGAAGCCGAGTCTCTCAATATTTCAAAGTCTCTTGCAATATTTTTTACAATTCAGTTGTGTTTTAACAGCTTTGAATAATTTTGTGTCATCTACAAATTTGATCACCTCACTCGTTATTCCCATTTCCAAGTAATTTATAAATATATTAAAAAGCAGTGGGCCCAATTCCGATC
Organism: Ichthyophis bannanicus; assembly: GCA_033557465.1. Lineage (NCBI taxonomy): Eukaryota > Metazoa > Chordata > Amphibia > Gymnophiona > Ichthyophiidae > Ichthyophis > Ichthyophis bannanicus. The sequence goes on along the minus strand of CM066036.1, from coordinate 245,640,603 downwards.
TCGACATAGATCTCCTTTGTACGTCTGGGCTGATCCAGACGTACAAAGGAGATCACAATTCTGATCCCACGGGGCACGTCTAGCCCCGTGGGATCAGAATTGCGAATAGGCCTGAACGTGCAGGCCGGGACTACGATTCAGTCCCAGTCTGCACGTACAGGCACTGCCCGGCTAACTCAGCCAGGGATTTTAAATGGAGCCGCGGTGCCATGGCGTAATGTTGCCATGGCACTGTGGCTCCATTTAAAAACCAAAATGCCTGACACCTGCTACTGTGGCAGGTGCAGGCCTGTGACCCACAGTGTCCGAACATAAGCAGGCCAGCATGGCTAGCTTGACCTGTAAATGAGGCCTGTGGAGAGGCATATAGGATTGCACATCCCCCAATATGCTGCTATTGTAAGATAGAACTCAGTAGAAGTATTGAATTAGCTTAGGTAAGCAGAACTGCAGTATTGAAAGATGGAAAAATACAGAAAAACATGTTTAAAAGTTACTGATAAGAAAAAGTACATCTGCAAAGAAATAATTGGGAGTGCTGACAGATGAGTTGCAGAGCCCAGCTCCTCTGCACGTACAAATTGGTTCTATAACCTTGAAAGTGTGAAAGTAACAAGTTGATGAACTGACCATTGTAATTGGGACTAAAAGGGGGGTATGCAGGTGTCATGCCCACTGGAGGGACATAACTGGATAAACTTATCAGTACCGGGACCAATAGAAGAGGTACGGGAGGTACGGGAGATTACCGGGACCAATGAAATGTTTTTCTATACCTAGAATGGAACAGAAGTCTATAAAAGTTGTTGTAATGCTTGAAAACTTTGCTCAGCCATTTTGAAATTGACTGGTTCGAGACTTGTGCACAAATAAATGATTTGGACCTTTTGAACAGACTCCTGGTATCATTGGTTTGTCTGCGCTTTGCTGCTACATATTCCTTGGTGCGTTGGCCGGGAAGTTGTGGAATCAAAGTGTATATAGGGCAATATACCACGACTTTCCGCCTCTATAGGCTTGGTCCTGCCGGGATCGCGCCCTTCCGACGAGGGCTGCTCCCTGGCGCCACCGGTCCCTTGTATCGGAGGGAGCTGGTCGGACCTCGGCGGGTGACGAGCCCGGCTGGAGTCAACGCCTCGAACCCGAGTGAGGGGAGTCCGAGGTCCAACTCATGCGCCTGCTTGGGAAGTTTGAGGACCGGATCCGGTGAGTATAGTTTTGATTTTGGGTCTAGACAGAAATAGAAAGCGCAGTACTGCCATTGGAACTTGGAACTTTGGAATTTGTAATCTCGAGATATTGGGAATTGGTAAGAGAGCATGATCACCTCTCAAGGAAGAGCCGAGTAGCCTGGCATGGGAATTCGCTGGGTGAAACCCTCATCCTTTTTGTAATTGGGAAATTGGAAAAGACTAGTCAGAATAGATAGAAACGAATGCATTCTGGGATACGTTGCTAGCATGATTGTGTGAACGGAGTGTGAATGAGAGGTCTGGCAGCACGGACCAAGTGAAGGCGGACCCCTGAGTAGCGCATTTCCTGACCGGGCGACCGCGTTCAGGTCGCGAAAAGGGGGAAGCGATTGTCGTCTTGTCTTGTTATTTGTACTCCTTATACGTTTCCAGGGCCGTGTGGACCCCTTACCCACGGTCCGCCCTCCTTTTCCCTTCTGTCTGTTGTTGCGCGCACACATCGAAATGGGAGGGGCGGGGTCTACTAGAAACACTCCATTAGAATGTATGATCGCACATTTTAAAGAGGGATATTCAGGAGATTATGGTATTAAAATGACAGCAGCCCGTTTGCAAATTTTGTGTACTAGGGAGTGGCCCGATCTAGACCCCATCTGGCCCCGAGAGGGAACGTTCAAAGTAGAGATTATTCAGTCAATACACCGTAGAGTGCGGATAGCGCACCCCGACCAGTACCCCTATATAGATTCCTGGTTAAGTATTTGTGAAGATCCGCCCCCCTGGGCGCAGCGCTGTTATGAGGAACAGTGCAGAATAATGTTAGCTAAAACAGATTCTAGACAGAAAACGGAACAGCCTAGAATGAAAGAGCAGGATACGAAAGCCAGAAAGAAGCCCATCCTGGCAGATCCTGATTCCCCAGAAATAACTCTCAGGCAGCCCCGAACCCCAGGTCCAGTAAGAGTAGCCCGGCGTCCTGCCCCAGAAACCCAGAGACGGCCAGAGCCAAGGCGGGACCCAACCCCTGATCCCCCTCCTGGAGAAGAGAAAAAGGAAGAATTAGCGAGAAAAGAAGAGGAGGACCTAGAAAGCGAGTCAGAAGTGGAGACAGAAGAAGGAGAAAGAGAGAATCTCCCAGATGAGGAGGAAAGTGTACAAATAATTGAGAAAGTCAGCACTAGCACTAGCATGCCAGTGACAGAGAAACCCAAAGCAAAACCTGTTGAGAAAAAGAAAGTGACTCCTGCAAAGGCAACGACAATAACCCTTAGATCCCAAAAGACACCCATAGCAGCTAAACTGTTTCCCTTACGGCAAGTCCCGGGAGTGCCCGTAAAGAATGATAATGATGAAGTGGTAGCGGGACCCCTAACTTATGTGTATCTCCCTTTCTCTACAACTGATTTATTAAATTGGAGGTCGCATTACGCCTCCTATACTAGTAAGCCCCAGGAGCTGACAGAATTAGTAACTAGTATTATGGAAACTCACCAACCCACTTGGCCAGATTGCCGTCAGCTCCTGACCACCCTATTCACTACAGAAGAACGAGCAAGAATTAGAAAAGCAGCTATTGAATGGATGGCAGAAAACCCTGCAGCTTCGGCACAGGGGCAGAATATAATAGACCGTCGAGAAGCAGCTCAGAGAGAATTCCCGAATGAAGACCCCCAATGGGATCCAAATACAGATGAAGGATCCACAGCCCTAGCCCGTTTTCGCCAAGGCTTTTTACAAGGCCTGAAAAGGGGGGGCCATAAAGCTATGAACCTTTCCAAAGTTACAGGAGTTATCCAAGGGATAGATGAGAGCCCAGCAGATTTTTATGAGAGATTAACTGAAGCATACAGAATGTATACTCCCTATGATCCCGAGGCACCAGGAAGTTTATGTATGGTGAATTCTGCTTTTGTAAACCAGTCTCAACCAGACATTAGACGCAAATTACAGAAGTTAGAAGGGTTTGCGGGCATGAATGCAACACAGTTACTGGAAGTCGCTCATAAAGTGTATGTGAATCGTGATACTGAAAGACAGAGAGAATGTGATAGAAAGATGAAGAAGAAAGCTGATTTTTTGGCTGCGGCCATAGTGGAACAGAAAAGGGGAGGTGTCCCTAGTCGAAGGAGCAGAGGAAGAGGGCGGGGTCAAGGCGGAGGCCGGACCCAGAGACTAGGCGTGAACCAATGCGCCTATTGCAGAGAGGAAGGACATTGGAGAGATATGTGCCCGCAACTCGAAGACGCCCAGCATGATGACGACAGCAGCCATCAGTGGCGAGAAGAAAGACGAAGCTATCCCCGAAGCCGAGGAGGAGCCAATCGAGAACAATTCCAGCGAGAGAGAGGAGGAGGAACCATTCAAGCATTGGCCATACCAGCCCATGATGAGAATGACGTGGATTAGGACAGACCGGGCTCCAAGTTTGCTTTAGGTCTCCAGGAGCCTATGGTCGGAATACAAATAGGAGACCAAATTATGGACTTTATGGTTGATACTGGAGCACAACATTCAGTAATAGACAAAAAGATAGCCCCATTCACTACAAAAGCAGTCACCATTATAGGAGCAACTGGTGCCAAAGCCACAAAGTCTTTTCTTCAAAACCGAATATGCAGTCTGGGAGGACAGCAAGTAACTCATCAATTCCTTTACATGCCCGAATGTCCAGTGCCACTACTGGGACGAGATATGTTAGCCAAGCTTCAAGCACAAATATTTTTCTCTGAACAAGGAGAAATGCAAATGACAGTAAATTCCCAAACCAAACCAGCAGGAGTGATGCTGCTGACAGTTCCCCGAGAAGAAGAATGGAGATACTACATTGATGATTCGATCCAAGATACCTATTTTGAACAAACTTTGAAAAGTATTGATGCACCACCTGGAGTATGGGCAGAAGGCAGCCCCCCAGGCCTAGCCAAACATATAGCTCCAGTGATTGTAACCCTTAAGCCTAGTGCTACACCAGTGCACGTCAAACAGTACCCTCTCCCAAGAGCCGCAATTGAAGGCATTCATCGCCACCTACAAAGATTGCTTGAGTATGGCCTACTAAAAGTATGCCAATCCCCATGGAACACTCCACTTTTGCCAGTAAAGAAGCCTGGGACAGATGATTATCGCCCAGTGCAAGATTTGAGAAGAGTAAATGATGCAGCTGAGACCATACATCCAGTCGTACCCAATCCTTACACCCTCTTAGGACTGATACCTGCTGAAGCTACCCATTTCACTGTACTGGATTTAAAAGACGCATTCTTTTGCATAAGATTAGCCCCTGTAAGCCAAATATTGTTTGCATTCGAATGGCAGGACCCCATCTCTGGAAGAGGGGGCCAACTTACCTGGACAAGATTACCCCAAGGATTCAAGAATTCGCCTACCATCTTTAGTGCCGCACTAAATCAAGACCTTTCAAGCTATCCAGTAGCCCCGGGGAAGAGAGTGCTTCTCCAATACGTGGATGATCTGTTGATAGCTGCCGTATCAGAAAGTGAATGTATACTAGCCACCAAAGATCTCTTGCAGTTACTAGAGGAAGCTGGATACAAAGTTTCCAGAGCCAAAGCACAGCTATGCCAAAAAGAAGTGAAATACCTGGGTTTTCGTATCACCCAAGGAAGCAGAAGATTAGGCAGAGAAAGAAAAGAAGCAGTATGTAGAATTCCAACTCCAACAACCAGAAAGCAAGTCAGAGCCTTTCTGGGAGCGGCAGGATATTGCCGAATTTGGATACCCAACTTTGCCCAAATTGCCAAACCACTGTATGAAGCCACAAAAGGAGAAGAGAAGTCACCACTGGAGTGGGGACTTGAGCAGGACACAGCCTTCCAAAAGTTAAAAGAAGAATTAATGTCATCACCAGCACTTGGACTACCAGATGTCCACAAACCTTTCCACTTGTTTGTACATGAAGCACAGGGAAATGCCTTAGGCATGTTGACTCAGAAATTGGGAAATTGGGAACGACCTGTAGCCTACCTATCGAAACAATTGGACCCTGTGGCCAAAGGATGGCCACCTTGCTTGAGAGCAGTTGCAGCTACAGCACTACTAGTGAGTGAAGCAGACAAACTCACACTAGGACAGAACATACGAGTCACTGTGCCACATGCAGTCCTTGCCCTTATGGAACAAAAAGCAAATTATTGGCTCACCAATTCCCGAATGTTGAAGTACCAGAGCATGTTATGTGAAAACCCACAGATACAACTTGAAGTGAGCCATGCCCTGAATCCAGCCACCTTGATACCTATCAGTGAAGAACTCCCAGAACATGACTGTATCGAAGTCATGGAGACTGTGTTCTCCAGCCGACCCGACTTGACAGATGTGCCCATAGACAATCCTGACCAAACCTATTATGTTGATGGGAGCAGTCTCATCCTTGATGGACGACGCTGTGCCGGATATGCAGTCGTCACTCAACACGAAGTAGTTGAATCATCAGCCCTAGCCTCAGGCACATCAGCCCAGAAAGCCGAATTGATAGCACTCACCAGAGCATTGTTGTTAGGAGAAAAACTTATACTGAATGTATATACAGATTCCAAATATGCCTTCACTACCCTGCATGCCCATGGAGCTCTCTATAAAGAAAGAGGACTCATCACATCCGGAGGAAAATCAGTCAAATATGGTCCCGAAATATTGATGTTACTTGATGCAGTATGGGCCCCAACACGTGTAGCTGTCATGCATTGCAGAGGACATCAAGCAGGAAAAGGAGAAGTTGCCCGAGGAAATAGATTTGCAGATGCCTCAGCACGACAAGCAGCTATGACAGGACAAATTGCCCCACAAGCTACGCCAATGCAAGCAGCATTGTTTCCAGTACCTTTGAATCTATGGACCCCACGATATACCACCAAAGAATTGGACTACTATTGTGACAAAGAAAATGGAGTATTGAAAGACGGATGGATTGAGCTGCCACCAGAAGAGGGCAGTCAACCTCCAGGACGAATAGTAATTCCTGAACTGTTAGGACCATCCTTTGTCAAAGCTTTCCACGAAGCCACCCACTATGGGAAGAGTGCTATGGAAAAAGCACTCAGACCACATTTCTACATCCCTCTGATGACAACCATATCAGCTTCAGTAGCACGACAATGTCAAACTTGTGCCAAGAATAATGCCAAGCAAGGCCTTATTACAGCACCCCGAGTTCAGTCAAGAGGTGTGACCCCCATGCACAACCTCCAAGTTGATTTCACCGAAATGCCAAAAGCCAATGGGTACCATTACCTATTAGTATTAGTATGTACTTTCTCTGGGTGGGTAGAAGCATTCCCAACCAGAACTGAGAAAGCCCGAGAAGTTACCAAAGTCTTAATGAGAGAGATTGTCCCCAGATTCGGAATTCCAGCAGTAATAGGGTCAGACAATGGACCCTCATTTGTCTCCCAAGTTACTCAGCAGTTAGCAAAAGCCTTGCAGATACAATGGAAACTCCACACTGCATACAGACCCCAGAGTTCAGGGAAAGTTGAGCGAATGAATCGTACCTTGAAAGCCCAAATGTCTAAGCTTTGTCAGGAGACACAATTGAAGTGGCCCCAAGTGCTCCCCATAGCTTTATTCAGAATACGCTCAGCTCCTGTAAAGTCAACAGGATTTTCCCCTTTTGAAGTTTTGTATGGTAAACCCCCACCAATAGTGCAGGGAATCAAAGGAAGTCTAGCCCAAATTGGTTCAGAAATAACCAGACAAGAACTTCTAGCTCTTAGTTTTGTTCTGCAGACTCTCCATACGTGGATCCAAGACCAGTTGCCTATCAACTTGACGGAACCCTTGCATCCCTACCAGCCTGGTACTTCGGTGTGGATCAAAGATTGGAAGAAGACACCGTTGGAACCCCATTGGAAGGGACCGTACACCGTCATCCTGTCTACCCCAACTGCAGTAAAGGTAGCCGAGATCGACGCCTGGATCCACCACAGCAGAGTCAAGCCCGCCGCCGATCCTGAACCAGAGCAGTGGACAGCAGAACAGCACCCTGATGTACCCTTGCAAGTTACTTTGAGACGACAACCAGCAGCTTAGACACTTCATCACAAGTGCTTTGCAGCAGCCAAAGTCTTTCGAAGAGGATTGCTGTTTTCCATGCAGCAACAGTTTTGTTTCAACGAACCCAATTTGTGTGTGATTTGACACACTACTTTGAGACTACATTGACTAAGCCAGACTTCACAAGCCAACTGAAATTACTAATAAGTTGGTCAATGTGTACTGGACAACCTGAGGATCTTCAATCAACACTCAGCACCCGTTAAATTGCTTCATTAGCAAACGGGACGAAGAATAAAAGACCGTCGTGATCAAGATCAGCAAGCTGAGGATTCAGAAGAACTCCAATCAACATCGACATGTATCTTTACTTTTGCTTTGCTTTGGTTGCCTTCTTTGGAGGTTTTGAACAGACTCATGCTTTACCTCCATGCACTGCCTGCATTACTTCTACTAGAATTGGACTGAAAGTAACTCAGACTTTGCTTTATCATTCTTACTATACCTGCAAGGGGACAGTAACTCGGTGTATCTATAACACCACTGAACTAAATGTTTGCACTCATGGAAAAATTAAAACATGCTATAATCCGCATCAGAATCCATCCTATTACACGATGGAAATAAGATGGAAGGATGCAGATGGACCTATATTAGCTGCAACGCCGCCACTTAAGGACATTACTAAACCTGCTGTTTTGAATTTTGATGCATGCAATGCTATTAATAGAGATAGTTATTCCACCTGTGGTACATGGGAGAAAGCGTATCGAAATGACCATAAGTATATGTGTCCAGAAGGGGCCACAGGATGGAGAAAGTGTACAGGTAAAAAGGAACCAGGCTATAGTACTGCCCCAGCAGCAGACTACTATTGCCCGTATTGGGGATGTGTTTTTTATGCTACCTGGAATACTGGTATAACTGATGAGAAAATAGATAAACGAATGGCTACTTTAACCAAGCCAACCACAAATGATAAATGTCAGAAAGATGCTTGTAACCCCTTACACTTACGTATACACAATCCCCATGCATGGAAACAAGGATATAAGTTTGGTTTACGTATTGCTGGAGGAGCAATAGATCCAGGGACCATTGTGTATATCAGATTGAATACCCAAGCCCACAAGTCATCTAAATATCATATTCATAATACTTTTTATGAAGCCATGCATGTAAATAAGTTTGAGATCCCTCACCCCTCACAGAATTTATTTCTAGAATTAGCCGAAGCAGTAGTATCTAGTCTTAAGATCACAGATTGTTATTTCTGTGGCGGAACCCAAATGGGAGATCAGTGGCCATGGGAAGCCCAAGAATTGAATTATTCCATGATTTATAATCAGACTGAATTACATAAGACTACCAGTGAATGGGTGTTAGCGCACTCAATCGTTGGACGTCTTTGCTATGCCAGAACTGGACCCCAGTTCACCCAAAAGGTAGGACAGCTGGTCTGTCTTAGCCAAAAGTACTATAATGCCACAACCAAGAAGATAGCATGGTGGTCAGGAATTGGACATCCTGAACCTCCTAACCCATTAGCCAGATTTCCTGAACTTGCAGGTCTATGGACTAACCTTGCTGAAGTCCAAGCCTGGCAGGCCCCACCTGGCCTATATTGGATCTGTGGAAACCGAGCATATGCACAACTCCCACCACACTGGGGAGGAGCATGCGTCTTAGGAACCATCAGACCTTCTTTCTTTCTTTTAAACACTGAACATGGAGAACAATTAGGATACCCAGTATACACTACCCACCGACACAAAAGAGCACTAAGACAAAAGAGAGAGGCCTTACAGATAGGCAAGTGGGAGAAATGGCAGGGTGATGATTGGCCACCAGAAAGAATTATTGAGTATTATGGACCCGCCACTTGGAATGATGATGGTATGTATGGTTATCGTACCCCAATTTATATGATTAATCGTATTATTCGCTTACAAGCAGTAGTTGAAATAATAACCAATGAAACTAGTCATGCTCTCACGCTTTTAGCTAGACAAAGTACACAGATGCGCACTGCAATATATCAGAACCGCTTAGCACTTGATTATTTGTTAGCAGCTGAAGGAGGAGTATGTGGTAAGCTGAACTTAACCAATTGCTGTTTGAAAATAGATGATAAAGGTCAAGTAGTTGAAGAAATTGCTAAAGATATGCAAAGACATGCTTATGTGCCAGTACAGACGTGGCACTCATTGAAATTTCCTAATTGGTTTGCTAACCTCTTTTCATGGGTGGGAGGATTTAAGACTTTCATCGTATTGGTACTAATCCTTGTTGCTGTTATCTTCTTATTACCATGTTTAATCCCATGTTGTATGCGTTCCATTCATAACACTATTGATAGTACAGTAGAGCGGAAGACCGCAACAAAAATCATGGCTTTATATACAGCCAGTCCTGGTAGAAATCCTTTAGCCAGGATGTGATTCTTCAGAAAGTGATTTAATTCTCACACCTTATTAAGTAGTAGGGTGAGATTAATCAAAGGGGGGAATGTGGCAGGTGCAGGCCTGTGACCCACAGTGTCCGAACATAAGCAGGCCAGCATGGCTAGCTTGACCTGTAAATGAGGCCTGTGGAGAGGCATATAGGATTGCACATCCCCCAATATGCTGCTATTGTAAGATAGAACTCAGTAGAAGTATTGAATTAGCTTAGGTAAGCAGAACTGCAGTATTGAAAGATGGAAAAATACAGAAAAACATGTTTAAAAGTTACTGATAAGAAAAAGTACATCTGCAAAGAAATAATTGGGAGTGCTGACAGATGAGTTGCAGAGCCCAGCTCCTCTGCACGTACAAATTGGTTCTATAACCTTGAAAGTGTGAAAGTAACAAGTTGATGAACTGACCATTGTAATTGGGACTAGAAGGGGGGTATGCAGGTGTCATGCCCACTGGAGGGACATAACTGGATAAACTTATCAGTACCGGGACCAATAGAAGAGGTACGGGAGGTACGGGAGATTACCGGGACCAATGAAATGTTTTTCTATACCTAGAATGGAACAGAAGTCTATAAAAGTTGTTGTAATGCTTGAAAACTTTGCTCAGCCATTTTGAAATTGACTGGTTCGAGACTTGTGCACAAATAAATGATTTGGACCTTTTGAACAGACTCCTGGTATCATTGGTTTGTCTGCGCTTTGCTGCTACACTACAAAATTAATTCCCCCAGCCCGACCCTTGATCCAGCCTCCTAAGGCCAGAGTCAGGCTGCGGGGAATTAACTTTGCCCTCCCAGCCCCTTCCGCACCTCGATGCAGACTAAAAGAAATGTCCAGGGAAGTTATTCCACCCTGGGGACATTTTGCCAGCCCTGGACGTACATGGCCGACATCAGAATCAGCCCTGTACATCCAGGGCCAGTGACCACCCACTGCCTGCCCACTCTCCACCCCCGTGCCGCCCCTTCCACGCCCCCATATAACTTCCCCGCACAACTGACGGGAAAGTTATACAGGGGCAGGATCCGGCACGAATAGTGGGGATGACCCCTAGTGGGCCCAGCACAGATCCTTGGGATACTCCAGTTACTCACATTTCTCCATTGAGAAAATTGGCCATTTAGCCCTACTCTTTGTATTATTTTAACCAGTTCCTAATCTACAACAATACACTGCCTTCTATACCATAACTTTTTAATTTTCCCAAGAGTTTCTCATGAGGGACCTTGTCAAAGGCTTTCTGAAAATCCAGATACAGTATATCAACCAGCTTACCTTTATCTACCTGTTTATTCATACCTTTTAAAAAAATATAAGAGCTGAGTGTCACAACTTTCCTTTGCCAAATTCATACTGGCTTTCTATCATTAAACCATGACTATCTACATATTAAGGAATTTTATTCTTTAAAAAGGTTTGTACCATTTTGTCTGGCACTGATGTCAGATTCACTGATCTGTAGTTTCTTGGCTCACTCCTGCAATCCTTTCTAAAAATTGATGTTATACTGGTCACTCTCTAGTCTTCAGGTACTACAGATGATTTAATGAAAGATCACAGATTTCTAATGATAGGTCTACAATCTCATATTTCAATTCTTTCATCACCCTAGGATGCCATCAGGCAGGTGATTTGCTACTCTTCAGTTTATTATCTGTATGACATCTTCCCAATTTATCAAGAAAAGTGATAAGATTTTATAGATGCCTCAAGGAGCTGAGAGAGTTATGAATAGAGGTTGAATGTGACTGGGGGTGCGGAGAAATTGGGAGGATTGAGTGCAAGGTGTAGGGTGTAAAGTTATGAATGGAGTAGTGAGTTGCTGCTAAAAGAGTGGGTATGGAATGTGTGGGGTGAGTTTGGATAACAATGGAAGGGTTGTTTCTGGGTATGCTTTGAAGCAGTACTAGGGGTAGTGGGCCAGTCTGGGTGGTTGTCACTTGCCTCCAGTGTAAAGGCTGCCAGATGGGAATGGGCAGCGAGGATGAGGGTGAGGATGAGAGGGGATTGGGGTGACAGAGGGCTTGGGGGCTTGGAAGAGGAGAGGAGAAGTAGGCAGGGAAGGATGGGTACTGGGTATGAAATGGTGGGGGGGCTTTGAAGATATGTACAATAAATGTGAAGGGGCTTAATCTACCCAGAAAGTGACAGCTGCTGTTCAAGGAGCTCAGCCAATTAAAGTGAACATAGCTTGTGTGCAGGAAACTCACCTGAGAATTAGGGATCCAGGTCTGTTAAGAGATAGGAATTATCAGTGGGCCAAGGTGGGTGGGGTGATTCTATTCCTGTGCAATGTTTTGCTCTTCCACATGGCCGATGTGGCTAGCAATGCGGAAAGGAGGTATGTGGCCATTAATAGGAATCTCCGGGGGGGGGGGGGGGGGAAGCATTATTCCCTGAATCAAGGGCAAGGTGTTTTTGTTTTTTTTTTAAATAGGATAGGTTTAGAACTGTCTGACTTTGTAGATGGGAAAGTGATGATGGGTGGGGATTTTAATGTAGTTCTGGAACCACAGTTAGATAGATTGGCATTTAGCGGGACTGGGCATCTGGATCGGATGTCCAACCCCGCTAAATGTTGCACAGAATCGACCACAATATGAATACAGAAACATAGCAACATGCAGCAGAAAAAGGCCATATGGCCGATCTAGTCTGCCCTTCCATACTATAGTCCCTTTCCTTTAGAGATCTTCTGTATTTGTCCCATGCTTTCTTGAATGCAGATACTGTTCTTGTCTCCACTGGAAACTTATTCCATGCATCTACTACTCTTGCCATAAAGAAATATTTACGCATATTACTCCTGAGTCTATCCCTTTTCACCCTCATCCTATACCCCCACCCCGCCGTTGCAGAGCTTAATTTCAATTGAAAGAGGCTCTCCTCTTGTGCATTTATGCCATGGATGTATTTAAATCTCTCTATCATATCTCCTCTATCCCGCCTTTACTATAACACATACATATTAAGATCTTTAATACCATCCCCAAATTGTTTATAACAAAGACCACTGACCATTTTTGTAGCCACCTTCTGCACTGACTCCATCCTGTTTATATCCTTTTAAAGGTGAGGTCTCCAAGAATCGCATGCAATACTCTAAATAAGATTGCACCAGAGACTTATACAGAGGCACTATCACCTCCTTTCTTCTGCTGGCCATTCCTCTCCCTATGCACCCAAGCATCCTTCTGACTTTTGCAGGCACCTTTTCTACCTATTTAATCACTTTAAGGTTATCAGAAACAATCACGTCCTGGTCCCGTTCTTCTTTCGAGGAAAGAAGTACACTCCCTACACTGTACCGTGTACTGCTCCCTTAGATTTTGCAGCCCAAATGCATGACCCTGCATTTTTTAGCATTAGTTTTCAGCTGCCAAATTCTTGACCATTCTTCAAGTTTAACTAAATCCCTCCTCATGTTAATTACACCTTTCTCGGTGTCTACTCTATTGTAGATTTTGGTATCATCTGCAAATAGGCAAACCTTACCTGACAGCCCTTCTGCAATATCACTAACAAAGATGTTAAAAAGGATTGGAGCAAGGGCAGATCCCTGCGGCACACTATTGATAACATCCTTCTTCTCAGAATGAGCTCCATTTACCTGTAGACATTGTTGTCTAACACTCAACTAATTTTTAACCCAGTCAGTCACTTTAGGGTCTATCCCTAGGGTGTGGAATGGTGGCAAAGGCTTTACTAAAATCTAATTACACCACATCTAGGGCTCTCCCTCAGTTCAACTCAATGGTCACCCAGCAAAGAAATCAATCAGATTTGTCTAACAATACCTACCTCTGGTAAACCCATGCTGCCTTGGATCCTGCAAGCCATTGGATTCTAGAAAACTCACTATCCTCTGTTTTAGCAGCTTTTCCATTAGTTTACTCACCACAGAGGTCAGACTGAGCAGCCTGTAATTCTCAACCTCATCCGTACTTCTGCTTTTGTGTAAAGGGACCACATGTGCCCTTCTCCAGTCCTCTGGAATCACTACCAGCTCTAAAGAAGCATTGAAAAGGTCAGTCAGTGGAGCTGCTAGAACGTCCACAAGTTACTTCAATATTCTTGTATTTATCCCATCTGGCTCCATCACTTTGTCTACTTTTAGTTTAGTTAGTTCCTCACAAACTGTCTTCTGAAAATTGTTCGAGATCCCCTTCACTTCTGCTCCTGTTTGTGGGTGCTTTCTGAGGTCCTGCTTTTGGCTCTTCCTCTGCGAATACAGAACAAAAATATTTGTCAAGCAATTCAGCTTTATCCTCATCAGCTTCTACATATTCCTCCCCTTCTCTCTTGAGTCTGACAATATCGCTTTTGCACTTCCTCCTCTCACTAACATATCTGAAAAATGTTTTGTTCCCCCATTTTATTGCATTGGCTATCTCTTCTTCTTGTTGCATCTTTGCTTTCCTGACTACTTTCCTATCTTCTCTGAGTTTTTCCAAATATTGATGCTTGTCTTCCTCTCTCTGTGATCTTTGATATTTTATGAAGGTCATCCTCTTTTTCTTCATCTTTTCAGCTACTTCTTTTGAGAAATATAGTGGCCTCCTTTTCCTTTTACATTTACCTTTCTAACAAAAAGGTTTGTTGCCCTTAAAATATCCCTTTTCAGTTTTGCCCATTGCTTTTCTACATCCCACAGCTGTTCCCATCCCACTAATGACTCCTTGAGGTATTGTCCCATCTATTAATTTTTATATACTGCTTTGTTGATATGAAGGAATCCGTGGGGTTGTTATTAATATCATGTGATCTGTATATTTTATGGTATATTGCCTTGAGCAGTTTATTATGTTATTGGGAAGATTATATATAAATTATTTTAATTAAGTAAATACAATGTATAAATTCAAAGAAATCTATATTGCATTGGCTGAAGATAGTCTCTGAAAAGTCTGGTTGGGGTGAACTAGGATATTCCTCCTTACTGCTCCTAATACAAGAACACGTTAAGTGCAAAACCTCCATGTTAGCTGTTGGGGTCATCATCTGTAGAGATGCCATTTGAACCCGCACTACATGCCTAGGTAACTGCACTTGGTTGCTATTGTGTTGGCCTCTGTCTCTACCTGCCCACTGTCCACAGTAGCATGTGAGTGTCAGTTAACATGCATTTTAGTGGTCGGTATCTGACCTGCCCATGCATTAGGGTTCACCACGGCCAGTTACCGTTCACTAAAATGCATCTTAACTGGTTAGTGGCATTTAGTAAATGGGCCTTAAAGTCTCTGTATTATGGGCCATATTTTAAAAGAACACAAAACCCCTCAGAAAAGTCATTCAAAATCCATCTAACAAACCTATCACACCAAACACTACTAACTCCATTTTGTTTCCCTGCTCTAGCTGAGAGCACCATCATCGCTGCTGCCTACTCTCATTGAGAGCTCCGGTCCAATCGGGACTGTGGGAGGAGGGGCAGCAGCAGCTGTAAAGCAACCCGCGATCGGCGGGAACTCCATTTTGTTTCCCTGCTCTAGCTGAGAGCACCATCATCGCTGCTGCCTACTCTCATTGAGAGCTCCGGTCCAATCGGGACTGTGGGAGGAGGGGCAGCAGCAGCTGTAAAGCAACCCGCGATCGGCGGGAACTCCATTTTGTTTCCCTGCTCTAGCTGAGAGCACCATCATCGCTGCTGCCTACTCTCATTGAGAGCTCCGGTCCAATCGGGACTGTGGGAGGAGGGGCAGCAGCAGCTGTAAAGCAACCCGCGATCGGCGGGAACTCCATTTTGTTTCCCTGCTCTAGCTGAGAGCACCATCATCGCTGCTGCCTACTCTCATTGAGAGCTCCGGTCCAATCGGGACTGTGGGAGGAGGGGCAGCAGCAGCTGTAAAGCAACCCGCGATCGGCGGGAACTCCATTTTGTTTCCCTGCTCTAGCTGAGAGCACCATCATCGCTGCTGCCTACTCTCATTGAGAGCTCCGGTCCAATCGGACTGTGGGAGGAGGGGCAGCAGCAGCTGTAAAGCAACCCGCCATCAGGCGGGCCCGCGCCTGTCGGGCCCGCGCCTGAGGGCCTCGCCAGAGGGCCCTTAGGCGTGGCCCTTTGGCGGAGCCCACTCGACCTGAAACCACAAAAGCAGCTCAATCAACTATACTCAGACGAATATCAGAAGACTGCCCCTGACAGTAACCCCACAACAGAGCTCACCGGAGGAATCCCTCTCTCCACTGCATCTCCCAGATCGCAGACCAGCGAATACCTTATTGTCATCATACGGTACCAATGCTAGAAGCTAGCCTGATAGTATATTAAGTAACATTAACAAGCAACAAAACAATACATTTTATTGTTACTGTGATACTATTGTTAGTAGCCACCATAGTTTATTACTATTGTAGCCCCACACAGTGTTTTACCATCGTCAATAGATTATTGTTACTGTGCTACTATCCTTATTATTACTATTCTTATTACTATTCATTATTACTATTATTATTATTATTACTACTGTCAAAAGATTATTACCACCATATAGTACTGTTGCAACTAGATATCTAGCACAAAGTACTACTGCCAGTAGAATACTTTCAACCTGCACTGTTGCCAGTTGCCAGTAGTCATCCTTCAATAGGTATCATTTTATTACTGTTGTCAGTAGTTTACTCATAACTATTAATGTTATAAGGATGTTAGTAACCAGCCTGTAATAGTTACTACCCATGGCATTATTGTAATCAGCAATACCCTCATAAAGCTACACTTACAAATCACTGCACTGCTGTTACAAATAGCTGATACATTGTAACAATCTTATACAATTGTAACAATCTCATACAATTGTAACAATCTTATACAATTGTAACAATCTCATACAATTGTAACAATCTCATACAATTGTGACAAACAGCCAGCCAAAATTAACTTACTGTTCTAACTCTCCTAACTGATACTTTGCTGTTCTATTTTAATCACGTTATATCTTAATCACATACAACTCAACACAACCACTCTTAAGCCCTCTTACATAGCCCGCCAGAAACACTTCTCTCCTACAAAACAAAATACAAAACATAATGGCCTACCTAAAAATAAAGTCACTACCAACCACTCTCCTTCTAATAGCCCTCCTTCTGCAACCAATATACACATATAAATTCAACAACCCCCCTTGTAATAGCATCCCCATCATCCACAACCCCAACCGCAATCTAACACGCTCTCCGCTACACCATCACTCATACAACCCGCCACCAAATAGTTCCCACAGACATCCTCCTAGAGTAATCCAAATAAACTGTAAAAACCATGACTACAAAATATCCTCCACTTGCACGGACACCAAACTAAAATTGATCCTAATAAACATTCGCTCTATTAGGAACAAAATACCAATAGTAAATGACATAATAAGAGACGAACAACCTGACATTATCTTCATCACTGAAACATGGCTAACACCTACAGACACAATATTATTAAACCAACTTCACACATCACAATATGATGTATTCAACTGCCACCGTGACACAAAAAGAGGAGGTGGAGCACTCATCCTCACTAAAAAAAACCTACAATACACCCTAACGAACTCAAACAATGTCGAAGGAATGGACATAATAAACATTGAAAACAGAACACTAGCATTCTCCTTAATCTATAGACCCCCATCAGCTGATCACAAAAATCTCTCCCCCATCCTTGAACTCGCATGCACAACATCTCAGAGAAAACCCCTTATAATCTTAGGTGACCTTAACCTCCCATCTCTGAACCAATCCCAAAAAGACAACTTCATTGACTCAATGTCCCACATAGGATTTAACCAGATAGTCCATACTCCCACACATAATAAAGGAAACTCACTTGATCTTGTTTTCCTCCCTTCCCCCTTTAACCTACATAAACTCCATTCTTCCCCGATAGCTAGGGAAGTACCATGGTCTGACCACCATTTGATAACATTCCACCTATTAGCACAAACAACATCACAGTCCACAAACACAATATCACATATCTCACGCTTTCCCCACTTTGATAATGACACATTCCTTGACAACATACTACCTAAACTCACCACAAGTCTAAATGACATAGAACAAACAATAGAGAACTGGAACCAAACTATCCAAAAAGCAGCAACCCCCACTCAAACAATACAGAAGATAAAGAAGGAATCACAAAAATGGTTCACTAAAGAAATTGCCAGGCTAAAAAAGCAACTACGGAAACAAGAAAAAATTTGGAGAAAAACAAAATCACACGATAACAAAACTAAATATATAAATATACTTAATAGATACAAGGAAGCAATCAATAAGTCAAAAAGGGAATACTACTCCAAACTAATAAATCATGCTATCAATCGGCCAAGAGAACTTTTCTCAATTGTGAATACATTAACAAAAACACAAAACCCCGAACTGAACCAAGACTCAATCAGTGTACAAACCTTAGCATTACATTTTGCTGAGAAACTAAAGGCAAAACCTTACTCTACAACCACCACAATATCTAAACAAGTCAGTAATTATGAATGGACAACCTTTCACAAGATTGAAAGAAAGCATATTCTTAATATTATAACAATGATTAACACCACAACCTCACCGCTTGACCCTTGCCCTGTATCATGGATCAAAAATACTAAGGAATTTCTTGCAGAAAATATCCAACATATAGTAAACCAATCACTCTCTCAAGGAACCATGCCCAATGCCCTAAAGCTCTCCTCGATCCGTCCCATAATAAAAAACAATAAACTAGACCCAAAAGACCCCAACTCCTACAGGCCAATAGCTAGCATACCACTAATTGCCAAAATAATAGAAAAGACCATACAACTCCAACTACAAGACTACATTGATGAACAAAAACTCCTTGATGAGCATCAATTTGGCTTCCGACCCTTCCATGGAGTTGAAACTCTCCTAATCGCCCTAACTGATCTACTCATCAGAGGCACCAATGACAACAACAAAGGCTTCCTTCTCCTCTTCATAGACCTATCTGCTGCATTCGATAGCATCAATCATAATACCCTCATTAACAGACTAGAATACCTAAAAATAGGAGGGACAGTCCTTGAATGGTTCAAATCATACATCTCAAACAGGTTAATACGGATACAATTAGGTAACGACACATCCGAAACTTTCCCACAAGGTCAAGGCATCCCCCAAGGATCAGCCCTCTCAGCCCTCCTCTTCAATTTATACCTCCAGCCCATTACAAACATATTTAAGAAGCACAAAATTAACCATTTCATATATGCAGATGATATCATGCTTGCCACCCCCATAAACCCTAACAATCCCGAATATGATAGCCTACTCCAATGTATGAACGAGACTACTAAATGGCTTGAAGACAACCACCTAAGCATTAACCTCAAAAAAACAGAGGCAATGTTCATAACGAGGAAATCAGACACTGAATACATATACCCCAATACAATCACAATAAACAATACACCTATACCTGTTAAAAAGGAGGTAAAATACCTTGGAATAATCTTAGACCACTCACTCTCCATGATTCCACACATAAAACACACAGTAAAAACCATATTTTATAAACTCAAGACAACACAACATCTGAGACCCCTACTCAACACCGATGACTTTAGATCTGTAGTTAATACACTCATAACCCCCCACTTCGACTATTGTAATAGTCTCCTAAATGGACTTCCATTAAAAAGCATATACTATCTCCAAAGAGCCCAAAACATATGCGCCAAGATGGTCACTAAAGCTAATCTAACAGACCACGTGACCCCAATTCTCCTAGACTTACACTGGCTCCCTATAAACAGCCGAATAAAATATAAAATCCTCCTAACTACTTTCAAAATCGTCAACAACATCTCCCCAACACAACTATCCACCCTAATACACCCTCCATCAGATACTAGATCACGCAGACAGAATGCAACCCACTCCCTCAACATAAAAACAAATTTTAGAAAAACTAAAGCGACAACAAGTGACAGGGCATTCTCCTTCGCTGCCCCCACCCTCTGGAATGAAACACCATTAACACTCCGCATGATAAAAGACCTTCACCAATTCAAAAAGAATTAAAAACCTACCTCTTTACAAAACACTTTGAAATCCCCTACCAACAAAGAACTTCGCCAATACAATCACAGAAACACATACACTGTACCCAAGACAGAACAAATGACTAACACAGGAAAATTCACTAACCCCACTAACCCCACACAACCCGCTAATGAACCACTCAAACAGTTGATTATTTTCACCACTGTAACTGTATCTAACTAAGATGCGCTCCATGTATATAACTTGTAAATAGTTTGAAAAGCTCTGTTATAGTTAATGTTCAAAATGTTGTTCAAAATGTTGTTCAAAATCTGATTCAAATATTGTCCCTGGAAGTACACCTTTACATAGTTAAAGCATAATGTTCCCTGTAAATGTATACAGAAGTATACAATTGTTCTGTTTAATGTTCAATGTAAACCGCCCCTGATCTCTGGAAGGGGCGGTATAGAAAAGACTGTTAAATAAATAAATAAATAAATAAAATAAACTCCCAGAACTTACTGTAAATAGCAACAAACTATTACACCTGATCCTAGATAGGGCTAATTTTCTCCCCCAAAAAAGTAAATGAATAAAAAAAAGGTAAAGATACCATGTCACCTTCACTTTCTACTCCAACTACAGTGGCAAAAAGGACAAAAATGTGAAAGGTTTTATGTCAGTGACAACAGATTCCAAGCCTGTGATTTAGCATGACTTTGCATAGAACTACCACTGGTTCTAGATCAGCATTATTTTAATTCCCAGCAGGAAAAAAGAGTAGCTACACGCTTATAGCAAAAGACTGAGGACCAAGCAGGGCCCCACTTAAAACTTCATTCTTGTGCACCCTCCACCATTATTCATTTACCTACAGTGACAGCTCTAGCCTACATAATTATACAATAACCACTGAAGTTCAGTATACATAATAAATAAATTCTGGTTGCTGTTTCTTCCCAAGAGGCCATCTTATTCCTGGTGCAGTATTTAAATGCAGTCTTTGGCCTTCTTGTGAGAGCTTAGCCTGCAGCTGTACAGTGTTACAAATTACTTTGGTTTCCTTGCTATATTCCTGTTCTTGATTCTTCTCTACCAGCTCCTACCCCAATTTGTTTAAATTCTTTTCTCCCCACCTCCAATAGCTATATTACTAACAAATTCCTCTGCCCCCCATGGCCAGCAGGAGGAATGGTGCTCAAGAGTATGTCAGTTTCTTCTGTCAGACAAAGCCGTCTCACATTATTCACCATGAGATCCCATAATCTCATAGCTCATACCGTCAGGCTGTCTCTATGTGGCAAAGAAAACGGATGTGTTAATAAGCACCATTCCTCCTGCCAGCCACAGGGTCTGAAGGATGTGTGAGCAAGCCAAAAAGTCATTGGGGGATGGGGAAAGAAGAAGAAAATCAGATTCACCCTTTTGGGCAGGCACTTATTGTACCTGAATTTGAAAAACACTGTAAAGTACCTTGAACATTATTTGGCAAAACAGGCTAAAAATCCAAGTTTATTATTAGTAATGCACCTCCGGTTGGGAAAACAGACTACATAGCAGAATATCTCAGGATGATCACACACACACACGACACAAAACTTCATACCAAAAGTAGAATAAATGATAATAAATTAGAAATAGAAATATGTAGATACAAAACACTCCAGTCTCCCTCCCTCCCATGCAGGACAGAAGGGACAGGGAAAACACCGAGAGGAGGGGCTGGATTAAGGAGTTGAGTGATTCTTCCTTGTTCTGTTATGTCCATTCTAGTCTCACCCTCTTCCCCTCCTGTTTCCTGCACATGGTCTGAGAGAGGAAGGGATAGAATAAGAAGCAGAGGGCTGTCCTTTGTTGCATGAGATTAGGGGCACCGGTCAATAGTCAAGGAACAGAACTCTGTATGATCATGTATAGCCAAGCACATGATGGTACCCCTAAAGCTTTGAGCTCTAGATGATTGCATAGTCTGCTTAATGATAGAACCAGCCTTCCCAGGGAGCTTTGCTCATTAGCTATTTGAAGTTGGAGTAATATAATCAGTGATTTCTCAAATGAATTGTTGAAACAGGACCCCCACATCCTCCAAGTTATATTAGCAATAAGTCTTTAATGGAAAAGAATGAGTGATATGTCACCTAAAGAATACTAGGAGCAGCAACACACTGAATAATCACTAAGGACATGTTTATTAAAGCATGGTAACCAGTATCGTGGGGTATAGTGCGGGGCTAATGCACGTTTTGGTCACAGAGTAGCAAGGAGCATACGACCTAAAGGCGACAGCACTAAAAATGCCACACTACTCGAGGGCCAGCCTGTCCACTAGGCGAACTAGGTGGTCGCCTAGAGCAGCAGAACCTGGTGGGCAGCATTACTAACCCAACCCCCTGGGAAGCGGCAGATGAATTGCTTCTTCAGCACCATGGTGGGATTTAAAGCGGTAACACACATGTGCGCAGTTCCAGCCTACCGCCCCTGCCCACTCTCCAAGAAAGTTCCATCAGACAGGAGGGGGCAGGAATGGCAGGCCATGAGCGTACATCCACATGGGTACTTTAAGGCCTGATGCAGCATTGAAGCGGCAGTTCAGCTGCCACCGTTTCAGTGCAAGGTGGGGGCAACATGGTGGGTTGGACGGAGACACATTCTTTTGGGGGGATGGCAGCATGGAGGGTCTGCCTAGGGTGGCAGAAGCCCTTGTGTCACCACTGAACATGTGAAAAAGAGAGGTTAGGATGGAGAGAGGGCAGAGACATGGCACGCGGCAAGGCAGATGTGCTAGTCACATGACAGAAACACAAATACACTGCTAGCATGGGTGCAACTAACATCTGCCTCTGACCAGGTGGTAATTGCACCCATGTTACTAGTGCATCATGAACATGCATTCCATACGTGAGTGTAAGGAAATAGGAAGGGCAGAAACAGGGTAACTGCACTGGAAGAAAGAAAGTCAATCAGGAAAGACAGCAGAATATCTAGGCACCTGCCTAGATCACTAGGGAAGAGAGCCCACATGGTGCAGCTGCCATTGCAGTGCACCACAGCAGCCTAACAGCCACAAAACCAAGGCCTGGAGTCAGGAGTGAGCCTACTGGGACAGTGGGAACCATCCACAGAAACATCACCTGCTGTCCTTACTGACTGCTGTTCATGTCTGCATATGGACCAGATAGTTGTTGGTGTTGTGTGCTGTGGAGGTATCATCTTCTATCGCTTATCATCATCCAAAGACAAAGATTATGAGCTAGTGTTATTAAGATGGGCTACTCTTAAATCATGTTATTTACCATTAACACATGAATAAAATGGGACCCATATTAAAATAACACATGTTAACAGTAATGTACCTTATAACTCTAATCCTGTGGCTCATAAAATATGCATCTTCTCATAGAATAACTGGCTACAATCCCATAAGCAATAACAAATTAAGTTGTTTAAATACACGCATTTTCATGGCATGACAAATAGCCCTGGAGTCTGTGGATTGTTTGTTCCAAAGACTTAGAACAACCAATGTGAACTATAGACATGACAGACTTAGAAGAGTAAGTTCTCATACTGATAGTAACCCTAGTAAATTAGCATCTTGTGATCATATGGGTCAATGAGGAATGCAAGACTTCCTTTTGCTGGTCGGCAATCAGTCAGCAGTTCTGGAATAACTGTACAGTAGCTATTGTAGAGTTCTTTTTAACATCCTGAGATGAAACAAATTATAAAAATCCAAGCATGATGTCAATATTACGTGGAGGGTTGTTGCAAAACTCTGCTTGTCAAAAAAGGGTTGGAGCAATCACACCTGTTGCTGCTGGAAATGATAATTATGTACCGCTATTGCAATTTGGTATTCCATAGTAATCTACTATCAGTTTTAACCCCTAAGTTTATCACCTGATCAGTCAATTCCAATTGACAATCTTTCATCATAAGACTGGGTTTTGGAAATACTATATTATCTCTCTGGACTCAAAGACCTCAGTTTTTTTTTATTTTATTTAAATTGATTTCTATCCCGCCTTATCCTTCAATCAAGGCGGCCCAGTTGTCTTAGGGTTAAGCTTCAATTTATTTCTTGACATCCAAGATGCTACAGCAGAAAGACATTTAACCTCCGTCCTTTTCTCTTTATTATTCCCTAATAGAAAGTACAACTGGAAGAAAAGAGGAAAAATGAAATCTTAAATAAATATATAGTACATGCCAAGGTCTGAAGGAAAATATTGAAAGTGAGGGGTGAAAGGATGGAACCTTAGGGAATACCTTGCAGTATAGACTATGACTGTCCAATTTCTCCAGCTTGCAGTATAACCTGTGATCTATTCAAGGGGGAAGTATTGAACCAATCAAAGGGTCCCTGTATCACCCAACAATACTTTATGATCAATAGTGTTAAAAGCAGTACGAAGATCCAACATAATTAAGTGTATCCCACCTTCATGTAGGATTTATCTTAGATCATTTATAAGCATCACAAAGACATTCTCAGTGCAGCTGATTCCTAAAACAACTTGATTTCATCTAGAAGTTTAATATTCTAGCAATAATCCTGAAATAAAGCTGCCTTCTTTTGATAAGTACGTAAAATTTGCTACTGGGTGAAAATGCTGAATATATCTAAAAGGTTTATACCTTTTTTTAAATTAAGAGCAGTCTGATGACTGCCTTTCTAAGTGAAGATAGAACACAGTACTCCCTTAAAGAATGGCCGACAATTATCTGAACAATTTTCACATTTTCCACCAGCAAAGTCCTACTTGCAGAACAATTTCACATCTTAGTATATTGCTCTCCTTCTTTGGAACCGGTTTTAGGAGTCTGGATCCTAGCACAGGATAACCACTTTACAGCAATCTCAGGGTGACCATACGCTAAAGTTACCAGACATGCCAATTCCATTTCCAGGGCCAATCAAATGTTGGAAACATGTTAGTGGGGATCCAGATGATACCATTCACCTCCCCTCCCCTTTACTTATGCCCAGGCTATGGCAGCAGTGGAAATAGGTTAGTAGAGGGTCTGTAGGGGCCTCTTCATTTGCACATGATTTCTTAATAATCCATCTCGATGAGGAGACAGAGCGACCACAGGCTTTTTTCCTCCTGCTGACACAGGCTGGGCAGAAGACGGGAGGTAAAAGGAGAGAAGAAGAGCACTGGGGAGGAATGGCAGAAAGAGAGGACTTGGCAGTAGCGCCTTGGGGAATAAACTGTTAATATTTATTTATCTATCTATGTGGTGGGAATTTTATAACAAGACACCTACGTGAGCCCAAAAGATGCTGAGTTTATAAAGGCTGTCCAATGTTTCAATGGAATTTTCAGTACTGGAAACTCTTTCTTAGTTTCTGGACTTTTCTTTTTAAAGCAGAAGCTCATCACATGAAATCTTATTTACAAGATACCACTCATTGTTTGAATGAACTAATGAAAGTAGGAGATGCTCCTGCAGTGATCTGGATGGTGACGCTAGATTTGGCATCGTTATACTGTATACCAGTATTCGGCAGGACAAGCTTTATTATTAATGGCTGAAATGTTGAATAGACGTCCTTCAACAAGCTGTGTTAAGACTTTGTTTTTGATGGATATGGATCAATTAGAAACAAAACTATTTTTCTTTTTGAGGAGTATTCTATGAACAAAGAGGCATGGTGTCGCGGTGGGAGTGATTTTAGCCCCTTCTTTAGCTACCTTGTATGTGGCCAATTTAGATATATATATATATATAAATATATAAATAGTTTTATTAAACCCCCTTATGAAACCTTATGTTAAAGTTGCTATATTAATCTAATATCCTGGCACCATGTTAGTAAAGTTCTATTAAGTTATGTTGGATATAATACTGTTACTGTAACTGAGTTCTTTGTAAAACACTTTGGGCTATGTTTACTAAACTGCGTTAGTGCGATTCGCGTAAGGAGCCGTGTTAGAGACAGAAACCCCAAATAAGGACATGGGCGGTACATCGTTTCCGAGAACGCGCCGAGAACGCGCGTTACAAGGCGCCATAAATGAACGAGCGCTACAGGGCACGTTACCGCGCGTTAATCTTAAGAAGGCACGCAGGCATACAAGCACAGTAACAGAGCTGTAGCACAATGGTTACAACACTGACTGATGGTACAGGGGTCATGGGTTTGATTCCCCAGTGGGCCTAATGTATAAGGCTGGCTAAGGCAGCACCCTTTACATTTAAGTAGCAATTGTTGAGGCATGTGACGTGAATTTTAATTAGTGCTGCCAGCAAACATACCCTCACGGTGGCATAACCTAAGGTGCCGCATAAGGCACCCCATAACGCACTCCATAGGGCACATTATAAAGTGTACTGTCCGCCAAGGCACCCTATAATGTCCCCTATAGGACACCTTATAAGGATGTGAACAAAGCCCTGGCTGGCTGCAGGACTGCACGTTACCACACAAACTATCTGCTGTGGTTACCAGGATAGGGGTAACCCACCCGTACCCATGATGCACTGCACATGCAAATCAGCAGTCAAGAGATGGGCACAAGATCGTGTATGCACCCCCACAGCACCTCGGCCTTGTAGGGGGAACAGACCGTGTGTGGCACTGCCACAGAGTAGCCACAGACAGACAGATTGTGCGGGTACAGTGCCCACCCTGAGGTTGAGGTGGGGCGCCCAGCACCAGGTCCACAGCACCTTTCATGGCTGAAATACACCATGCTGCAGGTCCCCATCAGTGTGTGATAGGTAGCTCAGTTAGACACACCTAGGAGACACCTGTGTCCTACTGTATGTCTCAGTCATGTCTAGTCCCTATGGGCGATGCTGCACCCAGAATACTGCATATCCTGTGTTGGTGCCATCGTTACCTGCTGTAGGTGAAGGGGGGGGGTGTATGGATCACCCACCAATAGATCCACAGTCTACCTCCCTGCAATGGCAGCAGTAGAGGGGACCAGTAACCCCAGTCCTGCTGGGGAACTGACAGAGCGGTACACATCCATAACGCAATAGCAGACAGACGGCAGGCCTGGAAATGCTCAGCTGCCCCCACCATTATCTGACATTCTCCAGCAGCAAGCCTCCAGCCGCTGCACCCTGAAAGGTGTTCCAGCAAGACACATACTAGCTGCAGACACTCCACCAGCTAGTCCATAGTGCATGGTCCTGGAGAAGATGCATGTACCCAGAATGGGGATGTCAGCATACACACCAAGCAGACAAGTCAGTGATTGGGCCCCAAAAGGAAACCCATAAATATCACATGAGAAAAATGCTATAAAGCACTATGGGGGAACCTAGCCATGCCATGGTCACTGCTCAGTCAGGGTGAGAGTGACCTCCCAGCAGGACATGCTATGGCCACCCTGTCCGTGCAGGTAGTGGCCAGGCACTACAATGTCCGAGCCATTGCCCTATGCTGTGTGCAGATGTGTCCAGGCCAGGCCACCCTATCCAGGCTATTCCCACAGTACCTTGCTCCTCATTATGCACATTGGCAGGCCAATACTGGCAACAGTGCTAGCAGTGTGGGCTGTGGAGGGTGTTGGCAGCCACCACACACTGGATAGAGAGACACACACTCCCCACACCTATGCCAGCATTGTGCAACTATAGAGGTGTTGGGCAGCCCAGGCCACCACACAAGTCCTGGGCACAGTGCAGGCATGGCTATGGTACGCAATACTGTAGGAGTCACTCCCCAGGTTGGTAAACATGGTCAGACACAAGACCTGTAGCACACTCCACAGACATCAGAAAGGTTGCTATGATGCAGCTCACTCAGAAAAGTGTACTTAACCTAGGAATTGCTATCTGCCAGTACTCATAGCAACCTTTTGATAGATGTGTACCATATTCCCAGGTTTAGGGTGGCATTACTAAGGTATGCAAGTGCTAGTATTGTGAGATGCACGCAGCGCCCAAAGTCCTGCCTTCCCAGGAGGCTTTGGATAATGGGGCCTGTGGGTGCGGGTGTGTCTGCCTCTATTAGCTGCTGCTTTACGACAGAGGTTCCCAACTCCAGTCCTGCGGTGCAAAACACTGTTCGGGTTTTCATGCTGTCCCTCATGAATATGCATGAGATACATCTGCATACCATGGGGGTGGCACATAGAAATGCAGCATAGGCATCTTTATCAGAGGCAGCATGGAACTGGAGTGGTGTTTGGCCCTCCAGGACTGCATTTGGGAGGCTCTGCTCTATGTAATGTGCATGTTTATGGTGTCTGTGCTCTGTAGGGTAAAATGTAGGTGTCTTGGGCATGTTTACATCATCTGCAATAAAGGTGCTGTCTGTATTAGCACGTTGTAGTAGTGGGTAAAGCATGGGGACTGGGTTGGCGGGAACCACAGCTGGGACTTGAACCTGTGATCCTCTGCTTCTGAATACACTGGTTTTGTGCACTGCACCACCTTGTTGTCACAGAGTCAGTACATTCCTTGGTGATACCATGACTGTTCGTCAGACAGGGCCCATCTGTTTCAGTACACGGCACCCACCTACACAGGGCTAGGCCACGGTCTGCTCTGGGCAGCTGCCACTGCCCCCTCCACCACCAGTATCCCTCAGCCACCATGCTGACATGCCCTTCTGCTGGTGGTGCTGGTGGTGCGCAGTCTCAGGCCATCCAGTGTGCAGGTAGGCGGCTGCCTATGGTGCGGGTTCTGGGGTAGGGGTGCCTGCATAGGTGTCCATGCTTCCCCCCAGCACCGACTGCCAATGTTCCGTGCCCTTGGGGGTAGCTGCTGGGTACTATCCCCTGTGACACTGTGGAAAACACAGTCGTGCCCATGTTGGGCCTTCAGCAGTTGCTGTCTGGCTGCTCTGCTGCTTCAGCATTCGTATGGGCCACCTAGGCATCGCCCTAGTCCGCACTGTGGCCCAGCTGCACCACAGCATGTGCCGCCTGCGGCCCTCTGTATCCCCTTCTCCGGCATCTGTCTGTCCAGTTGCCATTCCGTCATGCCCGCCCTGATGTTGCGAGACATGTGCACGCCATAGGAACCCTGTCCGATGGTGGGGAAAACCCTGAGCAGCGCTATTTCACTGTGGGCTCATTCACCTTTTATGGGGACGGATTATAGACCCTTCCACGATTTATATCTGTTCTATGGAGCTTACTGGGCCGGATGGTATACATCCAAGGGTGTTGAAAGAACTGAAATATGAGATTGCAGAACTGCTATCAGTAATCTGTGAACTATCATTAAAATCATCTCTAATACCTGAAGATTGGAGGATCGCCAATGTAACACCAATTTTTAAAAAGGGTTCCAGGGGTGATCCGGGAAACTACAGACCGGTGAGCCTGACGTCAGTACCGGGAAAAATGATAGAAACCATCATAAAGAATAAAATTACTCAGCATGTAGATAGTCACAACCTAATGGGAGACAGCCAACATGGCTTTAGACAAGGAAGATCTTGTCTTACTAATCTGTTATGTTTTTTTGAAGGAGTGAATAAACAGGTGGACAAAGGTGAGTCGGTTGATATTGTGTATCTGGACTTTCAGAAAGCCTTTGACAAGGTCCCTCATCAGAGACTTTTGGCAAAACTAAAGAGTCATGGGATAGGAGGCAATGTACTATTGTGGATCAGGAACTGGTTAAAACAGGGGTGGGGAACCCTGGTCCTGGAGAGCCGCAGACCAGTCAGGTTTTCGGGATAGCCCTAATGAATATGCATGAGATATATATGCATTAGAGATATCCTGCCAACCTGACTGGTTTGTGGCCCTCCAGGGCTGGATTTGGAGACCCCTGCCTTACACCTTGTCAGACGGCTGCCTGGGTGAGAATCTTCACAGTCTTGGCAAGTGCATATATCTATATGATTTGCAAGGTATTGTGGGCAATGCAGTTCATTCACACCAGACACAGCTGCTCACAATAATTAGTTGTGCTTTTGGGTAAAGCCAATAAGATATTTATTTATGGGGTTATTTCTCCCAACACAGATATGCTTGGTAGCACATAAATCAGGTTACTTGCTTCCAGTGTTTAACTTGGAGAAACAAAATCAAAATCAGGAAAACAACATTCAAACTTGTCAGGCATTAGCTAATGTTTTCTTAACATATATCAAACAACAAACGAAAAGCCACAAAGAAAGAAAAAAACTGTTCTTTTCAGGTTAACTTCTGATAACTTCCCTCATAGATTCAGAAGTGATTCTCTCCTAGCTCACAAGCAATTAGGTAAGGCTCAATTGCTAGTAGTTATCCAGCTAAAACCCCTTAGCTGGCTTGCTTTCTACAGAGTGGCCAGAAATCCTACACAGGAGCTTTTCTGAGTAGATTAAAGAACAAGTTTGTATTTCTTTGTGATGGTTGCTGTACTTTATAACAGAAAATCACCAAAGGAGTTTGGACAGAGAGCAGTCCATAGAAACACATTCTTCATCTGCAATCATTCCCCCTTCTTCAACAAGCATGGGTTCAATATCATGGATTGGCACAGATGAATCTCTCAATGGAACACTTTCAGGAGAATACTTGTTTCCCTGCTGTCTTTCAAGGTTATAGCTAGGGCATAGATCAGTGTTCATACCTGAGCTTCCATTGCTGTTAGAGTTCCTCTCTATATAGCCTGGCCAGTATGTAGTCCAGTTCTTATGTCCAGCCTTCCAATCCAGATCCCTGGACACTGGATCTCTCTTCACATACCTTCTGGCACAGGTCTTAGGGTCCCTTCCACGTGCAGCCGTCTCCCTCACAGGTAGCGTCTGGAGTTTCCTAGCTCTGCAACACCATTCCTCTGGCTTTCCCCAGTCCAATGGTGTATGCTGGCCCTTGAAATGCCTCCCAGTATACGTACTGCTCTGGACTCTTCTAGACCTCTCAAAGGCTTTTCTCTTCCTTCTTCCAAAGGGTTTCTTTCCTTCTCTGTCCGTCCGGTTTGGCTTCTGCTTCTGATGATCCTTCAGATGAAACTGATGATCAAGCTCAAGCTGATTCTCAGGATAATGAGGATAATTCTCTGTAGAATAAACTCCACCTTTATTCTGCCCAGATGAGTGCTCCCCCCTAATACAGCGCAGCTGTGCTGAATCAGGCCCTGCCCTTTGAGATGAGTGCTTAGGGATTACCTCATAGCCCTCCTGATTGAACACACGTTTCCCCACTTCAGCTCCTCTAATGGCTGTTGGAAACCTGGTGCATTCTGGGACTGGTAGTCTTTTATGGGAAAATTCTGTTTTCTTATTTCTACCAGAACTGACAGGTTGCTTGTTCAGTCACTTCACCTTTTCTATAGCTCCTTCCTGAGCTATGATAAGCTTCCTTATCACAACCTCTGTCATTTAAGATTGTGAGTGGGCAAGGTGCAGATGTCCTAGACATCGAAAGGGTTTATAGAATGTGTCACATTCCTCGATTCTCACCACCACCAAAAAGTTGTCTAATAGACAATATTTTGGTGGTGGTGAGAAGTGAGGAGGAATGTGAGTTAGCGATATAAGATAGAAGTGATTTGCCAGAAGAGCGGAGTTCCCGGGGGGGGGGGGGGGTGTAAGGAGAGATAAGAGAAGAAAGGTAGTGAGGAGCTGCAGAGTGAATGCACTTACAGGTCAGCAGGAGAAGTTTGAACTGAATGCAGAAACGGATAGCCAATGAAGTGACTACAGAAGAGGAGTAATATGAGCATGATGAGTCTGGTGGAAGATTAGCCACACAGCAGAATGTTGAACAGATTGAAGAGGAGAGAGATGATTCAGCGGGAGACCAGCAAGGAGGAGGTTACAGTAGTCAAGATGGGAGATGATTAAGGAGTGGATAAGTTCTTAGTAGTGTATTCAGAAAGGAATGGGCGGATTTTGTTGATGTTATAGAGAAAGAAATGGCAGGTCTCCACAATATTAGGTGGATGTCCTTCTATGGAAGCACTTTTTGGATGAAGTTTTTATTCTCCGGAGAGGAAGAGAAGAGCAATTGAAGCTATTTGTAGCTTGGCTGAATACTTTGAATGTGAATCTCACCTTTAACATCTTTAAAATGGAATATCGTTGGCCAGATATTATGATTTTAGATGTACAGATGTAGAAAACCAGTGGATAGGACTCATTCTTGCATGTCTCTAGTTGTCATCTGACGAAATTGAAAGCAAGTCTCTCTGTGAGTCAGTTCTTGAGATATAAGCAGATTTGCTATACTAAAATCTCTTTTATTTTATTTGTTAGGATTTTTATACAGCTTTATCATTTCAGTCAAACTGGTTGCATTGTAACTTAAACTTGGTAATGTATGTTACACAGGAACTTTGATAACTTGGATTTTTCTGAGGCAATGGAGAGTTATTGGATTGCCCAAGGCTACAAGGAGTGCTAGTGGGAATTGAACCCTGGTCTCTTGGTTCCCAAGACAGTGCTCTAATCATTAGGCTACTCCTTTCTTTTGAGGATGAGGCTAAATACAGTAACTTATTACTCAGGTTTCATCAGATGCTACCCTATGAAGATCATAAAGAGAGCATATTTGTGTGCTAGATCAGTACACCAAGAGGTGTTACTTATCTATCACAGTCCTGTTGGAAACAGAATACTGGGCTTGATGGACCCTTGGTCTGGCCCGGTATGGAACATCTTATATTCTTAAGTCAGTGGTTTTTTTCCTTAGCTGATTCTTAAGTAAGCGTCTTTTCACCTTAGCTGCTGATGGTGGCTTTGCTCAGTGTTCTGGTTTTGTGGGGGTGACTCTTAAGGTGTTGACTATAACATGTTTGTATAGTGGGGGGTGTTGAGAAGAGAAAAAGAAAGAATGCTGAAGACATACAAAAAGCTGAGGGAGTATGGGGCTTGCGCTTAGCCGAAGCTTTTCGTGGAGGTGGCTCTGATGCATTCTGATTCCTCGAGGATATTGGGGGCGGGGGGATGCTCCAGAGCCACCTCTGTGCACACATGAAATATGGGCAGGCCCTGGACTCTTTCTCAGGTTTTTGTTCTCCTCTCCACTCCCACCCCCCGGAACAAGCGGCACTTCTGCATCCCCCCCCCCTCTCCCACAAACAGCACATTTACACTTCTTCCTCCCCCCCAGCACACTGGGCCATCGACAAAGCACTGCTAAAGCCCGAGCTCAATACAAAAATAATAAAGAAATAAATGACAGCATTTTTACCTGTTTTTCCTCTTTGTTGATTGGGCAGGCAACAGCAATAACGAGTGGAGAAGGGGGGTCCTCCAAGGCCAGCAACAGCAGTGTTTGAGTGGGTAAAGAGGGGAGGGGTGGCCAGGAGTAGCAGAAGCAGTGGTGGAGTAGGGTGTAATCCCTGCAATCTCTCACCTGCTTCAGCTGCGGCAGTGACCCAGGGAGGAAAAGCAGCAGTGGCAGTGTCTGGGTCAGCATCGGCACAGCAACGGAAACCAAAGAATACCATTGGAGAGACTTAAAAAATGGCACAAACAGGCTGCTTCACACACAAAACATGTGTGAATCAGCCTGTTATTGTGCCTGTGTGTGCCTTTTCTGCCTTTCATCCGAAGCTCCAGGGCCGGATCCCGTGGCACACTGGTAAGTTTGTCACGGCACACCGGTTGAGAAGCATTGTTTTAGTGCATGTTCATATTTATTTAGCAAGTATTGACACAATGATTTTAGCACATGCTAAGTGATGAAAGAATACAAAATGAAAACAGATGTCTATGGCAAAAGAGTAAAAGGAAAAGCAAATAATTCATCCACTGATTTGATGGAAAGGGCTGAATAATGTTAGTACAGGATTCTTGCATCTTTTTTTTATTAGGGATCAGGAATTATGTATTTGCTTGTTTTATGTTTTGTTAACGTTATATTGGGCATGTGAAATGGTAAGGCCTGTTGTATGGTACTTTATGGTACTTTATGTTTTAAGATTTTATTATTTCATCTTTGAAGTTGTAATTCACTTTGAGAATGTATTTGCAAAGCAAGAGAAGTTCAAAGCCACCGCATTACTTGTCAGGGGCATGGAAAGCATTTTCCCAGCAGTTATTGCATGGCACCAGGTCTGTACCAAGCCATAATTGCACCCTGTGCAACTTGCACATCTGGCATACGCGCAGCGCCCCCCCCCCATCTCCCCATCTGATCCACACCTCCATGTCCAGCCGGCTGCCTGCCCTTGCCCTCCTGCCACCACTTTGTGTTTTCTCTCATCAGCAGTGGTGGCAGCAGCAGTGGAGCAGACCTGACTTCAAATTTAAAAACAAACAAAAAACAAGCAGGTCTTTCAAATCCGCGCTTGCATGCAGATATGATCCCTCCCTCCTCTGATGTGGGTTCACTACAGAGGAGGGAGGGACCAGACCAACTATACAAATGTGGGTCTTTGCAACCCCAAGCTTGAATGGTTGGTCTTGTCCCTCCCTCCTCTGATGCAACCTGCATCAGAGGAGGGAGGGAGGGAGGGACCAGACCTGCATGCAAGTTGTAATGGGGAAAAGATATCCTGTGATAGAAAAACAGAGGAACCTAGGAGCAATAGGGCTGTTTCTAGCAGGAAGGAAGATATCAGGACACCCAGTTGCCAAGAGCAACACAAACATTCCCAGCCACGAGGGAAAGAACCCCGCACAGCTGATAAGCAATCCCCAGCTCATAGCTCTAATAGCTTTCACCTGGGAGGGGGAAGGGCTGGATTAGAGCCTCAGCAAACGTATAAGGGACGTTCACTAGAGTTAGTGAGCAGCAGTGGCAGTAGGCGGAGCAGGAGCTTTGGCTTTGGTAGCTCCAGAGAAAGCAGCTCAGAGAATTCAGAGAAGCCAGCAACAGGAAGCAGGAAAGACGTGGTGAATCAGAACCAGCTGGAGTCTGTGTGCAAGCTGAGGTCTGAATCTGGAAAGCAACGTCAGCCCTGGGCTGGTAGGAAAACTCACGTGTGTGACTCTGATTCTGAATGGGAAAGAGAAAGGCAGCTAACAGCTAATAGAGTTAATTGGAGGAGAAAGGCACAGAAACCTTTTAACCAAACCTCAAAACCTATTCCTTATGGTGAAGGCATTCACAAGGAGAAAGTACCAGTCAGGATAACTGGAAAGTATTTGCAAGCTTCAAGAAAGGGAGAATATACGGTGCCAGACATTTGTATGTTGGAAGAGGGTGCTGAGCAGCCTGAACGTAGAGAAAAGCCTCTAAGGTTTAAACCCCTTCTAAAAGGAGCAGTGCACAGACTTTCTCTTGCCTCAAATCCTGATGGTAGGCCAATTAGCCAATGTAAAGCTGGATACAAGACTTTCTCACGTAGGAGTTATAAGGGACATAACTCTCATTACAATTATATGCCCAGATATGGTGATACAGACCCTTACCTGCTAGAGGAGATAGTAGGGAGGTCACGGGAGCTGGCAGAGGAGAATAATCTGCCAACACTCTATAGGCAGCAGCAGAGTGGTACAGATGATAGTCAGATTGAATCAATGATAATTGATCCACCAGAAACAGAATTATCTGACAATCAGATGGACTGTTCATTGGCTGTATTAAGTGATGTGGTTTCACTGTGCTGAAGAGATACAGTTGTGGAAATAATTTAACTGCCTGTTTAAAAGTACAAGACTTTACTTTATCCTAGCCTTTTTGCCAGAGTGTATGGCTTATGTTTCTTTATTACCTGTGTTTGGAATCCGTCCCCGGGAGGGAAAATAAAACCCTGTCTTGACCTTAACCATTCGTGCCTCAACTACCTTATTGAAAAGGAGCCCAACTACAACCTTTCAATAAAAGGTCCCCCTGCAGCCCAACCAGTACGCTAACGCTACAGGCGACCCAGGGTGTGACAAAGTGCAGAGTTGGAAAGACCTGCATAGTTTTTTTTTTAAAGATTGAGGTCATATCTGCTTCACTGCTGCTGGCGCAACTGCCACAGAGAAAACACAAAATGTAGTGGTGGTGGCAGGGCAATGGCAGGCAGTGTGTGTGTGTGTGGGGGGGGGGGAGTCAAGGCTGGCAACCTGAAATGAGCCCCTAATCCTTTGCCCCTGTGCGGCTGCATTGCTCGCACAGGGCTAGGTACGGCGCTGCATGGCGCTGTTCCCTAACATGGGGCACTATTACCATGGGTGCACTTAATTTCACCTATTGAGGTGGAGGTAATTGCACCCATGCTAATTACAAGAGTGAAGACGTGCAGTGTTTACCACTCACTCTCCACCCCTAACCCACCCATTCCATTGTGCAAGTCACATTTACCACAGAAATTGGCCTATAATAACTGCCATGGCCCCACAGTAACAGTTATCGTGGGCCACCGCGCATACTTACTGCATGCCAAAGCCTGTGCAACTTCATAGCACACTTTACTGAAAGGGACACAAAGTATTATTTAATGCTTTTTTTCTATAGCTATATCTCCTTCTAAAATGATATAATGTCATTATATTAAAAATAATCTAGCATTTTCTTAAAGAAAATACACTTTTCACATTTAAACTGGAAATGAGAAAAAAAAGAGAAACAGAAGTTTACTGAAACTTTCTTTTGAAAATTTTTAACCACCCTCTGTGAGTGTGAGGAAAATATCAGATTTAAAAAAATCAAATATGTTATAACCAACGTCCCTGCAGCTTCACGGGAACATGGGTTATAAAGTGTTGAAGGGGAGTCCACATTTGGGAGGTCCCCTCCAGCTCAAAGTGACCATTCCTGAAATGATTCCCTTCTTTTCCTAGGTCTTCAGTACCAGCTTAAATTAAATTTCCTTTCAGCTGCACAGCGCCGTAACCATAGAATAAGCAACAGCTATTGCTAGTGTTGAAAGAGAACTTGAACCCTCCTCCCCTCCCAATTTTTGCTTAAGGGAAAGGAGAGGGAGAATATACTAGAATGAGACAAAAGAGACCTGCATTTTCAGTAGAGAAGTATGAATGGCAAGGGGGTTGAGGAGCATAAACTAGATAGTTAATTATGATTTATGATGCAGAGTAGACATATACATTGTGCATATCAAATGATTAGCTAGCAATAGCTCACTTGAGGTAGATAAAAGTGCACTTTCCGCTCAAAAACATAGGTATCAATCAATATTTAATTGAAGGTTACAAAATCCCCCTCATTATTCATTTCATGTTTAGCCTAGTTTCCAGTAGGGGATCTAGCCTTATTAGACTGTTGTGGCTATATAAGATATGCCATACTTCGTCAGATCAAGGGTCCATCAAGCCTAGTATCCTGTTTCCAAAAGTGGCCAATCCATATTACATCAGGTTCCCAAAAAGGTGTACAGACTCCATGTTGCTTATCCTTGGGTAAGCAGTGGATTTCATTGGTCCTCCTTAATAATGGTTTATGGACTTTTCCTCCAGGAACTTGTCCAACCCTTTCTTAAACCCAGCTACACAAACAGCTTTTACTGCATCCTCTGGTAAGAAATTCCAGAGTTTGATTACACGTGGAATCAAAAAATATTTTCTCCTATTAGTCTTAAAGAGGCTACATTGTGTGTCCCCTACTCTTTCTACTTTTTAAAGGAGTAAACAGCCAATCTATGTTTACCCATTCCACTCTATTCATTAATTTATTGGCCTCTATCATATTGCCTCTGAACTGTCTCTTATCTTTTAAGCCTTTCCTTGTAGGGGTATTCTTCCATCCCCTTTACCATTTTGGTAGCTCTTCTCTATCTTGTTTTTTAGGTACCCTCAAGTCAATGCTGACTCGTGGTGACCCAGCAGCCCCTGGGTTTTCTTGGCAAGATATGACCAGAAATAGATTGCCAGGCCTTTCCTTTTGAGGCAATGGAGGGTAAAGTGATTTCCCAAAGTTACAAGGAGTGCCAGTGGGAATTGAACGCTGGTCTCTTGGATATTAGGCTGTTGCTCTAACCACTAGGCTACTCCTGTATGTTTTCTAATGCTGCTATATCCTTTCTAAGATATAGCGACTAGAACTGCACACACTATTCAAGGTGCGGTCGCACCATGGAATGATAGAGGCATTATAAAATCCTTGGTTTTATTCCCCATTCCTTTCCTTATGATTCCCATCATTCTATTTGCTTTCTTGGCTGTTGCTGCACACCGGGCAGAGGGTTTCAACATATTATCTACGATGACACCTAAATCCTTTTCCTGGGTTGTGGTTCCTAATGTAATCTTAGGGGTATGTTTACTAAACCGTCTTAACGTAGCAGCGCCGAGGTTATCGCGCAATACGTAACGTTATTGCACGATAATGTAACATTATCGTGTGATAACATCACGTATCGCACGATAACGTCGGCACAGTGTTAAGGCACACTGATGCTGTGAAAGCCGGGTCTGAAGGGTGGAGTAAGGCTCCCCAGAGGGCGGAGATAGGGGTCAATGGGCAGAGAGTGGGCGGAGAGAGGCTCCAGGCACACTAACACCGTGAAATCAGGGTCTGAAAATTAGTGCCAGTGAAAACCTCGCGCTAGAGGCACATTTGCAGGAGAGAGAAACCATTTCAGTCAGCAATTTACAGCAAAGGCAGGGAAACCCAGAAAAGTGATAGTTGTGATACATGTGCAGGGAACAAAGAGGCAAATAAACATATAAAAGGACCAGAGCCATATCTAAAATCCCAAAATCCAAGCTGGCTAATAGTGATATTAATGATAAACATAAAGCAACACTACTGACAAAGCGTATAAATTAAGATATCATGTTTGGAAGGGTCTATGCTCTGTCCCCCTACAAAGTGAATGATCCCACATTGAAATAGTGCTGATCAGGGTTTCTGTCATTTAGATTGAGCAGGTTTGTTATGGCGTGCACATGTGCAGCAACAGCAGAGTAGGCACATAGGCAAGAGCAGCTGTACTAATGCTGTAAATGGAATACAGGGGGCTGCAGGCGGCACATGCTGTGGTCCAGCTAGGGCACAGTGCGGGCTAGGCAAATGCCTAGGTGGCACATAGGAATGCCGAAACTGTAAAGCAGCAAGACAGCAACTGATGAGGGTCCAACATGGGCACGAGTGTGTGACCCACAGTGTCACAGGGGAGATTACCCAGCAGGTACCCCCAAGGGCACATAACACTGGCAGGCGGTGC
Organism: Ichthyophis bannanicus; assembly: GCA_033557465.1. Taxonomy (NCBI): domain Eukaryota; kingdom Metazoa; phylum Chordata; class Amphibia; order Gymnophiona; family Ichthyophiidae; genus Ichthyophis; species Ichthyophis bannanicus. Next base: position 245,601,963 of record CM066036.1, on the reverse strand, counting down.
AGGGGGGGGAAGCACGCATGTCCATGTAGGCACCCCTACCTGAGAACCCACACCATAGGCAGCTGCCTACCAGCATACTGGATGGCCTGGGACTGCGCACCACCAGCACCACTGGCATAAGGGCATGTCAGCATGGTGGCGGAGGGGTGCCAGTGGCAGAGGGGGCAGTGGCATCTGCCCACAGCAGACCACGGCCAAGCCCTGTTTAGGTGGGTGCCGTGCACTGCAACTGACAAGGTCTGTCTGATGAATAGTCATGGTATCCCCAGGGAATGATCTGCCCCTGTGGGAACAGTTTGGTGCAGTACACACAGCCAGTGTGTTCAGGAGCAGAAGGTCACAAGTCCAAGTCCCAGCTGTGGCTCCTGCCAACCCTGTCCCCATATTTTACCCAGTACTAAACCATGGTAATAAAGATGGAACCTTTATTGCAGATAAAATAAATATGCCTGAAACGCCTAGATTTTACCCTACAGAGCACAGACACCATAAATATGTGCAATCCCTAGAGCATAGTTTCCCAACTGCAGTATTGGAGGGCCAAACACCATTCAGGTTTCATGCTGTCCCTAATAAATATGCCTGTGCTGCATTTGTATGCACCGCCCCCATTGTATGCAAATGTATCTCATGCATATTCATTAGGGACAGCATGAAAACCTGAACAGTGTTTGGCCCACCAGGACTGGAGTTGGGAAACTCAGCCCTAGAGCAGAGGCCAACAAGGGTACAAACACCCTGTCAGACGGCTGCCTAGGGTGAGAACTTACACAATCTTGACGATGCATATATTCATATGATTCTTGCAAGGTATTGTGGGTATTGTAGTTCATTCACTCCCAAACACAGCTGATGACAATAATTTGAGTTGTGAAACCAAGTGGTAAGATCAATAAAATACTTCTTTTATTGATGGGGTTTAATTCACCCAGCACATGTATGCTTGATAGCACTATAAATGAGGTTACTTGCTTGCAGTGTTTAAAGGGATAACAAAAAGTCACAAAGTAAACCAGAAAACAACCTTCAACTTGTCAGGCAATTAGCTAATGTTTTCTTAGCAAGTAATTACCAAATACAAAGGCACAAAGTAAAGAATAAACTTTGCTGGTTAGGTTAACTTCTGCTTATTTTCCACGCTGATCTCAGCAGTGATTCTCCCTTGCTCACACACACAATCAGGTGCAGCCCTAATTACTATCCATGGACCAGCTGTGAGCCTTTAGCTGGCTGGCTGCTACTGTGTGAGCCCAAATCCTGCTTTAAGAGCTGTTTGCAGTGGAAATAAAGAACAAAGTTAGGTTTCTTTGTGATGGCTGATGTGTTTGCTCATAGAAAACTAGCAATAGCATTTAGATAAAGAACAGTCCATGTAAATAGTTTCATCTGCTGTATTTCCCCCTGCATCAACAATCATAGGGTCAATATCATACATTGGCACAGATGAGTCTTTCATTAAGGCACTATCATGAGAATGCTTATTCCCTTGCTGCCATTCTCTATTATAGATAGGGTCTGGATCAGTGTTCATACCTGAGCCTCTCCTGCTATCATTATTCCTCTCTGTATAGCCTGGCCAATATGTAATCCAATTCTGATGTCCAGCCTTCCAATCTTGATCCCTGGACACTGGATCTTCTCTCACATACCTTCTGGCCTTGGTCTGAAAGTCCCTTCCACATGCAGTCTTCTCTCTTCCAGGTAGCCACTGGTGATTCCTATCTCTGCCACTCCATTCCTCTGGCTGAATCCAGTCCAATGGACTCTGCTGGCCTTTGGAATACCTCCCAGTATGAGTACTGCCTTGTAATCTCCCAGACCTTCCAATGGCCTTTCTTCTCTTCCTTCCAGAGAGTTTCCTTCTCTCTCTATCTCTATCTGCTTGGCTTGGCTTCTGTTTCTCCAGGTGATACTGGTGCTTGTAGCCGTTGCTGAAGCTCTCCCCTCTGTATCTCTTCCTGAAGCTGTTCTTGAAACTGTTGCTGAAACTGTTATCTGAAGAATAATCTCTATTCTTATTCTTTCCTAATGTGTGCTGCTCCCTAACACAGCGCAGCTGTGTTGAATCAAGCCCTGCCCTTTGAGATGAGTGCTTAGGGATTACCTCATAGCTCTCTTGATTGCACACACATTCTCTCACTTCAGCCCCTCTCATGGCTGCTGGAAAGCTGGTGCATTCTGGGACTGGTAGTCTTTTATGTGAAAACTCTGTTTTCTCACTTCTACCAGAACTGACAGGTTGCTTGTTCAGAGTCACATCATCTTTTCTATAGTTCCTACCTGAGCTATGATAAGCTTCCTTATCACAACCCACACCCACAGGCTCCACTATCCAACTCCTCATGGAGAGTCAGGCTATTGGGCCCTGCGCAGAGCAGCATCTCCCAATACTGGCACCTGCATAACTTAGCAATGCCGTCCTAAACTTGGGAACATGTTCCACATATATCAAAAGGTTGCTATGATTAATGTCAGATAACATATCCTAAGTTAAACACGATTTGTTGATAGAGATTCATCATAGCAACCTTTCAGATATCTGTGGAGTGTGTTTCAGTTATTAATTCTGACAGTGTTTACCACCCTGGGGAGTGACCCCAACAGTTTTGTGTACCATAGCAATGCCTGCACTGTGCCCAGGACTGGTGTGGCAGCCAGTGCTGCCACAAACCTCTATATTTGCACAATGCTGGCATAGGTGTGGGAGTGTGTGTCTGTCTATCCAGTGTATTGTGGCTGCCTACACCTTACTGAGCTCACACTGCTTGCACTGTTTCCAGTGTTAACCTGCCAATGTGCATATTGAGGAGCAAGGTACTGTGTGTATGGCCCGGGCAGGGTGGCATGGGCAGGATGCATCTGCACAGGGTATAGGATAATGGCTGGGACATTGTAGTGCCCGACCGCCACCTGCATGGACAGGGTGGCCACAGCATGTAATTTTATTTATTTATTTTTATTTATTTATTTAACAATCACTTATATACCGCATCTTCCATAGATCAGTTGCGGTTCACAATAAACAACAATCAACAAAGCAGAGTTCGTTTTACATATAACATCATATAACCAAAAATAATAAAAACAATAAAATAAACAATAAAATTTGAAAACAAATGTAAATGTTAACTAGCACAGAACAGTGCAAAACTATATACATTATATTACATTATGTCATGATGGGAGGTCACTCTCACTCTGACTGAGCAGTGACCACGGCATGGCTAGGTTCCCCCATAGTGCTATACACTATTTCTTTTAAGTGATATTTTTGGGTTTTCTTTTCTCTAGCCCAATCACTGACATACCTGTTTGGTGTGTGTGTGCTCACATCCCATTTTTGGGTGCACACAGGTTCTCCAGGAACATGCACTATGTACTAGCTAGCAGACTGTCTGCAGTTAGCATGTGTATGACTGGAATGACCTGCAGGGTGCAGTGGGTGGAGACTGACTGTGCCTTCTGCTGTTGAATGTCAGATAGTGGTGGGGGGCAGCTGAGCAGTTCAAGTGTTCTGCCTGTCTGCCATTGCCTTATATGATGCATATAGATCTGCATCGACTGCCCTGTAGGGTACCTGTTCCCCAGCAGGACTGGGGTTGATGGTCCTCTCTACTGTCACCATTGCAGAGATGTACAATGTTGATCTGTTGGTGGGAGATCCTGTCCCCCCCCCACCCTGAGCCACAGGGTGGTACTACATAATCTGCTTTTGGGTCCAAACACCCCCTTCACCTATAACAAGTGACCATGTCACCCACACAGAATATGCACTATTCTGGGTGCATCATAGTCCACAAGGGCTAGATGTGACTGGGAAATAGAGATGGACATAGATGTAGCCTAGGTGTATCTGCAAGGACTACTCATCACACTGACACTGATGGGGACCTGCAGCATAGCCCATCTCAGGCAAGCCAGGTGCTGCAAACCTGGTGCTGGGTGTCCCACCTCACCCTCAGGGTGAGCACAGGACCCACACAATTTCACGGTCTGGGGCTACTCTGTGCCAGTAACACACACGGTCAGTTCCCCCTACCAGGCCTAGGTGCTGTGGGGGTGCATACCCCATTATGTGATCAGATGTAGACTGCTGATCTGCATGTGCAGTGCATCATGGGTACGGGTAGGTTTACCCTATCCTGGTAACCACAGCAGACAGTTTGTGTGGTGACCTGCAGTCTTTCTGTAGCCAGCCAGCAGTATGGTAGCAGCTATAGAGATGTAGCCTACTGGTTAGTTCACTGACTGTGGCAGCAGAGGTCATGGGTTCGATCCCACAGTGATGTAATCTAAAAAGGCTGTCTGAGGCATTTTCTTTTAATTTAAATCAGTGCTGTCAGCAGAAACACCCTCACAGTGCTGTAGCCTATGGTGCCTCATAGGCGCCCTATAAGGTGCCCTATAAGGCGTCCTATAGGGCACATTATAGGGTGCCTTGGCAGACAGGGCACTTTAAATGTGACCTATGGGGCGCCTTATGAGGCACCTTAGGTTACGGCACTGTGAGGGTGTTTTTGCTGGCAGCACTGATTTAAATTAAAAAGGCTTTAATGTGCCACGGTGCCCACTATCGCGCGATACATATTCTTGCTACCTTAGGACTGGAACGCCCACTCCTTATATGGCATTCTTCACATTATTGCTGCAACTAGCGCCGGTAACATTAGGATGGTTTAGTAAACATACCCCTTAGTTTGGGTTGTTTTTCCCTAAGGGGAGATCATTCCAGAACATGAATAAGCCCTTTGGATGTGTGACATAGAAGTTTTTTTAGCGAAAACGTCTATAACTGTATTCTGAAACCCCCATGGCCCTGTACCAAAATGGCACTAGTATGGGGATCTCAGAATGTGGGCAGGAGGGGGTGGAATGGGGTCATGGTCAGCAGTGGAGATGTATAATGCATATTCAGGAAAGATATGCGTACGTGCTGCTTGTTTCCCACTGACATCCACGTCATGCCAGCGGAAATGTGGAATAAGGCCAGGACTTAGAAACCTTTCTGCTCTGCTCTGCAATGCATCCCATAGAGATGAATGGCTGTGACAATGATATTTTGAACCAGTGTGTCTGAAATATGGAAGACTACAAGATGCAGTTGTAAAGAGCAGAATGCAGAGGTGAGGGGAGGTTGTATGGTAAAGACACATTAATAAACACCCCTACAGAAATATTCAGAAGTGCAATGGTGATTATTCTGTCTATGCTGACAGTTGCTGTGTGAGCTAAAGAAGGTGATCTAGGGCACCCTAACAATTCCTGCCTTCTGAGAAATGGGACTGTTGATGTAGGGATTGTATCTGGGTGAGCATAGGACGGATGCATGTGTGGGTGAGAAACGCAGATCAGATTAGTAGTCCTGGGACTCCATGTCAGTATGATATACCAGCTGTTTTCTAGAGACCAGGTACTGGGCAGGCACCGATGTCCCCTCCAAAATTTCACACACTAGGTTCCCCCATACATCCCTCTAACCCCCCCCACCCCCCCCCCCCACATACACACTCACTCACTTGTAGTCACATAACACATTCATCTGCAGTACAGATGCCCTGCACCTCTAGAAAACAGAGGGAGTGTGCGTATGTCTATCCAGTGTTATGTGGCTGCCTACACCTTACTGAGCCCACAATGCTTGCACTGTTTCCAGTGTTGGCCTGCTAATGTGTATAATGAGGAGCAAGGTACTGTGGGTATGGCACGGTCAGGGTGGCCTGAGCAGGATGCATCTGCACAGGGCATAGGGCAATGGCTGGGACATTGTAGTGCCTGGCCAACACTTGCACAGACAGGGTGGCCACAGCATGTCATGCTGGGAGATCACTCTCATCCTGACTGAGCAGTGACCATGGCATGGCTAGGTTCCCCCATAGTGCTCTACAGTATTTTTCCAAAATGATATCTATGGGTTCTCTTTTCTGGGCCCAATCACTGACATACCTGCTTGGTGTGTGTGTGTGCTCACATCCCATTTGTGGGTGCACACAGTTCCACCAGGAACATGGACTAGCTAGCAGACTGTCTTTAGTTAGCATGTGCATGGCTGGAACACCTTGCAGGATGCAGTGGGTGGTGACTGACTGTGTCCTCTGCTGGTGAATGACAGATAGGGATGGGGGGGCAGCTGAGCTTTTCCAGGCCTACTGCCCTATGTGATGCGTACAGATCTGCATTGACTGCCCTGGAGGGTGCCCATTCCCCAGCAGGACTGGGGTTGATGGTCCCCTCTACTGCCACCATTGCAGAGATGTAGAATATGGATCTGTTGGTAGGAGATCCTGTCCCCCACCCTGACCCACAGAGGGCAGGTTGGGTGGTGCTACATAATCTGCTTTGGGGTTCAAACACCACCCTTCACTTATAACATGTGACCATGGCACCCACACAGGATATGCACTATTCTGGGTGTATCATAGTCCACAAGGGCTAGACATGACTAGGAAATACAGGTGTATCCTAGGTAAGTCTGCAGGGACTACCCATCACACACTGGCACTGATGAGGATCTGTAGCACAGCCTATCTCAGCCAAGCCAGGTGCTATGGACCTGGTACTGGGCCCCCCACCTCACCCTCAGGGTGAGCACAGGAACCGGACAATGTCACAGTCTGTAGCTACTCTGTGCCAGTAACACACATGGTCAGTTCCCCCTACCAAGCCGGGGTGCTATAGAGGCACATACCCCATCTTGTGTTTAGATGTAGACTGCTGTTCTGCATGTGCATTGCATCATGGGTACTGTTGTCTCTATCCTATCCTGGTAATCACAGCAGACAGTTTGTGTGGTGACCTGCAGTCTTTCTGTAGCCAGCCAGCAGTGTAGTAGCAGCTGTAGAGATGTAGCCTACTGGTTACTTCACATGACTATGAAGGCAGAGGTCATGGGTTTGATCCTGCAGTGGTTTTCTTTAAGAATGCTGTCGGAGGCATTTCCTTTTACTTTAAATAAGTGCTGCCAGCAGAAACAACCTCACAGTGTTGTAGCCTAAGGTGCCTCATAGGCGCCCTGGAGGGTGCCCTATAAGGTGCCCTATAGAGCGCCCTATAAAGCACATTATAGGGTGCCTTGGCGGACAGGGCACCTTATAATGTGACCTATGAGGCGCCTTATAGGGCGCTTTATAGGCACTGTGAGGGTGTTTTTGCTGGCAGCACTGATTAAAATGAAAACAAAATGCCTCAGACAGCCTTCTTAAATAACACCACTGCAGGATCAAACCCATGATCTCTGCCTCCACAGTCATTGCAGTTACCAGTGGGCTACATTTTTATAGCTTCTAACACTGCTCTGGCATGAACTTAGGGTTAATTCGCGTTAACGTGCCACAGCGCCCACTATTGCGCGATACAGATTCTTGCTACCTTGCCGCCGGACCGCCCACTACCTTATATGGCATGCTTCACATTAACGCTGCAACTAGCGCCGGTAACATTAAGACGGTTTAGTAAGCATACCCCTAAAAGGCTTATTTTAGAGACCCTTATTTGCAATTTCCTTGTGTAAAATCAGGCATTTTTACATGTGCAAATGGCATTCATGTGAAAATGATAATTTTAGAAAAGGCTGAATTTACATGTGGACATCTTTACTACACAAAAAATGCTAAGGAGTGTATTGGGGAAGCAGTTAGGGAGTGGCCTATGCAGATCAAAAATCTACATATGTATACCACATTTTATATAGGGAATACATGTATATGACTACAATTGACCATCTCAGGAATTACAGGTTCTCCCTGGCACGTATAGGCTTTTAAAAGGCACTCATTTCTGCCAGTCCTTTATGGGAGGGATTAAGGCAATTCTTGTCCCTAATCGCTCTTAATTTATTTTCCCCTTGAAATTAAAATTAGAGAAAGATAGTGACATCAACAGTTAGTTGGTGGCATTTATATATGTAGGTTCGCAAAAAGGCCAGCATAAGAACATATGAACATAAAATATGCCATACTGGGTCAGACCAAGGTCCATCAAGCCCAGGATCCTGTTTCCAACAGTGGCCAATCTAGGTCATACGTACCTAGCAGTTTCCCCAAAAGACACAGGTTCCACAATGCTTGTATTGGGTCAAGCATTGATATCCTGGGTCCCTTTTTAATAATGGTTTATGAACCTTTCCTCCAGGAACTTGTCCAAACCTTTTTTAAACCCAGCTACACTAACAGCCTTTACGACATCCTCCAGTAACAAATTATAGAGTTTGATTACACGTTGAGTGAAAAAATATTTTCTCTTATTAGTCTTAATTACCCTGTAGCTTCATTGCACGTCCCCTAGTCTTTCTATATTCTGATAATGTAAACAGTTGATCTACGTTTAGCCGTTCCCCTCTGTTCATTAATTTATAGACTTCTATCATATCTCCCCTCAGCCGTCTATTTTTCAGGTTAAAGAGCCCTAACTTTTTAGCCTTTCTTCATAGGGGTATCCTTTCATCCTCTTTACTATTTTGGTGGCTCTTCTCTGAACCTTTTCTAATAATGCTATATCCTTTTTAAGATACGGCGACCAGAATTGCACAAAATATTCAAGGTGCAGTCGCACCATGGAACGATATCGAAGCATTATAATATCCTTTGTTTTATTTTCCATTCCTTTCCTTATGATACCTAGCATTCTATTTGCTCTCTTGGCCGCCGCTGCACACTGGGCCGACGGTTTTAACATGTTATCCACAATGACGCCTAAATCTTTTTCCTGGGTGGTGGCTCCTATTGTGGAACCTTGCATCGTGTAACCATAGTTTGGGTTGTTCTTCCCTAGGTGCATTACTTTGCATGTGTCCACATTAAATTTCATCTGCCATTTTGATGCCCAGTCTTCCAAATTATCAAGATCCTTTTGCAATTTTCCACAATCCTCATGGGTTTTAACAACTTTAAATGGTTTTGTGTCATCTGCAAATTTGATAACCTCACTCGTTATTCCCTTTTCTAGGTAATTTATGAATATGTCAAAAAGCAGAGAACCCAGAACAGATCCCTGGGGTACATCACTATTCACCTTTCTCCATTGGGAAAATTGGTCATTTAGCCCTACCCTCTGCTTTCTATCTTTTAACCAGTTCCTGATCCACAATAGTACACTGCCTCATATCCCATGGCTCTTTAGTTTTGCCAAAAGTCTCTGATGAGGGACCTTGCTAAAGGCTTTCTGAAAGTCCAAATACACTATATCAACCGACTCACCTTTGTCTACCTGTTTATTCACACCTTCAAAAAAACATAACAGATTAGTAAGACAAGGTCTTCCTTGTCTAAAGCCATGTTGGCTGTCTCCCATTAAGCCAAGACTATCTACATGATCAGCAATTTTGTTCTTCATGATGTTTTCTACCATTTTTCCTGGTACTGACGTCAGGCTCACCGGTCTGTAGTTTCCTGGATCACCCCTGGAACCCTTTTTAAAAATTGGCATTACATTGGCGATCCTCCAATCTTCAGGTATTACAGATGATTTTAATGATAGTTCACAGATTACTAATAGCAGGTCTGCAGTCTCATATGTCAGTTCTTTCAACACCCTTGGATGTATATCATCCAGTCCAGGTGATTTGCTACTCTTCAGTTTATCAAATAGTTGTAATACATCTTCCCGATGTATCGATATTTCCTTTAATTCTTCTGCAACTTTAAATATCACTTCAGTCATGGGTAACATCCCTTCATGTTCCTCAGTAAAGACCGAAGCAAAGAATTCATTCAGTCTCTCCGCTATCGCCTTGTCGCCTCTTAGTGCCCCTTTAACCCCTCTATCATCTAATGGACCAACTGACTCTCTCACAAGTTTTTTTGTTTCTCAAATTTTCCCTTTGCCTGACTTATCAATGCCTTGCATTTAACTTGGGCTCTTTTTTCCATTTCCTGAAAGATGCTTTTTTGGCAACAACAGCCTCTCTGACCTCACCTTTAAACCATGCTGGCAGTTTTTTGGATGTCCTTCCACTTTTCTTAAAGCATGGAATACAGCTGGTCTGGGCTTCCAAGATAGTATTTTTCAACAACACCTTTAATGATGTAAGTCTTTAAACTTTGCAACTGCTCTTTTTAGTTATTTCTTAACTATTTTCCTCATTTTATCATAGTCTCCCTTTCGAAAGTTAAAAGGTAGTACTGTGGATTTCCTTACCATCCCTCCTCCACTTAATTAAATCAAACGCGATTATGCTATGATCACTATTGCCAAGTGGCCCCAACACCCTTATCTCTTGCACCAGATCTGGTGTTCCACTAAGGACTAGGTCCAATATGGCTTCCCCTCTGGTCGGTTCATGAACCAGCTGTTCCAAGAAGCAGTCATATATTTCATCTAGGAACTTTATCTCCCTAGCATGTCCTTCCGTGACACTGACCCTGTCGATACCGGGGTAATTGAAATCACCCATTATTATTACTGTGCTGTAACGTTTGCTAGCTTCCTTGATTTCTTTGAGCATTTCATCATCCATTTGTTCATTCTGGCCAGGCGGTCGATAGTACACCCCCACTGCCATCGCCTTCCCCTTTTTACATGGAATTTCAATCCATAGAGATTCTACAGCAAATTTTGTTTCCTGGAAAACGTTAATCCTTTCTGGCTCAATGCCCTCTCTAACACAGAGCGCAATCCCTCCACCAATTTTATCAGCTCTATCATTACGATATAGTTTGTACCTAGGTATCACAGTGTCCCACTGGTTGTCCTCCTTCCTCCATGTCTCTCAGATTCCAGTCATATCTAACCTCTCATTTAGTGCTATATATTCTAACTCTCCCATCTTATTTTTTTAGACTTCTAGCATTTGCATACAAGCATTTTAGAGACTGTATTTTATTCATATTAATTTGGCTATTGGTAGGCATGGGTAATATGGAATCTTTAAGCTCTGTCTGCTCCATACTCAAGGGCATTTGGGCTACTTTACTCTTTTTAGGAACCTCTCTGCTTTTGGTAGTATCCTCAGTAGCAAAGGAATGTAAGTGCCTGCACCTTTATATGTGACAGCTGCCAAGTTTCCCCTAATGATTCTTTGCATATGTAGATTTGCAGAATGGGTCCTCTAGTTCCATGTATCAGCAAATACACATGCGCTCCTGCACTATTTTAGAAAAGGCTCCATCTCTAGCAGAGCTTTTCTAAAATATTGCTGGAATTGTGTATGTCATGACCTCAATGTCTGAAGTCCAGTTTCCATGTACTATCTAATATGTATCTTCACCCAAGAACAAAGATCAATTTAATTATACCGACAACTGAGTAGTGACCCATTACACTGGGCCACAGCGATCACACTGACAAAATCACCAGAAAAAAATTGCCTCTACAACTCCATTCGGCACATGAACTTTGAAATATAATGTATAAAAATGCAAATGTGGACTAGGCACTAGCCATTGACCAAATACCCAGAGACAAAGTACATCAGAATTAGACCTTGATTAAACCTGAGTATGTACTCACTGCTCAGACACTGGTTGAAAATCTCCTTCCTCTTTTTCTTTTCAGCATATGCTGACTGCTGCCAATGTCACCTTGTCTTCTGACATCTGGTGGCATGTTTTAATAGAGGCGTTGCCATGTGTAAGATGGAGGAGCTGGATTAGAAGTAAGTGTGAATCACTCCTACACCCTTCAGGAATTGCCAGTTTTGGCTGTCTTGCGTCTTGCTGAAGTGGAGTAGAGGGGAGCCTAGAACTCAGTACTTTTTTTTTCTTTACAGAGGGTGGGACTTCAGGGAATGGGTGGCCTTGCCATGCAGGGCATCAGTTTGGATTCTATGAGTCCCTGAGCAGGGTTGGGGAGCAGGGGTGCCAGGGCTCCTAGGCCACCAAGGAATTTAGGCTCTCTCCCCCAGTCTCCAAGGTGTGGAGGTTTTTTTTCTGTGAAAACCAGCATGCAAAACCTATTTCATAAACCAAGTTTTATTTTTTCGCAAAATTTTACATTAATGAACTGCTTTGCCTGAATTTGGACTACAGCTGATCATTAGTGTGAAATTTATATAAACTTTATGAAGAACAGGATTTTCTGTGAAAGTTTACTATTGCAAAGGGCATCTTTGTAAAGCCACTTTAGAAAAGTGGGCTTTCTGCAGAAAAGAACACAAAATACCAACATTTTTACATTTTTTGGGGGCGTTTGATGCTATTTTCAATGAAAAGCATGCTTTTGCAAAGAGCCTTTGCACTTTAGTATATCCCCATATTGATACCCAGATTACAAAAAAAACTATTGAGAATGGTTATAATCCATGGAAAAATCCACTGTATGAAGTTCAACAATTGTCCACAACAAACCTGAGAAAAATATGAAAAATCTGCCAAACTAAGCAAAAATGTGGCTGGTGTGAGTTCAATCTCAAATTGTTTTCATATTTCTAATCAGCTTTGTTACAATACCATAACTGTTTCATCAACATACATGGCCAAGAACATAAGATGTGCCATACTGAGTCAGACCAAAGGTCTGCCTAGCTCAGCATCCTGCCTTTAATCTTGTCCAATTCAGGCTGCAAGTACCTGGAAAGATCCCAGGGAATAGATTAATTCCTTACTGTTCAAACTGAGAGAGAAATTGTGGAATTCCCAAGTTTATATGATTAATAGTTGTTTACGGATTTTTCCTCCAGTAACCTTTTTCAGACCCAGCTATGTTAATTGTCTTATCCATCCAGGAAAAAACTCCATAGCTCATTGAGTGAAACAAGTTGAAAAGTGCACAATTATTGCATGACATAATAGTGTGGTTCCCCTTCATTGGTTTGCAAACCAATGCATATCTGTTTGGGGAATTTGGTGGAAAGAGGCTTTGTAAAGTGTATCATTTTAAGTTGGTGGGGCTGTGTATCTGTGTGGCTGTGTGAGTGGGGAAGGTGGGCTGTATGAGGGGTGTATGCCAGTGGTATCGTGTGTATACTCATGTCTATCTTGTGAGTATAGGGGTGTTCATGTGTGTCATAGGCATCAGAATGGGGTGGGCCACATGGACCCTGGCCCTATCTAACGTTTGCCTGCCAGCCACTGAGAGAAGAGAGCAGCCGCAATTGCGGCAGACTCTGTATGTCTCTACCCGCGGGAGACAGAAGGACTCTTTGCCAGGATAGCAGTGACCTTCTCCTCCTGCCTGCAGAGATCCAGTCTCCCATGGGCAGATAAGAGTCTGCCATGATAGCAGCCATTCCCTGCAGGCAGAACAGGAAGGGAAGGCCACGGGTGGGGGGGGGGGGGCACTAGGGGCAGAGTTGAGATGAAGTTTGGGATAGAGTCAAAGTGGAACTTGGCTCACCCAATCAAAGAGATGCTCCACAGCCCCTGATATGTGTGGGATGGGTGAAGTTTGGGTGAATTGGGCATGTGTGTGTGTGGAGGGGGGGCATATGTATTTGCTTCTTCACATATAAGAATTCTGTAATCCTCCCCCATACACTTTCCTCAGCTCCCTTACGTTCACTTTCTCAACCTTCCAGATCCCTTGCACTCTCCCCTCCCTTCAAAACCACTCTTCTTGCATACTCTTCCCTCCCCAACTCTCTTCCCCCTTCCTTGCATCCTTTCACACTCTCTTCCCTAACTTTGTCAAGATGGGGCAATACCTTAAGGAGTCCATTAGCTGGATGGGAACATCTGAAAGATATAGAAAAGCAGTGGGCAAAACTGAAAAAGCATATTTTAAAGGCAACAAACCTTTTTATTAGAAAAGTAAATAAACATAAAAGGAAAATGAGGCCACTATAGTTCTCAAAAGAAGTAGCTGAAAAGGTGAGGGAAAAAAAGGGCAGGCTTCATACAAGAGAACACAAAAAGAGGAAGACAAGTATTAATATTTGGAAAAACTAAGAGAAGTTAGGAAAATAGTCAGGAAAACAAAGAAACAAATGAAAGAAAAATAACCAATGGAGCGAAATGGATGGACAAAACATTTTTTCAGATATGTTAGTGAGAGGGGGAAGTACAAATGTGATAATGTCAGACTGAAGGTTGAAGGAGAGGAATATGCAGAAGCTGATTATTTAACAAATATTTCTGTTCTGCGTTCACAGATGAAAAGCCAAGAGCAGGACTTCAAAAAACACCCATAAAGGGGAACAGAAATGGGGCAGTTCTTTCAGAAGACTGTGTTCGTGAGGAGCTAACTAAACTAAAAGTAGACAAAGCGATGGGATACATCTGAGAGTTAAAGGAACTTAGAGAAATTCTGGTGGCTCCACTGTCTGCCATTTTCAATGCTTCTTGAGTGTTGGGAGTGGTCCCAGAGGACTGGAGAAGGGCTCATGTGGTCCCTCTACCCAAAAGTGGAAGTAAGGATGAGGTTGGGAACTATAGGGTTATTCATCTGACCTCTGTGGTGAATAAATTAATGGAAACACTGCTAAAACAGAGGATAGTAAGGGTTTTGGAATCCCATGGATTGCAAGATCTGAGGCAGGATGATTTTACTAGAAGCAGATCTTGTCAGACAGATCTGATTAATTCCTTTGACTAGGTGACCAGAAGGATGGACCAAGGGTGAACACTAGATGTGGTGTACTTAAATTTCAGAAAAACCTCTGACACTGTTCCACACAAGCAACTTATAAATAAATTAAACACCCTACGGATGGACCCTAAAGTAACTCACTGGGTTAGAAACTAGTTGAGTGGGAGGCGACAAAGGGTACAGGTAAATGGAGCTCACTCTGAGAAGGACATTACCTTAGTCTGATTCTTTTTATTTTATTTTATTTTATTTATTTATCTATTTAGCTGTATTTATATCCCGCTTTTCACCGGGTCAAAGCGGTCAATTGGGGGATACATTTAACACGAGGGGATATGAGACACATACACTAATACTTACAGGGAACATGGGCAATGGAGGGTTAAGTGGCTTGCCCAAGACCACAAGGAGTGCCTACAGGACTAGAAATCCCAGTCCCTCCAGCCTGAGATTGCTGACCCCAGGTGGGACTTCAACCCCCGGCCCTCCGGCCTGAAGTACCTTGTCCTATTTATGAAATTTTACAATATATTCAAGAATGAAAATACAATCCTTCTTGCAGAAACAGGTTAACACTACAGAAAATAACATGTGATGAAATACTTAGGAAATATAAAAAACACAGTGTCATACCTCCCTAGTCCACTACAAAGGGAGACATTATATATGAAATATACCCAAATATATGAAGAAAACTAGGCAGAAATCAATTCAGAGAAAATTAACATGAGCCTAAGGGGGATCAATTGAGGATTCTTACCGCCTGGCGTTAATGAAGGCTAACAGTTGAGAGGGCTCAAAAAAAATATAAGAAACCGCTTGGTATTTCACCAAACACTTACAAGGATGCTTGAGAAAGAAAAGCCCACCCAACTGTAAGACTCCAGGACGGAGCAAGAGAAACTCTCTGCGCCGCTTCTGGGTGTCTCGAGCCAAATCAGGATACATACAAACTACTAAGCCCCTAAAAGGAAGCTTCCTTTTCCGAAAAAAAAGCCTTAACATCCAATCTTTATCAGACAATAAGGCAAATGTTATAAGCAAAGTGGAAGGTTCCTGAGAATTAAGCCCTGAATTTTCCAACAAATCTGTAACATTCAATTCTTCCGCTTGATCCAAACCACCCCCTGGAACCCTGCCAGGAGATACCCTCTTCCCCTTAGGGAGGTAATAGATTTTAACCAACGGAGGCATTAATTCCAGGGAAACCCCTAAAACTTCACCTAGGTATTCCTTAAATATATCCCTAGCAGTAACAGAAGGGGTCCTAGGAAAGTTAACAATACGCAAATTATGTGCACGAGAAAGATTGTCCAGATGTTCTAATTTATATTGCACCGACAGAAAGTTCTTTTTAAATACATCGGATTGATCTTCAAGATTAGACACTCTACTTCATACTCCCTCCACCACCACAGACACATCCGAAATTTTCTTTTCCAAGTCGGTAACAGAGCCTGTCACTAAATTCACTTTAGCAGACAAAGAGGAAATTTGAAGAAGTAAAGCTTCACCCAGCGAGGCAATAGCATTCCATATTGTCTCCAACGTGAAATTCATAGGGAAAAAGACACCTTTGATTCAGCTGTTGAACCCACAGCCTCCATAGACGTCGACGGTCCACCTCGTCGAGCAGGGAGAAACAATTCCTCTGCATGCTCCCCTTCAACCAGCACCGTCAATTGTAAAGAGCGGAGCGCACTATCAGCTCGACGCTCTTGCTCCACCAGCCTTCCTTCTCCTGGCCCTCGTGAACTAACAACTCCTCCTGACAACACAGGAGAGGGAACCTCCAGGAAGCCCTCCGGCAACAGGCAGCTACGAGGAACTTTCGGTGCTGGGCTCAATGCTGGGGAGGAAGATAACGCTGAAGCGGACGCCGAGTATTCCAACTCCGACAAAACCGCTGCTCGGCACTCTCCACCAGCCTCTGAATTGAGTGTGGGATGCACTAGGTAAGTGTCTAGGGGACCAGACACTATAGGAATCGGCGTCAAGGCAGCAGAGGGCTGCAAGGGCAACGGCCCCAATTTGCCCTTACGTTTCTTTCCCATAAGAAAAAGCTTGTTCACACGACCAAGACTTCTGCCGCCATCTTGAAAACGCCTCCCCCCTAGTCTGATTCTTTTTAATATTTTTGCATTTAATATTGCCAAAGGACTTTCAGATAAGGTATGCCTCTTTGCAGATGATACCAAAATTTGCAATAGGGTAGACACCAGGAAGGTATAGATAACATGAGGAGGGATCTAGCAAAGCTTGAAGCATGGTCAAGATTTTGGCAACTGAGATTTAATGTTAAAAAATTTAGGGTCATGCATTTGGGCTGCAAAACTCCAAGACAGTGGTACAATACAGGGGGTGAAGTACTTCTGTCCACAAAAGAAGATCAGGAATGGGTGATTATTGTTTCTGATTATTCTAAGATGGCTAAACAGGTAGTAAAGGAGACATCAAAAGCCAGAAGGATGCTTGGGTGCATACGGAGAGGAATGCCCAGCAGGAAGAATAAGTTGATAGTGCCTCTGTGTAAGTCTTTGGTGAGAGCTCATTTAGAGTACTATAAGCAATTCTGGAGACCACACCTTCAAAGGGATATAAAGAGGATGAAGTTGATGCAGAGAGTGGCTACCAAAATGGTCAGTGCTTTTTGTCATAAGGCATAGATTTAAAGATCTCAATATGTATGCTTTGGAACAAAGTTGGGAGAGAGGAGATCTGATAGAGATATTTAAATACCTCCATGGCATTAATGCGCAGGAGGGGAGTCTCTCTCAATTGAAAGAAAGCTCCATATTAGGGAACATAGGATGAAGGTGAAAGGGGATAGAGTTTGGAGTAATCTATGCAAATATTTCTTTGCATGGAATAGTTTCCCAGTGGTGATGGTAGAGATGAGGATGGTATCTGAATTCAAGAAAGAATGGGACAAACACAGAGATCTCTAAGGGAAATAAAGGGACTGCAAAGCTTAGTAGCTGGTATAGAAGGGCAGACTTGATAGGCTATGTGGTCTTTATCTGCTGCCATTTTTCTATGTAGCCCTCCCTAAGAGGCATGGAACACGAATCCACTAAGGGCATGTCTGGACCATCTGGATGGTCCTGAGCAATATGTGCCCGTTAGGACCCGATTCTGCACCGCGGGAGCCAGACTTTCCCGCAGGTGCAGGATCAGGCCCTGCATACAAGTGGGGATGTCCTACCTGCATACATCACTGCCCCCTGCACTGCTGATGCCCTCTAACCCCACAGCCTGGCCCTCTAACCCCACAGCCTGGCCCTGTGGGGCCCGGATTGGAGACAGGAACCTACCGATCATCCCGATTCCAGCTGCTTATTCTACCTTCAAGGATGTACAGGGCTGTGATCTGAATCAGCCCTGTATGTCCTGCCACCTCGGCCCACCCACACTCTGCTGCTCCCGCCCCTTGCTGGCTCACTCTGTACTGCTGCTCTGGCTGTGTGGGGAGACCCTGTGGGAGAAAACGAGCAGGATGGCTTGTGGGGATGCACGTCCCACCGAGATGTGCAGCCCCGCAAGTCACCTTACAGAATCGAGGCCATTATCTCTTGGGCATAATGCACCTAAAATACTTTCTCTGATTTGTTTTAAATGAGCTGCTTTTAAATTTCATGAAGTGTCTCATTTGTCTTACTACTATTTGAAAGGGCAATCAATTGTCTGCTATATACCCATTCCACTCCTCATGATTTTGTAGAGTTCTATCATATCTTCAATCGGCCTTCTCTTCTCCAAACTGAAGAGCCCTAACTTTCCTAACAAGGGCTCTACAGATCAACCAACAGTAAGGATTTGAGGGTTTATTTTATTATATTAAATTGCTAGCTCTCTGACTGGGAGCTTTTAAAAGGGTTTTTTGTATATTTTAAAGCAAGGTTACTTTCTTTTTGGTGCTTTAGTGGAACTTTCCTTGAGCACAGTAGGTTGCTGAAATCTAGTAACCTCCTCAGTTTTGGAAACTGCTAACACCTAATCTGAGGAAACAAGTGGAGGAACTCAGAGAGGAGGTGGCGAGGCTGAGGAGCATTCAAGACAGTGAGAAGTACATTGATGAGATGCTTCTTGCAGCAACCAAGCTCTCCAGCACAGGAGAAGATGGGTGCCAACATAATGTCGATGGTTGGACACAAGTCACCAGGGCCTGCAAAATCACCAATCCAACTTCTCCAGCCCTTGAATTGAAGAACCATTATGCAGCCCTGGAAGTGGAGGAGGTGAAAGCATCCCTGGAAAGGGAAGAACCAGAGCTCAAGTACCCCAAAGTTGCAGAATCAGTGACCAGAAGGAAACGAAGGGTAGTGGTGGTTGGAGACTCTCTTCTGAGGGGTACTGAGGCGTCCATCTGCCGACCAGACCTGATGTCCAGAGAGGTATGCTGTCTGCCTGGTGCCAAAATCCAAGATGTTACGGAGAGTCTGCTGAGACTCATCAAGCCCACTGACTATTACCCAATGTTGCTAATCCATGTTGGAACAAATGATACTGCCAGGTATACCTCGGAACGTATCAAAAGTGACTTCATGGCTCTGGGACAGAGGGTGAAGCATTTAGGTGCACAGGTAGTGTTCTCTTCAATCCTCCCTGTTGAGGGTAAAGGCCAAGGCAGAGAGGCTCGCATCCTGGAGATGAATGCATGGCTGTGTGGATGGTGTCATCGAGAGTGTTTTGGTTTCCTAGACCATGGGATGCTGTTCCAAGCAAGGGTTGTAGAGCAGAGATGGCATCCATCTGTCCAAAAAAGGTCAATGCATTTTTGGTAGTAGACTGGCTAATCTACTGAAGAGGGCTTTAACCTAGATTCGTTGGGGATGGGTGAAGAAAGCCCTCAGGTACGTGAAAGCCCCCAGGTAGGTGATACATTAAATACCTTTATGGAAATGGGTAACAGGGGTAACATATGGAAAGCAGTGTGTATAAATGCCCATAGCATGGGAAATAAGATCCCTGATGTTGAGGTTTTGGTGGGAGTGGCTGACTTGGATTTAGTGGCAGTTACAGAAACATGGTTCACAAAAAACCATGATTGGGATGTAACTATACCTGGCTATACTTTATTCAGAAAGGACAGAGTAGGAAGAAGGGGAGGAGGAGTGGCACTATATGTAAAAACTACTATTAAAGCTTTGGAATTACAGAGCTTAAAAGGGAGAGAGGAGGCATTGTGGGTTAAACTAGAAAGAGGGAAAGAGAAATCTATTTGCATTGGTGTAATATACAGACCTCCCTCACAAGAGGAAGAGGTGGACAGAGAGTTAATTGAAGACATACGCAGCATTGCTAGGAAAGGGGAAGTGCTACTGGTAGGAGATTTCAATATGCCAGATGTTGATTGACACATTTCTGCTGCAGTATCATCTAGAAGTAAGGAGATCCTGGATTCTCTACAGGGAGAACTATTCAGGCAATTGGTAACAGATCCCACACGTGAAGGGGCCATACTGGACTTGGTGCTTACCAATGGTGAAAGTGTTTCTGATGTTGTAGTGGGAGATCATTTTGCATCCAGTGATCACCAGATGGTGTGGTTCAGTATTAGGACTAGGGCTGTTAGAATCCATTCAAAGGTGAGGATCTTAGACTTTAGGAAGACTAACTTTGCAAAGATGGGCCAATACCTCAGGGAGTCGTTAGTGGGATGGGAACAGCTGGGGGATGTAGAAAAACAGTGGGCAAAACTGAAAGGGGATATTTTAAGGGCAACCAACCTTTTTGTTAAAATGGTAAATAAAGGTAAAAGGAAAAGGAGACCGCTATGGTTTTCGAAAGAAGTAGCTGAAAAAGTGAAGAAAAAGAGGGAGGCCTTCATGAAATACAAGAGATCACAGTAGGGTTGCCAACCGGCCGGTTTTCAGCCAGCCTGGCCGGTTTTTCCATGGCCAGGCTGGCTGCCGGCACAGATGTAAAACCGGCTTTTGTCCCGAAGTCCGCGGTGCGAATGCGATTCCCCATAGCAGTGCAGCCGCTGCTTCTGCTTTGTACAGAGCAGTGGCTGCAATACACTTACATTGAAAACTAAAGATAAACTGTGTGAGGAGCCCTCCGGTCATCGCAGAGCCCGAGGAAGTGATGTCATGGGGGCGGGCTCCTCACAGGTTGTCTTTCCTTTTCAAATTAACTTTAGCTGCAATAAAGTTAATTTGAAAAGGAAAGACAACCTGTGAGGAGCCCGCCCCCATGACATCACTTCCTCGGGCGCTGCGATGACCGGAGGGCTCCTCACACAGTTTGTCTTTACTTTTCAAAGTAAGTGTATTGCAGCCGCTGCTCTGTACAAAGCAGAAGCAGTGGCTTGGGCGGGGGGGGAGGGGGGGTGATGGTGTGAGTGAACCAGCAAGGGGGGGGGGGGGTGGTGTGAGTGAACCAGCAGTGGAGAGGGGGGTGGTGTGAGTGAACCAGCAGGAGGGGGGGGGGTTGGTGTGAGTGAACCAGCAGGGGAGGGGGGTGAGTGCGTGACCCAGCAGGAGGGGTGCGTAAGTGACAGGGGGTTGGGTGAGTGAACCAGCTGTGGAGGGGGGGTGGTGTGAGTGAACCAGCAGTGGGGGGGGGGTGTGAACCAGCAGGGGTGGGGGGGTTGGTTTGTGTGAACCAGCAGGGGAGGGGGTGAGTGAACCAGCAGGGAGGGGAGGGGTGGTGTGAGTGAACCAGCAGGGGAGGGGGGGTGAGTGAGTGAACCAGCAGGGGAGAGGGGGTAAGTGAGCCAGCAGGGGGGGTGAGTGAGTGAACCAGCACTGACGGGAGGGGGGGTGAGTGAACCAGCACTGAGGGGGGGTGTGAGTGAATCCTCGGTAATTTTTGTGGGTGGGGCTGGGGGTGGGACTGGGGGCGGAGAATGGGTGGAGCATGGCAAGCCACAGGTGTCGGGTTTTTCTCGGTGAAAAAGTTGGCAACCCTAGATCACAGAGAGAGGAAGACAGGCATCTATATTTGGAAAAACTTAGAGAAGCTAGCAAAGTAGTCAAGAAGGCAAAGATTCAAAAGGAGGAGGAAATAGCCAATGCAATAAAATGGGGGGGATAAGACATTTTTCAGATATATTAGTGAGAAGAGGAAGGGCAAAAGTGGTATTGTCAGACTCAAGAGTGCAGGGGAGGAATATGTAGAAGCTGATAAGGGATAAAGCGGAATTGCTTAACAAATATTTTTGTTCTGTGTTCACAGATGAAGAACCAGGAACAGGACCTCAGAAAACACCCACAAATAGGAACAGAAGCGAGGGACATCTTGAACAATTTTCAGAAGTCTGTGTTCATGAGAAACTAGCTCAACTTAAAGTAGACAAAGCGATGGGACCGGATGGGATATACCCTAGAATACTGAGGGAACTTGGGGACGTTCTAGCAACTCCACTGACTGACCTTTTCAATGTCTCGTTGGAGTCGGGAGTAGTGCCAAAGGACTGGAGAGAGGCTCATGTGGTGGCTTTACACAAAAGCAGAAGTAAGGATGTGGTTGAAAACTACAGGCCGGTTAGTTTAACTTCGGTGTTGAGTAAATTATTGGAAACGCTGCTGAAAGAGAAAATAGTGAGGTTTCTGGAGTCCAGCGGATTACAGGATCTGAGGCAGCATGGAATCACCAGAGGCAGGTGTTGTCAGAGAAATCTGATTGATTTCTTTGACTGGGTGACCAGGGAGTTGGACCGAGGGAGAGCTCTAGATGTGGTGTATTTAGATTTCAGTAAAGCCTTTGACACTGTTCCTCACAGGTGACTTATAAACAGAGTACCCTAGGGATGGACCCTAAAGTTACTGCTTGGGTTAGAAATTGGTTGGGTGGGAGGCAACAAAGAGTACAAGTAAATGGAGCTCACTCTGAGGAGAAGGATGTTACCAGTGGTGTGCCCCAGGGATCTGTCCTTGGTCCGATTCTTTTTAACATCTTTGTTAGTGATATAGCGGAAGGGCTGTTGGGTAAGGTTTGCCTCTTTGCGGATGATACCAAAATCTGCAATAGGGCAGACACCCATGAAGGTGTAGATAACATGAGGAGGGATCTAGCTAAGCTTGAAGAATGGTCTAGAATTTGGCAGCTGGGATTTAATGTTAAAAAATGTTAAGGTCATGCATTTGGGCTGCAGCAATCCAAGGGAGTAATATAGTATAGGGGGTGAAGTACTTTTGTCCACTAAAGAAGAGCGGGACCTAGGCGTGGTTGTGTCTGATGATCTTAAAGTAGCTAAACAGGTAGAAAAGGCGACGGCAAAAGCTAGAAGGATGCTTGGGTGCATACGGAGAGGAATGGCTAGCAGAAAAAAGGAGGTGATAATGCCTCTCTATAAGTCTTTGGTGTGACCTCATTTGGAGTATAGTGTGTAATTCTGGAGACCGCACCTTCAAAAGGATATGAACAGGATGGAGTTGGTGCAGATGGTGGCTACTAAAATGATTAGTGGTCTTCATTATAAAGCATATGAGGACAGACTGAAGGATCTTAATATGTACACCTTAGAGGAAAGGCGGGATAGAGGTGATATAATTGAGATGCTTAAATATCTCCATGGCATAAATGTTCAGGGAGAGAGCCTCTTTCAATTGAAAGCAAGTTCTGCTACGAGGGGACATGGGATGAGGGTGAAGGGAGATAGATTCAGGAGTGATATGCGGAAATATTTCTTGATGGAAAGAGTAGTGGATCCATGGAATAGTCTCCCAGTGGAGTTGGTAGAGATGAGGACAGTAACTGAATTCAAAAAAGCATGGGACCAACACAGAGGATCTCTAAAGGTAAAAAGAGGACTGTTGTAGTTGTTGATATGGAAGGACAGACTAGATAGGCCATGTGGTCTTTTTCTGTCATCATATTTCTATATTTCTATAAGGAAATTCTGCCATCTCCTTTATTATTTTGGCTGCCCTTATCTGTACCTTTTATAGTTCCACTATATTTCTGTTTTGAGATGGGGCAACCAGAACTGCAGAGAGTGCTTGAGGTGTGGTTGCACCATGGATCGAGACTTTATAATATTCTCCATTTTATTCTCTTTTCCTTTCTGAATAATTCTTAACATTTAATTTGATTTTTGACTACCACAGCTTAATGAGTAAAGGTTTGAAATGAGGGTCAGTTTACTAAATCGCATTAGCTGCTAGCGTGGCAGGTAGCACATGCTGGTTGGACCTGGTAGCAGGTAACGCAGGACAAATGCAAATAACATAGTAATTTTCTGTGCTATTTGCAGAAAGCTTGTTCTCTGCAGGAGTGGATGGAGTTAGGGCAGAGAGTGACCTTGTCTGCCATGCATGGCTACCACAGGCTTCAACAGCACATGGTGACTATCAGATTTGCAGATAGCATGGGTGCTATTCCAGACTAACACAAATAGCTCTTGAAAAAATTTCATCATGTTGGGACAAAAGAAAGGTTTGTGAAGGGCATCATTTGAATCCACTGAAGCGGGGAGGAGGGGGGGGGGGAGGGAGCAGCACAGTAATCACTTGCACAGGACAGTCAAAAAAGTAACATTGGCCCTGCTTGGTGAACCGTCTTCTGTGCAGAATTTGACATCATCTGGGCTTGGTCATTCTAGTGGTGCAGACTGGCCATAGTAGCCCTGGTATGTGGATCTCTTGAGCCTATTAGAGGGGTCCCCTCTATTGTTGACTCAGGAGATGGACCATCTGTTGCAGGGTTCCCTGTTCACTGGGGATCCTATTCCTTTCTTGCTCACAGTCTGGCACTTGAGAGGTACTCTGAAACAGTTCCTTGGCCTATGTGAACATTTGGAGAGTTCTTAAGAGATGGTGTTCTCAGGCACTAGATGCCAGGAAGCTAGATATAGTCACCATTTTATCCTTCTTATAGTCTGGTTTGGACCAGGGGTTAGCTTTGAGTTCTCTTAATGTTCAGGTGGCGGCCCTCTTATGCTACCATGGCCGAATTCAAAGAATGTCCTTGGCAGCGCATCCCGATGTGTCCTGCCTTCTCAAGGGAGTGAAGTAGATCTGCCACCTGTGAGGCCGATGGTTCACAGTGGAGTCTTTTTCTTGTGTTGAAGGCGCTAAAAGGTTCCCCCTTTGTACCCTACCCCACTATATAACTTTTTCTGTCCCCTTCATGTGTACAATATGAGGTATGTGTGCTACTGGTTAGTGCGGTTCAGCATGCACCAAGCATGCTGTGGCGACCGTTACTGCATGCCAATAATGCAGCCATACTAATGATCTCACACTAACCGTTCAGCATAGGTTGGGGCAGAGACTGGGCAGTTCAGGGGCAGTGCATGTACAATGTGGTTGGCACGAGCATCTCTAACACATGCTAACTGGCAATGTTGCACTTAGGGATGTGCATTCATTTCAAACAAAATGGGAACTACCAACAGTAACCTTTCATCTATGTTTTTTGTTTAAGTAGCAGTTGCAGCTACCTCTTTAATTAAGAAAATTGCCCTGAAATGAAAATTTATAAAAATGAAACGAAACAAAAATCTATTAAAATGAAACAAAATAAAATTGAAAAACCTGCATATGAAATAAGAAATTAAATAAAATTATTTTTTTTGCCTGTAAATCCCTAGTTACCCTTACCTCCACTTCAAATGCACCCATGTTAAACACCCCAAACTGCTCAGCGCGAGGGTGGCACGGAAACCCATGTTAGTTACACAAGGATATGCTGGCCATGGCTCTATTTCTTAGCGTTGGTCCACTGCCACCCCATACTAATTTTTGTAAACATGCCCTATATTTTAAATAATAGCAAAAATGTGCTGAATGTTGATCTTTCCAAGCCAATGATTGTAGTCATAAGCCTAATTTTCATTCTTTTGGTTTTCTTATTTTAAGGACAGCGGTAAAGGCAACATTCTCATCGAGGCATTGGCCATCACCAGATGTTTTCTTCCTCTGTAGGAACTGCAGGGCCAGAATGTCCATTTGTGGTTGCAAGAGCGGCCAAATGTGCACAGTGCTCTGCATTCATGCATGTGGTATGGCCTTTTCTCCTTCCTTAATCATGTCTTTCTCAACTGCTTGCATGACTTTCTGTTTTATTTTCATCCGGCAGATCTTTATTAAGTTTCTAGTGCCTGGTCTAACTTCTTTTGTAGTGAGAATGAGAATAACATGTTTTCTGGCATTGTCATTGCTCCAATCCTAAGATCTTTTTCTATATAACTGAATCATTTGTATTTCAGCTTTTGTTTTCTTCCAGCACCATTTACACTGGTCATGGATTAGCGTTTTGTTGCAAGAGTACCTATGCAATTACCCTTTATGGCATAGTCTGATATTCGACATTGCAATTATGCTGCTTTGCATTCAAATTCTCATGATGTTACAACTGCTATCAGGTGCCTTTCTTTGCCTTCATTTGATGGATTGTAGAATTTAATGCAACCAAGATTCAAAGGCATTATAGGCTATTTCATGCTGAAGAAAAAGAACTCTAGAGAAAAGCGGAAGCTTCCATTCTGGCAAGACTGAGAACTAACATGAAGGAAGCTCTTCTACTTTCCTATGAGAGAGCCAATGGAATAAAATTAATACAGCTATACAATCTTATGACAGTTGTTTTCTAATTTTATAGAATTCGTAGTGGTGAGGGTTGATTGAAAAACATGGCCGACAACCAATATCTCTTGCCAGGTTCATTATAGTCATTCCCCTATTTTATAAGGTAAAGGATACTCTTGCTTCACTTTATAGAATAGGCCCCACATACACATGTGGTAATACGTGTTAAATGTGTGGGAGATTATTGAATTACCCTCTATATGTACTGACTCCCCTTCCCCTCCCCCTCCTGTACAAATCATCGATCATGGCTAGTCAAATAAGCTCCCGATACTTCATTACTCGTTTTAGATCAAACCTCACAAACCCTATCTTTAGAGCTCGAGTATTTAAGAATCTATTGTAATTAGTTGAAAATATCTGTTATTTATTCAACCCCTGTTATCCATGTTTTTATTTCCTGTTACTTGTAAACTTAACATTTGTTCTATGTTCAAGTACGAAGTTGTTAAAATGTAAACCGCGCTGATGTCAAAAGTGCGGTATATAAAAGCTGTTAAATAAATAAAATAAAATAAATAAATAAATATGAAAAGCCCTACAAAAGTCACTCAGGAACAGAGCTGACTCACCAGGAGGTATACCCTGAAAAGGCTAGAATTACAAATATTGTAATGGCCTCTAGAACATCAGTACACACACTAGGAAAACTGAATGAGCCAGATTACTGCATAAAGCCTCCATGCTAACAGAATACCTGGTCTAGGTCAAACATGCTACACACAGATAGACCCTCACCAAATGCAGAATAAATGAACACAAACTAAACATAGACATTCATAGACAAAAATTAAACCAAAACCCAAAAAGCCACACACAGCATGCAGTGCAATGCCATAGAAATACTGTAGTGTGGTAGGCTATGGCCTAGCATGGTCTGCTACTATGAAAGGCCTGTAAGTTAGGCCTGGATTCTAACTCCCATTATAGCTAGAAAAGAACCAAAAATCTGTGGAAAATGAGAAAACTGTTCTAAAATGCTTAATAAGAAGTTTTCATGAATCCATAAGTCTTCTATTATTCTCTTGTGTGTGAAAGAACAGAAATGTTGCAGTATATGCATTCCAGAAGCCAAGGTTAACCTTGCAGTAGAATTAAGAACTGTACCATTGTTCAAGCAATCCTAAAGGAGGGGGCCGGTTGTTAGGCTCCAGAGGGATTTCTAATTGGACAAATGAAGGGAATGTATAACCAATGAAAAGTTTGCATGTATCGAGTTGGAACCAATAGAAAGTTCTCATATATCAAACTGAAAAAGAGGTATAAATGGTTATGTCTCTGTATAAACCTTTGCTCAGTTCCTTTTGAAGCTTTGACTGACTGGGCCTGTGCACAATAAACTGGCTTGGACCCTGTCAATTGACTCCTGGACTTATTCGTTGGTTGCACTTTGCCACAGCATATTCTTGGTGCGTTGGCCGGGAAGTGTGAGTGGTAAATGGTATTCAAGTGAGTAATCCACGTAATTCGCTTTGAGGTTTGGCCCGGTTGGAACCGTGTCTGTCCGACCGCGGGGGGAAACCTCAGGCGCCGCCGGCCCCTTTGTGCCGGAGAGGGTTCCGCCTGCCTCGGCGGGCCATCGGGTCCAGCTGGCCAACACCTCTGACCCGGGGGAGTCCAGGTTCCAACTCAGAAGCTGGTGTGGTATCGGGGACCGGATCCGGTGAGTAGACATTTTCGTGAATTGATAGTCAGAAAGAACAGCCTGGGACAACGTCTTGCGTGCGCAGGACTGATTTGGTATATTTGATATAGACTAACTGGGAAATCTCGCATGAGTATGCGCGAGACAAGGGAGCCTGATCACCTCCCATAAGGGCGGTCCTAGTAAGCTCCGCGTAAGGAAAGCGGAAGCCGAAGCCATCGACCCTTCTTGTTTGAAAAAGTCAGTTAGTCAGAAAACCTGGGCACTTGAAATATTGAAATATGATATCTTGTTGAAATATGCTTGCGTGTGTGAGTGAGAGGTCTTGAAATACAGACCGAGCGAGAGCGGACTCCTAAGTAGCGCAGTTCCTGGCCGGGCGACCGCGCCCAGGTCGTGAACAGGAGGAAGCGAGTGGTGTTTGTCCCCCCCAGTGTTCTGTGGGCTGTACGGACCCCTTACCTGCAGCCATACTACCTATCCTTATTGTTCGTTGTCTTGTACGTCATTACGTGTACGTAGGGTACGTAACGTACGCAGGTACGTTGAGTACGTAGGTAGTGTACGTAGGTACGTTTAGATTATGGGAGGGACGGAGTCCACGCAAACTCCATTGGCATGTATGATCAAGAATTTCCATAAAGGATTTTCGGGCGATTATGGTACAAAAATGACTCCATCCAGATTAAAAATGTTATGTGAAAGGGAGTGGCCCGCATTAGCTGCTTCATGGCCCCGAGGGGGCACCTTTGATTTTGAGACAGTTTTACGAATCCATCAGCTCATACTGAGAGCGTATCCTGACCAGTTCCCCTATATAGATTCCTGGTTAAGTGTATGTGAACAGCAGCCCTCATGGATGAAGCGCTGTTATGAGGAGCACTGTAAAATATTTGTAGCTACTAATAGGGGAACCAAAAAGGCTAAGGAAGCGAAGCCGCCTGTGTATTCTGACCCAGAGTCCCCAGATATTTTGGATAGGTTACCCCAGCACCCACAGAAGTTAGTCCCCACAGCACCGCGACTTGAAGTAGAGCCCGAAGAGGAGCCCCAGCAAATACCGAAGCAACAGCCTAAGAAGTGCCCTACCCCGAGTGAAAGCCCCGAGTTAGGCCCAAGCACAGCAGGGGGGCTCGAGTCCTCTGATGAGATAGAAAGCGGAGGCTCTCCTGTCAGTTCAGGGTCACCCACCAAGGAGACTAGTGCCCGGGAGCCTTATGATTTAAGAAGCGTAACTCCCAAGAAGGAGAAAGCAGGGCACCTAATGCCATTACGCCAAGTGCCTGAAATTCCTGTTTTAAATGATCAGGGCCAGATGGCGCCAGGACCTACCAGCTTAGTTTATGTACCCTTTTCCACCACAGATTTATTAAACTGGAAAACGCATTATGCTTCCTACACAGCCAAGCCCCAGGATTTAACAGAATTAATGTCTAGCATTATGCAAACCCATCAGCCTACCTGGGCCGATTGTCGCCAGCTCCTGTCCACCCTCTTCACTACTGAGGAGCGAGGTCGAATCGGGCAAGCAGCCCTCCGTTGGTTAGAAGAGAACCCTGTAGAAAGGGGAGGAATAAATCCCCCGCAAGCAGCAGCTGCAGAATACCCCAATGAAGATCCCAGGTGGGACCCAAATGAGGAAAGGGGGGCGGCGGCCCTAACCAGATTTCGCCAGGCCTTATTGCAGGGCCTGAAGAAGGGAGGCCAGAGGGCCATGAATATCGGAAAAGTATCGGAAGTTCTCCAGGGTCCAGATGAGAGCCCAGCGGCCTTTTATGAGCGGTTGTCTGAAGCTTATAGATTGTATACCCCATATGATCCCGCCGCTCAGGAAAATTTACGCATGGTAAATGCGGCCTTTGTTAGTCAGTCCCAGAGAGATATAAAATGAAAATTGCAGAAATTGGATGGATTTGCGGGCATGAATACAGCTCAGTTAATGGAAGTCGCTCAGAAAGTATTTGTGAATCGTGAAAATGAACGAGACAGAGAAAGTGAACGAAAGATGAAGAAGAAGGCAGATCTTCTTGCTGCTGCTATAACCGAACGACGTGGAGGAGGTATTCCTAATCAAAGGACCAGAGGACGTGAAAGAGGCCGCGGAAGCGAAAGGCCTCCATTAGGTGCAAATCAATGCGCCTACTGCAAGGAAGAAGGACATTGGAGAAATGAGTGCCTGCATCTGGACTCCGCCCCTGCAAAGGGAGGAGGGAGTCCCTGGAGGCCCGGAGGAAGATTTCGAAGGAGAGGAGGAATGAATTGAACACAGTTCCAGCAGGAGAGGGAAGAAGCCATTGAGGGAGTGGCAGTAGCAATGGGCTATGACCTAGACGACATAGATGAAGACTAGACCAGACCGGGCTCCAAGTTCACCCTGGGTCCCCAGGAGCCTATGGTCAGTTTGAAGATAGGGGACCAATACATGGAATTCATGGTAGATACAGGAGCAGAACATTCAGTAGTAGCCAAGCCAGTAGCTCCTCTGTCCTCACGAGCTGTCACCATTGTAGGAGCCACTGGAAATAAAGCCACAAAACCATTCTTGCAGAACCGCATGTGTGAACTACGTTTAGGACCAGAACGCAAGGAAGCTGTATGTAATATCCCCATTCCAAACACTAGGAGGCAAGAAAGAGCCTTCCTGGGGGCCGTGGGATATTGTCGCATATGGATCCCCAACTTTGCCCTGATTGCAAAACCACTATACCAAGTCACCAAAGGAATAGAAAAATCCCCACTAGATTGGGGACCCGAACAAGATGTAGCATTCCGAACTTTGAAAAAGGCCCTGATGTCATCTCCAGCTTTAGGTCTTCCAGATGTTCAGTAGCCTTTTCATCTTTTTGTCCATGAGTCACAAGGAAACGCATTGGGAGTATTGACCCAATCTCTTGGTTCCTGGCAACGGCCAGTAGCTTATCTGTCAAAACAATTGGATATAGTTACAAAAGGATGGCCCCCTTGTCTGAGAGCTGTTGCAGCAACAGCCCTCCTAGTGGGTGAAGCAGACAAACTCACACTAGGACAAACTCTTCAAGTCACTGTGCCACACTCTGTTCTGACTCTCATGGAACACAAAGGAAACTTCTGGCTAACCAATGCACGAATGTTGAAGTATCAAAGCATGTTGTGTGAAAACCCTCGGATACAGTTGAAAGTTAGTCAAGCTCTAAACCCTGTTACATTGTTTCCAATTAGTCCTGGGCCACCTGATCATAATTGCTTAGAAACCATGGACACTGTATTCTCAAGTCGCCCTGATTTGACCGATGTCCCTCTAGAGGACCCAGAACGGACTTTCTTTGTAGATGGAAGCAGTTTGGTCATCAATGGACATCGTTGTGCTCAGGGCCGGATTTACCTTGAGTGAGGCCCTATGCCAACAAAAATTGTGGGCCCCAGCAGGGGCGGCCCAAGGGGGGTGTGGGCCTCATTTGCATAAGGGGCCTCATTTGCATAAATATTTGCATAATGTTACCATATACTAACTTTTAGTAAACGTGCCTCTTAATGAGTGTATGGATAAAGAAAGACTAAAAGATTTCTACATTACTATAATCCAGTGCCAACTGCCAGACACATTAGGAACTACTACAAACACTGCCCATTTAGAACCCATAGCAAACCCGCCGTATCCTAACAGCACTACCAGGACTCACAAAGCACCATACTCTACCAATCAAAAGGCAACACTGCAAATATTAAACCAATACATTTCAGAGAACAACAATACATGACCTACTGGGGAAAGAGAACAAGTGGCAATGTCAAATAGGAATTATATAAACAGAACACCTCAGCTCAGTTACACATGCAGAACATAGACCATCACCAAACAAGTAATCACATTTTAGAAACAGGAAGACAATAATTAAACTGGGAATCCCAAAAGCCAAACTTGGAATGTACAACACTGTAGAAATAAAACTATACATTAATTTGCTCTTGTACTAAACAAAGCGCAGACGTTAATGATGCACATTTACCAGAGCTGACATATTCCAATTAATAAATTCAAAATAAAGAGATATTTTTCTACCTTTTGTGCATTTTTTTCAGCTGCAATTGCTCCAGCCACTTTCTTCTGGTTTCTTCATGTCTTCTGCTAACTCTCCATCGTCTGCTGTCCATTTGTCCTTTCTTCTCTCTTCTAGTTTTTTTTCCATTCTCTCTCTACATCTGCTTTAACATACTAATCTTTCTCCTTTTGCTCTTTCCTCATTCCTATTTCATCCAGTCAAATTTTACCCCTCCATCCTCAATCCCCACTTACTCTCCCAATACCCGGCCAATTGTAGATTTTTTTATCCCTCCCACACAAAATATTTTTCCCTTCTCCATTTTACTCTTCCAGCCCCATCCCATTCTAATCCTCCCCCAACATCAGCTCCCTTCTAGTTCCAGCCTCACCCAGCATCCATTCCCTTCTAGTCCCTGCATCAGCCCATTTCCAGTCCTAGCCACCCATCAGCCCATTTCCAGTCCTAGCAACCCCCCAACCCAATACCAGTCCTAACCCCCCATCACCCCATTTTCAGTTTAAGCCCCCCCTATAACCCATTACCAGTCCTAACCCCCCATCAGCCCACTTCCAGTCCTAACCCCATCAACCCATTTCCAGTCAGCCCCCCATAGCCCATTGCCAGTCCTAACCCCCCCCATCAGCCCACAGCCCATTACCAGTCCTAACCCCATCAGCCCACCTCCAGTATTAACCCCCCCCAGCCCATTTCCAGTCCTAACCCCCCCCCATAGCCCATTACCAGACAGCCCCCATCAGCCCACAGCCCATTACCAGTCTTAACCCCCCCCAAAGCCCATTACCAGTTCTAAACCCCCCCACAGCCCATTATCAGTCCTAACCCCATCAGCCCACCTCCAGTCTTAACCCCCCAGCCCATTTCCAGTCCTAGCCCCCCCATAGCCCATTACCAGACAGCCCCCATCAGCCCACAGCCCATTACCAGTCTAAACCCCCCCAAAACCCATTACCAGTTCTAAACCCCCCCCAACAGCCCATTACCAGTCCTAACCCCATCTGCCCACCTCCAGTCTTAACCCCCCCCAGCCCATTTCCAGTCCTAGCCCCCCCCATAGCCCATTACCAGACAGCCCCCATCAGCCCACAGCCCATTACCAGTCTAAACCCCCCAAAACCCATTACCAGTTCTAAACCCCCCCCCCAACAGCCCATTACCAGTCCTAACCCCATCAGCCCACCTCCAGTCTTAACCCCCCCCAGCCCATTTCCAGTCCTATCCCCCCCCATAGCCCATTACCAGACAGCCCCCATCAGCCCACAGCCCATTACCAGTCTTAACCCCCCCAAAGCCCATTACCAGTTCTAACCCCCCCCCCAACAGCCCACAGCCCATTACCAGTCCTCCTCATCAGCCCACCTCCAGCCTTAATCCCCCCAACCCATTTCCAGTCCCAGTCCCAGCCCATTTCCAGTCCCAGTCCCAACCCATTTCCAGCCCCAGTCCCAGCCCCCCCAATTACCAGTCCTACCCCCTCCCCCTCCCCCTCCCCCGGCCTAAAGTAAAATTTATTTTAAAAAAAAAAACCTGCTGGCTGCCGCCGCGGGGCCCCCTCTGCTGCCGCGGCAGCATGGACTGACCCGCGGGGGCCCCCTCTGTAAGCTCGGTCCCTCCCTCCGTGCCTCCGTGTCTCCCTCCGTGCAGGCTGATCGAGACGCGAAGGCAGACTGTCCCCGTCGCGTCTCTGTTACGCCCGCAGGGGCTGATGGGAAATTTCCCATCAGCCCTGCGGGCTTAACAGAGACGGGAAGGCAGAAGGAGACAGTCTGCCTTTGCGTCTCTAACAGCCTGCACGGAGGGAGACACGGAGGCACGGAGGGAGGGACCGAGCTTACAGAGGGGGCCCCCGCGGGTCAGTCCATGCTGCCGCGGCAGCAGAGGGGGCCCCGCGGCGGCAGCCAGCAGGTTTTTTTTTATTTTATTAAAAAAAAAGCCTAACTACTTCAATTTTTGTGGGCCCTTTGCAGCTGTGGGCCCTACGCCATGGCGTACATGGCGTATAGCTAAATCCGGCCCTGGTTGTGCTGGATATGCAGTGGTGACCCTTGATCTGGTAGTTGAGTCCTCAGCCCTGACCCCAGGAACTTCTGCACAGAAAGCTGAATTGATAGCCCTCACCAGAGCCTTGACATTAGGAGAAGGACTCCGCATAAATGTGTACACAGATTCCAAATATGCCTTCACTACTTTGCATGCACATGGAGCCTTGTATAAAGAGCGAGGGTTGATCACCTCAGGGGGTAAGGACATTAGGTATGGGCCCGAGATATTGATGTTATTAGATGCTGTATGGGCCCCCAAACAAGTGGCAGTCATGCACTGCCGAGGTCATCAGGCAGGAGCAGGAGAAGTCACCCGAGGGAATAGATTTGCAGATGCCACAGCCCGAAAGGCAGCCACCACAGGACAAGTTAGGACCCAAGATACTGTAATGCAAGCAGCCCTATTCCCTGTGTCCCTTAGTTCCTGGGCACCATGATATACTACAAGAGAGTTAGACTATTATTGCGAAAAGGAGGGAGGAGTCTTAACAGAACAAGTTTGGATAGTGCTGCCACCCCCAGAAGGTAGTTCACCTCCAGGTCCTACAGTCATCCCTGAAGCATTAGGGCCAGCCTTTGTTCAAGCTTTTCATCAAGCCACACATTATGGAAAAACAGCCATGAAGAAAGCCCTGAGGCCCCATTTCTGTATTTCATTGTTAGGATCCCTGACCGCCTCGGTGGCACAGCAATGC
Organism: Ichthyophis bannanicus; assembly: GCA_033557465.1. NCBI lineage: Eukaryota > Metazoa > Chordata > Amphibia > Gymnophiona > Ichthyophiidae > Ichthyophis > Ichthyophis bannanicus. Next base: position 245,567,547 of record CM066036.1, on the reverse strand, counting down.
CTGATATGTGCCAAACATAATGCCAAGCAAGGTCCTGTTCCACCCCCAAGAGTTCAGTCAGTAGGGGTGACCCCCATGAGTGATATACAGATAGACTTTGCTGAAATGCCCCGTTCAAATGGATATCACTATATGTTAGTGTTAGTCTGCACATTTTCAGGGTGGGTAGAAGCCTACCCCACCCGAACTGAGAAAGCCCGAGAAGTCACTAGGGTATTGCTCCATGAGATCATTCCCCGATTTGGAATACCATCAACTATAGGGTCAGATAATGGTCCATCATTTGTATCCCAAGTGACTCAACAGTTAGCTCAAGCTTTGCAAATAAAATGGAAGTTACACACTGCTTACAGACCCCAGAGCTCAGGGAAAGTAGAACGAATGAATAGAACCCTGAAAACTCAGTTATCCAAGCTTTGTCAAGAAACACACCTGAAGTGGCTCCAAGTTCTACCCATAGCCCTTCTTAGGATATGTTCAGCTCCTACCAGATCCTTAGGAGTCTCCCCTTTTGAGATTTTGTATGGGCGACCTCCACCCATAGTGCAGGGAATAAAGGGAGACATGAGACAGATAGGATCTGAAATAACAAGACAAGAACTATTTGCAGAAACTCTAAACGTGGGTGCAAGACCGACTACCCATCAACTTGACCGAGCCTCTGCATCCCTTCAAGCCAGGAACGTCCGTGTGGGTGAAAGAATGGAGAAAGACCCCGCTGGCGCCGCATTGGAAGGGACCCTATGTCGTCATCCTGTCAACCCCCACCGCGGTGAAAGTTGCAGAATTCGAACCCTGGATCCACCACAGTCGAGTGAAGCCGGCAGCTGCTCCTGATTCTGGCCAATGGACGTCAGTGAATGATCCCGAGACTCCATTGCGACTCACCTTGAGGAGACAGCCAGCTTTATAGAGAATCTTCAGAATCCACTTACGTCACGCGAAAGTGACCATCACAGCAGAAACAGAAGAAAGCTCAGCAAAGTTCATTATCCTCAAATTTCCAGTTAACTTCCAAAGACTGTAATCACAATGTTCTTCCACTATTGCCTTGTGGGAATGGTGATCCTGGGAATCCTGGAAAAGACTTTTGCTCTACCCCCTTGTGCAGCTTGCATAACCACCACCTGAACAGGACAAAAGATTACTCAGACTTTGCTCTATCATTCCTACTATACTTGCACTGGTACAGTCAGCCGGTGTGTTTATAATGGCACTGAACTGAACATTTGCACAAAGGGGAAAAGTAAGACTTGTTATAACCCTCGACAAAACCCATCATACTATACATTTGAGATACGCTGGAATGATGAAGATGGAGCCATCCTAAATGCGACAAAACCCCTCACCAACCCCACAAAACCTATCATCTTGAACTTTGATGCTTACGATGCAATCAACAGAAATGCTTACCACAGATGTGGGTCGTGGGAGCGAGCATACTACCATGATGATAAATACATGTGTCCAGAAGGAGCCTATGGATGGGGACGGTGTACAGGAAAGAGTACTGCAGCTACCATCTACACCACCTCATCTAGACATGATTACTTTTGCCCAAAATGGGAATGTGTATATTTTGCTACCTGGAAGAATGCACTGACGGGACGAGATGGAGATCATCACAAAGGCAGTCTAACAAAGATCAGACTACCAGAACCCAAGAAATGCCAGAGAGGTGCCTGTAATCCTCTACAACTCCTCATAGCCAACCCCAGCCACTGGAAGCAAGGATACAAGTTTGGGTTGCGTATTGCAGGAGGAGGTGTAGATCCTGGGACTATCTTATATCTGCAATTAAACACCAAAACCCATGTATCCTCACCCTATCGTATACATCACTCCTTCTATGAAGCCATGAAATCAGAGTTTGAAATTCCTCCTGCCTCCCAGAACTTATTTCTTGAATTAGCGGGAGCAGTTGCATCTAGTCTTCATGTTTCAGACTGTTTGTTTTGTGGAGGAACAACAATGGGAGACCAATGGCCTTGGGAGGTACAAGAACTGAACTATTCTGTTCTGTATAATCAGACTAATATACACAATACCACAAGTGAATGGGTATTGGCCCACTCCATTGTGGGTAACATATGTTTTTCTCGCTATGGACCAATGTTTAATATGGAAGTGGGGCAGCTGGTCTGTCTCAATCAGAAGTTCTACAACAGTACCACTAAGAAGACCTCTTGGTGGTCCGGAGTCAACACTACTGAACCTTCCAATCCTCTAGTTCAGTTCCCCAAACTTGCCAGTATCTGGACTAACTTGGCAGCATATAATTCTTGGCAAGCACCACCTGGACTGTACTGGATTTGCGGAACCTGAGCATATGCCAGACTTCCTCACCATTGGGGAGGCGCATGTGTATTGGGAACCATACGACCTTCCTTTTTCCTTCTGCCTACATCCCAGGGAGAACAACTGGGATATCCTGTGTACAGAAGTCGACAGCTGAAGGAGGCCTTGAAAATAGGCCAATGGGACAAATGGGATGCGTCATCTGAAGAATGGCCACCAGAAAGAATCATCTCATATTATGGACCTGCTACTTGGGAGCAGGATGAGACTTGGGGATATCGTACTCCTGTTTATATGATTAATCGAATAATACGTTTGCAAGCTGTTGTTGAAATAATAACAAATTAAACTAGTAAATAACCCTTCTGGCAAAGCAAAGTACGCAAATCACTCATTAGTCAATTAACACATTATACTGGTGTAATGGCATCATCATCGTGGGGTATAGGGTAATATCGCCACATAGCTAATACTTTTGCAGCTGCCTTCCGCTCTATAGTGTTATCAATTGATGATGTTATCATGCGTAAGCAAAGGGCTAGGAGACAAGGGAGCAACAAGCACATGGCTAATATGAATAGTACGATAAACATAAGGGATTTCAGACCACCAATCCAAGAAAACAATGAACCAAACCACCCATCCATCTTTAAACTGTGCCAGGTCTGGACAGGCACAAATGTCTGCTCTCTCATCTGGGTGGCTAAATCTTCAGCTACATGCTGTGACACCGAAGTTCTACCTTATACCTGTAAGACACAGAGAGATGCAGAGTTCAGCACAATTTCTGACAGGCAGGGAGAGAAAAAGCTTCCAGGTTGCTATAGGCAATGGGGGCAGGCTGAGACACGAGGTCTGAGAGCACGCCCAGAGAACAAACACTCCCCTAGTAATCAGCAGAACAGTGTGCACATGAGCAGGAGAACGCCCCTAAACCTGAATAAAAAGCATGTTAGGCAAACAGAGTTAGATTTGGATTCTCATGGTTTGGATGTTGATTCTGATCCTGACGGTGATTTGTTGGTGAATGCTCAGAAGCTGAGAATGACTGGGAGACTTGGCAAGTAAAAGATAACTTGAAAGTTTCAAACAGAAGGTCAGGATATTCACCAGCTGATTCTGTTGTATGTGAGCCGTGGAACAGAAAGCCCAGGAAGGATTCAAGGAGGGACAGAAAGCTTGCTACAAACAGAGGGATTAACTGGAGGAAACCCTCACCTGTGACGCAGGAAGAATTTCCTAGACACAGAGTGCCGTGGAGGGAAAGGAGAGCAGCTGATAAGGTTCCCTGTTTATTTGAAAGGCAAAACCACCAGAAGTACTTACAGCCTTGGGAAAAGGAAAGAAATGTAAGTCAGGACATTTGTATGAGTGAAGAAGATGATTGCATGTTTGTAAAGCCTTATAAGAAACTGCAAAAACCTGTTAGGAACAGAGCAGGGCAGTTCTATGAGCTCTCTGATAAGTACTTGCCATATCATAGAGAGAGTTCTGACAAAGGTTCTGAAACTGAGTTAAGAACATTTCAAACTCTCTGTCCACAAGATAATACAGTTGAAGAGCCCATGTGTACAGATAGTTATATGCCTTATGAGGAGGACATGGACTGCTCTCTGGTCATAACTAATGAGAGTTCTCTACGCTAGCTAAGCATAAGGGTGCCGTGCACAAAGCTAGAAGAATACAGAGAAAAACTGTCAGCATTTATTTCACCTGGTTCCTGTTTTGTTACTGATTCTGTACAAGCAAGAAGCTGTTTTCATTTCACCATTTTGTTTGCCAGAAGTATGGCTACCTCTTAATTTTCATACTGTGTATTACTTTGAAAATCCTGAAACCCCGGGAGAGGAATAAAGCCTGTTTTCAACCTGACACTCCGTCGCAACTACAATTTCTTACCTGGAAGGGTCAGGCCCAGCAGTGTACCTAGCTAACTATACCTAGTTGGGCCATTGCTGGTGACAATGCCCATTATTATCAATCTGTAAACAACAATTACTTAGATTCAACTTCCCACATACCCCACCTTCAGCTGCTAACAAATAATCTAAAGCTAAACGATTTTGATAAATGGCTGTGCGCATTTAATTCTCACCCTTCCTCACTTGCGGGTGAGAATAATCAAAGGGGGGAATGTGGTAGGCTATGGCCTAGCATGGCCTGCTACTATGAAAGGCCTGTAAGTTAGGCCTGGATTCTAACTCCCATTATAGCTAGAAAAGAACCAAAACTCTGTGGAAAATGTAAAAACTGTTCTAAAATGCTTAATAAGAAGTTTTCATGAATCCATAAGTCTTCTATTATTCTCTTGTGTGTGAAAGAACAGAAATGTTGCAGTATATGCATTCCAGAAGCCAAGGTTAACCTTGCAGTAGAATTAAGAACTGTACCATTGTTCAAGCAATCCTAAAGGAGGGGGCCGGTTGCTAGGCTCCGGAGGGATTTCTAATTTGACAAATGAAGGGAATGTATAACCAATGAAAAGTTTGCATGTATCGAGTTGGAACCAATAGAATGTTCTCATGTATCAAACTGAAAAAGAGGTATAAATGGTTATGTCTCTGTATAAACCTTTGCTCAGTTCCTTTTGAAGCTTTGACTGACTGGGCCCTGTGCACAATAAACTGGCTTGGACCCTGTAAATTGACTCCTGGACTTATTCGTTGATTGCAATTTGCCACAGCAGTAGAATTTGCGATGTACAAGTATGCAGGGAAGGGGACATTGGTGGGCCACAGAATCTATTCTAATAACACAAAATCATCAGTGTGAAATAGTACATAGCAACCATAACTTGGTAAGTAGACTCCAGTGTAATTCAGAGTTTGGTTTCCTACCTCTAAAGGTATTGGCTACAGTTCTGCCTCTCATCAGGAACTCAGGTAAGCATGGCTTCTTTCCAGACCTCCCCGGATATCTAAGCATATTCATTTTCTCTCCTATTTGTCATTGATTAAATCCATTAACTGAACTCCCTGGACACCAGATATAACCTGCCCTTCAGAAATGAAACAATCAGCAATTTGTGACATCATCAGCACTTGTGACATCACACTCATCACTGGCATAAGGTTTATTTAGGTGCTTGATAAAGTTGTGGTTAGCTCCTCCACTGCCAAAAGTGGTATGATCTGTGGTGCTAAGTACTTTTGTGGAATTTTTCAATAACATTTTCAAAACACAGTTTATTACACACCCTTTGTGCATTGTGTGCAATTCTGTTCACTGCATCTTACATACGATATAGTAGAATTAGACAAGATACAGAGAAGAGAGACCACAATGATAAAGGGGATGGAATGATACCCTAAGAGGAAAGGCTTAAAAGCTTAGGGCTCTTCTGCTTGGAAAAGACATGGCTGATACAATAGAGGTCTATGAAATAATGAGTGGAGTGGAATGAGTAAATATGAATTAGTTTACTCTTTCAAAAAGTACAAATGTAGCAGCTGAATGCCACCAAACCAATTATACCAGGAGTCTTTATCAAGGTTCTGCTGCTACAGTTCAAGCCAGTTTATTTGTGCACAGGCCCAGTCAGTCAAAGCATTCAAGGAACTGAGCTGAGCTCTTCATAGAGACATAACTTTTTATACCACTTAAACATTTTGATACATGAAAACATTCTATTGGTCTTATGCTAATTTCTACAAACTTTCTATTGGTTTGACATTTCCCTGAATTTGACCAATCAGGATCTATGCCCTTTGCTTTGCTTTCTTTAGCTAGCTGAACAATGGCTTGGTTCAAACCTGGTTACTTTCCTTCATCAAGGTCATATCTGGCTTCTAAAATATGTAAGTAACAATTCTGAAGTAACGATTTAACATACAGGCATTGTATTCACTTTGTGCAAACTCTGCTATAGCAGTATTTCATTCTAGAACAGCATTTAATTCTGTCTTTTAATTTTATGTCTCAGCACTACTGAATTCTGAGGCCTATCATTTTTCAGGTTCAGGCTTATGGCCTAATCTATAGTTATAGGCTACCTGGCTATCACATTCCCCCCTTTGATTATTCTCACCCAGAATGTTAAGATGGGTGAGAAACAAATCACTTATACTTGAGTTGTTGCCATGTTATGTGGTATAGGCTGATACCGTCTTATAGCTAGGAGCTTAGCTGTTGTTTTTTTTTTCTACAATATTCTCAATGATTGTAGATATATTACGTAGGCAGAGGGGTAAAATGCACGGAAGTATCAAACATGTTATTACTACTAGTGCTGCAATTACCGCAAGTGTTTTCAGGCCACCAAACATTGAGAATACAGAACCAAACCATCCATTTAACTCTAGTCCATGCCAGGTCTGAACTGGTATGTATGTTTGTTTGCGCATATGTTCAGCAATTTCTTCCACTACATGACCTTCATTATCTATTTGTAAACAACAATTGGTTAAATTCAATTTTCCACATACTTCTCCTAGTAAATAATCAAGTGCTAAACGATTTTGATATATAGCTGTACGCATTTGAGTACTTTGCCTGGCTAAGAGTGTTAGTGCTCTACTTGTTTCATTAGTTATTATTTCAACAACAGCTTGCAAACGTATAATTCTATTCAACATATAAACTGGGGTACGATATCCCCATTTATATGCTCCTTCAGGACACATATATTTATCATCACCATAATAATTTCTCTCCCAAGTCCCACATTTCTGATTATAGTTTCTATTTATGGCATCACAAGCATCAAAGTATAGAGCTGCAGGTTTTTTTTTTTTTATAATTTTTATTTAACTTTTCAGCAAACAACTACAATACAAGCAACCCACAACATAAATCGTCTACAGAATATCGAATCAAAATGCAAAATTAAAATTAAAATTAAAATTAAAATTAAAAAAAAACCCCCACCCAAAATACCTCCCCACCCCTACTGAGCTCACTGAGAGACATACCCTATATGGTAAGTTATGAGGTCCGCAAAAAGAAAAAGAAGAAAGAAAAAGGAAGCAGTAAATAAATACCGACCCAAAAGGTACCCACTGTGCGTTAATGAACCTGGGAGCGAGCCACATAAGTATCCAGGGGAATCCACCTACGTACATTAAGATCATTCCTTTCCGGATGGTGAAGTTTGCTGTATACCCTTTCCAATTTGGAGTAGTGACAGACTAAATTCCACCATCCGTCTTGGCATAAGCTACTAAAATTCTTCCATTTCCACAGAATCATCTTCAAAGCAATAGCCACCATGAAATTAAATAGGAAGGAGTGTTCTCGGGACACTATAGAAGGAGAAGCTGCAGACCGCAGAAAGATCCATCTCCAGTCTAACTCCGCAGTAAAGGACAGAATCTGTTGCATCTTATACCATATCTGTTTCCAAAAGTTTTGGACTAAGGGACACTCAAAGAACATATGCATGAAAGTTCCCTTGGCTGCGGAGCAAGACCAACATAATCCCATACGTTCAGAACCCCACCTAGCCATCTTAGACGGAGTGATAAAAGCCCTGTGCATAAAAAAGAAAAGGGATTGAGTGATTGCAGCTGACCTGGATACTCGAGAAACTGGACCCCACAGGGCTGACCACTCGGTTGGCGTGACCTCATGAGAGATGTCAGACTCCCATACACGAGTTAAGCCAACGGGCGTGTTGGAAATGCTCCTCCTCCAAAAAGCATATATCTTGGAGGTGGCGCCTCTCTGTGTCGCTACAGCAGCCAACCAGCAGGGTAAAGTGTCGCTCGTATCCGGCCGAGGAGTTTGCAATGAGAAACCAGAAGCCACGATAGAATGTTTCAATTGGAACCACTGGAACAGACAGGATCCTGGCAATGAGAACCTCCTTTGTAGTACAGTAAAGTCCGTCCAGCCATTATCATCGGCTAAGTGACCCAAGGACCAGACACCCCGACCTTGCCAAGCTCTCCAGGCGAACCTTCGTCCACGAATCCGAAACCGGGGGTTCCACCACACTGGTATCTGCAGCGGGGACACCGAAACCGGACCGGTGAGCCGCAACAACGCAAGATAAGCAGCTTGCGTAGACCTGATAACTCTGCCGACCGGGGACCATTCAGGATGCAATGCCCCTAATAAGTAATTAAGAGGAGTGGGAGCGGCCAAGTTAGACTCCACCACTAACCAAGTCGGCTTATGTCCATGATCCTCTGCGACCAACCAGAGTGAACCCTGCTTGACCAAGAGCGCCTGATGATACTGATGAAAATCAGGGAAGTGCACTCCTCCTCTGTCCTTAGCAGCTTTCAGTTTCCTGGTGGCAATACGGGGTTGCTTCCCGTTCCAAAGGAAAGAAATAAGAACACGCTCTATTTTATGATACCAAGGTGAAGGAATGGAAAAAGGGAGCATGCCAAGAATATAATTAATCTTGGGGGTAAGCGTCATCTTAATTATTTCGAGGCGACCCCACCACGAAAGATGGAGAGGAGACCATGCAACTACTTTTGACCGTATGAATAAAAGTAGATCTTCCATATTTTTCACAATCATGTCATCTACCGAGGCATTATACCACGCCCCAAGGTATTTAATGCTGCCTGCCTCCCATTTAAAAGGAAAGTCCACTATATCTGCTGAGGTTGCAAGACGATTAAGGGGGAACGCCACAGACTTTGACCAATTGATCTTGTAACCCGATACACTGGAGTAGCTGTCAAACAATGCCAATATAGAACACACCTCCTCCGGTTGCGTAAAGAGGAGCAAGTCATCCGCATAGGCGGAAAGTTTCACACAAGACATCCCAATTTGAATCCCCTTAAGATCCCCCCGCTCTCTAATCGCCAAAGCCAAGGGTTCCAGAACTAGATTAAATAAAAGAGGAGAGAGGGGGCAGCCTTGCCTGGTCCCCCGGTGAAGAGAAAAAGGACTCGAAAGCAGGCCGTTCACTAGAATTCTAGCAGAAGCATGAGAATAAAGCGCCTTAACCATATGGATAAAACCGTCCCCCAAACCAAACCACTGTAATACAAAGAACATGAACGGCCATTCCAACCTATCAAATGCTTTCTCAGCATCTAGGGCTAAAGCTAGATATGGACAGGTGGCAGAGGAGGCAGTCTCAAGCAGATTGCATAAAAGACGGGCGTTATCTGAAGTGGACCTCCCGGGGACAAATCCACATTGGTCCGGATGGACCAACTCTCCGATTACTAAGGCTAGTCTGCGCGCTAAGATACTCGCATAGATTTTGTAGTCAGCATTTAAGAGAGAAATAGGCCGATAATTCGCGACAAGAGCAGGGTCCCTACCCGGTTTTGGCAGAACAACGATAGTGGCTTCTGAAAAGCCACCCGTAAAACTTCCTTCTTTAGCGAGCCCGTCACAAAATTCTAACAGGAAAGGAGCCAATTCAGTGCTAAAGACTTTATAAAACTCAGTAGGGAGGCCATCCGGACCGACCGCCTTTCCAGAGGGCATAGCTTGGAGGGCCGAGAAGAGCTCATCTTTAAGGAAAGGTCTGCCTAGAGCAGAAGCCTGTTCCTCCTCTAGAACTGGATGGTTAAGGTCTTTGACAAAGTCAGAGAAGGAGCCAACGTCAGCAGAGATCTCGGACGAATAGAGTAGACTGTAAAATTTAGAGAATTCGCCCACAATCTGTTCATCTTTGATTAAGCTCTCATGGTTGTTAGACAAGATGGAGGCGATTCTGGGCTTATTCATCTGACCCCTTATGGTGTGAGCTAATAACCTACCGGCTCTATTCTTTTCTACATGAAACCGGGCAGATTGTTTTAACATAATTTGCTCAACTTCGGCACTTAGAACTTCATTATATTGAAACCGAAGTCTCTGCAAGCGCAGAAGTAACTCCAGCCTAGGTTGTCGAGTCCAGAGTCTCTCACCGGCACGGATTTGCTCATCTAAAGCACTTAGTTGCGCCCTCTGCCGTTTAGCCTCCTGTATTTTAAAGCTAGTGATCTCTGCCCGAATAGAGGCCTTAAAGGCTTCCCACCAGGCCCAGTCAGCAGTGTCTCCTCTCTTATTAAACGTAAAATAGGAAGTGATAGCATGGCGAATGACCCCTTGAAAAGCGGGATCTGCCAGCCATGACCTGTTGAAGGACCACGTCTGATTGGGACACACAACGTCCTCCATGACCATATCTAGTGTTATGGCTGCATGATCAGAAACCGATCTACTCAAAATAGAAGTATCGCTGCTTCCGGAAACCAAAGATCTAGAGAGTAGGAAAAAATCTATCCGAGAGAGAGAGTGATGAACCGGTGAAAAAAATGAAAAATCCTTCTCTTTAGGATGAAACAACCGCCATACGTCTACGAGATCACAGGAATCTATCAGAGAGGAAAGCGCGAGCCGAGCACGAGAAGGACGTTCAACCTTGCCAGGGCTCCTGTCCAATAGGGGCTCAAGTACCAAGTTATAATCCCCCCCCACAATAATCTTAGCTTCTGGTTCCTCATGCAACAACCCATTGAGATCAGAGAAAAAAAGGGGATCATCTATATTAGGTCCGTAAATATTTACAATGGACAATAGTCCATGCCCAGCTTTTAAGGTGACCTTTGCCCATCTCCCAGCTTCATCATGCGATGAATTAAGCAATTGGGGACCTAGAGTACTTTTTATTAAAGTAACAACTCCATTTTTTTTATGCATGGCAGGGGAACAACCAGCCACCACATATAGTTTGTCAGCCAGTTTACTGGCTTCCGGCGCAGTAAGATGCGTTTCCTGAAGCATAATGATATCAGCTAATTGACGCTTACAATACAATAAGATTTTCTTACGTTTAATAGGGGACCGTAGTCCCTTCACGTTGAGGGATAAAAGCCTCAGCTTAGTAGCCATTTTGTACAACTGTAACCAAACTAAACACTATAGGACCTAGCCAAATGCCCCTGATACTACGAATCTCAGTGAGCCAGAGGCCGCCCCCCCCAAACAAATAGAAAAAATCAAGCAGGGTAAGACAGCAGAAACACATTATTTGCATGGAGCAGCCCCTTTTAAATGTACATTTGACCATAACCCGACCACCCACCAGGTTAGCATTACAGGCTGCTTAAACATACCCCAGGAGCAAACTTGCCCATAATTTGAAAATGCTAGCTAAAATGCCAGCTGCCCAATACAAGGCTCTGTCCAACATCAGAAAACAACACGCAGGCCGCGAGTTCAGCTCTGCTGCATGCGAAGCTCCTCATGCTCTTCGATGTACTGGCGCAGCACGGTCGGGTCCTCAAAAGACCTAGTACGGTTGTCCAATGTTACCTTGAAGCGCGCTGGACTGAATAGGCCAAAGCGGGCCTGTAGGCTTCGAAGCCTGGGCCGAAGGTCCAAGAACTGCTTTCGCTTCTCTACTGTACGTTTACAGAAATCCGGGTAAAAGAAAATCTTCCGCCCTTCATATTGAAGCGGCTGGCTTGCTTTGGCCGCAGTGAAAATCTGCATGACCTGCTGATGCCGTAGAAGGCACATGATGAAAGGGCGAGATCGTGTGCCCTGGGAGCTGGAAGCAGAAGGAAACGGTGGAATCCTGTGAGCCCGCTCTATTTCCAGCGGGGGATCAAAGTTGATTTTCAACAATTGGGGTAAGAAAGATTCCATAAATCGAATGGGGTCTGTCCCCTCCGCCCCTTCGCCCAGGCCGACGATGCGAATATTATTTCGCCGGGCTCTATTGTTCATGTCATCCATGTGCGTTTCGAGTCGGTCAATCTTGCGCGCCAAGGAGGTGGTGGTCTGAAGCTTGTTACCATGCTCCACAAGCGTTTGCTCCACTTTCTCGACCCGGACAGAGAGGGCTTGAAATTGAGAGCCCAAGTCTTTAATATCATCTTGAAGAGCTGAAAGAGTCTCCCCATTGGAGTCCACTCGGCTTCTTATCGCCCGGACTTCCTGTAGGAGCTGCCTAAAATCCTCCGCTGAATCAGGATGGGGCCCAGGCTTGTGCGGGGACAGCGGGTCAGATTTAGATCTTTTGGATCCCGACGCCGGCAGTGTTGGGGGGAACTCGAGGCGCGTTTGCTTGCTCCCCGACATCTCCTGCAGCAGAACTAGCAAAATCAGCCTGCGGGGTACGTTTAAACTCGGGTAGGTCGCAGGATTCGAGCACAGGGCCTAAGAGAAGAGGACTTACACGTCCATGCCGGTTTCGAGCTGGCTCCGCCCCCAGAGCTGCAGGTTTTGTAGGGTCTTCAAGTTGTTGAGTAGCATTTAAAAGAGCTCCATCTTCATCATTCCATCGTATTTTTAGCACATAATAGGATGGATTCTGTCGTGGGTGAAAACAAGTTCTGCTCTTTCCTTTTGTGCAAATGTTCAGTTCCGTGCCATTATATATGCATTGACTCACTATACCTGTACAAGTATAGTAGGTATGATAAAGCAAAGTCTGTGTAATCTTTTCTCCAGTACGGGTAGTAGTTATGCATGCAACACAGGGTGGCAAGGCAAAAGTCAGTTCAAAGCATCTCAAGGCTGCTATCAAGATGAAACAGTAGAGAATCATGATAAAACGTCTCTGAAGAATTAGTGCAAGTCTTTGAAAAACTAGTGCAACTGTTGATAATTCTTGACCACGAAGTCGTCTTCTTCTATACTTTACGTTGACCTGTTTTGCTCTCAGTAGCATGCAACAGGTGTAGTATTGATTGTAGATCCTCAAGCTTCCGCTGTACATGACCTTACCAATTTCATTGGTAGGTGTGTAGAGCTGTAGATTCCAACGTATTTCAATAAACACAGTCCTTTTAGTTTGCACTGTTGATTAAAATGGCACAAAGATTTTCAAATGATATTGTAGCAGCAGAATGCAGACAATCCAATGATACCAGGAGTCTGTTCAGAAGGTCCAAATCATTTATTTGTGCACAAGTCTCAAGCAGAATCAAATTCAAAATGGCTGAGCAATGGTTTCTAGCAAAACAACAACTTTTATACCGTTCTTCTCCATTCTAGACATAGGCAAACTTTTCATTGGTCCCAGTAACCCCTCTCACCCATCTATTGGTCCCGGTAACATTACGTAGTTGTCCAATTAGGACTCTGGTCTGGGCTCAGCACCTGCTTACCCCCCTTCTAGTCCCAATTACAATGGTCAGTTCACCAACTTAGATACTTTCCTCCTCCAAGGTCATTTAGCTAGTTAGAACATGTGGGAAAGCAGGGCACTGTAACTTTTCTTACAGCAAGTTAATTAATTCCATAGAAGCTGTGCTCTCTTATCAGTACCAATTAGACTTGTTTTTCTATATTTTCTAAGTTTCGATTCTGCTTAGCTATACTAAATTGTGTTCAGTTAAGTTTCAATTCTACGGTGTCATCATTCAGGGGGGTTTTCATTCCTCTGGGCCTAACTACAGGCTTCATTTACAGTTCAAGCTGCTTAGGCCTGTCTGTTTAGTTCAATTAGCATGGAGCATAGGCCTTCGCCTACCACAATATAGTCCATAATACAGTCTCTTTCTGTTGATAATAATCTCTTCAGAATAAACAAATAAACAAATAGTCTCTTGGGATTCAGGATTTCTATATTGGCACAGTCTCTTTTTTTAAAAATTTCCTGAATTTTTCAATTTGCTTGTCTTCGCAAAGTTAGCCACAATGGAACTTCTGGATCATGTGGCAGGCTATGGCCTAGAATAGCCTGTAAATGTATGAGAGGCCTGTAAAGCTAGGCCTGAGTCCCAGCCCCCACCGGAGAATAGTAATGCTGAGAAAAACCAAAGTCAGCAAAAGTTAGAGAAACTGCTTTAAACTGCTTTTTGATAAGTTTGTATGAATCCTTTGTTGAATTCTTCTATGCTGATGACAGACATGTTCCAGTATTCTATATTCACACATTTTCTAAGCTAGCAGTGACCTTGTAGGAGAAATGTATCAAAGTCTAAGAACTGTGCCTTTGTTAGAGAATTCTGAGCAGGGGGAACAGAGTGCTAGGCCCAGAGAGAGATCCCAATTGGATGGGTGCAAGGGTCAGTAGGACCAATAGAAAGTTTGCCGGTATTAAACTGAAGAAGAAAGGTATAAAAGGTGTTGTTTACTGGACTCCATTGCTCAGACCATTTTGAATGTGACAATTGCCTGAGACTTGTGCACAATAAATTGGCTTGGATCTTCGAACTGACTCCTGGTTTTATTCATTGTGTGCACTTCGCTGAAACATATTCCTGGTGCGTTGGCCGGGAAAGGTGGGGTATGTGAATGGTGCGCAAGTGAATATACCACGTATTACTGCCTCCAGGTTTGGTCCGGTCGGGACCGCGGCCGACCGACAGCGGAGAGGACCCCAGGCACCGCCGGTCCCATTGTATCGGAGAGGGTTCTGCCCTGCCTCAGCGGCCTGCCGGGTCCGACCGGCCAACACCTCCGAACCTGAGGGGAGTCCAGGATTCAACCCAAGGAGGGACTGGTTGCGCAGCGCATTAGTGGCCGGATCCAGTGAGTAACAATTTGTCTGGTTCTTAGTAAGTTAGCTATGGGAAAGTCCCGCATGCACGGGACTAATATGGTTTAAGGTAACGAGAGCCTGATCACCTCTCAGGGTGTGGCCGAGTACTCCTTGCATGAGTATGCGCGAGGACAAAACCCCACCCCTCATGGATAAGTAAGGTAGGCCTTTATGGAATTTTGGGAACTCGGTGGCATGCCTGTCTGTTTGAGTGAATGAGAGGTCTTGAAACACAGACCACGCGAGAGCGGACTCCTGAGTAGCGCAGTTCCTGGCCGGGCAACCGCGCCCAGGTCGCGAAAAGGAGGAAGCGTTTGGTGTTTGTCTCCCTTGTTGTTCTGTGGGCTGTATGGACCCCTTACCTGCAGCCATACTACCTGCCCTCTTTGTCTGTTGTCTTGTACGTCATAATGGGAGGGGCGGGGTCTCTGCAAACTCCGCTGAACTGTATGTTCATGAATTTTAAGAAGGGATTTAGCGGTGACTACGGGACGAATATGTCGCCGTCCTGATTAGAAAAATTGTGTGGTAGGGAGTGGCCAGTGCTGGACACCGTGTGGCCACCAGATGGTACTTTTGATGTTAGAATTGTGTCCCGAGTGCATGGGATAGTGCGTAGGAATTACCCCGACCAGTTTCCCTATATAGACTCCTGGTTAGATATTTGTGAAAAGCAACCCTCTTGGATGAAGTGTTGCCGTGAAGAGCAGTGCAGAATAATGTTAGCAACTACGAAGGGAGTCCCCGTGATTAAGGAAGAAAAACCTCCCATTTACTCAGCCCCAGAACCTGCAGAAATCCTGAATTACCCACCCCTATTCCTGTATAAACCGGTCCCATCAGCTCCACCGTTACCCCGAGTAGAGCCAGGAGAAGAGAGAGTCCCCCCAGCTGATGTATCTCCACTCCATCAGCCACATCCGTTGCCAGAAGGAGAGAAACCCCCTTCCCGGAGTAGGAGTCCTAGTCCCGAACAAAGTTCCCCGGCAGCACTACCATCTCCTGAAGGAACTGCCAGCAGGGGATCAACTGCCAGTCCAGGGTCACCCATTAGTCCAGGCCCCAGCGGAAGAGCCACCGCTGGGCGTGCCAATTTGCGCTATGCCCTCCGAAGCAGGGAGACGAGCCAGAAAGAAGTTCGCCAGATGCCATTACGCCAGGTCCCCGGATTACCCATTCTCAATGACGAAGGTCAGGTTGTGGCCGGGCCAACTAGTCTCGTTTATGTGCCCTTTTCTACCACAGATTTATTAAACTGGAAAACGCACTATGCCTTTTATACTGAAAAACCCCAAGATCTGACAGAATTAATGTCTAGTATCATGCAGACCCGCCAGCTCTTGTCTACCCTTTTTACTACTGAAGAGCGGGCACGAATAGTGCAAGCAACTACCCGATGGCTGGAAGAGAACCCTGTAGACAGAAGAGACCTAGATCCCCGACAGGCAGCGACCATAGATTTCCCGAATGAAGATCCAAAATGGGATCCAAATAGTGCATATGGAGAGAAAGCCCTCGCCCGTTTCCGCCAGACCCTACTGCAAGGCCTGAGGAGGGGAGGCCAGAAAGCCATGAATGTTGGGAAGGTAGCGGACGTTCTTCAGCACCCAGATGAAAGTCCAGCTGCCTTCTATGAACGATTAACCGAAGCTTATAGACTTTATACCCCGTATGATCCAGCAGCCCAGGAGAATTTACGTATGGTGAACGCTGCTTTTGTGAGTCAGTCCCAGGGAGACATAAAACAGAAACTGCAAAAGTTGGAAGGATTTGCGGGCATGAATACAGCACAGCTAATGGAAGTTGCCCAGAAGGTATTTGTGAATCGTGATCAAGAAAGTAAAAGGGAAAGTGAAAGAAAGATGAAGAAGAAAGCCGAACTGCTTGCTGCAGCTCTAGTTGAAGGACGTGGAGGATACCCAAACAGAAGGACTCGAGGATGGGGAAGGGGCCAAGGGAGCGCTCGGTCGCCCTTAGGTGCAAATCAGTGCGCTTATTGTAAGGAAGAAGGACATTGGAAGAATGAATGCCCGAATAGTAGCTCCACTCCCTGGAGAGGAGGAGGGAGCACCAGGAGAGCGGGGGGGGGGGGGCAATTTCAGCAGCGAGGGGGAATGCAGCGCGCACAGTTTAGGCAGGAAGAAGCCGCCACCGTGGAAGGAATGCGACCACCAAAGACGACTATGTGGATGAGGACTAGGCCAGACCGGGCTCCAAGTTTTTCCTGGGTCCCCAGGAGCCTATGGTCAACTTAAAGAGTGGGGACCAGTACATGGACTTTATGGTGGATACGGGGGCCGAACATTCAGTAGTGGCTAAGCCAGTGGATCCTTTGTCTTCCCGATCTGTCACCATTGTTGGCACCACTGGAACTAGAACCACAAGACCTTTCCTGCAGAACCGTGCCTGCGAATTGGGGGGATGGAATATAACGCACCAGTTCCTGTACATACCTGAATGCCCAGTTCCCCTTTTGGGCCGAGACATGCTTGCTAAGCTCCAGGTGCAGATATCCCTTGTCGAAGGAGGAAAAATGGAGATGACTGTCCCCCGAGAAGAAGAATGGTGGTTCTATAGTCCACCTTCATCCAAGGCAGCTAGCCCCCGTATACCCACCAACATCTTGGCTCCGCCCGGAGTGTGGAAAGAATATAGCTCCTGTGCTTGTCACCCTTAAACCAGGAGCAGAACCAGTACAAGTGCGACAATATCCTCTCCCACGACCAGCAATCGAAGGCATCCATGGTCACCTAAAGAAATTACTACAGTATGGACTCCTCAAAGAATGCCAATCGCCCTGGAACACCCCCCTCCTCCCAGTCAAGAAGCCTGGGACAGGTGACTACTGCCCAGTGCAGGATTTGCGACGAGACGTGTGAACAATGCAGTTGAAACCATACATCCAGTAGTACCAAATCCCTATACCCTCCTGGGACTGATTCCATCAGAAGCTACTCATTTCACCGTTCTGGATTTAAAAGATGCCTTTTTCTGTATCCGCCTGGCATCTGCCAGCCAACTATTGTTCGCGTTTGAATGGGAGAACCCTACTACAGGAAGACGGGGCCAACTCACTTGGACTCGCTTGCCTCAAGGATTCAAGAATTCACCCATCATCTTCAGTGCAGTTCTCAACCAAGATCTTTCAAACTACTCTGTGACTCCAGGAAGAAGAATCTTACTTCAGTATGTAGATGATCTGTGTCAGCATACATTTCATGCAGCTTTGGACTCTGGTGATTTCAGTCTCCAAAGGTAATAGGACAGTTTACAAGATGAGATTAACTCTGACCCCCTGGTGATTTCAGTCTCCAAGGCCTGTCTGAAGCCCCTCCTTGCTAAATCAAGAATGGCAGACCTTAAAGGGAGTGGCTAGCAGACCTCAAGGGGAAGTGCTGGAGAGGATTCAATTCACTATAAAGGACAGAAACACTCCCGCTCTCTCTCTCTCTTCCACCATTCATCGGACATGAAGGACAGGAGGCTCTGATAATCAATTCCCTTCACCCCTCCCCCACTCTCTCTCTCTCTTCCACTACACCTGGCCATGAGGCTCTGACCCACATGTTCTTACCTCTCTCTCTTCCACCATTCATCGGACACCCAGACGAGCCCCCATAAAGATGTAAGATTTAGTCCGGTTACTCTCCTGTAGGTCCTGGGTTCATTTCACTTCACAGAGGCAGTGAGATTTGTAATAAAACAACCAAACAGGTGTGGCTTGGAGAAAGGTTTTTATGTAGAAATAGGCTTATTACATAGGTATTGAACAGAGGTATATAGTGATTGTTACAGAGCTGTTTCAGTGTGCATCAGTGAATCTGTGTGTGTATGTGCATGTGTGAAGTGTGAAGTGTGAGAGAGAGAGAGGCCAGAACATGTGGGTCAGAGCCTCATGGCAAGAGAGAGAGAGAGAGCGGGGGAGGGGTGAAGGGAATTGATTATCAGAGCCTCCTGTCCTTTATGTCCGATGAATGGTGGAAGAGAGAGAGGTAAGAACATGTGGGTCAGAGCCTCATGGCCAGGTGTAGTGGAAGAGAGAGAGAGAGCGGGGGAGGGGTGAAGGGAATTGATTATCAGAGCCTCCTGTCCTTCATGTCCGATGAATGGTGGAAGAGAGAGAGAGAGAGGAAGTGTTTCTGTCCTTTATAGTGAATTGAATCCTCTCCAGCACTTCCCCTTGAGGTCTGCTAGCCACTCCCTTAAGGTCTGCCATTCTTGATTTAGCAAGGAGGGGCTTCAGACAGGCCTTGGAGACTGAAATCACCAGGGGGTCAGAGTTAATCTCATCTTGTAAACTGTCCTATTACCTTTGCAGACTGAAATCACCAGAGTCCAAAGCTGCATGAAATGTATGCTGACAATCTGCTTATAGCCACCAACTCTAAGACTGAATGTGTGCAAGCTACCAGTGATCTCTTGCACCTCCTGAATGAAGCCGGATACAAGGTCTCAAGAGCCAAAGCGCAGTTGTGCCAAACAGAAGTGAAATACCTAGGGTTCCATCTGTCCAGAGGAATCCGGAAATTGGGACTTGAGCGAAAGGAAGCAGTATGCCGCATCCCAACCCCCACCACCAGAAAGCAGGTGCAGGCCTTCTTGGGTGCTGCAGGCTACTGCCGGAAATGGATACCCAATTTTGCACTCTTGGCAAAACCCTTGTACCAAGCCACGAAGGGAGTGGAACGATCACCCATGGAATGGGGCCCAGAACAGGATAAAGCGTTCAAATCACTAAAAGCAGCATTAATGTCATCACCAGCCTTGGGCGTACCAGATGTGCAGAAACCATTTTGTCTTTATGTCCATGAGTCATGTGGAAATGCGCTGGGAATCTTGACTCAGCCCCTCGGATCCTGGCAACGACCTGTAGCCTACCTATCAAAACAATTGGACCCTGTTGCAAAAGGATGGCCACCTTGCCTAAGAGCCACAGCAGCCACAGCCCTCTTAGTGGGCGAAGCTGACAAGCTCACTTTGGGACAGAATCTTCAAGTCACTATACCGCATTCTGTTTTAACCCTAATGGAACACAAAGGGAACTACTGGTTCACCAACGCACGAATGTCGAAATATCAAAGTATGCTGTGTGAAAATCCTCGGCTGAAATTGAGTGTCAGCCAAACCTTGAACCCTGCTACCCTACTGCCGACCAGTCCAGGCCCTCCTGACCATGATTGCCTAGAAGTAATGGACACTGTATACTCAAGCCGCCCAGACCTAACGGATATCCCCTTGAACAACCCAGAAAGAACTTTCTTCGTGGATGGAAGCAGTCTTGTAATTAATGGACAGCAATGTGCCGGTTATGCAGTGGTGACCCTGGACATGGTAATAGAATCATCAGCTTTGGCTCCAGGAACTTCAGCACAGAAGGCCGAGTTAATAGCCCTCACTCGAGCACTGAAAATAGGGTCTGGGATCCGTCTGAATGTATACACAGATTCCAAGTATGCCTTTACAACATTACATGTCCATGGAACTTTGTATAAAGAATGTGGATTGATAACCTTGGGAGGCAAGTCCATCAAGTATGGCCCAGAAATATTGACTTTATTTGAAGCAGTATGGGCCCCCAAACAATTTGCTGTAATGCACTGCCGAGGTCACCAGACTGGAGATGGAGAAGTATCCCGAGGGAACAGACTTGCCGATGCCTCAGCCCGAGAAGCAGCAATCGATGGAAATATCTCTACCCCCAGTATTACAGTTCAAGCAGCCATATTTCCAGTACCTCTCAGTGCTTGGACACCACGATATACCCCGAATGAGCTGGACTACTACTGTCAGAATGAGGGGGGGGGGGCAGCTATCAGAGACCAGATGGATAGTGTTACCACCACCCGAGGGAGGCTCACCCCCTGGTATGATTGTGATCCCTGAAGCCCTGGGTCCAGCCTTTGTCCACGCCTTTCATCAAGCTACACACTATGGAAAAACTGCAATGGAAAAAGCTCTGAAACCGTATTTCTGCATCTCATTATTGGGACCCTTAATTGCCTCAATAGCCCGAAAATGTGTAATCTGTGCAAAGAATAATGCCCGACAGGGTCCTGTTCTACCTCCAAGAGCTCAATCAGTGGGAGTTACCCCCATGGGAAATATCCAAATAGACTTTGCAGAAATGCCACGAGCAAATGGATATCACTACCTACTGGTTCTAGTTTGTATCTTCTCTGGGTGGGTGGAGGCTTTCCCACCAGAACTGAAAAGGCCAGAGAAGTCACTAAGGCTCTGCTCCATGAAATCATTCCTCGGTTTGGAATACCCTTGACCATAGGGTCAGACAATGGGCCCTCCTTTGTGTCACAAGTAACTCAGCAGCTAGCACGTGCTTTACAAATACAGTGGAAGTTACATACAGCTTATAGACCCCAGAGTTCAGGGAAAGTAGAGAGAATGAACCGAACCCTCAAGTCTCATTTGTCCAAATTCTGTCAGGAAGCTCACCTGAAGTGGCCCCAAGCTCTCCCTATAGCCCTTCTCAGAGTACGTTCAGCCCCCACTAAGTCATTAGGAGTTTCCCCATTTGAGGTTTTGTATGGGAGACCCCCGCCCATAGTTCAGGGAATAAGGGGGGATATGATTCAGATTGGATCGGAAATCACTAGACAAGAATTGTTGTCTTGCAGGATCTCCATACCTGGGTGCAAGACCAGTTGCCTATCAATCTGACAGAGCCACTGCACCCTTTCAAGCCTGGAGCCTCGGTGTGGGTCAAAGAGTGGAAGAAAACACCGTTGGCACCTCATTGGAAGGGACCATATGTCGTTCTGCTGTCAACACCCACAGCAGTTAAAGTAGCAGAAATCGATTCCTGGATCCACCACAGTCGAGTGAAGCCAGCAGCAGTTCCTGAAGGTTGTCCTTGGACTTTGACCGCGGATCCTGCATCACCATTGCGACTCACACTGCGAAGAAAACAATCATCCTCGTGAAGGATTGAAAACCTGCTCCTGGAAGTTGGAAGAAGTTTTCGAGCTCTGAATTATCAACATTTCAGTTTATCCGTCATCAGAGACTATGATCATGATGATTACCTACTACTGTTTCATTTTTGCGGTAACCCTGGGACCCCTTGGGACAACTTTTGCTTTGCCCCCTTGTGCAGCTTGTATAACCACTACCCGAACTGGGATGAAAATCACCCAGACTTTACTTTATCACTCTTACTACACTTGCACTGGTAAAGTCAGTCAGTGCGTGTATAATGGCACAGAACTAAATGTCTGCACGAATGGAAAGACTCGTACTTGTTTTAGACCCTGACAGAATCCTTCTTACTATGTCCTGGAACTACGATGGAATGATGAAGATGGAGCCCTCATAAATGCTACCACTCAACTCTCTGATCCCACCCGGCCTGCATCCCTGTATTTTGATGCTTGTGATCTGATAAATAGAAATGACTATTATAGGTGTGGGTCGTGGGAACAAGCTTACTACTATGATGACAAGTATATGTGTCCCGAAGGTGCATACAGATGGGGAATATGTACTGGGATACATTCCCCATCCACTTATGGTAAGCCATCAAAAGATGACTATTTCTGCCCAAAATGGGGTTGCGTGTACTATGCTACCTGGTCTGGTAGTCCTACTGGACAAACTGGAGATAATCGCAAGGCTACTTTAGAAAGATTACCCCTACTAGAACCAAAGAAGTGCAAGAAAGGTGCCTGTAATCCTCTACGGCTTCTCATCCTCGACCCGAGCCAGTGGAAGCAAGGATTCCGATTCGGCCTACGTATTGCAGGAAGTGGAACTGACCCCGGCACTATTGTATATATTCAGCTTAACACAAAAACTCATGTCTCTTCACCTTACTGAATACATCATACCTTTTATGAGGCCATGAAGGCAGAATTTGTAGTTCCCCACGCTTCCCGAAATTTGTTCATTGAACTAGCTGGAGCTGTAGCATCCAGTCTCCATGTCTCTGACTGTCTTTTCTGTGGGGGAACTCAGATGGGAGACCAGTGGCCTTGGGAAGCGCAAGAATTGAACTATTTTGTACCATACAACCAAACTGATCTACATAAAGCTACCAGCGAATGGGTCCTAGCTAGCCCCATTGTTGGAAACCTATGTTTTGTTCGAGCTGGACCACAATTGACTATGTTAGTAGGGCAATTGGTCTGTTTGAACCAGAAGTACTATAATGCTACCACCAAAAAGACATCCTGGTGGTCAGGAACCAATGCCCCGGAACCCTCCAATCCTCTGATTATCTTTCCTAACCTTGCCAGGTTATGGACAAATCTGGCTTCTCACAATAACTGGCAAGCTCCACCCGGACTATATTGGATCTGCGGAACTCGAGCATATGCTAGACTCCTTGCCAACTGGGGAGGTGCATGTGTTTTGGGGACCATAAGACCTTCCTTCTTTCTCTTGCCCATTTCACATGGGGAACAACTGGGATTTCCCATGTATAAGAGTCGACAGAAGCGAGAAGTCCTGAAGATAGGCCAATGAGACAAATGGGATGCGACATCTGAAGAATGGCCACCGGAGAGAATTGTTTCCTACTATGGACCTGCTACCTGGGCACAAGATGGCTCTTGGGGTTACCGCACCCCTGTGTATATGTTAAATCGTATTATACGTTTGCAAGCTGTTGTAGAAATAATAACTAATGAAACTAGTAGAGCACTAACCCTGTTAGCTAAACAAGCCACGCAGATGCGTACAGCCATTTATCAGAATCGCTTAGCATTAGATTATTTACTTGCCGCTGAAGGAGGAGTATGCGGAAAGCTGAATTTAACTAACTGTTTGCAAATCGATAATGAAGGACAAGTTGTAGAAGATATAGCCAATCACATGAGAAAACAAACCTATGTACCAGTCCAGACCTGGCATGGCTTGCAACTCGATGGATGGTTTGATTCTCTGTTTTCAGGAATGGGCGGCCTGAAAACACTTGTGTTCATTGTCCTATTCATATTGGCTATCTGCTTGTTTCTCCCATGTTTCCTACCCTTATGCTTGCACATGTTGAACTCAACCATTGACAGTATTGTTGAACGTAAAGCAGCTACAAAAGTCTTAGCTATGTGGCAATATTCCCTTGTACCCCAACATGATGCTGATGACCACGTGTAATGTATGATTTGATTCTCACACTTTCTCACTTGCGGGTGAGAATAATCAAAGGGGGGAATGTGGCAGGATATGGCCTAGAATAGCCTGTAAATGTATGAGATGCCTGTAAAGCTAGGCCTGAGTCCCAGCCCCCATCGGAGAATAGTAATGCTGAGAAAAACCAAAGTCAGTAAAAGTTAGAGAAACTGCTTTAAACTGCTTTTTGATAAGGTTGTATGAATCCTTTGTTGAATTCTTCTATGCTGATGACAGACATGTTCCAGTATTCTATATTCACACATTTTCTAAGCTAGCAGTGACCTTGTAGGAGAAATGTATCAAAGTCTAAGAACTGTGCCTTTGTTAGAGAATTCTGAGCAGGGGGAACAGAGTACTAGGCCCACAGAGAGATCCCAATTGGATGGGTGCAAGGGTCAGTAGGACCAATAGAAAGTTTGCCTGTATTAAACTGAAGAAGAAAGGTATAAAAGGTGTTGTTTACTGGACTCCATTGCTCAGACCATTTTGAATGTGACAATTGCCTGAGACTTGTGCACAATAAATTGGCTTGGATCTTCGAACTGACTCCTGGTTTTATTCATTGCGTGCACTTTGCTGCAACACCATTACTAAGTTGGTTTTGGGGGAATCCACTGCTTATCCTTGAATAAGCAGCATGGAATCTACTTACCTTTTGGGAGCCTGCCAGGTTCTTGTGACCTAGATTGGCTACTGTTGGAAGCAGGATATTGGGTTTGATGGACCTTTCGCCTGACCCAGTATGGCAAATCTTATGAGGAGTAGGACAAAGTCCAAAATAATGCAGCCAGTAGCATAAGGAGTTACCTATAGTAGCTGACTGCTTGAATGAACATGTTTCCCTATATTTCACTAGACTGTACTGTGGGTGGGAGTAAAGTGTGATGGGGTTGCTGCAGGCTAAGAACTGCAATAACTACATAATGGTGGGCAGAGCTGATGTCGGGGGCGGGAGGATACCGACTGGGTAAGCATATGAACAGGAAGGAGCAGCACAGCACCAGAAGTGTGTGTGTTTATGTGTATTTGTGTAGCCAAAGAACAAGAGCATGCACACATACGTATCTGCAAGTGAGTGAGTGAAGGTGTACGTTTGAAGATCGAGAGTGTGCACACAGATGTGTGTCTGAAGAGAGAGGATGTACACGTGTGTGTATGTGTCTTTCTTTATGTGTCCATATCCTAAGACTTTCTCTGGTGGGGCCAGTGTGCTATGCAGTTTCCCTTGTCTCTGCAATGATAAAGACAGAATAGAGGCAGTATTATAACAGTTTCCAAAGGAATTGGTCCAGATACTACAAGCAGGGCTATTGCAAGGTCATTTGTCACCCTAGGCAGCTCTTGTTCTGTGCCAAAAAGATAGGCAAGGAAAACCCTCACCTATCTTTCAGTGCAGGTGCTAACTGGGCAGCATGCAATATTGCTGCTGCCTGGTTACCTAATGAGGCTTCTGGCGTGTGCGGTGATCCCTGGATATTCAATGCCAGGGACACATATGACTGCGGCATTGAATATTCAGAGTGAAAGGTCGGCGGGCAGGGCTATGCGCTGTAGAAGCACATAGCCTCCCTGAAGAATCTCGGGTCCAGTATGTGTGTGTGTGTGTGTGTATATATCGCACTCTGAAACCAATCCACCCGTGGAATCTCTCGTTTATACCAGCAGCAATATCAACCACCTTGATTGAAGGATAAGGTTGCATACAAATCTGTCTAAATAAATAAATAAATAAAATAAAATATAGGGTGAATATGACTTCACCAGCTTCTTTGGCTTTCAGCGCACTGCTTTGACCACTAAGCTACTCCAAGCATGTGTCTGCAGTCTCCATGCTCCCTGCTAGCATTACCAAACCTTGAACTAAGCCCTGAAAATTTTTCCATTCTAATTCTGGAGAGGTGAAGTGTGGGGGGAAGGCCATGAATGAATATCCCATAAGGCAGTGGTTCCCAAACCATTATCCAATGTGACCCCATTTTGATACTTACAAATGAGCATGACCACAGATGATGAAAACACAATAGCAGACCTTTTTTCCCCTCATTTATGCTATCCAATCCTCCTGCCCCCACTTATCCAAAGCATGAAGACAGCAGCAGCCGTGGTGGCAGCTGTAGCAGCAGTTAGCACAGGGCCCTATGTGCCAGTGTGTGCTCAAAGACCCCAGTACTGTCCTTGGATTTCCATTGTAACAGGAAGCCCACACAGGAGGAGGGAGTAAGGTCTGTGCGCATTTGCTGACCCACAGACCCCATGCTCACAGTCACTAGTGGGCATAGGTCACGGTACAAGTTCTGTGATTCCCATTCACTGATGATGTGACCCCATTTGGGGTCCTGATCTACAGTTTCGGAACCATTGCCATAAGGGAAGAGATGGAAACTGTGAATATTATTCTGCAGGGAGGTTGAGAAAAAACAAATTGGGGGTTATATGGAAAAGATTCACAAATGTATGTTCGTCTAGGGCCCAGTATAGTGTTAATATGGCCTGAAGAGACACTGGAGTTGATATTCAGCAGTGGGGGTTAACATTTCTAAAGCACCTGGTGGCTGCTGCTGAAATAAAACCCGATATTCAGTGCCAGCCCTATCCAGTGTCCAGCACTGAAATCCAGTTTTGCTGTTCAGAGCTTTAGCTGTCTAGTTAGCAGCAATATTCAGCAGCTTTCTGGGTAGCAAAAACCACAGAAACTTGGAATAGCCATTGACCTGTCCTAATTTTTGGGCCAATGCAGAAAAATGAATGTGACTTTTGCGCGCAGATAATGCTGCAACTTACATGCATTAGTTCCGACATGCCCTTTTGAATATTGACCCAAGTATGTTTTGGACTTTCAGTGGATTATTATTGCATATGTGACAATTGCACCAGGCTGCAGGGTCAGACTTCAGCAGAAAGCAGCAGCAGGTGGGTGCAGGTAGCAAACATTTGAAAGTATATTTGAGGGTTGCAGGGAGGAAGGGGACCCTGGAGAGCCCTCAAATAAATTTTGCTTGAGGACCATTCATTGGAACATATGCCTCCGGACAGTGGCATCAATTCTGCCACAATGCGAGGGGCGGGGGGGGGGGGGGGCCCAGCGTAGTGAGGGGGCCCTTACAGAAGTAGTAAGGCACAACAACAAAATTACTTTAACAGGTTTGCAATGCTGCCTCCGATCCTTTAAGTTGAATGGGATGATGGCCTATCAGTTCAGTAAAGCAACAGATCTTTATGATATGTATGGTGTGATTGGTACATTCACTGTGTATTATCCCATTTAATAAGATCATTACCAGATTGTGATATCAGATGCATTCAGTGCTGAGATGAGAAATTTTGTGAACTCTGCTGCCATTTAAGAATGCTGGTTTGTACTGCTGTTGCCACAAGCAATCTCGAACCAACCAACATCGACTCAAAACCTCTTGCACTGCACTGGGCAATCTCAAAGAGGTTTTGAGCCGATGTTGGCTGATTCAGAGGTTACTTGTTGCAATGGCAGTACAAACCAGCGGCCGGGGTCAGGTTTTGTTGAGCCACCAAGGAAGCCAGTATGAAGTCCCAGTGAATTGCTCTTAGCACATTTGTGACGAGGATTGTCTCAGGGCAACCTGTGTATTCATAGCCAAGGATTATTTTTCAAACTTATCATGGGTAGTTTTGTATATTTATAAACAAATCATCGCACATATATAAACATTGATTTTTTATTAATGTTAAGAGAGTTTGTTACTATTTTTGATTAAATAGTCCTTAATTTATTGTGAATCGCAATCACAATTGTATTTGTTTTTTGTATTTTTTGATTTGGCATTCTTGATTGTGGTGATATATATTTTTTGAATGTATATGTAAGTATCCTGCATTAAAGTGAGCATGTGTAAATATGTTTGAATAAGTGTGAGGGGAAAGAAATGGAGATATATTCAAACCTTACTTTTCCTTATAGTTACAAAAGAGATTATGGACCCGATTCTGAGGTGGGTCCGGCGGGATATGCAGCCCCGCAGGCCATCCTGCCCCATTCCCCTTAGAGCAGTTGGATGGGGAGAGCAAGTGGGGGACGGGAGGGGGCAGGGTTTAGGCAGAACAGGGGCGGGCCAAGGAGGCAGGATGTAGAGGGCCAATTCTGGTCACGGCTCTGTACATCTTAGGGGGGGTCAGAGGGGACATGCTGCTTATTCCACCTCAAAGGTGGAATAAGCAGCACAAATGTATTTATTTATTATTATTTATGGTGCAAAAGAGGCCAGAGATCTCCGCTGTCCAATTCAGGCTTCGGTTGGCCAGCTGTGGGTCAGGTAGCGGGGAAGAGGGTGGTCTGCATCTCGGGAGCCTGTGGGGAGGATATCCCTGCAAGCATGCAGGGGTATGCTGGGCCGTCCTTGGGCCCGATTCTTTATGCCACAAGAACGTTTTGTTCCCATAGTACAGAATCAGGTCCTAATGGCCCCGCCCTGCTCTGGCCCTTTCAGAATCAGGCTCTATGTGAAGTGTAGAAGAGAATATAGTCATTAGGGTATACCAAGATAAATGTTGCGATCTTTCATGAAAAGAATAATAGCCTTTGTCTGGTAAATATTAGGTGTGTGTTTATTAAACCACATTAGACTTTTACTGCTAATGTACTATTATAGTGTAAATAGCACCGTTGTATCTGCAAACATGGTGTGCTATCTGATAGGGGCATGCACAACATTTCTCTAAAAGATAACTCACTGAAATTGCAAAGAGTGTGGTCTGGGAGCACTGTGGCTGTACAACGCTGTATACGCCTTGTAGAGCTATACAAAAGCTAAGTATTAGTAATAAGTAGTACATAATGCCATCTCAACGGGTGGCGTTATGTACTCTCTCACTGTCTGCAGCTTTGATGATGATCACATGCTGTTTGCACCATGGTAACAGCCCTCCACCATTAGCCCACCCATCCTGCAGGCACCACGGTTGTTGCAGATAGTGTAGAAAATCACTGTGCAATCTGCATTTTCCCTGCTCTATCAGTTAGGGCAATAGCACATCCTATCAGTTGCATTAACAGGTAGGACAGCTTGGTAAACTGCCCCTTAGTATTTAAAAATAGACATACTGTAGATTGCCACAATTTTTGGTTGTGTTATGGAAAACTAGGTGTGATATGCCAAAATAAGAAGCTTTGTTGCAACTGGTTTTCTTATTTTCCCCCTTGTATAAACAAGTTTTAAAAGTAGTCATAAGTGCTCAAATTGGAAGTAAGGGACACTACTCAGCTCATACAGAACTCAGACCCAGATCCACCTCAGACTCAGGAAGGAGTAAATATGACATATTCCAATATAAGGGCTGTTGAAAGCAACTACAAGGCAGGCTTTTAGGTACATCTATTGATGGAGAGCAGAGCATTAATGGGTCAACGATGATGATTCCTCCTTCTGTATACTTTGAATCCTTTTTCTCAGACTGTGGAAAATATATTTTTTGTGACAAACACTAATGAAAATATTATATTCCAACAGTTCGTTTGGAACAAAACATTCTTTAAAAATATTTGGCTTCTATAAGTCAATATAATCCTAGGTCAACCAAGTGTCTAATGCCGCCAATGTCCTCTCTTTCTGTCCCCAATGTTCATTAATGTTTCCATCAGCTTGCAGGCTTTTGTGAAATGGAATGGCTTCTTTATCCTCCCTGTAACCTTTTAAAATTGTGTTTTGTCAAACACAATCAACTGAGAAGAATGAAAATATCCAAAAAACCTAAAACAGAATGAGAGGACTTTTTAAGATACTGTTCAGCTTGTGAGACTGTTTCTTTAAAAATTAGGGTCTTCTTATTTTGTCTTCCAAAGACAGCAGAAAATCTTTATTCTGAAGTATGGATATCCTGCCACTTTTGACTACCATAGATTAAATTCTAGCTTTGCTCTTGGTTTGTAAAATGGACATGAGACAGGAGGAGGGAAGGGGAAGCTAAACATCAGGGGCTGTAGCTCATTGCCATTATAGTTAATGGAGGAAGATAAATGTACTCAGAGTAATATATGTAACAAAACACCAATGAACTCATCCAGTCTTCCCAATTATTCTTGCCCATGATGCAAGTATTATTCCAATAGCCCACCACAGAAAATTGAACACTTGTAGGACATCCACATCCGATTTTTTTCTTCTTGTTTCTTTACCTTCCTGGGTGAATGAGCTTAAAGGATTCCAAAATTAACCTAAAACCCATTCCCCGTATATCATGCATTCCCCGTATATTATGCATTTGTAATACTCTAGGTAGTGGAACGTACGAAGCATGAACCAAGGGAAGTTGGAGGTGGTCAAGAATGAAATGGAACGTATAGAACTTGATCTGTTGGGTGTCAGCAAACTGAAATGGACTTGCATTGGGCACTTTGCATAAGATGATCACATTGTCTTTCATTTCCAGCATAGTAGACTAAGAAGAAATGGTATTGCATTTATAATAAAGAAGAAACTTGCAAGAACTGTAATGAAATACAATGCAGTCAGTGAATGCTTAATCTCTATACATCTATGAGGAATGCCTATCAACACAACTATAATTGAAGTATATGCTTCAACAACAGTTGCAGAAGAGGATGAAATTGACGAGTTCTATGAACAAGTATAAGCTGAAATTGACAGAACATGCAAACAGGATATCCTGATAGTCATGGGTGACTGAAACACAAAAGTTGGCAACAAAGAAGAAGACAGAGTGGTTGGAAAATATGGACTTAGCAACAGAAATGAAGCTGGAGAAAGACTGATAGAATTCTGCAAGACCAACAATCTAGTCTTCTCAAACACCTTCTTCCAGCAACACAAGCAGCAAATATACACATGGACTTCACCCAGTGGATTGTACAAAAATCAAGTTGACTACATCTGTGGAAGTCAACGATGAAAAGCTCTATAACATCAACAAAAACAAAACCTGGACTGTGGTACAGATCACCAACTACTAGTATGCAAACTCAAGCTAAAGTTGAAAAAGAGCAAGCCACTCATGAATGCAGCAAAACATGACCTTGAGAATATACCACTGGAATTTAAAGACTGCCTGCAAAATCGATTTGCTGCTTTAGATATTAATGATAGAGCTCCAGAAGAGTTATGGAATGACATCAAGAAGGTTGTGTTGGAAGAAAGCGAGAAGTCTCTGCAAAAGGTGAAAAAGCAAAAATGGCCAAAATGGATGATGGAAGAAACTCTGAAAATTG
This sequence comes from Ichthyophis bannanicus, assembly GCA_033557465.1. Lineage (NCBI taxonomy): Eukaryota > Metazoa > Chordata > Amphibia > Gymnophiona > Ichthyophiidae > Ichthyophis > Ichthyophis bannanicus. The sequence goes on along the minus strand of CM066036.1, from coordinate 245,536,531 downwards.
CCCAGAAATGCAAAGAAGCTAAAGCCAGAGGAGAAAGAAAGACAACTGAAGAACTCAACAGAGATTTCCAATGTGCAGCAAGACAGGACAAGGAAAAGTACTAAAATGACACATGCAAGGAAATAGAAGAAACTATTAGAGGAAGAACAAGATCAGCTTTCCTAAAGCTACGAGAGTTAAAGAAAAAAATTCCAGCCTTGAATTGGAATGTTACAAGATGCTTAAGGTCATATGTTGACTGATGCTGACAAGATAAGAAAAGGTGGAAAGAATATACAGAGTTTTTATATGATAAAGATCAAATGGACCAACAGCGGAACAAGAACTACCTGAAGTGCAAGCAGGGTTCAGGAAAGGGCGAGGAATGATAGACATCATCGCGGATGTGAGATGGATCCTTGAAAAGACTAAAGAATACCAAAAGGATATCTATTTGTGCTTTATTGACTAGAGCAAGGCTTTTGACTGTGTAAACTATGAGAAACTCTGAGCCACATTAAGAAGCATGAGTAATAGAACACCTGATCTTCTCTTGCACAATCTGTACATTGATCAAGAAGCAACAGTTTGAACAGAACAAGGAGAAACAGAATGGTTTAAAATAAGCAAAGGTGTACGACAAGGCTGCATTCTTTCCCCCTACCTGTTTAATTTATATGCAGAACAAATCATCAGATTGTATGAAGACAACAGAGGTGTGAAGATTGGTGGAAGACTCATCAACAACCTTCGCTATGCTGATGATACCACATTACTGGCTGAAAGTGAAGATCTGAAATATTTGCTTCTCACAATCAAGGAACATACTTTTAAAATGGGCCTACACCTTAATGTAAAGAAGACAAAGATCATGACAACTGGCAAAATCAATAAGTTCATCGTTGAAGGAGAAGAAATTGAAATCGTGGACAACTTTAACTACTTGGATCAACTAATCAATAAAGAAGCAACAAGCAGTCAAGAAATCTGATGATGCATTGCTCTTGGCAGAATGCCTATGAAAGACCTAGACAAGATTCTCAAGAGCAGAGATGTCTCTCTCCATACAAAGATTCAAGCCATGGCATTTTCAATAACATCATATGGATGCGTAACTGAGATAGCTCGGACACAGTGCTCTGGGCCCCTCTAACCATCCACCCCTCCCCCCCACCTTTAGTTCCACCCTCCTTTCCCACAAAATACACACATACAACCACTCTTTGGAAAATAACCGGTCGCAGCTTTATTAACTTTTATAACATACCGAACATTACAGTCCAAGAATAATCCTCTTAACAATCCAAACAGCAGAGCAATGCCTCACCAGCCATGCTATTAGCAAGGTGACCCTGCCTCCGCTTCGGCCGCGGTAATGCCAAAACAGCAGTCTTCCTAATCCCCTTTCCCCGACCTCGCCATGTAATTAGCAAAAGTGAGCCAGGGGTTGTCTGGGTCGGGGGCACCCCGCCCCCGGCCCAAGTATAGCTAAGGCTTCGGACCCCGGAAACCTCCGGGATCCTGCCCCCCCCCCCCCACTGCAACACCCCTTCAGCCCCACCCAACATCTCTAACACAGGGAGGGAGGGAGGGAAGCAGGCACCGTCCCCGAGGAGGTGCAGGAGCTAAGGCAACCGTTGCAGACTCCTGGCTCTCCCCCCCACCAACGCCGCACCGCCCCCTCCTCCCAGGCTCCACCACGCTCCTGCACACGGGTGGAGCCAATCATCGCCACTGGCGCCCTCAATGTCATCGCACCTCTGCCCCCATGATGATGATGGCCGCGAGCCAGGGTCCCCGCACCGGCCAAACACCCGGTTACAAGCGGCTGCCAGGACCCTGCCCCATAACCTTGCATTAACCGAGGTAGCTCGGACATCCCTCTAACCATCCATCCCTCCCACCCCCCACCTTTAGTTCCACCCTCCTTTCCCACAAAATACACACATACAACCGCTCTTGGGAAAATAACCAGTCGCAGCTTTATTAACTTTTATAACATACTGAACATTACAGTCCAAGAATAATCCTCTTAACAATCCAAACAGTGGAACAATGCCTCACCAGCCATGCTATTAGCAAGGTGACCCTGCCTCTGCTTCTGCTGCAGTCATGCCAATGGCAATCTTCCTAATCCCCTTTCCCCGACCTCACCATGTAATTAGCAAAAGTCAGTCAAGGGTTGTCTGGGTTGGGGGCACACCGCCCCCGGCCCAAGTATAGCCTAAGGCTCTGGACCCTGGAAACCTCTGGGATCCCACCACCGGCACAGAGGACATTAATGTAGGGTCGAAGGCACCCCGCCCTTGGCCACAGTACAGCCTACAGCTCTGGACCCTGGACACCACCGGGATCCATCTACCAGCATTGGTGACATTAATGTCCCAAAGCCCCCCCCCCTCAAAACAAAGCTGCGACCAGTGAGCCCATCACTGAAGCACACATTCCAATACCACCTGCCAGTGGTTGCTAAGCAATTCGACACCCATTGCTAAGCAATTCAACACCCCTAGGGGATAAGTGCCCTCCCTCCCCTAACAATCATGCACACTCAATCTCAACTCATGAATGCCTGATTAGCTAACTGCCTTGTTCACGGACCCGAACAGGCGCAGAGCCGATTCCCCCCCACTTTTTTTTTTAAAATTATTATTAGCCATCAGGCCTTGACATTATATCCGACCACATCAATACCACCTTGAAACCTGCACAGAAGGCCGATCCATGACCCTGTTGTTGCCCCCCAAATGTAACCAGAGCTATGTCAGCTTGCTCCTTGATCGCTCATGGTGTCCAAGCAAAGGTATTAGCTGCAGCCAACTGTGACCTCGCTCACCCAGCCATAAAACTACTCCACCGCCAGATCCCGACCTGATGAGTCCACGCCAGCCACACCAATTCTCCCTAACCATCCCCGCCACGATGGAATGACCCATCAGCCAACCGACCCTATGCCTTTGTCCCGCATCTGAACTCCAACCGGCTGACATCAACAATTACTTGACCCCTCAACTCCCTGAAGCCTAACCCAGCCTGAAAACCTTGGCACCCCATCCACAGATGCTTGTACTCTTAGTCCAGCAACCCCGCCACGACCCCACCGGTTGCTGCCCCAAAGTCGGATGAGTTTGCTGCGAACTGCCTCGGGCCATCTCCTACGTGCTGCAGCACCAGCCTCAGCACCGCTGAACTTACAAAATGCATCCGTCTCCTACATGTTAATGCAGCATCCTCAGCTCAGCTGAACATACAAAAACGCGTCCATAGCCATGCATCCTCCTACATGAAGATGTCGTAACCTCCCCTAGACCCACAAGGTGTCCACTGGGCATATTCCTAGTCCAGCAATCCCCTCCAATACTTCCAAAATCCCTTCCCTTGCAGTCCGACTCTGATTTCGCTAGGATGACCCTCAACAGCCCTTCGTCTGCCCGTACCTGCTGTCACTGTATACCGCCACCCACCCCAGCTTTGCTGGAGTTCGCTACTGATCCACCAATATAGAATACTCCGAAATTATACCAGGCGTCACCGCCCAGAATAGGGAGGCGTCATACTGTAACATCACCCCCAGGGTAAGGCAGAGCAGCACCTCCCCGGTAGCCCATGTGTAATAGGCCACCTGGAGTCAAGAGGCGTTGATGACGAACACTCCCACCCCTGTAGCTACTCGTAATTCCCACATCTCTCCCAGCCAGTGGTCCATCATTTCTGCGGGACCCCTCATCCTTTCTGGTCCGCCACCGTTCCCCTTTGGGACGGGAAAGAGCATCCACCATCCCGTTAGAGCCTTCTGGGATATGCCGAGACGTATCCCCCACATTCCGACCCAAACGTGCTCACACCTCTTCCCTCTTCTGACCACTGCTGCATTGTTACTTCCCCACACTACCCTGCGGCTGTGCGCTTATCGAGCCACACCACAACTCTCCAGCCCCTACCTGGGTGACAATTCCCGGAAGGCTATTTCTGAGTTAGGCTGGATTCACGCCACGTTTGCTACGAGCTGTCCGCATGCCACGCTCCCCTGACATAATTCCCGTACCTATAAACTGGCGGACCCAGCCTAGAACGGCCATCACGCCCGTGGAAAGTCTTTCCCCAGACATCCCAGATCTGCAAATCCGCACGCATACCTTTGATTCCCACATACGTTGGTGCATTTCACGCACTCCTGAAGTTGACACCACCCACTGCCGCAGCAACCCCGCCATCAGGGAGCCTGCATTTCCTTCAACACTAATTACGATGAAGCCCACCCGTTTGCCACCAACCCTTGCCATCTCGACCTTTATCAAGAGGGAGACAATCCCTCATCTCCGCGAACTCCAAATCCCCACCTAACAGGTACTCCTCAGTACCGGGCATTCTGTCTTACCCAGTTTGTGCTGCCAATCCACCACGCATTTTAATAGCTCCTAACACCCCACTGATGGTACTGCTCCCATGCACCCATTATCTACTCGTGAACAACATTTGCCCGGCCTACCTTCCGCTCCCACACCCATAGCCGGAAAGTACGAAATCTCCAAACCGACACGGCACAGCCCATAGTCATGCATTTTCGAACTAACCTCCCCCCTCACAGCTATCCACCATCCGAACAACAAGTAGCATGAACCATATCCCACTCCACGATATGCGATCATTCACCTGCACGCCCAACGGAAACGAAGTTATGAATATGTCGGAATTTCCGAGGTTCTTTGTTGTTTTTTTTTTTGTATGATACCTATAAGGGGGGGCCGAGCTTCTGCCTAAAGTCAGCTCGACCTCCTACTAATACCTAACCATGCGTTGAAAGTGCCGCAACAAAGGCAAATTTCACGCCTGGGACTCTCCAGCCTTTCCTTGTACCAGACTCCCAAAACCTTCCTGAAACTCCCCCCTAATACCTCCTCATCTCCGCTGTGGGTCTTGCCGAAGCCCAGTCCTTAAGGCCCCTAACCGAATTAGTGTAGTAGGCCGGCTACCCCTCCTGAGTGCTTGAGGGGCCGGCACGGATGCCCAACGGGTCCCTTTCTTTTTTATTTTTTTTCTTTTCCTGCCGAGTGTCCTCCCTACGGACTGAGTCCACACGTTGATATTTGCAGTCACAGACGGACAAGAAGACTTGCGAACCTCCAGCACAATTCATCTGCCTCGCTGCCTCCTAGCTGTTGTATCACCACCGCTCCTGCCTGACTGGAACGACCCCACTGTCCCCCTTTAACCCCTTGGGCATACAGTACCTGCCCTGTCCGACGTTTTGATGGCATGGTCTAATCCTGTGCGACCCACGACAACTGGCTCTCCTCCCCCTCATTTTTTTTTGATGCATCCCACCTGCTCGTCTTCTTTCCTCTTCAACGTACTCTCCCTTGACCATCGTCTGGCCTCTAGAAGGAGGAAAGATCTATATAGTGCTGCTTCCGAATCCTACGGCGCAAAGTCTTCGGACTCTACTCCCGAGCCAATTCTCCTCTAGCACATTGCTTCCCGCCCCTTGCTCAACGATATCCGCCCCCAGCGATGAGGACGAATAGTCGGTGACGAAGAGGGGGATGACTCCAAACAGTGGCGCTGCCGACACTAATGCCTCTTTTTCTTGCGCGCTTTACCCCCGCTCCTTCCCGTGATCTCGGTCGCAGCACCTTCCCCCGGTCCGCCTGCAACTCACCTGCTGCCCCTATCTCGACCCCCATGCTGCCAATGGACGCAGCATCAAGTGTCCACCATCCTCGGTCCACTGATGCAGCCTGTCCTGTGCGCTCTGATCACAGTTGGCCTCCTCCACTCTACCTGTCAGCGTGCCAGTTTCTTATCACCACCTGTGGAGACATAAAGAGAAAAACAAAAGAAAACCAAGGTGGGGGATCCACAGAAGGCCCAAAAGCCCCCAACCATTCCGCCCTGCATGGACTGTGGCCTACCCCCATCCTGCTCTCCATGAGCAGAGCCCCCTACTGGTGAAACAAAGTATTTTATTTTATTTTTTTTTTAGTGCCATCAAATCAGTGTTGACTGATAGCAACCCAGCTACCTCTGGATTTTCCTGGCAATGTATCACTGGAAGTAGATTGCCAGCCTTTTCTTCTGAGGCAATGGAGGGTAGAGACCTGCCCAAAGTCACCAGGAGTGCCAGTGGGAATCAAACCCCTGATCTTCTGGGTACTAGACAGTTGCTCTAACCACTAGGCTACTCCTCCACTCCAATCCCACTAGAGGACAGCAACCTTGGGCCGGAAGGACTGGGGTTTCTAGTCCCACAGGTGCTCCTTGTGGTCTTGGGCAAGCCACTTAACCCTCCATAGCCCATGTTCCCTGTAAAATAGTTATCTCCAAGTTATAATGCCCTGTTCAATGTAATTTCAGTTTGTTCAATGTAAACTGCACTGATGCAGAATAGTGCGGTATATAAGAGAATGTAAATAAATAAAATAAATAAATAGTCTCATTGCACTGTGGCCCGCCCCCCAGGATAACTTGTAATTTGTCCTTCTAAAGCTGGGGATCTCTCGCACCGACCTTCTCCCCCCCCAAGCCCTATAGTTCCCCTCCAACCGAAGACCCAGACTCCCATCGCCCCCGACCCATCCTCCCTCCTCGGATTTGCCCATTGCATCCAACTCCCTGCTAACCCCCCTTTTCACGTTGTGCATTGCATTAGCATCCTCCGCTACCCCCGCCCACTCTCCAAACCCCTGGCGCGCAGCAACCAGTGCACAACCCCCTCCGTACCTCTCGGTGTCCCCCCAGCCCCGGAGCCCATGCCCCTTGAGCCCTCCAAACATTCCTACTCATCCTGCTTCAAGCTATCTTTCCCCCTTTAGCCCCCCCCTTGTACCCTTAACCCATATAGGACTCACCCCCTCCCCAATTCCCTCTGTCCTCCCCCTTATGATTCGCCGTGGCGCCCTGCCTTGCATTCCCGCCCGGCCCTGCCAGCCCTCCTGCCCAGGCTTCCATTTTGTTTTAGTTATTTATTTATTCGAAATGTCCCTTTATTTATTTATTTATAAAAAAGGGGTCGATGCGACTTATGTTTATGCACCCCCCCGTAACCAGTCCCATGCACCGAGGTACCAAAAATGGAAATGACCCAGTCCACCTATTTGCTAACCCTCCAGCTACACCCCCAGAAGATTCCGCAAATGTAACCCGCACCCAGCCACCTCTCCCAACCCTCCAAACCTCCACACTAATTTTGCCCCCCAATTATTTAATTTTTATTTTATTATTTTAATTGGTAATGAATACATTTCATTTTATTTTTGAACAGCACTCGCCTCCTATGTAGCGTGCTCGATCTAATCAAACACAAGAAAGAGCAGAACCGCTCTTGCTGGGGCAATCAGGATAAACACAAGGAGCAAGAGACGTGTAGTGGTCTCAAAATTGCTTTATTAATGAACCCCAACGCGTTTCGGCGAACGTCTTCTTCAGGGGGTATGCAGTTTGTCTCTACGTGATACTTTTCATATATACATTAATCCTATGTAATACTGATGAGTTGAAGAAATGTGACTGTGTGCACTGGATGCAAATAAAATTTGATCTCCTGTGATTATGGAGAGGAAAAGTAGATGATCAGAGGCTGCAAGCCTGTAAAGTCTTCAAAAGCTCACATCTACTTTTCCTCTCCATAATCACAGGAGATCAAATTTTATTTGCATCCAGTGCAAACAGTCACGTTTCTTCAACTCATCACCTCCTTTTTTCTGCTAGCCATTCCTCTCCGTATGCACCCAAGCATCCTTCTAGCTTTTGCTGTCGCCTTTTCTACCTGTTTAGCTACTTTAAGATCATCAGCCACAACCACACCTAGGTCCCGCTCTTCTTTAGTGGACAAAAGTACTTCACCCCCTATACTATATTGCTCCCTTAGATTGCTGCAGCCCAAATGCATCACCTTACATTTTTTAACATTAAGTCCCAGCTGCCAAATTCTAGACCATTCTTCAAGCTTAGCTAAATCCCTCCTCATGTTATCTACACCTTCCTGGGTATCTACTTTATTGCAGATTTTGGCATCATCCGCAAAGAGACAAACCTTACCCGACAGCCCTTCCACTATATCACTAACAAAGATGTTAAAAAGAATCGGACCAAGGAATCAGACCATGGACTGCCCAAAAAACAAACCAGTCAGTACTAGAGGAAATCAAAGCTAAGCTTTCTTTAGAAGCTCAGATGACAACACGTTGACTTTCATACTTTGGACACAGAGAGAGATCATTAGAGAAAAACATCATGCTTGGCAAGATAGAAGGTCAACGCAAAAGAGGAAAGCCAGCAATGAGATAGATCGATACAATAACAGCAGCTACAGGTACCAGTCTGTCAACAAGGAGCCGCCTGACTGAAGACTGAACACAATTTAGGACAGCTATCCAGAGGATCGCCATGAGTCGACACTGACTCGACGGCACTTAACAACAACAACAGCTTCCAAAACTGAAGAAATGGTTATTTGCTTGAACACACTTAAACTAGAATGAATTGTAATTACTACAAAGTTTTCTCCTTCCTTCAGAGCAACTCTCTCAATGTATTTTTTCCCTCTTTGTTATTTTGTAGACCTCACACCCCAGAAACACTGGATGAAGCCTAGGACTAGAGGGATGGCCTCTTTCCTCCATCTCTGGAATCTTCTACAATACTGAGCCTTGACAATAACAAACTAGTGTTTCTATTTCTGAGATGTCTAATTCAGGCTGAAAGGCATACTTGTACTGATGACCACTTGACTTCAAGATTTTCATTGAATCAGTTTTCGAAGAAATTGTACACTACATTTTGAAGAAATACTGCAATTCTTCAATATATAGAAGAGATATGGTTCCATATTTTTTCCATATATTGAAATCTTGTATATCCAAACTTAGTTTTCCATGGTCTGCCATTATAAACTTTGAGATGCGTTTCCATGTAAATCTAGAGAGGTACATACCTAAAACTCCTGTATATTATAAAGTACCTCTTATGGCACACACAATAATATAGAATACTATTTTCAGTTATTTTATCAGTCACTTTGGACTCTTTCTACTCCTTTTCATGTTCTTTGTTCATTTTTTAAACATCTTAACAAAATTACATTATACTGAGCCTCAAGTCTGTTTTAGCAAGTCTTCATTCCATTCTAGTGAGTTTCCATTTCATTAAAGTTCCATGAATCAAATTTAAGTTTCAAAAAGCAAATTCTTTAAAAGTGAAATTCTGTTATGTTAGTTTGCATTAACAAGGGTTTTGCTGTACGTCTTTCAGCGCGGAATAAGACGAGAACAGGGCAGCAGAGAGTCAAAGGAATTCCTAGGTAAATGCAAAAGTATTTCCAGAGAAAGCAAAAAGGGGTTTTGCCTCTGCAGAAAATATGCAATCATGTTAACCTCTGTAATTGTAAGGCCACGGGCCCCCGTCCTCGTGGCCGCCGCTAACCGGGGGGGCGGCAGTGCGCTCGTGCCTGTGTGCTTTGTCGGCGCATTGGGCGCCGGGAGGGGATCGCGGTGTCCGGCGGCCCCATTGGCTCCCGCTGGCGTTTTGAACGGGCGGGAGCCAATGGGGGGGCTGGGACCTCAGGCGATGGGGGGGGGGGGGTGGTGCAGAGCTCGGCGCTGCTCCTGCCCTTTCGGATTTCGAGGCGGGAGGCGCCGGACGTGAGCAAGGAGCTGGCAGCAAAACAAAACAAAAAACTATAAAAAAAAAAAGGAAAAAAGCTTATAATTAAGGATACCGTGGCCGGCGGGATGCTGACTGAGCAGCGTCGGTACGGGCTGTGGTTGTCGGGCAGCATTTCAGCGGCTGAAGAGTTGGGGCTGTAGCGTGTCATCGGCAGAGGCTTTCGGCGGCAGCGTTGTTTGGTGAGCGTGCCAGCAGCGAGTTGGTGGGGTCTGGGCCTGACAGTTTGTGCAGGGGATAAAAAATAATAAAAAAAAAATGTCGGGCAGAGGGGACAGAAAAAAGAAAGGGTCTGGCAAAGCAAAGACTGGAAGGACAGGGTCAGCTGGGGCTGCTTCCTTTGGGCCTGATGGGCTTCAAGCTCAAGTGGGCAGAGGGCTGTCCGGGCCTGGTAGTGGGCCTTCTGGGCCATCTGCTGCAGGCACCAGAGGGCGGGGGGGGGGGGGACCAGGGTCCGAGCTCCTAGCCATAGCAGAGCGTTCAGGTGGGGCGCTAGCTCTTTAGGAGGTTCAGGACACGAGGGGCAGGTGCTGAGGGGGGTTTTGGATGACCCTGTGGTTCGAGGGAGTCGAGGCAGGTCTAGGGGGCCGGCAAGAGGTTCATCGGGGCATAGAGTGGCTCATGGGTCTTTAGGAGGCCCGGTTGGGGGTCCGCTTCTTGCAGTGGGCAGTGAGGGGGCAAACATGCAGGGGGGCGGTGTGGGGTTTGAGTCTGCAAGCCCAGGGGGTTTATTGGGGGCTGCGGGGGGTGGTTACTCGCCAGCTTGGGAACATTGGCAGGGCGGGGGTCAAGGCTCTTCCCGTGCAGAGTGGCTAGGGGCGTGGCAACCACCGTGGGCTCTGGCTGGTGTCCCTTCGCCTTTTCCTGTTTTTTCTCCACATGTATCTCCTGGATGGCACTACGTGGGACATCCTTGGATGGGTGCTTCCAGACAGCTTGACGGCGTGACGGTGCGCACTGACGGGAGGAACTGAAGCTGCGGCGACGATGCGACCTGAGACTGGAGCGGCATCGATGCGACAGGGGACAGGCGTGGCTACCAAGGTGGCGTCAACTGCTGCAGGTGAGTTGGAGTTGGATGCTGGCATTGAGGTGCGGGTTGCTGGTGCTGCGGTAGAAGGTGATACTCGGTCGGCCGATAAGGGTAAGAAGCGGGCAAAAAAGAGGAGGAGGTATTCTTGTCATCAGCGTAGGCGTTCTGGATCCTCCTCTTCTTCAACCTCTGAGTCTTCGTCTGGTTCTGTTTCGGACGAGCGTGGCTGGGGTCAGGATGCTAGTGGGGATGCGGTTAGTGCCGGCAAGGTTGGAGCGGCGCCTACTGTGGTGGCTTTCTCTGAGTTGTGGGAGGGGAGTGCCAAAGAATTTGCGGCGGAAAATTCAGAAGCGTCGCTATTTAGATATTTTCCGATTACTAGAAGGTCGAAAACGGTCAGGTGATAGTCGGAGGAAGCGAAAGGAGGATGAGAAGGCTGGTAGGGTTAGGAGAGTGGTGTGGAACGTCGTGAATTGGACTCGGGCCTTCCTACGCTTGGCTAGTGTATGGGGGCATTTGCATCTGGAGCAGTATGGTATGCTTCTGGCTTATGCGGATTCCATCTTAGAGGCGTCACAGACTCATGAGGGTTGGGCTTGGCTCAACTATGATGAGAAATTCCGGGATAAGATGGAAGAGAATCATGTGCTTTCCTGGAGAACGCAAGACATTAATCTTTGGCTGACGCAGATGGCGATCAGACCTGTAGGCGGAAGTGCAAGCGGGCCGAAAGGTGGAGTGGCGATTACCGTGGGGGCGGGCCGGCCCTTTCGATCGGGCGTGCCCCCTGTGGTGCAGAGAACTCCGGGGGGGGGGGGAGCGGGGGACTTGTGCTGGCGGTTTAACAAGTCTTCATGCCCCTTTCCGGATTGCAAATTCCGGAACGCTTGCTCTATCTGTAATGGGGGCCATTCAGCACTCAAATGTGTCAAAAAGAGTGTCGGGGGAGCCGCGGTTCCCCTCCACAAGTAGCAGGGGTTTGTGGAGCTTGGCTCCCACTCCTGTGGAGGTTGATATTTTAGTTCCGTGGTTTAAGAGGTATCCTAGGAAAAAGGTAAGCTTCATTTTAGAGACTGGCTTTAGGGAGGGGTTTCGAATTCCGGTGGTGGGTAGAGTAGTGGCGAACAAGGCTCGGAATTCGCCTTCTGTTCGGAGGTTTGCGCAGGTGGTGAGGGATAAGTTGGCAAGCGAGATTGCTTTAGGTAGGGTAGCGGGCCCGTTTGAAGAGCAGCCTTTTGCTGAATTTGTGGTATCTCCGTTGGGTATCATTCCAAAGAAGGAGCCTGGAAAGTATCGATTAATACATAATCTTTCCTTCCCCATTGGTTCCTCGGTCAATGATCACATTCCTAGGGAATTGTGCACAGTGCGTTATGCCTCCATTGATGAGGCGGTTGAGCTCGTGAAGGCATGCGTGCCTGGGTGCTTGCTGGCGAAGGTGGATATTGAATCGGCCTTCCGTTTATTGCCGGTGCACCCATCGGCTTTTCCTTTGTTGGGTTTTTGCTTCGAAGAAAAATTTTACTTTGACAAGAGCATGCCTATGGGTTGTTCAATTTCCTGTGCTTATTTCAAACAGTTTAGCTCGTTTCTGCATTGGGCATTTGTTGACTGGGTGGGGTGTGGCTCTGTGGTGCATTATTTAGACGACTTCCTTTTTGTTGGTGCTGCGCAGACGGGGCAGTGCAAGGCGTTGTTGGATGGCTTTGTGCAGTTGGCTCAAGTGTGGGGTGTTCCCTTGGCGGCGGGTAAGACTGAGGGCCCTGCAACTACTCTTACCTTTTTGGGAGTTGAGTTGGATTCCATGGCAATGGTAGCTCGTCTGCCGCAAGAAAAAGTTATGAAGCTGCGGGTGTTGGTTGCGAATGCGCTGGTTTCCAGCAAGCTGACATTGCGTGAGCTGCAGTCCTTGTTGGGTTCCCTTAATTTTGCTTGCAGAGTTATCCCGATGGGGAGAGTCTTCTTGCGGCGGCTGGCAGCAGCTACTGCCGGCGTTACTAAGCCCCATCATCGGATCAGGATGTCACGCAGCCTGCGGGCGGACTTGGGGATCTGGGACGATTTTCTACGTGACTTCAACGGTACTACGGTTTTGAGAGACCGGGAGATGACTTCTGCGGATTTGCAATTGTTTACTGATGCTGCGGGGGGTTTGGGCTTGGGTATTTATTTTGGGGGCTCTTGGTGCGCGGTGGGTTGGCCGCAGTCCTGGAGGGACACAGGACTTACGAATAATATTACATTCCTGGAGTTGTTCCCCATTCTGGTCGTTATGTCGTTATGGCCTGACAGACTCCGGAATCGTAAAGTTCTTTGGTGGTGCGACAACGTAGCAGTGGTGTCTGTGATCAACAATTATTCCCCACGATGCAGGCCGGTAGCCGACCTGATGCGGCAGGTTGTTTTCGCTTGTTTGCAGTTGAATGTAGTGATTAAGGCTCGTCATATTCCTGGGAGTCATAACACGATTGCTGATGCTCTTTCCCGTTTTAAGTGGGAGCTGTTTCGGACCTTGGCGCCCGATGCGGACGAAGAGGGGGCATCGGTCCCGGAGCGATTATGGCGGTTTGGTCTCGGGACATGATGGCACTGCTGAAGAATTCAGTCTCGTCGGCAACGTGGTTAGCATATCAACGGGGCTGCTGCAGTGTGGTGTCCTTCTTGGCACTTCAGGGATGGCAGTGTGGTCTAGCCTCGGATCAGCTTTTGGGTCAGTATGTATCGGCAGCGAAGGCTGCCGGACTGTCGCGTACTACCGTTAGGAGGAATTTGGCGGGCTTCTCCTTTTTTGTGTGGGCCGTAGGGTGGGGGGCGGTGGGCGGGGGATTTTTAACGCATAGACTTCTTCAAGGTTGGGAGCGTTCCTGCCCTTCGCCGGGTGATTGGCGGCGCCCTATCACACACGACTTGCTGCGGCGTTTGTGTGGCGCGTTGCCTCAGGTGGTTTCATCCTCTTATGAAGGGGTGCTTTTTCGGGCTGTCTTTTCGATAGCATTTTTCGGCGCGTTTCGGGTGGGGGAATTGGTTGCGGAGTCGGGTCGGATTTGCAATGGGAGAGAGGTTCAAGTACATCACATGCAATTGATGGGTGGCGGGGTTCGTATCCGCCTTGCCCGTTCTAAGACGGATCAGGCGGGGAGAGGCACGTGGGTGGAATTGGCAGAGGTGCGGGGCTCTCCCTCGTGTCCTGTTGCCTTACTAAAAGCATACTTAAGCGTGCGGCCGGCTACCGACGGTTGTCTTTTTATACATCAGGATGCGCGGGTTCTTACGCGTTTCCAGTTTACGGTGGTGCTGCGGCTGGCGTTACGGTGGATCGGCGAGGATCCTGGTGCGTTCGCTCCTCACTCCTTCCGGATTGGGGCAGCGACCAGTGCTGCAGCGGCTGGTCTGCCGGAGCAGGAGATACAGCGGATTGGGAGATGGAGGTCGCAGGCTTTTCACCGCTACGTGCGTTTGTAAGGGCGGTGGGGGGGATCACTAACTGTTTTATCCTTTCTGTTACAGAAAAAGGGCAAGCATCGTGTTGCTGTTGGGTGATCGGCCACTCCTTTGTGTACTGGGCTGGTCGGCGAGCAGCGGCACGGCCGATGGGGCTGAATTTGGGACTTACAGAGCTTGAGGTGACCGTCACATGGCTGGGTGAGCGCGGACTGCGGTGGCTCCAGCTCTTGCCTTTGCTTCGGCACCACCAGCGTTCGAGAGGCGTGCCGGACGTTTTGCTGCTACATTTAGGAGGCAATGATCTGGTTTCGTGGACTTGCCGACAATTGATTCGGGCAGTTCAAAAGGACTTGGGGGTGGTGTTGGGGATGTTTCCAGGCATAATTTTGGTTTGGTCTGATATCATTCCAAGGCCGTCCTGTTGGGCTCAGAGACGGTGGTCACGTGGGGTGACCAAGATTAACCATCAAATCGGTAGATGGTTGGGGGAGCAGGGAGGCCGTCAAACTCTGCACCCTTGGGTGGACGTTGATTGCACTGGCCTCTATAGGCCGGATGGAGTGCACTTGTCCCCGGTAGGGTTGGATTTACTTCTTAACGATTGGCAGGAGGCCTTGGAAGGTATTAGGTTACGGGCGAGGGCTGGTCGCAGCTTACCTTTGGGGGGCGGCTCAGGTCGCAGCTTACCTTTGGGGGGCGGCTCAGGTCATGGCTGACCTGAGCCGGTGGCAGGATCCCAGAGGTTTCCGGGGTCCGGAGCCGGAGGCAAGCATGAGGGCGAGGGTGGGGTACCCCTGACCTGGTTAATCCCTCAGGTTTTTGCTAATAATATGGCGAAGCCGGAAGAGGGAGGGCGTGGAAAAATTGTAGGGCCGGTACCCGGCGGAAGCGGAAGCGGAAGCGGCGTCACCTTGCTACTAACATGGCTGGTGGGGGCTCGCTCTACTTTTGGGGTGGGGGGGGGGAAGTTATAATGTGTTGATTTGTATTGGTTGGTTTGTTAAAAAAGGTTATTAAAGCTGCGACCAGTTAAGACCAAGACTGTTGTCATGTGTTTTGTTTTGGATTTTGTGGTATTAGAGGGTAAAAGTTAATGGGGTGGTGGGGAGGGGCGAGAGGCGACGTGTCCGCCTTACCCGGTTATTGTAAGGCCGTGGGCCCCCATCCTCATGGCCGCCGCTAACCGGGGGGGGGGGGCGGCAGTGCGCTCGCGCCTGCGTGCTTCGTCGGCGCATTGGGCGCCGGGAGGGGATCGCGGCGTCCGGCGGCCCCATTGGCTCCCGCTGGCGTTTTGAATGGGTGGGAGCCAATGGGGGGCTGGGACCTCAGGCGATGGGGGGGGGGGGGTGGTGCGGGGCTCGGCGCTGCTCCTGCCCTTTCGGATTTCGAGGCAGGAGGCGCCGGATGTCCCGCCCGCCCACCCTTGCTGGGGGACGCTCAGTGTTTTGGGGGGTAGTGGGTTGTTGCAGCTGGGGGGGGGGGGGGGTTGGCGGGATCCCGGAGGTTTCCGGGGTCCGGAGCCGGAGGCAAGCATGAGGGCGGGGGTGGGGTACCCCGACCCGGTTAATCCCTCAGGTTTTTGCTAATAATATGGCAAAGCCGAAAGAGGGAGGGCGTGGAAAAATTGTAGGGCCGGTACCCGGCAGAAGCGGAAGCGGCGTCACCTTGCTACTAACATGACTGATGGGGGCTCGCTCTGCTTTTGGGGTGGGGGGGGGAAGTTATAATGTGTTGATTTGTATTGGTTGGTTTGTTAAAAAAGGTTATTAAAGCTGCGACCAGTTAAGACCAAGACTGTTGTCATGTATTTTGTTTTGGATTTTATGGTATTAGAGGGTAAAAGTTAATGGGGTGGCGGGGAGGGGCGAGAGGCGACGTGTCCGCCTTACCCGGTTAATAATTTTGTTTATAGAATGTAAAGGCAAAACTTTGAATACAACAGGTGAAAGCAATGAAATCTGCCATTTTTGCTGCGCTTAGTCTCCTTTTTGTAATTTTTTTTTAAAGAAGGCAGGCAAATGCTGTGGAATTGACAGATTTCATCATTTTTAAAACTTTTATTCAGAAATTGTTCCATTAAAATCTATGGTGAAGGGTTTCACAAATAAGCAAATTGTGTGGTGAATTTTCATAGCTGCCTGCCAAGTAAGAAAATGACTTTTGTGGTATATATTTAGATGCTGGGAACTTAACTGGAAGTACAGGAATTTAACATTGTTTAAACTTTGAAAGTCAAATTGTGCTGAGTACATAGACCTACTAGATTCATCTGGATGCACCTTAACAGCTCATGAAGAAATGTAAAATTTTAATTGTCACATCTTAAAAAATGACTAATTTTACACAAGCAGTACTTCTATGAAAAAATGTGTAAATTATAGGTCTGATTCTGTCCCAATGGGACATCCATCCCTGCTATTTGTGCCCTCCCCGCCTGCTTCTAGCCTCCCCATCGGTTGTACAGGGAGGTTAGAAAGGGGCGGATCAGGGGAGGAGGTAGGGTGGGTGGTGGGCGGTCACCGGCCTTGGATGTACAGGGCCGATTCTAATGTCAGCCCTCTATATCCAGGGCTGGTGACTTGTGTGGGGAAGTTATTCTACCTCCAATGTTGAATAACTTCCCTGGATGTCTTTTTTCTGCGGGTCTGGGGCAGGGAGGTCCCGAGGACATTCCCCGCAGACCAACCTTGGCTTTAGAAGGCCGGATCAGGGATTGGCCTATGGGAAAAACCTTTGTTCAGCTGGCGGCTGGGATCTCGGCTTTACAATGGAGCCGCGGTACCATGGCAACCGGATGCTATGGTGCTGTGGCTCCATTGTAAAGCCCTGAGTTAGTCGGGCTTTCCCTGAATGTGAAGGCCAGGCTGAACCGCAGTCCCGGCATGCACGTACAGGGCTGTTCGCAATTCTGGTCCCATGGGACTAGACATGCCCCACAGGATCAGAATCACGACCCCCTCTGTACGTCCAGTTCAAACTGGATGTACAGAGGGGCTGTACGTCTGGGTGGAATGAGCCTGTATTTGTAAAGGGAGTACAATTTCCAAGAACCAATTTAAAGAGTGTGAACTGTATTTGACATTCTGTACCTGAATGCAGATTTTGTTCTCACAGTGATGGTCTTTTTGTTGGTACCAGTAATGAGACATTCAAATGTTAGTAAAGGATGATGTGCTCTTCTTTGTCTTAGTTTAGCTTCAAAATTATGCATTACATGGTACTTAGAATTTGTATTTTTTACAGTACACTCAATTCCAATTCACCTGAAAGAAGAAGATAGATCAAAGGGTCCCAACAAATATCTAGTCTCATGATGGTTTTTGAAAATTCAGTATAATTATGGCACCTGTGATGTTACTATTTTCCAGACTTTCACTGTTATTTCTACACTTGTGCTGGACAATCTCTTTTTTATCTGTAGTCTTTAGATCTTTCTCTTGTTTCCATTTTCTGTTCTTCAAATTAACTTGTAAGTTACAATAGTCTCTCTTCATGATGAAGTCTTATCTTCCACTCTGATTCTCGTTACCCCACTCTTAAATCATCATTAATGATTAGCAATTGTTTCTTGCATTCAAGTCAAGCTTCCGAAACTTGCACAAAAGGTTCTTTATACCAGATCACCACCATACCTTTCTTCTTTTCTTATCTTCCATATCTCTCTCTGAATGCTATGCTCTTTACATGACAACAGACTTCACATTCTCCCACCCTTCAAAGCCAGGCTTGAATCTACCCATCGTTCTGCATTCTTTTTCTGAGTTCCTAACCTTTGGAATTCCCTGCCTCTGTGTCTTTGTACCCTGTCTTTAAATTACAACTAAAAACTCATTTATTTTTACAGGCTTTCGGGGCCTAGGTTAGCCAGTGGACCAGGAAGTCCCTTTCTGCTGTCTTCTTAAACGCCTTGCTCTCTTTGTTACAGCTGCTCTTCTTTATTTCCTGTTATTTTATGGCGTTCCTTTCTGAATTTTTCCCAAATTTTAATTCATTTGTAAACTGCCTTGCCTTTAACACTAGAAGCCCCAAAGTGCGTCAATTGACCAAATGCATCTTCAAAGTTGTATACCAGCGTCTCTGCTAGGACCATGTCAGTCATGTTCCATGACTTTTTTGGCAAGGTCAAGATGTTCAAATATGTATATCAAAAATTAATGACAGATGCACGAGCTAGCGGGAAAATAAATTTATACCTAGAAGCCCCAAAGTATGTCAGTTGACACACTCAATTGTCTTGGATGCGTCAATTGATGTACTTTTGGGCTTCTAGGTATAAATTCATGTTCCCACTAGGTGGCACATCTCAATCACTGTTTACAGTTTTACTCTGACATTACAAACAATAAACACATGATGACGTCATGTAATGACGTCACATACTGCACGTATTTAACAAATAAGTAACTTCACATTAATTCACATCTGCATTTCATGCTAAACGCAGTCGTTATGATAATGCGTCAATTGACACACTTTGGGGTTTCTAGGAAAAATTCCTTTTGGGGCTTCTAGTGTTAAATACAAAGGCAGTACACAAAGTTTTAATAAATATAATAAACATATATATTTCAGCCCTTACTACAAATTGGTGTATGTTTACTAATGTGAGCTAATGGTTTGCATGAGGTTTAGTGAGGGACTGTGGTACCTATCGCCAAGGACACCAGTTTTGGTAAAAATCCCACACAAACCACTTAATGAGTGATTGGATGGGAAATGACTGGGTTAGGAGCAGAGAGTAGGCATTGCCTGCCTATTGTGATTAATGTGGGCATCCTCAGCACACGTTAACCATCACTGTTGCAGTTAATTCCAGTGCACTTCCCATCATCTCAATGGGTAGCTTTAAGTATACCTGCGTTAATTAAGGTTGCAGCTTTAGCATGGAGAGGTGTTAACTGCTTGGAGACTTATCTGGAATACCCCCAACAGCATCAGTTGGCCACATCTCCCACACTAATTTTTGGCACTAAATGTATGCTAAGAGACTGATTCTTAGCACAGTTTAGTACGCATGTCCCATTATCTTTAAATTAAAAATGCCATTACCTCCCACTCATTGTCTATTGGAACTCAAAGAAAATTTATAATTTCTTACTTTCTTTGAGAGTTCCAAGGAACAGATATATCTTTATATTTATCTGTATTCCATAAATAAAATGTTTCACCCCATTCTGGTAGCAAAATGGATGAACTGACCCCGTGTATTTTCAAAAGAAAGTTTTTTTGTTTGTTTTATAGGAAAACAAATCCCATTTGCATTCAAAATGACCAATAAACAACAAATCTTACACTGTCCTTTCAAAACTGTATTTTAAAGTAGTATTTTTGTTCTGGGTGAGAAAAAAAGTTAAAGGTTCCTAACCAATTAACAACTTTCAAGTACATTTATATCAGCATACATTTCCATTGGTTAAAAAAGAATATTTCTGTGTTTAACACCTTCCCCCAAAATAAAAATAAATGAAAATTAATGTACACATGACATTATTTTGGCACTGTATGATTTTTTTTAAAAACATTTTTTAAATACTTAGAGGACGGGTTATACAAAACTGTAAACTATTTTCAAGTTTCACTTTTTTAAATTTCACCTTTCAAAAACTGTCACTAAAAAAAAACAAAAAGGCAATTTTTGAAAGGATATAAGAAGTGATTAATGAGGAAACACCTCTTGCCACAGTTACTTCCTTCAACAGAATGGGATAAATGGCTGTCCAATAGGAAGCTTACTGTCCAAGAACAGGAAGTGCCCACCCATCAGTCACACTGTTACACCTGTAGAGTACACAAAGATGGCTCTTTAGGTTATTTTATTTTAGATTCTTTGTTGTTTTTGTTTTTTTCAATCTTTATTTTTTATCTCTTTTTTCTTTTCTTTTTTTCTTTCTTTTTTTTTTTTTTTACAAAATCTCTACATTTAAATCACTTTGCTAGAAACATTTTTTACATTTGTTAAGCAGGATCTGCTCTGTGAAAAAAGACAAGGATCAAGGTCTTATTTCATGCAGAAAATGCAAATTAAAATTAATAAAAATGAGTGTTTGCTTTCTGTTCAATTTTTTTTTGTTTGTAACTGTACAGGATGCAATGCAGCCACTCAGAGTACATTAAGAGGTTTTAACAGCAGTTTTCCTGAAATTTACATTAGCATATTTATGAAGTAATGTCAAAGTCATTGGTTTCCTGTCCTTTTAAAATAATTGTTATTTTTGGCCATGCTTCTTGACCTTGTTTCTTCTTGTCCAGTGAGAGATATGCATGAGAGCAGCTTAGGAAGATGACATATCGGCTCAATGTCATGGATGACCTTTAATTCCCTCTAAATAATGACCTGGTCCTAAGAACAAAAGTTGACATCCATCAAAACATCCAGTGTCTGTAACATCCAACTTATTTTAATCAGGCCTAGCTGTGAGATAGAGTAAAACTATTGTCATTTTTGTCCCATCAAAAGATCAAATGTTTTCTCTCTTTCTGCATAAACACGGGATACCATAACTTCTTATGGCAGGCTTACATTTGGAACCAGATACATCTGAATAAAATTAGGATCATCTGGCCAATCCTTGTTAAAAGTGGCCATTCCAAACTACTGTTGGCTCAGCTCCCTAGCCATGCAAATATTTGACAGCTCTGCCGACCAGCAGCAATAGCAGAAAATGGAAAAAAGTGGTAACTGCATAGGCTCTTTCTGTACAGTATCTAGATACATTATTTCTGCCTTTCATACAAGGAATATAGATAGCATTTTTTAGAGTGGGATGGAATTCTTGAAAAAATACAAATGTTTCATCATGACAGCACGATAAAAGTTTGAGCATAATTTATGGAGTTAGTTTACAGGCTGGTGATAAAAGCCCCAAGATGGGCCAACTGAAAACTTCAGTAGGTTTCACTCCTCCATCACTGACTTTGTGACACTAAACAAGCCACTTAATGCCTTTGTGCCCAAAACTAGGTTGAAAGCTCTTTTGTGGGGTGAAAGCTTATAACCATGCAACTTATCTTGAACTGTTCTCTATAGATTTATGTGTTATATGAACAGTATTAATATTATTATTACAAGTTTTAAGAATGGCATCCTTCAGACATGGGGCTAACTGGTATGAGGTTGTGCTATATGGTTCATGGAATAGTGAACTATCTTTTTATTTGAATCATGGAGGTGTATTGCCTATTTCTAAGTATATAGAACATACTCTTCTGCCTCATCACGGTGCTTCCCTTTAAATTAATACAAATGGGTAAGTTGTCTTAGTCCTGTAAGTAAGGGTTATATGAACACCCATTCTGTTAACTTATGCTTAGAAACCACACTTTAAAGGAGAAGCTCAAGATGAAAAAAAAAAAGACCAGATACTGAACAAAGTACTTACTTTATCCATTAGGTAATATTCACCTAAAAAGAACCAACGATAACAAAGAGGTATCTATGACAGTTGCTGTATAAAAATGACAAATACTTAAGACTACCATACCTATCCTTTCTGTAGTGCTACTAAGATGTATGCAGCACACACACAATACCCAAAACTGATAAACCCAACTTTAACTTCAAGAGTATCTATATGTAGATGATGTATATTTGCTCCAAGTGCACTAAAGTAACCATACACAATACAACCACAATGGGCCAGATTCATAACTGTGTTCTCTCTAACTTGGGGTAAAAAGGGTTAAGAGAGTCCAGTGCGGAAAACACAGTAGCTAATGAAAACCCATTTTATGTGACTGCCCTTCAGAGGACCCAAGAACATTCAAGCCCTTCCGAGCTAGTCGCTCTATGTTTATACACTGCTTTCATCTAATAAAGAATAACCAACCTGGGTGTAAGGCTAAAGCATGAATTTGTACTTGGGCACCTTGTAGCTACTTTTCAAAGATCAACGGCCTGGGTAGCTTCACTTTGAAAATTAGCTGCAGGTAAGAGAGTACTCGTGGCATGCACACTTTACACCTGCTAATTATGTGGGCAATCGATTAGGGGTAAAGACAGCAGGCGGGCATATGAAAAGGTCTATGTTTATACACTGCTTATTTCCCCCAACCTAAATGCATTCTTAAGCAAGCATCTCTCTAACCTCTTTAAAAGCACGTGTGCTCTGAAAGCTGGTGAATAGATTTACAATTCTGAGGACAACTTTTGGCCAAGTCAGATTACCTGGGAAATTCTGTTAACAATAACATAGATGTAGGGTCACTTCATAGCACACATTTAAAATTTCTAAATCATAACAAACATATTTCCCTCATGGAATGATGTGTGTCGTGTAACTGTTTTTTGACATAAAAATAAAATTGCCAGTCTAACAAAGTGGTGCGCCTGATTACTGGACTTTTTTCAACCTTCAGACAAGACTGAGTCTGGACAGATGCAGGGAATGCGTTTACTTCATGAGTTGCGAACAACACATGATGGATGGCTTTAGCCATTCATTATGAGTGAAATGAAATATGAAACATGCACAGAGCTTGAAGTGATATATTCCCTTTTTTTACACTGTGTCACAGGGCGTATGTAGCACACAGAGGAGTCAGATAAGCAGGACCTAATAAAATGTTGCAGATTAAATTTTATTCACAGTCGTAAGTGGGAGGACAGATTTCTGTAACTCGTCAGAAGCAATATTTGAAATCTCTGCTTGCCAGATAAACCTGGTCACCTAAACCAACCATTATTCCTACTGATTATGCTGCTCTGTACATGAATGACAATTTATTTCAAATACCTTAAATTAATTTCAGATATGACTGGCTCAGGTTATTTTGTAACTTAGTTAAAGATCAAAAACTTATGCTCAAAAAAACTAGTCTATGAGGTGTCACCGGTGTCTCTGTCAGCTACCCCTATGTTAAAGATGTAAACCTAGAGAACTTTGACGTCCTTTCTCCGCCACTCATCATGTGGCATTGAGCAAGGCACTTAACCTCAGAATTGAAGGATAAGTTTTTCAGTCTAGGGACACCAACTTTCTACAGAACACCACAGGCTACAATTATTTTGGACTGAGTGAAATTGTCCTAGTGACTTTTGTGTCATCATCAACCACAGTTGCCTTGTGATTCTAAAGCAGTTCGCCTGACATAACTCATACCTGAATAATTATAGCTACACTGCATCACTATGCCAAAATCCACAATTGGTGCCTAGAACACCAAAATCATAAAACAAAGGTATAACATTTCCTATTTAGTGTTTGTTAAAACAGAGATGCTACTGTGATTAAATTCATTTATATTTTAGCCAGATTTGCTAAATGATTTCTCACATCACTGGGGCAATTTGCAAAACCATGCAGTGACATGCAAAATCTGTGGGTGCTCTTACCCACACATTTCAAAAGAGAAGTATGAGTGTGCTTGCCCTTTCAAAATTGACCAAGGAAAATGTACTGGTAGAGATTTGCCCTTTTTTTCTGCAGGTACTTTTCTGACAAAAACCAAGCGCACAGTTTAGAAAATGCAAAAACATTCTTTATTTCCTTCCTTGCCTATCCTTGCCTTCAGGAAGGCTTCCATGGATATGCAGGTCAAACTATGCACGTGCCTTGACCTGCCTATAGAGTGGGCAATTTGCAAAAAGCTCTTTTATCCTGGTAAATAGTCATTTGCATAAGTAAATAGTTTTCAAAATTTCCCTCTTTGTGATGGTTGTCTAAATGGTTGAGAAATGTGACCTAGGATTCAGAAAACCGCTTACAGTGAACTTCTGCTTTTCCTAGAATACCGCACTGCATGAACCAAGTCACTCCAGCAAGATTCTACCTACTGATGCTGTATGTGCCAGAAATAGGAAAACAACTTAACAGGTATGCATTGCAGGAACTAAAGATGGAAAATCTACATCTCTCTATGGCAGGGGTTCTCAATCCAGTCCTCAGGACGCATTTAGCTAGTTAGGTTTTCAGAATAACCACAACAAATATGCATGAGGGAGATTTGCATTCATTGGAGGCAGCATACACAAATGTCTCTCATGGTTATTCAGAAAATCTGACTGGCTAGGTGTGTCCCAAGAACTGGGTTGAGAAACCCTGCTCAATGTAATTTAGAACATTTTGTTATGAGACCAGGCTGTATAATTTCTGCATATGTGATATTCATATTCTTAAAGTGACATGATCTTTTGACATGTCCTATGCTATATCAATGGGGCAAATTTGAAAATTGTGCAGGGAGGTGCAGAGTTTGTGGTTACTTCTAGGGACCAGTATTCAGCTGTGGTTGCTTTAAATAAACCCAAATATTCAGCACTAGAACTTATCTGGCATGTGGTGCTGGGTTCGCCAGACAATAGCGTTTATATCTGATTAGGGCAGATGACAAAATCCAGTTATAGTTAGGGCACCTATTGAGATGACCTAACTTTAACTAGTTTAGCTATCTGGATAGTGGCTGAATATCACCACTGACTGGATGGCGACTGGTATTGCCCCCAGTCTGCTCACAGATCACCCTCGTTTTAACCAGGCATTTTTACATGGATAGTACCCCTGAATATTGGAATCGTCACGTTATAGTGATTTAGCAGATCTGCTTTGAATATGCCCCTTACTTTATACCGCCTTTTAAGGGAACATAAGCATGGGTTTTACTTTGAAATTTGCCTAGGGAAAGTGAACCTGCAGAGATTAAAACTACCTTTTTTCTGCGGATACCCTGGAAAAACAACCTGTGCTATTTTCCCTGATAAACAACCCATGTTGTTTTCAAAATGCAAAACCACATGCATTATTACCCCTCCCCCAACTTAACCCCTCCCTCTGACCCCACCTACCTTTCTCACAGGCAAACTTATGAATGATAATCACTGCAGGTACTCTGACCCAAGTATAGGGGTGGACAATTTTCAGTTAACCTATTAATCTGATTGGATGGCTTTTGAAAATCTCCCTCTCTTTGATCATTCTAACAGGCTTCCTTTCATCATGGTAATAGGGGTAAAATTCCCAGAAAATCAGCAAATTCACTACAAAAGAACTCTCAGTACATACATACGTAGCCAAGATTGAGGAGTGAGCCTGAACATTGCAGAAATGAGCCTTTAGAACTATGAGAACTAGCTTAAGGTATTAGTTTTCCCATAAATTAAAGCTTCCACAAAAAAAAAGCTTCTTGCAGTCAGGCAATAACTTGTTGGCATTAAGAAGTAAAGCCGTATAAAGGTTTATTCAATGCCAGCTATAGAGCTTCAGGATGCACCATTTTTGCAGGAATTTGTCAAGTTAACATTTTTAAGCCGATTTTACTTAAGATTTTAAAATCAAGTATTTAGCACTGAAAATATTCATTTTTGCCATAGCAGCTTTTTTGCAGGAGGTTTCACTTCATAGGTAAGCCTCTTTTACCATTAGTATTAAGAAATAAAAATTAATAAATTACTATTAAAAATGCACATTTCATTCAATTCCTGATTGTCTTTGGGAGATATTAGCATTTTTCTGTGTAGTAAGCTTTTTCGAAAGTCAGTCCCATTAATTGTAATGTATTGACAATATTATTCTTTCTCCCACCCCCCCAAAAATGACACATAGAGGCATGTGTTCTAAATTGTGCTAACCGTTAACATAGGGTTTGACACGCGATATGGATGCCATGCTAACAACTAGACCTGGAGCCCTAGCTAAAAATCTCATGCTAACAGATTAACATGCAATTGGGTGTGGACTGGGTAGGTTAGGGAGGCAACATGGGCATTGATGGCCCATCACAGTAAGCATAGGCATTTTGGGTGTATGCTGATTGTGTCTGTTCCCATTAGTATGACCCCCACCTAACACTACCTAAGTGGGTGACGCTAAGTGCTCCTATATGCCGGTTAGTGCAGTACTGTGTGCTAGCAGCATGCTATCTGCAAGAGGATGGATACACAAGTCCCTCAAAATTAGAACAGGCCTCAATGCTAGCTTGGCAGCACAATTGTGTGCGACTGGCACATTCCTTATTAAAAATGCCCTATAATGGCATATAATGGAGGAGTGGCCTAGTGGTTGGGGCAAGATACTTCAGGCCAGAAGGTCAGGGGTTCAAATCCCACTAGAGAACAGCAACCTTGGGCCGGAAGGACTGGGGTTTCTTGTCCCACAGGTGCTCCTTGTGGTCTTGGGCAAGCAACTTAACCCTCCATAGCCCATGTTCCCTGTAAAATGGTTATCTCCAAGTTATAATGCCCTGTTCAATGTAATTTCAGTTTGTTCAATGTAAACCGCACTGATGCAGAATAGCGTGGTATATAAGAGAATGTAAATAAATAAAATTATTCTCCAATTTTATGAGATCTCTACAAGGCAAACCATAGGAAAAATGGTAGAGAATGTATTGTTTCAGATAGAAAGATGTCAGATTGCACCACTTTTAACAAAAGTGCAAAAGATCAGGCAAAATTTAGGTTGTGTATCTCTTTGCCCCAAAACTTAAGGACCCTTTTATTAAAGGTTAACACACATTAAACACCATTGCATCCATATAAATAAAAGGGCTGTGGGTATTTAATGCATGTTAGCTTCATTAACACATGCTAAAACCTTTATTAGCCTATTAATAGTTAACAATTTTCTCCAGGAAACAATATTAGAAATCTTCCCTTCCACTCAGGATTATCCTGGCACTTAACATTCATCCTTCTTAAAATTATTTTGCATTATGTAGAAAAATAAAGACACAGACGTGTCACAACTCTGCACTTTTGAGACAACAAGGTTTGCCAAAAGGCATAAGTTTCTACAAGGTAAAAATGTGCATAAAAAGATTTTAGCGAATAGATACACCGAAAAATGTCAACTGATTTTTGCTCCTGTCTAAGTTTATCCCAAGAAGCCTTAGAGCAGAAAAATATACCATAGCGAGACACTTGTTTTGTATTATATGCAAAAAATGGTAATATCACCATAATTAAACATGATCTGCCATATTATGGGAGCCACTGTCCTCAATACGATTAAAGGTGAAAGTGATTTTTCTAGTATGCAAAGGAAGGCCACAGCATTACAAAGTTACCTTGACACAATTCTCCAAGAAGCAGCCCTTGATCTATCCACTGAGTGTTCCCTCAAAGTGTGTCTGTAAGTTATGTTTATTCCCAGTAGGGACATTTTAGGTCAGTCTTGGTTTTTAATATAAAGCCCCTCTGTTGTGTTGTACTTCTAGTCTCTGCTTCCACCTACTGAAAGCAGTGCTACATGTCCTATAATGCATCAGGATAGTGATGCCAGAAATCCAGGACTGGCCTCAAATGCCTCAACTGGAAGTGGGTCACTTGGTAGTTGTGCAACCTAGTCTTCAGCTACTGCATTGTGTCTCTGAGGTGAAGCCTGCATTGCAGTGGCGCCAAGAAAACAATCCCCATGGACCTTTATTGCCCCTGACCTAGCTACATGCAATTGTGTATTTATGGCCTAATTTACCAAATTTTCCTCCTTGAAGAATGGACTGCGAAAACCCCTTAATAATTCATGTCTTTAATTTTAAAATGACCTCAGAGAAGCTGAACAAATTGACAAGTACTGCTGTGGTTACCATACTTCTGGCTTTCAAGTTTTCAGTGCTTTATATCTACTTTTTGATGCATAGGCAGTTGGGAACCTAGAAACATTAACCATGGCACCTGTTTAACCCTTGAGGATGTTTTCAAATGGAATTTGGGACAGCAGAACTATGAATTCCAAAAGCAAACATCATTGAATTCACAGAGGCACTTTTAGGATAGTTTTGCTCCATGAACTTAGACAGTAAGCAGACAACAACTTTCCTATGTTTAGTCTATTTGCTGAAACTATGGAAGTAGGATGCTGATTGCATGTCAAGGAGAATATTAAAGGATCTTTTTCTAAAGCCCTTTAGGGTGCTGCACTTAATACACGTTTAGCACCAAAACTAACAGGCGCTAAGTACAAAGGCTCTTTACTGACTGTTGTGGGCATCACCAGCATGTTCTTGGCACCAACACATACCTTAATGTGCAGTGCAATTAATCTGAGTTCCCCTAATGCCCCTATGTTAATTGCCACATTGACAGTGCCTGATATGTACTCCTGCATTAATTGCAATGTGCTCTTCATGCCCCCACTCCACTCATATTCTGCCCATTCCCCACCCCTTAGCTCAATGAACAATTAATGTGTATTTTAGCAGCTTGTAGCTGCCATGCTCATGCAATCACTGCTTAGCAGGCTTAAGCAATAGAGTCCCTAAATGAGATCTTGACATTGTAGCTGTATTTGGACATGATCTTTTAGACTGTAGAACCATTTATTTTTGATTATGGAATTATGTTTTGATCCATGAGACTGTGTCTATGAAGTCCATAGTTCCTTAAATATAAATCCTGAACATAATAGAATGCATCACTTCAAGGACTTATGGGCCCGATATTCAGTTGGGTGGGCTATGCGCCACGTCGAAACATAGCCCTGTCCACTGACCTCTAAACCCGGATATTCAATGCTGCGGCGATGACATTGAATATCCAGGTTAGGCACAGAGGGAAGTCACCTGCAGAGCCTGACTGGGTAGCAGCAATATTGGCCCACCACAGCTAGAACATCCACAGCTAGAACTAGGCGAGCCAAAAGCTCACCTAATTTTAGCCAAGGATGGCTAACCGGGCAGCAGTCCAATATCAACACTACCCAATTATTAGGACTCCCCACTTCCGTTCTGCACTGGAACACCCCCAACATGCCCCAATGATAACCAGAAAGCATCGGGGCGTGTAGGGGACATAGACAGGAATATTCAATGGCACTGTGTACTGTAGGTGCCATTGCTTATTCCCGTCTAAGGCATTTACACGGTTTAGACCGTGTAAATGCCTTTCAAATATTGGGCCCTATATGTTTAGTTCACATTATTAAAGGACACCCACTGTTCTGTGGCACAGATTAGCATTATTATTACATTTGTTCAGAAAAAAGAAAACAGAAATATACATATACCAATTGATAATTTCTTTCTATACCTGTTTATAAGCAACCTTATCTTTTATATAGTATCCTTAATACTCTATATACCATACCCCTTCATGGTGGGTATGTTATATGCCTAAAGGGCAGAATATGAAAGTGTGTGTATGGTTGTACCATAGAATTGATATGGTCAGATACGGATTGACTCAGACTGTTGTCTATCACACCTTTCCAGTAAGGAAGGAATTTTCATGATGAACTGGGCAATAGAATGGACATTTCTGCAAGAACAATCAATAAGGCAGATCTTCTTCCCCCCCCCCCATCCAATTTGGAAATGTTTGAATTTGGAACTCTAAATTTTGACTGAGGAAACAAGTCTCTCATTTCCACCTGTCTTTTGGTCATAACTTGGCCAATCTTGCTGTGTTTTATTACATATTTGATAATATTCTGCAAAGTCATGAAATTATTGTCCAATGATACATATTAAACACAACCTTGCTACTACTAGCCATTATAAACCTAGTAGTGAAACAGCCCCATCTTAAAATTAAATTCAATTTCCCTGTCTATATGTTCAAGCAATATCCTCTCAACTTTTCCATATACCAAATGTTATTAATATTTCTTTCTCAAGTATTTATTTTAAAACATTAATAATACCCTATCATGTAATCATAATCATAGAGTATCATATTCTGGTATGATATTGTGTTGTGGCATGTTTACAGTAGTGATGTTAATGTGAGGAATGTGTATGTGTATTCATTTTGTGGAAGTCCTAGTTTTTTCTGGTTCAAAGTTATAATCTGATTTGTGAGATAAGTTTGCACCAATAAAATAGAAAGACAAATGTTTTACCTTTGTAGCACTAAAGGAAATCTACCGACACTGAAAAGATTTGGATCATGTCCGAATCTACAAATAATTCCATTAATAGCATTTTAAAGGTGAAAATCATTGGCTTTAACTTGGGAGGATTAGTACATTGGGTCATTTTCAAAGCTTTCTATATGGGTAAACAGTTGTTTACCTGCATAAAAAGCCCTACCAAATGCTGACCGCCTCAGTATGTGTTCAAAACATTTTGTCTCTGTCAAGAAAGAGGCAGCAATAGGGCAGGGTTAGATCTGGGGAGGGAAAGTATATGGTCAAGTCTTTTATTTGGAAAAAGCCTGTTTAAATTTCTAAGGGTATATTTGCAGTAACCGAGGTATCCGGATGCCCCAACCCATCATCAGCCACCACCCCCCCCCACCCCTCTCACCTCCCACCACCCCTTAACCCTTCTGACAAAGACAAGCAGACATCAGGAAGTGGTGCAATTGCTTGGTCGCAGCTTTTATTTAAAGGTATTAAAGCACCGGCCCAACATGGGCCCAACTCAACATTCATAACAATAACCAACCCCCCCCCCACCCGTCCTCCGGATGACGCTCCCACCAGCCATTTCTAGCAAAGTGGTGCATCATCCACACCCCCCGTTTCCCCCCTACCGCCCGCCTCGCCATGTTATTAGCAAAGGCCGGCTCCAGGGTTGCCAATTTCCGGGCAGAGACCCCCAGCCGGGACGTCTCCCCCAACGAAAAGAATAGTGCCGCTCCTGTGGAAAGCGGCATAAAGCTGAAATGCCCCCCGGGTCAGCGAGCACCTGCTCGCCAACCCGCCACCGGCGCGAAGGTAGGCTACTATCCTTGTGCCGCCCCCACCACCAAAAGCTGCGACCAGCACCAAGACTCCAATGCCTCCTGCCAATCATTCAAAAGCAGGTCCTGTCCCACCGGGGCAAGATGAACCCCATCGAGCCGATATAGGCCGGCACAGGAAACGTCCGCCCAAGGGTGAAGGACCTGTCGCCCCCCCGTCTGCTGAACCCAGCGCCCAATCCGCCTGTTAATCTTAACCAGGCCCCTCGACCAACGCTGCCGGGTCCAACAGGCCGGACGGGGCACAATGTCTGACCAAATAATAGCCACCCCCGGGAGGAGCTCCCGCAACTGAGCAATGTCCCTCTGTACAGTCCGGATGAGCTGCCGGAAAGACCAAGCCACCAGGTCATTGCCGCCGAGGTAGAGCAGCAACCCCAGCGCCCGCCGCCACAGTCCGATCTCCGCCTGGACCCGAGTCAGGAGCTGCCCCCAGTGCATGCCACGTTGACCCATCCAGCAAAGCCGCACTCCAGATGTGGCGAGACCAAGATGGGCACCCAACGGCCGGACTGCCGCCCGACGCTCCGCCCAGTAGACGAAGGAGTGCCCAATGATCCACCAGTCGCCGGAGCAAACGCCACCTGAAAGCAGAAAACAAGCGGACTGCCACCAGCCGGCAACTCTGAAATAGGAAGAAGACATTAGTAGCCCCCCAGGCCCCCCCCAGGGACCCCAGTCCTGACGCCCGCAGGGGCTAGACCGCACCACCGGGAGTCACCGGGCGCACATACCCAGCATAGGCCCCCGAACGCCACCTGCCGATGCGCTGGATAACCTGACCGTCCAGACCCGCAGCCGCCGCACTAGTAGCCGCCCCGATCCGGAACGAATGCGAAGCATACCGGCGGTCGGCGCAACCCAAGGCACGCAGCACCAGACGCAGCACAGCCGTGAACTGGAACTGAGTCACCGGGTTGCCATCCGCGTGGATGAAAAAATAGCCACACGCCGCCGACCGCCGCTGAACGTAGGTGCAGAGCGCGCGAACCGGGCAGGATAACAAGGGAGGGATGGGACTTACGAGGACCCAGCTCCCCTTCCCAGACTGATCTGTCTTTGAACGCGGTATAAAAATCTGCGCCTGTTCCGCGTCCACACGAACGTGCGAAATGTCGAGCCCGCCAAACGCCCTGCGCCGGGCGGAGCAGGGAACAAGCTCGGACACCCAAAACACACCAAAGAAAGCCGTGGTGAATAGCGCATGAAACAAGACGGCCTCAAAGCCCGAGGCCACCAGGCGCGGCAAAGCCTCGCAGATTCGCAGTAAAAGCTTGTGCGAAACCGGGAGCCTCCAGTCCCGCGACGCAGGATGCACCCGAGCCCAGCCTGCCAGCAACCGCCGAACCAAAAAGGACATACGGGGGTTACCCCAGCCTGTGGCCTTGCAAAAGAAGGAGAACCCCGCCAACGCTCCGACGACCGCCGACCAAGCCCAGCCCTCATTCTTAGCCGACAAAACAAACCGGCCGACAAGTCCATCGGGAACCACCCCCCTGACCAGCCCTGCGCACGAAGGAACGCACTCACCTGTGAGTAGCCCCGCCGGTACGACGCCCAGGTACTGCGTGCCACCGACGCGGCCAATAAGGACATCACTTCAGGGTCCCAACTGTCCAGAGATGCTCCGGGACCCGTGAGGCCAGCTCGTCCGCCCCCAGGGCCAGTCGCCGGAACAATGCCCACTGAAAACGGGATAAAGCGTCAGCAATGGAATTCTGGGCGCCCGGCACGTGCCGTGCTCGAGCGGTGACATTAAGACGCAAGCAGGCAAGCACGAACACCCGCATCAGCGCAGCTACACGCGGACAATGAGGCACGTGCCGGTTAATGACCCCCACCACTGCGGCATTGTCACACCAAAACACCACCCGCTGGTTACGCAGCTTGTCCGGCCATATCTAGAAAACCGCCACGATCGGGAAGAGCTCCAAGAAGGTGATGTTCCGCGTTAAACCAGAATGAACCCAATCCGCCGGCCAAGGCTCCGCACACCAGGCCCCATGACAGAAAGCACCGAAGCCAGAACTGCCAGCTGCATCGGTAAACAACTGCAGATCGACATTCAAGAGCTCAGGCAACTGCAGCATGGAGCAACCATCGAAACCCATGAGGAACGCATCCCAGATCCACAAATCCTCCCGCATCCCAGCAGAGACCCGGATCCGATGATGAGGGAGCCGGAGGCCCGCCATTGCCAAAGATAAGCGCCGCGCAAAGGGGCGCCCCATGGGAAGAACACGGCAAGCAAAATTGAGGTGCCCTAGCAGCGACTGAAGGACCCGGAGGGAAACCTTAGCGGCGGAGCCGACCGAAGCCACCAGTTCACGCAGCCGCTGGACCTTCGGCGCCGGCAAATGTACAACCATCGCGACCGTATCAATCTTGATGCCTAAAAAGGTGAGGCAAGTGACCGGCCCCACCGTTTTTCCAGCCGCAATAGGAATACCAAAGTCCACGGACACGCCCAGGAAAGTCCGCAGGAGAGCGGAACAAGTAGCAGTCCGCTCCGGCCCGACAAACAGGAAATTGTCGAGGTAGTGGACCATGCTAGAGACCCCCGACTGCCGCTCGACTACCCAGTGCAAGAAGGTGCTGAAGGCCTCAAAATAGGCACAGGAGATCGAGCAGCCCATAGGCATGCACTTATCGAAGTAGAACTGCGCCTCAAAGCGAAAGCCGAGCAAAGGGAAAGCCGCAGGATGGACAGGCAATAAACGAAAAGCCGACTCGATGTCCACCTTGGCGAGCAAAGCCCCAGGCCCACACTGGCGCACCAAGGACACGGCCGCATCAAAGGAAGCATAACGTACCGTGCAGAGCTCGCGGGGTATGCGGTCGTTGACAGAATCGCCCGGAGGGCAGGAGAGGTTGTGGATCAGCCTGAACTTACCTGTCTCCTTCTTGGGAACCACTCCCAATGGCGAAACCGTGAACGGGGAAAAGGGGGGCGCCAAAAAGGGGCCCGCAACCCTACCCAGAGCACACTCCTCCGAATTCTTCCTACGCACAAAATCGCCGTGTTCCTGCACCGAAGCAGCATTCTGGAGCCCACCCCGTGCGGACGCACCCTGAACCGGGATACGGAAGCCCCCTGAGAACCCCTCTAAAAGCAAACCGGCCGCCTGCCCGTGACGGCACCGCCCATACTCCACCAACCAAGGGCGCATCGCCTCTATCCGCACGGGCGTAGTGGCCAGCCTCCCACATCCGGCCTCACTTACCTCCAGAGGGGGCTCCTGCGACCCCTTTCCGGCTACACTTAGTGGCAGCGTGGGCGCCCCCGCACAAGGAACAGGCATGCTTAAATTTGCAGTCGGGGAACGAGCAGGACGCCTTGTTGAAGCACCAGCAGACGTCCCCCCCGACGGTTCCCCCTCAGGACTGAGGCGGGGCCGAGACGGGGGCTCGAAAGGAGCGCCCCCCCGCCGGGACCTGAACGGAGCCCCCCTTGCCACCCATAGCACCCGATCCCCCGACTCGTCCCTTCGCGGACATCTGGGTCAACCAAAGATTGATGTCCTTCGTCCCCCATGACAAGTGACAATTTTCCTCCATCTGATCCCGGAACTCCTCATCATAATTCAACCAGACCCACCCATCGTGAGCCTGGGACGCCGCCAAGATGTTGTCGGCATAAGCCAGTAACGCCCCGTACTGCTCCGGGAAATAGTGACCCCAGACACTCGCGAGCCGCAAGAAGGCACGGGTCCAGTTGAGCGAATTCCGGGAGGCCTTGCGGACCCTACCCGCCTTTTCGTCCTCCCGGCGCTTCTTCCTGCTCTCGCCAGAACGCTTCCGACCCTCGAGCAGGCGGAAGATGTCGATGTACCGACGACACTTGATTCACCAGCGCAATTTATGTGGAACGCCTTCCCCCAACTCGGCACATCGGACAACGGAGGCCCCAGCACCCGCCCCGGCGTCCAACGTCCCAGGCGCCGAACCACAGGAAGAGGCCGAGGACGACGTCGAGGAGGAGGAAGACGAAGACGCCCGCCGACAACGGCGCCCCCGCCGGTGCTTAGCCCTTTTTGCTGCGGGCAACCCGGGAACGGAGGCAAGGGCCCCTCCCCCAGCCCCACCGGAGACCCCCAGATACTCACCCGTCCCACCGGAAGCGTCCACCGGGGCACTCCCCGGAGACAGCCCAGACGCCTCAGCTACCAGCACATTCACGGGACCTGAAGGACCGGGACCGGCCCCCGCAGCAGAAGCAGCCATGGATGTCGCAGGTGTCGAATTCCGCGGGACCTGCGAAGAGAAAGAAGAAAACCCGGCAGCCAGAGCCGCAGGAGTACTAGGCGCTGCGCTCGGCCCGGCTCCCCAGCCTTGCGCCGAGGACCCCAGACCACCGGCATCCCACGCCGCCGCACTCCCAGCCGCCCCACGGCCATCGCCAAACCAGCCACCCCAGCCCCCCCCCCCCAGTGCCCCAAACCCCCCCATGGGACAGCCCCGAAAGCCCACGGACCCGGGGGAGAGAGGAAGCCAGGAGGGGAAGGGGAACCCAGCGGAGCGGGGGAAGTGCACCCCACAACCGGAGACGGCAAGAGGCCAGCAGGCCTGCCAACCGCAGCGCCCAGGGACGAGCCAGCCAAGATGCGCGGGGACTCCATCCCACCGCCAACCATGCGGCCAGCCTCCGCTAAGCCATCTAAAGCCGCCGCTGCACCGACACCGTCTACCCCCCCCGAGTGGAGGCACGGCACGCTGAGTGCGCCCCCGGCCCTGTGGGGAACAGCAGGCACCAGAGCGGCCTCACGCCCCCGTGCCCCTCGAGCCGCGCCCACGCCCCTGCCCAGCCCCCCGCAGGGTAGTGAGACCGGGGGAGGCGGGGCGCCCAGCCCTACCACGGCCCAGCGGCGTGGCCCCACGTCGCGCATTTCCGCGCCCACGAGCCGACCCCCGCGGCCCTTTGGCCGCACCTCGCCCAGGGATACGCCGGGCCATGCTCCCCCACCCGGGCCTGCAAAGGGCCAAGGGCAGATCCCCTTAGTACCCTGCTTGCTATGCCCTTTTTCCTGTTTAATTATTTTCGTTTCTTTTTTTTTCTTTTTTTTTTGGTGTCTAGCCAGTTATCCGTTGGTTAGTTATTGTCCTAATTTCCTTATTTATTTGACTGTTAGCCGGGTATTACTATTTTAGATGATGAGGGCTGTGAGGCCCGCCCCTCTATGATTAAAAATAGATTTATTTAAAAGCTACAGGCGAGAGGGAGAGCCGCGGGGTGAAGCACCCAGCCCCCCCAACGCAAAGCTCACCCAGCAAAGACCCCCACACCGGGAGCCGCACAGGCCACAGGGCAAGAGGAGCGCCGGTTGGGAGTCCCACGTGGCTCCCCTCCGGTGAATTAAGCACTAAAAAAAAAAACCGCCCGTGTTAGAGGTGGGCGTTATGGGTTTGAAGGTAGGGGAAGGGACGGCTCCACGCGAGCCCAGCGAGCCGTCCAAAGAAGAGCCCTGATGCCCAGAGGGGAGGCCCTGATCCCCGCAGCGCAAAAAACAAACCTGCCAGCAGCGCGAGCAACGAGGAAGAGGGAGGACGCCAGCCAGCACTCCCTCGTTGCTCGCGCTGCCCCCGCCCCCTGACCGCCCTCGCGGTCCAATCACCGGGCTCCACCTTCGAGCGTGGAGCCCGAGCGCGGAAGCCCCACCCGCTGCGATCCGGGGCTGACCCCCCCCCCCTCCCCGGTTACTGGGCCGGCCGCGGGACCGGGGCCCGGCGGCACAGCCCGTACATGTTTCAAAGCAAGTGAAAATGAATGCAGACACTATATAGCCACTATCCTTCTGCTGATATATTTTGAAAGGGAAACTGCGTGGGTTTTCTCTTCAAAAATGTGCTTGCAGGCCTGAAGGTACAATGGACTTGTGGGATTACAAATCCTGTGTCCACTTGAAGAATTACCCCCAGAAGGAAATGAGGTTTCGTGAGTAAATGCACACCCCCAGCAGCATTATTTCACTTGAAAGCTAAGTTGGATTTGAGACTACATCCCCAGAGATGAATGTCTAATGCATTACCATAGTGAAATATTTAGTGGTATGAAGCGGATCATCTGCCATTCAGTTTTCAGACCTTGATAAATAAATAAAAGACTTGGGAGAGAAGGGAGCTAGAGATAATGTTATTGAAAAGACCTTTTGGCTTTAAGTCAGGATACAGCTAGGAAGTGAAGGCAACTGCTGTAACGGTAGAGAAGAAGTGATTGCCAGGAAAGACTAACCCTAAAAGACAGAATGTCTGTAAATATTTTTCCCTCTCCCACATGAACATCTTTAGCCCAATTGGTGGCCACAAAACCAGGTTCATCAAGGTCATTCATTTTTAGGTTCCTTGCCAGCACTTTTCAATTCTCTACGTGTATTACAAATTCCCTCTGGGAAACTCCAAATGGAGGTTGCTCTATTAGATGTAGCTTTCTTAAAAATTTCCCATTAAAACATATGAGAAGACTAGATGGTGATGGATGCTAATGTTTCTACAGAGAATAAAAGGGAAGGTTTAAGTTCTTTTCTCCATAAGCACTCCTGATTCTCTTTCAGAACTGAAAGAATAATGCTGGCCCTTTAGTTTGGCTGCAGTACGAGGCACCACAGTGCCAACAAGTTGCATTCATGTAAATCACCTGCTAGGTCTAGTGGGATTGAAGTGCATCACAGAGAAGATGCATTCAGTCCATGCACGTGTGAGAGAAGTCAGCTGCTGGGATGACCCTGCTGGCAAAGAATGATATTGCATGGAAAAGAAAGAAAAATTAAATGCCAGTGACCAGCCCATCAATGCTGGCTCTCAAAATAGTCTTGCATCATCTGTATTTCTCCCAAGAGGCAAATAATTGATGATTTTAATGGTAAACAACAGCAATGAGAAGAAGATACAAATAGTCACAGTATGGGAAAAGATGTCTTTTCTCTCAAGATCCTTTGAGACTGAGGCACTGTAAAGGACTACATAGTCATTTTGTGATTGACAATTAAGGACAGAGCTCTCTGGAAGTGGAGATATTCCAAGAAGTAGCAGGTCCAGTGAAGCTTGCTTCAAGAACCAACACGTCTGTATCCATGAGGGGCCAGAAAGAATGCATGGGTGGGCAGGCAGCGTGCAAGCCAAGGATTCCCTGATGAAAGAGAGGCATTTCCATCAATGTTTTTCAGAAGCTACTTCTTAGAGAATTTAGTTTGGGATGTTTTCATGAAGAAAGTGAAACTGAGCCAGTAAATTGTAGTTGGGGATCCAATAGGTGAAACAGACAAGTCTCTGCAACAAATGCTCCGAAAGACGAATAGAGCTACACCACTGCAAGTCTGGCCCATGAAGAAAGGGCAAACAGTGCACTACTGCTAGAATACCTCTCTCTCTCCTTTATGCATGCCTCTCTTTTTTCTTGCTTGAGTGACCTTTCAGGCAGTGCATGGGATCAAAGACCTTAACATCTTATTTATCCTACCTTCCCCCTAGAGATCTCCAGCAATACTGGCCTGTTGGGATAGAATCTGGAGCCGTGAGATATTCTGGATGGCTATAAGCCTTGCAATTATTTGTTTTGTTTCTTTGTATAATGAAATCAGTCTAGTTTGGCTTTTAAGAATAAATTAAATATATTAAATGAAACAAAACTTTCTTTATACATCAATATCCAATGTTCTACTCCCACAAGATCCATTATGATCTGAAACAAATACTGTTTACAAGCAGACTTTTCCCTTCCCCCACCGATTTTTTTCATCTTTCAGCCTCATTCGAATGCTTGCATGCATATCTGCTGTGACAATCTGAGCGTTGGTTTTTGAAGCTATGGGAAGCAGTGTTGCCCTTTAGACTCCAAATCAGCATCTAGGGGTCACAAACACATATCTGTCCCTTCAGAGATATATTCTCTGTGATATAGTTAAGAGTATAATGGATAAACCAATAATATGGCTGCCTACAGTTGTTTTAAGTTTTTATTGTAATCCTCTAAGAATGGGGAAATGTTTCTTATGATTGATGGAGTCATAGTTCTCATAAATAAATAAATGGAAGTCAACTTTGTTTCTATGTAACGTCTATGTTACTATGTTCACATGCTTAGGGTTGCCAACTGGCTCCAGATGCGCCCGACAGACTTGATCCAGTCCTGGGTTTACCCCATTGCATGCAGCGACTTGTAGTTTTCCATTTCTTATGGAGTGCAATGGAGAAATCAGAACTACATATCCCTGCATGCAATGGGGTAAACCCAGGACTGGATTGACCCTGTCGGGCGCATCTGGAGCCAGTTGGCAACCCTACATGCTGCAGATTTCTACTAAACTCATGTGACTGTGTATTCAACGTGTAAAACAACTTTAGTGGTTTTTTGGTTTTCTAATTATTCTCATTGCTCTTCATCACCACTTAATTATTCTTCAGTTCATCTCCATCATTACTTTTCATTTTACCCTGAGATACTTCCTTATAACAACAAACTAGATCTATTGCCATTTCCTCCTCATGGAAACCCTTTCATTTCTATCTTTTTTTACTCTCATTTAGGATGGCTACCTGACTGTGGCAAAAAGATGACATTTTTGCTCTAGTGAATTGCATTATTTAGTTTAAAGGGTGAATAATCTCATATTTTTGTAGATTCAAGAATAAACTAGTTGGATTGGTATCCCTATGCTCATCGATGTAACCATCTCTCTCTAATCTTCTACTCATCTCAGCAACCTCCTTTCATACTTATAGCAAGAGGCAATTTCTCCAAATGGGTTAGTTTGCGCATACCATGACAGTCACCTCTAAGCCAGGGTATGGGGAGCACGGTCTCAGTCTCTCAAGTTTACTGCTAATACTTGGCATTGTACTTGCATCATGCCAAAGACAGCTTCCTTCTGGAGTTCATAAGATGTAACATGTACTACAGTAAGTATGTAGTCTTCTGCCTTGGCAAATTGCACATTTTTCCTATAAGGCATCATATCTAATGGTCTGCCTTAACGGCTTTCTAATAGTGACCTTTCTTTATGCATTTGGTGCTTGTTCAAGAGGAAAACCAATTTTTGCAAAATTCTCTTATTTGCAAGTAGTACCAGCTTCAGGCAAAAGCAGCATAGGCACTTGCCTAGTGTGCAAATTTCTGAGGGTGGCCAAAAGTGGAGGCCTTGAAATCCATACCATCTGATCTCTGGGGGACCTCCCTCCACTGTCCTGCACATATGGGTCACCAGGTAGGGATATACACCACCAAAAAAGTTCAGGTCATACTCATTTCAGATTAATTTTTCCCAATACCCAGGCATTTTTTCATGTTCGTTTGTGCCATCTGTCTTGTGCGCACACATTGTTTCCATGCAAAAAATAAAAAATGCACATAATCAATTGTGTGCGCATTCATTTGTAGATATATGAACATGCAAGCGATGTGTGCATGCTTTCGCTTTTAAGGCGCCCAAACGGACCAAATGCACACTCACAAATGCACTCCTCTAGCACCATGAACTTAAATTTGGTTCTCTTTGCAAGAGATATTAAATATAATAAAAATGGGCAGTGTTAAATGGGCATGTGTAGTCAGAAAGTAAGTTCCAGTTAAGAACATTCCATGTTTCATGCACTGTGTCCTTAGTCTCTATACATCATGGATAGGCTATGATTAAACATGGCTATGTAGCTCACTGCCTCCTATTACCTAAAGCCTCGCTTCTTCTAACGGCACATCAGTTGTTTTCTAAGCTATTATTTTCCTTTCCACCATAACTTTTGTCTGTCTGGGCTAAATGAGGAAATGAGTAACAAGGTCCCCGATACTCATTTTTCTCAAATGTGCTGAACTATAGTTAATGGAACAGTGCTTTCAGTATCAGAAAACAAAGCAACTGACCATCCTTGTAGTAGGGTTAATTTTAAAGTGACCCAGTTTGGTTTCTTCCTCCTGTGTTCCTGGATCATAAAAAGAGCAGAGAACCTTGTTTCTAGTATACCATGTACACACTGAATCAAATAGGTGGAGGATGTTCAGAACTTAATTTTAGGTGCCAACTAAGGTGGCTAGTTTAGGTCCCTATATTCGGCCCATTTTGGGCAGCATATAAACACCTAAACTACAGCCTCCTTAATCTGAAGTGCCTAAAGTGAGGCTTGCTATTAACTGGCCTAACATTAGGTGCCTATCTTACGCACCCAGCACTGAAAATCAGCACAGAATCCATGTTTTTTTTTTTTAACTAGACCTGGCCCAGCCCCTTTTAAGGCACCTAAATTTTGAAGTTTTTTTATTTAAAATGCTTATATTTAGGTGCTCATAGTGGGCAAAATTTTGATTTAAAAAATCTAGGCACTTAACTCATAAAGTTAGGCACCTAGAACGTCTGAAAACTGGACTATTTTTGTTTCCATACATTAACTACCAGCTTTAAGAATTTTGGCTTTGTTAGCCTTTTTCCCCAGAGATTAGGAAAAAAGCCTTAGTACATCAGGCCTTTAATAAACTGGGCCAGAAAAGACTTCACTGCATCTGCTTGACAGATACTCACTCTAAAACCAATATAAGATAGCATTAATAATTAAATAATAGCATTGCACTTTTATAGTGCTTTGTCCAAAGTGCTTTATAGGTACAATATACAATTTATATTAATGGAATTACAACTGCCACTTATATTATCTACCTTAAAAGGATGAAAAGCTGACAAGTTTTGATATAAAAACTGACTGGTTGTCTTGCCATAGTGGTGAAATTTTCATCCTCTTTAATGGTTTAAAATCTTAAGGAGAGAAAAGTAAAACAAAACAAAACAAAAACAAATTAAAACAATAAGTAGCTGGGTAGAAATAATCCCTTTATTGGGCTAATGAATGTCAAGAAATTGTCTGAAAAATGAATT
The DNA here is from genome assembly GCA_033557465.1 of Ichthyophis bannanicus. Lineage (NCBI taxonomy): Eukaryota > Metazoa > Chordata > Amphibia > Gymnophiona > Ichthyophiidae > Ichthyophis > Ichthyophis bannanicus. Next base: position 245,494,947 of record CM066036.1, on the reverse strand, counting down.
TAATAAATACAAAAGCTTCCATCTTAAGACATTAATTAACCTAGTAAAGGTGTTCTATTCTCCTTAAGGGTATGTTTACTGAAGTTTGCTAAGGGATGGCACTTACCACGTGTTTCGAGTAAAAAATACCACATGGTAAGTGAGACAGCCCTGTGCTAATGGTTGGGGACGTGCCCAGCATGTTCCTGGCAGTTATCACATTGAGCAGTTCTCTAACGCGTTACAGCAGCATTCACAGTTAACATAGGCACACTTTAATGGTATTAAATGCATGCACATTAACTGCAACATTGACCGTTAGCAAGTGTTAATAACTCCCATGCTAACCATAACGTGCGGTCAACACCCTGTCTCTGGCTCTGTCCCTAACCCGCCATTTCCTGCCCCATCAAGTGCTATGCAAGTAGTGCGGAATTTAGAATGTGCTATTTTAGCACATGGTGGCAGTTACCACAGTCCCACGCAAGCCAATTAGCACACACTAAAGCATGCATCATTCACCATTAGCATAGTTTAGTAAACATGCCCCCAGGTCCTCTGTTGTTTTTCCACTTAACAAATGTTGGTTTTGGCAGGCTAACATGGTACTTCCACGCTACATCATCATTCTAAGAAAACAAGAGTTGGGTCTCAATGAAGTTAAAAGTTTTGGGAAGTCAAAATATTGCACATCTACAAATTTAAAAATGTTTGCATTATTTTTGAAAGGTCAAAGAAACAGAGACCCCATTTATTTGAAAGACAAATATAAAAGCTTTTCAAAATTAATTTCCATGCCACCAGTTAATCTGGGATGTTTACCCGAATCAAATCCCACATTCCATGGCCTGTGATAAAAGCACAGTGACACCGTTACTCTCAACAGAAATATCTGGAAACCCCAAAAGTTGAGCAGATGGCATATCTTTTTTATTGGAGGCATTTGAAAGTTAAAACCCTCCCAAAACAAATCCTTGTAAATTGAGATAAACAGAAGATCCAATAAAAGATCTCCAAATTTTGACAAGTCCACTTTGATTCTATAAATGGTACAATTCTTATTTCCTGCAATTTACATATTGTCTGAAACCTGAGTGTCTGTAGGCACGTTGGAGGGAAAAATGAAACACTAAATGAGCACTAGAGTGTTTCTTCATTATGGCGCCTGCCTATGTACACATTTCCCTGCAAATCCAAAAGAGATAATATGAAGAATGCCTTCCTATCCCATGCATTCTACGTCTGTGATGGATATACTGAAATTGTATCTTAAATGATGGGGATAATGATTAAAATTTGCTGTACATTATACCACAAGTAAGAACCATAGTCTATTATAGATATTAAATCTTATTCTTTCAAAAATATTTCCCTTCCCATTGTAATGTTTACTGTTGCTGTAGATAATTTTTATGGCTTATGCTTTATTTTTGATGCAGTTTATCAATTATCACAGGCTCAGCTTCTGTACCTTATGCTTCTGCCTACCCAGAGTTTCTTTCGTTTTGCATTGGTAAGTCATTAATATGCAATTTATTTTTCACTTTATCATATTTTAGCGGCTTAGTGGTTTCTTAATTCAGTGGGTCAGTTTGCTTTGGATCTTGTTTCTTTCAGTCATTTATTTGATGGTGTGAATTTCTTGAAACTACAATAACTGGGGTCTGCTTTTTCTATGGTATGCCTAAGATACCTCGTTTTACTTTGTTAAAATCTGGTAAATTTTATTAGCCATCCTATTAGCAGTTACATTTCTTTTGATCATCTCCTGCCATCCAGCTCTCTTTTTCTTTTAGTCTATTAGCATCTTACACATTGATTTGTATCACAGTACTTACTAATGAAGAAGGAAAGGACATTTTGTTTGGTCCTTTCTCCTTTCCTTAAACTGGAGAACAAAGATAAGATTTTGCCATTCTTTATCTATTTACCTCTGTTATTAAATAACTGTTCCTATAGTCTATCTACTGTTCTCAGTAATCATCCAATATACTGTAAAAATAGCCACAGGGAAGGAGAGGAAGATGGCAGGAGAAATAGAGGTAGGAAGGGAATGAAACATCTCAAAAAAGATCATTTGCCATGGTTGATCAAATATGCCTGAGGATTTTTCTGTAAGTTTTTTGTAGCTTTTACACTTGAGTTGTACATCTTCGAATCATCATGTATACAAGGAAAAATCAGCACTATGGACAGGGAATGAGAAAAATACTCTTGTGCATGGGGGGAAAGCTTTTGCCAAAGCTTAGCATTGGCACAGAAGAACCATGTCTGCTGAAGAGCTCCTACTGGAAACACTTGTTCTAACTGTGTTCACATGATTAACTTTTCGTTATTCAAAGTGTAAAAATTTCTGAAATCAAGTTAGCGAAGTGAAGGTATAAATCAGAGAGAAATGATTGCCAAAACAAAACAAAGATAATATGTATGTTTTTTGGATAATGGTTTAACTTTCTTCAAGATATTCTGGAGTTTCTATTCCTGTTTAATAGGAAAAAAATCCACAGGACTAAAAGCCTCAGAATCCTTTTGAATGGGAGTTAAAAAATAAATCTAGTCACCTACATGTACACACCTGCTCTACTTTCACAGAGGTGCATTAATGGAACATAGTAATTTAGAATCCTGGCAAAGATTAATTTGGTGGGAGAGAAAGGGAGAGGCACAAAGAGAAAGAGAAGGGTAAAGCTAAAATTATCTAGTCTGCACAAGTTGTAGCGCTACAGAATGAAGATATGCAGCCTTATGATATGGCCAACACAAACCATGCTCCTGCTTGAATAATTCCCAATTATTCTTCAACAATGTAATATTACTGCAACCATTTTAAACTAGGAAATGCATGTTGTATCGGTCCAATGATCAGATGATATTCTCTCCCATTGAATTCTGCTTTCCCTGAACAATTAGGGGAGTAGGCATTTTTTCGAGTGCCAATTTGCCTCATCATTCTATGTGTGTACAATTTAAATGTTATTATATTTTCTTATGAAAAATGTCAAGGTTCAAAATTTGGTTTGAAGGTATTTCAGAAAGCTGTTTGGGCACGTAAGCAGAGAGGAGAACAGGAAAAAATTAAAATGCATTTGAGTGCTCCTCCCAAATTCGAAAATGGTTCTAACTAGTGGGGCAGGGCCAACTATCAGATTTGCTGGAAATGTTGGTTTCTCAGTTTCTCAGATGTTTAAATCCAATCAGAACATGATTCCTTTACTCCTTCTCTCTTGAGCTCTTTCTCTCTCTCTAAACATATTTGTTTCATCTGACCAGACCAAACGCTGTAGAAAACCCTCAACAGAGGCAAGTGAGAGGTCTCTCTAGGACTGGAATCAAATAAACAGAGTTTGGCCACTTTCCATAATGCCTGACATGAACTTAAACTTGTTTCTCTGTTTCATTATATAAAAAGTATTATAAAATCACCCCATTTTCTTTTCAAAAAAGGTGTGCTGGTCGGCATGCATTGGCACATACTGCACATATGCACACATACACCTTTCAAGGCAATGCATTTTAGAATTTCCAAATGCATCCTTTCTCCCTCCCCATCCCCATTCTAACCAGATCCCTAGCATCCTTCCAGACTAAGTCAAACAAATCCATTCTTTAAGATCCTATTTCCCCTTAAAAGCAAGAAGAAGACTCATGCACTGCAACAAACCCTGTCTCATTGGAGTCATCCAGAAGTTAACAAGAAGAGTGCAATGAAAAACAATACTGAAAATTAGTCTGGAAACAAAATTTCAAAACCAAATTACACTAGCAAGAATGGCATGGATGTCAGCCTATTGGTAAGCATTGCACATTCAAAGGTAACCTATTGTCCCTCCCCTCCCCATTCTTGATTCTTATTTAAAGGTTTTTTTAAAATCTTTTCAGTGTGTATTTTTTTTGTGAGTTTTCCATTTGTTTTGTTTCCTTTTTTTTTTTTTTTTTTTTTACAATGGTGAAATTGTCCTGTAAGAAATCAAAAAATGCATTTGCATTGAGAAGAGATTCCCTCTCTCTGTATTTCCTGTGTGCTGAAAGGGAACAAAAATGTCAACCTTTACTGCCCTCCCCCCCCCCAAAAAAGCACTCAGATGTGTCATTTCCCGAGTGTCTTTCCCTCTCTTCTGAAGATGCCAGGTATCAATTTACATAGTATAACCAATAAACCAGGTTGAAAAATCCAAATGTGATAGGAAAAATGATCCTAGACCACTTGTCAATGGTGCTGACATCAGTCAGGTCTGGGATTTTGAGCTTCAACTTGGAGGAGCGCCGGCGCAGGCGGCAGTTGGCACGGTTGCGGGCCACAGTGGCGGTCAATGGGGCATGACGGTCCAAGGTGGCATGACCAAAGCCATCCCGAGAGGTCAGTTGTTTCCGGAACTGAATTCCTGAGCTGTCAAAGGACATGACGGAGTTTCTGGAGTCACTGACGCTGCTTGCCACCTCGGAAGGCATCAGCTCATTGTTCATGTCTAGAGTGCTTAGAAGAATGTTGCCATAGGGGTCCACCTAAGAAAGAGAAAATCATGCAATGGTGAAGCTGTGTTATGCGATTGATCTAGAACCAAAGAAAAAGATTAAGAAAGAGAAGGGAATGAGAGAAAGCACTGTGAACCACTGTATTTGCAATTCAGTAGGACAGTGTTCTCGAAGACATATTGCTCTTGGAGAACACTGGATTTCTTTTTTTGCAGGTTATGATACATTTTATTTGACCTATATGAGAATAATTGAAGATAACTCTGAAGAAGGGGTGACTAATCTCAAAAATGTGTATGTTTCTTTTGTTGGCCAAGCAACAGATATCAAAGCCTACACAGATTTCAGTTTTAACTAGTAAAGGGAACAACCAGGTACAGAATAAAAGAGACAGGAGGGAAAAAGGTATAAAGGCAAGAAAGAGAGGTAAAAAATGTAACTGAAAAGTAATTAAGGAGCAAGAGAGTAAAAAGAGACAGGTGAAATGAAAAAGAGAAAGAGAGAAGCAGTCGGTGAATGAGCAAGAAGCAGGTCAATATTGAGACCTAGCGGTCAGCATTTGCTTTAAAGACTAGCCAAGGCATTTTAAAAAATATGCATATTCAGTGTCACTACACATAGTGGCGCTTAATATATATGCAGAGCACTGAGCACTGGTAATTATGAGGGTGGCATTATTAAGAGGATGTCTATTTTTATGTATGAAAGTTAGCATCTAAAAGGGGTATTACAGTCATTTGCGTATGTAAATGGCCTTGCATAAAAACACTACCAGCATAAAAGTGCATGCATTAGTTTCTAGGTGCATGCTTTCACTGTGAGCATGCACAAGAGTAGAGTTTGGATGGAGCATTGGTGGTCTAAGGTGGCATGACCAAAGCCATCCCGAGAGGTCAGTTGTTTTCAGAACTGAATTCCTGAACTGTTAAAGATGGAGTTTTACAGACCTGTAAACCATGTAAATGCCACTTAGAGGGATATTCACTGCTACATGCCCTGATGCTAATGTTGGGGGCATTCCAGAGTGGAGTGGAGCCGGCACCAGTCACTAACTGGGGAACGGCGATATTGCAACACTGCCCGGTTAGTGACTCATGGGTCTTGCTTCTTGCTCATTATAGGGAGGAGTGGCCTAGTGGTTGGGGAAAGGTACCACAGGCTGGAAGGTCAGTGGTTCAAATCCCACTAGAGGACAGCAACCTTGGGCCGGAAGGACTGGGGTTTCTAGTCCCATAGGTGCTCCTAGTGGTCTTGGGCAAGCCACTTAAACCTCCATTGTCCATGTTCCCTGTAAGTATTAGTATATGTGCCTCATATCCCCTCGTGTTAAATGTATCCCCCAACCACCTTGACCAGGTAAAAAGTGGTATATAAATGCAGCTAAATAAATAAATGGGTACAGATAGGTGAAACAAAAGCTGGCCTATCTTTACCTGTGGGAGCAAACCAGACAGTGGCACAATATCACTGCTGCCTGGTTAGGTTCTGTGGCATCTTTGACTGGGCCACAACCCCAGATATTCAATGCTGTAGTTGCATATTTATTTATATTCTCTTATATACCACGCTATTCTGCATCAGTGCGGTTTACATTGAACAAACTGAAATTACATTGAACAGGGCATTGTAGCTTGGAGATAACTATTTTACAGGGAACATGGGCTATGGAGGGTTAAGTGGCTTGCCCAAGACCACAAGGAGCACCTGTGGGACTAGAAACCCCAGTCCTTCCAGCCCAAGGTTGCTGTCCTCTAGTGGGATTTGAACCCCCGACCTTCCAGCCTGAAGTACCTTGCCCCAACCACTAGGCCACTCCCCCACTCCATATGACCCAAGCATTGAATATCCTGGGTCAAAGTTTGGCAGAGATGGTTATACACCATAGATGCACAAAGCTGTTGCAAAAGAATATTGGGCCTGTAAATTTTAAAATATTATAATTTATGCATGTACTTGCAATCTGAAGGCATGGTCTAGAGTTAATGTAAATGCACCTTAAACTAAGGTGCAATTTTGGACATTTATGCTAGTATTTTATAAAGAATAGTAGGCACCTGCTTTTCTTTATAAAATAGGCATATTTTGGTTGCCATAAACTAGGGGCCTAGTTATAAAGTTACCCTCCACGAGTTATGCCTAGTTAATACACTGTTTAATACACACAATCATGGCTATGTTATAAAGTCAAGTTTGTGTGTATTGGACTTTCTAAAAGAGGGACATAAGTGGTGGGCTATATGCGGTAAATCTAGGTGTGATCACTTACACCAACCCTAGGGCTAGTGTAAATAGCCACACCTATATTTCTCAAGAACACATAAATTATAGCATTTTATAATTTATGTTTATAAATGTGCACTCCTCCCACACAATGTCCATTTGCATGTACACAATGAAATTATGTGCCATCGGCCTGATGTGTACTTATAGAATCGTGACCGACTAAAGTATATGCCTGGAGCAGAGGAATAACCTAGTGGTTAGAGCGGTTGTCTGGTGATCAAGAGACCAAGGTTTGATTCCTTCTGGTCTTGGGCAAGTCACTTTACCTTCCACTCCCTTGAAAGAAAAACATGACAATCTACTTCCAGTCACACCTTGCCAAGAAACCTCAGGGGCTGCTGGGTCTCCAGGAGTCAGCATTGTCCCAATAGCATACATTTACCAATGTAAATCACTGAAAAGAGGTGATTTCCATGCATCAATGGTATGCATCTTTAAGCTGCTCCTTAAAATTTTACCCCCCCAAATGTATCACTGCAATTTCAGCTGCTATGGGGTAATTTTATAAGGGAGCTGTATACTTTTAGGCATGAAGGGTCCAATTTTGATCTGGGCGGCGTTATGCACCGCATAGCCCGCCCCCTCCCGTCTAATCCAGACTTCCATGCCAGGGTCATATACGGTCCTGGCATCAAAAATCCAGGTATCGTCGCATAGCTAGGAGGCTGCAGGAGCTACCCGTGTAGTACCGATTTTCGATGCTACATGGTTAACCCCAGTGCCTTACAGATAGCGCTGTGCAGCATTGAAAATCAGTGCTACACAGGTAGCGCCATGGCCTGCCTCCGCACTGCCCCGCAATTCTCCCGACACGACCTGATGCTAACCGCATAGCATCGAGGCACATAAGGCACAAACCAGAGAATTTTCGAAGGCACTATCCATGTAAGTGCCTTTGAAAATTCCCTGTTAAGGCATTTACATGGGTAACTAGGGCAGTTACCCATGTAAATGCCTTCAGAAATTGGGCCTGAATTATACACCTAATTGGGATTAATTTTAGTCATTAATCCGTATATGTGGCCACATACATTAATCACCTCTTATAATATACTGGCCAGTTTCAAAATATGCATGTTGACATGAACTTTGCTGGTCTGCATGCAGATGAGTGGAGGGTAGGCAGAGCATAGAACTATGTGAGTAGATGATAAAATTTAGGCACATTCTGGTGTATATTGTCCGCACCTTAACTTAAGCTAGTATTTTATAAAGACAAGTAGACTCCTATTTGTTTTTATATAATGGGCTTAATATAGGTGTCTTAAATAGCATTTAACTAGGTACTCCCTTATCAAATTACCCTGCACATGTGTAGTTAAGTGGTTTTCAGTAAACCTGCTTAGCTTTACAAAAAGTGGCTAGATGTTGGCATCCTCATGCTGACCCAACACTACCCAGGGTACTAATGAATAGTGAAGTAGAATGATTTTTAATGGCACTATCCATACAGTGCCTTTGAAAGTTGATGGTCAGAGCCATTATACATTTAGTGACCATCAGTAAACAAACTCCTCTTGAATATTGACCTAAGTGAAATCTTTTAACATGCTCAATCTAGAGGAGAAAAGAAATGAAGAGAGAAAAGCACAAGGAAAAGAGAAAAACTGAGAGGGAGGGAATGCACAAATATCAGAGGCAGCAGTGATGAAACAGTTACATGGTCTCTCCACAAATGGGAAAGGGAAGAACAAGAAAGGGGAAGAGAGGGCATTTTTATTCAAATAGAATCCTATAAAAATCAACGAAGTCACAAAGCAACAGACTATTCTACGGGTCATGGGTATTTTACCATCACTACTCTAGCAGAGGCTAATCCCTGACATTTAATATTTTTCATCATCCCATGGCTTTATTTCTCCACCACATACACGTGAGTCTCCTACATAAACAGATGTCAGAGACAGGAGGATCCAGTACAAGAATGCTGTTTTAATTTACTCTGCGCTGACACCTATTTCCTTGAGTTGCTGATCTTATTGGATTCATCATATTATACCAGTGGATCATCTCCAAGTACCCTCACTGATAAACCATAGTTTTACTTCTGCTCTTAAGCTAATCATTCCCCCCCCCAATTGTATTCATGTAGTTTAGCAAAGCAGGCCGTTAAAATAGCATGTATGCCATCTCTTAGAGAATCCGTGAGAGAAGGGAGAATCCATTAACAATAATAAACCTGGTTTGGTGAGATAGCAAGCTGTGAATAAGGACTGTGTCCCTTCAGCAGGATGTCTTTTTATGTGGTTTACTCAACAAAAGATAAAATACCAAAAAATAAACACATTAATAGAATATCCTATCTATACATGAAAAAAGGATTCCTGCTAGAATTGTTTATCCCTGTCGGAGGGTCATATCAAGTACAGCAGGTTAGAGGCTGCACCATTTTGTTATAGTACTTCCTTCATTACTATCATGGCTATATCTCAGATCTACAGTATAAGAGTAGGACACCCTAGTGACGGTTGGACATTTTAGTGAGGGTAGAAAGTCCTTCTCATTTGCTCTGCTATATTTTAGTTTATCCAAGGCCGCGGGGCAGGGTCCCGGCGGCCGATAGTAACCGGGTGCTTGGCCGGTGCGGGGGCCCTGTCCCGCGGACGTCATTGGCGGGGTGGGGCACGAGTGCAGTGACGTGGAGAGCGCCGGTAGTTGATTGGCTCCAGCCACGCGCAGGAGCGTGGTGGAGCCTGTGAGGCGGGAAGCGGGTGGCTTGGTTGGGGAGGAGCCAGGAGTCGGCAACGGTTGCCGAAGCTCCTGCTCCTCCTCGGGGACAAGGCCTAAATTGTTATATTAACAGTCAGAGGGGATGTCGAGACGATGCTTGCGTCGGGGGGGGGGGGGCCTCGTCGAAATGTCGGGTAGGGCAGTTAACGCGGGACCTGGGAGATGGTAAGGGGGGTCAAGGGGGCTTTACGGTCAGGCATGAGTGGTGGGGGATTTCACAGCTAGGAGGCAGCGGGGCTGAGATCTTCTGGCCCACCTGGGACGGCAAATATCAACCTGTGTCATCAGTCAGTGGGGTGAACACTCAAGCCTATGTGAATACATACAAAAAAAAAAAAACCCCACATAAAATAATACTGATATAGATAAGGAATAAATAACTTAATTAAGTGGAAGGGGCGGGGCCTGTTGTGCGGCCGGGCCTGTCCCTCCATCTCTCAGGGAAGGGGGAGTCGGCCTATTACTCTACGGAGGTTGAGGGCCTTACGAACTGGGCTGCAGCAAGACTCACAGTTGAGCGAAGGAGGGGTTGGGGGGGGTTTCGGGACGGTTTGGAGAGTCCGGGCAAAGCAACTGCTTGCATCCTACGTGTGGAATTCGCCTCGGTGGTGGTGATTTCCTCGCTAAAGTTACGGGAGTAGGAGGTCGAGCTGATGGCAGGCGGAACACGGCCCCCTTTTTGGGGAATAACCACAAAACAATAAAAAATAAAAATAAATAAATAAATAAATAAACCTCCAAAAAATGCTTTCCCTTGGTAATTCCGGCCGGGTCGTACCTGGGTTTTCGGGGGCATGCACTGCCGGATCGCGGATTGGGGGGGGGTACGGGTCATGCAACGTCGGGATCGGAGGGGGGACGGCTGTGAACGGGGAGGTTTGTGCAAAAAATTGCATGGCTATGGGCGGTGCTTTGTTCCTAGCGTGTTTCCGGACGTACCGGCTATGGCTGGGGGGGTTGGAGATGGGCCGGACGACTGGTGTTATGGATCTGGGCACGGGTACTTGGGTGCAGTACCATCAGTGGGGTTTGGGAGCTATTTAACTGTGGGGTCGAGTGGACGCGGCAAAGGCCCTGTGCTCGGGATTACCTATCGGCAGGGAGCTGCAGTTCATGGAGCTGGGGTTCGTCTCCTTTGGATGGAGGTCATGCTGGTGGGGGCGGGGAAAGACTGGGGTGGGCTTCTTCGTACTTAGTGTTAACGATCGCCCGGTCCACTGCTGGGGGGTGTTGCAGCGGCATTGGGCGGTGACAACTTCCGGTGTGCAGGGATGGCTCCGAGGTATGTTGGATTCTTCGGCTGGCGTGCGGATTTCGGGGTCGGTGATGTCGGGGGAGCGTTTTCAGAGGCATGACGGCTCTGCACGCTCGGACCGCCAGTGGTTGGTCTGGGTATTCCCTCAAGGGTCGGATGGCGTATGCACAGCTCATGGCAAGTTTGGCTTGAATCCAGCCTAAGGCTAACTCGCCTTACGTGAGTTGTCGCCAGGGGGGGGGGGCTGAAGAGGCAAGCACAGCCACCAGCCGGGTGGGGGAGTGGCAACGCATCAAGAGGCAGTGGAGTGCGGAGGTGAGCATGTTGCGGCCGGATGCGGGGGATTGGTCTTGCGTATCCCCGCTGGTTCTCACGGGGTGGGGGACGAGCTTTCCTGCCCCCACCGGGGGGAAGGTGGCGGTCCAGAGAGGATGGGAGGTCCTGCAGGAAGCCACGGGAGGCGGGCATTCCGACTGGAGACAGGGGGGGGTGTTCGTGATCTATTACATGGGGGCTACCGGGGACTTGCTGCTCTGCTTACAATGGCAGGTTTGTTAAGGTCTGCTGCCCCTCTCTTCCTGGTCTAATTCGGGGAATTCTATCTTGGTGGGGCAGTGGCGAGCTCTTGCAAAGCTGGGATGGGTTATGGTCTCTGGGGAAAGCAGGCGGCAGTACGTTGGCGGGGCGGTGGTTGTTGCGGCACGTTCCTACAGTTTTGGGGTGGCGACTAGTAGTGGGGTCGTGGGGGGGTTGCCGAGCGATGCGTGTTAAGCAGCGGCGGATGGGGTGCCGGGTTTCAGACCAGTTTAAGCTTCCGGGAGGTGGGGGTCCCGTGAGTTTCGCTGTCGGCCGGCGGCAGTACTACGGTCATTTGGCCCATGGGTCATTCCCTTCTGGCGGGGATGGTGCGGGAGAGTCTGTGTGGACGGTCTGCCCCCTTAGCTCATGATTTGGCGGGGACTTCGTTTTATGGATGGGGAGTGTGGGCGTGGTTGGAGGCAGCCCATACCATTGTGGGAGCACCACGGAGTTAGCCGGTTTGGCTCTGGTTACATGTCGGGGGGCGCCGACGGGGTCGTGGAGCGGCCTTCGGCTGTGGTCGGTTCTCAAGTCGTGGTCTGCGGACTTATAATACAAAAAAAAAAAAATTCCAACAAACCCGGGGGGGGGGGGGGGGGGGGGACTCGGCAGTGTGACTAAGACAGTTGGATACTCCGGTATTCCTGCGGTGCGACCATATGGTTGTCGGGGGAGGGGGAGTCCTTCTCCTCTGGGGGTGTTGGAGTGCATAGCCACTACTGGCCGGTGGGAGTGGTTTGTATGATTCGGCAGGGGGTGCACCTGGTCTCAGCTTGGTTTTGGGGGGGCGGCTTCGGGACATTAATGTCACCAGTGCTGGTGGAGGGATCTCGGAGGTGTCCGGGATCCGGAGCTCTAGGCCGCACTGGGGCCGGGGCGGGGCGCCCTCGACCTGACATTGATGTCCTCTGTGCCGGTGGCGGGATCCCGGAGGTTTCCGGGGTCCGGAGCCTTAGGCTATACTTGGGCCGGGGGCGGGGTGCCCCTGACCTGGACATCCCCTGGCTGACTTTTTCTTTTTTTTTTTAAACGTTTATTTTCATTTTCCAACAAGCAAAAGAAACAACACACCAAAGGAGACAAATACAAGCATACAATAAGGAAAAAGCAACCCCAAGTACCCCCCACCCCTATGCTTCTTCTCTAAGCTAATAAGTATCATCATATAAGCGCTTACAAACAACAGTAATTGTACATCAAAACAAACAGAAATAGTATCTGCGATACAGAATGATCATGTGACAGAGATTTACACAGATTTAAACAGTCAGATGAGAGCATTTAGCAGTTTGAACATAGTCGTTGAGCATCCTCCATTCAGACAAGTGGTGGGGGGTCTGAACGGAAGAAGCCAACATACGAAGTATTTGCTCATATTTACTGTAGAGACAGACATGATTCCACCATTCATTGGGGCTCAGATGGGAGCTATTTTCCAGTATTTCGTAATTAGGGAAATAGCTATGCCCCAAAAAAAAAACCAAGCACGGGGATGTTCACCTTGCGTAGTGACATGTAATGAGAAAGATATGGCAGCATGATCTGAAATATGGAGAGGATGAATCCTAGCCGTGTCCACTTGGGATATCAGTACTTTGGAGATAAGAAGAAAATCTATTCTAGATTGTGAGTGATGGGGGGCTGAGAAAAAGGTGAACTCTAAGTCGGAGGGGTGAAGCAGCCTCCATATATCTACTAACGCAAGATCTTTCATCAGAGCTGTAAGGGTATCAAGACTCTTGGGTGGACCACTCATTCTAGGCAGCAGTCTATCTATCAAAGGATCAAGTACGTGGTTGAAATCGCCGCCAAGTATTAATGGAGTATAGGCAGAGGCCTATGCCAACTGCGCAATACTTGCATAGTAAGCAGGGTTATCCACATTCGAAGCATAAATACAAATACACGTGAATTCACTATCTCCAACCTTAAGGTGTACACGGGCCCATCTACCCTCCGTATCAGAGCTAGTATCCATTACAGTAGCTTGCAAAGACTTCTTAACCAAGATGGCTACCCCACACCGTTTGGAAACGGCGGGAGAGTAGGCAGCCACCATGTAAGGCTTAGCATTAAGTGTCAGTGTTTCAGCGGAGTTTAAATGCGTTTCCTGAAGAAACACTAAATCAGCATGCTCATGATTAAGATAGCTAAGGATTTTCTTTCTTTTGATTGGACTATTGATGCCTTTTACGTTCAGTAATAAAATCTTACATAAGGCCATTCAGAAGGGTTAAAAATTCTGAAAAAGAACATGATAACGCACATAATTGCACAATGTCCCTCATATTAACTGTATATGGCTGTACACATGACATGATAGAAAATAAGCTAATGAAAAACAATGGAGCGCCCCATATAAAAAAAATAAGCACCGAAGTGCATTAGAGAAGAAGCAGAACCCCAGAAATTACTGGCGACCATATGTCTGCGGGGAGAAACCCCAGAGAAGGCCAAAATTGAAACATATAACCTGTATAGCTGTGCGTGTTCCGAATCCAACCAAGGTGCACATCATGGAGGGATAGGAGACCAAGAAAGTTATATATAGAAAGAAAGAAAAGTCCAGGCAGTCTCTGTTCCAGGCTGTGATCACCACGTCGGGCCATTCAAAATGGCGGGCAGATCCGGCGGATTACAGATCCAAGTTGTTGGATTAGCGCATCTTGTCTGCTTCTTTGGAATCTAAAACTGTTGCTAGTAGATCAGGATCTTCGAACGTTCTAGTTTGGTTATGGAGAGTCACTCTGAGCTTCGCTGGATACAATAGGCCAAAGCGAGCCTGTAGCTGTTGAAGTCTAGGGCGAAAAGCAAGGAGTCTCTTCCGACGGTCAACTGTGGGCTTTGCCAAGTCAGGGAAGAAGGAGACTTTATGACTTTCAAACTCCAGATGATGATTCGCCCGAGCAGCATTTAGAATTTGCTCAACTTGCTGATATCTCAGTAATCGAAAGATGATAGGCCGGGGGGTCGTCCGATTGAGCGCCATGTTGGTAGGAACACGATGTGCTCGGTCAATTTCCAGATCTCTGTGAAAAGTGATCTTCAGCAAGGAGGGAAGAGTTTTGACCAGGAATTCTCTTATATCTCCCGCTTCCGCCCCCTCCGGTACTCCAATGAGCCTTACATTGTTGCGACGGGCTCGATTATTGCTATCCTCTAACTCTTTTTGAAGATTCTGTATCTGACGCTCAGCCTTGTCCAGTGTCTCCAAGCGCACCACGTGCGAGCCGAGGACCCCCGCCATATTGTCCTGCCGTAGTGAAAGACCTTCAAGCCGGTCCTGAAGCATACCGAAGTCTACTCGCAGGGCTCGGAGCGCTTCTCCGTTGGACTGTACCAGTTCCTTCACACCGCGTATTTCCTCCAAGATCTCCTGTTGCATTGCGGGGTTTTCCCGAAGTGTAACTATCTTTTGTGGGGAAGACAACTCTGTTTTGGAGCGTTTTCCGTGTGAAGAAGAGGGAGACCCGAAGTCTAAGCGCGCTGGTTTGTGGGCCGCCATCCCCCCCGAGGTACCCTGGTAAGTTCGGAGCAAAATATTATGTTTATGTAGGTATTAAATCAGGATTCTGAGTAGGCCTCTCGGGAGCTTCAGCGCGAAGCGTCTAACCCGCTGGACATCAGGCTCCGCCCCCCCCTGGCTGACTTTTTCTAATTTCATGGCGAAGTCAGGGAAAGGGGATTAGGAAGATTGCGGTTGGCATGACCACGGCAGTAGCGGAGGCGGGGTCACCTTGCTAATAGCATGGCTGGTGAGGCATTGCTCCGCTGCGGGTCACCTTGCTAATAGCATGGCTGGTGAGGCATTACTCCAATGTTTGGATTGTTAAGAGGATTATTTTGGGGGGCGGAGCCTGATGTCCAGCGGGATGGTCGCATAACGCTGAGGCTCCCGAGAGGCCTACGCAGAATCCTGAATTAACACCTCACATTTTTGGAACTTCTACTCTGATCTTGCCGGGGCACATTGGTGAGATGGCGGGGACCAAACCAACGCGCCTGGAATTTGGGTCTCCAGCGGCTTCTCACGGCAAACGTTCCAAAACCGAACCTCCGTCCCCGCAGAAGGGGCCGGCCTTGTGCGAGGGCCCCGAAATGCAGCAGGAAATCCTCGTAGAGATTAGAGGGGTCAAAAACCTTGTGCAGGCAAACGGTGAAGCACTCCGAGCGCTGCGGGACGATTTTGGTGTGCTGCAAAGCAAGCTAGAAGGGCTTTCTTCGCGTCAGGACAAAATGGAGGGCATATTGGACTCCCATGCGGCCCGGTTGTCCAAACTCGACAAAGTTGAACGACAGGTGCGGGCCTTGCAGAAAGAGGTGGAAGATGGCAATAATAGAGCGCGCCGCAACAACATTGGCTCCCCATCACAGCCCGCATCCAGTACAAATTGCTAGTCACTACTTTCAAACTTATCCATAATATAGCACCCTCTCACCTCAGCAGCTTGATTTCCAATCCACCCAACAACAGAAGTAGGAGAGCAGCGAACCTCAACACCATATTCCTACCGAGATCATTCACAAAGGCTAATGCCTCTACCACTAACAGAGCTTTCTCATTTACAGCTCCTACACTCTGGAATCGGTTACCAAGTGACCTGCGTGAAATCTGTGATCTAAAGGACTTTAGAAAAGAGCTTAAAACGCACCTTTTCAAATCCCATTACAACCTAACATCATGAGCTACACGCGACCGCGTGTAAATATGCATATACAGATCACTTATAAAGTTTTTAACAGTTAGTCAATTGTAAATATGTATATAACAATCAATTGTGAATATGTATATAACAATCAACTATAAGCCTGTAACCTGTATTTTGCTGTGCCCCCCCCCCCCAAATCAGAGTGTATTCAACCTAATTTCTGGCCAGTACAGCCAACCTCACCATGTGTTACAACCGCTGCTGATCACTGGAAGCAGCGGGATATAAATGTACGCTAAATAAATAAATAAATAAATAAATACGACTCGTGGGCATACCGGAGGGAGCGGAATCGGGAGACATGAAAGAGTTTTTATGCAAAATCCTCCCTTCCTTGCTCCAAATCACCTTTACCAAAGATTTGGAGATTGATCGCGCTCATCGTGTACCCACAAGCATAACGCTCAACAGGAAGACCCCGCGGCCTATCATTTTTCGACTACTGAGATATCAACACGTGGAGCAAATTCTAAGTGCCTCTCGGGCAAAGGGCAATATGGAGTTTGAGAGCCACAAGATCTCCTTCTATCCCGACTTGTCTAAACCCACAGTCGACCGCCGAAAGCGCTTTCTGGAATTCCGGCCGAGGCTTCAACAACTACAAGCACGCTATGGCCTGATGTACCCGGCCAAGCTCCGAGTCACGCTTCACAATCAGACAAGAACATTCGAGGACCCTGATCTACTAGCGGAGTTTTTGGATTCCAAAGAAGCCGACTTGATGCGCTGACTTCCAGAATATTCCTGCAAGTCTCCTTCTATCCGCTGTACCTGCCATATTGGATCTGCCGCAGCCTAGCAAAGAGTCTGGCGTTGGCAGTCTGTTGCCTTACTCTTGATGGTATCTGTGACCCGACTCCATCTACCCACAGTAGCCTCGATGAGTATCAGAGACAGTGTTATTATGGACTCTGGTGTTTCTTTTCTTTTTTTACATGTCTTCTATTTCCTCTCTAGGGCCTCCTCCCGCAGACATATGGTCGCCATATTCTTTGGGGGTTTTGCTTCTTCTCTAAGATACGTTGGTACATACTTTTCAATATGGGGTGTATTAGCCAGAATACTCGGCGATTATGACATTGTTGTACAGATTCTGCTTATGTTCTATGTTATCAAGCGCCCTTACCTAAAATGTCTACTACCGATTGATGGCACCATGTAAGATTTTTTCATTGAACGTAAAAGGCATCAATAATCCGATAAAACGGAAGAAAATCCTAAGCTACCTCAGTCAGGAAGCAGCGGATCTGATTTTTCTCCAAGAAACGCATTTAAATTCGAAGGAAACTCTTAAACTCAATATTAAACCTTACATGGTGGCCGCTTATTCCCCAGCCGTTTCTAAGAAATGTGGGGTTGCCATACTGGTTAGGAAATCTTTGCATGCTACTGTTATTGCGACTAGCTCAGATACAGAAGGTAGATGGGCTAGAGTTCACCTCAAGATAGGTAGCCTGGAAGTTACATGTATATGCCTTTACGCTCCTAATGTTGATGACCCTGCCTTTTTTGCTACCATTGCTCAGGTTGCGCAGGCTTCTGCTAATACTTCATTGATCATTGGGGGGGATTTCAATCTAGTCCTTGATCCCCTGATTGACAAACAGCCGCCTAGGACGAGTGGTCCCCCCAAGAGTCACGCTACGCTTACCTCCCTGATCAAGGATCTTGCTTTAGTTGATCTATGGAGATTACTACACCCCAATGAGCTTGACTTCACCTTCTTCTCCTCCCCTCATAAATCTCAGTCTCGCATAGACTTCTTTCTAATCTCAAAAGTGTTAGTTCCTCAGGTGGACACTGCTAAGATTCACTCCCAACATATTTCAGATCATGCTGCCATTTCCTTTCAATTACACACTACTGCACCCCAGGGAAACTCGGGAGCCTGGTTCTTTGATAGAGCCCTGTTAACTCAGCCAGAGTTCCAGTCAGAAATTCGAGTAGCCATACAGGATTACTTCCATTTTAATCTACCCCAAGATACTGCGAATTGGGCTTGGTGGGAGGGCTTCAAAGCGGCCATTCGGGCAACGATCACTAGCTATCAAATCCGCCTGCGGAAACAACGTAAACAGCAGCTGCTCATACTAGACCAACAAATAAAAGCAGGCGAACGAGTTCTAACTTCACGCACTGACCCATGTGTATTAATTCGATTACAGCGTCTCCGTTTTCAATATAATTCAATCCTCTCAACTGCAGCTTCTAAGAGTATTGAGCTTCAGCGAGGGACATATTATCGTGAAAATAACCGAGCCGGTCGACTCTTAGCCAATGCCTTGAAAGGTCAAAAAGAAGCCAAACGCGTTGCGGCCCTTCGAGCTCCACAGGGAGGGGGCATAGTGACCACAGACTCCGATATTGTAGAGCTCTTTCGGGATTTCTATACCCGCCTATATCAATCTGAATGTGAGTTCTCGTCAGAGACATTCGAGCGATTGCTCTCTGGCATTCAGCGGCCGACCCTCTCTGAAGATGATAGAGATGCGATGGATGAACCCTTCTCTACTTCAGAGATCCAGTCTGCCCTAAAACGAACAGCCTCGGGCCGTGCCGCCGGGCCCGATGGTCTCCCGACCGAATTCTACAGAACGTTCAGTGCAGATTTAGTTCCCTATTTAAAACTCTATTTTACTGCCCTTGCGGTAGATACATCCTCTTTGGGATCCTTTTCTGCAGCTAATGTGGTTGTATTTGAGAAAGAAGGCAGAGACCCGCTACTGACCGCCAACTACCGTCCAATCTCCCTACTTAATGCCGACTATAAGATCTTCGCAACGATCTTGGCCACCCGGCTATCTGACATGATGGCTACCCTAATTCACCCCGACCAATGCGGTTTTATACCCGGCAGATCAACTGCTGACAATGCTCGGACCTTGTGCCATGTGTTATCTAGTGCTGCCAATCTCGACCATCCATGGGTGGGTCTTTCCCTGGATGCCGAAAAAGCCTTTGATCGTCTAGAATGGCCCTTCTTATTTGCAGTTCTCCGATGGTATGGCTTTGGAGAGGGCTTCCTCCGATATCTCCAAGTCATGTACACCCAACCCGTCGCCAGTATTTGTGTAAACGCCATCAAATCTCAGCCATTTAACCTCCAAAGAGGCACGCGTCAAGGTTGCCCCCTATCACCAATGCTTTTTGATCTCGCTCTTGAACCCCTAGCCCTCCTTATTAGACAGTCTGCACGTATTCGAGGTGTCCCCTTTAGTCATAGGGAGATTAAACTCTCTGCATATGCAGATGACCTTATGCTCTTCGTTTCCCTCGATTCGGTTCCAGCTGTCTTGGATCTGATTGACGGATACTCACAATTATCGGGCTATAAAATTAACTGGACCAAATCTGTAGCATTCCCACTGAACCGCTGGGTATATGAGGCTGACATGCAGGCCTTTCCCTTCCTCTGGCAATCCCGTATGGTGAAGTATCTCGGGGTCCATTACTGTTCTCCTTTAGAAGACACTATCAGTTTTAATGCCAAAGAGGTAGTCTCCAAAGTCCGTGAACTCACAAATCGTTGGTCTCCCTTATCTCTCACATGGTGGGGCCGCTTAGACACTGTGAAAATGATGATAGTCCCCAAAGTGAACTACATTTTAGAAATGCTGCCATGCTTACTCCCGCTACATACTTATAAAGATATTGAGGGCCTTCTCGTCCGTTATCTCTGGCAGGGCAAGCCACCAAGGATAGCTAAACATAAACTGCAGTCTGCAAAGGAACGAGGGGGGTACCAGATTTCCTGATTTTCTTAGATATCATCAAGCCTTTCTACTTAAGCAAGGTGCCCGATGGCTAGATACCTCAACAGACCGCCGACCAGTTTGGCTTGACATAGAAGAGGAGCTTAGTAGCCCAATTCCGTTGACCCATCTCCCCGGTATGTCTTATCAAGTAGACACCCGCCATCCACCAATGATTGTCGATACTCTTGCGGCCTTTAACACTCTCATTCTATCACTGGGCCCGAATGTATGTCCTCAGGACGGACTCCCGCTATGGAATAACCCCAGAATTCAAGTCCTAAATAGAACAATAGCCTGGAAACCCTGGTACTCCAGGGGGATCTGGACACCCCAACAGCTTTTCTCTGCAGCTCGTTGGAAAACCTTTTCGGATTTACAAAAGGAATTTGCGTTACCAGCGAAACACTACTTTCAATTGATGCAGCTTCAACACTGCCTCAAAAGTGCTCGAATCATGCCGCCCTCTGCCCCTACTGAGGATGGGCTATTAGAGATAGTTCACTCCATTAGTAGTACACATGGGGTAGCCTCTAATTTCTATAAAATACTTTGTCAGGGTACAGATACGGACACTTTTAGAGCCCAACAAGCCTGGGAGCGCGAACTGCAAACCACTATAACCCCTGTGCAATGGAGCGTTTTTTGGAGTAAAGTAGTGCGGGTTTCCCGGTCTGCCTCTGTTACCCAAACTCTCTTCTTCTTTGCACACAGATGCTTTTATACCCCAGAAAAAATAGCCAAATGGAACCCAAATGCTAGGGACCTGTGTTGGTCTTGCCATACTGCTGTGGGATCCTTCGCTCATGTTATTTATGAATGTCCTCAACTGCAGGTCTATTGGGGGCGGGTCTGGGGTCGTATTCAATCTATCTTACACTTTCATGAACCTCTTTCTTGGAAGGTCGTGGGACTCCGCTCTGCGGCGGAGGTCCCCTCTCTTCCTAAGAAGGGTCGCTTTCTCCTTGATTTCATGCTAGGTATAGCCATATGCTTAATCACGAGGAATTGGAAGGATAGCTCTCGACTTACTGTCAATGAATGGTGGAACCTCGTCTGCTTATATAGTAAATATGAGCAGATACCTCGGAGAGCTACTCCCCATGTCCAAACTCACTCTTGCTTGTCTAAATGGCAGATGCTTAATGATTATGTACAATCTGCTCATTGCTCCAACATGCCTGTATAATGTGCACTCATCATGTTTTAGATCACCGTTAGGTTTTGTAATACAATAATGTAAGTACACGCCCGCTTCGGGAATGCTTAGTTTCTAGAGAAGAAGCAGGGGGGAGGGGGGTGGTAGGGGTTTACTTTGGTGTATGTATTACACGTTATGTATTTGTCTTTTAGCTGTATGTCTTCCTTTCCTTTGTTGTTATAAAACGAAAATAAAGAATTTAAAAAAAAAAAGAGGATTATTTTGAACTGGAATGTTCGGTATGTTATAAAGTTAATAAAGCTGCGACCGGTGCTTTTCCCAAGAGTGGTGTATGTGTGTATTTTGTGGGAAAAGGGGGTGGGGGGCAGAAGTGGGGGGGGGAGGGGGCAGGGGTGGATGGTTAGAGGGGCCGGAGCACCGTGTCCGAGCTACCTCAGTTAATCCAAGGCCGCAGGGCAGGGTCCCGGCGGCCGATAGTAACCGGGTGCTCGGCCGGTGCGGGGGCCCTGTCCCGCGAACGTCATTGGCGAGGTGGGGCATGAGCGCAGTGACGTGGAGAGCGCCGGTAGTTGATTGGCTCCAGCCACGCGCAGGAGCGTGGTGGAGCCTGTGAGGCGGGAAGCGGGTGGCTAGGTTGGGGAGGAGCCAGGAGTCGGCAACGGTTGCCGAAGCTCCTGCTCCTCCTCGGGGACAAGGCCGGCTTCCCTCCCTCCTTCCCTATTTTAGGGCTGTGGGATGGGGGCTGAAGGGGTGTCGCAACTGGGGGGGGGGCGGGATCCCGGAGGTTTCCGGGGTCCGGAGCCTTAGGCTATACTTGGGCCGGGGGCGGGGTGCCCCCGACCCGGACATCCCCTGGCTGACTTTTGCTAATTTCATGGCGAAGTCGGGGAAAGGGGATTAGGAAGATTGCGGTTGGCATGACCGCGGCAGTAGCGGAGGCGGGGTCACCTTGCTAATAGCATGGCTGGTGAGGCATTACTCCAATGTTTGGATTGTTAAGAGGATTATTTTGAACTGGAATGTTCGGTATGTTATAAAGTTAATAAAGCTGCGACCGGTGCTTTTCCCAAGAGTGGTGTATGTGTGTATTTTGTGGGAAAAGGGGGTGGGGGGGCAGAGGTGGGGGGGGGAGGGGGCAGGGGTGGATGGTTAGAGGGGCCAGAGCACCGTGTCCGAGCTACCTCGGTTACAGTTGCAACGTGTAATTTTAGGGAACAGGTTCTCTACCCAATCCTCAGGGCACACCCAATCAGGTGTTCAGGGTATTCACAATGAATATGCATGGGCTAGATTTGCATTCACAGATTTGCATAGAGTGGAAGCTATGATAGCTACTCTCTCTCATGCATATTCATTGCAGTTATCCTGAAAACCTGACTGATTGAGTGTGGCCCTGGGACTGGATTGAAAAAAACTGGCAATCTGTATCATCGATTGTTTTGTTTAGGAGAAGATTGAAAAGTTGATTATTTTCTTCTTAATTCTGTTTTTTTAGGGTTTTTTAAATTCTTTGTTTCTATTTGAATTATTGTAAACCACACTGATCCAACTTGTTTGGGAGTGATGCGGTATAGAAATTGTTTAAATAAATAAATTAAATAAATAAAAATGTGGGCAATTTCAGTTGTACACGTGCATCCCCTATATGAAATTGGAGATACATGTGTAGCTTTCTGCCCCACTCAGGCCATGCCCCAAATTGCCACCAGAACACCTCCTGGCCAAACTTTATATATGGACGTGCTCCTCCCATGCCCAATTCTACCGTTTACCTTCTCTTTGCCCCCTCCCTGCACAATTTTACTATTTCCTCTCTCCCTACCACTCTCCCAGACACAGTCTTGCCAATTCTCCTATTCCTGCCTACCCCCCCACCCAGCATGATTATGTTCACTTTATTTCCTTCCATCCCTCAGCACAATAATTTTATTTTCACTCCTTCTCCCCATGTGCCCTATCCTCTACACAATCATTCTTCCTCCTTCCCTTATCTCTGTCCTGCTGTGGACTCAAGAATATACTTGGATAAGGATTAACTCCCCTGCTCTTGAATCCCAGCAAAAACCGTTGCATCCCAGCTCTTAAACCCTGAAGCTAGCACACATAGGCTGGACTCAATGCACTGCAGAGGGACACAGTGGTCTATCAAGCTGTTGTAAATACAGAAGTGCCTGGTAGCTGCCGCATCTGGTTGTGGCTCAGAGTTTTGCAGAGATTGCAAGGACCTAAACAATGGTGGATGTGCAGGCACAAAAAAAATAATTTTATTTTAAAAAATTTTCATATTCTTTTGTATTGTTTTTATAAATTTTCATTGGGGCATTTATGGGGAAATTATGTTAATTAAGAGGTAGCTGTGGTTGTGACCCAAACAAAAGACATAGCTGAAAGATTACTAAAGGTTTCATGCAATTAAAAGCAAAGCAAATTGTTCCCCCCCCCCCACTTTTGTTAACAGTTGTTCTGGTCTTTTTTCCCCCATCGTCATTGCAGTCTAGCCTTGAACCAGTAACAGTTGGGTTGAAAAGCAGGAGACTTGCAGGAGGAGCTATTATGATTTTAGGAAGGACAAGCTTCAACCAGCCTGTGAAGCTAGTTCCTGTATCCTGATGGGCCCAAAGTTTGTCCAGTCTTGAGCTCTATAGAAAACACTAACTGCATTTTATGGCTTGTGAATCTATTGACTCCTGTTCTAGAGACTTACTCCAAAGGCTTTGCTCTTGCCATGTTCTTGTGCCAGAAATTCTGTGAAACCATGTCTAAGTATACTTGCAGAGACATTTACTAAGCCTAATCCAGATCCTGGTTGTCCAGTTTACTAAAGATCAAACAAACTTCGGGCCAAACAGGAAACAAAAATGAAGATCACCAGAAATGTAAGACACAGTTAAGTGAAAGCTGGTTAGAGTCAACTCCCTAGAGACATAATAGTTCTTCCTACAAGATTCCTGCTTTCAAATTTAAAGGCCACTGGTTAGAGACCAAGTTGCCAAGGCTTTTCATGTTCTGTTCAGAACAAATGATAAATGAATCAATCAAGCAGCTCACATCAACCTCTGCTCCAGGCAGCATTTCAGTGGGAGGTAGGCAGGTAAATCAGCAGTTGGCTTCACTTCTGGGGATGGAATCTAAGCTTGAGAAGTGCTGGAATGCTGTTCTGGCACAAATTAAGCCTTGTCCTGTCCCTATTTTCCAGTCTCCAGAGGACCCCCTTAGCTGTCAAAGCTCAAAGAGAGGATCCTTACACTTACCCTCTGGTTCTGCCTATGAATGCCAAAATCTTAAAAAGGTTCCTATAAGCATATTCTCTCAGGGAGCTGAGGAATTCCATGTCTATATTTTTCTCTCTAAATCCAATATCAAAAATAGTTTGAAGAATGGAATGAGAATTAAAAGAACATGACCTTAGTCAAGTCAAAAACAAGAGAAAAGATGACAAACCTGTTCTCTCACTCTCTTCTCTTCATATCGGTGGCGTTCATTATTAGCTTTGGTCATCCGTTCACTTAATTTCTTCTGCTGCTGGGGTCCTCGCCCAAAGAATACATAGTTGACAAAGGCATACTCAAGGAGTGCCAAGAAAACAAACACAAAGCATCCCATAAGGTACACATCAATAGCCTTAACATAGGGGATCTTTGGCAGTGTTTCCCGCAAGTGGGTGTTGATGGTAGTCATGGTGAGTACCGTCGTGACTCCTGCAACAATATGACATGTTCTCCATTACTGGATTTGGATCATTCAAGATGGATTTTATTTTTTTCCACAGAAACAAAAACGGAGAGCAAATAAAGACCATACACCCAATCCAGTCTCCCCATCCATACCAACTATGAAACTCTAAATTCACTTCTTCTCCCTCAGAGATCCTCTGTACTTGTCCCATGCTTTCTTGACTTTACTGCCATGATTCTAAAGTGATTGCTTGAGGAGGGATAGTGAACAAACACTGATTATGGGGATGAAATGCATGTTTCTTTAAACCATTTCTAGCAGAGCAATATAGATACTCTAACAGGTGAGAAGCTTTGAGGCATTTCAGGCTAGTTTCCATTGCACATGGCACATTCTAAAAAAGGGTGTATGGCAAGGAACCTACCCAGTGCCACTCTTGCAGCAGATGCATCGTAGTTGATCCAAAAGGAGACCCAGGAAAGAATAGTGATGAGGATGGAGGGCATATATGTCTGTAGGATGAAGTAACCAATGTTCCTTTTAATTCGAAAACTTAAGGATAATCGCGGATATGAGCCTGACAACCAAAAAGCAGAAGCAGATGTTAGCCAAAAAGAACACCAAGATTGGAAAGAGCACTATAATTCATATCAACCTATTGAATTCACCCAAGGGAAACAGATTTAAATGGCATATTTCTGTGTGCACATGCACAGTATACTTTATAAAGTAACACACTAAAACATGAAACCTGCTTAAATACACAGTTCAATAACATCTATTTTATGCAGCTCTGGACGCTTTTGGGTGTGCATACATTGGAAGAGGAGAGTGGACAATGATGACTGTCTCTATAGTTTTAGAAACAGGACCACCACAATAATAATTGGCTGTTGAATGCCAAATGCATCTTATTATTATGGGAATGCCATATAACCATGTGCTTTTTATTTGCTCAAATCTGTTTAGTAAATACACATATTACAATATAACCAACAATACAAACAACAAATGGGATAAACTTTGGTCTGGACTTTGCCTAGTAGATATTTTCCATTCATTGCTAAAGGATTTTAATTGGCTATATCTATCCACTGCTGTGGACTCATTTTTCACACATCCGTATTTCACCAAGTATTTGTGAGCAATCTTTCTAATTTGTAAAGAAAATTTTTATTATCATAGAAATAAGGATGTTGAATAATTTGCTGTCTGCTTTGGATAGTCCTTGATCTAAAGCTTGAGATTTCCAAATTATAATCGTAATAGGTAGGATTTGACACCCTTCCTCACACTTGTTGCCAGCACTCCTTTACATGACCAAACAAAAAATAGCAAACTGATCTCTATGACACAAAACCAACATGTATCCAACTGGTCCACTGATAGCTTAGCAAGTTTGTAAGGGGTACAAATGGTCCAGTGTGCATGAACATACAGAGTCTTGGTTACTGAAGTGGATAATGACACTTGTATTGATTTCTACCAGAAATGTGCCCTGCTTTGGTCATCCAATTGATCCTTGGCATCCTTTTCCCAAATCCCTTCAGTAGCCGCACATCCTTGCTTAAAAATACCTCATAAATGGGAAGTCCTTTTAGAGTAGACAGTCTCTTAGTTTACTGTAATAACGGTCAGTGAGTGCAAAGTCTGAATGGTAAATTTGAGGGATATGCCTAGCATCTGCCCTGCATTTACTGCACAGCGCAGATAATTACAGCACAGACTCATGCACCATGGCTCAGCAGGTTGCATGGATGCATCCACGTTACCTGCTGAACCAAGGAGCATGGGTCCTGACATGACAAAACAGGTGCTAAACGTAGAAGTGCTATGCAGTGGCACAGGCTGATGCCCCCTCATGCTGAGGAAGACCCCCCCCCCCCCGGACAAAGAATGCCCCCTGGATTAAGACCTCCTCAGCACACACTCCCTGCCCTGAAGAAGAGCCCTCCAGTAGACCCTCCCAAAAGGCCCCTTCTCTAAACTATGACCTTCTCTTCATCCCCTGTCACCCCAGGCCCTCACCAAGTCATGATCTCTGGTGTGTAGTGGACAGAGCAGGAGTGATCCGCCTTCGATCCTGCTTTGTTGCCACCCTGGTTCAAAATGGCAGATCTGACCCCTAGCAGTAATCTTCTGGCACAGCTACTTATGAGCAAGCTAGCTTTTGTTGAGCTTTGGTTGAGAAAGGTGGCATCAAAGTCCATCTACTTCATTACCTGAAATAAATACTCCTACTCATTTATTTATTTATTTATTTATTTACATTCTCTTATATACCGCGCTATTCTGCATCAGTGCGGTTTACATTGAACAAACTGAAATTACATTGAACAGGGCATTATAACTCATCCCAAAGGCTTTCTCCACATCCAATGAGGGCCAACAACAGAGAGTGGAGCTTATCAACTGATATTCGACAAAGGATTTTGGGTAAAGTTATCCATAAAGATCAGCAATAACATTAAAACTTTGGCATATATTTTGCATCAACATTAATCAAAGATATGGGGCGATAGTTTAGCACTTGCAAAGGATCTTTCCCTGGCTTTTTTTTTAGCATCACTATAGATGCATCAGTAAAAGAGCCTGAGACCTCAGGATAAACGCTTGATAAAGCTCCTGTAGCCTCTTTACCAAGGATACCCAAAAGGCACAGTAAAACTCAATTGGGAAACTATCCTTCCCTGGAGCCTTCTGAAGCTGCAACTACCTAATGGTACATTTTATTTCTTCCTCCGTAATTTCTGGGTCTAAAATGTTCCTATTTTTTTGTTCCACGGTGAGTTAAGAAACTCTACTGTTGGAAATTTTGTGATATCTGTGATGAATATAAATTGATATAGAGAAATCATTCAAGATGTCTCTATCCGTGAACACTTTGGGGGCAGTTTATTAAAGTTTAAAGCGTGTTAAATACTGCCACTGTACATTCATTTCTATGGGCCACTGCAGCACTTAACGCATGTTAACTTTTCTTAACATGCATTAACCTTTAGTAAACATGCAGCTTGGTCTCTATTATAAACTTCAAGTGCTTTTATTCTTCCCCTGTTATGTCTATTCCTCAAATACTGGCCAGTAAGTGGCCACACTTATTAGATTACCCATAGTACTAGGCTTTTTGAAGATAGATCTAGGTGCCCACCTGTTGGCTCAGAATCTTATTATACAAAAAATTTAACACACTGTAATTTCATTAGCAGTTTATACTACTTTGCACACATTGTTTCTCTAACATGGTTATCTGCTCATCTAAAGTTTTAAGTTCACATTTTCTCTCTTCACAGAAACCTGCCATGTAATTTATTATAACTTCCCTCGATGAAGCTTTGAAAGCATCCCGTACTGTGATGGCTGATGTCTCCCTCTTATTATGCTGAAAATACTCATCACCATCAACTCTCAAAGCTTTGGATCCATGACCAGCCTAGGATTTAATATCCAAGAGAGATGATACACCTTGAAGGGTCAGAGAGATACTCGTATGATCTGAGACCACAATCTTACTAAAATTGGCTTCGAGAACACATGGCACCAAACGATTAGAAATAAGAAAATAATCTATTCTAGAGTGAGAACAAAGTGAGAGTGAATAATACATGTATTTTCGCTCATCAGAGTGCAACATACATCATGGATCTAATAACCACGCTTCTTGAATTATGGATTGGAACAACATGTGTGATCATGTCTGCCCTCCTACTGCCTCCCCAAGTGTATATTTAGAGGTATGTTAATATCCCCTGCTAAAATAATGAGAAAACTACCTTCTTCTAATATCCATGAAGTTAATGTGTGAACTAAACTCCAGCTCTATTTCTCATGTGAAATCTAAAGTGTCTTTGAACATCACTTTTAGTAAGAGAAGTTCTGCCATTATTGTGTTCAGAGAATACTCTGTTGATTTTCAGGTGGCCATTTTAACCAGAAACGGAGGCTTGGTCTTTGTGATCTTTGCCAAATGAACCACATGAACCACCACTGCTACTAATTCAAACTATTGAACTACTGCCACCATTGCAGAGATGTAGAATGTGGATCTGTTGGTGGGAGATCCTGTCCCCCACCCTGAGCCACAGAGGGTGGGTTGGGTGGTGCTACATATTCTGCTTTTTGGGTCCAAACACCCCCCTTCACCTATAACATGTGACCATGGCACCCACACAGGATATGCACTGTTCTGGGTGCATCATAATCCACAAGGGCCAGACGTGTCTGGGAAAGTACAGTTGAACACAGGTGCATCCTAGGTGTGTCTGCAGGGCCTACCCATCACACACTGGCACTGATGGGGGCCTGCAGCCAAGCCAGGTGCTGCGGACCTGGTGCTGGGCGCCCCAAGTTGCCCTTAGGGTGAGCACGGGAACCGCACAATGTCACGGTCTGTAGCTACTCTGTGCCAGTAACACACATGGTCAGTTCCTCCTACCAGGCTGGGGTGCTATAGAGGCGCATACCCCATCCTGTGATCAGATGTGGGCTGCTGATCTGCATGTGCCGTGCATCGTGGGTACGGGTGGGTGTACCCTATCCTGATAACCACAGCAGACAGTTTGTGTGGTGACCTGCAGTCTTTCTGTAGCCAGCCAGCAGTGTGTTAGACATTATAGAGATGTAGCCCACTGGTTACGTCAATGACTGTGGAGGCAGAGGTCATGGGTTTGATCCCACAGTGGTGTTATTTAATAAGGCTGTCTGAGGCATTTCCTTTTGATTTAAATCAGTGCTACCAGCAACACTACCCTCACAGTGCTGTAGCCTACGGTGCCCCATAGGGTGCCCTATGAAGTGCCCTATAGGGCACATTATAAGGTGCCCTGGCGGACAGGGCACTTTATAGTGCGCCTTATAGGGCGCCTTATTCGTCACCTTAGGTTATGGCACTTTGAGGGTGGTTTTGCTGGCAGCACTGATTTAAATGAAAAGGAAATGCCTCAGACAGCCTTCTTACATGACACCAGTGCAGAATCGAACCCATGACATTTGCCTCCGCAGTCTTAGCAGTAACTAGTGGGCTACATCTTTATTGCTTCTAACACTGCGCTGGCATAAACTTAGGGTTTACGCACGTTAACATGTCACGGTGTCCACTATCGCACAATACAGATTCTTGCTACCTTGCTGCCGGACCGCCCATTCCTTATATGGCATCCTTCACATTATCGCTGCAACTAGTGCCGGTAACATTAAGAAAGTTTAGTAAACATACCCCCTAATCTTTCTATATTCTGATGACGTAAACAATTGATCTACGCTTACCCCTTCCACACCATTCAATAATTTATAGACCTCTATCATATCTCCCCTCAGCCGTCTCTTTTCCAGGTTAAAGAGCCCTAACCTTTTTAGCCTCTCTTCATAGGGGTAGCCTTCCATCCCCTTTACCATTTTGGGGGCTCTTCTCTGAACCTTCTAATAATGCTATATCCTTTTGAAGAAACGGCGACCAGAACTGCACGCACTATTCAATGACTTTCTTACTACTGTTGTTCATATTCTATATTCTCTCCTCTCTTCTCTTCCGGCCAACAATCTGACATTTTTAAACTTTTGGCATAAATCTTTACCTGCAATTTCTCATTTGGTTTTAAAATATCCACCTTTTATTAAGTAGTTCTCTTAGCAGACCTTATTACGCTGTCTTCCAAAGACCTGCGCTCAGTCGCCAAGTTAATTTGATAGTCTAATTATTTTATTTCTCCAACAGCAGTTGCAGTCTTCATTTGGACAGCACATTGTTGACCTGATAAACAAAAGGCCTAAACTAAATGATAGAAGAAGCGCTGCGACCGTACTGTATATGTACATTGCTAGTGTTGAGTATACATATTCATTTAAATGCTGGCATTTAAAGTGATACAAATCACTGCCATTGCTAAATATTAACCCCATTTTTCTAACTCAGTCAATATTGGCAATGACATTATACAATGCATTGCCAAGGCAAGATCTTCCTTTGGCAGTCTTTGTCATGGGATGAGAGAGGGTACCAGTCACTAATACTATCCACACCACTGTATGATTATGATGCTAGACCTAGTAGGTTTTATCCATGCAAACCTAGGTGTCTATAAAACTGTCCTTATATCCATTAACTTATCTGCAGCCTTTAACTTTTTAGATTCACGAGGACCTCACTAAAATAGAACATAAGCCTTTAAGCACACAAATCCAGGCATGGATGCTTGTTACAGCTTTGGGAATTATAAACCTGAGCACAGAGACTGCTAACAGTAAGCCGTAAAATGAATTACAATGTGCAAACTTTTAAAACTACCAGGAGGGCTGGACTGACTTTTAGTCAGCAAAAGCAGGGTTGACTCTTGCATTAGACTGCAGTCCCTTGTGATTGATTGAAACCTACTGACGTTTTTGAATTTGAGGTAATATGTTGCTAGCCAGCTTCTGGTCATGAAGCATCAGGAGGCTGCTGCAAGCTTTGGGAGAGAAATCCTGGGAGTTGGGCTTCAACTTTTCTCCAGCGTTCCAAGCCCTAAAAACAGCAAGGATTTATTCTGCCCCAGCTCTGGGTCAGAGCTCAGAAGGAAAAGATTCCACATTTCCTGACAACTAGGTTCCCTTGGGAAGACACCGAGCCTTGCAACTGCCAGAGACCAAAATGAACTGCCATCCAAATGGTGGTATTTAACCATAAATAAACTAAAGAAAGCCAAATGTATTTCCTAGCAGAGAAATGCACCAAGGATTTGAATGGGACTGGGCTTGTATTCGGATCCAAACAGAATTTATAGTATTTCTGCCACATTCTCAGAAATAATAATGTTTTAATTACCAAATTGACTACAGCTAGGCTAAATAAAGATTGTCTTGGTTTATGTTGTCAGCTAGCAGTGCATACTTTTAATTTTTGTATTCTACCAGTTTACCCTAATTGCTGATTTATTTTGGAAGATATTATTATTTAATGATTCTGTTTCTGTCTTTGGCTTGCTTTGGTAAATATCTGCATTGTTTTTTCTTGTGAACGGTTTCTTGTTTATGAGAGTAAAAGGGTTGATTCAAGTATTTTTCTGGTTGCTTTTATTCTGCATACAGTACATTAGATCACAGGGTGCAGTATCTACTATTCCATTTAGTTAACCAATCTCACTATATCTGCTACAAGTCCTTTGAACCCTGTAAAAATTTTCCAGGGGCTGGAGCAAAACTCTCAGCCTCCTGAAGGTGTCTTGGGGCTTGTTGCCTGTAAGTTTTAAGCAACTGCAGGGCAGAAAAGGCAGCTCCTGGTTAGAGATAATTCTCTACTCTTGACCAGACTTAATCAAATAGGCCTCATTGGGCTCGTACTAAACTGGTCCAAGCTCTTATCTTTCTAATAGATCCTTTCATGTCCTCCAGCCTAACCTTTCATCTCCAGAATCCCCCAGGGTTTCATTCTCTCACCCTTGCTTTTTAACATTTTTTATGGCTCCTTTGGCAGAACTTATACAAACCCTGGAGATTATTTCATTCATATATGCAGATGACATCCGGTTTCTTATAGCCTTTGTCCAGGGGATACTATGGCAATTCCCCTATTTTCAAAGCTAAATTGGATTTCCCAGTGGTTAGCCAGAAACAAACTAAAGGGCTTATTTACTTAGCTGTTGTAGTGGCTTCCGTGCTATATCGGAGCCACGGCCCCATTGAATTCAATGGGGCCACGGCTTGAATATTGCACAGAAGCCGCTACCGCAGCTAAGAAAACAAACTCCTAAACCTTAATTCAAACAAGACAGAAGGTATTTTCTTTACTAATGATATCACTGCTATGCTCCCTCCCCTCCCCCTCTGGAAACTGATGGCATGCTTAATGTCATCAAGGATAAATTAAAATTCTAGGCATTACCTTTGACCCATTGTTACCCTTCTCATGCCATACTTTCAACATGACCCAAGAAACATTTTACGCTCTTAGAATGATATGTTCAGGTCTCACATTTATCAGCCACAAACCCTTACATATCCTAACTCATGCTTTGATTCTATCCCAGCTTGATTATTGAAATGCTCTATTTTCTGATATCCAAAAGTCAGATCTAAAGCAACTACAGTTCATCCAGAATACCACAGCTCAAGGCCAGCCTGACCTGGAGCGGTGGTAGACCAGGCAGAGTAGGCTTTTGCTTAGGCTGGCAAAGGTTTGGGGCAGCACCGGTGCGTTAGTCATGACATTAAATAACAGTGTGGACCTTCAGCATCTGCATGCTCAAGGCCTGGTCCCTCAAATCCTCTATGAAACAGTAAGTTTGGAGAGGGCAGAATGCAGCAAGCCCTGAGCATGAACAGATACGCAAGGTCCTGAGCTGGTCATACTGATTTTGCTTAGTGTCTCAGACCTAGTTAGAAGATACTCAGCAGCAGCAACAACGTGGAAGGAATGACAAGGTAGGCCAGGCAAGGGAAACGGGGAGACCAAGAGATGCTGAAAATATTGTGTGAAGGGGGGGGGGGGGGCAGGGGGATAAGATGCTGAGCTCTCAGAGGTAGGGAAGGCAAGAGAAGATGCTGAACCTCTCGGTGGGGGAAGGCAAGGGCAGATGCTGAATACCTGGTGTGGTAGGGTAGGCAAGAGGAAATGCTGAACACCAAGTGGGAGGGTAGGAAAGGGGAAATGCTTAACACCTTGAGGGATGTGGTAGGAAAAGAAAGGGGAAATGCTGAATATCTTGGGAATAGGGATGGGGGCACATGGATGAAGGTTCGCCTAGGGTGCTAAATATCCTTGGGCTGACCCTGATGCTGCTAAGCTTATTAAAGATGCCAAGAAATATAATGATGTTTCCTCCATCATTACAGACCTTCATTGGTTACCTATCAGTTAGAGAATTCCCTTTAAATTCTTCCTGTATTACAGGATAAATTTCTCTTTCTATATTTACTCTCTCACTCTTTCATAATACCTTCTTATAGAATTATCTACCATGAAATGATCAGGCAGACAGTGTTCAGGGTAATAGCCCCTACTTTATAGAATTCCTTGCCCTTGGTTATCCATCCAGAGTTATCTTTGAACAAATTTAAGAAAGTCCTTAAGACATTTTTCTTTTCCCAAGTTTATCTCGCATAGCTACTTTTCGTATATTAGGGCCTAATTGGCCTTCCAGTGCCTGGTCCACTGTTGTCCATTGAGTCAGACCATGAGCAATACCTCTTCTACTCTTTTTCTCTCCTTTCCTGACTCTGATTGATAAATGCAATCCTATCCCAGTGTACCTCCTTTCATAGCTGCTTTAAACTCCCTTTTCTTCCTGCGCCCTCTAGTTTTATTTTGAGCAAAAATCGTAAGCCACTGAGTTATTATGATCAGCGGTCTATCAAATCCAATAGATGTAAACACATTGTAAGCTCTGATTGGCAGGGACCGTCTCTTACATGTGTCTGTACAGCGCTCCATACACCTTGTAGGACTATACAAATGATCAGTAGTAATACACAGATATCTCAAGCAACTCAAGCAGTTCCTCCAGCACTGTCTGGGATTTATTTGCAGTGATATTAAGGTGGTAATACAGGAATGCCAAGAGAAAAATCCTTGAAAGGTTTCAGATTTCTAGGGTGGGGGAAATGGCAGTGAAAACCCCAGGGCCAGTGCAAGGGTATTTGATGCACTAGGTGAACCCTCAGCCTTACGCTCCCCGCCTTGAGATTTTGATAATTAAACTCAACCATCATGATCATCCCAACACCACCCTTCCCATAATTGGACATCATGGAGGCACAGTCAGAGGGATTAACGGGGTTGGCAAAACTGCATACTGCGTCAATCCCACTGAACGGGATAGTTAGCAGTACATACCACGGTTTATGTCACTGGATATCCCCTCCTAATCCATCCAAAAGCCCCAACGCTAACTGCTTAACATTGAGGCATTCTGGGGGTAGAGTGAGGGCAGCACCCAAAGTTAGCTGGCCAGCTGCAATATTGAGCTAACCTAAACTGCCTAAAGTTAGGAAGAATAAAAAAAAGCTAGCTGAACTTTTGCTGGTTTAGCTATTCGGGCAAACCAGATAGTCAGTGCCGCTGGCCAGATATGGCCCCAGCACTGAATGTCTGGGTATTAATTAAAGTGGTGACAGCCTGCCACTTTAACTACGCTGGCTGCTACTACTGGATAAGCACCACCCCTCCCATATTTCCAAACATTAAACTTTATTTTGTAGGCATGCGTTTGCCTGCTCTCGCTGCAGGTAAAAGAAGGTGCTAATGGCTCTTTGAATTTCTGTGGATGTCAGGATCTATTGTTTTGCTTTGACTCTTGCAGCTTTTTGCTGTCCCTCAGAACTGTTACCCTAGGTGACCACCTAGTCTTGCCTAATGATTGCACTGGCCCTGGAAAACTCAGCTTTGGTAGACAAGCCATATTATGAGAAGCATGAAAGACATCAGACTTCCAAAATCTGTGCTCTCTGGTTATTTGAAATATAGACACAGTTCACATGGAAGGCCCTATCTTACATAAGAACATAAGATATGCCATCCTGGGTTAGATCAAGGTCCATCAATCAAGCACAGTATCCTGTTTCCAACAGTGGCCAATCCAGGTCACAAGTACCTGGCAGGTTTCCAAAAAGGTAGACAGGTTCCCTGCTGCTTATCTTAGGGATATGCAGTGGATTTCCCTGTTCCTCTTTAATAATGGTTTAATAATGGCCCTTACATTCATGGAAATTTTCAAGTACAATCTTAAAATCTGCAAGGTAGACCTCAACAATTGGAAAAATGTGGCCTTAGACAGGGTCAATCTACTTATTTATTAACAAGATTGACTAGACCCACAATTGAGCCATAGGTCCATCTACATGGTTTGCAAAGCTACAGAGTAATAATCGATACATAATGACCACAAACAAAGAGAGATTTCTCATTCACAGAATCCAATAACCCAGCTCTTGCTCTAGACCAAAAATCCTGGTGAAAGAATCAAGCTTTAAGATTTTTTTTCAAATTTCCGAAGTGATGATTCATGTCAGAGATCATTCTAGAGGGAAGGAACTAACTGGAGACAGATCTGTCACATGGCTGTCCAATGCAAACACATGTGCAAAAGGAAAAGACTGAGAAGAAAAGACTGAGATAAGTAAAGCCAGACCCTTAACTTCATTGACTGCAGGTTTCATCAGTTGTTTTATTTGTGGTTCAAGAATTGGTCTTAGATGACATCAACAAACGGAGTTGCTATACTTATACATCATCGACGGGAGACTCCATGATCAGTAATTAGGCCCTTAATTTGAAAACTGTGCTAGATTTCACTTTTTAAATTCATGTATAAATGGTGCACTGCATGTTAAATCTATTCAGTTCTTTATCAGCAAAAGATATGTCCAGCAAAGTTCTAACATAAAATTACTGAAGTCATAAAGATTTCAGCTGGCAAAGTCAGTGAAGATTCCCACAAATTGAACAATATTTGTATGTTCAATTTCTCTCAGAAAAAATATTTCTGACAACATAGTAACATAGTATAGGATGGGAGGTAAAGACCATCATGGTCCATCTAGTCTGCCCAGCAAGGTGGCAAGAGTAGGTACACCTGCTGCTCTGTCACCCCTCCCCATGCCTTTGTTTAGGGGTGCACCAATGTCCCCATTGAAAATGAAGAAAACTCAAAAATTCTGTCAGACCTGAATGAAGTTGTATTTCACTGAGTTTAAGTTTGACCTGAAATATTTCTATTCAATAGATTAAAAAATAACTTGAAAGTGTCTTTATTTATATTACTTTTCCCCTTTAACCTCGAGGTTACAAATACTAGTTGGGCTACAGTCTCCAGGAATATATACTGAGGTTTGATAAGAGAAATCTCACTGACCAGTTGGTATTCATTTTCTGAGACTTAACTCTATTTTCTTTTGAATTGTTGGCAGCGATGTCTTGGATGTTAACCTTTAATTTCTGATAGGTCCTTGAGGAATGGCAACGCTACCACCAGCAGTGGCGATGATGGTGATGGTGGTTGCAGCAACTTGCTGTTGAATGCTGAGCCATATAGTTCAACAAATTCATATAATCACCAATTCAGTTGACCAGAGAGCACCAATATCCTTAACATTTTTTTAATGAATCTCAGACTATCGGTGCTCTCTGGTGGACTGTGCTGGTGATTATATGAGCTTTTTGAGTGAGGGGATCATTTTAAAGTGAATGTCATGTGTGGATCTCCTTTGGGTGACTATATGTTATTGCTGTTGAATGCTGAGTGGTACATCAGCAGGATAGCTACACTCAGCTTAGGATGGTTTCTTTTCCTTCTAGTTCAGAGGTTCTCAACCTAGTCCTCAGGGCAAACCTAGCTAGTCAGGTTTTCAGCATAACCACAATGAATAGACATGAAAGAGATCAGCATACAATCGAGGCAGCGCATGTGAATCTCTCTCATATTCATTGTGGTTATTCTGAAAACCTGACTGGCTAGGTGTGTCCCAAGGACTAGGTTGAGATCCCGTGTCCGAGTCTGAATAATTGCAGGTGAACTGGCATGACAGCAGTGCTGAACTCAGGAACCTCCTATGCCTTCCTGTCTCTAATGCACTGACTTGCAAGATTAGCCATTGAGTGCTTGGAAGCAGAAGCCACAGCTACCTCTAAATAATTCTCAGCAGTAAAGTTTATCCTGGAGGACCATGCTAAACACGAGCTACCAATACAACACAACGTGGTAGCAAAACGTTTGGGGTTGATTTTCAAAACAGCCAATATTTAAATGCCATGGCACTTAAATGTTGGTGGGATATTCAGCAACAGTATCTCGATAGCAGCTGCTGCTGAATATCCGGTTGAGCAGCGCTAACCAGATAAATGACAATCTTGTCTGGTTAGCAGCAGTTGTCGGCGAACACATATCCGACTTCCAGCTTAAGAGAGCTGTTCAAGTGGCCTAAGTTGGCTGAATAGGTAATGACTGAGAATCCCAATAACCAGATTAAGTCACCATTTATCCAGTTAACATTGACACCGCCCTCACCTCGCCCATAGAATACCCCTGTACTAAACAGATAGTACCAGGCTGGTCTATGGAGACATTCAGCAGCACTATCTGACCAAGGGATTTCAATATTGGCCCCTTGCTTTCTACCTTTGTTGTTCAGCTTCTTCTTATGCCATTTGATGGAATTTTATAAACTTTTCCCATGTGCAAAATTCCTCTTTTAAGCGTGTAAAAGGGTTTTATAAAATTATGCAAGGGGTAATGTGCATAAAAATAATACACACAAGAAGGCATCTACTTTTACATGACCTGTGAATAGGCATATTCTAGGGCAGACTGTGTGTAGAGCACAAGCAGAGTTGCAGTTTATGCACATATTTTATAAAATATGCATGTACTTTTACATATAAGCGTTTACACCTCATTTCTGCTGCTTCAATATAGCCATGATTTCTGCTGGTTTACTTCTAATATTTTGTAAAGACACGTAGGCATATATGTGTCTTTATAAAATAGGCTTAAAATAGGCACCTACTTGGCCATCCTAAATAGGCAACCTTTGATAATATTACCCTCTTAAAAGAATAAAACGTTAATGCCCAAAAGATCAACCTGTCACCAACAGCTCCTTGCAGCAGA
This sequence comes from Ichthyophis bannanicus, assembly GCA_033557465.1. Taxonomy (NCBI): domain Eukaryota; kingdom Metazoa; phylum Chordata; class Amphibia; order Gymnophiona; family Ichthyophiidae; genus Ichthyophis; species Ichthyophis bannanicus. Next base: position 245,456,773 of record CM066036.1, on the reverse strand, counting down.
GCTCACCTGTGGCAAAATCCACCTTTTTGCTAACCAGTTTTTGCTGGATGATGGTGAACTGGGGCAGCTCCAGCGAATCTACTCCCGTTACAGCGTTATCATCTCCTTGCCAGAAGAACTCGATATCATCTGTGGTGTAGCCATCTGAGGAAAGACAATCCTGGTGTCAGGCCAAAGAGTTGGAAGGACACTATTGGTGATTGCTGTCATTGGTTAATTGTAAGAATCTAACATAGGTAGCAATTCTGCAAATAGCAACACTTGTATTTGCTGTTGTATTCACCTGAGTGCCTGCAGATGATAAGCTATGCCACCCTCCCTCCCTTTCTTATACTTATGTACTCTCCCACTGATAGGTCTGGGCTTTGACTGGACCACTCAAAGATACTCATTTCCTTTGAGCTGTTGATCTTGCTTTGTGTTTAGGATCGCTGTTGCAATGCAAGGTGAATCTTCTTCTCAGTTCTAGGTCTCTGATGAGCTGGAACATATTATCCTCCAGGAACTGCCTATACTTTGTACCATCCATCTCTCCCTCGATCTTCACAAGCCTCCTTGTCCCTGCCATTAAAAGCTTCGCCACAACATAATGCTGCCACCACCATGCTTTACTGTAGGGATGGTGCCAGCAGGGTGATGTGCTATGTTGCTTTTACGTCACACATATTGCTTAGTATTAAGGCCACTTTGGTTGCACTTTGATCAGACCACAAAATCGTCCACATGCCTGCAGCATCCCCTGACTTTTTCTATGCAAATGCTGTGTATGGCTTCTCTTCAGCAATGGCTTCCTTCTTGCCACCCTCCCATACAGGCCACGTTTGCGGAGTATCTTGAAGTTTTCAACAGTTAACATTTTCCCTAGTCTCAGCCACAGACCACAGACCTCTATAGTTCTTTTCAAGTAATTTTTGGCCTTAAGGTCAAGGCAAGTGCCACTCTGTAAGCTGGGTAAGCACGGCAGGGGCACCAAAATCGCGGCCAGCAGTTTCTTTTTAGCCCACGGGGCAGGCTGCTCCTTCAGGCATAAAAATAACTAACAGTGATCATGGCCTTCTTCATTTCTGCAGCCCACAGGAGGAGCCTAGCCCTTGGACCAAAAACTGAACTGCTGAATATTATCCCTTCAGTCTATGGGACTGGCTGCCCCCATGCTCACAACATTGCTGCTGGTTTCACTTCTTCAGTCCGTGGGAGCAGCCTGTTCCACAGACCAAAGGGATCACATCCAGTAGTTCAGTTCTGTCCCATGGGCTACAGAAATGAAGGAGGCCGTGATCACTGCTAGCACTGTTTGTGCCTGCAGGAGCAGCTTGTTCTGCAGGCCGAAGGGATCGAGGCCAGCAGTTTTGTGCCCGTGGGACCATTTGCTCCCACAGGCTGCAGAAGTGAACACGGCAGCAATGGCAGCCAGCAGCAATGTTGTGGGCCCATGGGAGCAACCTGTCCCGTGGACTGAAGGGATCACAGCTAGCACTTCTGTTTTCAGTCCGTGGGCCAGGCTGCTCCTGCCGGCTGAAGAGAAGAAGCATGCTGCAGGAAAAGAAGCTGGGGCTAGAGAAGCACAGGAGGTAGAATACAATTAAAAGAGACAGTGGATTTGGGCTTGAAAGATGGGGGAGGAGAATGAAGGGCAAGAAATGAGAATACAAGGGGGGAGAAAGAAAAGGACAGAAGCTGGGCAGGGAACAGAGTGGGGGAGGGAGGCAGCAGGTGAGGGTCTACAGGGAGGGGTGTAAAAGTACAAGCAGTTCGAAGTGAAGAGTGTGGATAAAAGGGCAAAACCAATATATGCTAAGTGACTCAGCCCCCTCACCCCCACCCCACCCCCACCAAAAGACACAGAGGCACCCCACGGAGGCAAAGCAAATATGTACAGCGAAAGAAAAGAGAAGGGAGAAAAGAGACAGAGGATCTTTAAGCTAGAGTAATGTTTTATGTATATGCTATGCTGCTATACATGCATGAAAGACAGCTTTATGTACTGAGCTGTACATGCTAATGACCATGAAACCAACTGCACACAGAGGCACCCGAGTCCCGCACCACACACATGCCTCAGCCGTGCAACATGCACACACACAGGCACCTGCTCCATGCAGCATGCACACACACAGGCACCTGAGCCACCCGCATGCAACATGCACACACACAGGCACCTGAGCCGCCCATGTGCAACATGCACACACACAGGCTCCTGCTTCATGCAGCATGCACATACACAGACACTCCATCCCCGCACCATACACACACACAAACAGGCAGACACTCCACCCACATATTGCACTGTGGCAACCACATATACATACGTGTATATGTGGCCTCCAGCAGCTCCCTGACACACAGAAAACACACATGTGCAGACCCACCACACACTTCCTATGACACACACAGATAAAGCCGCCGAATGTCAGATCCTGTGAATGAGGGAAATCCACCATTTGGTCATACTAGGAAGTATACACTTTTCAACTTTTTTTCAGCTTTACTGAAGGGCATCAAACACACAAGACCTCTCTCTTTCCTTCTTGTAGCATACTGTTAGGGTGATATTTCCCTTTATGTCCCACCCAAGCAGCCAGCCACAGAGAACAGAAGGAGTGGAGGGAGCTTATGGTGTAGTGAGTGGGTCTCTCAGAGTCGGACACATGTGTGCCATAGCATAGGGCTTGAAGCTTGTGGTTAGCATCACTGCTTGTCCATTATAAGGAGCACCACCGCTGGCTCTCATGTGAGGCTATGGAGTGATCTTTCCACTTTCGGCCAGCCTGGCTGCAATGTCTGCAAAGTCTCTGCATGTCTCGCAGTTGCAGCAACTCTAACAAGCAGCAGCAAAGCAATGCTCTCAAATAAATCTCATCATCCAGCCAAGTGGTGGTTCTCACATTGATATTGCCACCGTCGACTGTCAAGACTATTGACATCAGCACTGGGATTGAATCCTGCCACTTAGTGCTCACCACAGCTTCCATGCTGCTTACACACAGGGACAGCAGTGGTTTTCTCCAGATCTGTCTTAATAATAGTCTATTGACTTTCTCAAGGAACTTTTCCAAACCTTTTTTAAATCCAGCTACATTAACTGTTTTTATCACCTCATCCTTATTTGTTGGATTTATAAAAAAGCTATTCAACCGTACATGCAGAGATAGAGCGGCGGTAGTATCTGTAGCAGGAGAAGAGGCACGGAAAGCTAAATGACTGTAAACTTTGTAGAACTCTTTTTGGTTAAATAAATAAATATATTGATTTTGTTTGCTTCCATCGCATTAACCCTATGACTATCATAGCCTGTTCATACAATGTTAAATATTTACTCCTCGGTACTTGTTTTTATTCCAACTAGGCATTTGCCGCTTCACTGCAATATTCTCGCTATAACATTTGAGCTTTGGGACAGGGAGTATAGCCTATCATTAACAATAATGAGGGAGGGGGTGCTGATGTATAAGTTGCAGGAGGGTGCCAGAGACCCTAGCATTGGCCCTTCTTACACTGACTTTCCTCAGCAGTTTTCTTAACCCACAGCTACTGACTTTTGAGGGGCAGCCTGATTGAGGCACCATCTTGGTGGTATCAAACCATTTCCACGTTATGATTGTGGACCTGATAGTGCCCTAAGCGATATTCAAACATACTGAAATTTTCTTATAACCTTCCAATTATTACTCTTGAATAACCTGCTCCTGGAGTTCTTTTGGCAGTTCTGTGTTCAGCATGTTTAGACCTTTGCTTAAAATTTACTCTATGTAACAAAAACAATTTGATTCTACATCCAGGAGTATTTAACTCAACTGAACCACTGTGACTGGACACATATTATGGGCCTTGTTAAGGCTCTTTTTGGAAAACAGAACTAATTTGAGTTTGGTATGACAAGGGATGTGAAAGCTTATGCAAATAAGACTTTTTGATATCTTATTCTTAATTACTTTTTGAATTGGACCAATAATTGTTCGTTCACATGAAGGTATCGTGTATGTTGTGTAGATTAGTGAAACATAAACCTCCTTTAATACATTTAGAATCATATTTTTTTAGTCAGCAGAATATAAAAATTGTATGAAGGTATAAGACAATTACAAGGCACTATGGGGTCATTTTAGAAGCCCCATTCATGGTCTGGATGTCAGAAAATGGGCATAGAAACTAGCTCTGGGGACATCCAAGTCTGAACAGGGGGTGGTGGAGGTGTGGCTAGGGCCTTCCCAGGAACTTGGACATCCCTGCCTGATCTCAAAAATGGACGTCCGGCATCGTGTTTAAGTTTAGACCTGCTCCAGGCAAGAACGGACATCTGAAAAGTTCTTGTTTTGGCTGAAAAACATCCAGAGGGTGTACAGAAGATAGTATTCATCATCCCCAGTACGTACTCAGCACATTGTCAACAACAGCAGCAGTGGGATATGAATCCTGGCTGACTTGTTTCTAGCCCACCATTCTAACCCTTAGGCTATCCTAGATATCTGGGTTCTGAAATGCGATTCTGGGGATGTCTATGTAGACACCCCCCGAGACATCCATATTGGGCATGTCCACCTGGGTGTGCCTGCCTTTTTCCCCCAGATATTCCGGCTTAGATGTTCCAGATTGCACTTGGATGTCTCTTCTAAAATTCCACTTTATGGGCCCGATTCTTTGCCATGAATAGTGGGGATGGACGTCCATCCCCACTATTCGTGCCTTCCCCCACCGGGGTCTAACCTCCCTGCCGGTTGTGCGGAGAAGTAAGACAGGGGAGGGGAAGGGGCGGCTCGTGGGCAGTCTGGGCGGGCGGTGGATGATCATCGGCCCTGGAGGTACAGGGCCAATTCTAATGTCGACTCTGTACGTCCAGGGCCAGCGACATGTGCGGGGAAGTTATTCCACCTCTGAGGTGGAATAACTTCCCTGGATGTGGTTTTTTTTTTTTTAATTCCGGTGCGTGGATGGGGCGGGGGGGGGGGGCCGGAGGACATTCCCCGCAGCCCGACCCTGGCCTTAGGAGGCCAGATCAGAGATCGGGCTGTGGGGAATAAGATTTTTTTCTGGCTGCCGGCATCGTGGCTCTTCAATGGATACCATGATGCCATGGCTCTATTGAAGATCCTTGACTGAATTAGCTGGGAAGATCCTATATGTGCAGGCCGACCTTCACATCCAGGACTGATTGCGATTCTGATCCCACAGGGCTAGACGTGCCCCGCAGGATCAGAATCACAATCCCCTCTGTATGTCCGGCTCAGACCAGGTGTATAGAGGGGATCTACGTCCAGGACAGAATAAGCCTGTATATGTTTAAAAAAATCATATGTATAATAATATGCTTCAGGTGGTGCGGTTGTTAAGAAATATACTACATAAATATATTTACTTTCAAGATACTGAAGGTAGGAAGTCAAAAAGCAGGAATATTATATATATATAACAGGATATATATATATATATATATATAATAGGATGACAGACAATATCATATGTAATATTCTAAGTAACAAAAACTTGAATCTTTGTATGAAAAACTAAAGCAGCTAAATAGGACCTTTCTCAGCTTTTCTTTTCTCTTCCAGTCCCATACTCTTTAGTAACATTACCATCACAAGTGTACAACAACAACAATTTCACAGGACAGGAGGCAACAGGATCAGCTAAATTCTAAAGTACACACACACTCTCTTAAGTCATATATCTAAAAGACTACTGCAAAGGAAACAAAAATGGTACAAAATTTAACCAGTACTGCATAAAGATTGTTATTTGATGCGCCACATCTTGTGAAGGGACAGCAACTCTTCTGCACATACCAATTAGAGTGGAGAGGATGGGGGCAAAGACTAAGGGGTATGTTTACTAAACTGCGTTAGTGCAATTCGCATTAGGAGCCGCGTTAGTGGAAGGAAAGCCAAAAAAAGACATGGGCGGTACATCGTAACCGATAACGCGCAGTTGTGCGCGTTATTACGCGTGGCGCAGCAACGATCGTTACAGCGCGCGTGCTGCTGCGTGCAAGCGTAAGACAGCGCGCAGACACCCAAATACAGAAACAGAGCTGTAGTACAATGGTTGCCACACAGACTGATGGTACAAGGGTCATGGGTTCGATTCCCCAGTGTGCCTAATGAATAAGGCTGGCTGAGGCATCCTGTGTAACCCTTTGAAAGCCGACTACAGTATTTTAATCCACAGTCTGCAGGTGGGTTACAGATTGCATATGTCAGGAAAATTGTACCCGTCCTATGAAATATGTTCCAATAGTGACGTTCTCTCCGACATGGTCATGTATTATATACCAGTTGATATGAATATTTAGGCGATCCCTATAGGGCGAAGTGTAAGGCGCGCCCTATAGGAAGCGCCTAAATATTCCTTTCAAATGGCATATAATACATATAATATAGGGCGAAGTGTAATGTGCGCCCTATTGGGTGCCACGTAAATCGCGCCCTATAGGGCGCCTTTTGAGCTACCCTAAGGTGACAGTACCCTGAGGGTGGTTCTGCTGGCAGCACTAATATACAGTAAAAATAGACAATGCCTAAGACAGCCCTACCAATGAACCCCACTGTGGGTTATGAACCTATGACCACTGGCTCCATGGGCAGTGAAGTAACCAGTGGGCTAGAGCTACTAATAAACACATGGCTGGCTACAGGAGGACTGCACGGCACCACACCCACATTCTGCTGTGGTTACCAGGGAGATTACATACCACCACCCAACGCACCCTCTGGGGCTCAGCGTGGGGGACAGGATCTCCCGCCCACAGATCCACTTTCAACCACCTGCAATGGTGGCAGTACAGGGGACCATCACCCCAGTCCCACTCGGGATCAAAGACCCTACAGGGCAGGCAATGCAGAGCAATACACACTCATACAGCAAGAGCAGACAGACGGCAGGTCTGGAAATGCTCAGCTGCCCCCCACCATTATCTGACATTCTCCAGCAGCAAGCCTCCAGCCGCTGCACCCTGCACGGTGTTCCAGCAAGACACATACTAGCTGAAGACAGTCCGCCAGCTAGTCCATAGTGCATGGTCCTGGAGGAGATGCATGTACCCAGAACGGGGATATCAGCATACACACCAAGCAGATAAGTCCGTGATTGGGCCCCAAAAGGAAACCCATAAATATCACATAAGAGAAATACTATATAGCACTATGGTGGAACCTAGCCATGCCATGGTCACTGCTCAGTCAGGGTGAGAGTGACCTCCCAGCAGGACATGCTATGGCCACCCTGTCCGTGCAGGTGGTACCGGGCACTACAATGTCTGGCCATTGCCCTATGCCCTGTGCAGATGCGGACAGGCCAGGCCACCCTATCCAGGCTATTCCCACGGTACTTTGCTCCTCATTATGCACATTGGCAGGCCAATACTGGCAACAGTGCTAGCAGTGTGGGCTGTGGAGGGTGTTGGAATCCACCACACACTGGATAGACAGACACGCACTCCCCACACCTATGCAAGCACTGTGCAACTCTAGAGGTGTTGGGAAGCCCAGGCCACCACACCAGTTCTGGGCACAGTGCAGGCATGGCTATGGTACGCAATACTGTAGGAGTCACTCCCCAGGTTGGTAAACACTGTTAGACACAGGACCTGTAGCACACTCCACAGACATCAGAAAGGTTGCTATGATGCAGCTCACTCAGGAAATTGTACTTAACCTAGGAATTGCTATCTGCTCATAGCAACCTTCTGATAGCTGTGTAACATATTCCCAGGTTTAGGGTGGCATTACTACGGTATGCATGTGCTAGTATTGGGAGATGCACGCAGAGCCCAAAGTCCTGCCTCTCCAGGAGGCTTTGGATAATGGGGCCTGTGGGTGCGGGTGTGTCTGCCCCTGTTGGCTGCTGCTTTACGGCAGAGGTTCCTAACTCCAGTCCTGCGGTGCAAAACACTGTTTGGGTTTTCATGCTGTCCCTCATGAATATGCATGAGATACATCTGCATACCATGGGGGTGGAGCATAGAAATGCAGCACAGGTATCTTTATCAGAGGCAGCATGGAACCGGGATGGTGTTTGGCCCTCCAGGACTGCATTTGGGAGGCTCTGCTCTAGGTAATGTGCATGTTTATGGTGTCTGTGCTCTGTAGGGTAAAATGTGGGTGTTTTGGGCATGTTTACGTCATCTGCAAGACTGGTTCTGTCTGTATTAGCACGTTATAATAGTGGGTAAAATATGAGGACTGGGTTGGTGGAAACCACAGCTGGGACTTGAACCTGTGACCTTCTGCTTCTGAATACAGTGGTTCTGTGCACTGCACCACCATGTTCTCACAGAAATGGTGCATTCCCTGGTGATATCATGACTGTTGGTCAGACAGGGCCTGTCTGTTGCAGTGCATGGCACCCACCTACAAAGGGCTAGGCCACGGTCAGCTCCGGGCAGCTGCCACTGCCCCCTCCACCACCAGTATCCCTCAGCCACCATGCTGACATGCCCTTCTGCTGGTGGAGCTGGTGGTGCGTGGTCTCAGGCCATCCAGTGTGCAGGTAGGCGGTCGCCTATGGTGCGTGTTCTGGGGTAGGGGTGCCTGCATAGACGTCCACGCTCCCCCCCAGCCCCGCCTGCCAGTGTTCCGTGCCCTTGGGGGTTGCTGTTGGGTACTCTCCCCTGTGATGCTTTGGGAGACACACTCGTGCCCATGTTGGGCCCTCATCAGTTGCTGTCTGGCTCTACTGTTTACGCATTCCTATGGGCCAACTGAGCATCACCCTAGTCCCCACTGTGGCCCCGCTGTGCCACTGCATGTGCCGCCTGCAGCCCTCTGTATCCCCTTTTCCAGCATCTGCCCGGTTGCCCGTTCTGACATGCCCGCCCTGATGTTGCGGGACATGTGCACGCCATAAGAACCCTGTCCTATGTTGGGGAAATCCCTGAGCAGCGCTATTTCACTGTGGGCCCATGCACCTTGTATGGGGACGGAGTATGGACCCTTCCACGAATTATATCTGTTCTATGGGGCTTTCTTAGGGGGGGGTTGATGTTTATCATTGCTACCACTATTGGCCAGCTTGGTTGTTGTTTTTTTCCAGTTTGTTGGGGTCATTTTCGGTGTTTCTGTGCCCTTTTGTTCTGTGCACATGTATCACACTTATCACCTTTTTTTTGTTTCCCTGCCTAGGCTGTACATTGCTGACATGTAAATGGTTTCTCTCCCCTTTAAAGTGCTTTTACCGGTAGGTTTTCATTCGCGTTGGGATTCAGCTCTGAAAATCAGCGCGTTAGCCTCTCCCCGCCCACTCTCCACCCATTGACCCCCTTCTCTCCGCCCTCTCTCCACCTTCTGCGGTGTTTTACTGCACCACGGAGCATTACGCGCGTTAGCGCGTGATATAGCACGTTTATGATCGTTAATGCACTATAGCGCATGCTATAGCACGCTAACAATCGTTAACGTCGTACAACGTGCGTTATTTACGTTTACCGCAGTTTAGTAAACATACCCCTAAGACTTGTTGCATATGAGTGAACTGCGAGCATTGTTCTAGTGCCTGGGAGCTGTGGAGAGCGCAGCGTGTTATCCAGTTCCTCAAGCCACTCCCACTGTCGAAGAAAGGTACATGCACAGATGCAGGAGATGGTCAAAAGGAAATGAAATGGGAAGCGGGGGATGAGGGAAGGGAAAGAGTGGGCAGCGGTTGGCAGAACAATTGGGTGGGGGCAGTAAGATGAAGCAAAAAATAAATGTACAAATCGGCGGGGAGCTTTGCCTTCCCCTTTCCCCACATACAAATCATAGAGATTCGGTGATAGTTGCAAGTAGAATACATATGGAATACCCACAGCTCTCGATTTCTAGTGTGCAGTTTTGCTGGTCCAAGGGGTATCTCCTTAGGTCCATCATGCAAGCTGCTGTTGTCGTGATTCTGAAAGAGAAAAAAAAATAAAAGGAAGAAATTAAAGTCAAGCAGAAAAGGGGGGCAGTATCACTATGGCAACCTGAGAGAAGTAGTAAGAGGGAGGGAGCAGAATGCGAGCAGAGAAGAGGGAGGAAACACACCCTCCTCTGTGTAGCTTAAATCTTTCATGATTCACTTCATCAAGGCTGTGTTTTTTTTTATTCAGAGGAGAGACAGAGAGGGCGAGTGTGTCTGTGTGTGTGAGACAAAGAGGCAAAGCGAATGTGTACAGCGAAAGAGTCAGGGGATCTTTAAGCTAGATTAAAAGTTTTATGTACAGTATATGCTATGCTGTTGTACGTGCATGAAAGACAGCTTTATGTACACACCAGTGACAATGAAACCAAATATGGTTCTTGAAAATAGGGAAGAACTGATTTGTGGAAAAAAGATAGGGAAACAGAATCTCTATGTTTCAGGAGAGGTTTGTTGTAATCACAGAAAAGGAGAAACCATTTTGAATTTGGATTTCATTTCTGTGAAGTGAAAAATAAAGACATCAAGGCACGTACCTAACCTTTATAAAAAAATCCAAATAAATACTCCTCTGCCCTCCCCCCCTCTCGTTTATCCACTTCATTTACTTAGCCCCATTCTGCTATCCGCTTTTGGATTAGCAGTGAAGACATGCCTGCACTCTCCATTACCTCAGCACTTCTTAATGATCCATGATGCATGAATCAAGCAATGTATGTTTTATGATGCATGAGTAAGTGATCAGCTATGAACAGGGATGCAATGCATGGCAAAGTACTTTAATAGGAAGAGAGAGGGAGGGTTCAGAAAGAAAATCTGAGAAGGGGACAAAGGAGATATACAGATAGAGAAAGAGAAAATGGATTACGAAGAAGCTGACTCTTTAGGAAACCCCGCATGCTAAATTTATCTCTCCAGCTTGCAAAAACTGTTTGCAGAAGATGAAGCCTTGAGGTAAAACTCTGTTACTGCCTGTCACACTATAAATAGACAAAGGAATTTTATATTTGTCAGTACTGGGTCTTGATACAAAAATGCAATGTGTGCCTTTGAGTCAGTCCTGACGACCCAGAAGCTCCTGGGTTTTCTTGGCAGTGTCACCAGAAGTAGATTGCCAGGCCTTTCTTCCGAGGCAATGGAGGGTTAAGTGACTTGCCCAAGGCCACAAGGAGTGCTAGTGGGAATTGAACCCTGGTTGCTTGCTTACCAAGCCAATGTTCTAACCACTAGGCTACTCATACAGCCATCCAATAATCCCCACGCTCAGGAATGCCCAGGTCAAAAGTGAACATTTTTCAGTCATTAGCCAGCTGTTGAAGAGAATGTTGGACAAGAGAATCCTTGTTATTTCCCTTGGAACATGGCATCAGAAAATGATCATCCCGTTCCTAGCTTCCTTTTCTAATGATATTCATATCACCGTTAGCTTTCAGCACATACTCTGGAGGCTTCTAAAAGAGAAAGTATGAGATCTTCTCCGACAAAAAAAAAAAAATGGACCTATGGGAAAAAAAATCAGTTTTGAATTAAGACCAATGGCTGCTTTCAGCCTTCAATGTATTCTTTGATTGCTTTTTCCAGAATCACTCTCGTAATGTGTCCAACTCCAGAGGCATATCCTATCTTGTTTTGGATCTCTGTCCTCATCCACATAAACACACAAAAAAAGGGTGACCTAGAGGATTTTCTTAGGGAGACCACCCTTTACTTTGTTCTTAAGTGTTCAGTTTTACCAGCTTTCCTTCCATCATTTTCTATGGACATGTGCTGTGTATTGCTAATGGGCAATGCTTTGCTCCGGATGCCACAGAATGTAAACAAATCTACCAGCAGCAGTGTGGTGATATAAGAAAACTGCTGAAAGTAGACCTCATTAAGAAACATAAAATTAGATCTTTATATAGAGCTTTTTGGCCTCCCTTTCCTCACCTTTCAAGGAGAGAGCAGAGTGCAGAAAGAGAAAAGCCGTTTTTGACCATCCTCTATCCCCTTGAATGAGGGCACATAGTTCTCTTTTCTGAGTACTGCATGGATGGCCTGAATCCCTCTACTGGTTTTGAGAGAGCAGGAGGTTTACCTTGTGGCTGTAATTATCTTTTGCCATTAGGAAACAGAAGGGTAATTTTACAGCTTTGCAAGCCTGAAACTCCTTTTGAAACTGCAGGGACAACCAGCACCATGAGTACTTCAGTACTTGTGGACTGTGCATCTGCTTTACAAGTGGTACAAAATACATACCATAAATCACATGCCATTGTCTACTGCTTCCATCCTTTCTTTTGTTGCATGGGTCAAAATACTTACAATATTTTACAGTATACTGCAGGCGCCTATACCCTCAGGAGTGGAGGGGGGATGAAGGATGGGTGACAGCAATTTCTAAGTAAGGGTTTTACCTTAGGAACTATTTATTTCCATGGGTAAAATGGTTTAAAAACCACCCTCTCCATGCATCTCCTGTACAATCAATGTAGCCATACTGGCCCAGGTAAACAAGAGCTATGAGCTTCTTGTCCCCCAATTGTGTAGTGGTACAGCTGAGTCACACAATCAGCCTAGTGAATTATCATCTTAAAAATCTAAATTGCTGAATTGCAACTTATATGGGACTTATAATATAACTACAATGAAGATCATACCGAGCAATAATAGTCAATGGGGCTGATATTCAAAGTTGTTAAAACACAAGAGGATTGTGCAAAATTGCAAGAGGACCTTGATGAATTGGAAGACTAGGCATCCAAATGCGGACACGTACAGTTATAGACTTAGGGAAGAACAGCCCAAACTAAGGTTATACAATGAAAGGTTCCACATTAGGAACCATCACCTAGGAAAAGGATTTGGGCATCATCGTGGATAATACATCTGTCCAGTGTGCAGTGGCAGCCAAGAAAGCAAATAGAGTGCTAGAAATCATAAGGAAAGGAATGGAGAATAAAATAAAGGATATTACAATGCCTCTGTATCATTCCATGTTGTGGCCGCACATTGAATATTGTGTGCAATTCTGGTCACCATATCTTTAAAAGGATATAGCAGAACTAGAAAAGGAATATAGAAGAGCCACCAAAATGGCGAAGGGGATGGAAGGATACCCCTACAAGAAAAGGCTTATAAGGTTAGGGCTCAAACTTGGCAAAATGACAGCCAAGGGGAGATATGATAGAGGACTAAAAAATAATGAATGGAGTGGAACAGATAAATGTAGATCGGTTATTTACTGCTTCAAAAAGTAGAATGACAAGAGGACATGCAATGAAGCTACAATATAGCCCCATTTAAGACCAATAGGAGGAAATATTTTTTCGCTCAACGTGTAATCAAACTCTGGAATTTGATACCGGAGGATGTAGTAAAAGCTGTTAGTGTAGCTGGGTTTTAAACAGGTTTGGACAAGTTCCTGGAGGAAAGGTCCATAAACCATCATTAGAGAGGACCAGAGAAATCCACTGCTTACCCCTGGGATAAGTAGCATGGAATCTGTGCACCTTTTTGGGAACCTGACATGTACATGTGATCTGGATTGGCTGATGTTGGAAACAGAATACTGGACTTGATGGACCTTGGTCTGACCCAGTATGGCATCCCTTGTTTTCTTATGAGTTCTGTGTTTGTGGCATGGTGAATGCATAATTTACTTATGCATGAGTTTTCAGCCCTTATACAGATAAATTGGAACATTTAACTCATGTGAAATGGCATTTTAGAAAGGTCATCCAAATCAAATCGGCGACATCCAAGCCAGAACATGCCGAGAAACGCAAGTAACATCTATGTCTCTGTCCACGTTTAGTAACATAGATATCCCTGACATGGATTTCCATGCCAGAGGCCACAAGGAAAGCATGGAGCAGGGATGTTCACCTCATGCAAGCTAGCATAAGGGGATGTCCAGCAGCGTAACAAAATGAAAACATGATCCCTTATTACCCATCAGTGTTCATTATCAGCATGGAAAATATAGGGAACAGGAGCTTACCTCTCTCTCCACACCCTCCAGATGTCTGTCTGACAAAATGAGCCTATTCGTGCCTGGAGCAGTTATAAACTTGGACACAGGTTGAGATGTCCAGGGCATTTCTTAAAATGAGTGAGGACGTCTAAGTTCTGGGAACTTCCAAGACATACCTACTCCATGCCCCTGTTCAGATTTGGTCATCCTTGCCCCGGGGACATCCATAGCTCTGGTTTCTAAAATGGCTCTGGGGATGTCTCCATGCTGATTTTCAGATGTCCAAAGCATGAATAGGGCTTCTAACATAACCCCTAAATGGCCAAACTTTATTCCTAGAAGAAGGGGCTGGCATTGGGGAGACAAAGGTAGAGCTGGCACTTATACACATGGGGCCACATTCTGATTGGGGAACGTCCGGCCCATTTGAACATTCAAAATCTGGATGGGCTGGATTTGCACCCGATTCTGCACTCGCGGGAGCTAGACATTCCCGTGGGAGCAGAATCGGATGTAAAAGGCCTGGACGTGCAGGACGTGCCCTGATTCGGTGCTGCTGGACAGACTGCTCCCACCCCCATCTAACCTAGCTGAAGTGGGTGCTATGGCGTCCCATCACCATGGTACCAGGACACCATGCAGAGGCCCCGATCTGCCATACAAGTAAGATGATCCTGTTCCCTGCTGCTGGCCCTGTATGTTTGGGAGTCCAACAGGGAGCAACTACACCTGCAAGGTGCTAGATGAGACAAAAGATCCGGTGCGAAGAAAAGAGTCAACAATCTTTATTGGAACCCCAAAGCGTTTTGGCTGTATCGGCCTTTTTCGGGGGGGGGGGGGGGGGTGGTGCAAACCTCAATAAACAAAATACATAAATCAACAGATAATTAAAAAAGGGATTAAAAACAAAACTTAAAATCACTGTATCATATACACATTCAAACTTATAAGATCCTGATGAAATCATAAAACTAAAAGATTAAAAATAACAAATTAAAAGTAATCATGTGAGAAGCTGATACATGAGAGACCATTAGAACCAGTAATGTATATTTAAAAAACAATGAACATATAAGAACAATATACTGTGACATCAACTGTAGTGACACTATTATACAAATGTGATAAAAGATCCACTAAGGGTCTCACTATGCGCCGATATAACTTAACAAATGTTATGCCACAAGGGACAATATCAGTAGATATAAAAATATACATTATACCTTTATCTAAGGGATGAGGAGGGCATAAATAACTAAATATCTGGTGTCAGAATGCTTATCTTTTCAGAGCTACTACAGGCAAAAATAACACATACATTAAGAGTTGCCTATGTTCTAAAGCCTTATCCAAGTCACCAAAGAGGAATCTCTAATGGCTGAACAATGTAGTTCTGTATGAAAGACATAATAAGACAGTCACCAACACCATATACAGTAATGAAAAAGGAAAAAAAAAAAAAAAAGGACGACGGAGAGAAAATAACTTGCCTGCAACGTACAGAGCCACGATACTGCAAATCGCTTAGAAGGAAGCCACTAGGAACTGCCAGTCTTTATACGTAAACCAATGCTGATCTACCTTTTGGTATGAAGTTCAAAGTTCACTCATCTTAACTTAAAAAATGATACAGCAAGTGAAAGCTCCTTATATGAGCATTTATTAATACCTACAAATTGATGATTTGGAATGTTGTGAAAATAACGCTAGACCGATTGTCTACTGTTGAAGCTAGAGGCATGCACTGTACCTTAGCAAAAAAATCTATGACATGGGTTTTAAAAATTGGCGAGGTCATTGCTTACGTTCCTCTGACGTTGCTATATTAAAGTTTTGAATGCTGATGACAAGTTCAATGGCACTGCAAAATTCACAAGAATGAACTTAGAAATGTGAGATGGAACCTGGATAGCAATGAACCAAAGGAGGGGAAGACTACCCCGAGAATCGGCAGAGGTGCTGTCTGTGCTATACAGGCAAAAACATTAAACCAAGTTCAATGGCACTACAATAGTCATAAGAATGCACTTAAAAATATGAGAGGGCTATACAAACACCCACCTCTATACTGAGCTCCCCGCACATCTCCTGTACGTGTGGGGAGCTTTGGGCACAGTACATTCTAAAGACACATAGGTGGCTTTGTGGGTCACTTTAAAAGCCTTAGTCATGATTTGGACATGTGAAAAAATGCATGCAGACATCCAAACCATGGAGACGTCCCCTGAGACATTTTACAAACTGCTTTTAAAGATGTCTCTGGTGACAGGACGTTCAAGTAGGCAGGGGGCATGGCTGGAGCAGTGTGCTTGATTTCAGAAATGTTGGGAATGTCTGTGACCCCGTTCAAGTTTAGACCTAGTCTAGGCATGAATAGGCATTGGGAAAGTGTTCATTTAGGCTGTAAAACATCCGAAGGGTGTAGAGAGGGCAGCACTCCACCATTACTAGTAATCTGTACAATCACAATTATAGCAGCAGTAGGATTTGAACCCTGGTCCTAGCCCACTACTCTAACCATCTGGCTATTCCTAGACATCCACAGTCTTGAATACTATTCTGGGGATGTCAGTGTAGACACCCCTGCAGACGTCCATATCAGGCATGTCCACACTTGTGAAATTGTGCCTGAACTTGGACGTGCCTGTTTTTTCCCCCCAGACGTTTTGGCTTAGACATTCCAGATTGCACTTGGACATCATTTGTAAAATGTGCTTTCATGTGTCTTTATAAATTGGCACCTTAGTAGGCATCTACGTGTTCCCTAAAAAAAATTACCCTCTTAGAGGTTAAGTGGGCAGAAAGGTGGCTATTTTGTACCTATTTGTCTTTATAAAGAAATACTATAAATACTGTAGAGACCATCCCTGGATTATAGGCGTGGACATTATACTTGCTCAAGAATGGATGTTAATGTCTGCACATAGATTACAGAAGTATACATGCAAACTAATTCATTTTATAATCCATGCTAGTAACTGCAGCTTCGGCCATACTCTACCCAGACCATACTCCCAGCAATGCCTACAGTTGCATACACATATGCATCCCATCCTATATTCATTTAAACCTGGTGCAATTTAAAAAAAAACATTTCCTTTAATCACATGAGCAATTGCTCTTAACACAGTCCTGAAATGTTTCCCCTCAGATGTATTAATTTAATAAAAGGAACCCCAGCAAAGTGGCAAATTTGCAGTCATGAATGTCAGTGCCCCTCATAATTCAGTCATCAGTCCCAGTCCATAAAACTAGAAATTCATCTTATTTTTTCAACCATATATACAATAACGACCAATAGCTACAAACTGATCAAACAAAAACTGAAACAAAGTAATTTAGCCCTTGCCCTAACAAGGCTCTAATACTTTACAATACTGTTACAATATTATATACCAGTGAACACAATGTCATTAACTAACAGGTTAACACAGGTTATCAACATTTTTGTCATTTAATAATTTAATAGTTTAATACATTATAATTTAATTCATTCTTATAATCTCATCATTATTGATAATATAACATCTTTTCAAATGTCAGTGATACAATATAAATTCTTAAACTCTTCAAAAAATTACATTAAAGAGTTCAAACATACATACCGTACATATCACCATATTATAGACAACAATCATATATATATAGACAACAGTTTAAAACAAATGATCTTAGTGCAGAGTCTCTTCAAGTCAATGTCTGGGTGGCATAAGATAATGTTGGCAACCCAAAAGCACCAACTATAAGCTCCCTTCACGGATGCCGAGCAATTATCAGTAATTAGACATGGCCCAAAAAAATTCTCAATGTGAATGCATTCTGTGTAAGCAGCAGATGCATTGTCTCAGCACTGTCCACTATGGATAATTTCAATCCTTAAAAGTGGCAGTCATTCAAAAACCATACATCCCCTTTTGCAGTGTATAGTGCATAGCCACAAAACTTGCATTTCACATTTGCTTGGAGTCCACTGGAAAAGCTGAAAAGAGCCACAACACCAGAGATCACTGAAGACGCCAACTATGGCCTATAGTTTTGCCAAAAAGGCTTCTTTAGGGAATCATACCACAACTGATCATGGCAAAAAAACCCAAAAACAAAATAAAACAAAACGCCAGAGCATGCATAGAGCAAATCCCTCTACCTATGCATCTGATGTTTCTCTCTCTTTCTCATAGCCCCCTCCTCCCTATGTCTCCTCTTTGTTCTTGCGACTGCAGAAAAGGCCCTGCAACTGTCACTGCGATTGTCTCTGCAAAGAATTTGAGCCACGTGGTGAAGAGGTTTGTCTGATCTCACGGTTTCAAGTCTTGGACTTGATGAGCCCTGATTTAATCTGTTTGTCACTTGAGGGCCATTCAAAAAATTTTGGTGTGGCAGATGTGACTCATAGGCTGCCAGTTGGGCACCCCTGGTATACAGGCAGTATTAAGTCACCACAAGAGGCGCAATGCGACTTGAGTGGGGAAGAGAGAATACTTACCTGAGTGGAGACAGTCTTGGCATGTGAACGTGAGAGAAGGACCAAATGCATATGACTTGGCCTGTCTGCAGTAAACAAATAAGTTATGCCTTTAAAGTTAGGCCTATTGAACATCAGGCCTAAGTTTAAACAGATAACTGCTGGTCAAAAATATATTTAGCAGTGCTAGTTATTTATTTATTATTTATTTATTTAGTATACATTTGTATACCGCTTCTTCCTACGATCAGCAGCGGTTTACTTCACCGCATAGCTTCATTCGGATAGCACAACTTCATTTGGATAGCACAACTGAATATACGAATAAGGTTAAGTACAGATGCCAGAAGAATATCAGGTCCTTTGATTCTGCAGTTTTACATGCTCACTACTATAACATAATAAACCATGTATGTAAGGAAACAAAAACTACTCATAGAGGTAGAGTGCATCTATATAATATGCATGATACATTGAAACATAAGAAAACCCATGCTAAGTCAGACCAAGGTTGACAGAGCACTAGTATCCTGCAGGCCCTGAAAGTAGATCTAGTTCTCATAGCTCAAAGCCTCATTTGAACCCCCCCTATAGGTTAGATGTCTTAGCCAAATCCTCCAGCAGCAGAATCCGGAGCCCAATTTTATGCTGCATGGAAAAATACTTTCTGTGATTTGTTTTCAATCTGTAGGTCATTAATTTCATAAAATGCCCTCTTGATTTTATGTGGTTTGACAGATTCACCAACAGATCCCCATTTAAGTGTTCCACCCCACTCATGGTTTTATAAACTTCTATCATATCCCCTCTCAATTGTCTTCTCTCTAAATTGAGGAGCCCTAACCTGTTCCTCTAGAAACATCCTACTACCTGACTTGGTCAATAGACTTCCTGAATGCATGGCTATGGTTCCACAAGCTACCAATGCTAGCAAAAGAAGAGATGCCATACTCCCACAAGGGTTTACGGCCTGTCAACTAAATGGGATTGGAGCCCCATAAATAATATGAAAGATTCTTCTTTAACTTACCTATTTCTCTTGTTCTCCCTCTCATCCTTTATGAAGTCAATTTTATAAACTCATTCCTGCACATATGTGGTAATGAAGGTACCTAAATGACCTTTTATAAAATATTGACTGGCATAAAATTAGGTGCTTTAGCATCAAGGCATGCACTTTGCTGGTGAGCATAAACATAGGCGGAGTTTGGGGCAGAATGCAGATGGCTCATGCAGTTATGCATGCAAATTATAAAATATTATAATTTATGCACGTACTGAAAAATATAGGTGTGGACATTTACACGAGTTCTAGGGCTGGTGTAAATGTACACGTCTGAAGGCACACATTAACCTCTTATGTTAGCATTTTATAAAAACAAGTAGG
Organism: Ichthyophis bannanicus; assembly: GCA_033557465.1. Lineage (NCBI taxonomy): Eukaryota > Metazoa > Chordata > Amphibia > Gymnophiona > Ichthyophiidae > Ichthyophis > Ichthyophis bannanicus. The sequence goes on along the minus strand of CM066036.1, from coordinate 245,437,099 downwards.
CACATACATGTGGAGTGGAAGAGTAGCCTAATGTTTAGAGCTATAGGCTAAAGCCAAAGTTTGAATCCTACCACTGCTCCTTGTGCAAGTCACTTAACCCTCCATTGCCTCAGGCACAGACTTACACTAAGGGGCATGTTTACTAAAAGCCGTACAATTGCGTGCCGCACAATAGCGCACGGAAACGCGGCACTCAAACGCTCAGAAACGCTCTTAAACGCCCCGCACAAGTGCGCGTGGGCCCCGCACAATTGCGCGCCGCACTAACGTGCCCCGCACAAGTACCCGGCCCGCAAATGTCCGATAGAGGCGTGGAAAGGCATTCTGAGGGCGGAGGAAGGCTCCCGAGGGGCGGAGAGACGGGGTCAATGGGCGGGGAAGGGGAGGGGAGAGGCTCCCCGCACAGTATCGGGGACGAATTTGCAGGTTAAAAATAGCGCGAGTGAAACACTCACGGTAGAGGGCATTTAAAGGGAAGAGAAACCATTTCCGTCAGCAATGTACAGGGAAACCGGGGAAACCTGCAAAACGTGAGCAGTGTGATACATGTGCACAGAACAAAAGTGCAAATAAAGATAGAAAAAGACCCAAACAAACATATTAAAAATAGGAAGTCAGCTGGGGAACCCTGATATTAATGGGCAAACATAAGAAACACACCCAGGAAAGCTCCAAAAAAATGAAATGAAGTATGGAAGGGGCTACGGAGCGGAGACCCTTCCAAAAACCATTTCCTTTTTTCTGAGCCTTCCTGGGAGTGTTTGCTATGGTTGCCCATTAATATCACTGTTGCCCAGCTTGGTTATATTTATCCCCAGTTCGTCGTGGTCGGTTGAGGGGTTTATTTGCACTTTTGTCACCAGACAAGGTGACTGAGCCCACAGTACAAATGTGCAGAGCAGGGTTTTTGACTCCTTTGGTCAGGTTTCCCACCCCCAGGGACTGCACTATCACTGTGGCCACAGTGTGGTGCAGCAGACAGAGGCAGTACCTCTAGGACCAGAGGGTCACAGGTTCAAAGCCCAGCTGGGGCTACTGCCATTCCTGTCCACATATTTTCCCCACAACTAAACCATGTTAGTAAGGGCAATCCTTTATTGCTGGGGATATACGCATTGGTCATACGCCTATCTTTTACACCACCAAGCACAGACACCATGACCAGGGGCATTACCTAGAGCAGAGTCTCACAAATGCAGTCCTGGAGGACCACACACCATTCAGGTTCCATGCTGCCACTCATACAAATAACCGTGCTGTATATCTATGCACCACCCCCATGGCATGTAGATGTAGCTCATGCATATTCATGAGGGACAGCAGGAAACCCCAACCAGTGTATTGCAAACCTTGACTGGATTTGGGAACCTCTGCCGTACAGCAGCAGCCAACAGGGACAGACACACCCACACCCACACCCACAGGCCCCATTGGCCAATGCCTCCTGGTGAGGCAGGACATTGGGCCCTGCGTGCATCTCCCAATACCAGCACTTGCATACCTTAGCAATGTCACCCTACACCAGGGTATATGGTACACAGCTCTCAAACGTTTGCTATGAGTACTGGCAGATAGATATCCCTACGTTACGCACAGTCTGCTCTATGAGCTCCATCATAATAATCTATCTGATGTTTGCGGTGTGTGCGTCAGGTCTGGCCCCTGACAGTGTTTACCACCCTAGGGAGGGACCCCCAACGGTATTGCATACCATACCCATGCCTGTACTGTGCCCAGGACTGGTGTGGTGGGCAAGGATTCTGAACCCCTCTATAGTAGCACAATGCTGGCATACGTGTGGGAGTGTGTGTCTGTCTATACAGTGTGTGTTGGCTGCAAACACTGTCCACAGTTTTGGCCTGATGATGTGCATAATGAGCAGCAAGGTACCATGGGTATAGCTCAGACAGGGTGGGCTGGCCAGGATGCATCTGCACAGGGCATAGGGCACTGGCAGGGACATTGTAGTGGCCGTCCACCACCTCCACAGACAGGGTGACCTCTGTATGTGCTGCTGGGCTTTCACTCCACCCTGACTGTGCAGTGATGGCAGCATGGCTAGGCACCCCCATAGTGCTTCATAGCACTTCCCTCATGTGATATATATGGGTTACCTGTTGGGGCCTAGTCACTGATGTATCTGCTTGTGTGTGCTGCCATCCCAGTTGTGGGTGCATGCATTTCCAGTGGGACTAACCAGCAGACTGTTCACAGCTGGTATGTGCCCTGCTGGAGTGCCTTGCAGTGGCTGATGGCTTGATGCAGGGGAATATCAGATAGTGGTGGGGTGCATCTTAGCATATCCAGGCCTACTGTCTGTCTGAGATTGTGGTCTGGGTGTGTGTGGGGCTGCTTGGACTGCCCTGTAGGGTGTCTGTTCCCCAACAGGACTGGGGTCGATGGTCCACTCTACTGCCATCATTGCAGGGGGGGGGGGGGGGTGTGTGGTGTATAATGGGGAACTGTTGATAGGAGACCCTGCCTGTTTGCCACCCTCAGCTGGGGGGGGGGGGGTGGTGTTGGTTGGTGGTACATAGCCCACCTAGGGGTCCGTGGGGGTTCCCCCCTGACTGAGACAGACAGAGATATCCAAGGTGTTCCTGCAGAAACTACCTATCTCACAGATTACGACTGTTTTGGAGCTCTGCCATGGCCTCTCTCAGCCATGGAGGGTGCTGTGGACCTGGTCCAGGGCACCTCATCGCACACTCAGGGTGAGCACAGTTCCCGCACAGTGTGACTGTGTGTAGCTACTCTGTGCAAATTAAACACCCGGTCAGTACCTCCTACCAGGCCAAGGTGCTGTGTGGGTGCACACGGACACGTCCCCCTACCAGGCCGGGGAGCTGTTGGGGTGCATTCCCCATCTTGTGTTCATCTGTGGACAGCTGATTTGCATGTGCAGTGCATCATGGGTATGGGTGGCCTAACCCTATCCTGGTTCCCACAGCAGACTGTCTGTGTGGTGACATGCAGGCTCTCTGCAGCCAGCCAGGGGCTTGCTGGCAGCTATATAGCTGTAGCCCAATGGTTACTTCACTGCCTGTGGAGCCAGCGGTAATGGGTTCGAGCCCACAGTGGGGTTATTTGATAGGGTTGTCCAAAGCTTTTTTTAGATTTAATGTACATATGTTGCTGCCATCAAACACACCCTCAGTGTACTGTACCCATAAGGTGCCTCTGAGGGTGCTTTATAGGGCACCCTATAGGGCACCTTATGGTTGCCGTCCATATAAGGTGCACTATACATTATCCTGTGACGCAACATATATGGTGCCCTATAGGGGACATTCAAGGGTGCCTTGGCGGACAGTGAACTTTAACATGTGCCTTATGGGCCGCCTTATGTTAACACGCTTTGTGAGTGCGTTTGCTAGTAGTGATAACTGAAATAAAAATAGATTGCCCCCTACAGCACTCATCCCCATAATACACACTGCCTCAGTGAGCCTTCTTCATTGGGCACTGTGGGGGATTGAACCCCTGATCTCTGCACTATTGGTCAGTGTCTTCACCATTGTGCTGTGGCTCTGTTCCTATGCTTGGGCATCTGCGCACCGCCTTATGCCGCCCAAAATTAACAGTGCACCACCTTATGCCGCCCAAAATTAATATGCCTCCTAAAGCACTTTTACCCATTACAGTTAATGCCTCAGCCAGCCCTTTTTTGTTGTGCACAATGGGGAATTGAACCCATGGCAGCTGCACCCACAGTCAGTGTCTTAACCATTGTACTATGGCTCTGCTCCTTTGTATGTGCACATCAGGGCACCACTTAGCCTTCCCACGCACTATTATGCACGGCGCACAATAGCGCCCAGCGCAAATGTGTGATCGCTTACTCCCGTTTTTTTTCTTTTCTCTGCCTGAACCGCCCACTCCTTATATGGCACAGGCACACTACCGCAGCCCCGCACATTAGGAATGTTTAGTAAACAGACCCCTAAGTCCTCTAGGGACAGGAAATAACCTGTACCTGAATGCAACTCACCTTGAACATTTGAGAAAAGATGTGAGCTAAAATACAATTCCTTCTCCCTTTCTCTTTCTTTACAAAATTAAATTAATACAAGTGCCTTAAAATATGCTTTAATTTGGCTCCCCATTATAAAATGACCCTCTATAGGTAGAATATCTGAAGAAGGCCCACTACCTGCAGCTGCGCATAGAAGCCTGGCTGCAGGAAGTAGAAGATGAGACAGAGCTAAAGAGAGGTCAGTACTCCTGCCACAGCTCACTCACACATTACCCTCTCAGCTTATGTTAGGGCATTCTCCTAACTACCCATTCACTTACACCATCGCTGCAGATGGTATTATCACAATGCCTCGAGCCTTGTTGGCATATTAGGATCACATCTCCTTTACTATCTGTCTCAGCACATAATGCACAGGAGCAGCAGACACCTTTTTGTTGGAAGGGCCAAACAAACCAGTCTTCATCTGTGCCCCAAGTTCTCTATTGCTGATGCTGTGTTTGGCAAAATATTGGTGGGGCCAAGGCTCCTGTGGCTGACCTCTTTTTGCTGCTTATGGATGAACCTCTTGAATTTTCCACACAGACTTGTGCATAGAGTCATGAAGCTGGGGTAATGGCAACTTTAAATCTGGAGAGCTGAAAAAAACTTTTATCTATCTTGCCTTCTGGTTTCTTTTCAACAGCTGGTAAGGCTCAGCAATGGGCTTTCAAAACATAACATGATATGTTGACCATATGTGCAAGTATTAGGGTGAAAACATTTCTGATCCATGTCTAAATTTATGCTCATTCTCTGGAGTTACTGCCACTTGAGGCTCACATCTAAAGCATTCAGGCACATGAGGACTGTGATTTCTGTTACCACACACATCTCAGCCAACACCCCACTGCAGAGATGCCAAGGGTGGCCCATCCCAAAGAGTGAGATAAATCGCTCCACTGAATGAGATGGAAGGCCAATGACTGAGGTTTCTTCTCGCAGCGTATTAGTGTATGAAATTGGAAAGATCTGCATATTGTAGAGTTTTGCTTTTGAGAGGAGCACCACAACATGATATTAGCTTTTATGTAGTACTGGGGAGACGTGATTAAACACCCACAGTGTAGATATCCATTGTAACATATTTTCTGTAAGGGAGACTCACAGAAGATTAAGTCAGCCATAGTTATCTGGATGGGGGTGCAAGGGTAGCCAGTTAGCTCCAGATTTTCCTTAGAGGGTTGATCTAGTCCTGGTTTATCCTATTTCATGCAGGGACTTGTAGTACTTATATCAGAAGTTTACAAGTCATTGCATGCAATGATGTAAGCTAAGCACTGGATCAAACCTGTCTGGCAAATCTGAAAGTAGCTGGCACACTAAGCAGGCATATTGCTGCATACAAACAAACCTACTTTAACACCAACACACACCAGCACTTAAACAACACTGTACACTCAGACTTTGGCTCCAAACCTTCAAGAACACAAACCCAAAAACGAAAGAAACTTTCACTTGAAAAATTACATAAGAATATAAAATATGCCATACTGTGTCACACTACGGGTCCAATAAAGTCCAGTATCCTGTTTCCAACAGTCGCCAATCCAGGTCACAAGTAGCTATCAGGTTCCCAAGAGGTACACAGATTACATGCTGTTGTCCAATGGGTAAGCAGTAGATTTCCCTGGTCCTCTTTAATAATGGTTTATGGACTTTTCCTCCAGAAACTTGTCCAAACCTCTTTTAAATCCAGCTACACTAACAGCCTTCACTTCTTCCTCTGGTAATGGATTCCAGAGCTTGATTATGTGTTGAGTGAAAAAATATTTTCTCTGCTTAGTTTTAAATGTGCTACATTGTAACTTCATTGTGTGTCCCCTAGTCTTTCTACTATTTGAAGAGGGTAAACAACCAATCTACATTTAACTGTTCTGCTTCATCCATTATTTAATAGACCTCTATCATATCTCCCCTCAACCGTCTCTTTTCCAAGTTGAAGATTCCTAACCTTTTAAGCCTTTCCTCGTAGGGATATCCTTCCATCCCCTTTACCATTTTTTGTCGCTGTTCTCTGTAACTTTTCTAGACCTGTACACAATATCCAAGGTGTGGTCTCACCATGGAGCAATACAGAGGCATTATAATATCCCTCATTTTATTTTCTATCCTTTTCTGTATGATTCCTAGCATTCTATTTGCTTTCTTGGCTGCCACTACATGCTGGGCAAAGGCTTTCAACTTATTATCCATGATGATCTCCAAATCCTTTTCCTGGGTGATGGTTCCTAATGTGGAACCTTGCATCATGTAACTGTAGTTTGGGTTGTTTTTCCCTAAGTGCATAACTGCATTTGTCCACATTAAATGTCATCTGCAATTTGGACAATCAGTCTCCCCATTTATCAAGGTCCTCTTGAAATTTTTCACAATTCTCCTGTGTTTTAATAACTTTGAATAATTTGGTGTCATCTTCAGGTTTGATCATCTCAGTCATTATTCCCATTTCCAGGTTATTTATAAATATGCTGAAAAGCAGTAGGCCCAGCAGAGATGCCTTGGGTACTCCACTATTCAACTTTCTCCACTGTGAAAATTGGCCATTTATCCCAATTCCTAATCCACAATAGTACATTGCCTCCTATCCCATGGCTTTTTAATATCCTCATGAGGGACTTTGTCAAAGTCTTTCTGAAAATCACTATATCAACTGGCTCACCTTCAGCTACCTGTTTATTTATATCTTCAGAAAAATATAAGAGACTTGTGAGACAAGACTTTCCTTGGCTAAATCCATGTTGGCTTTCTACCATTAAACCATGACTATCTATATATTCAGCAATTTTGTTTTTTTTAGTAGTTTCTACCATTTTGTCTAGTACTGATGTCAGGCTCACTGGTCTATAGTTTCCTGGATCACCTGTGGAACCCTTTTTAAAAACTGACATTACATTGGCCACTCTCCAATCTTCGGATACTACAGATGATTTTAATGATAGATTCAAGATCACTAATAGTAGTTCTACAATCTCATATTTCAGTTCTTTCAGCACTCTGGGATGTATGCCCTCCGGTCCAGGTGATTTTCTGCACTTTATCAATTAGTTGTATTACATCGTCCCGATATATCGAGATTTGTTTAAATTCCTCTGATACATCATCTTTACATATCATTTTAGGCATGGGGAAGTTTCCGGTCCAAAGGAAAGACACACACACACACACACACACCCACACACACCCACACACACCAAGCAAACCAAAACAGAGTGAGGTGGTAAAATGAAAACCTATTTTATTGGGTAATCACTAAAAGCAGAGGACCTGACATGGCCATGTTTTGGCTCTGCCTTTTTCAGGGGTAATATAGCCTTTGAAAGAAACATAAAACAAAACATTGAAAAAAATAGTACATAAAACTTATCTTAAGAAACAAATTAAGAGACAATTTTAATAAACAAATGTAATAAATATGGCTGTAATTATACAAGTAAAAGACAGAGGAGTGTCAGAAGAGGATGTCAAACTATGGTGTAAATACAAAAAACATATACATGAAAGCAGCAATATATGAAGAAAATTAAAATAATATAAGAACTTAATACAAAATTGAGTAATGGATACATTTATAAAAGAACCATATAACATGGACAGAAAAACTGTAAAAACTATATAAAACATATAGAAAACATACAATTGGGAAAGCATTAAACAATAAAGTATAATGGAACCGGTCCAGGTGATTTGTTGCTCTTTAGTTTATCACTTAGTTGTATTACATCTTCCCAATGCATCAAGATTTGTTTCAATTCCTCTGATACATCATCTTTAAATATCACTTCTGGCACGGGTAAGTTTCCTACATCTTCTTCAGTAAAGACTAAAGCAAAAGGTTCATTCAGTCTCTGCTGTGACCTTGTCCTCGCTCAGTGCACCTTTTACCTCTCTGTCATCTAATGGTACAACTGACTCCCTCACAGGCATTTTGCTATGAATATACTTGAAAAAGTTTTTATTATGTGCTTTTGCTTCCATGGCAAGCTTCTTTTCAAATTTTCTCTTTCCCTGTCTTATCAATATCTTGCATCTAACTTGCCAGTATTTATGTTATTTACAGTTTTCTTCATTTGGCGCTTTTTTCTGTTTTCTGAAAGATTCTCTCTTAGCTATAACAGCCTCTCTGACCTCACCTTTAAGCCCTGCTGGCTGTCATTTGGCCTTCCTTACCCTTTTTTACATTTATATAGGCACTAATGCAAACAATTAATGTCCCAAAAGGACACTTCCTGGCGCTTAGTCCGGTACAATAGACTTTGTCAAAACTCAGTAGGATCTCGGGGGGGGGGGGGGGATTAATCCCGCAATGTTTAATGATGCCCTTCTCTTTGTGGTTTAATGGTAAGATATGTTCAAAGATCAGTAATCCTTTAACAGGATCCCAGGGTCTCAGTCACTAACCCATCCAGGTTCTTTCTCTGATGTTTGCGGGTACAGTTCCTTGTCCCTCACTCTGCTGCTCCCCTGGAGTCAGCAATCAATGAGTGCACATATTATCTCACTGCTTCCACTGTCTCAAATACCCAGGATGAGTCATTAACAAAGATTCTCAGGCAGGCAGGGTACTGAACTGCAATGTTAATGTTTACCTCTACCATTTGTTGGCACACTCCTGCATATGCCCATCTTCGCTGACTGAATATCGCAGAATAGTCCTGAGTGATCTTGATCCTTGCCTCCTCATATTGCAATGGCCCCAGTGCCTGTGCTGCTTGGAGCACCCTGTCCTTCTGGGCATAGTCCAGGAAGCATATAAATACTATGCAGGGCTGCTGTTCCTGCATCCTAAGAGGCCTCATTCGATGCACATGTTCAATGTGCAAGGCTTCACTGAGATCTCCCAGTTTTAACGCTGTCGGCAGTAAAGTCTCCAGATAACCCTGCAGCTCCTGGCCCTTGACAGACTCTGGAATACCTGCAAAGTGCAGGTTATTGCTCCTACTCCTATTTTCCAGGTCATCAAGCTTTTCAGCCTGTTTAGCCTCAAGGTCAGTGAGCCATCGCAGTTTTGTGGTCGCTGATGTCATTGTATCTTCCTGTAAAGATATCTGCTGTTCAGCCTGCTGGAGACGACTGCCAAAGGCCTCAAAGTCAGCCCATCAAGTTTGCCATTCATTTCGGTGAATTAATAGCTTAAGGCCCCTACAACTGCTAAGGTCACTTTGTCGACCAGTGCTGCTTGGAGACGGGTGATCTGGGCGAGGACTGAGTTTCTACCATCTTGCCGGGCCCTGATGTGTACCATTCTTGGTCCCACCTCATAGATATACCCTGCTGATGAAATTGATGGAGTTCCTCTACCCTCTCGATCATAGCACCCTCCCCACTCACTGGGTTGAGAGGATAGGGTGACGAAGGATTATCAGCACTTTTTTTGGGAAGGCCCCAGAGAAAGCTTAAGCCATGCCTGCTCTCCCTAAATGCATCACGTAATCTCCTTCCACCTTTTTTAAAGCATGGAATACATTTGGTCTGGACTTCCAAGATGATATTTTTAAATAATGTCCAGGCCTGATGTAAACTCTTAACTTTTGCAGTTGTTCCTTTTTGTTTTTTCTTAACCATTTTTCTCATTTTATAGTAGTCTCCTTTTTGAAAGTTAAATGCTAGCACAATCAATTTCCTTGCTATCCTCCCCCCATTTATTAAATCAAATGCGATCATGTTATGATCACTATTGCCAAGCAGCCCCAAAACAGTTAACTCTCGCACTAGATCCTGTGGTCCACTGAGGACTAGGTCTAAAATAGTGTCCCCACATGTCAGTTCCTGAACCAGCTGCTCCATGAAGCAGTCGTTTACTTCATCTAGAAATTTTATCTCCCTAACATGGCCTGATGTGACATTGGCCTAGTCAATACTGGAGTAATTGAAATCTCCCATTATTATTGTGTTGTAAACTCTGCTAGCTTCCCTAATTTGTTTTAGTATTTCATCATATCTGTGTAAATCCTGTCCAGGCAGACAGTAGGACATCCCCACTGCCTCCCTCTTTTACATGAAATTTCTATCCATAGAGATTCTACAGTGTATTTTGTTTCCTGCAAAATGTTTATCCTGTTTGACTCAATGCCCTCTTTAACATATAGAGCCAGCTCTCCGCTAATGTGATCTATCTATCATTGTGATATAGTTTGTAGCCTGGTATCACAGTGTCCCACTGGTTGTCCTCCTTCCACCAGGTCTCTGAAATGCCAATTACATTTAACCTTTAATTCACTGCTATATATTCTAATGCTCCAATCTTATTTTTTAGACTTCTAGAATTTGCAGTCAGGCATTTCAAAGTTTGATTTTTGTTCATATTAACAGCCTGGCTATTTAGTGACAGGGTTAATTTGAAATCTTTCAACTCTGTCTGATTTTTACTTAAAGGCACCTGGGTTACTTTTACCTTTATTGAAACCTCTCTCTTGGGATGCCCTGACTTCCTTGTTTTGCTAGTATCTGTCAAGGATAAGCATCAATATTTGTAAAAACTTACAGAAGCTAGGAAAGTAGTCAGGAAAGCAAAGATAAACAAATAGCTAATGCAATAAAATGGAGGATAAGACATTTTTCAGATATGTTGGTGACAGGAGAAGGTGCAAAAGAGTTATTGTCAGACCCAAGGGTGAAGGGGAGAAATATGTAGAAGCTGATGAGGATAAAGCGGGATTCCTGAATATTTTTGTTCTGTGTTCATAGATGTAGGGCCAGGAGCAGGACCTTTGAAAATACCCACAACAAGGAACAGAAGTGAAGAGGATCTTCAATGATTTTCAGAAGACTGAATTTGTGAAGAACTAGCTAAACTAAAAGTAGACAAAGTGATGGGGCCGAATGGGATACATCCCAGAGTATTGAAGGAACTTGGGGAAGTTCTAGCAGTTCCTCTGTGACTTTTCCAATGCTTCTTTATGGGTTTATTACAAGCAGGTCTTGTCAGATGATTCTGATTGATTTCTTTGACTGGGTGACAAGAGAGTTGGACCGAGGGAGAGTCCTAGTTGTGGTATACTTAAATTTCTGTAAAGCTTTGACATCATTCCATACAGGTGACATATAAATAAATCGAATATCCTAGGGATGGACTCTAAACTGTCTGATTGGGCCATAAATTGGTTGCGTGGGATGCGACAAAGGGTACAGATAAATGGAGCTCACTCTGAGGAGAAGGATGCTACCAGTGGTGTACCGCAGGGATCTGTCCTTGGTCCGATTCTTTTTAGCATTTTTGTTTGTGCTATTGAAGAAGGGCTGTTGAGTAAGTTTTGCCTCTTTGTGGATGCAAAATTGCTGAATATATAGATAGTCATGGTTTAATGGCAGAAAGCCAACATGGATTTAGCCAAGGAAAGTCTTGTCTCACAAGTACTCTCAAATAGAGTAGATGTCCAGGAAGGAGTAGATAACATAAGGAGGGATCTAGTTAACCTTGAAGAATGGTTGAAAATTTGGCAGCTGAGATTTAACACTAAAAAATGCCGGGTCATACATTTGGGCTGAACAATTCAAAGGAGCGGTACAGTATAAGAGGTGAAGTACTTTTGTCCTTGAAAGGAGAGCAGGACCTGGGTGTGAATGTTTCTAATGATCTTAAAATGGCTAAGCAGGTAGAAGAAGTGTTGATGAAAGCCAGAAGGATGTTTGGGTGCACAGGGAAATGAATGGACAGCAGGATGAAGGTGGTGATAATACCTCAGTATGTCTTTGGTGAGACCTCATTGGAGTATTATGTGCAATTTTTGAGACCACACCTTCAAAAACATATAAACAGGATGAAGTCATTACAGAGGGTGGCTCCCAATATGATCATTATAAACCATAAGGGGAAAGACTTAAATACCTTAATATGTATATGTTAGAGGAAAGGCAGGATAGAGAAGATGATAGTCACATTTAAATACCTCCATGGCATAAATGCACAGGAGGAGAGCCTCTTTCAATTGAAAATAAGCTCTTCCCAAGTACTATCTAAAACCTTGTCTAGGAGGTGCATGAGGTCCGCTACCTTCGCTCGAGGCAGGCATTTTACCAGGCAATCCTCACGTCCACCAGCCACCATACTTAATGATCGAATCCCATCAGCCCCCGCGGGCTTAACAGAGCCGCGAAAGGGAAACTAGTCCTTTCGCGCTCTGAAAGCCGGCGCGTTTGACTGAAGCTGCGAAGACAGAGGTGATAAAGGGGAGGGAAGGCTCTGCTGGGCAGGGGGGGCCCCGCGGCACACTCGATTCTGCCGCGGCGGCCCCGGCAGCCGGAGAAGACAGCTTCTTTTTTTAAAAAATTTTCCCTGGGCTAGGCTGGGCTGTGCTGGGGGGGGGGATTAGGAGTGGTGATGGGCTGGGGGGGAATAGGAGTGGTGATGGGCTATGGGGGGCTGGGGGTGGCTGGGGGGGCTATGGGGGGCTATGGGGGGGCTGGGGGGGTTAGGAGTGGTGATAGGCTATGGGGGAGCTAAGTCTGTATATGGGCTGATGGGATTAGGACTGAAAGTGGGTTGATGGGGAGGTTAGGACTGGTAATGGGCTATGGGGGGGCTTAAACTAAAAATTGGGTGATGGGGGATTAGGACTGGAAATGGGCTGGTGGGAATAGGACTGGGAGTGGGCTGATGGGGAGGTTAGGAATGGTAATTGGCTATGGGGGGGTCTTACTCTGAATATTGGGTGATGGGGATTAGGACTGGAAATGGGCTGGTGGGATTAGGACTGGGAGTGGGCTATGGGGGGCTAGGACTGGTAATGGGTTGGGGGGTTGCTAGGACTGGAAATGGGCTGGGGGGATTAAGACTGGAGGTGGGCTGATGGGGTTAGGACTGGTAATGGGCTGTGGGCTGTTGGGGGGGGGTTAGGACTGGTAATGGGCTATGGGGGGGCTAGGACTGGAAATGGGCTGATGGGGGGTTAACACTGGAGGTGGGCTGATGGTGTTAGGACTGGTAATGGGCTGGTGGGATTAGGACTGGGAGTGGGCTATGGGGGCTAGGACTGGTAATGGGCTATGGGGGGTTAGGACTGATAATGGGCTATGGGGGGCTAGGACAGGAAATGGGCTGATGGGGAGGGGTTAGGACTTGAGGTGGTCTGATGGGGTTAGGACTGGTAATGGGCTGTGGGCTGATGGGGGGGTTAGGACTGGCAATGGGCTATGGGGGGCTGACTGGAAATGGGCTGATGGGGGGTTAGGACTGGAAGTGGGTTGATGGGGGGGCTTGGACTGGTATTGGGTTGGGGGGTTGCTAGGACTGGAAATGGGCTGATGGGGGGTTAGGACTGGAAATGGGCTGATGCAGGGACTAGAAGGGAATGGATGCTGGGTGAGGCTGGAACTAGAAGGGAGCTGATGTTGGGGGAGGATTAGAATGGGATGGGGCTGGGAGAGCAAAATGGAGAGGGGAAAAGTATTTTGTGTGGGAGGGATAAAAAATCTACACTTAGCCGGGTATTGGGAGAGTAAGTGGGGATTGAGGATGGAGGGGTAAAATTTGAGTGGATGAAATAGGAATGAGGAAAGAGCAAAAGGAGAAAGATTAGTATGTTAAAGCAGATGTAGAGAGAGAGAATGGAAAAAAAAAACTAGAAGAGAGAAGAAAGGACAAATGGACAGCAGATGATGGAGAGTTAGCAGAAAACATGAAGAAACCAGAAGAAAGTGGCTGGAGCAATTGCAACTGAAAAAAATGCACAAAAGGTAGAAAGATATCTCTATTTTGAATTTATTAACTGGAATATGAAAGCTCTGGGAAATGTGCATCATTAACGTCTGCGCTTTGTTTGGTACAAGAGGAAATTAATTTATAGTTTTATTTCTACAGTGTTGTTGTACATTCCAAGTTTGGCTTTTGTGGTTCCCAGTTTAATTATTGCCTTCCTGTTTCTAAATTGTGATTCCTTGTTTGGTGATGGTCTATGTTCTGCATGTGTAACTGAGCTGAGGTATTCTGTTTATGCAATTCCTATTTGACATTGCCACTTGTTGTCTTTCCCCAGTAGGTCATGTATTGTTGTTCTCTGAAATGTATTGGTTTAATATTTGCAGTGTTGCCTTTTGATAGGTAGGGTATGGTGCTTTGTGAGTCCTGGTAATGCTGTTAGGATACGGCGGGTTTGCTATGGGTTCTAAATGGGCAGTGTTTGTAGTAGTTCCTAATGTGTCTGGCAGTTGGCACTGGATTATAGTAATGTAGAAATCTTTTAGTCTGTCTTTATCCATACACACACTAACTTTTAGTAAACATGTCTCTTAATGAATGTTAGCATTATGCAAATATTTATGCAAATAAGGCCACTTATGCAAATGAGGCCCCGCACCGAGTCTCCGCACATGGCCCCGCACCCCCCTTGGGCCGCCCCTGCTTCCATATCAACTACAATAGTCTCCTTTTTTCCTTTAGAGATCCTCTGGGTTGGTCCCATGCTTTCTTGAATTCAGATACTGTCCTCGTTTCTACTACCTCCACTGGGAGAATGTTCCATGCATCTCTCACTCTTTCCATAAAGAAATATTTCCACATATTACTCCTGAATTTATCCCCTTTCATCCTCATCCTAGCAGAGTTTGCTTTCAATTGAAAGAGGCTCTTCTCTTGTGCATTTATGCCATGGAGGTATTTAAACATCTCTATCATATCTCTGACTGACCACAAGCTCTCAAGCAAATCTCCAGCACTAGGTCTGAAAAGACAAGTTGCTCCATGATTAGGTTTCTATTTAAATCAGGTGTAGAAGGGAATATTTGCTTTTGATGATGACATTGCATACTGATCTTATAAAATATGTGCTATGAGGGTAATCCTGTAAGGGGCAGCAGGATTAGTGTGCCTTTCTATGCATGTCAGTGCCTATTCTATAAAGCCAAATCAGCTGTAAGGAGTCGCTAATGTGCATAAACAAAGCTGGTGCAAATGACCATGTCTATCTTATGCACATGCCTAAATATACTTCCAAGCTCCGCCCACGTGCATGCTCACACTGAAAGCAGATGCAATGCATACTTCCAGATTGGTGACCAGCTACCTCATGCATGTGATTTACACACACAAACCACTAGAATACCATGACTTACAGGCATGCGCCTAATATAATTAACTCCTATGGGCCCGATATTCAAAGGCATTTACACGGTTTACAGAGCCTTAAACCATGTAAATTCTGCTAAGAGGGATATTCAGAGGCACTAACATGGTTAGTAGCACTGAATATCCCTGGGTTCCACTGCTACATGCCCCGTGTAGCCTCAGGGCATGTCGTCTGTGGAGCAGAGGTTGCACCGTCGCTAACCGGGCAGCAGTGATAGTGAGCCGCTGCCCGGTTAGCTTCTGCATTGTGCAGTGCCATGCGGCAGACCCGGATATTCAGTGCTGGTGGCCGGATATGGGCCTGTCATTGAATATCCTGGGTTATGTTTCAGTGGCGACAGCCATGTGCTTTAGAAGTGCTGGCCTCCGTTGCTGAATATCTCCCCCCCCCCCCCATATGTCTATTTATGTGTCCTGTCCAATACATGCCCATTCCCTGGTCGGAACATGCCCCATTTGTAGGCACGCAGGTGTCTGCAAGATGTCCTAGATACATGCATATTTCATTTTTTATAAAATATCACTGAATGCACAGACCTTTGGTATATTCATGTATACAGAGATTCAAACAAACTTCTGGTTGTTCAGCATGCCCTGTTCCCATTTAGACTTTGGATCCCAGGTTTTACATCTGTCTCTATCAACCTGTCACTTTGAAGTAGCCAATCTTTTGAAAACTCTTCTGCAGGGCTCCTGGCTCAGGTGAATTGGAAGGCTTGATTGTGGGTACACTTCTTGGAACCCCTCTCACAGGCTGAGCTACTCTCCTTCTGGGGCAGTGAGGTGCTAGCAGGGTTTGCACAGACAGCAACCTTCTGCTCTCTCCTCTTAAGTAGCTTCTCTAAATCTGTTGCTCACTCTAGATAGTATGAGTGGCTGTGTGCAAAAGACTCCTCTACTCCCTTCTGGTGCAATGGCTAGGTGCCAAAGACACCTGCCCATAAGGGCATATGTCTTTCTCCTGCATGGTATAGTGGCTGTGTGCCAAAGAGAGTTCTATTGTTGGGAGTGGTTTATATTTCTCTCCCAGAGGAATATCCTCTCTGCATGAAGTGACTGGCACCAAGAACCACTCCTGCTTTTCTCTAACTTTCCTTTTAATATTTGGTAGGGACACTGGATGGTGCTGCTTCTGTAGTAACATCCAAGCAGTCTCTGCATTACAATGTACTTGGAGTATGTGGCTCCCCTATCCACTGCACAGGCAGAGTTGCTCTCTGCAAGGTCTGCACAGCCACGCTGGAGTTTAAGGTGTAGGCTTAAGCCCAATGTACTTATTTACCTAAGGTCCACTGAACAGTTAATCCTGTCCAGAAGTCAATGATCATTATTTGCCCCACACCTTGCTGCTGAGCACTTCCTGTAGTATGTCCCTACCATATGACCTCTCAGAGGCATATACTGACATCCCACTACATCCTATGAATCCTCTATATTGTGTGCTTTAAGGGTCTACTTTCTGCCTGCCTGCGTGCATGAAGGTTTCTCCTTGTCCTAGAACTTACTGTTATGATCTAATATTTCTGAAACACTGCCACTGTACAACTTATGACTAACCAGTTGGCAACTTGTTTTCTACCCATTTGCCAAACACTTTGCCCATGCATTAACTATAAAGCTTAATGATGCTGAACACATATTCCTTCCACATCACAAACTGAGTCTTTGGCATTACAAATTCAAGGCAAGTCCAACTGAAAATGCCACAAAGCACTCTACATTTAAAAATAAAAGCAGCTACTCAGTGAGTGATAAATGTTTATTTACTTGCAATGAATGACCAAATCATTTAATTATGGCTCTGCTAGTCATGAGTGATTGTCATCCCTAACCTATGAAAAATAAACACAAACATAGGTACACAACATACAAAATGCAGAAAGGAGAAAACGGAATAATGTGATTAGTTCCATATTATCACTTATCTTACTGCAACCTAATTTCATTTCATGCCTAATAATGTACACATTTCATTGTAAACTTTTTGCAAAAGGAGGAAGTGTGTAAAATATTCCAAATGACAATATTTTTGTATTTTTGCATGTTTTCGAGCATTTAAAATGTTCAAAGTTTACAATAAAATGTGTACATTGTGCATGAAATGAAATTAGGTTGTAGTATGATGCATGATCATATGGAACCAATCACATTGTTCAGTTTTCCTCTTTCTGCATTTTGTATGTTGCATACCTGTATTTCTGTTTGTTTTTTCACCTGTTGCCAAAAAAAAAAAAGCATTTTAGTACTGTATATTGGCCTCAGTGTATTTCAGACCATGAATTGGCTTCAGCTTTGAAATTCTTTTTCAGTATTTGTCAGGAGGAAACCTCAAGGTGGTATATCTGTGCTTCTTTTGCAGGTAAAAGCAGGTAGTGTAGCTCAGCTTCAAAAAGGTTGGCAAATTCCTGGAGAAAAAGTCTATAAAAGGTTATTAAGATAGTCCAAGAGAAACTGGTAAGTAGCATGAACTGGCTACTTTTGGGATTTGTCAGGTATGTGACCTGAATTGGCCACAGTTGGAAACAGAATATTGGGTTTGATGGACCTTTGATCTGACCAAGTATGGCCGTTCTTATGTTTCCTGCTTCATCAACACTTGTTACAGGTCCTGTCTCAGTTGTCACTCTAGGGAAACTGTCCAATTGCACCTGTAACCTCACCACTCCATAAAATCAATCATTTTCAGGATTCTCTTTTCTTGTTGTTTGACTAGTTAATTTGCTTAGGCTCCACATTATCTGCACCACTGATGGTAAACGAATGTCAACTGTGAGCAGGCAGGGCAGAAATAAGAGATGGAGCAAAAAGGAGGGGGGTATGAAATATATTAGGGCAGGGCTCAACAAATCCAGCACTAGGTTGACAGGTGACTAAAAATGTCTATCTGCTACCTGAAATTATTCTGCCACCCCCCTGCTTTTTTATTCCTTTTTGACTCCAACTGCTGTTTGAACAGGAGTGTCTCCTTTCTGTACAGTAAAGTTCTGTGCGAATCTGAGCTGTCCTGTGCGAGAAAAACCGACCAACAGGAGATTTCCTTACTCAGAGCCATGCTGTGCAGGAAGGAGGCAGTCGCTGCTCAAACACTAGGTTAGACACATGAAATGAAGCACCTTCTTTCTTGTTTCAAACTTGCAGGTTGCTACGGACGAGGATTAGCACAGCAGGGACAGGAAGGAGCTGGGGCTGCGGATTAGGAGAAAGGGGCTAGAGGCTGCTGGCTGATAATAGAGTTTGGGAGAAGGGGACTGGAGGCTTATGCTGAGATTTGATGGATAGGGATTATGGGGTGGTGGCGGACAGGTATGCTGGGGCAAAGGTAAGGACTGGGGGCTTGACAATGGCTTGGGAAGGTTGATTGACTTGCTGGAGCAGGGGGATGGCAGACTGACATTATGGGTAGTGAAGGCAAGCTAGGGGATAGGGGCTGGTGTGTGGATGACTGGCTCCCAGAGTCAGGTGTAAAGACTGGGGGATGGATGACTGGCTTGCTTGGATGGGGGAATGGCAGACTGGCTTTTAGGTGGTCAAAGCTAGCTGGAAGGGGTAGGGCCTAAGGTATGAATGACTGCTTGGGGGTGGCTTAGTGGCTATTTGGTGCAAGGGTAATGACTAAGTGGGAGGTGTCCACCTAGTTTGGGGGGCATGATAGGGGTTGGAGGGTGGCTGACTGGATTAGTAGGGATTGTGAGGCTTGGGCTAGGAGACTAGCCTATTTTAGGAGAGGAGAGAGAAGATGAAAAAGGAAAGAAAGACTGGTAGGGAGGAATGGGATACAAGAGGGAGACTGAGTGATGACAAGATAGGTAGATGGAGAAAAAGAGAGACTGTGTAAGGATTGAATGCTGGCTGTGCACTTCTGGAGTGGCCTACAGTGGTGCCTGATTTACTAAACATTCTTTATCCTTACATATCGAATGAGAAAACAGCCTCAGTAAATCAGGCACTAAAGAAGCTGTGATAAGGAGTGGGGGTGGGGGCAGGGCCCAAGGGGGGTGCGGGGCCATGTGCGGAGACTCGGTGCGGGGCCTCATTTGCATAAATATTTGCATAATGTTACCATACACAAACTTTTAGTAAACATGCCTCTTAATGAGTGTATGAATAAAGAAAGACTAAAAGACTTCTACATTACTATAATCCAGTGCCAACTGCCAGACACATTAGGAACTACTACAAACACTGCCCATTTAGAACCCATAGCAAACCCGCCGTATCCTAACAGCACTACCAGGACTCATAAAGCACCATACCCTAACTATCAAAAGGAAACGCTGCAAATATTAAACCAATACATTTCAGAGAGCAACAATACATGACCTACTGGGGAAAGAGAACAAGTGGCAATGTCAAATAGGAATTACATAAACAGAATACCTCAGCTCAGTTACACATGCAGAACATATACCATCACCAAACAAGGAATCACAATTTAGAAACAGGAAGACAATAATTAAACTGGGAATCCCAAAAGCCAAACTTGGAATGCACAACACTGTAGAAATAAAACTATACATTAATTTGCTCTTGTACTAAACAAAGCGCAGACGTTAATGATGCACATTTCCCAGAGCTGACATATTCCAATTAATAAATTCAAAATAAAGAGATATTTTTCTACCTTTTGTGCATTTTTTTTCAGCTGCAATTACTCCAGTCACTTTCTTCTGGTTTCTTCGTGTCTTCTGCTAACTCTTCATAGTCTGCTGTCCATTTGTCTTTTCTTCTCTCTTCTAGTTTTTTTTCCATTCTCTCTCTACATCTGCTTTAACATACTAATCTTTCTCCTTTTGCTCTTTCCTCATTCCTATTTCATCCACTCAAATTTTACCCCTCCATCCTCAATCCCCACTTACTCTCCCAATATCCGGACAATTTTAGATTTGTCTTCCCTCCCACACAAAATATTTTTTCACTCTCCATTTCACTCTCCCAGCTCCATCCCATTCTAATCCTCCCCCAACATCAGCTCCATTCTAGTTCCAGTCCCACCCAGCATCCGCTCCCTTCTAGTCCCCGCATCAGCCCATTTCCAGTCCTAGCCCCCCATAAGCCCATTTCCAGTCCTAGCTCCACCATCTATTTGCAGTCCCATCCGAGTCCCTCCATCAGCTCATTTCCAATCCCAGTCCCCCATGAGCCCATTTCTAGTCCTTTCCTAGCCCCACCATCAGCCCATGTCAAATTCTAGCTCCCCTCCACTCAGCCCATTTCCAATTCAAGCCCATGAGCCTACTTCCAGTTCTAGCCCCTTCATGAGTCCATTTCAATCCAAACCCCCACCACAGCCCATTTCCAATCTTAGCACCCCCCCAACAGCCAATTTCCAGTCCTATTCTAGCCCCTCCATCAGCCCATTTCCTGTCCTAGCCCCCCCACTCACCCATTTCCAGTCCTAGCTCCCTCCCCCTCACAACCCATTTCCATTCCAAGCCCCCGTCCCCATCCTTCCACTCAGCCCTCCTTCCACTCAGCCAATTTCCAGTCCTAGCCTCCTCATAGCCCATTACTAGTCCTAACCCCCCCCATCAGCCCATTACGTCCTAACCCCCCATCACCCTATTTCCAGTCGTAGCCCCCCCATCAGCCTATTTCCAGTCTTAGCCCCCCCATAGCCCATTACCAGTCCTAACCCCCCCACCACCACCACCACCACCACCAGCCCACTTCCAGTCTTAGCCCCCCCATAGCCCATTACCAGTCCTAACCTCCCCATCAGCCCACTTAGCCCCCCCATAGCCCATTACCAGTCCTAACCCCCCCCATCAGCCCACTTCCAGTCTTAGCCTCCCCCCATGGCCCATTACCAGTCCTAACCCCCCCCCATCAGCCCACTTCCAGTCTTAGCCTCCCCCCCCGGCCCATTAACAGTCCTAACCCCCCCCCATCAGCCCACTTCCAGTCTTAGCCTCCTCCCCCCGGCCCATTACCAGTCCTAACCCCCCCCATCAGCCCACTTAGCCCCCCCATAGCCCATTACCAGTCCTAACCCCCCCTATCAGCCCACTTCCAGTCTTAGCCCCCCCATCAGCCCATTACCAGTCCGAACCCCCCCCATCAGCCCACTTAGCCCCTCCATGGCCCATTACCAGTCCTGACCCCCCCCCCATGGCCCATTACCAGTCCTAACCACCCCCCCATCAGCCCACTTCCAGTTTGGCCTCCCCCCTCCCATAGCCCATTACCAGTCCTAACCCCCCCCCATCAGCCCCCTTAGCCCCCCCATGGCCCACTACCATTCCTGACTCCCCCCCCATGGCCCATTACCAGTCCTGACCCCCCCATGGCCCATTACCAGTCCTAACCACCCCCCCCATCAGCCCACTTCCAGTTTGGCCTCCCCCCCTCCCATAGCCCATTACCAGTCCTAAACCCCCTTCTCCCCTATCATCCCAAATTAAAACAACAAAAAAACCCCAAACCGGCTGCTTCTGCCGCGGCAGCATCAAGAGCTCTGCCGCGGGGCCCCCCCCTGCCCGGCAGAGCCTCCCTGCATCTCTGCTTTCTTCAAGTCACAAAACGCGGGCTTCTTTCAGAGCCGCGAGAGTTTCTTTTCTCGCGGCTCTGTTAATCCCGCTGGGGCTGATGGGATTTCCCATCACCCTCGGCGGGATTAACAGAGCCGCGAGAAAGGAAACTCTCGCGGCTCTGAAAGAAGCCCGCGTTTTGTGACTTGAAGAAAGCAGAGATGCAGGGAGGCTCTGCCGGGCAGGGAGGCTCTGCCAGGCAGGGGGGGGCTCTGCCGGGCAGGGGGGGGCTCTGCCGGGCAGGGGGGCCCCCGCGGCAGAGCTCTTGATGCTGCCGCGGCAGAGCTCTTGATGCTGCCGCGGCAGAAGCAACCGGTTTTTTTTTGTTTTTTTTTTAACTTGCGATGCTGAAGAATGTTTTTTGCGCGGGGCCCCCTGAAACGCGGGGCCCTGTGCAAAAAACATTCTTGCTCAATGGACGGGCCGGCCCTGGGTGGGGGGTGAGGGGGGCTTTACTTAGAAACATAGAAACATGACGGCAGAAAAAGACCATATGGCCTATCTAGTCTGCCCTTCCACTAGAAGAATCCCCTTTTTTCCTTTAGAGAGCCTCTGTGTTTGCTCCATGCTTTTTTGAATTCAGATACTGTTCTCATCTCTACCACCTCCAATGGGAGACTATTCCACACATCTACCACTCTTTCCGTAAAGAAAGTGAAGACTGTTGGGGGCAGGGCGGGCACTACCATTAGGTGAACTAGGTGCTGCAGGACTGTTTGCAGCCATTGCTACTGTTGTATGTCCCACAGAGGGGCAACAGTGGCAGTAATGGTCATTGGGGGCAAGAGATGAGGTTTGCCTAGGGCGCCTCATCTCCTTGCGCTGGCACTGGTCGGGGGTGGGAGGGGGGGGGTGGTGTGATGAGAAATTCTCAAATACTGTCTTAAGTTTTTGGCTCCTAAAATCAAAGAAAATTTGTCAAGGATTGTTAATTAGGGAGAGACTAAAAAGAGAAAAATAAAAAAAATGATGGAATAATATAAGTATAGCCAAATCTTGGCCATTTAACTAACTCACTAGATTTTAGCATAAGAACATAAGAACTGCCATACTGGGTCAGACCAAGATCTGTCAAGTCTAGTATCCTGTTTCCAACAATGGTCAATCTATTTCACAAGTACCTAACACTTTCCCGAGAAGACACAGGTTCCACAATGTTTTATTGGAAAAAGCAGTGGATTTTTCAGATATCCTTTAATAATGGTTTATGGACCTTTCCTCTAGGAACTTGCCTGAATCTTTTTTAAACCCAGATACACTAACAGCTTTATTACATCCTCCAGTAACAAATTCCAGATTTTGATTACGAGTTGAGTGAAAAAATATTTTCTCATATTAATTTTATATGGGTTACACTGTAGCTTCATTGCATGTCCCCTAGTCTTTCTATTTTTTGATGGCATAAACATTACCCCTTCCAGCTAGCTTTGACCACCTATTTTTATGTTTACATTTCTGTTGGATTATCTGTTTTATTCTTCTACATTGCTCTGAGTTCCTGGAAGACTGGTTGATTTATAAATTTTAATCTGAAGTCTATAAATTAATTAAATGTAAACATAAAAATACAGTCAAGAACAAACAACTGGAAGAAATAATCAGCAAATTCCATATGACAAACTACCCTAAAAGAGCGTAAATATTATAAAACATAATTGCTGACTTCTGTCCTACTACAGGAGATAAAGCTTCATTTCAAGTGAGGTTCTACCCTTTTAGACTTATTCCCAATAGCAAATGGTATTTGTTTCACCAAACGATCTGTTGCAACATCACTAGAATCTGATGAAGCAATCCTGAAGCAAATCAAATTTTCTATTTTTGTTTGCTTCTTTGGATTTTTTTTTTCTAATTTAATTTTATTTTTAGTACTCGCTAAATAGTGTAGGCCATGCCACCCTGTGTGTCTGATCTTGGTAGCTAAGTAGAGTCAGACCTGGTTAATACTTCGATGAGAGACTACCTTAGAATACCAGGTGCTGCAGGCTAACTGTGAGGAAGAAAGGCCTGGCAAAATATTTCTGGTCGCACCTTGCCACGAAAACCCAGGGGATAGCCACAGTATGGATAACTATCCATAAGGTCACTAGGAGTTAACAGCAACTCTATGGCACTTAACAACAGCAAAGAGGTTTAGTGCATATTAAACTATTTAGAGTCCTTTTTACTAAAGACCGCTAAGGATTTGCCTCTAATGCACTGATTTCATACTCATTAATGGTGAAGGCCACACGTTAGCTATCGGGGGCATTTTTAGTATGTCCCTGGCAGGTATCATGTGAAGGGGTTTCCTAACGAGTGCTCCACTAGGTTGGGTTCACTTAATGACTTCAACAGAGGTGTCTTTAGGTGAACCCACGTTAGGAGCTGCGCTGCTGATTAGCACATGACAATTACCTTGGTGCTAGTGGCAATGTACTCTCCATGCCTGTTCTCCACTCATTCCTCATGCCATCCTGTGATCACTGATTAATGTATGTTTTAGCATGCGAAGGCAGATGCTATCAGGCATGAATGTTCTTGACTGCCTGCAACTGTGCATTAAAATACCTGTTGACCAACTAACGAACTTTAGTAAGAAGCCCTTAGTGTGCGTAAAAATATTTCAGCACTTACAAAATTTCAGTATACTCTAAGGAATGACACAAATCCATTTTGTGTCCAGGGGGAAAATGCTTAGCAAACAAAAAAGCTTGCGCAAAAACCACTAAGGAAAGTTTCTCCAGTTTTTCAATCGAAAAACGTTGGGTCAAAGCTCCACAGGGCTTTTCATACATGTGTTGGATTGCTTGTTGCTTTTTTCTATGAAATACTTTTCCTTCCAGAAGCTGCAGGAAATTAAGTCCTTGGGTGAGAGATATGTGTTTTCCAAACCGTATAAGCCTTGTGACTTGCAGGCTTTTTACTATGTTTTGCTCTACTTTTACTGGAAACAAACTAACTCCCTGGTATGGAATACTGCGGTCATGCCATTAGACAGGGCCGGCCCGTCCATTGAGCGAGAATGTTTTTTGCACAGGGCCCCGCGTTTCAGGGGGCCCCGCGCAAAAAACATTCTGATCTAAAAGTAAAATTTAAAAAAAAAAAAAAAAAGCTGTCTGCTGCCACTGCCGGGGCCGCCGCGGCAGAATCGAGTGTGCCGCGGGGCCCCCTCTGCCCAGCAGATCCTGCCCTCCCCTGTATCACCTCTCTTTACAGCTGCAGTCAGTCACACGTGCCGGCTTTCAGAGCGCAAGGGGAGAGTTTCTCCCTCGCTGCTCTGTTAAGCCCACGGGGGCTGATGGGAAGTTCCCATCAGCCCCCGCGGGCTTAACAGAGCCGCAAAAGGGAAACTAGTTCCTTTGCGCTCTGAAAGCCGGCGCGTGTGACTGCAGCTGTAAAGAGAGGTGATACAGGGGAGGGCAGGCTCTGCTGGGCAGGGGGGGCCCCGCAGCAAACTCGATTCTGCCGCGGCGGCCCCGGCAGCAGACAGCTTTCTTTTCAAAAAATTTTCCATAGGCTAGGCTGGGCTGGGCTGGGCTGGGCTGTGCTGGGGGGGGGGGGTTAGGAGTGGTGATGGGCTGGGGGGGTTAGGAGTGGTGATGGGCTATGTGGGGCTGGGGGGGTTAGGAGTGGGGATGGGCTATGGGGGGCTGGGGGGGGTTAGGAGTGGTGATGGGCTATGGGGGGCTGGGGCGGTTAGGAGTGGTGATGGGCTATGGGGGAGCTAAGTCTGTATATGGGCTGATGGGATTAGGACTGGAAGTGGGTTGATGGGGGTTAGGACTGGTAATGGGGTATGGGGGGGCTTAAACTGAAAATTGGGTGATGGGGGATTAGGACTGGAAATGGGCTGGTGGGATTAGGACTGGGAGTGGGCTATGGGGGGCTAGGACTGGTAATGGGTTGGGGGGATTAAGACTGGAGGTGGGCTGATGGGGTTAGGACTGGTAATGGGCTGTGGGCTGTTGGGGGGGGTTAGGACTGGGAGTGGGCTATGGGGGGCTAGGACAGGAAATGGGCTGATGGGGAGGGGTTAGGACTTGAGGTGGGCTGTTGGGTGGGGTTAGGACTGGAAATGGGCTGATTGGGGGGTTAAGACTGGAGGTGGGCTGATGTGGTTAGGACTGGTAATGGGCTGTGGGCTGTTGGGGGGGTTAGGACTGGTAATGGGCTATGGGGGGGCTAGGACTGGAAATGGGCTGATGGGGGGTTAACACTGGAGGTGGGCTTATGGGGTTAGGACTGGTAATGGGCTGTGGGCTGATGGGGGGTTAGGACTGGTAATGGGCTATGGGGGGTTAGGACTGATAATGGGCTATGGGGGGGCTAGGACAGGAAATAGACTGATGGGGAGGGGTTAGGACTTGAGGTGGGCTGATGGGGTTAGGACTGGTAATGGGCTGTGGGCTGTTGGGGGGGTTAGAACTGGTAATGGGCTATGGGGGTTTAAGACTGGTAATGGGCTGTTGGCTGATGGGGGCTGTTTGGTAATGGCCTATGGGGGGGTTAGGACTGATAATGGGCTATGGGGGGCCAGGACAGGAAATCGCCTGATGGGGAGGGGTTAGGACTTGAGGTGGGCTGATGGGGTTAAGACTGGTAATGGGCTGTGGGCTGATGGGGGGGTTAGGACTGGCAATGGGCTATGGGGGGCTGACTGGAAATGGGTTGATGGGGGTTAGGACTGGAAGTGGGCTGATGGGGGGGGTTAGGACTGGTAATGGGTTATAATGGGGGCTTAAACTGAAAATGGGGTGATGGGGGGTTAGGACTGGAAGTGGGTTGATGGGGGGGCTAGGACTGGTATTGGGTTGGGGGGTTGCTAGGACTGGAAATGGGCTGATGGGGGGCTAAGACTGGAAATGGGCTGATGCAGGGACTAGAAGGGAATGGATGCTGGGTGAGGCTGGAACTAGAAGTGAGCTGATGTTGTGGGAGGATTAGAATGGGATGGGGCTGGGAGAGTAAAATGGAGAGGGGAAAAATATTTTGTGTGGGAGGGATAAAAAATCTACAATTGGCCAGGTATTGGGAGAGTAAGTGGGGTTTGAGGATGGAGGGGTAAAATTTGAGTGGATAAAATAGGAATGAGGAAAGAGCAAAAGGAGAAAGATTAGTATGTTAAAGCAGATGTAGAGAGAGAATGGAAAAAAAACTAGAAGAGAGAAGAAAGGACAAATGGACAGCAGACGATGGAGAGTTAGCAGAAGACACGAAGAAACCAGAAGAAAGTGGCTGGAGCAATTGCAGCTGAAAAAAATGCACAAAAGGTAGAAAAATATCTCTTTATTTTGAATTTATTAATTGGAATATGTCAGCTCTGGTAAATGTGCATCATTAACGTCTGTGCTTTGTTTAGTACAAGAGCAAATTAATTTATAGTTTTATTTCTACAGTGTTGTACATTCCAAGTTTGGCTTTTGGGATTCCCAGTTTAATTATTGTCTTCCTGTTTCTAAATTATGATTCCTTGTTTGGTGATGGTCTATGTTCTGCATGTGTAACTGAGCTGAGGTATTCTGTTTATGTAATTCCTATTTGACATTGCCACTTGTTCTCTTTCCCCAGTAGGTCATGTATTGTTGTTCTCTGAAATGTATTGGTTTAATATTTGCATGTTTCCTTTTGTGAGTCCTTGTAGTGCTTTTAGGATACGGCGGGTTTGCTATGGGTTCTAAATGGGCAGTGTTTGTAGTAGTTCCTAATGTGTCTGGTGGTTGGCACTGGATTATAGTAATGTAGAAATCTTTTAGTCTTTCTTTATCCATACACTCATTAAGAGGCATGTTTACTAAAAGTTAGCATATGGTAACATTATGCAAATATTTATGCAAATGAGGCCCCTTATGCAAATGAGGCCCCGCACCGAGTCTCCGCACATGGCCCCGCACCCCCCTTGGGCCGCCCCTGCCATTAGACTCTAGCTTTTTCAGCTCCTAGGTTGTCTCCTTCAAAGCTAAACCTGCCAATCATAAGTCAGTTTTGCCTTCCTGAAATTGATGCTGTCTGAAACCCAAACTAGCACCTTGGTGATGCATCAAGACCTCATTATTTCTTCTAGATATGGACTTTGCTACTGCTTCCACAAAAGTGTTGCCAATACATTTCAGTGTCATCCTAAAATGCTCTCTCAGTTCATTACTTTCTAAACACCATGGCAATGAAATTCTAGTCTTTGCTGTTTTTCAGAAGGTAGGAGGATGGGAAATTAAAAAACAAAACAAAAAAAAAACAGAAGTACAATTGGGATTAAAGGAGGCTATTTTATAAGGAGACATGTAAACTTATGCACCATCAACATTAGTAAATCATGTTTTTTCAGTGACTTAGGTACTGGGTGGGCCTTTACGTTTGTACGTTAGCTGGTCACTATTCTGTGAGTATGTGTGTCAGACCTCTGGTGTGTATTTTATGTGTGCATGAATATGGATGGAGGGGAAGTCTATGTGCATAAGATATGAAATACTATAGCTTACACATATTCCTTAAAAGTCCAGGCACAGGCAATTATGCGCTCATGCTTACAAATAACACATGTTGTTGGACACTTTTTGCCCCTACTTTATAAAGAACGCTCCTGCCTTCAATAACTAACCGTATAGTCTGGATATCAGTGCTACACTGACAAAGAGTGTCTTTTACTAAAGGATGGTACCTAGTTGCGCATGTTCTTGTGCATGCTAAAGACACGCTGGGACAAGCATTGCCAAGTAGCATAGGGCCATGACGATGTACGATGATTCCCGTACTAACTGCGCAACCCCTGTTAGAGTGGGTTAGAGTGGCGTGAGTGCGTAGGGTAGGGACGCAGAGTGAGCATGGTGAGTTTGGCACAGTTAGTGCTGTGTTAACTCCAAGTGCTAACTGCATTAGGGCGGATTCACCTAATGTCCCCTCGATAGGTGGCATTAGGTGCACCCGTGCTAATGCAGCATGCTTTATGGGACAGGGCACCTTGATAACTGCCAAGGAATGCTTTCTACACCCCTAACAGTTACTGTGGGGATGTTGAACTAACATGCGATGATTTTTGCACTAATCACGCGCTTAGTGCAACATAATGCCCATCAGTGAACGCCTCACTATCTCTTCTTAATTGTCTAATTTTTGAGCTTTTGAAGCATTGGATGGATAAAACTGAACTGCTCAGCGGGGGATACATTTTAGCCTCTGATATTTATCCAGCTAACCTTCAAAGTTAGCTGGACAAATCTTTTGAATGCTAACCCTTTTGTTTCCTCATTGGGTTGTAGTCCTTGGTTTTCTTTTCTTTTTGTCCTAATACAGTTTCCTTTATATACTGTTAGACTTCTGGGGTATAAACAGTGCACATTTTTTATTGCTAAGCCCTCCATTACTTATTTATGTTTTTATACTTTATATTTATTGAAGCTTCCACTTCGCTGATAATGTTGTTCTTTGCAGTTGTTATTCACTATGATTCACATGATCATTTAAAAATTACATAACTGCTCTTCTATCAAGCAATGCATGGTTTTTAACATCTTTGAGGATTCAGCCTCATAAATTCCTTAATACTTCTTCATAGGCCATGAGTTCTCAGCATGTCATATGGTAATGGACTCTTAAAACATTAAAACATCTCCTTCCCTTAGCTCACACTTTGTACTATACTCAAACTTCACATGCATCAGTCTAATATCTGCATTGGATTTTAATAAAGTGGACCTCAACAATGTCCTTATTTACTCCCAAAGAGATGAGAGGCTAAGAAGGAAGGGCTAACAGAAACGTAACTCCTAATATCTTTTCAGAAAGGAAGCATTTGAATGCCAAAAGCATAATGTTAACTGATTTTAATAACTATCAACCAGCTACTTTTTAGCAAAAAGCAAAACCTTACTGCAGACTTATTTTTCGGGGACTATGAATCTTGATCAATAGTCACAAATGTTTTTGTGCAAAACCTTCTAATTTCCAAGTAGCAGTACTTGTGGAGGATAATTTTATAAAGGCATTTTTGCTTGTATAGGGAAGTATATGTGCCTAACATAACTTTTAGGAAATTAACTCTTGTGTAAAAGTATCCACGATGACAAGAATGGATTTACTTGTATTCAGTTTTGGTGCAGGCATGTTCTGGGATGGAGTTTGGATGGAACTGTGATTTACGCAGAGACTTTATAAAGTCCATGCAGTCATGCATATTGTATGAGCATACATTTACACATGCTGTTTAGCTGGTGTAAAAGCATGGTGGATCCTTTTACTGCAATTTATGCAGGTTTTGTGCTAGTATTTTATAAAGACAGATAACTATGGACCCAATACAGAGAAGCAGGTTGCGGGGCTGCACGTCCTGGCGGGACGTGCAGTCCCGGAAGCCATCCTGGCCCGATTCCCCCTCTGGCTTTCCCTGCACGTCCATAGCAGCAGGACAGGGAGAGCCGGCAGGAGGGGCGGGGTCTGGGCAGAGTGGGGGCGAGCCAGCCCGGCAGGACATAGAGAGCCGATTCAAGTCACGGCCCTGCACGTCCTGCCAGGTCAGAGGGAACATGCTGATTATTCCACCTCAAAGGTGGAATAATCAGCACTGACCGGTGATTGGGCCCAGGGATTCCCAGGTGCAGGGGGGTCCCCACCACCCGATTCAGACCCCAGCTGGCCAGCCGTGGGTCGGGTGGCAGAGAAGTGGGGGGCCTAAGCCATGGAAGTTGGGGGCATTTGCGGGGAGGACATCCCCGCAGGTGGCAGGGGCATGTCAGGCCGTCAATGGACCCAATTCTGTGTACCATGGGAACGTCCAGAATCAGGTCTTAATGGGCCCATCTTCCTCGGGGATGTCAGGATGGCCCAGACATCCCCCTCTCGGAATTGGATTCAACGGGTTTATTTTAGAAGGATCGCCATGAGATGTAGTAACCTATATCACATAGATATTGTAAGGAAATGTGATTAGGATGTGGAGAAGGAGTGGTTTGGGTGGGTCTAAAATTTTGACATGCATTCTCCATGTTAGAAGGGGAATACACATTGATTTTAAAAATCTCTGTATCTGCATTTATACCTGCTCATAGATGTGTGTCAGTGCCTGCTCAAAGGGGCAAGTAGTTATGTGAAAGCCAGTACCCCAACCGATTCCCTTGACATCAAGCCCTACTCCCCAAATCCCCCATATCAATCCTCCCTTTCTTGACCCATCTAACGCCAATCCATCTACTCCCTGACCCCCCTCTGATAGCAATCCCCCCAATAGCACCCTCAATAGACTCCTGAAAATCCTCCCACCAATTCCATCCTTAGTTCTTAACAGAATCCCTGGCAGTCCCTGCTGAAGCTGGCTCTGATTCAAAATGGTGCCCATGACCCCTAACCATAATCCTGTGGTACTACCACTAAGGGAAAAGCTGTCAAATGGGGGGGGGGGGGAATACGGTGGAAATTTTCTATGTCCCAACATGGGCATTTTTATTCCCCTCTCTATGATTTATCTAAAAATGGCCTTTATGTGTCTATTTAAAATAAGCTACAAATAGATACCGTCTTGCCCTTTGTGCATAGGCAACCTTTTATAAAATTACCCTTATTGGGGTCTATTCTGTTCAGCGAATAGTGGGTCTGGATGTCAAATCCGGATGTCCAGACCCACTATTCGCCTGACTGGCATCAGATGTGCAGGTAGCTGTGTCTGTGGGCGGGTGGGGGCAGGCCACAGGCAGGATGAGGTCAGTGCCAGTACCCCAGATGTACAGAGCCTATACTGAGGTCAGCCCTGTATGTCCGGGGTCAGCCATTTGCACGGGGGACTTATTCCACCTCGGAGGTAGAATAAATCCTCCTGGACGGAAAAAGATTGACGGCCCGGAAAGGCAGGTGAGGTGGCACAGGTGGTTCCCCGCAACCTGACCCTGGCCACTGCAGGTCTGATTGGTGGTCAGGCTGTGGGGAAAGCAGTTTGTGGAATTCTGCCAGGGATCATGGCTCCTGCATGGAGCCATAGTGCCTTGGTAACATGCCACCGTGGCTCCATGCAGGAGCCTGGCTGGGCTAGCCAGGGAGTTTGTTGGACATTCGTGCGCCCAGAATTGGGGCATGGCCTAGATGTCCAAGCCCTGTTCCTGATTCTGATCCTGCTGGCATGTCTAGCCCAGCTCAGAATCAGGTGCAACCAGTGCACGTCCTGATTTTGGGTGCCCAGACAGGCGGGGGATGTCCACATCATAATGGGCCTCATACTGTATAAATAGCCTGATACTTCTAAAGTTGACTGTATTAGTCTTTGTTTTTATAACTTGTGAAAACTATTAGGTCAATTTTTCAAACGTGGGCATTTGAAAATTCATCCCTAGTGTTTGTCCTAAGACATCTATGTCCCTTGAGGACAATTTATCATTTTGTTGGAGAAAAAATTACAGTTCTCCTTGCAAAATGGTGGTAGTAAGTGATATGTTTGTGAGGCAAGCTGCTCAATCTGAAGGGTGAAAGAGTCCAATAAAGGAGTCTTCTTCGAGTGGAAAATCTGACACTGTGTGTTTTTGTGGTGATCACGATGCGTTCAGAAGGTGCGTACTCAAAGAAGATAATTTTATAACATGTCACCTAGGCAGGAAGTCATAGGCTCTTATTTTGGGGCTATTTTTTTTATAAAGCCAGCGTAGGCACCTATGTGCATTTAGCTTCTCAAAAGCTGCAATAATCATGGCTAAAATGCGCCTGCGCATACTCCAACCTGCGCAGGAATAGTTGCAAATGTACATATGCATGTGTTTACTTTATAAACTACACACACACTTTGTAAGTCTGCCCAGACTATGTTCCCGAACACGTCTACAGAAGGGGCCATGTTTACTAAACCATGTTAGGCTTTTGCAGCTAATGTGGCTTTTTTGGGCAAATACCTCACTGGTAGCTACAAAAGCTATGCAGTATCTGTTGGGGGAATGCACTGTATTTCCCCAATACATACCACACTGACAATACAGAAAGCGCGGCACGGCAGCACCAAGGATCCAGCTAACACGACCCGTTGAGGTGGTATTATCTACACCAGTGCTGTCTACAGCTTTGGCAGGTACCACTTGCTGTTGATGTGCGTGGTAACTATGCATTGCAGACACACCCACTCTTTGCCCATTTCCCAACCACTCGCATGGCTAACATGATTTTTGTAGATAGCGCAGCGAAAATGCGGACAGTGCAGTGATTCTTTGCGCTGTTACTGTGCCCAGATAGAACTCATCATCTGCCATATTAACAGACAGTGCAGCTTTGTAAACACACCCCAAGGGTTGCGCAAACATGGCCCATGACATGCCTTGTTACCACCGCACACAATTTTATGCACATACAATCTGCACTAATTTTATAAAAGGTCTTTGCCATGGGTAAAACAGAGTATACCTGCCAAAAAAATCTTTTGAAGATTACCCCCAAATAGAGCTTACATACCAGTACATATTTACTAAAGTTAACATGCACTAATTAAAGTTAACGCGCATTAAGTGATACCACGGTCCATTCATTTCTATCGGCCATGACAGCACTTAATGCACTTTAATTTGTATTAACGCATGCTAACCTTTAGTAAGCATGCCCTTAGTCACAAGGAGCTTTTACATTTAAAAAAAGGAAAGGAGATTCTGTGCCCTCTAGTTTGACAGAAATGCTTTTCTAGACTTCTGCACAATAGATCAGTCAGTGGTTCAATCCTTTGCTAAAGTAGGAGATTTTGGATTTTCATTGAAGAGATACAGGCCAGTGCACCCAGAAATCTTTGCTGTCTGCAAGGATGCAATTTGTAGTCCTGCCACGGAGGGAAACAGGAAACTCATAGCAAAGGTTTAAGCAAGTGTAAAGCTGCACTATGTGGCTTTTATGTCAATGTATGTCTTGATAAATTATAACTCCTTACCAAGGATCTTTCAGTATCAGGGCCATACCAAAGGCTGTGCGAGCGGTGAGACCGCACAGGTCGCAAGTACAGGAAGGGCACCGATATCATCACTGGGCTTCCAGGAAGCTGAAAAAGAGTGAGTTACTGCATGTAGTTGGGGCGGAGGGGGGAACCAGATTTGTTAGTCACACAGGACACATTCCAGTCTTGGTACAGTCCTGTTTAGTATATACTTATCACTCACAGCATACAATACAAAATTACTGAAATGGTGCTTGTAATTTAAATTCAAATTTTTGTCAGACCTTTCATATTGAAGATCGTAGCTAAGAAACAGCTAGCAATCACTAGATCCTTTTTGCTTTTATTTTATCAAACCCCTCTAAAAAAAACATTTTACTCAACAAAAGCCACAAAATCAGTCCGACACCGCAATGATGTCCAGAAGCTAAGTTTGAGCACTCTGACGAAAAGGAATGGGGAACTTGGACTTCTATAAGGTAAGCAATGTCCCTGAAGTAGAATCTGTACAAACCTTTGATGGTTCAAAACATCTGCGTTGATTTTGTGGCTGTCATTGAGTAAAACTGGTTTTTTTTAGAGTGGTTTGATAAAATAAAAGCAAAAAGGACCGTGTGATTGCTAGCTGTTTCTTAGCTGGTATCTTCAATAAGGAAGGTCCGACAAAAATTTAAATTTGGGGCACCATTTCAGTATTTGTGTATTGTATGCTGTCTTGAAAAACTGACACTTTTTTAAATTCTTTCCTCATCCTCTTTTCTGTAGCTGTCAGAGAAGACCTCTGTGGTTCCAACCTTGAAGCTGGCATGTGTTTATTATAGTTTATTAAGAAATTTGTGAAAACGCTTTTCTCATAAAAACAGGAACAAGAAAGAGCTCTATATTCAATATTTTCCTGGTATGGTGTTTCATGAAAGACCCTATAGCAAATTTTCAAGATTTTCATTGGTGTTAGCACTGATTTCATAGGGTAATGGTTTTGAAACGGAAGCCAAGTCCATTCCACCAGTGTCTAAAGTTTAATGCATACTGTATGCATTATTCAACAATACGGACAATATTTTAGGTCTCTCTGATATTTACGTATACACGCATGCACTCACACACATAAAGGGGGGAGGGTTAGTGGGCAGGGCATGCTCTGGCATGCATGGAAGGAGTGCTGGCACACGTATTGTCAGCTAGTGTGGGGTTATGAGAGCATGGGAAGTGTCCCGTGCTAACTGTGTAACCCACGTTAGTGTCATGAGTGGATGGGTCAGAGGCGCAGAGTGGACATGGTGACTCAGAGCACTTAGCACTGGGTTCACATCGCAAACTATTTGCATTAGTGTGGATTCACCTAACTCCACCTCAATAGATGGCGTTAAGTGCACCCATGCTAATGCAGTCCGAGTTAGGGGAAAGTACTCCATGTTAACTGCTGGGGAAATGCTTTCAACACCCCTGTCAGGTAACACAGTGGTATTGCACCTAATGTGCCATAGTTTTGGCACTTTTGACATGTTAGGTGGAACACCCTAGCATCCAATAGTAAAAGACACCCAAAGAGTAAGAGAGAGATCCATCTACATGTATACAATTAGGGGGTCATTCTGTCTCGCTACTGGCCCCCCTGCCGCATCTGTATGGGGAGGCTTAGACATGGGTGGGAGGGGGCATTTCGGAGGCAGAGCAAGGGCAAGACATGGACGGCCTGTGACCCCGGACATACAGGGTCAATTCTGAGGTTGGCCTTGTACATCCAGGTCATGAACTTAGACGGGGACTTATTCCACTGCAGAGGTTGAATAAGTCCTCCTGGTCATTGTGGGATCCTGCTGCCGTTCCTGGATAGGATAGTAGGGGGCTGCTGGAAGTTCCCCACAGCCAGACCCTGACCATGGGAGGCTAGATAGAGGGTCTGGCTTTGGGGAAAGAAGTGCATTGGAGATACCTAGAATTCGCGGCTCCTGAATAGAGCCACGATGCAATTGCGACAGGATGCCATAGCACTGCAGCTCCATTCAGGAGCCTGACTGAGGTAGCCAGGCAAGTGGCTGTGCATGCAGGCCGATCAGAATTGGGACCCGGCCTGCATGTTCAGGGCCTAGACCGGATTCCAATCACATGGTACGTCTTACCCCCGTGGGATCAGAATCAAGTCTACCTCTGGGAGTCCCGATTCTGATCGGCCACACAGGGGCATTGGCCGCCCACATTGGAACGGGCCTCCACGTCAAGATCCCATATATAATTTTATCAGTCTCCAGGCTTCTTTTGGATTCAGTTCACTGCTATGTATTTTGTTCTGACTTTTGGACAAATGCTCCAGAGATGTAAGGGCTGGACAGTTTTCACCCTAATTTATTAACATTTACATGAAAATTTAAGGGAACAATTAATTCAAAGGGAAACATGTGCTGTCTTTTACAAAGAGGCCACAAGATGGGACAATATGTCCACCACCCACAAAATATTGTTTAGGAACACATTTTTCTCCTAAAGGGCCAATTAGTGTTGCCAACTCTGAGGAAGAAAAGAAACAATGCCCTCCTCGATTTATCCCTAAGACCTTCCTACATGCGAACTCCATAGGAATAGTGGGCAAGTAAGAAAATTTGAGAGGCAAAAGTAGAGACAATGCTACCATTGGGCAAACTAGGCAGCCACATAGAGCGCCGGCCCTCCAGGGGCTGCGATTGTTGCTGCTGTCTCCCCCTCTCTGAGGTCTGCAGTGATGGCAATGGATCAGAAAATGCAGGGCAGCGCTTACCTCAAATCATTGGCACTGCCCCACGGTTATTGCCCTGTAGTATGTCTCTTCTACTCTCCTCTAGTGCAGACTTCAAAACTGGAAGGTGCGTCAGAGGGTAGTGGAAGAGACATAATACAGGGTAGAAACCATGGGGCAGCATTGGCAAGTTCAGGTAAGCACTGCCCTGCGTTTTC
Source organism: Ichthyophis bannanicus (assembly GCA_033557465.1). Lineage (NCBI taxonomy): Eukaryota > Metazoa > Chordata > Amphibia > Gymnophiona > Ichthyophiidae > Ichthyophis > Ichthyophis bannanicus. The sequence continues at coordinate 245,400,707 of CM066036.1, read as the reverse complement.
TGAGCCACTGCCGCCGTTTCAGGCCCCGGAGAGGGGAGGCGGTGGCAGCAGCTGCAATGGAGGTGGGGGAGCAGGGGGGGTGACAAGATGGAAGGGTCCACCTAAGATGTGTCTCCTATCCTAGCATCGGCCCTGAAGGAGAGCTGATCGGAAGAGTGTAGTTAGTTTCTAAGAACCAAGAGAAGAATAGATGTCAAGCATAATCAAAGTTAAATTGTTTTCCAATCTTTTTTGCATATCTGTTTTTATTTATCCAGGATCTCTCCGTGTTCCTTCTTTCTTGGTATCCGCTATCTCTTTTTTGAAACTTTCAGCCCAATACTCAAAGGGAATTATGTATTTATTTTAGATGTTTAGAAATTATCAAGTCAATATTCAAACTGTGCGGTTGGAGTTTTTTTACGTGCTGGATGCGGTGTTTAAAAATAAAATTATATATTCAGCACTGAGATCCAGATATCTTCTGGCGCTGAATATCCAATTTCAGTGCTGACTATGCAGGCTTTCTAGATAGTGGTAATAATTCAGGCACTGTTGGAATAGTTGAACCACATAACATTAGGCCTAACTCTATGCAATTACTTATCCTATTAGTGGACTGAAAATTGCTGATAACCGGATAAGTGCTGGGACAGACCTTGCCCCGCCCACGGACCACCCCCAGCACTATCCTGGTGCGCTGCTGAATATTCAGCTTAGTAAATTTTATCCAGTTAGCAGGTCCTGTTACCAGATAAATCCTTCTGAATATCAGGCCCCGTATAGATAGTATCTGTTGCTTCCAAGTTTCAATCCCTGTTACAATGTAAGCAAAAGATCTTGTTTCTAATGCAAAATGTTGTTATTATGTAAACCGCACTGATGCTAAATAGCGCGGTATATAAGAATTTGTAATAAATAATAAATAAATAAATGGCCTGGATCCATACAATTGGCTGGATTAGGATAATGTTGATGGCGGAACATGAATTACACATTCTGTAGTGAGACTCAGCCAGCCGCTAAATGGACAATTGATCTGTTTAGTTTAGGCCTGCTGAATAGCAAGCTTAAACTAAATGGCCAATGCCGGAGCAGTCACTGGTCAGTGCATACATCCTGTACAGACAGCGGCACTGAATATATGAATTAAATTAAGGACTGACACCAGTGCTTAACGTAATCCAGTGGCTGTGCCCCCTGAAAATCTGGCCCTTTGCTTTTATTGAACATATCTATCCAGCAGATTTGTATCTGTTGCGTCATCCCTTGTATTTTCAGAATTTGCCATCTTCCTGGCTTCTTCTTTTTTCTTCCTTTTCTCATTTTTGTTTCTGTTTTTCTTTTCCTTTCTTCTCTGTACAACCTCCCAACTGCCACAGCTTCTTTCTCTTCACCTTAACCTAGCTTGCTTATTTCTTCTCCTGTTCTCTTTCTTCCCCAGGTCTGTTCTTCTGTCTTTTGCACTCTTCTCATCCAAGCCTTTTACACCTTTTCCAAATGCCTGGCCCACCTTCGTCCCTCTTCCTTCTCCCCAGCCCTGCCAAATGTCCCTTCTTCTCTCTTTTTCCCCCTTCCCAGGCTCTTTCCCTGCTTCCATACTCCATTTAAGCAGGGCTGGCCAGTCCATTGTGTGAGCATGTTATTCACACAGGGCCCCGCACTTCAGGGGGACCCGTGCCAAAAACATCTCATACATGCTTTTTGGCATCGGCAGGATTGGCTTGAGAGAGAGCAGGAGAGGCCCTGGTTCACCACTGACAGCTGTCGAAGTGAAGAGCGCCTTTTTTCCTCACTTCGGCAGCTGTTTTGTAGTATAGGTTGCTGGCGCACCGGAGGTCAAATGGAACTTCCTGTTTCCCGGCACTCAGTACGCCAGCGGCCTATACTACAATACAGCTCCTGAAGTGAAGAAAAAAATCACTTCGGCGGCTGTCAGAGGTGAGCTGGAGCCTCTCCGGCTCGCTGAAAAAAGTCAGTCGGATAGGCATGGGACTGCGAGAGGGGGGGGGGAGCCTAGGACTGGAAATAGCTAGGACTGGAAATGGGCTGAGTGTGGGGGGGCTTGGACTGGAAATGGACTGATTGGGGGCAAGGATAGGACTGGAAATAGCTGATGGGAGGGCTAGGATTGGAAATGGCTGATGGGGGAGGTTAGGATAGGACTAGAAAAGGCTGATGGGGGGTCTAGGATTGGGGCTGATGAGGCTAGGATAGGATTGGAAATGGGTTGATGGGGGGGGCTAGGATTGGAAATGGCTGATGGGGGGAGGTTAGGATAGGATTGGAAATGGGTTGATGGGGGGGCTAGGACTGGAAAAGGGCTGATGCGGGGGGATAGGAGAATGGGTCTAGAAAGGAGTGGATGCTGGGTGGGGCTGGAACTAGAAGGGAAGGACTAGAAGGGGATGGGGCTGCGGGAGTGAAGATGGAGAGGGGAAAAGGGTATTTTGTGTGGGAGGGAAGAAAAATCTACGATTAGCCTGGTACTGGGAGAGTAAGTGTGGATTGAGAATGGAAGGGTGAAATTTGAGTGGATGAAAAAGGAATAAAGAAAGAGATGGAGGAAAGAGCAAAAGGAGAAAGATCAGTATGTTAAAGCAGATGTAGAGAGAGAATGGAAGAAAACTAGAAGAGAGAAGAAAGGACAAATGGACAGCAAACAATGGAGAGTTAGCAGAAGACAAGAAGAAACTAGAAGAACGTGACTGGAGCAATTGCAACTGAAAAATAAAATGCCCAAACAACAAAAGATAGAAAAATACTTTTTTATTTTGAATTTATTAACTAGAATATGTCAGCTCTGGGAAATGTGCATCGTTAATGTCTTTGAGTTTTGTTCAGTACAAGAGGAAATTAATTTATAGTTTTATTTCTCCAGTGTTGTTGTACATTCCAAGTTTGGCTTTTGGGATTCCCAGTTTAATTATTGTCTTCCTATTTCTAAATTGTGATCCCTTGTTCTTTGTTTGGTAACGGTCTATGTTCTGCATGTGTAACCGAGCTGCAGTATTCTGTTCATGTTGTTTCTATTTCACAGTGCCACTTGTTCTCTTTCCCCAGTAGGAGATTTATTGGTATTCTCTGAGATTTATTGGTTTGATATTTGCAGTGTTGTCTTTTGATAGGTAGGGTTTGGTGCTTTGTGAGTCCTGGTAGTGCTGTTATGATATGGTGGGTTTGCTATGGGTTCTAAATGGGCCGTGTATGTAGTACTTCCTAATGTGCCTGGCGCTTGGCATTGGAGTATAGTAATGTAGAAATCTGGTAGTCTTTCTTTATCAATACACTCATTAAGAGGCATGCTTATTAAAAGTTAGGGCACGTTAATATTATGCAAATATGTATGCAAATGAGGCCCTGCAATGAGTCTCCGCATATGCCGCTGCACCCCCCTTGGGCCACCCCTGCATTTAAAGCCTAACATCCTACTTCTTTCTTTCATTTGCTTTCTACATCCTTTCCCCTTTCCTTCCTTGCTCCACATCTTCCTCTCTTGGCTTCCTTGCTTCTTACACATTTTTCCAGTTTTCTTTCTTCTCTTATCCCCCTCTTTTGTTTATCTAACTCTTATCCCTTGGTTCTTTCAGCTCTTCCTTCCCCCAACCTTGCTTCCTCCTTCTTCTATTTTGCATATTTTGGTAAAGACAGTAAAAACAACAGTGGTCCACCCACTCTGCCAAATTATTCATCCAGACTGGGTCTATGGATATATAAAATCCCTTATATAACCCAGCCCTAATTCCTTCTTCCATACATCATTACCTTTTCTCTTCATCTGTTATAAGTACTATATGTCCAAAATCTGCTAAAGTGATGGACTCCATCATCATCAACTGTTAGCCATTTCAGGCCTGCCATCTTCAACTTTAATTTGTAAGATGCATACCTCTGGGCCATCATTTCTGCATTATTAGCATGTATTGTTACAACAACCCCCCCCCCCCATGGTGATCAATAATAGTATTAACTGCAAGAAGGACACCATAGTAATCCCAAAGCCCCAATTGACAATATTTTTGTTGGGCTGAGATTTTGGCGTTTTTTGGCAGTTGTGAGAAGTTTTGGGACACTTTGTACGAATGCTTTGGAGCACTTGATACAGGGGTTGGTATACCCCGAAACGTGCACGTTGTTCCTTCAATTGGACTCAGATAATTGTCATTTTGCATGAATGGATTTTAAAACACGCATCTTAGACATTTTGGATGAATAAAATGGGCATGGTCTGACTAGTGGGGAAGGTTTGAAGTGCCTTCCTCCCACAGTCTTGCCTGACAAAAATGTTGTCAATTGAGGCTTTGGGATTACTACGGTGTCCTTCTTGCAGTTAATATTATTAGCATGTATTGCAATAATCCCCTCAGTCATTAAGGTTAGAAAACATCTAACCTCTCCATGCTCACTGTCCCTCCATGCAGACCACGCCAGTCTTCTTGGATGCCTGATGCTGTTGTAACACTGCTGTTTAGCGCTTTAACTGCCACATCATGTGTGCTAACCCAACGCATACTGATTAGTATTTTAAACACTGCTTCATGCAAGTTCCCCAAAGTATTCAGAAAGCACAAAGCAGTCATTGCACTGCCATCATAGGCTGAAATGTCATTCTGTGCATGTTACCCCAGTGCTTTGTTACCATCCTCTTTCCTCCAGAGATCCTCTGTTTTTATCCCACTGGTTTTTGAATTCTGTTACTATTTTTGTCTTACAGGTCATTTCAAGCATCCATCATCCTTTCCGTGAAAAATAATTTGTGCTGTTGTTCCTGATCTATCTCCTTGGAGTTTCACATCAGGACCCTCTAGTTTTATCACTTCCTTTTCAGTGAAAGGGTCTGCTTCTTGTGCATTATTAATATGCCTCAAATATTTGCATGTATCTATCGTACCCCTTTCTCTCCTCTTTGAGGGTATACACACTTAAGCCCTTTAGCCTCATCTTACAGAACCTTTAGGGCAAACAGTCCCCAGACCATTTAACTGCCTATCTATGGACCATTTCTAGCCTCTCTATATACTTTCTCCAATATGGCCTTCAGAACTGAACATATGATCTCCTTTTGTTTATTTATTTTTTACTCATTGTGCCTCTCCCTAAGCAACTGACTCTAGCCACCATCTGATCATACCATGGGCACTAAAGGGCACCTAACAAGGAAAAAGCTCTGAAATGATGGTGCATTAGGTGCAACATCACTGTGTTAACTGTCGGGGTGTGGAGAGCATTTCCCCAGCAGTTAACCCCAAGCCATGTCCCTTAGCACGCACCACATTAGCACAGGTGCACTTAACTCCACTATTGAGGTGCATAGGAGATTCTGGGTCAGCAACAAGCTTCAGAGACACACTGCAGACAGAGACCCAGTCCATGGCTTCAGAGGTCTCTACAGGTGACCCGAACCTATAAATATGTATTGGGCACACAAATTGAGCCAGTGGTTGCAGATCATCATCTGTCGCAGCCAAAATGGAGAACCCATATGCGCCATCGAGTCAATGCTGACTCCTGGAGACCCAACCCCTGGGTTTTCTTGGCAAGATGTGACCAGAAGCAGATTGCCAAGTCTTTCTTCTGCACAGTAGTCTGCAGCACCTGATATTCCAAGATGGTCCCCAATCCTAGTACTAGCAAGGCCCAATCCTGCTTAACTTCTGAGATCAGCTCCGATCAGGCTCATTCAGTGCAGCTACCCAAAAGGGAGCCCCAAAAGTGCCCAAAACTCAGCATGTCATCAACCAGAACTGCTGTTTAACTGCACCCCTGAACAACCCTGAACTTACTGTAAACCAAGCGTGGACAAACTTTTCTTGGAATCAAGGAGTTGCCCACTGAAACCTTGGTCAGTGTCTCCCCCGCTGGGAAAAGAAAGCTTAACAAACAGGCCCTTGACGTGCCATCACATGCTGCCTTCTGTTGGCAGAGGCTCCTTCTCTCCCTCCCCCCCACACCAATCCCAATGCAGCATATTGATGATCCTTTATAGGTGCACCCGAGACAACTTCCTTTTTTGCTTACTTATAACTATGGCCTGGTAACACGTGAAGCCCACCCAAGCCATCACCCTAGCCCTGTCACAGCCTCAGCCCCCTCCCCCTCCCTTTCTCCTGTAGCTTTAGCCTTGAGTTGCCAATTAAAAGATGCAAGCTAAAATACAGAATCCTGTTTATTCTTGTTTGCTGGTCTTACTCTTTAAAGAGCTTCTCTCTTGTTTTGAAAATTGTCATCTTTACCCACATGTGCTAATCGTTTCTCACTTCTTCTTGCTATTTGTCAGAATACTAGTCCAATCTTAAGGACAGCAGCTTGCTCAGGCCACTTCCGTATTTTCAGCATTTAGATCGCTTCATACAGCAACATATTTCTGCACTTCTTCCTCAAAATTATCACTTCTCCCTCAGCACTCCCCCTTTCTCACCTTTCACATACTGCTCCTCTCCTAACACAACATGCCTCATCGATTTTCATCTTCTTCCTCTTATTTCTTCTCTCTCCTTCTTCCTCATTTTTCCACACTCCTCATCTTTCTTTTTCTTCCCTGCTACTACTACTATTGAACATTTATGTGGCGCTTCAAGACGTACACAGCGCTGTACAGAAACAAATAAAAGATGGTCTCTGCGCATCAGACCTTACAATCTAGTAAATACAGACAATACAACAGCTGATGACAATGATACAATTAGGGAAAGGGAAGGAGACACATAGGAGACCAAGCGGATCAAGATCCAACAGCAGCCTCAAAGAGGTAAGCTTATAGCATGGATTTGAAAAGGGGCAGAGATGAAGCCTGATGGAAAGAGTCAGGTAGTTTGTTCCAGGCATAAGGAGCAGCAAGGTAAAAGGATTGGGGTTGGCAGAGGAAGAAAAGGGCATGGAGAGAAGCAATCCACCAGAAGAGCGGAGTTCCCGAAGAAGGGTATAGGGAGAGATGAGAGAGGAAAGGTAGTGAGGAGCAGTAGAATGAATGCATTTATAGGTCAGAAGTAGCAGTTTGAACTGGATATAGAAATGGAAGGGGAGCCATTGAAGTGACTTGAGGAGAGAGGTTATATGAGTATATTGGGGCTGGTGGAAGATTATTTGCACAGCTGAGTTTTGAACAGATTGAAGAGGAGAGAGATGATTCAGGGAGAGATCAGCAAGACAGAGATTGCAATAGTCAAGACGGGAGGCAACCAAATAGTGGATAAGCGTCTTAGTAGTGTGTTCAGAAAGGAAGGAGCGGATTTTGCTGATGTTATTGGGAAAGAAACAACAGATTTTAGCTGTCGATTGAATGTGTGTGGAAGAGAGGGAGGAGTCAAAGACGACCCCAAAGTTGCGGGCTGAGAAAACAGGGAGAAGAAGAGCATTATCCACAGAGATTGAGACCTTTGCTCTTATCCTGCATGGTCTTAATCTTATTTAGCTGAGTATGTAGTTCTAGAAGCTACAGAAGGGCATCAAGAGTTAGGAGATAGGTGGAGTTGGTGTGAAAGAAAGTATGGTGGGGAGAGGGATAGGTGATAAATGGAGGTACTCTAGAACTGAGTTGGGATGAGAGAGAAAAAGCAACATCATCTAATGGAGGTGAGGAAATGGGAGATGCAGTGGGATAGAGAATGCTGGTTCTATATGGGGCTGTACCCTCATCAGTAATCTGGCAGTGTAGGGACCGTGTCACAGCTCACAGTCTCAACAGTAACAAACCTTATAATCCCTTTTGAATATCTACCCCCAAGTGACTAAGAGCAGTTCCTGGAACACCATCTGAGAATCTTGCCGAGAAACATGATCATATTTGTCATACCACTTTTAATTGAAATCAAGCCTTTTCAATTATTGCATATATATGTGATTCCAAGTTTAACTAAGAGCAGAGCAACACCCCCAACATTTTCATCTCACCCCCCCCCCCACCCATAGCACCTTAGTCTTTGAAATATTCAGGTTTAACTGCTTTTGCTGTAGCTATATATAAACTGCTTTCAATCTTCTACTTCTCTCTTGAACTTCTTTATTGCCTCATCTAGAGGTTTAAAAAATGTACACTATGGGGGTCATTTTAGAAGCCTTATTCATGCTTCGGATGTTCAAAAATGGGCTTAGAGATGTCCAAAGCCTTTTTAGAAATCGGCTCTAGGGACATCCGAATCTGAATGGGGGCATGAAGAAGGTGACACGACTGAGGCATTCCCAGGAACCCGAACATCCCCACCTGACCACAGAACCATCAAGGATATCTGGCATCATATGTCTAGCCCTAGACGTGCTTCAAGGCACACATAGCGATGAACAAGCATCTGAAAAGCGCTGTTTCAGCTGAAAAACATCCAGAGGATGAAGAGAAGAATGCACTCTCTCATCTCTGCTACTCAGCCCAACGTCAACAACAGCAGCACCAGAATTCGAACCCTTGATGCCCTGTTTCTAGACAGCTACTCTAAACATTAGGCTATCTTAGATCTGGGGATGTCTAGGTGTATGCCCCCGCAGACATCCATATTGAACGCATCTAGGTTTGTGAAATCATGTCCACACCTGAACGTGCCTACACTTTTTTCAGACATTCTGGTTTAGACATTCCAGACTGCACTTGAACGCATCTTCTAAAATTCCCCTCTATCTGTGTTAAAAATGATTGAAATCCAAAAGATTTAATCAGCTGTGCAGTGGACTAATATGTGCATTATAAAGAACAGGCAAAAGGGGGGAACTCCTGCAGTACACCCTCTTTTTACGTCATCACTCTAGAAACTGTATTACCATCCCAGACTTTAAAATTTCTACTTTATGCACGAGCCTTTCCCTAAACCCCCATCCCCTCTAATATATCCAGTAACACTTCATGATTTAAGGTGTCAAAGGCTACTGTAATATCTAACAGGATCAACAATCCTGCTCTCCCCTGATCCTTGCTCCTATGTATTTCCTCCAGTAAGGCTACTTTCTGTGCTAAATCCTTCTTGAAAGCCAGATTGTGCAAGGTCTAATTCTTTTATCTCTTCTAATAAATCTTGTAATTGTTTAGTCACACATGTCTCAATAACTTTAGTGATCATAGGCAAATTTGAAATAAGACCATAACTCTGCGATTCTGCTACTGCTAAAGAGATCTTTAGAATGAGTTTCATTAATACCTGTTTCAACACAGGCAGGGCTACACCTTTCTCCAGGGAAAACTGTGCAGTACTTTTAAAAAATATTGCTGTTTCAACAGCAAAGCTGGACAAGGTCAACTAAGTTATTACCTTTTGTGAATTTAGCTAAAAACATTGAATAAGACATTGAGATGTCTGCATACAAAATTCTGCTAATTCTGAATTCCCCTTTAATTTAACGTCCTGTGTTTTCAAGAACATCTAGATAATTTTGTAAATTCTTTATTTCCTTGCCTAATTCCTCTTTAATTTTGGTTACTTTGTTATTGAAACATAATGCCATACATATCAACAGATGGACTCTTGCCTGGTTCTTCAATATTATTTCTGTTATCTATTCCTAGTTCCGCACCTCTTTAAAAAGCACACGGGTGGAATCGCTAGCCCTTAAAATTCAATTTGTATAATGCTTCTTTTTCAGTTTAGAGCTTAACCTTCTGTATTTCTGAAATAATTACCTCCATATGTTCTTTATTAGCTTATTGCTTGTTTTACGCCAGTTGCTCTCCCTGATGGCAATTCCAATTTTTTATCCTTGAGTTCTTTAGAGAAGGAAATCTTTCCCTTCTTCTTAACATTGAAGGCTTTCATGGGACCACATCCTCAATCACTTTCTTTACAGCATCATTCCAAATACAGAACACCAATTCCATATTGGGATCATCCATCACTGAGTTAGCTATGTGTTCAGATTTGTGCATTTTAGCATGCATTATTTTTTTGTGCAGTAATGATCTGTTTTGCATACATTCACAGTTCATTATCATAGATCTTTGTCACAACCTATTAAAGCTAAGCTACAATGTGTGTGGTAACAGCTCTTTTAAAGCACATTAATACTTGCAAAAACATTAGCACACTCGAGTACTTCGGCCACTTTGCAAAGTACATAAACAGAGGACAGACCCAGATTTTCTGCTAGGTTGCTAACCTGGAATCCTTTCTCACCCACCAGGAACGTTTTGAACTTCTTTTTTTTTCCCATGGCAGCTTTAGAAGGTGGAACTCTTCCCCTCCCCATCTCCCCTCCCCCACCACTGGCTCCAACCTGGTACTTTTTCTTTCAGAAAAAAACACAGTTATTAATGCATAGCAGTTAGAGGTATTCTGGTTTTATTCTAAATTGAACAAGTATGTTAGCGCAACCAAATGATTATTTATATGTTCAGCTATAGACAGAGGAAAGATGTATTAAATGTTTTCTCTCATTTTGTGACAATGAGAAAAATGCTTTAGTACATCCGATCTTAAATTTGTAGTTAAAATTTGAAGTACAAGGCAAGAGAGCATGTTTTAGTGAAAAAGCGACTGCAGTGAAATATACGTCTTAAGCGGAGTCTTCCGGGAGCTAAACAACAAGGGTTTATTAGGGTAGGGCATTTCTAACAACACCCTTCTCAAGAGCAGAAGTAAGGACACAGGTGATAAGCAGGGCTGTACTGAGCCAGAATCGGACCTGTGCGACCTGCACATTGGGTGCACGCCCCCCCCCCTCTCCATACCTCCGGTCCAGCCGCTGCCTACTCCTGTCCTGCTGCTGCTGCCCTCTGTTTTCTCCATGGTGGCACTGGCAGCAGGGCGAGAGTAGGCAGCGCTGGACATTGCATCAGAGCAAGGAGGGATCAGACCTGCAGAAAGAACCATGAAAAGGCTTAGGGGGCACATTTCAGCTGCAGCAGGGCAACAGCTGAAATGCGCCCCCTAAGCCTTTGCGCCCTGTGTGGCTGCACTGCTCCCATAGGGCTAGATATAGTACTGGTGATAAGTACTACTACTACTAATCCTTTTCTTCTTCTCCTCTTATCTTTATGACTGTTTCTGTCCTCTATTCTGTCCTATCTCATAAATGGCGTTCTTTTCATATTTTCTCAAATGATATAGTATTGTAAACCGCTCTGATGCTTTGACCTGAGCGGTATATCAAATGTATATAAACATAAACATTTGTATAACACTACAAGGTGTACACGGTGCTTTACATAGAGATGCAAGACAATCCCTGCTCATCAGACCTTAAAATATAATCAAGACAAATCACGTGGAGGCCTATTCCAATCAGGCCATCCATCCCCTGTATGTCTGGGCAGAATCGGGCTGTCCAAAGTTAGACCCGATTCTGATCCCGTGGCCCCCTGTGGGAACAGAATTGGGCGTGCAGGCCGGGACACGATTCTGCCCAGCTGTACGTCCCAGCGACTACCCATGTAGTGGAGTCAGGCTCCTGAATGGAGCCACAGAGCCATGGCTTCCTGTAGCCCTGGCACAGAGGCTCCATTCAGGATCTGCAAATGCCGGCCGCCGCTGATAAACTCCTTTCCCCACAGTCAGATCCTAGATCCGGCCTCCAAGGGCTAGGGTCCAACTGCGGGGATCTTCCTTGAACCCTACCTCACCTGTTCACCCCGGCAGTTGAAGGAATGCAACATCCAGGGGGACTTATTCTACCTTAGAGGAGGAATAAGTTCCCATCTAGTTCCGAGGCCCCGGACATACAGGGCTGACCTCTAAATCAGCCCTGTATGTCCGGGGTCGCAGCCCACCCATGCACCACTGTTGCTCCAGCTCTGGAATGCCCCCTCCTGCCCCCATCTAGGCTTTCCTGAACAAACCCGCTGTTCATATGGGAAGACTTTTACCAGGGCCAGCAGGGGAGCGAATACGGGGATGGATGTCGCAATGGGACATCCATCCCCCACTATTCATAGGATGGAATGATCCCCATAGAGAAACTGGGGAAAACACATAGCAAAACTGGGGTGAAAAAAAAGGATAAAGGAAGCATGTGCCAGAGACACTACAGGTCATAGGTTAGCAAGGAGGGACCAGCAAGCTTCAGCTCCCACCAGCAGCTTGGTGGTGATGAGGTACCATTCAGCAAGGCCAGAAGGACATTGTCAGATTTAGGATAACAGTCTTGCTATATTTAGTGGTTTAGATTATTACAAAGCTTGGTGTTAAAATATGGAAGAGAGAAGAGAAATAGATGTTGGATTAAATATGAAAATGTACATGCTTATCTAACCAGGATGCTACAGAACCCCAACTGGAAGACAACAAAATGAAGCTTAGATCAGGATGGATAATATACAGTATCCTTAGCACTGTAGGTCAATTGGCCTTTATCTGAATATATCTGCTATGCTGCCATGTTTAAGGGCGTCATTTGCTAACAGGTAGCAAGCAATGACACCGTTATCAAGCATTATCTGCCCATAGGAATAAAATAGACCCTGCAGTAGATTAAGTGTGATCCAAGTGATACAAGGTCTTGAAAGATATTGTTACAGTATTGCAGGTAAGCCAGTAAAAACATTAAATTTCACCAAAAGCTGAGCAAATATCCCATGCAAGTCACAGAAAAATCTCATTCTAGCAACATGAAGATCTCAGTTCTACAAGATCAATTTCATATCCACAGGCCTACTTCAAATTCTCTCTTTTCCAGAACTGGTGGAATTCTGTTTCTGGATGAAGACACTAAATCACTCAAAGAACTGAAGTACAGACTTACCTCAGTCCATACAGGACAGTCCCATCTGGATGTAATCGGATCATGCGGTTCTTGACAGTGACACCGTGCAAATAGGATTTTTTGTCATTCAGAAAGTAGGTGTCAGGAAGCCATAGCTGGTCGGCCACCCTGTTGTCCAATGTGAGGTTCAGGGGAATGTCAGTGTAGGCAAGACGTTTGTCACGCCAGCTCTGCTGAAAATACATGGTGATTGTATAATCCTAAAAGAGAGGGAGAACATAAAATCGCGTTAAGGAATGGATTTCACACAACAAAAAAAGCTCTAGCCAACTTTCCATCATTGTAACAGAACTGTGCTGCAATAGTAAGTCAATAAAAACAAGAATTAGCAAAACAATGGTGATTAAAATTTGGTTTAGACTATTTTACTCAATAGCCATTTTGATTCTGGTTAAGCATCAACTATGCCTAATTTACTGTAGATTCACTGTCTATCTTAGACAGGGTTAAGGTGTAGTATAGAATATGTAACTCCTGCCAAGCTGTATAGCTCTTGCAACAGCTAGAAGCATTGTAAGACTGTCTGGGGGCGCTATATGCAGAAGTCATACTCACCCTGCAGATTTAATTCCTAGGGTTTTTATAGGGTCCTTTGGACGCAACTAGTATATACTGGGAGGCTTATTGCAGTCTCGGCTCACACTTTCTAGTCCATTCACAGATGAAGAACCAGGAGCAGGACCTCACAAAACACCCACAAACAGGAACAGAAGTGAGGGCCATTTTGAACAATTTTAAGAAGACAGTGTCCATGAGAAACTAGCTCAACTTAAAGTAGACAAAGCGATGGGACCAGATGGGATACACCCGAGAATACTGAGGGAACTTGGGGACATTCTAGCAGCTCCACTGACTGATCTTTTCAATGCCTCATTAGAGTCAGGAGTGGTGCCAGAGGACTGGAGAGAGGAACATGTGGTCCCTTTACACAAAAGCAGAAGTAAGGATGTGGTTGAAAACTACAGGCCGGTTAGTTTAACCTCAGTGGTGAGTAAACTATTGGAAAAGCTGCTGAAAGAGAAAATAGTGAGGTTTCTCGTGCCCAACAGATTACTGGATGCGAGGCAGCATGGATTCACCAGAGGCAGGGTTTCTCAGACAAATCTGATAGATTTCTTTGCTGGGTGACCAGGGAATTGGACTGAGGGAGAGCCCTAGATGTCGTGTATTTAGATTTAAGTAAAGCCTTTGACACCATTCTGCACAGGTGACTTATAAACAAACTGAGCACCCCAGGGATGGACCCTAAATTTACTGCTTGGTTTAGAAATTGGTTGAGTGGAAAGTGACAAAAGGCACAGATCAATGGAGCTCACTGAGGAGAAGGAGGTTATCAGTGGTGTGCCCCAGGGACCTGCCCTTGGTATGATTCTTTTTAACATCTTTGTTAGTGATATTGCGGAAGGACTGCTGGGTAAGATTTGCCTCTTTGCGGATGATATCAAAATCTGCAATAGAGTAGACACCCAGGAAGGTGTAGATAACATGAGGAGGGATCTAGCTAAACTTGAAGAATGGTCTAGAAATTGGCAGCTGAGATTTAATGTTAAAAAATGCAAGATCATGCATTTGGGCTGCAGCAATCCAAGGGAGCAATATAGTACAGGGGGTGAAGTACTTCTGTCCACAAAAGAACAGCGGGACCTAGGCGTGATTGTGTCTGATGATCTTAAAGTAGCTAAACAGGTAGAAAAGGCAACGGCGAAAGCTAGAAGGATGCTTGGGTGCATAGGGAGAGGAATGGCCAGCAGAAGAATGGAGGTGATAGTGCCTCTGTATAATTTTTTTTTTTAATTTAGACAGTTTTGTATACCGCCTTATCCTTCAATCAAAGCGGTCACAACACAATTGGGGGATACATTTAACACGTGGGGATATGAGACACATACACTAATACTTACAGGGAACATGGGCAATGGAGGGTTAAGTGTCTTGCCCAAGACCACAAGGAGCATCTGTGGGACTAGAAACCCCAGTCCTTCCGGCCCAAGGTTGCTGTCCTCTAGTGGGATTTGAACCCCTGACCTTCCGGCCTGAAGTACCTTGCCCCAACCACTAGGCTACTCCTCCCTCATAAGTCTTTGGTGCGACCTTATTTGGAGTATAGTGTGCAATTCTGGAGATCGCACCTTCAATAGGATATAAACAGGTTGGAGTCGTACAGAGGATGGCTACCAAAATGGTTAGTGGTCTTTGATATAAAGCATATGAGGACAGACTTAAAGATCTTAATATGTATACTTTAGAGGAAAGGCAGGATAGAGGAGATATGACAGAGTCATTTAAATACCTCCAAGGCATAAATTCACAAGAGGGTCTCTTTTAATTGAAGGCAAGCTCTGTTATGAGGGGACATAGGATGAGGATGAAGGGGGATAGACTCAGGTGTGATATGCAGAAATATTTCTTTATGGAAAGTGTGGTGGATGGGTGGAATAGTTTCCCAGTGGAGGTGGTAGAGATGAGGACAGTATCTGAATTCAAAAAAGCATGGGACAAACAGAGGATCTCTAAAGGAAAAAGCGGATTGTTATAGTGGTTGATATGGAAGGGCAGAATAGATAGGCCATGCGGTCTTTTTCTGCCATCATGATTCTACGTTTCTAAAAGACTTGGTCCAGGCCAAAAGTTGGTTCTGAACCCAGTGATGTTTATTTAGAAAAATCAAAGTCACTCATAAAGAAATCTCCAATCACAAAAACGCCACTTGTTAACAGGTATCAAACTATTAACTTCAATAGATCGACTTGCAGCATCTTGATTCTCTATTCCAATCCAAGTTCTGGGTTCTCACCACAGAGTCCCAAAGCTGATCCCTCTCCTGGTCAAAGAGTAAATAGTGTAAATAGGGTCCATCCAGTTTAGAAACCTGCAGCTACTGTTCCCTTTTAATGTGCAGTTTCTCGATGGCTCAGAGTCCCAGAGCCAGAGCCGGCGCTACCATTAGGTAAACTAGGCAGCTGCCTAGAGTGCCAGCCCTCTGGGGACACCCATTGCCATGACTGTTGCCACTCTCTGGACAGGCAGCATCGGCAATGGCTGCAACGAGCCTCACAGTGCTTACTTTTAAACTTTGGTGCCATGGGGCTGTTTGCTTCAGCCCCTTCAGACCACCTGATGCTGATTTCCTGCTTCAAACAGGAAGTCAGCATTGAGCATTGGGGAGGGGGTGGAAGCAAACAGCCCCATGGCATTGAAGGTTAAAGGTAATTGCTGTGGCTCTGTTTGTCGCTGCTGCAGATCCCGGAGAAGGGCTGCAGGAGCGGCAATGAACACCAGAGGGGGGAAGGGGGTGGAAGGGTTGAGGTTCACCAAGGGCGCCTCATCTCCTTGCATCAGCCTTGTCCAGAGTCTCTGTAGCTCCCTGAAGTCCTCCTTCACCTCAGTGGATCTGCATCTGGATGTTCCTTCCAGTAGCTCATGATGTGGTCCCTGCGCCACCTGCTTAAGTGGTCTTGAACACCCGTCCTCAGAAGTCCTTAGGTAGTCACAGAGTTCATGAGATGAAAGACACCCTGCAGTGCACTGGCTTAAGCAGCCTCAGTCACCTCTTCTCAGAAACCCCTTTGGATAGATACAAGGTCGCAGCACTTATCTTTCCTCTCTTAGGTGCTTGGACAGAGGCCACACACACACCACACTGTGGTGCACTGGCTGTGGAACTAAAGATCCAAATATGAATTAGCAATGGAGTTTTGTTCCCATTATAGTTTCCCTCCAAAATTGCACTCCTCTTTCTAGCTCACATTATCAAATCAAGCATTACCTCACTGAGGTTAACTTGTTGAATCAGAGGACAGAACATTCCCTCCTGTTCTAGAAACAGGTAGGGCAAAGAAAGATTAGATAGAACTTCTCTGGAAGAGCCACTAGAGGTCCTAGAGAAATAAAAATACAGGATCGTAGTGGTCTCTACATATACAATAGCTGTATTCAAAATCTATTATAGGTGGGCTCAGATTCTATAGTATTCATGTTCTATTGCCACTATTAAAGGCAATTACAACTCGGCACTTCCTATGGCTTTTGACTGGGCTTACTGAGCTGGGACGCAGATGGTTTTGGTTTGCATGTTCATTTGATATGAAATTGCTGTAAGCTTGCCTGCTGCCAAATGACGATCTAG
The DNA here is from genome assembly GCA_033557465.1 of Ichthyophis bannanicus. Lineage (NCBI taxonomy): Eukaryota > Metazoa > Chordata > Amphibia > Gymnophiona > Ichthyophiidae > Ichthyophis > Ichthyophis bannanicus. The sequence goes on along the minus strand of CM066036.1, from coordinate 245,383,927 downwards.
ACTGAAAGAAATGTTTGTGTTTGCTGTAAATGAGGGGCAAATAGCTTAAAAAATGTTATCTCACAACCAAATCAGGTTTAAAAACTCTGATTTTTCAATCCAAACTGGGTCACAGACAATCTGGAAATCCAGACAAAAATCTAAAGCCAGTATGAGGCAAAATATTTTTCAATTACTTTAATGTAATGTAGAATACTTATTTTTGCCTAACCTTAGCAGTTTAAGGTGAATTACAATAAGACGTCATATAAAACTATCATATAAAATATCATACAAAATATATACATAATAAAAAGCAGATGCAATAAGTAATAATCAGCAAGAAATCGAGTGAAGAGCTAGGTTTTCAAACGTTTTATAAAAAGAACAGTAATCAAATATACATTTTAAATCAGCAGGCAAATCATTACACCACTGGAGCCCTATCTGTGACCATTTTCTCCCAAGTGCCCTTTTTTCTATAATCATTTGGGGAAGGTAACTGCAAATTTCTTCAATTCTGAGGACCTCCCCTAACACAACTGGGGCATTTCTCAATGTGATTAATGCGTTTAGCAAACCTGCTAACTGCATTAATCGCAGTCACCGGGGTATTCAGTGGCACTAGTGTGGTTCGTGCTGCGGAATATCCCTAGATACTGCCCCTGCAGCCCCGATGTTGATTGACTACCATCTGTGTTGAGGCAGCACCCAGTGATAACCAGGCAATGGCTAGCCAATCACATATACTTTCAATATAGGCGTGCATATGGACAGAGATTGGACAGAGCGCAAATTTATGCACATGCATCCAGAGTAGTTCACTTAAGTGTCCATTCATGCGCTTATGTGACTGTTGTGCACCAATTCTGCACAATGTTCTGCAACTCATCATCAAATTACCCTCATAAAAAGAAGCCATCTCATGCAATAACTTAAAAGCAAGACTGAGGAGTTAAAAGTAATTCTTGCATGGGCGGCCAATGCAACTTTCTCAAATAAGAGGTTTCATGTTCCCACTTTTTTCCTTTAAAAATTAATTTTGCAGATATATTCTGTAGTACCTGCAAACTATTAAGTTTCTGGTAACACCCAGATACAACAAATTACAGTAAACACTACTGAACCAATTCTGCGAGATTGGAGTGCAGGGCAAGCTGCTCCAGAGGTTCCAATCATACCTCTCGCAACGCTGCCAACAGGTCAGAATAGGACAAACCTCATCCTCCCCTACACACTGCCACAAGGAGTGCCCCAGGGATCCGCACTCTCATCTCTACTATTCAATATCTATGTCTGCCCCTTCTGCACAACCATCCAGAAGCACAATGTCAAGTATCTGGTTTATGCCGGCGACATTCACGCCGTTCTCCTCAGCTGCCCCAGACTACTCCAAGCTCTCAGCATGCTTCAAGGAAATGGTCAAGTAGCTCAAGCATTGCAACTTGGCAATCAACCTCATTAAGAAAGAGATTCTACATGTTACAAGGGACCCTGAGTTCAGGCCTCCAACATCCATCAAATTCGGAGACACAGACCTCCAAGTAAAAGCCAGCTCAAATACCTTTGAGTCACCTTAGACCAGCGCCTAGAGTTTCAAGCCCACATCCAAAATACCATGAAGACAGTTTTTCACGCTCAGAACACTACGCAAGCCTATGCACCCTACTCTCCTCTGAGGACTTTTGCGCAGTCTGCCAGGCCACAGTCACTCCCCTGCTTGATTATTGCAATTCCATATACTACGGGCTACCCAAATGCACCATCCATCCATACAGCTCGCTCAGAACACTGCAGCATGAACAATCTGCAGAACATCTAGACATACCCATATCATACCCATCATAAGATCCCTCCACTGACTATCCATCATCTTCAGGATCAAATTCAAGGCCCTCACCATCATCCATAAAGCTCAGAATGGACTTACTGCCCAACACCTTCAAAGGTCAATCAGCACCCCTAGCTCCGACACGTCCTGCAGGCAGATCACATGTAACCTGCTCAGTCTGCCAATACAAATCTGCAATAGCACCAAATATGTCTGATGGAGGTCCTTCCCTCTCTATGCCCCCACTCTATGGAACACACTACCACCCACCTTAAGAAATATCCAGGAGAGAAAAGTCTTCTGTAAACATCTAAAGACACATCTCTTCCGAGAACACTATGGCACTTGCTGACCCACCAAGAAACTACCGGACTCACCACCTTCCCCACTTACCTACACCTCACCGCATACCTACTGTGGTACCGCAGAGCCTATTCAGGGAGAAAAAAGGGTTTTAAATCCTGAAAAAAGATTTTATCATCAGCTGCAATATTATGAGGAGCCCAATAGAGGGAGCAGGAGTGACCTTCCAAGGCCTAGAGAACTGCACCTCAGAGCTGATGAGGTAATGCAACCTAACAGCCAATGGAGAAAAGGGGGAGTTCCCCTGAAGAAAGGCTGGGAACTTGAAAAGGAGGAACTAGGACAAGTTAAAAGCAGACCAAGGAGAGAGAGACCGGGGAGAGAGAGACCAAGGGGAGGCATACCAAGGAAGGCCTACCAAAAGGAGGCATACCAAGAAGAGGCTTATCAAGGAAAAGCAGACCACGGAGAGTCACACCACAGAGAGCTTCTGGAAAGGAACCAAGAAGGAGAGCACCATAAGGAGTGTCCAGAGCACCGGAGAGGAAGGAGTTCCTGGCAGGAGGGCATAGTGAATCCGAGGCCACAGAGTTCCAGGAATCCTTGGTTGAGAGGTACTGGAAAGAAAGGCACAAGGGGAGAAATAAACCCCAGAGTTTGGTGTGAAGAACCGGCAGCAGTAAATGCAAGACACAGTGAGCATTATCTGAGCAAGGATGAAGTCTTTGCTGCAAATGGTAATATTCCTTATTCAAATGGTAAAAGGTGTGAATGTGAGAGAGTGGTGACTCTGCATGAAGGCCAGCGGGAGTGTGAAAAGCCTACTGCTCAAGACAGGCTGAACTACAGCAGGACCAGGCCGTGGGACTCAACTAAACAAGGTAAAATACCTTTTTATTCTGATAAGCAAAATAAGTTAAGAAGACAGGAAACACAAGATACTGGAGTATATCCTCCCTATCAAACTGTTGGTGAAACAGGGCACAAGCCCTTGGTAAAAAGACTGTATAACATAAGGCAGCCTGCAAGGGGAAGTAACTGCCATAACAAACACTCACATGGGCGCGGCCCTGACTTGAATGCTGAACATTGGAAGCTAGTAAATGTGTTATATGAGAAACCTCAGTACACTCCTCAAGAGTTTACTGACACTGATTCACAGCTGTCTGATACTCAGCCCATGCAGGTGGAATTCAACGAAGACCCACCTGAAACCCCGATGGACTGTAGCTACTGTCAGGCAGGTAGCCTAAGGTCTGTGCATGAAACATAAAATAGTGAACAGTAGCGAATGCCTGTAAAGTTTGTTTATGCCAAGTACTGTGAAGCAACAGTTAAACAAAGCAAGTGTGAATATATTTTCTTTTTGTTGCCTGAAGCAAGGTTTCTTTCAGTTGGTTGAAGTAGTCTCCCATAATGTGAACCATTGTGCTTAAAGGGAATAAAGCCTTAATTTCCCTACATTCTGGCTATTGTATTCTCTTGAACTTTGGCCCCTGGTAGGTCCTGGGAATATCACCAAGACCTCTTACAGAAGGACCAAATTCAAAATATAAAAAAAAAACTCTCATGTCCATCTGACCTGCCCATACCAACCTTGGCCTCTGGGGCGGCAGCATGACACTACCCAGTTAAGTACCATTGCCAACTCTGATCCAGTGACTCCCCAAAGCTACCCCCCCCCACGATCCCCAAGATGTTCACGTACACCTCACTATTCTGTTCATTAATTATGCACCATTTTGACTGGCAGAAAAACAGTATACCAAAACCAGTTAAATAAAATTGAATAAATAAATAATCAAAGCTTGAACTCGATAATTTTCTTCCATCAGATAAGGCAATAGATGAAGCTTCCAAGAAACCTGAACCAAAACCTCAATCTAGGGCTCAAAGATAGATAAGAATCAAAGATAAAGTCCCAACAGCTTGAGGAAGTTTGGGAGAACAATTTGTTCTCTGTTATAAGCAGATTTTCCTCTGACTATGCTGCAATTGCCCACCTACCCATATTAAGTTTGCTTTATTCACATTCAGATTCAGTTTATACTTTATTGCCCAAGATTCGACCCACTGAAAACAAGAACTTAACAATGTGCAAATGTTCAGCCCTGGCTACTGAAACAAAACTACTAAAATAATATCCTTAGCATTACAATAACTAACAATTCAAAGAGGGCAATTTTATAACAGGGTACCAAAAATATTGTTTAAAAAGCCCATACGCCTATTTTTCACCTTTTTATAAAGGATCATAGGTAGCTTCCAGAACTATCTCCGGTAGAGAGCAAAGTTACCCCTGCAACTATATGCATGCACTCTATGGGGGTTGGTTATTCCAGTACACAAATAACAGGTTTGTACATGAGTAGGGATGTTTATGTGCCAAAACCATCTCCAATGTAGTCTGAAACACTGCTGTCATGAACGTTCACAGCGCTAGCACGGGGATCTCAGAACGTGCCCAGAAGGGGAAGAACAGGGGCATGGTCAGCTGTGGAGACATATAAAGCATATTCAGGAAAGGTCCGTGTACATTTTCAGTGCTTCCCACAGATGTACGCGTTATTCCTGTGGAAACGTGGTATAAGGCCAGGACTAAGAAAATATTCCGCTGTGCTCTGCAATTCATCCCATATAGAAGAAAAGTTATGACAAGTATATGCTGAACTGGTGTGACTGCAGTCTGGAAAAATACAAGATGGAGTTACAAAGAACAGGAAGCAGAGGTGAGGGAATGTTGTAAGGTAAAGAAACATTTATAAACACCCTTACAGGAATGTTAAGAAGAGCAATAGTGTTTATTCAGTCTATGCTGAAATGTGCTGTTTGTGCTAAAAAAGCTAATCCAGGGGACCCTAACAAATCCTGTGTTCTGAAAACTGGGACTGTCGATGTAAAAATAGTATGTGAGTGAGTCTGGAAACAAATCATGTTGCAGTGAGAAAGGGAGATCATATGTGTAGTCCTGGGACGTCATGCCATTATGGCATAGCAGCTATTAGTCACAGGTTTGGTTTGGCAGAATAATGTCTTTTCTGACTGCAAGTGAGAGTGTGTGGTGTGGGGGTAGCACGAGACGGTCTGATGTGCTGATCTGCAATTCAGGGAGGCCATGAATGGCTGGCCGGTACCTGCACCATATGGATGACCATAGTGTCACCAGGTGCCAGGGTGATAGGGCAATCAAACGCAGTCTAAGTGGGCTTTTTTCAGTGTAGTATACTGTCTCAAATAACGGATTCACTCTACAAATATAAATCCCCTTAAATAATAGATTTCAATATATAAGAACTCTACTTCACTCACAAGAGATTGGAAATTGTCTCAGACTTTCTAGCACTAGTATTGCCAACGTCCTATGAACCAGGACTCGTAGTGCTTATTCACATCAATGACCAATCCACTCTTATGGAATGTTCATTTATTTATTTATTTATTTTTATTTATTTGCTTGACCGCCCTTCATTAGTAGGCAGAGCGGTTCACAATAAAAAGTATAAACAGAGTGGCACAAGGCCGGAAACAGGAAAGGAAGTTACAATTAAAGTAGAGAAAGAGATAGAGACAAGAGTAGGTAGGGCAGAGGGAGGGAAAGAGGGTCAGGGCTAGGGAGGGGGAAGGTCAAAGGCAAGGGAGAACAAATAAGTTTTAAGAGAGCGTTTGAAGGTAGGGTAGTGGGGTTCAAGACGGAGAGGGGGAGGGAGGGAGTTCCATAGGGCAGGGCCTGTAAAGAAGAAGGCTGAGGAGCATGTGGACTGAAGGTGAGCATGTGAGGGGGATGGGAGAGCAAGTCGGTTAAGGTGGAAGGAACGAGGAGTGTGCCGAGGAGTGTGGAAATGGAGTAAATCAGCCAAACATTGAGGGGTAGAAGTATGCAGCGCCTTGTGAGCCAGTGTGAGGAGTTTGAATTGAATACGGAAGGAGACAGGGAGCCAGTGAAGTCAGAGAAGAAGGGGGGTGACGTGGTCTCTAGCGGAAGAGTGGGTAACAAGACGGGCGGCAGTATTTTGGATGCGTTGTAGCCGTGAGAGCTGCAGTTTGGGGTTGCCAGAGAGAATAGAATTGGAGAAGTCAACACGAGAAATAGCAAGGGTGAGTAGTAGAGTAGTTAAGGCAGAGGGAGAGAGGAAGGGGCGAATAGCGCGAATCTGATGAAGGTGAAAGAAAGAAAGTCTAGAAATGTGGGAAACATGTGCTGAGAAGGAGAGATCTGAGTGAAAAAGAACCCCTAGTAGTAACCAGCGGGACAGGTGTATTAGAAAAAGATGGGGCCAAAGAGGGGGGCTGGTGACCATGAGAGAACCATATGGTTAGTATAATCAAGTATAAATGATCTCATCAATTCTAGTCCAGTTTAATCCCATATGAGAAGATGCTTATCTGAATCTGTATCGTGTTCTCTTCCCGAATTTATATCATGTTCTCTTCCCAACTCCATTTATCAGCGCCTCATCGCGTTTCACTTTCTTAAGTTTCGTCAGGGGATAAGTCTTCATCTGTTTACATATCTTCCAGGGATCATACCTCCCTTAATGCTGCATGCGTCCCATTCACAGTCAACTAACTATCAAAGCTGAAAAAATGCTGCGCATGCAGGCCAATTCCTACCATCCATTCTTATATCCATTCTTATATTCCTTCCCTTCCCTCCCCCTCTCCCCCTCCCCCTCCCCTTCCCCCTCTCTCTCTCTCTCTCTCCCTCCCCCTTCTCTCCCTTCCCCCTCCCTTTTCCCCCCTTCCCTCCCCTCCCCCTTCCCCCCCTCCCCCTTTCCCTCCCCTTGTTCCCTCTTTTCTGTATTTGGTTTGTATTTTCGTTTTAAAATTAAACAGTTTTGCAGCATAACATAATAGGTTTTGTAGTATGTCTCTTTTTGGTTTTTATCAAGAGTATTAGGTTCTATAATTCATTTAGAGCAGTTTATTTGTCCTGCTGACCCCTAACCCATAAAGGCGGGAACGTGCCGGTATTTAAGTTTTTATTTGCATTGGGCATCATCGCGTTACTTTGAGCAGCATAGCTGTGCAGAACGTATTTCACGGTAAGCCTTCGTGTCTTCAGTTTTTTATAAGGTTTCATGCAATTTTCCTATACTGTTATATGCATTAATTTATAAGGATTCACGCTACATGTCCATGGCATATGGTATATGTTTTTTCTTTTTCTTTTTTGAAGTTAGGATCACCTGCCTGTGGTTTGTTTTTTAGGACTTTTTATACAATACACGGTGCAATTTTTGATACATTGGCCTCCTTAGGTCGTTTACAGTTTGTAGGCAGTATATATTTCTTAAGTAATAATGCATATGATTAATTATACAGGATTGTTTTTAATATAATTTGGAATACTTTATTTGGTTTTGCTGACCCCTAACCCATAAAGGCGGGAAAACGCCGACATTTTATGGCCTCACTTGTTTTAAGCGCCGCCTTATTACTCTGAGCAGGATCGCTGTGCAGAGCGTGTTTAATGGTAAAACCTTTTGTTTTTCAGCTCTCATGTATCATTTTATAAGGTTTCGTGTTACAATATTTTTATAATATACAATTTTTGGAAGTTAAGGTTGTGAACTTGTCCCTATTGCTTTTGTTTTTAGTAGGCACTTTGTTTACCTTTTTCGATACAATGTACCCTTTAACATTCTGTGTTTTTTTGGCAATGTCATCCAATTTGTAACAATTTGATACGTTGGCCTCCTTAGGTCGTCTACAGTTTGTTTGCAGTATATATTTCTTAAGCAATAATGCATATGACTAATTACACAGGATTGTTTGTAATATAATTTGGGAAAACTCTATTTGGTTTTGCTGATCCCTAACCCATAAAGGCGGGAAAACGCCGATATTTTATGTTCTTACTTGTTTTGAGCGCCGCCTTGTTACTCTGAGCAGTATCGCTGTGCAGAGCATGTTTAATGGTAAAACTTTTGTCTTTCATGTATCATTTTATAAGGTTTCGTGTTACAATATTTATTTATTTTATTTATTTATTTAACTATATTTATATCCCGCTTTTCACCAGGTCAAAGCAGCGTTACATACAAGGGTGGGGAAATTAAGTATAAGGGTGGGGCTATCACCAGGGAGGCAACATTGATGATTTTGACATGAGACAGACTTTGGACATGGACAGGTTAGTGCAGCTTTGGATCAGAGGTTCATGGTGGGCGAGATCAGAGGTTAGTGCACTTATTGGTGGGAGTCGTATTGAAGTATTCTTGGAATAAGATGGTTTTTAGCTGTTTTCTGAAAGACAGTAGATCGGCATTGTTTCTGAGACGGCTCGGTAGAGAATTCCATAGGGATGGAGCATAAAGTTCAAAGGCTCGATTGCATGTCCGTTGAGAGCATTTGGTTCTTTTGTGAGGGACCACCACCTCATCACCATATCCCACACCTACCAACATATGACCAACAAGGAAGATGGACACCACACAAGAAGATTTAAAACATTTAACAAAGTGGACTTCTTAGCACAAACTCTACCTAAACTACAAACAAACTCCAGTAACAACGATGACCTAATACACAACTGGAACACCATGATCTCCACAGCGTCCGAAGCATCGACAAACAAAGCCATCACCAGACCTCCTTCCACAAAGGCCAGATGGTTTACTCCCAGTCTCCAAAAGCTAAAAACAAAACTCAGAAGAACTGAAAGAAAATGGAGAAAAACCAAAGATGACAGTGACAAAACGAAATACCTATATGAACTCAACGCGTACCACTACGAGACCGACAAAGCAAAAAAAACCTACCACACGAAAATATATAATTTTTGGAAGTTAAGGTTGTGAACTTTTCTCTATTGCTTTTGTTTTTAGTAGGCGCTTTGTTTACCTTTTTTGATACACTGCACCCTTTAACATTCTGCGATTTTTTGGCAATGTCATCCAATTTGTAACAAGATACATGCTGCATATTTTTGGCTGGCTAATTAGCTGTGCTAAAGCTGTGGTGTAATTGTTCTTTTTGAACACCTCCCGATTTCATTTTTTTGAGTCGCAGCTGATACATAATACATCACATTGTTTTGAGCTGTTTCATTCAACACATTTTTTCACTAACCTTCATCTGAAGTTCTAGTTATTTTTTATGAGTGCTTCTACCTATCAATAAAGTTCATTTTTTAACAATGTTTGGTGAGATATTTTCTCCATATCAAATTGTAATTATTTATGACGTGCTTCCACCATTTTGTTTTGACATGTTCTGTATTTTTAATTTGCTTGTTGTAAAAACACTATTACATAAGTTATTTATATTTGGTTTTAGTTTCATTTATTACTTTCTATTATGGTATTTTTATGGCAATTGCCTTTTTACATATGGTATTTATTTATTTATTATACAAGTTTTCAGATATATGGTATTATACTTATTTATTTATTTATTGTCAGCTTTTAGCATCCTACATGTCTGATTTAAGTCTTTAGTGTTCCATATGACAGATTTAAGGTATTTACCGGGTAGCCGGACCCAACGCTCCCCCTCCTTTTACAACTCTTCCTATCCCCCTTCACCCTACCTCCGCCCTTCCCACAAAAGCAACAGACAGCCTTTTGTGGTAACAACTGGTCGCAGCTTTATTTCCAAACAACATATTTAACAATAAACAGGAATGCAACAAACCCCCGAGCGGTGCGATGCGTCACCAGCCATGTAATTAGCAAGGCAACCTCGGCTCCGCTCCAGCCCCGGTCCGACCACCGGCAACGTTCCAACCACCCCTATCTGACTTCGCCATATTACTAGCAAAAGTCTTCCAGGGGTAGTCCGGGTCGAGGGCACCCCGCCCCCTTCCCAAGTCGCCTAAGTCTCCGGACCCCGGAAACCTCCGGGATCCCGCTGCTCACCCCCCCCAGCTGTGACAACCCGATTCACTTACTCTCCCCTCACCGCCACAATAAGGGGTGGGTGGGCCACTTGCCTTACAGTCCGGCCGCATGTGCTCCAGCCAGACCCCGCGCACGCTGGAGCACATGGCTGGACCCGCCCCTGATTGGCTCTGCTCACACCCAGCAACGAGCGGAGCCAATCCCTTTGAAAAATGCACACCGCATCATGACGCGCCACGCCATGCGCGCCCCCCACTACCCCCCTTACAACGCGATACGAGCAGGGTCCCGCGCCGGGCCGGGCACTCGGTTACGCGTGGGTGCCGGGACCCTGCCCGCGCCCTCAAGACTAACCGGGTAGCCGGACCCAACGCTCCCCCTCCTTTTACAACTCTTCCTATCCCCCTTCACCCTACCTCCACCCTTCCCACAAAAGCAACAGACAGCCTTTTGTGGTAACAACTGGTCGCAACTTTATTTCCAAACAACATATTTAACAATAAACAGGAATGCAACAAACCCCTGAGCGGTGCGATGCGTCATCAGCCATGTAATTAGCAAGGTGACCTCGGCTCCGCTCCAGCCCCGGTCTGACCACCGGCAACGTTCCAACCACCCCTATCCGACTTCACCATATTACTAGCAAAAGTCTTCCAGGGGTAGTCCGGGTCGAGGGCACCCCGCCCCCTTCCCAAGTCACCTAAGTCTCCGGACCCCGGAAACCTCCGGGATCCCGCCACCGGCACAGGAACCAAACTTCACCTGTGCCGCCCCCCCAAACCTCCCCAAGCTGCGACCAGCGTGTCTGATCCTGAACCACCCTCTCCAACACCTCCTGCCAGTCATTGAGGAGCAAATCTGTCCCGATCGGAGATAGGTGCACACCATCCACCCGATACAGACCAGGACAGGCCACCTCAACCCAAGAATGCTGCACCTGATACCCCCCTTTCTCACAAACCCACCTCCCGATTTGCCTATTTATTTTTGTCAATCCCCGGGACCATCTCCTCTGCCCCCAGCACGACGGCCTGGGAATAATATCGCACCAGATCAAGACTATGCCCACAAACATGCGCAGCAGTACAGCAAAGTCCCTCTTGGCAGCTCTGATCAACTGCTTGCAAGACCATTCCGCCAGAACATTGCCCCCCAAATGTACTAGTACAATCGTTGGTATATCCTGGATGCGCTGATGATGACAAAGCAAAGGCATCAGCTGAGGCCACCGCAGCCAACGCTCGCCCAGCCATGACACCGCCACCACTGCCGGATCCAGTCTAAGATTCAGCCCGATAGGCCGCATTGCTGCTCGCTGACTGGCCCAAAACACGTAGGAATGCCCCAAGATCCAACAGCCCCATGCCTTCATCCCCACATCTGCAACAGAAAAAACATCATTAATACCCCCTCTCCCACAGTGAAATTGAGAATCTCAGAGACGAACATACCCCTTAAAAGCCTTCGACCGCCATCGGCCGATACTCTGAATCTGAGCCCCTAGACAATCCCATCGCCGCTGCGCTAGTCGCTGCCCCTATGCGGAATGAATGTGCAGAGAAATACCGGGGATCCTCCCCGATCCAACGCAACCCCAGGCGCAGCACCGCCGTCACCTGAAATCGCATCAGCGGCCCAACAATCCCCAACCCGCTGCCTTTGCAAAATATCCAAACCCAGCCAGATGCATCTTCACCGCCGATCGAGCGACCCCGCGCCCCTTGGCCCAACCAACATACCCTCCTAGCAAATACTCCGGCACCTCCCCCCACCCCAACCTAACTGATACAGATATTCCAACACCCGCTCATAACCACGCTGATAAGCAGCCCACGTCCGCTCTGCCACAGAATTCTGGAGAAGGCTCTTCATCTCAGCCGGCCACAGCTCCACAGTCTCCAAGGGACCACGAGCCCGACCTCATCCGCCTCCAGAGCCAAGCACCGAAATCGTTCCAACTGCAAACGAGAAAGAGCATCAGCGATTTCGTTAGTACGCCCTGGGATGTGACGAGCCCTCAGGTCCACATTCAAACGCAACTTGTTTGGCCATAACTCCATAGCTACGAGTATGGGAAAAAGCTCCATAAAGGTGATATTACTTACTAGCCCCTCATCCACCCATGCCTGTGGCCATCTGTTGGCACACCACGCCCCGCCAAAGTATATTCCCAAACCAATGCCGCCGGCTGCATCCGTAAACAGCTGCAAGTCCTCGCTGGATATCTCCGCATCGCAAAATACTGAAATCCCATTAAAATCGTGCAGAAAGACATCCCAAATCCGCAGATCCTCCCGCATGACTCTCGACACACGAATGCGGTGATGCGGCTTGTGCACACCAGCCGTCGACGCTGTCAAACGCCGAATAAACACCCTCCCCATCGGAATTACCTTACAGGCGAAATTAAGCGAGCCAATGAGTGCCTGCAATTCCTTCAAGGTCAATTTAGAAGAGGATAAGGAATTAGCCACCAGCACCCTCAATTTCTCCACCTTCTCTAACGGCAATCGCGCTACCATTTGTCCAGAATCCAATTCCACACCTAAAAAGGTGAGGATTGTCATTGGGCCCACAGTTTTACCCTCTGCTAAAGGCACGCCCAACTCGCTAGCCAAATCGACAAAACCATCCAGAAGCTGGCTACAACATGGAGACCCCGCCTTGCCAACGAACAGAAAATCATCCAGATAATGAACCACCTCCGAGGACCCCACTCTCCTAACCAACAGCCAGTGCAAAAAAGAGCTAAATTTCTCGAAATAAGAGCAAGATACTGAACAACCCATCGGCATACACTTATCAAAATAAAACTCACCCTCAAAATGGAAACCTAAGAACTTGAAGGCAGATGGGTGGACTGGCAACAAACGAAAGGCAGACTCAATATCAACCTTAGCCATCAATGAGCCTCACCGGGCCCTCCTGACTAACTCCACCGCCCCATCAAAAGAGGCATAACGAACCGTACAAAATTCACGTGGTATGAAATCATTCACCGAGGCCCCTACAGGGCAAGACAAATTGTGAATTAATCGAAACTTCCCCGGTTTTTTCTTAGGAACAATTCCCAACGGGGACACCACAAAACCCTGAAAAGGAGGGTGTTGGAAAGGTCCTGCAATTCTGCCCAGCTGTAATTCTACCGCCAACTTCTCCCGAGCTATCGATGACCATCTCCGTACACTAGGGGAATTGTGAGCCATTGAACACCCTACGGAACCCCTAATTGGAACAACGAAACCGAACTGAAAACCTAACTGCAAAATTACCTTATCCCTTTTACGTGGGTAACCATGCAGCCAACTCTGCAATAGCGGTACCCATATCGGAGAAGGAGCTAACTCAAATAGCGCCCGCCTACTTGGGACCGGAACCCGGCAGAGTGATGGCCCCTTTTTTAACACATTTTGCGGCTGAATGGGGACCGCTGCAGATTGAACACACGTGATGAAATTTGCAGTCCGGAAAGGGATACACTGATCTATTAAACCTCCAGCAGACATCACCCCCACCACTGGAGACTGGTCTGGTCTGGACAGGGGAAACGCCCCCCCCCCCCGAAAGGAACAACCCGCACCGGCTACAATCCCCGACCCCACCTTTCCTCCACCTCCCCCAACTGTCCCGCCTTTTACTGACATCTGAGTCAGCCAAAGGTTAATGTCTTGAGTACCCCAAGTCAGAAACTTATTCTCCTCCATCTTGTCACGAAACTTCTCATCATAATTCAACCATGACCAGCCTTCGTGCACCTGAGAAGCCTCCAGAATCAAATCCGCATAAGACAATAACATACCGTACTGCGCCGGAAAATGCTGATCCCACACACTCGCCAGCCGCAAGAACGATCTAACCCAATTGACGACATTCCTAGAGACCTTACGCAGACGGCCCGCCTTCTCATCCTCCTTGCGCTTTTTCTTACTATCTCCCGAACGCTTACGCCCCTCCACCAAACGAAAAATGTCGATGTACTTCCGCTTACAAATTTTTCACCTCAACTTCTTCGGGACGCCTTCCCATAATTCCGATATGGCAACCAATGAGGAAGACCCAGCACCAGCGTGCATACCAGAAGGGCCTTGCCCCGGCACTGACTCACTGACCCCGCCATCGCCCATTGATGATTCATCCGAGTCAGAAGACGAGGAGGAGGAAGAGTCCGAACTACGCCTATGTCGACACACATGCTTCCTTTTCTTGCACACCTGTCGCGACCGCTCAGCCCTCAACTCGTCCCCGCCAGACTCGTCCCCGATGACCAACAGCGACTCACCTGTCCTGTCTTCAGTGGCCATTCCATCAGACGAGCAGGAGGAAGCAACAGTCCTTTGCAGCCCACCAGCTCCTTGAACCCAATCCGCATCCCTCGAAGCTCCCCTTGCAGCAGATGCTCCAGAATCCATATTCGCAGCAGCCGGTGACAGCACTATAGACGGCACATCTCCAGGAGCTGACATAAAAGGAGCCTGCGGAGACAAAAAGGGAAAACCCAAAGAGGGAAAAGCAGGAGACCACGCCGGTTGCCACGCCCCTGCCCAATCCGACCTGGAAGAGCCTTGCCCCCCACTCAACCAATGTTCCCAAATCGCCTGCTGCTTAGCCGGACCATAACCCATAGGCGAAACCATACTCCCCACCGTAGATCCCAAACCACCAACCGTTCCAGCTACCCCACCAAACCGAGGGCTTACCCCCCCTCCCCCCGCTGCCCCACGGAGCCTACACTACCCCTCTGCTCCATCTCAGACCTGGACCCCAACGCTACCTCAGCCCCTAAACCAGCACCACCTGCTCCTTGCCCTCCAGCACCAAAATAACCCTGCCCTGCACATTGCCTATGCTACGGGCCCTCCTACCAGAAACAGAGAGCCTACCACGCTCCCTTGCAGCATGCCGGACCACCCTGCTAGTACTCGCACTTTCCCCCACCCTCTGTGGCCCAATCCTTCCAGCCCTGCCCAATCCCCGACCTCTGTGCCTCCCTACTGGCTGGTCCACAGCGGCCCTACACCCCCCCAACCTTGTCCAACCTGCTTACCTGCCATAGTATACCATTCCCCCACAAATCTTCAACAGCCAAGGAACCCCAAAGCAGGCAAAGAAACCCTCCTCGGTGTTTCTTCTTTTTTTTTTTTTAAATTGAGCCCCCCTCTAATGCTCACTCAGCCGCCCCTCCCCCCCCCACATGGTACCGGGATAATTAGAGAATAGCAGGAGCTAAAACTGCCAGAAGTCTAAAACTCTCCCCAGCGGCACCCCCGTCACCTCGCCTGCACTCCGATCAGAGGACGGGCGCCAGCTGGCAACTCCTAGCCCCAAGATACGCCGTTGATCTGCCTGCTCTGAAGGATCCCAAACCGCTAAAAACCCCGACTAACGCCAATAAAACAAATCGCTGCCACTTGCCTTACAGTCCGGCCGCATGTGCTCCAGCCTGACCGCGCGCACGCTAGAGCACATGGCTGGACCCGCCCCTGATTGGCTCCACTCACACCTGGCAACGAGCGGAGCCAATCCCTTCGAAAAATGCACACCGCGTCATGACGCGCCATGCCATGCGCGCCCCCCCCACTACCCCCCCTTAACAACGTGATACGAGCAGGGTCCCGCGCTGGGCCAGGCACCCGGTTACGCGCGGGCGCCGGGACCCTGCCCGCGCCCTCCAGACTTATTCAATCCTTTTTGTCCTCCTCATCTCTCTTCTTTTGCTTTTAATTTGTTTATACTTAACTTTTATCAATATTTACTGATACATTCTTGTCTTCATATCATTATTTACAAGTTTATGATCTTTTTAATGATATCATATTTATATATTCATGTTTTTAACTGTTTGATCTTATCTTTAATATGCGTTTAGTATTGCAGGTATTCTGCCTGCTTGATTAATGTAGTAATTAAAGTTATGTTTTAATTGTATTTATTATATATATGTTTATGATTATTTATTATTATCTATTATTATTATCATTTCTTTTTGAGGTGTGCTCTTTTTAAGACCCCCTGAAGAAGGCTGGTTAGCCGAAACGCGTTGGGGCATAATAAACAAGGTTTTTCACCTATAACTGTTGTCAGTCCAGGTTCTGCTTTTTTGTTCTCTTATTGGTGTGCGGATACCTCTGCTCTTTTTGGTACTGTATCCTTTGGGGAACTGCGATGTTAGTTTTGGGTTTGGTGCACTTTGTATGGGCCCATCCTTAGCTGTTTAAAGCGTATTTGTAGAGAGACCAATGCAGGAATCAGTGGGCTGGTTCCTAATGCCAAGTACCATTTGATGCAAGATGTTTTCTTGACATACATGTTCATATTTACATTCTCTTATAACATATTAGAGTACACTGGGATTACCAAGCACTTTTCAGGGCCTGAGGACTGGTATATAGTCTAGGTTGAAGCAGCAGTCATTTCTCATTGGTATTTATGTCTAGTTTGCATCAGCAACTACTGTCAGTGTGAAGAGCAGCTTAGGAGATGTATGTTTTAACAGAGGGGCATGATGTCTGCGGGTACATCGTGGAGATGGGTAGGATCCAAAATGTGTAACTTTTTAGAATACGGTGGGCGTGGGGACTTCCAAAATGTTTACCTGTGTCTGATAATATTGACGGGGGACATGTTTCTCCATTATATTGCATGGCCCGTGCCTGAATCTGTGCGTGGGCCACGCGCCAGATGTATGCATGGGCCGGCTGAATAGCGCTTTGCCCTTGCCACACTGAAGATGTTTACCTCTCCGATTCTAGACCCACAGATGTGGAATTCGGTTCAAACGGGGCACGTTTTTAATTTAGACATGTCCGCAGGCCGGACGTACATGTTGGCCTCTACGCAAATAGGCACACATTTTAAAAAGTACATGTGTACCTCATAACTCCATGAGCGTGAGAACACCTATGCACGGACTCTAAAGTACGCATGCATTTGTCAGCAGGCATACTTGCACATGGGTATCTAGGTGAGTTGTTTCTTTTTATTTTCTTATTTGGATTTAGCTCTTGCCTTTTCAGTAATAACTCAAGGTGAGTTACATTCAGGTACAATAGGATTAAATGACTTGCTCAAGGTCACAAAGGGCAGCAATGAGATTTGAATCCTGACTTCCCTGGTAGTCAGCCTGCTGCTCTTTTTTATAATAGCCATTTTCTGAGTGTAGAACGTGTTTTATACAAGAAATCCCCCTCAAAATTAGCTCTGGATTGGATTAGAGGATAGTACTTAAGATTTTTATTGCTTTAATTGAGAAGTCTACCATGATTACAGCTGACTTGAAGGGTATAATGTAAAATGGTCCTTATGCTGCCTGCTCTGCTGTATAATAAAAACACTAAGCCTATAAACAATCTCAGTGTAGCTTACATCTTTTTTTTTGGGGGGGGGAGGGGAGGGTGTCAATATTCAGACCTGGTATCAGGCATTTTAAAACTGCATATATTCAGCACTGCTGTCTGACAGCACTTGTCACTGGTAGCTATGGGGGTTATTTTGAAAGCCTTATTCATGCTTTGGATCTTCAGAAATGGGCACAGAGAAGTCCAAAGCATAGCAATGTCTCCAGAGCCATTTTAGAAACAGGGTCTGTGGATACCCAAGTCTAAACGCTGGCTTGGTGGAGGGATGGCTGGCTGGGGATTCCCAAGAAGCTGAACGTCACTTACTGATCTCAAATGTCTGGAGTCGTGTCTAAGTTTAGATCTGCTCCCAGGCATGAATAATCCTCGGGAAAGTGCTCCAGGCATGAATAAACATCGGAAAAGTGCTCATTTTGGCTGAAAAACATCCAGAGAAGATAGCACTCCATCACCCCCAGTACTCAGTGCAAGCACGGTGTTAGCAGCAGTGGGATTTGATCCCTGGCTTTGCTGGTCCTAGCCCATTGAGATTCTGCAATACTATTTGAGGACGTCTATGTAGACGCCCCCACAGACGTCCATATCTGGCATGTCCACGTTTGTGAAATCATGTCTGCACCTGGACATTTCTGCTTCTTTTTCTAAATGTCCCTCTATATGTTTAACAGCAATATTCAGACGTTATACCTGTATCTAAGCAGTTTAAGTTAGGACTGCTTTTTTGCTATAAGGATAACGGTTAAGTATCGCTGCTATATCTATAGCTAGACAGAATGATCTTGCTCAGCCCTAGCACTATCTGGATAGTGTCAAGGCATCCAGAGGGATTTTTGGTGGTACTCTTCATTTACTGCCACTGAAAATCTACGTATAGGGGACTTACATGTTTAGTGATAGCCACTAAACATGTTTCTGAATAGTGGCCTGTCTGTTTTTCTTTTTTTAAGAACATGCCACTACCAACATTTTTTCTCTTGCTCAAAGCCCACTAAGTATGTGCTGTTTTCTTTTCTAAATAATCTTGTTGATTGAATTTCAATTTTTAAAAAGACTGTTTTAAATATACATTTTCTAGCAGAATTTAGATTAAAGCAGTAATTTCATTCAATTCCTTTTAAAGTATGCCTCAAACGGCATACAGGGAAGAGAGTCCTTCTGCAGCTGATCTGTGACCTGCAGGATGATCACGATTGAAGTGGTTTGCAAATTGATTAAAACAGCTTAAATGGTCCAATAAGCAGATGGAACACACAAAATAATTAATTGGATAAATATAAATAGCAGGAGTGCACAGGGGGAAGTGGATCAAGGATGGGTATCAGAATAAAGGAGTAAAGATAGGTACGTATAGAAAAGAAAAGGGACTTTCAGTCTGTGTACCTTGGGACCTCTTCTTTTCCTTCTCTGTACTCATTCCCTTGGTGCCCTGATTTACTCTCAAGGGTTTCAGTACTATCTTTATGATGATGACTCCCATTTACCTCTCTGCCATCTGAAATTGACCATGGCCAAGATGGAGCTCCTTATCATTCCCCCTAAACCCACCTCCCCCTTTCCTCCTTTCTGTGGATAACACTACCATTCTCCTGGTGCCTTCAGCTCACAACCTAGGGGTCATCTTTGACTCTTCCCTGTCTTCCTCTACACACATCAAACAGATAGCTAAAACCTGTCAATTCTTCCTCTGTATCAGCAGCAAAATTTGTCCCTTCCTTTCTGAGCAAAGTACCAATACCCTCATCCACTCTCTACTGACCTCCTGATTAGATTATTGTAAGCTGCTAATCACTAGTGTCCCCCAATTCATCTCTCTCCCATTCAATCTATTCAAACTTCAGCCACACTGGAAGGCATTAACAAGCCTGTTGTAATGGCCACTTGATCCATGGCTCCTCTGATCCCCAGGCCCTTGGCCATGTTTACCAGGTCCCGAATGCAGCAGCAGGTTCGCAGACTCTATCTGGGAGGAGCTGATGGTGTCTGTGGATGGTGGAGCCCATTCAGGGTGATCTGTGGCAACAGCTCCGGCAGTGCTAGCAGCAGCAGCCTAGTCGCATGGTGAAAACATCGGCACACTGCGCAGAATCAGGCAGCAGTCCACAAGCCTGCATACTTGCATCTGCAAGCTGCTGAGTATGGGGATGCATGAGGCTGCAGCCCAATGTGGGAACACAGGGAACACAGTGGAGCCATTCGAGGAGGGCCGTTGAGCACCAGGATCGCAGTATGTGCTGATTGGGAAGGCTCATAGGGGTTATGTGCATGCTATGGCCAGCCTCTGGGTGAAACCTCATGGTGCCTTTTTCAGTAGCTCGGGGAAGGCTATAGGCAGCCCATAGGACTCCCCCACCCTGTGGCTTATGACCTGAATTTGACTATCCCACACCCGAGATGCATGACTGAAAGGTTGCTGCTCCAGAGAGGATTGGGATATTATCTCTTGATGCTTTTTCCTACAATGGTGCATATGATGTGGTCCAAAGACTGTGGGGTGCTCTCGATGGTCGGAGGAGGGGAACAGTCCATTCCTGTGGTGAGCTGGAATGTTAAATATTGTTGGGGGAAGGAGAAGTAGCAGTGAGGTTTATGACTGAGAAGCCTTCCTATTCTACAGTACTAGCCCACTTTGCCAGGGACTCTGGAACTCCACTATACAATAAACTCAAACAAGAAGGTGGCCTACCATATGTAATCAATTAGCTGAAAAATTCCAGCTTACATAACAAAAAATCAAACAGTATATTTTTATTATTCTTTTCTTGTCAGACATTTTCAATGTGAGGAACCAATCCCTACATATGAAGTGTCCATTTTACTCAAATATTTGCAGTAAAAAGCTTTAGCAAATCAATTCAAAAGGCACTTAGCTTAATCTCAGGCAAACAATCCTCCAACACATGTTCAAAGAGAGAAGGTACATGACCCAGTACCGCATTTTGGGTCCACTCAACATTCATGAAACCCTGCTTCAGGTGGTAACTTCAATCTTTGAATGGTGTAAACCAATATAATGTGCTCACCCCTGAACCGCTGCAAAGCCAAAGGAAACAACTCTTCTTTTTAAATACCGGTGTGTGACATCCTATCCTATCACCAAAATTTTACTTCCAGCTGATTGGGGGCCGAGAACAATTCATGTTAACCTGTCCTCCTGTCCAAATGTAGTGTGCTTCTACTACTTTGAGGATAAGATGATTCTGTTACACAGCCTTCAAGGCAGTAGAGGGAAATTCTTTCTAGGTCATATCATCTGCATTTTTCAGGATCTATCACAGTACACTCTGGAGTGGCGAAAAAGCTTCTAACCCCTTTATGCAGCTTTTGCAAGAGAGAGACATGCACTATTGATGGGGCTTTCTCTTCTCTCTCATTTTTGAAGTGGACCATATTCAACATAAAATAACAGAGCTGGAAGTGTGCTTGGAGATGGTGGAGGACCTCAGATGAGGAGGACTGAGTAGATCCTAGGTGAGGAAAGTGGGTAGTGAATGGAGGACCTTGACCCCCAAAAGAAGGAAAGTTCCAGGCTTGCATCGCAAGCTATATGATCCAGTGGGAGAGGATTGGGTAAAGACATGGACATTTCCATATCCCCATGACTGCCTGGAAATGATATGTGGTTGGACACTCATTTCGTAAAGCCCACCTCCATTGGGGATGATTTATTATGTGGTTTCCTAACATGATGGTTATATGCATTAATCTCTTTCATTTAGAGAATGTTGTTGGCTATGTTGGGGAGGTAGGTCTGTTGCGGGAGGAGGATGAGGGGGCTGAAAGGTTCATGGATGGGGAAGACGGA
This sequence comes from Ichthyophis bannanicus, assembly GCA_033557465.1. Lineage (NCBI taxonomy): Eukaryota > Metazoa > Chordata > Amphibia > Gymnophiona > Ichthyophiidae > Ichthyophis > Ichthyophis bannanicus. The sequence goes on along the minus strand of CM066036.1, from coordinate 245,362,816 downwards.
TTGTTAGTGCACGAGCTGTGAGGGGTGTGTAGTTTGCGAGGTGTCTGGGGAGAGGGGGAGGGGGAGAGGGGGAGGGGGAGAGGGGGAGGGGGCGGGGGAGAGGGGGAAAGTGATGTATAATGGCCAGGTGATGGGCACTAGGAATGATGCACAGGGTATGGGATATTCCTGCTGAGGAGGACTGCAGGGGGATGGAGGAGGGGGCAGGAGTTGGGTTATCAGCGCCTGATGCCAGCAGTATGTTGGGAAAGCTTACTTCAGGGAGGTTTGAGGGGGTGGGGGGGGGGAAGAGAAGGTGGGTTGAGTAGGAAATGTGATAGGAAGAGGGGGGAGTGGTCAGTGGAGAGGTGCTGTCGAGTTAAAGTGCTGGTGTCGAGCTTATGATAGGGAGTACTGTTTCGCTGTGTGGTTGCTAATCTGGAATTTTAGTTGTCTTCATAATCCCACTAAGCAGCGCAGAGTGCTGCTGCAGCTTCGGTGGGACAAAGCAGATATAGTCCTGTTTCATGAGTCACACATGGTGGGGGGCAGGTCATCAATATATGCAGTCTAAATATTATTTGCAAGTTTTTGCTACCAATATTTCCTCCCACAAGAGAGGAGGATACTATGATTAGTAAAAGTTGTCCATTTCAAGTCCAAAATGTAGTTCCAGATGCAGAGGGGAGATTTCTTATTGTGAATGATTGTCTGAATGGGGTAGTCTACTCGCTGTTGAATGTCGCCTACCCAGGTGGTGTCTAGCTTAGAGAAGCTGTGTGGGGTCATTAAAGTGGAGGCGAAGGGAAAATTGGTCCTTGGGGGAGATTTCAACTGTGCACTAATGGGGTTGGACTGCTCTGGGGGGGGGGCGTTTTGTCCAATTGAAAGGGTCCCAGTAGCTAAAACAGATTTTGGGGACTTTGGACTGTTTGATGGGTGGAGGAGTCAGCATCCAACTGAAAGGGACTATACTTGTTTCTCTGCTTCATATAATAGTTATTCCAGAATTCAGGTCTGGCTACTGGTGGAAAAACTATTCTTGGCGTTGAGTGCATCTGTCATTGGTTCTCTGAGGATCTCTGACCATAGCCCTGTGAGCCTGGACATCTGAGATTGAGTGGTTGAGTTTCCACTGCCCTCCTGGTCCATGCTAAGGGGCCTGTTGAAAAACACGGAATTCCTCCACTCTCTCAGGTGTGGCTACCTGTACTTATGGCAGAGGTACGTGAGGCCTTAGAGCACCGAATATCTCTGGCCAAGGTGCTGAGGGCAGTTCAAGATCTTAAGCCAACACAGCAAGGCTGGATGGCCTTCCTGCTGAATTCTACAAATGCATGAAGTCTCATTTTGTGCTCCTGCTAGTCAAGGTCTTCAATGAGATCTTGGAATGCCAGATTCTAACCCCATCCTTCTCACAGGCAATTATCATGGTCATCCCCAAAGAAGGGCAGGATAGTTTGCTGTGCAGTAACTATAGACCAATCTCTCTCTTAAATATTGATTATAAGATCTTTGCCAAAGTACTGTGTGCCCAACTTAATGTATATACAGTATACATTCAGTGGTCCACACAGATCAAACTGGCTTCATGAAAAATCGTTACAGGTTTGAGAACATGTAACGATTGGTGGATATTCTTCATCTGCTCTGGAAAGCCAAGGTGCCCCATGTTATTCTGCTCCTAGATGCCGAAAAGACTTTCAGTAAGGTAGAATGGCCATACTTGTTGACTGTGTTATAACATTTTGGCTTTGAACACTATTTCTGTGGATGAATCACAGCCATGTATGCCGTCCCTGAAGCCTCTCTGATTGTTAATGAGTTCAAGTCTTCTTCATTTTGGCTCAGATGAGGAACTAGGCAAGACTTTCTTCTCTCCTCACTCCTGTTTGCTTTGGCTATTGAGCCCCTAGCTGCTCGTATTAGGGCATGTGTGAGTGACCTGGGAGTTACTGTGGGGGGTGCTATGCATGTGATTTCTCAGTATGCTGATGATATATTGTTTTATCTGAGGAAGCCAGCAATGTCCCTCCGTAAGGTGGTTGATGATATTACTCAATATGAGCAGGTATCGGGATTCTCGGTGAACTGTCAGAAGTTGGCACTCGTGTTCTGCCTTTCTATTGCAGTGGATGAGCTGGCGAGAGCGTCAAGATCGGGGTTCTCAGTGGTTAACCAATTCAAATACCTGGATGTCATTATTCCCAGTGATTTGTCCTGCTCATACTCTGTTAATTATGATAAGTTCTTTGTGAACTTGCAGGGAGACTCGTAGGCATGGAAGGAAAGCGTTGTCTCCTGGTTAGAGAGAGTTAATGCTCTTAGGATGCTAATATTGCCCAAAGTTCTTTTTCAGATGATGCAGCTCCTGATTCATATTCCCAGAGGTTTTTTCTTGAATTTGAGAGGAGAATTTACCAGGTTCATCTGGCAGGGGGGGAGGTGGCCTAGGGTGGGTTGGATCACACTTACTACCCCCCAAGGAGAGAGGGGGATAGGGGATCCCCAATATCACGGTATACTACTGGTGTGCATGTCTGAGGGCAGCCTGGTGTTGGTATAAGAGAGGGGAGACAGTTTGGGTGCGATTAGAGAAACAATGGATGGCCCCTATTCCCTTGCCAACTGCGTTCTTTCTTGAGGAGCTGGAGGACAAAAGGAGGGGGGGAAGGTTGGGGCAGGAAGGGAGCTTTGGGCCCTCTTTGGAAAGTGTGGTAGACTCTTTTTAAGGGATCGTGGACCACTCCATGTTTTATGCCTTATACGCCTGTTTCTGCCTTTGAATTCATCAGGGACATAACGTATGGGGTGTTTGCGGTACCAGAAGCAGTGTAGCTGGCCACGTTTTATGTAGGTGACAAATTTGGCACTCAAATCTATATAGAGCAGGTGATGGAGGCTGCCCCTAACTTTCTTCCAGCTTTTTCAGCTACATCACTTTGGGGGACAGCTGCCACAAAAAAGTGAGATACTTCAAGCCGCTTTGCTGTGGGAGTGGCTTCTTTTTTAGTCTAGGTCTTCCAGACATTTGATTGTGCATCTCTATAAGGCTTTTCAGTGGACTTGGTGGAGAGAGCATCGCTGCCTTCATTGTTGCGGGCCTGGGGCAGGTTACTCCCAGACTTGTCTGAAGATCCATGGGGGGCAATTTGGAATTACACCCATTTCTGCTCGATCTCCCTGACTTTAATGAAGAGCCAGATATGGATTCTATTCCACATGTTCATCAGGCCTCTTATGCTGTTTAAATGGGGATGCCGTGATGACGATTGCTGTTGGCATGGGTAAACCAGTGCAGCTCTGGAAGGCTGGAGCTGGAAGGTACCACACTGGTTTTATTTTTATTTTAAATTACTAGCACTATCGCAGCTGTGGCTCTGTAAGACGTAGGAGCCGCAGCTGCCAGGGGAAGAAGGGGACAAGAAAGGAGCTGAAATGAGGGGGGGAGGTGGGGCAGGAAGGGAGCTTACAAAAGGGGGCAAGGTGGGGACTAGGAGGTAGCTGATAAGGGGGGGAAGATGGGGGCTGAAAGGGAACTGACATGGGGGAAGGAGGGGGCTTGAAGGGAACCGATACATGAGGATGGAACTGGATGGGGACTGGTTCATATTCCCAGAGGTTTTTTCAAGAATTTGAGACACTAGGGAAGGGAGGAGGTGAATGGAAGGGAGCTGACATGTGGGGATGGTACTGTTAGATGGCTGAGTAACAGGGAGGAGGCTAGAAGGGAAGGGGCACAGGGGCTGGAAGAGACCTGACTTGTGGGGATGGCACTGGAAGGGGGATGGACAGAGGGTAAGGTGACTGGTAGGCAGCTGACCGGGGGGGGGGAGGAGGCGGTGGTGTCACTGGGAGTGGAAATGAGCTGATACTTGTGATGGTATTTGGACTGGAAGAAGCTGAACAGTGGGGAAGGATATGGACTAGAAGAGAATGGACAGTGGCAGTCCTGTGAAAGTAAGGGGATTGACATTGGAAGGTACTGGGAAGGGAGGACTGGAAAGGGGGTGATACAGGCGAGGGATACTGGGACTGAAAATAAGCTGATGGAAATGAAGAAAACAAAAGAAGATACAAGAAATGACAGATGACCATAAAAAGAGAGCTAAGAGAAGACAGGAAAGCAGAAGCCTCTGATCGGGACCAGCATGATCAGAAAATAAAATGGTCGGACACGAAAGGTAGAAAAAATAATTTTATTTTCAATTTAGTGACTGGACTGCATCTCTTATTTATCTAATGTTGCACTACATGTGGAGTCTGGCTTCTTGGGATTTCAGTTTAATTTTTGTCTACATATTTTTATTTTTACTTTAGGTTCTAGTCACATATTCTGTTCTTAGTGAGGGTCTGTGTTCTGAGTGTGTGACCGAGGTCAGGTGTTCTGTTAACATGAAGTTTGTACTTAGGGATCTATACTGTACTGTAGTAATTTGACTTGTTCAGCTTTTCAAATAGGCGTATGGATGTTCTAGGGCTTGCTACAGTATTTATAGTGCTGCTTTTTTCTGGATAGGCCCATTGTATGAGTTTTGGAAGTTTATGCTGGTATGGTATGGTATGGTATGGTAGATTTGGCCTTGTAGATGTTAGCTGACTTTGTAGGGTTTTATATTAGTTCCCATGTGCCTGGTACTGGAGAATGTTTGTTAGTGAGAAGACCAGAATCAGATTTTTTTAAAATATATTGAGTTCTGTGGGTGAATGTCCTATTTCTGCTCTGCATCCATTGTCGAGGGATAGATTTCTGTGAATGCAGAATATATATTCAAAAAGAAAAAGTGAGAATTATAACACAATTTATAACAGAATAAAATGAATTATAATTTGATCTTATAAACTGTGCTGCAGTTCTCACTTTTTCTTTTAGTTCCTTGGTGTGCAAGCATCTTGCATTTCCTTTGTTTTTTATGGAATATATATTTATATTAAAACCCTGATGGTCCATTGTGCAATTTCAGGAGTTATGTTGGGGTTGCCAAGCCCTTTTCGGTGTTTATGTTGGAGAGGGAGGTGTTATGTTGGAGTCACAAATTCTCTCTTGTTTTTCAGAGGGTGGGAAGTACTGTGTAGGGTCCATCGAGCCTTTCTTTGTTTTTCAGAAGGTGGGCAATGCTAAATCGCTCTTCTTTTTGTGGAAGTGGGATATGCTGCATGAGTGCTGTTGAGCCCCGCTTGATTGGCATATTTAGCAGCATGTTTCCTAGGCTCTGCCCTGGTAACATATGAACATGAGAAATGCCATATTGGGTTAGACTAAGGTACACTAAGCCCAGTATCCTGTTTCCAACAGTGGCTAATCCAAGTCGCAAGTACTTGGCAGATACCCAAAAATGCAAATAGGTTCCACAATGCCTGCTCCCGGGCAACCAGTGGCATTCCCAGGTCCTCTTTGATAATAGTTTATGGACTTTTTCTCCGGGAACTTGTCCAAACCTTTTTTAAATCCAGCTACACTGACAGCTTTTTCTGCATCCTCTGGTAGCTATTTCCATAGTTTTATTATGCAGAGCCGTAGGCTAACTGCAGGGAGGCAGTTACATTACCCTGCAGTTATCGCATTTCAGTTGTTGGTGCAACTAAGGCCACCCACTGAAGTGGCATTAGTTGCATTCATGCTATTTGTGCTGAGCCATTATGTAGTTTCTGCTGACAATGCATATACTTGTGTGTGAGAGTTCTTTCCCTCGCCTCACTCTGCAGTAAAGTATAATTTTGGGAAAAAAATCCTGTAAACCTAACAGTAATGGGTAAAAGCATTTTTTGACTACATATGTCTGTTTTTAGTTTGTACTGATATATTCCCTACTTGGTGAAGCTCTCTCTCTGTTCTGCATATGTGTGATTGAGGCTACATGTTCTGTTAGCATGGAGTTTCTATGTAGGGAGCTCTAGTAATCTGGCTTGTTCAGTTTTCTGAATAGGAATATAGATGTTCTAGGGCCCACTGCAATATTTATGGTGCTGTCCTTTTCTGGGTACGCTCCATGTCATGTGGGTTTTGGAAGTTAGTGATGTTATGGAATAGTAGATTTGCTTTATGGGTCCTGTATTCTGAGTTCTTGGTGAAGTTAACTGTAGAGTGTTGGCTGGTTGGGGGAGGGGGTACTGGAATATATATTGTTTTTGAGATTTGCATTTTTGTATTCTTTATGCTGCCAGGCTGAAATTTAAAATATTTTTTCCATTCAGATTCAAAGAAATTTCAAATTATAAGGGAATGTCTCAGTTTAATTTTATTTAGCAGCCTGATAGCTTCACTGTTGCTGAATTCTGGACTTTTCCAATTCCAGCACAATCCAATCCAGCATTTGAATTCATGGCTACCAGGATTAGTTTCTCATTTTATATCTTCCCTCCTCATCAATAATCTGGTCATAGTGAAATAAATCTGATGTGCAGATACTTAGAATGGTTTGATGGGAGGGGAGCTATGTAAGTGGCTTTTCATTAATCATATTTAATGTTTTATTACTACATTTGTTTTATTGTAACATCTGTTTTACTAAATTGCATGTGTATGTTTAGAAGCCACCTAGGATTTTAGATGGGGGGGGGGCATATATATATGGTGGGAGGAGTGGCCTAGTGGTTGGGGCAAGTTACCTCAGGCCATAAGGTCAGGGGTTCAAATCCCACTAGAGGACAGCAACCTTGGGCCAGAAGGACTGGGGTTTCTAGTCCCACAGGTGCTCCTTGTGGTCTTGGGCAAGCCATTTAACCCTCCATTGCCCATGTTCCCTGTAAGTATTAGTGTATGTGTCTCATATCCCCCAATTGTATTGTGACCACTTTGATTGAAGGATAAGGTGGTATACAAAACTGTCTAAATAAATATGCATTTTTAAATAAATGTAGTATAATTTATGCAAATGATGCCAAAGTGTGTTTCTGCACAAAGCCCTTCATTATCCTCATGCTGCCCCTGGGGGGAAGTAGACAGGAGTGTGTACTGGGAGATAGAGGAAATCAGAAATGTCCGAGAATAAAATGGTCAGACAACAAAGGTAGAAGAGAATTTTATTTTCAATGTAATGATCGGAGTTGGTGCTATCTTTATATTTTATATAGTACATGGAAATGCATCTCTTTCTATTTCTCTGGTATTGCACTGTATGCAGAATCTGGCTTCTTGGGGTTGTGGTTTAATTTTTATCTACATATGTTTATTTTTAGGTTATGGTCAATTATTCTGTACTTGGTGAGGGTCTGTGTTTTGGCTGTCTGACCAAGACCAGGTGTTCTGTTAACATGAAGTTTTGTATGTAGGGATCTGTCCTGTAGTAATCTGAACTGTTCAGCTTTTCAAATAGGTGTTGGCTGTTCCAGGGCCCACTGTAGTATTTACAGTGATGCTTTTTTTGGATGGCCTCCTTATGTGAGTTTTTGAAATTCGCGCTGATATGGTATGGTATGGTAGATTTGCTCTATAGATACTCAATGACTTTGTTGTAGGGTTTTGTATTAGTTCACACTATGCCCGGTACTGGAGAATGTTTGTTGTTAGTGAGATGATCAGAATCAGATTTTTTTTTAAAGATATTGAGTTCAGTGGGTGAATACCCTGGTTCTGCTCTGCACCCACTGTTGAGGAAGGGGGTTCTGTGTATGCAAAATATATGTTCAGTAAGAAAAAGCAAGAACCATAATGCAGTTTATAACAAAATAAAAATGAGATAATTTAGTTTTATAAACTGTGCTGTGGTTCTCACTCTTTCTTTTAGTTCCTTGGTGTGCAAACATCTTGCATTTCCTCCATATAATCTATTGGCTTTTTGGTTTGGTTCAGTCCCTGAATGGAGTTTTGAGAAAGCCCGGGACGCCATTTCATCCCTCACCTAAGGCAGCAGATTGCCTTGAGCCACCCCTGTTAATTCCATAACACATCCTGTAAGTAATTGTTCAACTGAAGCAGTTAATTCAGTCATAGTCATCGTGCTACAATGTACCAGAATCAGTGCTGCTCTCTTGATTAAACTGTCACAATAAGTTCCTTGCTGTGCTTACTCGTAGCAAATAGTTAGGAATTAAGAGACTCAGTCTCTTGGATGCTAAATTGCTTTAGTTAACTGTGGAGTAGTGCACTGAAAAAATGCAGCATGAAAACAATACAATGCCTAAGTCATCTCAGTCTTCTCTTTGTCACTTCAGTTCTCAAAGATACATCTTTCAGTTTGAGATTCTTCACATAACATGTTAAGGGGCCAACACATTTTAGAGGACATACTCTAGATCTTGTGCATGTGCTTTCTTCTTTTTCAGAAGACTACATGAATGAACCATACTCATTTCTTTCCAGTTAGCTACTGTTCAACATAAGCCATTGCTTTCTAGTACAGTCAAAGGGGGGCATATTCAATGCAATTAATGTGGTTAGCACAGGACCGAGCAGTCCACCAGGCTAAGGTGGTCGCTTAGGAGGGCGGGCCGCAGTGGGCAGCATTGGCCCTCCCCTCCTCCCTGCGAAGTAGCAGTTCGTCCCTCCCTGGCCTGCCATGCTACGCCCTCCTCCCGGCATCCATCTTCTCACCTGGAAGGAGGGGGGGGGGTGGCATGGCGATGCCTCCACTTTGTCGGACTTAAACATGCCCTTGAAAATGTGCTCATGGCTTGTTGCTCCTTCCCTCTCCAATGCAATTTTCTGTTGGAGGGAGCAGGAGTGGCAGGATGTTGCATCGAAGAGGGGCAGGAGCGGCAGGCCGTGAGCACGCTTGCTCAGGCACGAGAAAGCCTGACACAGCGGAGGCATCTCCATGCCACACCTCCTCCCCCAGATAAGAATATGGATGCTGGGATGGGGTGCGGCTGGGCGGTGCTGCAATTTTCAGGGGGAGTGATAACCGGGAAGTGGCAATATTAAGTGAAGGTTAGGCACCCAAAAGGGTGGCCTAACTTTCGCCACAGAAGCTAACCGGGCAGCAGCTGAACATTGTCACTGTCTGGTTAGCTTCCTGCTTCTCCGGCTACCCTGGATATTCAATGCCAGCAGTTGGATATGGCCCTGGCTTTGAATATCTTGAGTGTTAGCTTCAGCGGCTACAACCAGTCACCACTGCATATCTCTTCCAAAAGGTCCAGGAATCTGAGGTCCCTGGATGTTAACTCTGAGCAACAACTGTCAAATTATCATCTGATTTTGATTTCCTCCCACTTGGCAAGCAGATTTCTACCTGGAGTTTGGTTCTTAAATGAGTCTTTGATGGCATTGCACCCCTACAGTCATAGATTTATTACTACTAATCATTTGTATAGTGCTACAAGTAGTTTGGCAGTGCTGTAGATTTTCTCTGCCAAAAGGCAATCAAATCAGAGTATAGCTTAGTATAGAAGGAAGAATAAGGTAAATATTCTTTGAGTAAAAAGAAATCTATTGTTTCTAGAAACCTTTACAAAGGAGGCCTTCCAGTTAGGAGGCAAGAGATCTGTGAATTTGTTTTAAAAAGGCGTTAAAGAAGAGTGACAGATCAAAGGGGCAATTTGAAAGGCTTCCTCTATCAAACCAAGGGCTGTGTGAATCACCCAGGAAATTGCTAACAGAAGCACAGGTCTGGGACCTGTGTAGCAAGCCAGCCTTTATTAAGTGTTAATTCCCTCCCACCCACTCCAGGCATAATCTTAGCTTTATAGGCTCTTAAACCTATTAAAGGGGGAGAGGTAGTCATATTCACTTTCAGGTTCAGCTAGTTATCCTCACCAGGAATAGATTAATTGAGGCCCTGAAATTAACTAATCTTTAAGTGAACAAAGTCCCTTAAACTTACTTGGTATAGTTGTGTCAGTACAAGGAACCCTAGTAACTTTAAACAACTTAAATAACTAAACAAAACCTTAAAACTAAGACACAGATAGCAGTCCAGGAGTGAGATGGTGGCTATCCAGTCTTTTGCATTGAGTGTCACCTGTAGAATTTTCTCTCAGTTGGTGAGGGGTCTTATGTGTGGACTAGATGCAAGGAGCTCTTTGCCCTCAGGGAATGAATCTGATCTATGGATGCTAGAGTAGCAGGCTTGGAGGACATAAGAAAGACTGAGAGATACATAGATGAGACCTAAAGAGACATAGTACTTAAGTTCTACCTCCAGTCTGGAAGCCTCCCAGTTGCCAAGGGGGGGGGGGAGAGGTAATATGAAAGGAAAGCATCACCTTGGTGTGGCAGGAAGTGATCCTGTAGCTAGGACCTTTCCACCAAATGAAAAACCCTCTCTCACTGAGGAGGTTTCTCCAGGGCCATGTGCCCATGAGGGAAGGGTTATAACAACCTTTATAATTGGTGATTCAATCATTAGGCATGTAGATAGCTAGGTGGCTGGTGGACATGAGGTTCACCTGATAACATGCCTGTCTGGTGTGAAGGTAAGGGACCTCACATAACACCTAGACAAGGTTTTAGACAGTGCTGCAGAGGAGTCTGCTGTCTTAGTACTTGTTGATATCAATGACATAGGAAAGTGTGGGAGAGAGTTTCTGGAGGCCAAATTTAGGCTTTTAGATAGGAAGTTGAAATCCAGAACTTCAAGGATAGCATTCTCCAAAATGCTTCCCGTTGCACCCGCAGGATCCAAAAGGCAGACAGAGCTTCAGAGTCTCAATGCGTGGATGAGACAATGGTGCAAACAAGAAGGTTCTGGGGAAGGGAGGGGCTCTTCTGAAGGAATGGACTCCAACTTACCTGGGATAGAACTAGGTTGCTGGAATTAATCTTTAAAAAGGAGATAGATCAGCTTTTAAACTAGATAACAGGGGAACACCAACAGTCACCTGAGAGTGCATGGTTCGAAAGGATGTATCCTTGAAGGATACTAGCAAAAGAGGGCAGTTAGGGCATCCCAACAGAGAGGTTCCAAAAAAGATAAAAGTAACCTAGATGCCCTTAAGTACAGTGCTGAAAGATTCTTAACTACCCCTATCAAGTGATAACCAGATGAATATGAATAAATTATAACCTTTAAAATGACTGTATGCAAATGCTAGAAGTTTAAAAAATTAGATGAAATAAATGACTGATTCTTGTAGCAGTTTGGTTCAGGAACTGATAAGAGGGGACTCTTTTTTGGACCTAGTCCTTCGTGGAACACAGGATCTGGTGCAAGAGATTGGGGCCAATTGGCAATAGTGATCATAGTATGAGCACATTTAATTTAAAAGATGGAAGAAGGACAGCAAGGAAATCCACAGTAGTAACTTTTAACTTTCAAAAGAGAGATTATGATAAAATGAGGAAAATAGTTAAGAAAAAACTAAAAGGCACAGCTTGCTAGCCTCTCAGACTTTTGCCTTGGCACCATTCCTGACTCCTGGCAGATGTACTTTCCAAATACTATCATTTTCCAGTTACAAAATAGAAAATGAAATTCTTTTTTTTTACCTTTGTTATTGAGTCATTCTATTTTTCTAATGGTGTTGGTACCAGTCTCTGATTATTATTTTTCTCTGTCTTCTCTTAGCTCTCTTTTCATGGTCTCCTCTCTGTTTGCCATTTCTTCTCTCTCCTCCTGTCTTCACTTCCTCCCTTATATCAGTTTTTAACACTGATCTCTTCTTTTCAGTTTTCTTCTATTTTTTTTCTGCTTCTTTATCCAGATTTCATGTCCTTATTACTAGTCAATCCTCAATTTCACACTGTATCTAGCCATACAGTAGCTTTCCATCTCTTTTCCTTACCACAACCCTCCCATTTCCCAGCTCTCTCTCCTTTCCCAGCTTCTAATTTCCTAATCTTTCACTAACTCTCCCCCTAGCCCCCATATTCAGTATCAACTGCTCTCCCCATCCTGCTTCCCTTCCTCCACTGAGGATTTTCCTATCCTTTCCTCCATGTCTACCATCTTCACTCTATGTCCCTGTCCCCCATGTCTAACATCTCCCCGCTTTGTCTCTTCTTTCTCCCCCTATGTCCAGCATCCCCGCTCTGTACCTATTCCCACATATCCAGCATCTCCTCATGTGTATCTCTACCCCCATTTCCAGCATACTCCCTCTGTACCTATCCCCTCATGTCCAGCATACCCCCCTCTGTCCCTATGCCCCCCATGTCCAGCATCTCCACTGTATCTCTATCCCCATGTCCCGTATACCCCTTCGACCCCATCCCCTCATGTCCAGCATCTCCACTGTATCTCTACCCCCATGACCAGCATACCCTTTCTGACGCTATACCCCATGTCCAGCCTCTCCCCCATGCCTAGCACCCCTTCTGTCCCTATCCCCCCATGTCCAGCATAAAACTTCTGCTCCTATCCCCCTATGTCCAGCTTCTCCCCATGCCCAGCATACCTCTTCCCCCCTATCCTCCCAATACCCAGCACCCCACCTCTGTCCCTATGCCACCATGTCCAGCATCTCCCTCCATGCTCAGCATACTCCTTCTGCCTCATCCTACCATGTACAACATCTTTCCCTATGCTCAGCATACTCTTTCTGCCCTATCCCTTATGCCCAGCACCCCCTTCTGCCTCTATACCCCCTATGCTCAGCATATTCTTTTTGTCCTATCCCCTTATATCCAGCACCTCCTTCTGTCCCTATACTCCTGATACCCAGCACCCCCTTCTGCCTCTATACCCCCGATGCTCAGCATCTCTTGTCCCTATTACCCCATGTCCAGCATATTCTTAGCCCACCTCATATCCAGGCCCAGCCAGCTTCTCCTCCCATGCTGCCTGCCCAGCCTGCCCTTGCCCATTGCTGCTTTTCCTGTTCTGTTGGTGGCGGCGATGGGGTACCGGTGGTGGCAGCAGACCTCCAATTAAAGAACAAAATAAAACTGTGGGTTTCTGCGACTCCACATGTGGATGGATGGTCTGCTTCCACTCCCTCTGATGCAAGCATACATCAGTGGAAGGAAGATCAGACCAGCCTTGCAAGTGCGAAGTCACAAAGACCCATATATTTTTTTAAAATTAGAAGTCCACTGCTGTCGCCAGTACCCCACCGCTGCCACCAATGGAACAAAAAACCTGCAGCAGGGCCAGGCAGGCAGCACATGTAGTCACTTCATAAGAAAAGCAAGACTATAAGTCCCTGCATGTAATGGGGTAAACCCAGGACTGGACCAAGCCTGTCAGGCGCATCTGGAGCCAGCTGGCAACCCTAAGTCTCCCAACTATCCCTCCTGGCCACCCTCCTTATGGCTGGGTCTTCTGATTTTGCATCATTGATCTCTAAACAGGAGAAACTCCAGATTGCCCTTTTTGTATTATCTATCCCAGATTCTGGTTTTGCCCTCCCTGAACAGAGACATGTCATCAGCAAACAAGTCAATGAGATATTCGATCTTATACACTTTAATACCTCCAATATTGGTGGCTCTGTGATCTTTATGGCCAGAGGTGCTAATAATAATATGAATAATAGCAGTGATAGAGGGCAGCCCTGCTGGTTCCCCCAGTGAAGCTCTAATCTTTCCACAATCTTCTGTTGACTGTGCTGTTGGTTTGTTGTAGAGTGTTCTAATCTATTCTAAAAAGCATTTTTCTATCCCAAAATTATCCAGTACCCAAAAGTGCTGAAACGTTTTCTGGTCAAATAAGTTGCTTCTTGTTTCTTTGGTATAAATATACACATATGCATGATTCACAAAGCACACTCTTTCCTTTTTCTCATCTTTCTTCTCATTCCATCTTGCTGTGATGAGTGATTTCTGTTTCTGTTGAATAAAGACTTGAAGAAAGGAAGAAGTGCTCTTCAAGGGATGCATTAATAGGCTGGAATTCTTTACTGAAAGTGTGACGAGGCTGGCTACTAACAGGAACACACTCTGCTTATCAGCCTCCCGTATTGTACAATGCTGGCCATATTTGCATCTCTGCAATCTTAGGACTAATGGGCTGAGCAAGCTCTGTGGTGTACTCTAAATCAGTAGGGACGTGCAAAATGACTAATTAACTACTGTTTTTAAAAAGCTATATATATTTACTCATACTTGTGGTCTAGGGGCATATACTGCATTCCACAGGCCTTTGTTCCATCATATACACCAGAGAAAACCACCATCATGCAGTCTTAAACTCTGTCTTGGAGGAGAGCTGACAGCAAAGAGCTATATTTTATTCTCCAACTTTACCCTGATATGCCTGCAATAGGCCATAATGCAACATCAGCGCAGCTATGCTACCACAATTGGATTGCACCAAAAAGGAACAGAGGAAAGCAAATTTGTGGTTCAATTGACAACAGCAGAAGTAAAATCTATATCCTATTTTTCATAAAAAAATACACAATTTTCATTCCTAAGAATTTCCTTTGCTAGCACTGATAAATGGCGATTGATGTAGATAAGCCAGGTTTGTTAAAATACACTATGGATTTCCATGTATAGACAATTCTTCTGTATACTCACCTTTGGTCTCTTGCATCATTTCTCACTCATACCATGAGAACTGGCATACTGGATCAGACTACAGGGCTCTCCTAGGCCAGAATCCTGTCCCTGAAAGTGTCAAGAAGGAGGGGCGGCCCAAGGGGGGTGTCGGGATCAAGTGCAGGAGATTCATTGTGGGACCTCATTTGCATAAATATTTGCATAATGTTAACATGAACTAACGTTTAGTAAACATGCCTTTTAATGAGTGTCTGGATAAGGAAAGACTACCAGATTTCTACATTACTATAATCCAGTGCCAACTGCCAGGCACATTAGGAAGTACTACAAACTGCCCATTTAGAACCCATAGCAAACCTACCATATCATAACAGCACTACTAGGACTCACAAAGCACCAAACCCTACCTATCAAACACCAACACTGCAAATATTAAACCAATACATCTCAGAGAATGCCAATACATCTCCTATTGGGGAAAGAGAACAAGTGGCACTGTCAAACAGAAACTACATGAACAAAATATCTCAGCTCGGTTACACATGCCGAACATAGACCATCACCAAATAAAGAACAAGGAATCACAATTTAGAAATAGGAAGACATTAATTAAACTGGGAACCCCAGAAGCTAAACTTGGAATATGCAACACTGCAGAAATAAAACTATAAATTAATTTCCTCTTGTACTAAACAAAATGCAGATGTTAACAATGCACATTTCCCAAAGCTGACATATTCCAATTAATAAATTCTAAATAAAAAAGTATTTTTCTATCTTTTGTTGTTTGTGCATTTTATTTTTCAGTTGCAGTTGCTCCAGTCACTTTCTTCTGGTTTTTTCTTGTCTTCTGCTAACTCTCCATTGTCTGCTGTCCGTTTGTCCTTTCTTCTCTCTTCTAGTTATTTTTCCATTCTCTCACTACATCTGCTTTAACATACTGATCTTTCTCCTTTTGCTCTTTCCTCCATTTCTTTCTTTATTCCTTTTTCATCCACTCAAATTTCACCCTTCTATTCTCAATCCATACTTACTCTCCCAATACCAGGTTAATCGTAGATTTTTCTT
Organism: Ichthyophis bannanicus; assembly: GCA_033557465.1. Lineage (NCBI taxonomy): Eukaryota > Metazoa > Chordata > Amphibia > Gymnophiona > Ichthyophiidae > Ichthyophis > Ichthyophis bannanicus. The sequence goes on along the minus strand of CM066036.1, from coordinate 245,347,446 downwards.
CCCTCCCACAAAAAATACCCTTTTCCCCTCTCCATCTTCACTCCCCCAGCCCATCCCCTTCTAGTCCTTACCCAACATCAGCTCCCTTCTAGTCCCAGCCCCACCCAGCATCTGCTCCCTTCTAGTCCCATTCTCCCATCTCCCCATTTCCAGTCCTAGTCCCCTCATCAGCAATTTCCAGTCCTATCCTGCGCCCTATTCAGCCTATTTGCAGTCCAAGCCCCCCCATCAGCCCATTTCCAATCCTAGCCCCCCATCAGCCCATTTCTAGTCCTATCCTAGCCCCACATCAGCCCATTTCCAGTCAAAGTCCCCCTCCATTAACCCATTTCCAGTCCTAGCCCCACCTTCAGCCATTTCCAGTCCTATCCTAGCCCCCCATCTTCCCATTTCTAGTCCTATTCTAGCCCCTCATCAGCCCATTTCCAGTCCAAGCCCCACCCCATCAGCCCATTTCCAATCCTAGCATCTCCATCAGTCATTTCCAGTCCTATCCTAGCCCCCCAGTCCATTTCCAGTCCAATCCCCCCATCAGCCCATTTTCAGTCCTAGCATCGCCATCATCCCATTTCCAATCTTAGCATTCCATCAGCATTTTCAGTCTTATCCTAGCCCCCCATCAGCCCATTTCCTATCCTAGCCCCCATCAGCCCATTTCCAGTCCAAGCCCCCCATCAGCCCATTTCCAGTCCTAGCTCCCCCTTCAGCTCATTTCAAATCCTATCCTAGTCCCCATCAGCCATTTCTGGTTCTTTCCCCCACAATATCCATTTCCAGTCCTATCCAAGCCCCACCAATCTGCCCATTTCCAGTCCAAGCCCCCTCCAATCAGCCCATTTCCAGTCCAAGCCCCACCCCATCAGCCCATTTCCAATCTTAGAATCCCATTCAGTCATGTCCTAACCTAGCCCCCCCACCCATTTCCAGTCCAAACCCCCCATCAGCTCATTTCCAGTCACATCCTAGCCCCCATCAGCCATTTCCAGTCCTATCCTAGCCCCCCAGCCCATTTCCACTGCAAGCCCCCACCTACAATCAGCTCATTTCCAATTTTAGCCTCCCCTTCAGCCCATTTATAATTTTAGCCCCCCATCTGCCCTTTCCAGTCCTATCCTAGCCCCCCATCAGCCCATTTCCAGTCCCATCCTAGCCCCCCATCAGCCATTTCCAGTCCTATCCTAGCCCCATCCCATTTCCAGTGCAAGCCCCCACCTACAATCAGCCCATTTCCAATTTTAGCCTCCCCTTCAGCCCATTTCCAATTTTAGCCCCCCATCTGCCCTTTCCAGTCCTATCCTAGTCCCCATCTGCCCTTTTCCAGTCAAAGTTCCTCATCAGCCCTTTCTAGTCCTATCCTAGCCTCCCATCAGCCCATTTCCAGTCCAAGCCCCCACATCAGCCTTTTTCCAGTCCTAACCCTCCCACCCCCTGAAAAGCCCTGAGCCTGTCTGACTGGCTTTAGAGAGAGCCAGAGAGGCCCCGGCTCCCCTCGGTACAGCTGCCGAAGTAAAGAGTGCTGTTTTTCTTCACTTTGGCAGTTGTGCTCTAGTATAGGCCGCTGGTGTGCCGAGTACTGGGAAGCAGGAACTGCCCTTTAACCTCCGGTGCGCCAGCAGCCTACACTAGAACACAGGTGCCAAAGTGAAGAAAACTGGCGCTCTTCAGTTCAGCAGCTTTACAGAGGGGAGCCGGTGCCTCGGGCCTCCATGGATCCCTCTGTAGGTGGTCCTGCCGTGAGCTGGACAGCATGTGCAGAATGTTGTTGGCACGAGGTCCCTTGAAGCACGGGGTCCTGTGCAAACAACATTCTCGCACAATGGATGGGCCAGCCCTGTCAAGAAGTCAAAGTTTATTGAAAAAGAGAATAAGATGGTAGAAGAGGACCACACAGCCCAACTAGTCTGCTCAGTTTGATTGTTTGAAATACCATAAAGCACAGTTGATAGCTGGCTTTCTGTGTATAAGGAAAGGCCATGTGTAGGGTTGTCCATGCACTTCATACTCTCAGTTTCTACCAGTCATGTTTCATGAATTAACTGAAACCAGAGCAATAACTTTGATTGTTGTGTTGAAAAACTTGATGATTGCTTTGTTTCATAAACTTGCCTCATCGGCTTGTGAACCCAGTTGTATCATTTGCCTCTACACTATTCTGTGACAGTGAATTCCATAGGTTAATAGTGCATTGCATGTAGACTTACTTCCTTTTGTTTTTCTAACCCAACCATTTGATACTTTTATTGGCTGCTTCCTTGTTCTTTTATTTAGGACAGTTTTGAAAACTTCACAGGCAAATGCAAAGTAGGCGTGTGCTTTAATCCATGGATATTGTACCAGTTCTCAAAAGGAAATTATTATACTTTGCTTTGGAAAATTGTCCAAAGAAAATTAAAGTACCCATAGAGACTGGCACCTTCTTTTTCAGCGACGCATGCATGTTGTTGTCTTTCCCTATCTCAGGGGTTCTCAGCCCAGTCCTTGAGACACACCTAGCCAGTCAGGTTTTAAGAATCACCACAATGAGTTGTATGCAAATCTTCCTCATGCATAATCATTGTGGTTATCCTGTAGATCCGATTGGCTAGGAATGTCCCAAGGACTGGGTTGAGAATCCCTGCCCTAGCCTAACCTCACTCTAGGAACACAGCTGTGAAAAGGTGGAAACAATTAATGCTGTGGAACACCACATGTATCTTTACCTGTACAAAGGGGGTAGGCAATTATCATTTTTATCTTTGTAACGGAACCACCAAAATGTGACTTCTGTGTCCACAAGGAGGAACCTTCTTGAATACCTACTCAAACTGACCCTTCTAATAGTATGAGGTAATGGGTCATTCCGAGGCACGAATAGTGGGGATGGACATCCCTTTGTGATATCCATTCCCGCTATTCATGTCTCTTCCTGGTCCCATTTACCTTCCCCATGTCTTGAGAGGGGAAGGTAGATGGGGCGGGAAAGGGGTGGATTGAAGGCGGAGTTAGGGCAGACAGCGGGTGGTCATCGGCCCCGGATGTACAGGGTCGATTCTAATGTTGGCCCTGTACATTCGGGGCTGGCAACTTGCACAGGGAAATTATTCTACCTTCAAGGTGGAATAAGCTCCCCTATTTGGCAGGGGATGGCCGGCCCAGGGCGCGGATGGAGCATTGGGGCTGAGGACATTCCCTGCAGCCCAACCCTGGCCATAGGAGGCCAGGTCAGGGGTCGAGTTGTGGGGAAATCAATGCTGGAGCTGGCGGCCTGGGATTGCAGCTCTTCAATGGAGCCACGGTGCCATGGTAACTGGACGACATGGCAACTGGATGCCATGGCACCATGGCTCCAATGAAGAGCCCTGACTGTTTGCCCGGGAAGGCCTGTACGTGCAGACCGGACGGAATCTGGGTCCCAGCCTGTATGTACAGGCCTGTTCATGATTCTGATCCCGTGGGGCTAGACGTGTCCCGTGGGATCAGAATCACGACTCCCTCTGTGCGTCCGGTTCTGGCCAGATACACAGAGGGCCCAGACATGCGAGATGGAATCAGGTCCTATGAGTGCCTATCTATTGTACCGTTTAAACTCAAGGTATCTTTTATAGCCTCCTATATTCAAGTTATCAATGTCCCTGTTTAATGGACATTACCAAGTTTAAGTTACAATGTAAACCGCTTTGACTGAAATGAAAAAGCAGTATTAGAAAAACATTAAATAAATAAAATAAAAATAAATATCAAGAGGACTAACTACCAGGAAACTAGAGAGGAGCGAGGTATGCACCCAGGGACTTCCAAAGGAGAAGAGAGTAACTCTGTTTCCCCTTATTCACCAGATCCTTTATTTTTCTTTTGGTATATTGTTTTTTCCCCCACTTAAAGCTTCATGACCAAATACCTGTGTAAACGAATTTATAAAATTACCCCCATAGATTTCACGCATGCATTTACACCAACTTTGCAGCAGGTATAAATTTGTGTATTTCAGTGCATTGGAGTTGGTTTTAAGATCCTATTTTATAAAGGAACATAAGTTCCTATTTTGCCTTCATAAAATAGCCTTAAAATAAGTATCTTATTGAACCTTAAATATAGGTGTTCTGCTATAAAATTAATCCAACGACCCCCCCACCCATAGATAAAGGTTATGGGGGTTATTCTAGAACACGAATAAGAGATTTGTACGTGTAGTGGGGAAGTTTATGTGCCAAAAACATCCCCACTGTATTCTGAAACACTACTCTCATGCACATCTAGGGTGCTAGCACAGGGGGAAGAACAGGAGTGTGGTCTGCCATGGAGATGTATAAAGCGTATTCAGGAAAGGCTCGTGTACATATTAAGTCTTTCCTAGAAATGTCTACATTATTCCTGCTGAAACATGGAATAAGGCCAGGGCTTAGAAAAAATTCTGCTCTTCTCTGCAATGTGTCCCATATGTTTTGAACTGATGTGACTGTAGTTTAGAAAAACATAAGATGCAGTTTTAAGGTACAGAGAGCAGAGGTGAGGGAATGTTGTAAGGTATAGATACATTAATAAACACTCTTACAGAATTATTAAGAAGAGAAATAGTGTTTATTCTGGCTATGCTTAAATGTGCTGTTTGTGCTAAAGGAGTCAATCTAGGGGACCCTAACAATTCCCATGCTCTGAAAAATGGGGCTGCTGATGTAGGGATAGTATAGGCGTGAGCAGGGAAAGGATTCTTGTTTGGGTGAGAAACGGAGATCATATATTTAGTCCTGGTACCACATGAAATGTTATGTCACAGCTGTTATGTATACTGTAGGTTCAGGGCATCTTTTTGGCAGAATTTGTGACAGAATGTGAGAGTGTGTGTGTGTGTTGTGTGGTTTGAGGGATGTATGGGGGGGGGGGATCTGGTGTGCTCACCTGCAATTCAGGGAAGCATGAAAGCCTGGCAGAAATCTGGACTGTATGGATGACTGCAGTGTCACCAGGTTGCCAGTGTGATCAAGCAGTCAAAATCAGAGCGGGTTCACTATAGCTAAATGTCAATACATAGCCCTGTCAATAATAAAGGACCCTCAGAATAAGAAACATAGAAACATAGAAATATGACGACAGAAAAAGACCACATGGCCTATCTAGTCTGTCCTTCCATAACAACTACAACAGTCTCCTTTTTACCTTTAGAGATCCTCTGTGTTTGTCCCATGCTTTTTTGAATTCAGTTACTGTCCTCATCTCTACCACCTCCACTGGGAGACTATTCCATGGATCCACTACTCTTTCCGTATATCACTCCTGAATCTATCTCCCTTCACCCTCATCCCATGTCCCCTCATAGCAGAACTTGCTTTCAATTGAAAGAGGCTCTCTCCCTGAACATTTATGCCACGGAGGTATTCAAACATCTCAATCATATCATCTCTATCCCGCCTTTCCTCTAAGGGCAGTCAAAGTGAAAACAGCACTAATGCATGTCCATAATGTAGATTTTGTGGGACCAATGGTGTTCCTTTTGAGCACGTACTAGTGCTGTTTGCACTGCTGAATGCTCTTATTATGAGGGTCCCTTACTATTGACAAGGATATGTTTTGACATTTAGCCATATTTATTTATTTTTTATTTATTAACAATTCTTATATACCGCACTATTAGACATCAGCGCGGTTTACATTGAACAGAAAACATCCGACAGTTTACATATGTCTGGTCAGTTACATTTAACAGGAAGTATAACTTGGCGAAAATAGGGGAAACTAAATACAACTCCGCGCGGACCTCGTCAGAGGCCTCTACACCTCGTGGCTCCGTTTCGGAGCATCGTAGGAGTTCTTCTGAACGGGGCTCCCCCAGCCGGAAGCACCGGCGGGTGAAGCGGCCCGCGAGGGCGGAACCAGGCGGCGAGCCTGGTCCTTCTAGGGCCAGGTCTCTTAGCCCGGTCCGACAACCCGGGCCCTCGGAGGAGGAGAGGCCTTCGAAGATTCCTCGTCTCGGAGTGGAGTCGCCTGGACACGTGAGTGATATAGTCCTCCTGGACTCCCCCACGGATGAGCCGACATCGGGGCCCGAGTCGACAGCTGCTGGGTCCTCTGAGCTTGATCTCAGACTGACGACCTTGGAGCGCAGTATATCTGCCTTCATGGACCAGCAGCGGGCATGGATCACCGGCCTCGCCAGTGCATCTGCCCCGACCACCGGGACGTCGACGCTCAAGTCGACCCCGGAGGCCGAGCCGATCCTCGAGTCCATACGAGCTCGAGTCGATCCTCGACCTAGGTCTCCCTCGGCTTCCCGTTCGGGACCGAGGTCCTCGACGCCGGCCTCGGCGTCGGGGCGGAGGTCCCCGGGCCCCGCCCGCACGGAGCCGCTCGATTCCTCCTCGGAGGAGTCGGGCTGGGACACGGACGAGGACGAGTCACCCGGTTCTTTTCAGACTCGGGGCGTCCTCTCCGACTCGCCCGAGTCGGAGCCTCGGAGGCGGTCCCCCCCGGAGGATACCCGGTTCTCCGATTTCGTGAGGGATATGGCCAAGGCTTTGGCCTTCCCTGCGGATCCGGAGGAGGAGCCCCGAGCCGAAGAGCTCGAGGCCCTCCAATACGACTTCCCCCCGAGGGAGGCCTTCACTGTACCGGTACCCCCGATGCTGGAGCGGCTTCTCTTCCGCATGTGGGAGAGCCCAGCCTCGACGCCAGTGTTGAGCAAGCGGATCGATTCCATGTATCGAGTCCGCAAGAGCCCCGGGTTCCAGAAGGCGCAACTTCCACACCACTCCATGGCGGTGGAGTCGGCCATGCATCGACTTAAGAGTCAAAAGATGCACTCCTCGATGCCCCCGGGGAAGGAGGCCCGGAGCCTGGATGCCCTCGGTAGGAAGTGCTTCCAGGGCTCTATGCTTGCTTGTCGGGCCCAGACATATCAGCTGTACATGGGTCTGTACCTCCGAGACCTGGCGAAAGAACTTCAGGGTTTCTCTGCCGGTCTCTCCGAGGAACCCCTGCAGCGGTTCCAAGCCTTGTCCTCCGGGATTAGAGAGTGTTCGAAGTTCATTTCTCAAGCGGCCTATGATGGCTTCGAGGCCTCGGCTCGAGTAGCCGGAGCCGGCATCGGGGCTCGCCGCCAGGCTTGGCTTCAGTCCTCCGACCTCGAGCCCTGGGTGCAGGACAAGTTGGTCGATGTCCCTTGCAGAGGTGAAAACCTCTTCGGCAAACCCATGGCCGAAAAGGCGGCGGAGCTCGAGTCGGAGACTCTCACCAGGACTCGCCTTTCTAGAAAGTCCTCTACCCCTTCACAGAAGAAGAAGGGCTTGGGGAAAAAGCCTTTTTACCCGAGGAAGGTGTTTGCTTATACGCATCACCAACCACAATACCCGGCCACAACCCCCCTTCAGGGGCAGCGGCCTAGGGGACAGGGTAACGGATCCCGGAAGAAGAAAGCCCCCAAACCCGCCACGCAGGCCCCGGACCAGCAGGGCGGGGTTTTTTGACTATGCCAGCATAGCCCCTCCCCCTCAGGGGCCTTCGTCCGTTACGGGGGGTCGGCTGACCCACTTTGCTCACAGGTGGTCAGCCATAACATCCGAGGCCTGGGTATTGCAGGTAGTTCGAGAGGGCTACCTCCTGCATTTTCACCAGGTGCCTCCCCCCTACTTCCCAGGGGAGCCTCCGAGACCCCCTCTGCACAGGGACTTACTCCTTCAGGAGCTGCAAAGTCTGCTTCAGGAACGGGCGATGGAGCACGTGCCCCAACACTTGTGGGGCCACGGGTTTTACTCGAGGTACTTCCTGGTTACAAAGAGAACAGGAGGCCTCAGGCCCATTCTAGACCTACGCAACCTCAACAAGTTCCTGCAGCGGGAAAAGTTCAAGATGCTTACCCTTGGAACCCTGCTGCCCTACCTTCAGCGGGAAGATTGGCTATGCTCCTTGGATCTAAAGGATGCTTATACCCACATCCTTATTCATCCGGACCACCGACAATACCTAAGGTTTGTGGTGGCAGGGAATCATTATCAGTACCGGGTACTGCCCTTTGGCCTGTCCTCCGCGCCCAGGGTGTTCACAAAGTGCCTGGTGGTGGTAGCCACCTTCCTAAGGCTTCAGGGCCTCTTCATCTTCCCATACCTGGACGATTGGCTCATCCGGGCATCATCTGCTCCAGGGGTCGCCCAAGCCACCCAGCGTACGGTGGCCCTGCTTCAGCACTTGGGCTTCGTCATAAACTTCGAGAAGTCCGCTTTGCTCCCCTCCCAGGACCTCGAGTTCATAGGGGCACGGCTGGACACTCGGCAGGCTCGTGCCTTCTTGCCTCTGGAAAGGGCCAACAGGCTCACGGCTCTAGCCGGCAGGTTCAGCGGCAGGTCGCCGGCCTCGGCCAGACAGTTCCTGCAACTACTCGGACACATGGCCTCCACGGTCCATGTCACTCCGAACGCCCTTCTACATATGCGGCCTGCTCAGTGGAGCCTTCGCACTCAGTGGCGTCAGGCCACAGGGAGGCTGTCGGACCTGATACAGATTTCTGACCGTCTGGTCTCCTCCCTGCACTGGTGGCTTCACCTGCCCAACCTAGTGCTCGGCATGCCTTTTCAGTCTCCCCCACCGTCCCGGGTGCTCACGACAGATGCCTCCCTCCTGGGATGGGGGGCGCACTGTCGAGGGACATGCACTCAGGGCCTTTGGACGCCTTGGGAGGCCGCCCAGCAGATAAACTTCCTGGAGCTCCGGGCGATCCGCCTAGCTCTGCGGGCCTTCTCTCACCTGACGTTCGGCCAGTCCGTACTGGTACAGACGGACAATCAGGTTGCAATGTTCTACGTGAACAAACAGGGGGGCACGGGCTCCCTCCTTCTATGTCAGGAAGCCTGGAGGCTGTGCTCTTGGGCTGTCGATCACGACATCCTCCTCAAAGCGGTTTACCTGCCAGGGCAGGACAACTGCCTGGCGGACAAGCTGAGTCGGATGCTGCTACCGCACGAGTGGAAATTGAACCCCGAGGTGGTCCAGCAGATCTTCCGCCGGTGGGGCTCTCCCACTGTGGATCTTTTTGCCAGTCCCCTGAACAGGCAGCTCCCCAGATTCTGCTCCCTGCACCCCCATCCTTCGCGGGAGGCGCCGGATGCTTTCCTCATCCCGTGGTCCACGGGTCTGTTGTATGCATTCCCTCCTACGCCACTGGTGGCCCGGACATTGTTCAAAGTTGTCCAGGACAGGGCCTCCGTGATCCTGGTGGCGCCTCGGTGGCCGAGACAGCCGTGGTTCCCTCTACTACTACAGCTAGCGGTGTACACCCCTCTTCCTCTGGGGTTCCAGCCCGACCTCCTGACCCAGGATCGGGGCACTCTTCTGCACCCCAACCTCCGGGCCCTACACCTGACGGCCTGGCTGCTGAAAGGGTAGTCCTAGCTCCGCTACGGCTAGCCCCGGAGGTGGAAGCCGTCGTCCTAGCTTCTCGGCGTCCCTCCACCCGGAAGTTGTACACCCTCAAATGGTGTCGCTTCTCGGTCTGGTGTTCTCAGCGATCTGAGGACCCCTTCGCCTGTTTAGTATCGGTGGTGCTGCAATATTTGCTTCACCTCTCCGATCTCGGTCTCAAATCCAACTCTGTCAGAGTCCACCTCAGTGCTCTCTCTGCACATCATTCTCCGGTCGAAGGCCGGCCTCTCTCCTCGCATCCCTTGGTGGCGCGTTTCCTCAGAGGCCTCCTTCTGCTTAAACCTCCGTTGCGCCCCCCAGCCCCTGACTGGGACCTCAACGTGGTTCTACAAAGGCTTACCTGTCCGCCTTTTGAGCCCATGGCTACCTGCCCTCTCCGTTTTCTCTCCTGGAAAACTCTCTTCTTGGTGGCCCTCACTTCCGCGAGGCGCGTGAGTGAGCTACAAGCCCTAGTGTCGGAGCCTCCATACACTAGGTTCTACAAGAATAGGGTGGTACTGCGGACCCACCCCAAGTTTCTTCCAAAGGTGGTCTCCCCCTTTCACATCAACCAGGAGGTGGTTCTTACGACCTTCTTTCCCAGGCCGCACGCCAGCCGAGCAGAAACTGTGCTGCACACCCTGGACTGTAGAATAGCCTTATACTTCTACCTTGACCGTACGCGAGGGCATAGAAAGGCCGTCCAGCTTTTCGTATCTTTTGACCCCAATCGGTTGGGGGTACCTGTCTCTAAGCGTACTCTGTCCTCCTGGGTAGCCGACTGTATCGCCTGGACTTACGGGGCAGCCGGCCTCTCCTTGGAAAGTCGTGTCACGGCTCATCGGGTCAGGGCGAAGGCCGCGTCTGTGGCTCATCTCCGCTCTGTTCCATTGGCAGACATTTGCCGTGCCGCTACTTGGTCTTCAGGCCAGACCTTTGCGGCTCATTACTGCCTTGAAAGGGAGTCCCGCAGGGACAATGCTTTCGGTCAGGCAGTTCTCCACAACCTCTTTGAGGTTTAGGCAACTCCTCCCTCCGGCCCTAGTGTTGGGCTACCGGCCGGATTCGTATTCAGAGAAGATTCCTTCCCTCTGTACTGTTGAGCTTGAGGGAGCTCTTTAGGCTTGAGGTCTCCGGTAGCCTTAAGCTTGGGAGTCCCATAAGTGAGGACTGACTTCCTGCTTGGTCCTGGAGAAAGAGTAGTTACTCACCTGTAACAGGTGTTCTCCAGGAGCAGCAGGAATCAGTCCTCACTACCCTCCCTCCTCCCCTTGGAGTTGCAGTCATTCTTATTGCATATTTTTTCTAACTTTTGCTGTCTTTCCGCTATGTCATCAGACTGAGCAAGATGGCATCCCTGGGCGGGAAGGGGACCGCGCATGCACGCTGCAATTCCCAAAGGCTTTCTGCGAAAGCTGTGGAAATTGCTCCGCGAGGGCTCCGTCGGCGACGTCACCCATAAGTGAGGACTGATTCCTGCTGCTCCTGGAGAACACCTGTTACAGGTGAGTAACTACTCTGTATAGACTCGGGTAGTTTGTTTCAGGCATAAGGAGCAGCAAGGTGAAAAGAAAGACATCTGGATTTGGCATTTGAAGAGAAGGACACAGATAGAAGCAATCTGACAGAAGAATGGAGTTCCTGGAGAGGAGTGTAGGAAGAGATAAGGGGGAAATGGTAGTGTGCAGTAGCAGAATGGGTGCACTTATAGGCCATATGCATGAAAAGGGCATACATTTGGTTGCTCAGCAATATTATGCATCCTTTGGGGAACTGCAATGTTAGTTCCAGGTTTTGTGCACTTGGTGAGGGTCCATCCGTAGCAATTTAAAGCATGTTCATAGGTCTGACCAGGGCAGACATCACTGGGGCCGGTTCCTAATTCCAAGAACCATTTGATGCAAGGTATGTCCTGATATAAATGTTCAAATTTACAGTCTCATATACCATATTGGGGTGCACTGGGATTACCGAGCAATTTCAGGGAAGAGGAGGACTGCTATATAGTCTAGGTTGCAGCAGCTGTCATTTTTCATTGGTATTTACGCTAGTGTGCATCAGCAATCTACTGTCTGTGATGAGCAGCTTAGGAGACACACGTGTTTCCCGAAGGGCATGGCATCCACAGGTACATCACGGGGGCTAGCAGGATCTGAAATGTGTAACTTTTGAGAATATAGTGGATGCAGGCATGTCCACAACATTTACCCACATCCGATAATATCAACGGGGACGTGTTTCTCCATTATATTGCATGACCCGTGCCTGCACCCATGTGCGGTCTGCACCCCAGATGCATGCAAGGGCCAGCTGAATAGCATGTACCTGTGTCATGCTCAACACATCTATCTGCTTGATTCCAACCCATGGGTACACCAGACCCGCGCATGAGGAATTTTTAATTTAGACGTATCCGTGGGCCAGACGTGCACAATACGAGATCGGGTTCCACGTGCTTATTTCACTACACATTCCCTTTTAGCTGAATAAACAGTGGAAATTCCTAGTGGTGAATCTAGATCAAGGGAGAAGCATACTGCAGTAGTTTTTATTCTCAAAAGTACTTCATGTGTTACATAGGCAAAACATAATATGGATGGTGGCTTTTTGGATGGAAACTACCAGGGTAGCTTGTGATTGATGAAGTCATATGGCTAAAACTTGCCAAGTATCTCACCCACTGAGCTGGCTTTTGAAAATCTACTTTGAATGTAAGCACAAATCTTTCAGTTTTTGAGTCCCGATGTTATAAATTGCACAAATATAGATTCCATTTGAGCTGTGTAGTTCACAGTGGTACAGTAAAGTGAATGACTTCATCACAAAAGTGACTTTTTCCTTTAGTGGAAACATTCAACATCTAATTTTACTTAATGGTTGTCTAATTTTTGCACACCAGCATGACAAAGATCAGAGGGCACAGTCAGTGAGAGAGATTACGCATACCTGGCTCTGATTTCTAACACTGATCATCCCCATAAAAGTAGACTTGATAGCATTGCTTTCCTGCTTCTCCACATACTGATTCATTCAGTCCTGCATACCTTGCTGTTGGAATTTAGATGCAGTAGTCAGAACGAAAGGCTTTACTAGGCTGGCTGGGAAGATGAGACTGCAGGCAGGCTACAGCCTCCTCTACTTACTGGCTGAGTGGTTAATTTCCCTGCTCTCAAGTTCTAGGAGCTGTTGGGGGTACATTGACCTATATGCCGTGACAGAGGCAGCTTTTCTTCTTCCTAGTAGCTGGTGGGTGGTTTTAGAATTTGATAGTTTGCCAATGGCAGGGGTTCTTGTGGTATACTGGCAGAACTCCAGCTGACTGAGGCAACTCCGTAGGAGAGCAGAACAGCCAGACCTGTTCCAGATGTGAGAAACTTTCCTAACCAACACCTTACAAACAAGGTGATGTTTGGTTGTAGCACAATATTTTTTCCTCAACAAGATTCCACTGCAGCATTTTTTCAGTACATAAGAAATGCCATATTGGGTCAGACCAAGGTCCATCAAGCCCAGTATCACAAGTACCTGGCAGGTTCCCAAAGAGGAACACAGGTTCCACAGTGCTCATCCCAAGGTAAGCAATGGATTTCCCGGGTCTTCTTTAATAATCGTTTATGGACCTTTCCACCAGGAACTTGTCTAAACCTTTTTTAAACCTAGCTGCACTAACAGTTTTTACTACATCCTCCAATAGCAAATTCCAGAGTTGGATTAAATGTTGAATTTAAAAAGAAATATTTTCTCTTATTAGTCTTAAATGGGTTACCTTGGAGCTATCAAAATAAGCTCCCCCTATTTTGATAGCGTAAACAACCGATTTACATTTACCTGTTCCACTCCCTTCAATAATTTAACATATCCCCCCTCAGTCACCTCTTTTTCAAGTTGAAGAGCCCAGCCTTTTAAGTCTCTCCTCATAAGGGTTTCCTTCCATCCGCTTTACCATTTTGGTGGCTCTTCTCTGTATCTTTTCTAATAATGCCATATCCTTTATAAGATTTGGCGTTCAGAACTGCAAACAATATCTGAGGTGCAGTCGCACCATGGGATGATACAGAGACATTATAATATCTTCTGTTTATTCTCCATTCCTTTCCTTATGATTCCTAGCATTCTATTTGCTCTCTTGGCTGCCTCTGCACACTGGGTGGAGGGTTTCAACGTATTATCCACGATGACGCCTAAATCTTTTTCCTGGGTAGTGATTTCTAAGGTGGTAGCTTGTATCATGTAACAATGGGTTGTTCTTTCTTGGTGCATAATTTTGAACTTGTCCATATGAAATTTCATCTGCTATTTGGATGTCCAGTCTTTCAATTTATCAAGGTCCTCTTGCAATCTTTCACAATCCTCTTGCATTTTAATAACTTTGAATAATTTTGTGTCATCTGCAAATTTGAGCCATAGTACCAGCAAAATGACTCTCATATTCCTGCTGCTGTTGAAAATAGGAACCCTCTGGAATCATAAGTGCAGATTTCAGATTGACACAGAGAAAATGATAGAAGAAGATGGGGTTATTCAGCGATGACGGCCAGCACTTGTAGAGCACATGGCTATCGCCGCTGAATACTAACCCCAGATGTTCAATGGCTTCCAGGCCACTGGCTTTGAATATTTGGGTCACTGCATAGCCTGGAAGCTAACCGGGCAGCAGTGATCTTGAGCCACTGCCCAGTTAGCACCTGTGGGTAAAGTTAGGCCAGCCTTTGCCAACCCTAACTTTACCCACAGATTGCTAACTGAGCAGCGGCTCAATATTGCTGCAGCCTGGTTAGCGATGGGTGCTGCCTCCACTCTGCCCAGGAGCACCCACAACATGCCGTGATGCTAACCGTATAGCTTCAGGGCCTGTAGTGGTGGCATCGCAGATAGTGCCATTGAATATCCCACTAACTGGCATTTACACAGTTTGCAGGTCTGCAAACTGTGTAAATGCTTTTGAACCCCCCCCCCCCCCCGTGTGTCTATCCAATCTGCCCATCCAACCAACAGGTTAGTATCTATAGTCCCTATAGGCTGTTCCATGAATCCACTATCCTTCTTGTAAAGAAATATTTCCTTAGATTACTCCCGAGTCTTCCTCCTTTCATCCTGATCCTATGACCCGCCGTCCCAGAGCACCTTTTCTTTTGAAAAAAATCTCAATTTCAATGTATTTATATATTGGGTGTATTTAAAAGCCTAAATCTTATCTCCCCTTTTCTGCCTTTCCTCCAGAGTATACATGTTTAGAACCTTTTAAGTCTGTCTCTAAATGCTTTTTGATGAATACTGCAGACAATTTTAGTAGCTGTCCTCTGGAATGAATCCACATACCTTATATCTTTTTGAAGGTGTGGTCTCCAGAACGGCACAGAGTATTCTAAGGGGTATGTTTACTAAATGGCGCTAATGTCGCAGCGGCGGTATTATCGTGAGATAAGTGACGTTATTGCGCGATAACGTTACATTTTGCTGAGCCGTTAAGGCACCCTAACGCTGTGAAATTCGGCTCTGAAGGGCGGAGTAAGGCTTCCCAGAGGGCGGAGAGAAGGGGTCAATGGGTGGAGAGTGGGAGGGGAGAGGCTCCAGGCACACTAACGCTGTGAAATCCGGGTCTGAATACTAACGCCAGTGAAACCCTCGCATTAAGGCACATGTGCAGGAAAGAGAAACCATTTACGTCAGCAATGTACAGCAAAGCCAGGGAAAACCAAAAATGTGATAGTAGTGATACATGTGCATGGAACAAAAAGGCAAATAAACATAGAAAATTACCTGAACCACATTTAAAATCCCAATAACCAAGCTGGCCAATAGTGATATTAATTAGAAACATAAAGAAACACTACTGAGAAAGCATAAAAAAGAAGATATCATGTTTGGAAGGGTCTATGCTCTGTCCTCCTACAAGGTGAATGATCCCACATTGAAATAGCTGTGATCAGGGTTTTCCCCTTATATTGGGCAGGTTTGTTATGGCGTGCACATGTGCCGCAACAGCAGGATGGGCATGTAGGAAAGGGCAACTTTACAGATGCTGGAAATGGGATACAGAGAGCTGCAGGCGGCACATGCTGTGGTGCAGCTGGGGCACAGTGCGGACTAGGCAGATGCCTAGGTGGCACATAGGAATGCTGAAACTGTAGAGCAGCCAGACAACAACTGATGAGGGTCCAACATGGGCATGAGTGTGTTTCCCACAGTGCACAGGGGAGATTACCCAGCAGGTACCCCCAAGGGCACATAACATTGGCAGGCGGTACGGGGGGGGGGGGGGGTGAAGCGCGCATGTCCATGTAGGCACCCCTACCCAAGAACCCACACCATAGGCAGCTGCCTACCGGCATACTGGATGGCCTGGGACTGCGCACCACCAGCACCACCGGCATAATGGCATGGCAGCATGGTGGCGGAGGGGTGCTAGTGGCGGAGGGGGCAGTGGCATCTGCCCACAGCAGACCACAGCCTAGCCCCATTTAGGTGGGTGCCGTGCACTGAAACAGACAGGGTCTGTCTGACGAACAGTCATGGTATACCCAGGGAATGAGCTGTCCCTGTGGCAACAGTTTGGTGCAGTACACACAGCCAGTGTGTTCAAGAGCAGAAGGTCACAAGTTCAAGTCCCAGCTGTGGCTCCTGCAAACCCTTTCCCCATATTTTACGCAGTACTAAACCGTGGTAATGAAGACAGAACCTTTATTGCAGATAAAATAAACATGCCTGAAACACCTATATTTTACCTTACAGAGCACAGACACCATAAACATGTGCAATCCCTAGAGCAGAGTTTCCCAACTGCAGTCCTGGAGGGCCAAACACCATTCAGGTTTCATGCTGTCCCTAATAAATATGCCTGTGCTGCATTAGTATGCGCCGCCCCCATTGTATGCAAATGTATCTCATGCATAACAAGGTTTGACACAGTTGCTGGGGGAAACATCAGTATTTTCCCCTTTGTTTTCACCATGATAGAAGACTCATACAAAAGAAAAAGGAACAAAAGGTAAAGCTTTCAATCACGGTGCCATGGCAGTTCCTCAGCATTGCTTCTGGCTAGGTGCCATCTTGGATCTTTTAATAGGCTAATTTTCATCTACAACCATGGATTTATTGTTGCTAAAACCTTCCTTAAATCTAGTCAGCTAAAAATAATTGGATATCTTAGCCACTCAGCAGGTTTTCGAAGATTGCTCCCTTAATATTAGACTGCATTCCTCTATTATGAAAGGCCTACCAAATAAAGAATGGAGTAATTAAATGAGTCACATTTCTCGACTAGAATGGAACATATTTGTTCTGGTATACTTGGGAAGGAGAATGTTGATAACTTGCAAGTCCAGTATACAGTATGTTCCATGTTTCCTCTATAATTATTTTGTGCGATAATGTTCATAGGGAGGGTAATTTTGGAAGTCATTTCAAAAAACTGCTTGCCTACTATGTTCAGAAAGATAAACATATGCAAAAATGGTCTATGTGTGCATTTTTACCCTCAATGAGTGAAGATGTTCCTGGGAGTGGTGTTAAGATGGGGTTTTACTTTCATGCATACGTTTGAAAATCTAACCACATGCATTGAAATTATCCAAGAAAAATCGTGCACTCCAAAGAGTAGATGTCTATGTAATCTCATAGTTTTCCTGGAGTAATTTTCTAAAATATGGCAAAGTCTAAATACAGAGAGGTATATGTATATTTTTTTTTTTTACTGATGTGTGCAGTTATGAAATTTCCCCCTCAGTGACAACAATCACTATTTTATGTACCCATGGCTACCCGTATTTGTTTCTTTCAAAACCCTTATATGTGTTCTGTGTTTGCTGTAGCACTTTATGACATCAGAGAATTTATATTTCTTACTTATATTTACTTGCATCTGACTAAAGCAGCATATTAAATTTTTCCAAATTACTGGCCTAAAATATTTCGGGAGATTTTCATTGAAGGCTATCTCTAGTAGTATGCACCGCTGCCTCTTGTACATCTGATTTAAAAATACGTAACCAGTAAGATTTAACTGTTATATTCATCGTTAGTTTATTTGGTTATGCACACAAACAAAAAGCCCTCAAATTCAGGACATAGACAAATTTCTGATGTAGAGATATCCATCGACTTCAAATAGAAATGTTAAAATCCTGTTAATAAAATATGTCTCAGAGGCCACTTGTGGCTAAGAAATTCACAGAAAAACCTGTATTTGGGCTTTTAGACTACCCAAGCTCTGAAGAATATGCTACATTATTAATAGCATTTCAGCATTCATGAGCCTAACTATGCCTTTTTTGATATGCAAAGTTGCTTTCCTGATGTAAATATCGTCTAGGACAGAGTGGGAAAAGCCCGCTGTAATGCTGGCTCAAACTAAATGCAGGAAGACAAAATTATTGTCTTTATTCTTTATTTGCAGGTTTTTGATATACCGCTCATGGCAAGCCGTCAGGGCGGTGTACAATAAAACAATAAAACGGCCACGAGGACATAGAAAGGAAAGGAATGCCAATGGAAGACAGGAAAGAAGAGAGAGAGAGAAGGAACAGTGGATAGCTGAAAAAGAGAGTGTACCAGAAGTGGGGGTAGCTTGGTGGCTAAGTGACCAGTGTCCACATGTCAATTGCCATTCTGACTCTATCATTAGCACTGAGTGTCACCAGTTGCTCTGAGAACAGTCTGTCAAGAATCCAGCCAGATGTGACAGATCTCCCTTATGACTTGCAGCATCCGTCAGCCCAGCGACACACCTTCGTGCAGGTGAGGCATGGTGTTTGGGGCAGAGGGGAAGAGATCTTTAATATAACATGAGGGATGGAGCATCTGTTGGAATGGTGATATCTCAGGCTGAATACTGAATTTTATATGTACATATAGATAGATATACAATAGACATCCATAAGAGATCCTCTTTTCCTTGCCAATGGTTGTGCTCTTTGGGGATTAATACCTCCACTTGTTTCAATGCATTACTGGCATTTTCTGTGAACTTCTAGTTACATAGAGCAATATAGTATAGGGGTGAAGTACTTTTGCCCACTAAAGAAGAGCGGGACCTAGGCGTGGTTGTGTCTAATGATCTTAAAGTAGCTAAACAGGTAGAAAAGGCGATGGCAAAAGCTAGAAGGATGTTTGGGTGCGTACGGAGAGGAATGGCTAGCAGAAAAAAGGAGGTGATAGTGCCTCTGTATAAGTCTTTGGTGCGACCTCATTTGGAGTATAGTGTGAAATTCTGGAGACCGCACCTTCAAAAGGATGTGAACAGGATGGAGTTGGTGCAGAGTCTGGCTACTAAAATGATTAGTGGTCTTCATTATAAAGCATAAGAGGACAGACTTAAGGATCTTAATATGTACACCTTAGAGGAAAGGCGGGACAGAGGTGATATGATTGAGATTTAAATACCTCTGTGGCATAAATGTTCAGGGAGAGAGCCTCTTTCAATTGAAAGCAAGTTCTGCTACAAGGGGACATTGGATGAGAGTGAAGGGGGATAGATTCAGGAGTGATATGTGGAAATATTTCTTTATGGAAAGAGTGGTGGATCCGTGGAATAGTCTCCCAGTGGAGGTGGTAGAGATGAGGACAATAACTGAATTCAAAATAGCATGGGACCAACACAGAGGATCTCTAAAGGAAAAAAGGGGACTGTTGTAGTTGTTGATATGGAAGGACAGACTAGAGAGGCCATATGTTTTTTTTCTGTCGTCATATTTCAATGTTTCATAGTTTAATTAAACTTGCAAAAGCTGACAGTCAGCCCTGTTTACAAACATTTTATTTTGGGGTTTCCTGGAGAGACAGTAGGGAAATCTACCTGCTAACACTTGGCTTCCCCAGGTGGAGGCAGCAAGCACCATGTATTCAAGGACCAACAGAGTCTGCTATAATGAGGCATGACGTAAGATTTTGGTAACCCTGCTGGGATATTCATAAGTTTAACTCTTTTCTTCTTAAGCTGCAGACTGGCAGATTGGGAAAATGAATACTGTTGAAAAATTTATGTAAGGGTGAGGGATTAGATCCACCTTGGGCCCCTTTAATCAACGGTGTACTTGAAGGTGTGGAATCACCTGTCACTGAGCAGGCTTTAGATGAATCCCAAATATAGAGCCAGGTAAAACTTAGGAGGAATTTTATGATGTGTATCAGCATACAAATGTTTTCTGCATTTGTGTATGTGGGGTGGGGATGCTCTGAATACTCAGAGTGGGCAGAGTGGGTAGTCAGTTTAGCAGAACATTATATCTGTACTCTTCTGGACTTTTGATATCCATACATTATTGTCGCTAGATAGATGTGTCCACAATAAAGCTTAGCATGCATATGTGCATACACGAGCATATATTCTCAATATTGTGTTATACACTGAGGCCCTGCAGTGCACACTGAAATGCTCTTAACATGCACGGTGCATACACGAATGCAAATGAAAGAACCTTAGCTGCAAATTAGGATTTGTAGGTGCACGCTAAATAGCATTGTGTGCTCGTTCCTCCATGAATTATTTAAGGATGAAAATGTAGCACCTGTCTTGAACGGCTGAAATGCTGCTAGAGTG
This sequence comes from Ichthyophis bannanicus, assembly GCA_033557465.1. Taxonomy (NCBI): domain Eukaryota; kingdom Metazoa; phylum Chordata; class Amphibia; order Gymnophiona; family Ichthyophiidae; genus Ichthyophis; species Ichthyophis bannanicus. Next base: position 245,327,546 of record CM066036.1, on the reverse strand, counting down.
AACTATGGAGGACATGGTCGTTGATTCAGGAGGAGCTGTGGTTCAAGAGGAGAAAGAGAGAAAGAAGGAGAAAGACAAAGGAAGGGTGCCAGAGAGAAGAGAAGAGAAGAGAAGAGAGAGAGGGAGAAGAGGGGAGAGGGAGAAGAAGGGGGAGGGGAGAGGGAGAAGGAGGGGGAGGGAGAAGGAGGGGGAGAAGGAGGGGGAGGGAGAGGGAGAAGAAGGGGGAGGGGAGGGGGGAGGGAGAAGAAGGGGGAGGGGAGAGTGCGAGAGAAGGCCAAAGACAATACAAAACCAGAGAGGTCCCAGGCTTGAAAGAGGATAGGATCAGCAGAAGAGAGTATGGAGACAGTATAGGCCTGGAATCTCCCTGCTTCTTCACATAGGATATGAATAAAAAGAAACATTTGCTGTTGATCTCATGACTCACATGGATTACAGCCTGTGACAACGTCAGTGGCATTTTATAGGGGCTGGAGCGGGAACTGTGAGGCAGTGGGATCAGCAGTGCTCTGTCTGAGTTGGAAGAAGCAGCAGCAGCAGCAGCAGTGGAAATCGAAGCAGCCTGCACTGACAGAAAACAGGAATGATGGTGGCTACAGAAACCATGACAACCCATGGGGCTGAATAAGGGATAACAAGAATATGCTGGCTATTAGGCCACCTTTTGTTGCAATTTGAGGCTTCTAAAATGGAGGGATTGGGGACTCCCCAGACTGGAAGACATTAGGATAGATTATCTGGACTGACCATCTTTTTGGTTCTACTTTTTGCACAGCCGCTTCCCTGCTCTTACCACCGACGGTATCTGAATAGGATGGTTATACTCACTGTTCAGCCTAACACTTTCTAGGTCTGCCCCTATCAGTGGCAGAATACTGCTCTGCACTAATGATCCTGCTGGCAATTGGTCTTCCACAAGGGCCCCAATCTTTGTTCTGTGAGTAAGAGAGATAACAATCAAGTAGTTATTCAACTCATTGATACATTTCTGGGACTATCACAATGGAGTTTTCCTTCCTTTACTTTAATCTATCCAACCTTGGAGTGGAGGAGTAGCCTAATGGTTACTGCAATGGCTTCGTAACCAAGACACCAGAGTTTGATTCCCACTAGTATTCCTTGTGGCCTTGGGCAAGTCACTTAACTCTCCATTACCTCAGAAGAGAGGCCTGGCAATCTACTTCCAACCACACTGCTGGGTTGCCAGGAGTCAGTATTGACCATTTTGCATTCCTGTGGTTTTCTAGCATCCTTGCAACAGTTGACCAAACATTCTACTCTGGCTGCCAGGAAAGATTGTATTTAATACAGATAGACAGAGAGAAGTGGCATAGCAAACATTATTTTAAAGTACATTTAAAGACATTTGCCGTGTTTTGCCCCTGCTGCTACATGTGGGCGTCGGTGGGCTGTGTGGCCCCCTTGTCTGCCATCCCCCCCATACTGTGGTGACTGCTTGGATGGAATTTATGCCATTGTCTCCCCTGCAAAGTGCTGTGGAAACTCCAAAGTTACTACTATATATGCCTTTCATAAGGGCAACTGGGATTGCTTATGTCCTTCAGTTCCCATCCCTGCAGTGGTTGGAGGAGGATGCACCACAGAAGCTCAAGTACACAAGGGAGACCTTATGATCCACTAGCCAATAAGGTCTGGGTGGTCACACATGTCATCCAAATAGAGTCAAAGCCCAATTCCAAACCGTGCACATCCAACCTGTCCGGATGGCCAAACACAGTTGTACCAGATTCTGCAACCACGGGAGTTAAATATTCCTATGGTTGCAGAATTTGGGAACATGGATGGGCTGGCATGCACAATATTCTGAGTAGGGAGACGTACAGCATGTTGCCTGTTTCCACCGCTCAGTGCTCCTTCTGGTGTGTTGGTGCCATGGCGTCCTGTCGCCATGGCACTGCGACACACAACAGGAGCGAATAAGGACTGCCAACCAGAACATCACTCTTTTACCCACTGCCCAACCTTTAAAGGGGTCTGCCATGGCCGGGATCAGGCGGCGGGGACTCACCTGCATCCGCTGTGTGTGTCTGTGGGGGTTGCCTGACCCAATGCCTCCCGCTTCTGGAACTTATTCCACTTCCGAGATGGAATAAGTCTGATATCCAGCCATCCCCTGGTAGACATACAGAGACCTGCCCAGAATGGCATTTGTATGTCTGGGTGCCTGACCCCTATTCTGCTCCACTTTTGCTCCACCCAATCACCGCTTCCTCCTGGCACTCCCCACATAAAGGCCCTGTGTGGGATGGGAGCATGGGGACTGTAATATGGTCCCAGGTCCAAACGGGGGGGGTTGGACATTCATCCCGGACATCCAACCCCACTACTCAGGGGTCAGAATCGGGTCAGAGTGATTTTTGGTTCCACTAGCTCCTCTGGTGTAGGAACTCCTGCCCAATTGGACCACCTCAGAAATGTCAGAGACCTACTCCATGATGCTTCATTTCCCTTAGCTCCTTTTTAGTTTCCCAAATTTGGGGAGGTCCGTACCCCTCCCTGTAAAGCACAAGTGGACCTACGTTCTCTCCAATGGTGCCTCAGCTTCCAAGACCTCTAGTATGTATAACATTACTTATTGTATCTTTCCAATATGGACATATTATCTTTGGTAAATCTGGGCAACTCCTGCCTTCGCCACTCTCTATGAGGGAACATTTCTCCTTGAGGGGTTAAGTTTGCTCTATAGAATGCCTAAACTTGATTTGAACTCATGGATCCTAGCCCAGAATTCCTTCTCTGTAGTTTGAGTAGATCCATTGCACCCTCCCTCTCCCTTTTTTCTTGGGGAGCTGGAATATTAGTTTATGTTTAATACTTTCTAAAACTGCCTTCACATTGCATCAAGGTGGTTTACAATATAAATTCTATATAATTAAAATAATTAAGATCTATTGGGGCTAGAAACAGATGATCAGTGAGAAGGAGGAGGGGAAGAGTAGAGAGAATAAGGCCTCCATCTTTTTCTTCATCCTCTCTGTCCTCCTGATTCTGATCCTCCATTCCAAACCCCATTATAGTTTATAGTTTAATTAGATTTGAAATAGCGCCTTTGGCAAGCATTCAAGGCGGTTTATAAAAAGTAAGTAATGAGTAGGAAAAAATGAGAAAGGAACTACAAATGGTTGATAGGAAAGGTGAGGAGAGATAAAGACTGACAGGAAGAGGGCACGAGGAAATCAAGCCGAGTGTTCTACCCTGGCCCTGAAGACCCATTCAAAGAGATAAGTCTTGAGGACATTATGGGCCCGATTTTCAAAAGGCATTTACACGTTTACAGCCCAGTAAACCTTAAATGCCTTAAATGAGGACATTCAATGGCACTTACATGGTTCGTGTTTCAGCTAGATACCTAGTTTCTATTATGTTATGTTATTATTAAGCATGTTCCATGTATCTTCAAGTTTTTGTTCCATGTAAACCATCCCTGATCACTGGAAAGGGCGGTATAAAAAAAGTGTTCAAATAAATAAAGAAATAAATGGACAGCCTTCCATTGGCCGACTGCCTAGGGCTCTCAGTATTGGCACCAATGTTTCAGAATTAATAAGGGTTAAAATCTCTCTCACAATTCTGGTGAACAATAACACACATATAAATTAAAAGTCCCATTTTTATATATGAATGTCTCTGCAGCATATTTTTGAGCACACTTAGAATGTAATTTCATAACAGGCACCTAGGCTGGAGGTACAGAAGACACCTATTTTTAGCCTCTTATAAAGACACATAGGCGCCCATATGTCTTTATAAAATACATGTATAAATCTTGAAGAAATAGTATCTAGATTATGGGTGCTGACACACTTGAGGCATAAATGATAGTCTGTAATGTATGTGCATATTTTCTAAAATTATGTGTATAAATCGCAACTTCGCCCAAGGCTCCTCTATAAGTTCATTCAAGCATTGTGCATACTTTTAGGAATGACCTAATTAAAAAAGGTGTTTTACATGTGGAAAAGTTTCTAAAATTACCTTCTTGTTCCATACATTGGTATCTGAAGACTTATTGATGAGAGCTGTGACCTTGCTACTAAAATACTTAAAGAGGATATTTTGGCTCTTATAAAATTAGGTCACACCTAAAAGTCCACACAGTACAAGTCAGTGCATAACTGTATAGTAGACATGTGCAGGGGCAGAGTTTGGCAAGAGCATGCTCAAAGTTCTAATTTGCACATTTATTTGAGAAAAGCACATGCACATGTAAAGTACCTGTATGTGCTAACATTTACACCTACTATCGAGCAGACGTAATGTCTGCTCCTTGAATATATATGCCAGTGTTTTTCAACCCAGTACTCTGGGACCCACCTCCCCTCCCAGGCCAGTCAAGTTTTCAAGATATCCAGAATGAATATGTATGAGATAGATCTGCATGCACTGCTTCCATTGTATGCAGATCTATCTCATGCATATTCATTGTGGATACCTTGAAAACCCAACAGGACTAGAGGTCCCAGAGGACTGGGTTGAGAACTACTAATATATGCTATTAATGCTAGTTTTATTCCAATATTTTATAAAATCACACTTGTGTCTATGTGTCTTTATAAAATAGTGCCAAAATAGGCAACGTCCTCCTCATATAACCTAGGTGCCTTGTTATAAAACTACCCTATAAATGTGCGCGTAATCTAGGAGGAGACAATAATACTACTTTACCCTTTGTTTCTTGTTCAGCCTGAAGCATTGCTGACTCAGTGGTTTGGTTGGGATCCTCTCGTAGGTATTGTAACAAGCAGGATAATTAAAAATAGAAAGTGAAGTCACTGCAGGCAAATCCTGGAAAGCTGAGGTGAAAGTTCTTGCTCTAAAGAGCCAGAGGGAGGATTGTTAACAGGGGTGGCCCAAGGGAGGTGCGGGGCCATGTGCACAGATTCATGGGAGGGGTCTCATTTGCATAATGAACCTCATTTGCATACATATTTGCAGAATGCACTTTTAGTAAACATGCCTCTTAATGAGTGTCTGGATAAAGAAAGACTACCAGATTTCCAAATTACTATATTCCAGTGCCAACTGCCAGGCCCATTAGGAAGTATTATAAACACTGACCATTTAGAACCCATAGCAAACCCACCGTATCATAACAGCACTACCAGGACTCACAAAGCACCAAACCCTACCTATCAAAAAGGCAACACTGCAAATATTAAACCAATACATCTCAGAGAATACCAATACATCTCATTGGGGGAAAGAGAACAAGTGGAACTGTTAAATAGAAACTAGAGAAAAGAATAGCCCAGCTTGGTTATACATGCAGAACATAGACCGTCACCACACAAAGAACAAGGGATCACAATTTAGAAATAGGAAGATAATAATTAAATTGGGAACCCCAAAAGCCAAACATGAAATGTACAGCACCACTGGAGAAATAAAACTATAAATTAATTTCCTCTTGCACTAAACAAAAACTCAAAGATGTTAGCAATACACACTTTCCAGACCTGACATATTCCAGTTAATAAATTCAAAATAAAAAGTATTTTTCTACCTTTTCTTTGGGCATTTTATTTTTCAGTTGCAATTGCTCCAGTTACTTTCTTCTGGGTTCTTCGTGTCTTCTGCGAGCTGTCCATTTGTCCTTTCTTCTCTCTTCTAGATTTTTTTCCATTCTCTATCTATATCTGCTTTAACATACTGATCTTTTCCCTTTTGCTCTTTTCCCCATTTCTTTCTTTATTCCTTTATCATTCACTCAAATTTTACCCTTCCATCCTCAATCCCCACTTATTCTCCCAAAACCCGGCCAATCGTAGATTTTTTTTCATCCCACACAAAATATCTTTTCCCCTCTCCATCCTCATTCCCCAGCCCCATCCCCTTCTAGTCCTCCACCAACATCAGCTCCCTTCTAGTTCCAGCCCCACCCAGCATCCGCTCCCTTTTAGTCCCATTCTCCCATGCCCCCACATCAGCCCATTTCCAGTCCTAGCCCCCCATATGCTCCTTTCCATTCCCCATTCCAGCTACCATCAGCCCACTTCCAGTCCTATTCCAACCCCATCAGCCATTTCCAGTCCTATTCCTCCATCAGCCATTTCCAGTCCTATTCCAACCCATTTCCAGTTTTAGCCCTTCCCATCAGCCCCTTTCCAAGCCTATTCCCGCCCCCATCAGCCCATTTCCAGTCCATGTTCCCCCATCATCCAATTTCCAATCCTACCCCCCATCAGCCCATTTCCAGTCCTATTCCAACCCCATCAGCCCATTTCCAGTCCTATTTCAGCCCATTTCCAATCTTAGTCCTTCCCATTAGCCCATTTCCAGTCCTATTCCAGCCCCATCAGCCCATTTCCAGTCTAAGCTCCCCCATCAGCCCATTTCCAGTCCCAGCTTACCCTCCCATCACAGCCCATTTCCAGTCCTAGCACGCCCATTACAGCCCATTTCCAGTCCAAGTTTCCCCCTCCTCATCACAGCCCATTTCCAGTCCAAGCTCCCCCTCATCAGCCCATTTCCAGTCCTATTCCAGCTCCCCATTAGCCCATTTCCAATCCTAACCCCCCATCAGTCATTTCCATTCCAAGCTTCCCCACCATCAGCCCATTTCCAGTCCTAGCCCCTCCCCATCAGACATTTCCAGTCCAAGATTCCCCCTCATCAGCTCATTTCCAGTCCTAGCCCCCCATCAGCCCATTTCCAGTCCTATTCCAGCTACCCATCAGCCCACTTCCAGTCTTAGCCCCTGCTCCCTCTGCACAGCTGCCAGCGTAAAGAGTGTTTTCCCTCATGCTGGCGGCTGTTTCAGTGAAATGCGCTGAATGCCATGAAAGGTTAAAGGTCATTTCCTGACACTCACATGCTTCACTGAAACAGCCACCAGCGTGAGGAAAAACATTCTTCATGCTGGCGGCTGTGCAGAGGGAGCCGGGGCCTCGCATGGGCTTCCTCGGCTCCCTCTGAAGCCATGCATCTGTGCGAGAAAAGAGTTTGTGCGGGGCCCCCTGAAGCTCAGGGCCCTGTGAGAACAACATTATTGCACAATGGACGGGCCGGCCCTGATTGTAGGCAGCTCACAGTTGGGCAGAGGAAGAGCCCCTTTAAGAAAAGGGGTGGGGATGAGGGGAGGCAGGGCAAGCCAAGAGCACTGTAGAAGCCAGAACCTGCTCTGTTACCTAAAGTTGATTCAACAGGTTTTCCAGGCAACACTCAGAAAGCAGACCAACAGCAATTTCCATGGGAGCATATGAGTTAACTCTTTTGAGCCCAAGAGAGGGGGGGAGGGGGATTTCTCTGCTAACCAGATATTCTGGGAAGTATCTAGCCAAGCAAGATAGGAAGAACCAGAGAAAATGGAGCTAATTGAATAAGGTACTGGATAAGTATGTTTGTGAGAAACTGTGTTATTTTTTTCATATTGCTTTATCATTTCAGTCAAAGTGCTTTACATTGTAACAAACTTGTTAATGCACGTTAAACAGGGCCATTGATAATTTGGATTTTTCTGAGGCAATGGAGTTAAGTGATTTGGCCAAGGCCACGAGGAATGCTAGTAGGAATTGAACCCTGGTCTCAGGGTTCCTAAGCCAGTGTTGTAACCATTAGGCTAATCCTCCACTTCTTTTAAAAGCAAGGCAGTGCAGATGTCAGCTAGTGTGTCCATTAATGTGGGTGGAGACTGCCAAAACCTGTTTCCCATTGCTGAAAGGGATTAAAGGGAACATTTTGCTGAACTGTGAAATTGGTTTTCTTTTGCTTTGTGCGAGTGTCCCCACCTATGATTGGGTGGGGACACTTACATAATAGACTCACTGTTTGAAGGACACATGTAAAACCAGGAAAAGAGTTCTTATGCCAGCTAGACTGAACAGTAGCTGAGGACTGTGCTGTCTGAGACTTCAGGTTCCCGGAGGGAGGGCTAGGCAGTGGAGCCAGCTGGGAGAACTGTGAAATTATAACATATTTCTTTTCTTTTTTTTCTGTTTTTTTGTTCTTTAGCTTGAACCAAAATCCTATGGGGCTGGTAACTTCAAACTATATGAGCAGTTATGTGGACTATAGGTATGCAGCTATCAATATAAAAACTTTAAATGTCTCAGACAGAGCTTTTTCATTTTGAAGAGGGGGTAAGTACACTTCAGATCCTGGATTCATTGTTTGAGGGCGGCAGATGATATGAACTGTCTTATCGTAGGACTTCGAGCTATTCCTTTGTAGGCTTCCTGGCAGCGGGAGCATCTTTAAACAGCAGGAGGCACTATGACTTCTATCTAGGACTTTTAGCCAAGAGAGTTATCTAGGACACCTCCCTGTGGTGTGTGCAACAGCTTGTCATGACAACATGCAGTGCCTGTATCTTTCAACATCCTCCAAGAGCTGGCTAAAGTGGAGCAACTTCATAAACAGAAGCTGTAAATAGCAGCAAAACTAATTTGTTTCCTTATATTTTACAGCCCAGGCTTGGGACATCTGAAATTGGAATAAGTGGTTATTTAGCTGTTGTACTACAAGCTTGTTTCATAGCAAGCCCACTTAGGTCTCATAAAAAAACAATCTCCAATATGCAGAGACTGACTAGATAATACCACTGCCAACTCATTTTGTAGCAAATGGTTAAGGTATCACAATGGCTAAGGTAATATAATGTTATAAGTCATTATGAAAGGATTTACAAACAAAACAGAAAACTGTATCATGTCCTTTATACAAATACATCTTGTACCCAAATCTTGAATAGTGTGTGCAGGTCTGGTCACCCTAGTTCATGAAGAACACAGAGTACCTAGAAAAGGTATGGAATATTGTGACTTGGCTATATGGGGTTTATTTGTAATTATTGTCTGATTATTTTTCCTTTACAATTTTTATTTTTTAAAAATTTGTAGGTCAGTTTGCTATGCAATGAATGAAAGGCAGGTAATCCAATCTAACATAATGGGGCAACTGATTACTCTAGGACACTTCTTGGAAATGCGGAAAGAAGGCAGATGAATATACAGTCACAGAGCTTGTGCAAAAAGGAAATAGAAAACTATTATTTACTTTGTCTCCTAATATAAGAAGTAGGGGTACCTGATAAAACTATTAGGTAGCAGATTTAAAACTAATGGAAGTTCTACTTCATTCAACACACAACTTGTGGAAAACATTACTATAGAATATTAGTGGAGTATGAATGGATTAATAAAAAGGGTTTGATACATTTATGGAAGATAGATCAGTCTTCGTCTACTCAACATACCAATCAGCGATACCACCCTAGGCTTATTGCATTTCTAACCTGTGACAGCTAGAAACTGGGAATATATTATAGACAGTCAATTCTATAATAGCCTGGGACTTTGATCTGATCTGGTTTGATGAGTTTTATGCACTTAGAGGTCAATTTTCAAAACAGTTAACTGGAAAAATTTAAAGTTTTCCATCCCACACTTTTGAAGACGGGCTAAATTTGTATATCCAGATATGGCAGACCACATTCTGTGTTGTCTATATTAAAAACAAGGAACATTCGGGATTCCCTGCTGCTAAGAAAGTCTCTGGACAGGATGATGTAATAGGGGATGACCTCCTGTCAGTAAGTGAGACTGGAGGAGTTATCTTCACTTTTGGAAGGAAGTATAAAGGGTCTGAATGGCCAGTGCCCAGGGTCTTCTTTCCAGAGTCCAAAGGCCTGAGGTTGCGGCTCAGTACATTTGTTTGTCAACTCCTTGTCTGCAGCCAAGGGTGGTCCAAGGGGGGTGCGGGACCATATACGGAGATTCATTGTGGGGCCTCATTTGCATAAGGGGCCTCATTTGCATAACTATTTGCATAATATACTTTCAGTAAACATGCCTCTTAATGAGTGTCTGGATAAAGAAAGACTATCAGATTTCTAAATTACTATATTCCAGTGCCCCGCCAGGCCCATTAGGAAGTATTATATACACTGCCCATTTAGAACCCATAGCAAACCCAACGTATCATAACAGCACTACCAGGACTCACAAAGCACCAAAACTACCTAACAAAAGGCAACACTGCAAATATTAAACTAATACATCTCAGAGAATACCAATACATCTCACTGGGGGAAAGAGAACAAAATTCTCACCCCAGCAGTCATTTGATTTTTGTATTGTACTAGAAATAGGAGATAGAGGGGCTCCCATGCAGGGAGACCAGACTAAGTAACAATGATGTGGTAGTGTTAAAGAGAGGAGTAACTGTTCATCTTGAGATAAAGAATAATTGAAGTGAGTGTGGTAGTGTATCAAACTGACTAAGGAGAAGGAGTTAACTGCTTGTAACATAGTTCTTGCTTGCTGCCTCTGACAATTGTTATTATTAGGTGACTAAAATCCTTAAAGTAAATCCTTGGTTCAGAGCACATATTTTGGCCTGGATTCTTATTTGAGAGGGGAAGAGATGTGCGTGCCATGTGCCAAAGCTTCCCAACAGTTGCTGGTCTTCATCAAAAATCCCCAATAATAAATTCCATGAGGCCCAGATCAAAAGACTATAAAAAAGCTCTTCGATTGGCATTCCCCCTTGTCTGCCAAGCAGCTTGTAGGGCAGCTGCCTGGACCACACAGAAAGGGGTTTTCAGATGTTTTACCTAAATCACTTTTTTGGCAGTCCTTTGTGTTTTTGCCCATTGTCTTTTTATTTGCTCCAGTTTAGGCTTTGAGTTCTCTCTCTCCTATCCAACAGGACCTTGATTTTTAATCTGATGCTGCTCATCTATTTATCCTTTTCTTTTTGGTTCATTTAAAGTGATTTTTTTTTGTACAGTTCCCTGGGGCTACCCGCACCCCCTAGTGAGAAGCTAGCTGCATAAATTTACAGCCTCATAAATTTAGTTGGTCAAAAAGGCATGGACTCGGTGGAATTTCTGTGGTGGCCTTTGATTTAGTTGGTCAGCATGAATTTTCAGACCTGCACAACTCCAGCAGCTGCACTAACTGTGGCCTGAAATCTAGCCAGATACATGTTGACTGGCAAGCTTCAAGTCCATTTTCAGTTACAAACCTTGTTGGTTAGATAGTACTATAGTGAATGACAGCAAATGAAGAGCAAAATGAGCCAGTGGAAACTATCCAATTTGTAAGATGCACGTATATAAAAATTTTTATGCATCCCAACTGCCCAATCTGTTACTTGTCCTATCAATTTGTTTTCCACTACTGTCTTCCAGATCTGCTCCAAGGATGCCTAAAATCTATGAAAATGATGGATTACCACCTCTGCTAGGAATCTGTTTTAGGTCTTGCCATTTCTTAATATGCATCTCACAAAACCAATATCCGAGTCAACACCCAGGCCCCCTTCCCAGTCTCATTACCAAGATTAGTAATAATGTTTTAGTAATAATAGTTTTACAGGTTCCCCGTCGATGAACAAACAAACCTCTTCCAAAGACGGGGAACCTGTAAAACTAGAGGGCATAACATGAAACTGCAAGGGGGTAAATTGAAAGGCAATGTCAGGAAATATTTTTTCACTGAAAGGGTGGTGGATGCTTGGAATGCCCTCCCGATGGAAGTGGTAGGGGCGAACACGGTGACGGAATTCAAAAAGGCATGGGACAAACACAGAGGATCCCTTTACAGAAATAGGAAAAAAACAAAATAAACGGTACCATCTAACTTCTGAACCATATAACGTCTCAACAAATAGGGATGTCCTACATGGAGTGGTGGGTTTACCCCTGAACAAGGATATGGGGAGGGATGGCCTGCGCGGAGCGACAGGTGCACCTACTCTTGCCATCTTGCTGGGCAGACTGGATGGACCATGCTGGTCTTTATCTGCCGTCAACTACTATGTTACTATGTAATGTACATAACTTAGTGATGCAGAGGTAAAATCATGCCTTTTCCGTGCTCATTGAAGTTTAGAGTGTAACCATGGTTTCTCACGCAAGTCACACCAGTCTTCTTAGAAGTTGCTCTGTATGGCTGTAACTATAGGCCCATGCAAATTTACTCAGTGCTCTCTTGGATGCCTGGTAGAGCCATGCATTGCTCAAATGGGTTATAACTACTGCTTTGAGTGGGTTACCTCAGTGCATTCTTAGAACCATAAAGTACTCAGAAATAGTGCGGTTATGGGCTTTACCCCTACTAAATGCGGGCTACCATGGTGTTTTCTTATCATCCTTCTGTCTCTAAGGATCCTCTTTGTTCACTCAACTGCTTTTAAGTGTTGGTACAGCTTTTGTCTCCACCACTTCCTTCCTTCCTTTATCATTTTACCAAAGATTTGAAAGTTATGCATCTTGAATGAAAATGAACCGAGATACAAAAGCAAATTGTCATGAAAAAGTACCATGAAAAAATTTCTAGCCACTCAGTCCATGCCTTGGACCACCATAAGGAAAGGAAGGAACAGCCCCAAAACAAGACAAAATAAAAAAAGGAATAGGTAGCACTAGAGACAGCTAGGCTAGACACAGTGACTTCTACTTACAGAGAGAGTCATTATGCCGCAAGCCCCCATGCAAACCCCCCAACTCCAAGCCAGTTTCCAGCTGCGCATTCGGTGCAGGTTTATCACTTAGTAAAACTTGATAGTTGAGGAGATATGAAAGAGACATATTTGACATTAGAATATTTAGCAATACATTTGCATGGACACTTGAGGAGACATAGAGCACCAGTCTGAGAAGCCCTAGGACGAAGGAAGAATTGTTGCCTCTTTTTGTGTTGGTCTCATAACATGAGTAAACAAACATTTTGGGTTGGATCTTTGAAGCATTCTAGCTGGTTAGCAGACTTGCTAACTGGTTAAAAAGTGCTGAGCCCAATATTCAGTAACACTAAATGGTTTTGCCATTGACTATCCCCTCAGAGTTCAGGAAAAATGCCCTGTTAAAACCAGGGTGATCTGTTGGCGAATTGGGGTTGCTGACAATTGATATTCAGTTAGCAACAATATTCAGCTGCTAACTGGATAGCTTAACCAGTACCCATACCATGGTCAGATCACCATGCCATTCTTTTCAAAATCCTCCTCCTGCCCCCCCAAAATTCTCAGAAACCACCTTACTGTGGACAACGCTTCAAGGCATTTGACAGGGACCAATTCCTTACTGACATCATGAAACACCTTCCCCAAGACTTTATGGACCTAGACGCAGCAATCAACACTTGGAACACCACTATCAGTGCTGCAGCTAAACCACCAGAATGAACAAATGTAGATCACAAATATAGTAGACCAAAATCAGCCCCATGGTACTCCGTAACAATAAGAAAGACCAAGAGAGAACTACGTCAGCATGAACATCGGTGGTGACATGACAAGTCTGATGCTACCTTAAAGCAATACCAAAAAACACAAAAGGAATACAACAAAGTAATCAACAATCTCAGGCAACAATACCATACAAGCCTCATTCTAAAAGCCTGCAATAAGCCCAGAGAGCTCTTTGACATTGTCTGCACACTCACAAAAGACCCAACTCGGAAACAAGAAGACACTTTAGACCTGCAAAAGTTTTGCTGACTACCTCATAACCAAGAACAAACCCCTCCTGAAGCCTCCACTCACAGATACTTCCACCACTGACACATTAACCTTACATGAAGAAACTACCAGCAATTCCAGATGGTCAGACTTCTACATCCCTACGACCAAACACGTAGCACACACAATAACCACATTAAACTCAAGCACATCTCCCTCAGACCCTTGCCCAGTGACTTGGATTAGGTCAGCAAAGGAGGACCTGACTTCCAGCATCCAAAGGATTATAAGCTCATCACTGACTCAGGGTTATATGCCCCCTGCACTCAAGCAAGCTACAATCCGCCCAATTCCGAAGAATACAACTTCCCACAGCCTGGACCCATCAACTTACAGACCAATTTCCAGCCTCCCATTCCTTTCCAAAATCATTGAGAAAGTCATTCAAATTCAACTCCAAGACCACATCAATACACAGGCCCCCCTGGATTCCCATCAGCATGGCTTCCGCCCTAATCATAGTATTGAATATCTTCTCATTCACCTATTGACAACCTGCTCAGAGGAACAGATGACATAAGGAAAGGATTTCTGCTTATCTTTATAGACATCTCCTTTGCCTTTGATATTGTATCGCACAACACCCTTCTGAAACGACTAACAAATTCTGAACTTCAAAGCACCACACTAAAATGGTTCCAGTCCTATCTCAGTGACAGAAAGCAGAGTCAAAGTTGGTCCCCTCACCTCAGACACTTTCCACATAGTACAAGGAGTTCCTCAAGGATCCTCGCTGTCCACCCTTCTCTTCAATATATATATATACAACCCATATGCAACATATTCAAAAAATTAAAGATACAATATGCCATATATGCAGACGATATTATGGCATACACTCCAATACAGCTGGATTCCCTGGACTTCACAACAATATCAGAATGTCTTCAAGAAACAATAAACTGGCTGACTAACAACAACCTCAAAATAAACGTCAAAAAACCAGAAGCAATTATTATCAAAGAGAGACTTAATTCACCCCACCGACCTCAATCATCATTGCTGAAAACCCAGTACTGATAATAAATGAAGTACGATACCTTGGAGTCATCCTTGACAGCCACCTTAACCTCCAAGCCCATATCAACAAGACAGCTAAGACAGCCTTCCAAAAGCTCGCTACTATTAGGAAACTCAAACCCCTCCTTAACCAAGATCACTTCCGGACAGTATGTCAGGCCATCATTACATCCACTCTGGACTACTGTAATGTCCTTTTCCAAGGTCTCCCCAAGCAAACCATCCATCCCTTGCAACTAGTTCAAGATACCGCTGCCTGAATCATCACTGGATTGTCCCAACACGACCACATAACCCCCCTCTTGAATCACCTCCACTAGCTTCCAATCACTTCCCGTGCCAAATATAAATTCGCTCTCACCATCTTTAAAATTAAAAACGGCTTGTCAACTGATATTTTACAAGGCTTGATAGGTACCAAGCCCATTAAGAGGCCAACAAGACAGAGCACCATAGAAACCATACCTACACCCAGCTTATTCACCAAGGTCAACAACTCCACTGCAAAAAGGGTTCCTTCACTTGCTGCCCCAGCTTTCTCAAACTTCCTTCCTGACAGTCTGAGAACCGCCTCAGACATTAAAGACTTCAGGAAGCAGCTCAAGACACTCCTCTTCATTGAATACTTTGGTGAAGACTCCAAACTTCTCCAGTAACCTCCAGACTCATGTTCTCACTTCACAAGCATATTAAATCAATCATCTGTTCCACTGTATATATGTTGTGCAATTCCACACCTCCCACTTGTTCCCCCCCCCTTTTTGTTCTCCTTGTAATGCTTTGAATGATGTTCTTTCATATGCAAGTTCTATGTAACAGTTCTTTGTAACAGTTTTTTTGAGTTTCAATGTAAATCACCTTGATTAAATGAGAAGGCGGTATAGAAATATTGTTAAATAAATAAGTTAGGACAACTATTCAGTTGACCTAACTTAAAGTGGATTTTTGTATCTGGTTAGTGGCTGAATATCACCAGTAACTGGATAGCAATGCTGCTGTCTAACGAACCTGAGTATTCGGACATCGGATAAGTTCTAGCACTGAATATCCAGGTTAATGAAAGCATTACTGGCTGAAAGTGAAGATGATCTGAAACATTTGCTTCTCACAATCAAAGAACATAGTCTCAAAATGGGCCTGCACCTTAATGTAAAGAAGACAAAGATCATGACAACTGGCATAATCAACAGGTTAATCATTGAAGGAGAAGAAATTGAAATTGTGAACAACTTTAACCTACTTGGATCAACTATCAATAAAGAAGCAACAAGCAGTCAAGAAATCAGATGACGCATTGCTCTTGGCAGAATGGCTAAGACCTAGATAAGATTCTCAAGAGCAGAGATGTCTCTCTCCATACAAAGATTTGACTTGTTCAAGCCATGGTATTTTCAATAACATCATATGGATGTAAAAGCTGGACTGTGAAAAAGATAGGAAGAAAATTGATGCCTTTGAATTATGGTGCTGGCGGCGAATACTGCGTATACCATGGACTGCCCGAAGAACAAACCAGTCGGTACTAGAGGAGATCAAACCTAAGCTTTCTTTAGAAGCTCAGATGACAAGACTTTGACTTTCATACTTTGGACACATCATGCGAAGAGAGAGATCATTAGAGAAAGACATCATGCTTGGCAAGATAGAAGGTCAACGCAAAAGAGGAAGGCCAGCAATGAGATGGATTGATACAATAACAGCAGCTACGGGTACCAGTCTGTCAACAATGAGCCGCCTGACTGAAGACCGAACACAGTTTAGGATAGCTATCCGGAGGGTCGCCATGAGTCGACTCCGACTCGATGGCACTTAACAACAACAATGAAAGCAGCAGCGGCTAGGCACTTTAAATAGCTTAGCTGCCACTGCTGATTATGCCCTCCTATGTGTCAAAAAACATATTTATTATTAGTATTTTCTTTAAAAAAAGACAGTCTAGTCTATGTCCAGATCCAAAATTACATTCATAATCAAACTCACAAGCATTATATGCCTACTGCAGATGACTCAAGGAAAGCAGTCAGATAAAGGCTATCTGATGAAACCGTAGCTGTATTAGGAAAACTCCCATCTTTTTGCAATGGCAGATAATACTAACTACTACTAATTAGAACTTATATAGCGCTGAGCACGCAGCGCTGTACAGGTATGACATGCATATAGAAGATATACATATAATAGACAGTCCCTGCCCATCAGAGTCATGCTCATCCGAGCTTACAATCTAATACTCATCCGAGTTTTCAATCTAGTACAACAGTACAAAGCGATAGATGATATAATAAGCCCTGGATACTGGCAGAATAGCTTTCAGGGGAACTTTCAGCACTTCCAAGAGATATTTCTTAAACATATCAAGGGGAACAATTTTATCAGATTTTGGAAAGTTAATCAGTCAAATTTCTCTTTCTTACAATGCTTTCCAATAGTGTTACCCTTCACCAACAAATCGACATTATTTTTCAAACTAGTAACCATACTCTCCAATCGAGTCTTTTTAGGAGATTGTTCCAAATTCTATTTATATTGATCATCAACTCTTTGCTTTAAGCCTTGAACTTGCTGGTATGTCGATAATAATTGTTTCGATAGGAACTTACCCAATTTCTTGATAGTCAGCCACAAAAGTTGTGTGCTTCTCCAAATAAAAAGAACATTCTTGTGGAACTCCTGGGAAATCTACTCTCACTGAAGAACCAACTTCTGGAGGCCCAGGGTTGGGTTGGATTGGTATGGAAGACTGGTATCTTTTATTTCCTTGTCAGCATTCTTAGCTACTTCTTCCTGCACTGTGGGTTGAGAGATATCCTCAGTCTGTATCCACAATAACCCTGCAAGCCTCTGCTCCTCAGCTGGGTCCATGGGAACTCTCTGAACTTCTGGGCTAAAGTACATTTCAAATGCTGAAAAAGTGATGCCTCACCTGCTAATACCATCTCTCTCAATAGCAAATCCCCAGGGGAACTTGTCGCGGAGACTCATTGAACAGCAAAGTAATCCTTCAGGGCAGTCACTGCATCCAAGCAAACCTCAGCAGGGAAAATGGAAGTTTCCCCCTTCCTTTTCACCATCTTAAGAAATCAATACATAACTCACAAAGACAACCCACTGGCCCAGGCTAGAGTGCCGTGATTGTTAAGCCCCACCCCTACCCCGTTATTTCCTCTGAAAGGGCAACATAGACAGTCACCACTTTCTCAGTGGAAAAATACTTCCCAGCATTAATCCTGAATCTACACTTTGGAGTGCATCTGAAACAGGTTAAAGATGCTTGGGTATAATTAACTGGTTATCTCGCTCGCTGTTTTCTTTTAATTTACTCCATAATAAATCAGAGTGAGAGTGAAAAACGTGAACAAACTTCCTTCCTGGACAGATGTCATATATGATTAGACAACTAATAAATAATTAAAAATAATTTTTGAAGCAAACTGTCACGGGCATAAACTGAACATCCAGTATTTTCAGCTGGGATTAGATGTGGCAATCTAGAATTGATTTATTGGATACAAAATGTGACAGTATGGCAGATTCCTAATGTGTATACATTAATGTCTTATGGGAAATTGTGGAACTAGAAAACATTAGATGCCACAGACCACTGGTATGATATACAGCAATGGACATGGGATTTGTCATAGCTGTAGATACTGGTTATACTTCCTGTTTTAATGAGCTCCAGGGCCCCTTTAGACAGGTAGAATAATGCTGACATTGAGTTTCCCTACTTGTGTCCACAATTGGCATACTGTATGCTATTAATCTCTAGTCTGGTACAGGACTGCTCAGGGACATACTCCTCACTGCTGAGTAAACTTTCATCCATCAGATGAAATATTAGATTTTTTTTATTAGAGGATGACAGATCTTTGTGACGACTGCACATGGAACTTGTCTTTACATGTGAATTTAGATTTACTGAGGTTTTGAACCAGAATATACATAAATTCTGTTTTGCAATCAAAGATCATTATAAATATTCATTCATTTCAGGTTTGCTTCAGGATCTAGTTAGGGGACTTCTTTGACAGGGCTTTTGCAGAATAAAATGTATTTATGCAATTGCTCTTAATTTGAAAAGGACAATGGGCTGCTCTCCAGAGTTAGTTACTGAGCAAAGCTTACATAAATTGGTGACTGACAGAGGTAGGGAAGACTTAAACAGAAAAAAAAACAGAGAAGACGAGATTTTTGTTGAAACACATTTCAAAAATCTGCAATTGAGTTGAAATTAAAATTTAATTGGAGGAACACAAGTACTTTCGAAATGCTGATTAAACAACAAAAATCTGAAGATTAGGTAAATATTAGATTAAAGAATTTGAGAAGACAAAAGTTTATTTGGACATTTATGAACAAATTAAATGAAATTCATTTTTGTGCTATGAGGGGCATCCTAATAATTTTAACTGCTTGGGAAGTAATAGGCCACACTATGAAACAGACATTTTGTTGCAGTGAATGCCAGAAGATATGGAGAATAGTAGATTTGTTTATCATTAACAAATATACCCAAAGGAAACTGGAGGTTGGCATTCTAGAAATGTAGAGAGCCAAGGCAATGTTTGTTACTAGGGATGCATTACCATTTTAAGAAATAGGGAAATAACAATGATATCATATTTAGGGCCCCTTTTGCTAAAGTGTGGAATTATCATGCACTATTAGTCTGCACCTGTGCTAACAGTTAATGCGGAAACTTGATACTCAACATAAGGGCCGTACCAAGGGCTGTGTGAATGGTGCCGCTGCACAGAAGGGCGTGCCGATATCATGACTGGGCTTCCAGGAAGCTCAAAAAGAATGAGTTACTGAACATGGCAGGGTGGAGGGGTGGGGACACCAAATTCATTAGGCGCACAGGATGCATTTCTAGCATGGTACAGTCTTGCTCAGCATGTGCTAATTCCCACATTAACTGCCAAATGTGGAATGCGGCAGCGAATGCACTTTACATTTGTGAAGGGGCGTTTTAGAAAGAATGCCCAAGTTCAGTCTGGTTCATTTAAGCCAGAACATCTGAAAAACAAACAGGCACTTCCAGGTGCAGACATGATTTCACAAATGTGAACGTGCCTGATATGGACGTTCGTGTATATAGACATCCCTAGAATAGTACTTTAGAACCTGCTGCTATCATTGTGATTATACAGAGTACTGGGGATGCTGGAGCGCTATCTTCTGTATACCCTATGGATGTTTTTCAGCCAGAATGAGCACTTTCTCGATGCTTATTCATGCTGGAGCAGGTCTAAACTAGGCAACTCTGGATTGTCCAGGATGTTTTTGAGATCAGTCTGTGATGTCTAGGTTCGTGGGAGCACCCCAGTCACGCCTCCACCATGCCTCCATTCAGTCTCAGATGCCCTCATGCTGGAGACATCCACAGACCCAGCTTCAAAAATGCCTCTGGAGATGTCTTTGTGCTTTGGACGTCTATATGCCTGTTTTCAGACATCCAAAGCCTGAAAGGGGCTTGCAAAATAACCTTCAACATGCGGTATAGTATTGTGCATTAAGGGGCATGTTTACTAAAGTGGTCTTGTGTGGGGCTGCTGTAACCATTGCCACTTGTTAAAAATGTCAACATGGTTAAAATCCTGCACATATCGCTTAGTGCTCTAGTGGGAGAAAACTAGGTGGGCTAGGGACAGACAGTGGGCATCACCTGCACGCTGCAATTAGCATGGGAGTCATTAGCATATGCTAATCATCTATGTCGCAGTTCACACAGGTGGCGGTAAACTGAACCCACATTAATCATAGTTGCAGGTTTAGTGTGGTAAGGTGCTTCCCACCACACAAACTGCATGGGGTCTTGTAGCAATGCCCCCAACAGCATAGGTTGGCCACACTTCATTTGCTAATTTTTGGCACTAAACATATACTAAGAAGTTGATTCTTAGCACAGCTTATTAACATTCCCCCCTAAATGTTAACGTAGCAGAAAGCGAGGGACAGTCAACACCATTTCATCAGGTAAGTGTATGCACGTTATCTGCAATGTAGTTGATTGTGGTATTTTTATTTTATTTTATTTAGACAGTTTTGTATACTACCTTATCCTTCAATCAAAGCGGTCACAACATAATTGGGGGATACATTTAACACGCGGGATATGAGACACATACACTAATACTTACAGGGAACATGGGCAATGGAGGGTTAAGTGGCTTGCCCAAGACCACAAGGAGCATCTGTGGGACTAGAAACCCCAGTCCTTCTGGCCCAAGGTTGCTGTCCTCTAGTGGGATTTGAACCCCTGACCTTCTGGCCTGGGGCTGGGGGGGAGCGTGGACGTCTATGCAGGCACCCCTACCCCAGAACCCGCACCATAGGCAGCCACCTACCTGCACACTGGATGGCCTGAGACTGCGCACCACCAGCTCCACCAGCAGAAGGGCATGTCAGCATGGTGGCTGAGGGATACTGGTGGTGGAGGGGGCAGTGGCAGCTGCCCAGAGCAGACCGTGGCCTAGCCCTGTGTAGGTGGGTGCCACGCACTGCAACAGACAGACCCTGTCTGACCAACAGTCATGGTACCACCAGGGAATGCACCATCTCTGTGATAACATGGTGGTGCAGTGCACAAAACCAGTATATTCAGAAGCAGAAGGTCACAGGTTCAAGTCCCAGCTGTGGTGTCTGCCAACCCAGTCCTCATATTTTACCCACTACTATAACGTGCAAATACAGACAGAACCTTTCTTGCAGATGACGTAAACATGCCCAAAACACCTATATTTTACCCTACAGAGCACAGACACCATAAACATGCACATTACCTAGAGCAGAGCCTCACAAATGCAGTCCTGGAGGGCCAAACACCATTCAGGTTCCATGCTGCCTCTGATAAAGATGCCTGTGCTGCATTTCTATGCGCCACCCCCATGGTATGCAGATGTATCTCATGCATATTCATGAGGGACAGCATGAAAACCCGAACAGTGTTTTGCACTGCAGGACTGGAGTTGGGAACCTCTGCCGTAAAGCAGCAGCCAACAGGGGCAAACACACCCGCACCCACAGCCCCCATTATCCAAAGCCTCCTGGAGAGGCAGAACTTTGGTCTCTGCGTGCATCTCCCAATACTAGCACTTGCATACCTTAGTAATGCCACCCTAAACCGGGGAATATGTACACATCTATCAAAAGGTTGCTATGATTACTGGCAGATAGCAATTCCTAGGTTAAGTACAATTTTCTGAGTGAGCTGCATCATAGCAACCTTTCTGATGTCTGTGGAGTGTGCTACAGGTTTTGTGTCTGACAGTGTTTACCAATCTGGGGAGTAACTCCTACAGTATTGCGTACCATAGCCATGCCTGCACTGTGCTCAGGACTGGTGTGGTGGCCTGGGCTGCCCAACACAATGCTGGCATAGGTGTGGGGAGTGTGTGTCTGTCTATCCAGTGTGTGGTGGCTGCCAACACCCTCCACAGCCCACACTGCTAGCACTGTTGCCAGTATTGGCCTGCCAATGTGCATAATGAGGAGCAAGGTTACCGTGGGAATAGCCTGGATAGGGTGGCCTGGCCTGGCTGCATCTGCACAGGGCATAGGGCAATGGCTCAGACATTGTAGTGCCCAGTACCACCTGCACGGACAGGGTGGCCATAGCATGTCCTGCTGGGAGGTCACTCTCATCCTGACTGAGCAGTGACCATGGCATGGCTAGGTTCCCCCATAGTGCTATATAGTATTTCTTTTATGTGATATTTATGGGTTTTCTTTTGGGGCCCAATCACTGACTTATTTGCTTGGTGTGTATGCTGATATTCCCATTCTGGGTACATGCATCTTCTCCAGGACCATTCACTATGGACTAACTGGCGGACTGTCTGCAGCTAGTATGTGTCTTCCTGGAACACCTTGCAGGGTGCAGCGGCTGTATGGTTGCTGCTGGAGAATGTCAGATAATGGTGGGGGCAGCTGACCATTTCCAGACCTGCCGTCTGTCTTCTATTGCGTTATGGATGTGTACTGCTCTGCATTGCTTGCCCTGTAGGGTGTTTGATCCCTAGCAGGACTGGGGTGATGGTCCCCTCTACTGCCACCATTGCAGGGGGGTAGAAAGTGGATCTGTTGGTGGGAGATCATGTCCCCCACCCTGAGCCCCAGAGGGTGCGTTGGGTGGTGGTATGTAATCTCACTGTGGGTCCCAACACCCCCCTTCACTTACATCATGTGACCATGGCACCCACACAGGGTATGCACTTTTCTGGGTGCATCATAGTCCACAAGGGCTAGATGTGACATACAGATGAACACAGGCATATCCTAGGGGTGTTTGCAAGGACTACCTATCACACATTGGCACTGATGGGGACCTGCAGCATAGCCTATCTCAGCACAGCCAGGTGCTGTGCGAATGATGCTGGGCACCATACCTCTCCCTCAGGATGAGCACAGGACCCGCACACTGTGACGGTCTGTAGCTACTCTGTGCCACTAACACACACCGTCGGCACCCCCTACCAGGCTGAGGTGCTGTGGGGTGCATACCCTATCTTGTGATCATCTGTAGACTGCTGATTTACATGTGCTGTGCATCCTGGGTACAGATGGGTTGACCCTATCCTGGTAACCACAGCAGAATGTGGGTGTGGTGCTGTGCAGTCCTCCTGTAGCCAGCCAGGTGTTTATTAGCAGCTCTAGCCCACTGGTTACTTCACTGCCCATGGAGCCAGAGGTCATGGGTTCAAAACCCACAGTGGGGTTCATTGATAGGGCTGTCTTAGGCATGGTCTATTTTTATTGTATATTAGTGCTGCCAGCAGAACCACCCTCAGGGTACTATCACCTTAGGGTGG
This sequence comes from Ichthyophis bannanicus, assembly GCA_033557465.1. NCBI lineage: Eukaryota > Metazoa > Chordata > Amphibia > Gymnophiona > Ichthyophiidae > Ichthyophis > Ichthyophis bannanicus. Next base: position 245,304,228 of record CM066036.1, on the reverse strand, counting down.
CTCGTGAGGCGCCCTATAGGGCACCTTATACGGTGCCCTATAAATTGCCTTATAAAGTGACTTATATGGTGTCCTATAGGGGACATTATAGGGTGCCTTGGCAGACAGCGCACTTTATAATGTGCCCTAGGGAGTGCCTTATGTGGCACCTTAGGTTACGCCACTGTGAGGGTGTGTTTGCTGGCAGCACTTTTAAAGTACAACTAAACCTCCTCACAGCCAAATACTTAACCCTTTCCAGGCCAAGCCCAAAACTTTCGGGATCCAAACTTCTGCCTAAATATTCCTATCAAATGGATATAATACATGACCATGGCAGAGGGAACGTCACTATTGGAACATATTGAATAAGACGGGTACAATTTTCCTGACATATGCAAACTTTAACCCGGCTGCAGAATGTGGATTAAAATATTATAGTAGGCCTTCAAAGGGTTACACATGACACCTCAGCCAGCCTTATTCATTAGACACACTGGGGAATCAAACCCATGACCCTTGCACCATCAGTCTGTGTAGTAACCATTGTGCTACAGCTCTGTTTCTGTGTTTGGGTGTCAGTGCGCCTTCTCAAGCTTAACGCGCAGTAACGTGCCCTGTAACAATCGTTGCTGCACGGCGCCTTATAACGCGCGTTATCGGTAACGATGTACCGCCCATGTCCTTTTTTGGCATTTCACCCACTAACGCGGCTCCTAATGCGAATCACACTAACGCAGTTTAGTAAACATACCCCATAGGCTTCTGAAATAATCCCCATCTTGTGATCAGCATCAGTGTTATGCACATAGCAGCTATATTCAGTTTGCTATCTGGATAACTAATGCAGGGTTTTTTTTCCCCTGTCCTAAAGTTCTCCGGATAGCAGAGTGAATATTGATGCTATCTAGGACTCCGCTCTGGCATACATGGAAGTTGCCGAGTTCCCCCACTGAAATCTCTCATGTGAAATGGCTCCTTCAGATCTACATCGACAAATACATGTGCACTCCTGTGCTCTTGATAGAAAAGGCTGCTCTTTAAGATTTAGGAGAGTCTCTTCTAAAAAACTGCCAAAAATCAGTGGAGAGACCCTGACCAGTGGTACTTACCCAGACAGCAGGTCCGGCTAACTGGGCAAGTAGTTTTGAATAGCCGATTATTAAAATTCCTAAGTTTGTGAAGGTTTATGTAATTTATTTTGACTGCTGTTGAGGTTCATTTGTCTAAATGGGGATACAGAATTCACTGAGAAAGTGCCACAGGGAAAAAGGAAATATTTGAAAAAGGATTTTAGAGAGTTGACAAAATATTGTTTACGCATGGGAAATAAATAAAAGAATGAGAAAGTTAAATACCAATAAGGGCTTCTAAATAAGGGAAAGCAGGCAGAGAACATAATGCCAAGTTGTGTAGCATGCAAAGTGGAGTTGACTGAAATGGTATTTAAAGGTGCGGAAGAACTGAAGATCATATCGTTACGTCGGGAAGATGTATTACAACTATTAGATAAACTGAAGAGTAGCAAATCACCTGGGCCAGATGATATACATCCAAGGGTGTTGAAAGAACTGAAATATGAGATTGCAGACCTGCTATTAGTAATCTGTAAACTATCATTAAAATCATCTGTAATACCTGAAGATTGGAGGATGGCGAATGTAACACCAATTTTTAAAAAGGGTTCCAAGGGTGATCCGGGAAACTACAGACCAGTGAGCCTGACGTCAGTACTGGGAAAAATGGTAGAAACTATCATAAAGAACAAAATTGCTGAACATGTAGATAGTCATGGCTTAATGGGAGACAGCCAACATGGCTTTAGACAAGGAAGATCTTGTCTTACTAATCTGTTATTTTTTTTGAAGGTGTGAATAAACAGAAAAAGGTGGGTTGGTTGATATAGTGTATTTGGACTTTCAGAAAGCCTTTGATAAGGTCCCTCATCAGAGACTTTTGGCAACACTAAAGAGTCATGGGATAGGAGGCAGTGTATTATTGTGGATCAGGAACTGGTTAAAAGATAGAAAGCAGAGGGTAGGGCTAAATGGCCAATTTTCCCAATGGAGATAGGTGAATAGTGGTGTACCCCAGGGATCTGTGCTGGGTCCGCTGCTTTTTGACATATTCATAAATGACCTGGAAAAGGGAATAAGAAGTGAGGTTATGAAATTTGCAGATGACACAAAACTATTTAAAGTTGTTAAAACCCAAGAGGATTGTGGAAAATTGCAAGAGGATCTTGATAAATTGGAAGACTGGGCATCAAAATGGCAGATGAAATTTAATGTGGACAAGTGCAAAGTTATGCACCTAGGGAAGAACAACCCAAACTATGGTTACATGATGTAAGGTTCCACATTAGGAACAACCACCCAGGAAAAAGATTTAGGCGTCATTGTGGATAACGTGTTAAAGCCCTCGGCCCAGTGTGCAGTGGCGGCCAAGAGAGCAAATAGAATGCTAGGTATCATAAGGAAAGGAATGGAAAATAAAACAAAGGATATTATAATGCCTCTATATCGTTCCATGGTGAGACCGCACCTTGAATATTGTATGCAATTCTGGTTGCCGTATCTTAAAAAGGATATAGCGTTATTAGAAAAGGTTCAGAGAAGAGCCACCAAAATGGTAAAGGGGATGGAAGGATACCCCTATGAAGAAAGGCTAAAAAGGTTAGGGCTCTTTAACCTTGTAAAGAGACGGCTGAGGGGAGATATGATTGAAGTCTATAAATTAATGAACAGAATGGAATGGGTAAACATAGATCAATTGTTTACGTTATCAGAATATAGAAAGACTAGGGGACATGCAATGAAGCTACAGGGTAAACTATTTAAGACTAATAAAAGAAAATAATTTTTCACTGAATGTGTAATCAAACTGGAATTTGTTACCGGAGGATGTAGTAAAGGCTATTAGTTTAGCTGGGTTTAAAAAAGGTTTGGACAAGTTCCTGGAGGAAAGGTCCATAAACCATTATTAAGAAGGGACCCAGGATATCAATGCTTGACCCAATACAAGCACTGTGGAACCTGTGTCTTTTGGGGAAACTGCTAGGTACGTATGACCTAGATTGGCCACTGTTGGAAACAGGATACTGGGCTTGATGGACCTTGGTCTGACCCAGTATGGCATATCTTATGTTCTTATGGAGTATAAATGAGCAGAAATGGATCCAGGCTAGCGGGAGATGGGCCTCTAACAGGTACAAGCTGTATATTAGGTAGTGGGGATGCCTGAGCTACCCTACTTTCTCATCTTATTCCACTAGGTAACAAAGGTATCACAGTATGGATAGTTGGTCACTCCTACATCTTTTGGGCCAGGAGAAGAGCAGTGGGTAGCCGCTTCAGAAAGCAGCTCAGCTTTCCCCAGGACACTGTGACATTACAGTAGCTAGGGAGGAAGGGGTTGCTTTGGGACCAGCTGTGGCACGTGCTCATTATTCAGCGGCAGGTGAGTTATCATCTGGATTTCATTGTGCTGCATTTAGGCGGCAATGATTTGGTGTCCACCAAGAGCATTGACCTGATCATCAAGATCAAGAGAGACTTGGCTTGGATATGTGCCTAGCTGCGGGTGGGCATAATCTGGTCCTAGATAATCCCCCAGCAGAAATGGGAGGGGGCCATCTGGCCCGAGGGAATAAATGTTGAATGTGGAGATGGGGAATTTTTTCATGGCTTTAGTGGGGGGGGGGGGGTGTTTACTGAGGGACGGGGGCATTGAAGCGGGGCTGCAGCAGTATATAAAGGGGATGGGGTTCACCTGAACATGGGCGTGCTTTACACCATCTCAAGAAGTGGTCTTAAGTGCACCTGCAAGTGAAGGCACGTTTAGAAATGACATGAAGAAAGAAATTCCCATCTCCATCTCAGGATGTGGAGAATTATAACATATTTTACAAGAGATTCTGCCAAATGTAGAGCTCCTTGTCAAACAGCTGCAGGTGGGGGGCCCCATCTGCCATGGGTGTATTCTATGGGACGTGGAAATTGGATATTTTGTTGACGGGCATTCAGGAGAGGTGGCAGGAGTTGTGAAACACTGTTTGCCATGGGGGGGGGGGGGGAGCCAAGCTCCACCCTAGGCTCACTGACCCTCTGTGTGGCTGTGTTTGCTGGCCTTGACCTCCTGTCTTCCCATGGGGATCCAATCTCTTGCAGGCAGACAGGAGGGGAAGGCCGTCACAGTCTTCCCTACTTCTGCAGTACTGCCCGTTTCTGACACTTATGAGAGGGGAGATTGAGTTGGCTATTAAGGGAGGCTTGGCTGTGGTTCAAGAGGGGAGGTCTGTAATCTGATCTGCTTTGGGGGTGGTGGGGAATCGGATCTGCTTCACTGGAGGGGGAGATGGGGATCTGAGTTGCTTCAGGAGGAGGGAGTCCTGACCTGTAGTGCTTCAGCAGTATGCTGCCTGTGCCAAAGCAGCAATTTTAAGAGGCTGCTCCCATGTCTAGATATAGAGGGTTCAATAGCTTTTTTTCTCTGTACACCTTTTTAAAATTGATGCTCATTCCAGACTTGGTAAGGCATACAGGTGCTCCACACCCAAAATCACCATTCTTGGGCTTACAGATGGTCACTGGTTGCCAGTTGGAGCAGGGGTGATGCACACTCGCTCCTGCTCAGCACACGGTTGGCTTTAAAATGGCATCAATGACCCTTAGCAGTAACCTCATGGTAGTAAGAGCAGCATTACAAAATTACCACTAAGGGTCATTGGCGCCATTTTGAATCTACACAAATCACTTAATGGTCTTTTTTTCACAGCCGTATTTGTCTAGACATACAGTATTACTCTGAACCGTTATCTGAAAGTAAGATGTATCTTGTAACTTGCTGACGCAACCTTATACCATATTGATATTATCAGTGACTATAAGGGTCTCAGACTCTGGGCACCCGAAATACTAAAAAAATATATCATTGGGATAATGCCCTTATTGCATCAATGACCCATAGATGTTATAGCCACATTTACAGACAGTTGTAGAATTGATGTTTGAACAGTGCTAACTTAGTTTAACAGTGCTTAACGTTTGGCATTGGCATTGGCAGAGGAAGCGCGGCGGATAGCGTTGGGGACAATGCCAAAAGTTAAGCACTGTTAAACTAAGTTAGCACTGTTCAAACATCAATTCTACAACTGTTTGTAAATGTGGCTATAACATCTATGGGTCATTGATGCAATAAGGGCATTATCCCAATGATATATTTTTTGAGTTCTGTGCGGTGATTGCAGGAGACATGGGCATGTCCCCAACAGTTACTACATAACTTTTGCACCTACTGTGCATTGGATTTTGCTCCTAATGGATGGTATGGGCAAAACCCTTGCTGCATTTTAGTAAAAAAGCCTTAAGTGATTAAAAATGCTAACACAAACATAAAGGTAAACACTTTGGTACCCTTCTACTAAAGTACATTAAGCAGTTAACGCACATCTTAGCGCACAGTAAGTGTTAGCACAGGACTGTGGTAACTGTTACCGTGCAGGGATGCCAGTTACAGAAATATACAAACAGAGAAAATGGCAGTGGATAAAGACCATATGGCTTAACCGGTCTGCCAATCCATAATCCCTTCCTCTCCCTCAGAGATCTTCTGTATTTGTCCCATGTGTTCTTGAATTCAGATACAGTTCTCATCTCCACACCTCCACGGGGAGACTGTTCCATGCATTCACCACCCTTTCCATAAATAAATATTTCCTTAGATTACTCCTGAGTCTATCCTCATTCACCTTCATCTTATGATCTCTCATCCCAGAACTTTCTTTGAACTGGAAGAGGACCATTTCTTGTGTACTTTTTTCCAACGCATTGGTATTGAGATCTTTAAACCTGTCCCCATAAGCTTTATGAGGAATGGCACTGACCATTTTAGTAGTCGCCCTCTGGACTGACTTCATCCTGTTTATATGTTTTTGAAGATGTGATTTCCAGAAACACACACAATACTCCAAATGAGGTCTCACTTTAGAAAGATATTACCACCTGCTTTTTCCTGTTGGTCATTCCTCTCCCTATGCATCGCAGGGTCCTGGCTTTTGTCATTGTCTTTTCTATTTGTTTGGCTATTTTAAGATTCCCACGGTAACTACACATGTATGTCTGTATTGTATGTATATATTTATTTATGTTTTTCTATACTGCCTTTTCCAGGAATCAAGGCGGTTTACAATGAAGAATAACATAATAGGTTTACATAAAACTTCTAAATATCATGTGATGGGGTGAGTTAGGGCAGAAAGTAGGCATGGAGTGCACACTGAGGTTAGTGTGGGGCAGGGCCGGCCCGTCTATTGAGCAAGAATGTTGCTTGCACAGGGCCCCGCATTTCAGGGGGCCCTGCGCAAACAACATTCTGCATCAGCCCAGGTAAATTAAAAAAAAAACAAAAACTGGCTGCTGCTGTTGCTGCCACTGCTGCCATGGCAGCCTCAGAATCAAGTGCCCGTGGGCCCCCCCCTGCCCAGCAGAGCCCTCCCTGCAGCATCAGTTCCCTCAGCACCGGATTTCAGAGCCGCGAAGGGAGAGTTTCTCTCTCGCGGCTCTGTTAAGCCCACCGGCACTGATGGGAAACAGGCATGGTTTGGTGTTTAAAGAACAGATAAGCTTTTTGCAGGCTCCTTTGCAGCAGATTAAACGCACAGACTGTTATTGGTTACATGGGGGAAGATTTTTTTTTTTTACTGTTTCCTGAACTCCTGATAGCTTCTTGTTATTGATGGATGAGTTTTTATTGCTTGTTGAGGAGGTTTCTGTGCAGTTTAGTGTCTTTCTGGTTGTGGGGGATTTTAATGTTCATTTTGATACCTTGCTTTTACCATTTTAGTAAATAAAAAAAACAAAGTCAAAACATAATATCTGTGAATTTGTTTACAGGAGAAGCAATATTCTCACAGTTATCATTTTTCTGTCGGGATCCGCCATTTCAGTGGCAGCTGGCTTCTGGAATGCAGGATGTTTGTTTTTTTTCATTATTTTAATTCCTCCACTCATGAGGGTGGTCATTGGTTGGCCTTTGTTTTTATGAAGTCCAACTTGTGGTGAGAGCAGTTGCAGATTACTGATGCATAGGCCCATGTAGTGCCATGATCCAATCATAGGGTTGTTTGGTTTGAGGTTTGGTTACCTCAGAACAGGTTGGTTGGAGGACCAATAGAAGAGCTGTGCAACCTAAAGTCTCCCCTTCTCAGCAGAGTTTGTCTGAACCTTTGGAAGGTTGGGATAGTGGGGGAAGCTCATTGGATGATTTAGTGGTTGAATGGAATGATTGGTGGAGTAGTATATATGATTGGTTGACTCCTGAGTGGATGGTTAATATGTTATCAAGTCACATTTTTGCGTCCCACTGGTATACTGGGGACTTATGCTCTTTGAAATAGGAATTCAGATGGCTGGAATAGAAGTGGCGACACTCCAAGCTGTTAACTGACCATGTGGCATGGAAGCTCAAGGCCACATTCTATCGGTCTAGTCTGCAGAAAGCTAAAAGTAATTATTTTGTAAATGTAATCCAGGTGTACATGAATCAGTCGGGCAAATTATTTTCTGTGATTAAGAGATTGACCTGTCAACCAAAAGGGGGTATTGTCCCCATTGTTGTCAAGTGAGGAGTTTGCATGTAGATTGTTCAGCAGAGAATGGTGTGCTGTGTGGGGACAGAGGGGGGCAGTCTTCCCTGGAGGCCCGGTATATTTCGGAACCTACATGGACTGAGTTTCTTGAAGTGACTCCTGAGGAGGTGGAGCAGTTGGTGAGCCAAATGTATAATGTATAATGTATACTTTGGACAAGTTCCTGGAGGAAAGGTCCATAAACCATTATTAAAAGGGACTCAGGATATCACTGCTTGACCCAATAGAAGCATTGAGGAACCTGTGTCTTTTGGGGAGACTGCTAGGTACTTATGACCTAGATTGGCCACTGCTCTTTAATCCCCTATCTCCACCCTCGATACTTACGCCTTTCCCAACCTCAAATTCTTTCCTTTGACTCTCATTCCTTCATCACCCCCATCTCTTCCCTCTCTCTCTCTTATCTCCTCCTAGTATCAATCCCCTTTCTTCTGCCTGTAACTCACTACTCAACCCCATTTTCCCTCTTTCATATCCTCTTCACCCCATTTATACATACTCCAATTAATCCCCTTCACTGATCTGTCCCCTTTCTCCATCACTCTTCTCTTCCACAGTCCATCCAGGTCCTCACAACATTCTCTACATCTCCCTCCCTTCAGACATGCCCTCCTCATACCCCCTATACAGGCCCCCTCCTCTCTTATCTCCTCCATCCTTCCAGATGCTCGTCTCTTCTTCTGATCCTTCTAGAAACTCCAACCCTTTCTCAATGCCTCCCTCCCTCCGAAATCTCTCCTTTTATCTCTTTCTTCCTCCACTCTTCCCATATCTCCACATTCTTTCCTCTAGAGCTGGCAGCAGCTGACCCAGCAAAGATAGTCACTTACCTATGTTGTCCTCTGACTCAGCCTTCCACCCAGGCCATCAGCAGAGCAGTATTAATCACATATCATCTTCTACTGCCACTGAGTCAGTCTCTTAGTAGGAGATGCATGGATCATATGCACTGGTGAGATTGGGCCGGTTAGATCTGGTTCGCACAAACCGGTTCCTGCCATGACCTGCATTTGCTGAACCCAGCGGAACACAGCATAGAAACACTGGCACTGCAATGGTGCAAATCCCCCTGCCTGACAATGATGCCTTACCTTCCATTGTAATCAAACAATATACACTACGGTCATTAACAGAGCTGCAATCAAACACACTGAAAAATAATAAACACATCTCTACCAACTAACCTTCCGTAGTAATAAATTCTTCTACATTAGTATATATCCTTAAAAATGGAAAAGCAAACCTCAGAACACCTCCCACAGTTCACACAAAAGTGAGCTCAGGTGTACAATTGAGGAGAAATACATCAATGGTTTGCTAATCCACCAAAAATATCAAAACAACAGAAGTCATACATATCACCATAAGACACTGATGTTCACAAAATACTCAATGCATATCCACAAAGGACATAGTCTTCACAAAACGATCACGATGTTACATAAACATGTTTAATGCACAAAAAACAGAGACTTAGCTTGTAGAACTCCTGGTGTTGAATAAAGCGAGCAAATCCAAAACCCGCCGCCCGCCAGAATGTTCCTCCTAAGTTTCGCTTCCGCTGCTTCAGGGGAAAATGATTCTAAAATAAAGACATACCACAATGCTTTACATTACTACTACTACCCTTAGGAGAATACCACTACAAAACCTTCTGACAATACAAATCAGAAGATCTCCTACCTGGCCGTCTTCAACAAGTAACCTGGCCAAACAAGGCCGTTTTCAACTGACAAAGCTCCTGACCATGATATCACCTCAGCATACCATTCAAAACTTCCCATGCCATACACCTGCATTAAAACACCACACAAACTCCTCCCACTTCTCATCTCTTCCAATCAATTGGCTAGCTCTAAACACAAACTCCCCAATCTACACTTGAGTTCAGACCTTCAGGTGTCACAGTCCCAAGTTGGAAAATCCATCATTGTTCCCTATAAAGCAAATGCTGTTCACGCGTTCTCCCCCTGGAACCTACACAAATCCGTTCCAAACAGAAGAACTGCAAATCCACAAAAATATGTCCCTTTATGTGACAATCCTCAACCAAAGGTGCTTCACGCCGTTTGCAATTTAAACAGCTCTTGTGCTCTCCAATCCGAACCCGAAATGGGCGGATCATTTTACCAATATATAACAAGCGACATGGATAGAAGATCCCATACACCACATAATCTGAATCACAGGAAGTCACTGACCGTAAAAAATATGCCCTGTCTTTATAGGTAAAACGATCCATTTCCCATGCAACTACACATGTGAGACAATGCCCACATTTAACATGCCCCGGCTGATTCACGACCCCCGTGCTGGCTGTAGGCAACACTGAAGGACTCAAAATCTCCTTGAGGTTTAAATTGCGCCACCAAACACAATGAAGGCATTTAGACTCAAGTCCGGGTACTCTGCGTAATACATTAGCATGTTGCCGCACAATCCCCTGGATACAATTACTGAATTTAGAAAACCGAGAAATTAAATTAACACAATCATCTTCCTGCCGTTCCCTTTATCTCGGAGATAACAACCAACTCCTGTCATTGTGCAACACCCTCTTATAAGCTTTATTCACCACATGCTCAGGATACCCACGGTCCAAAAAATCCTGACAGAGGGACCTAGCCTGAATCTTAAAATCCATCAAGGACGAGCAATAACGCCTATACCTGATGTATTGAGAGAAAGGCAGCCCTTTAAGGAGATTCAATGGGTGAGCACTAGAAAAATGCAAAAAGGTATTTTGATCTGTTACTTTCTTATGCACCGACATACCCCAACCACCCGGTTGTCGAGACACCAAGACATCCAAAAAAACAATAGCGTTGGAATCACAATTCATAGTGAACTGAATATGGGATCAAGCGTATTTAACCAATTATGGAACAACAACAAAGAAGCCGTAGAACCCTCACACAACACAAAAATGTCATCTCGGGTTCAGATTGGAGAACACAAGTGCCGTTTACATTGCAAACAGTGTGAAGCACCTTTGGTTGAGCATTATCTCACGAAGGGACATATTTTTGTGGATTTGCAGTGCTTCTGTTTGGAATGGATTTGTGTAGGTTCCAGGGGGAGAATGTGTGAACAGCATTTGCTTTATAGGGAAAAATGGTGGATTTTCCAACTTGGGACTGTGACACCTGAAGGTTTGAATTTAGGTGTGGATTGGAGAGTTTGTGTTTAGAGGTAGCCAGTTGATTGGAAGAGATGAGAAGTGGGAGGAGTTTGTGTGGTGTTTTAATGTAGGTGTATGGCATGGGAAGTTTTGAATGGCATGCTGAAGTGATATCGTGGTCGGGAGCTTTGTCGGTTGAAAACGGCCTTGTTTGGCCAGGTTACTTGTTGAAGACAGCCAGGTAGGAGGTCTTCTGTTTTGCATTGTCAGAAGGTTTTGTAGTGGTATTCTCCTAAGGGTAGTAGTAGTAATGTAAAGCATTGTGGTATGTCTTTATTTTAGAATCATTTTCTCCTGAAACAGCGGAAGCGAAACGCAAGAGGAACATTCCGGCGGGCATCGGGTTTTGAATTTGCTCGCTTTATTCAACACCAGGAGTTCTACAAGCTAAGACTCTGTTTTTTGTGCATTACACATGTTTATATAACATCGTGATAGTTTTGTGAAGACTATGGGGTATGTTTACTAAAGTTTCTTAAAATGCGCGCCGCGTTAGTCTGCAGGATGCCATATAAGGAGTGGGTGGTCCGGTCAAAAATAGCAAAACGGGATTAGGGTGCATGCTCTTGTGCGCAGCGTGCTCTTGTGCGCCGCGCACATTAGCGCACAAGTAACGCGCGCGGGAAGCATAAGCAGGCGCACTGATGTGCAAACAGAGGAACAGGTCTGTAGTACAATGGTGAAGACACTGACAGATGGTGCAGGGGTCATGGGTTTAATCCCCCACTGTGCCCAATGAATAAGGCTGGCTGAGGCACTACCATTTATGTGTAATAATGCATTATGAGGCATTTTAATTACTGCTGCTAGCAAACGCACTCTCTCAAAGCGCTGTAACATAAGGTGCTGCATAAGGCACCCCATAAGGTACCCCAGAGGGCACATTTTAAAGTGCACTGTCTGCCACGGCACCCTACAATGTTGCTTAAAGGGTGGCCTATAGGGCACCATATAGGGTGCCCTATGAGGCACGGCAAGGTCATAGCACTGTTTTTGATGGCAGCACTGTGCATTTAAACGCATGGAAATCTTAAGTAGGTGCACTGACATGCAAGGAGGAACAGCAGTGTAGCACAATGGTTAAGGCACTGACTGATGATACAGGAGTCATGAGTTCAGTCTCCAGTGTGCCTAATACTTAAGGCTGGCTGAGCCATCAGCTTTGACATGTAAGTATTGTGTCCTGCTGCACTTTATTTGTATTTTATTAATTGCTGCCAGCAAACACACCCTCACGTGCCGTAACCTAAGGTGCCGCATAAGGCACCCTATAAGGCACTCCATAGGGCACATTATAAAGTGCACTGTCTGCCACGGCACCCTATAATGTCCCCTATAGGGCACCCTATCAGTCGCTCCATAAGATACTGTATAGTGCACCTTATATGGACAGTAACCATAAGGTGCCCTATAGGGCGCCCTATAAAGCGGCCTCTGAGGCACCTTATGGGTACAGTACGCTGAGGGTGTTTTTGCTGGCAGCAATAATGTACATTAAAAATAGATAATGCTTTGGACAGCCCTATCAAATAACCCCACTGTGGGTTTGAACCCATGACCTCTGGCCCTACTGGTAGTGAAGTAACCAGTGGGCTACAACTCTATAGCTGCTAGCAAACCCCTGGCTGGCTGCAGAAGGACTGCAAGTCACCACACAAACAGTCTGCTGTGGTCACCAGGATAGGGTTAACCCACCCATACCCATGATGCACTGCACATGCAAATCAGCAGTCTACAGATGATCACAAGATGGGGTATGCACCCCCACAGCACCTCGGCCTGGTAGGGGGAACTGACCGTGTGTGGTACTGGCACAGAGTAGCTACACGAAGAGGAAACAGTGAGGCAAGAGATTGGATGAACACATGCCTGGTTTGCCTTAGTTTTATTTATTTTAATTTATTTTAAATTATTTTAATGTGTTTATCTATGTTTATTGTTATTTTTACATATATTGTTTGTTTTTTAAGTGTATCCCCCTGAGGAAGGCTTCGGCCGTAACGCGTAGGGGACCACCAATAAAGGCACCTGTGTTCATCCAATCTCTTGCCTCACTGTTTCCTGTTGGATCAGCAAGAGCTCTCTGCTCTCTTTGTGCCTGACAGAGTAGCTACACACCATCACATTGTGCAGGTACTGCATCACCCTGAGGGTGAGGTGGGGCGCACAGCACCAGGTCCACAGCAGAGATAGTCCATGCTGCAGGTCCCCAGCAGTGCTAATGTGTGCGATAGATAGTTTCTGCAGACACACCTTGGATATATCTGTATGTCTCAGTCAGGTGTAGGCCCTATGGACCCCGAGGAGGATTATGTACCACCACCCTCCTCCTCCTCCAGGGCTGAGGGTGGTAAACAGGGTCTCCCACCAACAGATCCACATTCTACCTCCTTGCAATGGTGGCAGTAGAGGGGACAATCAACCCCAGTCCTGCTGGGGAACAGACACCCTACAGGGCAGTCAATGCAGCTCTGCACACATCCATAACGCAATAGCAGACAGACATTAGGCCCAGATATGCTAAGCTGCACCCCACCACTATCTGATATTCTCCTGCAGCAAGCCTTCAGCCGCTGCACCCTGCAAGGCGCTCCATCAAGACACATACCAGCTGCAGACAGTCTGCTAGCTAGTCCATAGTGCATGTTCCTGGTGGAAATGTGTGCAGCCAGAACTGGGATGTCATCATACACTACAAGCAGATAAGTCAGTGACTGGGCCCCAAAAAGAAACCCATAAATATCACATGGGAGAAATACTATATAGCACTATGGGGGTGCCTAGCCATGCTGTCGTCACTGCACAGTCAGGGTGAGAGTGATCTCCCAGCAGGACATGCTGAGGCCACCCTGTCTGTCCGGGCTATACCCATGGTACCTTGCTCCTCATTATGCACATTGGAAGCCCAATACTGGCAACATTGCTGGCAGTGTGGGCTGTGGAGGGTGTTTGCAGCCACCACACACTGGATAGACAGACACACACTCCCACACCTATGCCAGCATTGTGCTATTTTAGAGGAGTTTAGCAGCCCTGGCCACCACACCAGTCCTGGGCACAGTGCAGGCATGGATATTGTACGCAATACTGTTGGGGGTCACTCCCCAGGGTGGTAAACACTGTCAGAGACCAGACCTGAAGCACACTCCACAGACATCAGAAAGGTTGCTATGATGGAGCTCAATCAGCAAACTGTGCTTAACGTAGGAATTGCTATCTGCCAGTAATCATAGCAAACGTTTGATAGCTGTGTACTGTATTCCCAGGTGTAGGGTGGCATTGCTAAGGTATGCAAGTGCTAGTATTGGGAGATGCACGCAGGGCCCAATGTCCTGCCTCTCCAGGAGGCATTGGCTAATGGAGCCTGTGGGTGTGGGTGTGTCTGCCCCTGTTGGCTGCTGGTTTACGGCAGAGGTTCCCAACTCCAGTCCTGTGGTGCCAAACACTGTTCGAGTTTTCATGCTGTCCCTCATGAATATGCATGAGATACATCTGCATACCATGGGGGTGGTGCATAGATATGCAGCACAGGCATCTTTATTAGAGGCAGCATGGAATCTGAATGGTGTTTGGCCCTCCAGGACTGCATTTGGGAGACTCTGCTCTAGGTAATGCGCCTGTTTATGGTGTCTTTGCTCTGTAGGGTAAAATGTAGGTGTTTTGGGCATGTTTACGTCATCTGCACTAAACGTTCTGTCTGTATTAGCACATTGTAGTAGTGGGTAAAATATGGGGACTGGGTTGGCAGGCACCATAGCTGGGGCTTGAACCTGTTACCTTCTGCCTCCAAACACACTGGTTGTGTGCACTGCACCACTGTGTTGCCACAGAGACAGTGCATTCCCTGATGATACCATGACTGTTTGTCCGGCAGGGCCTGTCTGTTGCAGTGCATGGCACCCACCTACACAGGGCTAGGCCATGGTCTGCTCTGGGCAGCTGCCACTGCCCCCTCCACCACCAGTACCCCTCTGCCACCATGCTGACATGGCCTTCTATTGGAGACAGCATTAAACCTGAATGATTTGTGGCCCTCCAGGACTGCATTTGGGGGACTCTGCTCTAGGTAATGCGCATGTTTCTGGTGTCTGTGCTCGGTGGGGTAAAATATAGGCGTTTGAACCATGCGTATGTTCTCTGCAATAAAGGTTTGTCCTTACTATCACGGTTTAGTAGCAGGTAAAATATGGGGACTGGATTGACAGTAGCCCCAGCTGGGACTTGAACTTGTGACTTTCTGCTCCTGAACACACTGGCTGTGTTCACCGCACCACATTGTGCTCACAGAGACAGTGCAGTCCCTGGAGATACCATGGTTGTTTGTCAGACAGAGCCTGTCTGTTGCAGTGCATGGCACCCACCTACACAGGGCTAGGCCATGGTCAGCTCTGGGCAGCTGCCACTGCCCCCCTCCACCACCAGTACCCCTCTGCCACCATGCTGACATGCCCTTCTGCTGGTGGTGCTGGTGGTGTGCAGTCTCAAGCCATCCAGTGTGCAGGTAGGCGGCTGCCTATGGTGCGTGTTCTGGGGTAGGGGTGCCTGCATAGGCGTCCACGCTTCCCCCCAACACCGCCTGCCAATGTTCTGTGCCCTTGGGGGTACCTGCTGGGTACTATCCCCTGTGACACTGTGATAGACACTATTGTGCCCATGTTGGGCCCTCATCAGTTGCTGTCTGGCTGCTTTTCAGTTTCAGCATTCCTAAGTGCCATCTAGGCATCTGCCTAGTCCGCACTGTGCCCCAGCTGCACCACAGCATGTGCCGCCTGCAGCCCTCTGTATCCCCTTTCCCAGCATCTGTCCAGTTGCCCATTTCGACATGCCCGCCCTGCTGTTGTGGAATATGTGCATGCCATAGGTAACCTGTCCATTGGAGGGGGAAACCCTGATCTGTGCTATTTCACTGTGGGATCATTCACCTTGTACGGGGACGGAGCATAGACCCTTCCAAAATTCATATTTATTTTTTGGGGCTTTCTTGGGAGTGTGTTTTGATGTTTCCCATTACTATCACTATTGCCCAGCTTGATTATGATTTTTTTTTATTTTGTTGGGGTCCTTTTCAATGTTTATTTGTACTTTTGTTCTGTGCACATGTATCACACTTATCACTTTTTGTAGGTTTCCCTGGTTTTGCTGTACATTGCTGACAGAAATGGTTTCTCTTCCCTTTAAATCGGCTCTAACGCGAGGTTTTCACTTGCGTTATTTTTGGCCTCGAATTACACCTCGTTAGTATGCGGAGAGCCTCTCCCCTCCCACTCTCCACCCATTGACCCCTTCTCTCCGCCCCTGGGGAGCCTTCCTCCGCCCTCCGGGAGCCTTTCCCCACCTTCAGCGCTCGTTTGCGCCGCTGCGCGCGTAAGCACGCACTAGAGCGCATTTTTGTCTCGTAAAGCATCATTAGCGTGCGCTAAGGTACCTTAGCGTGCACTAATTGCGCGGCGCGCACGTTAAGAAAGTTTAGTAAACATACCCCTATTTCCTTTGTGGATATGCGTTGAGAATTTTGTGAACATCAGTGTCTTATGGTGATATGTATGACTTCTGTTATTTTGATATTTTTGGTGGATTAGCAAACCATTGATGTATTTCTCCTCATTTGTACACCTGAGCTCACTTTTGTGTGAACTGTGGGAGGTGTTGGAGGGTTCTAAGGTTTGCTTTTCCATTTTTAAGGATATATCTTAATGTAGATGAATTTATTACTATGGAAGTTTAGTTGGTAGAGTTGTGTTTATTATTTTTCAATGTGACAATGATGCCTGACAATGTTAGGCATCATGGGATTGTGGCATCAGGAGAAGCCCCTGATGCTGTAAAAAACATCGTCAGGCGGGGATCGGGCCACAGGGCAATAGCCAGGATGCTGCACCTCAGTGGAGGGCAGCGGCCCAAGTGTATGGCTGCTATAATGCCTCAACACAAGATGCAGCAACCTACCAATGACGCACGTGGGAGGGCTGGGACCGAACTGGTTTTTAGTCTGTTTGGATACCACCATTGATCTTATGGCTCATAATACAAGACTGGTCTTGAAGCTGCAGAAGATGATGTGAGATTAAGCACTGTTCCCACTGCTGGCTCAGATGGGACAATGAAGAGGATATATGGGATGGCAGGGTTACACTGCATGTCATCAAATCAGCCAGGAAATGACAGAACATGTAAGGGGGGCTAGGACCAAAGGTTTATATTGCAGGTTTGGGGATGGGATCCAATTTGTGCAGATAGCTGAAGGCAAAAAGTACTCATACTCTGTACCAGTGCATAATGCCAGAAGAAAACCCTGCATATTATTATATATGTTCACATAACATTAATGATTTTGGTGCCCCTTGAATCAGGTATCTGAGGAAAGGACTCTGTTCACACTACCCTATTTCCATCCTAAATTAATTTAAGTAAAATTAAAAATGAAAATTATTGATAAAGTCACTAAACCCACCTTTAAAAGCTTAAAAATATGCTAGTATTTAAAGAAGCATGAACCTCTGAATGAAGGAATGGGAAATACGTACTGAAGATTAAAAAGATACATACAAATATCATCTTAAAAATAATTTTGGTAATGTTGACTATTCACAGAAAGCCATTAATGGTAACATTTCTATACAGAGCACATAAGCCACTGGAATTTGCTGTTTTCAGAGCCTTTCAACATTTTCAAAGAAAAATAGACTAAAATAAGAGAATGTTTTGCAAAAAAATTCAAAAATCGTGATTTCAAATGGTTTTGTAATTTTGTACAAAATTTGTCAAACTGAAGTGTTTTAAAATTTTCACTTTTCTGTGAAATGTTTTGCACCATTCTGCTTGGGGGTAGAAAATCTCTAGTGAATGCTTTGTCTGACTGTTTCACAGTGAAACAGTTGAGAAAAATAAGCAAGCCAGGGTTTTAACTCCATGCATTAACTATTCTCAGGATTAGATAACCCAGAAGCAGATAAAGAAGGAACAAGAGCACTGGAAAGGATTATGTAAAAAATAAGTGAAGTGGTAGTGTGACAGATGTATTTAGTATTTCAGGAATCAAATAAAGTAGGGGAGGGGGTTCCTTAAGATTGAGATAAGGTACAGATTGTCCTTATATTCAAATATTTAACTATAACTTGACTACTATAGACTAGATAGTTTAATGCCTTTTTTTTTTATTTATTATTAGTATTTAGATCACGCCTTTCCAGTAGAAGAACAAGGTGAGTTACATTCAGGTACAGTTTGCATTTGTAACATATTAAAAGGATTGTAATAGAGGAATCAAAAAATAGTACAGAAGACTGAGACTCATATTGAAAAGTGCTTTTATAGAATGAAATATAACAGATAGCTAAAATAGTTGACAAATGAGTGTTCAACCAATTTCAAGACTTTTTGAACATACATTCTATTTTTGGACTACTTTTAGAATGGTTTTAGAAGGGGGTACACTAGATGCACTCTATTGCCAGATAGAAGTAGGGTAATGCTAGTGTTGTTGTCTGATTGATGAAACACTGACATAATGTCAACTTTCCAACAATGGACTTTCATAACAGCTTTAGAATCATAAGAACCTCAATCAGCTAGGTGGAAAAACAAGAACATTTCTCTATGCCCACCAGATAATCAATAAGAAGCACTGTTGTGTCAAGACTGTATATTCCAAGAGGTGAAGGAGATTTGGGTGTTACAGACAGCACATAAAAGGCAACTTTGAAAGCCACTTCCCTGAATAAACTGTGATTTATCTTGGTAGATTGTCTTTTGTGAAAATTACCTGCCTCTGCCCAGGTAAAATTACTTGTAAGCTTCCATAGTAACCATGCTTTCAGAAGGTTAAAAAGGCACTTTTCTATGTGTAGTCTGGGAGAGGAAAACAGCTTAGCATGAGTACATGAGATTTTGAAAAGTATATGCAATATTTTATCCCCCCTCACCTTAGCTGCCTGCACAAGCAGCAAGTGAAAGTAAACAGGCACTTTTACACACACATTTTATGGTAGGATATTTTCAAAGAAATTGCCAAGTCGTTTCTCTTTAATAAGCAAATACTGCACACAATAAAAGTAGCTGTGTACTTTGCAGCTAGTCAGATGATTTGATAGTGTTTAACATTTATGTGAAGGATGTGAAGATCAGAATTGAGGGATCGAGGTCAGGATGCACTCAATACTGATGATACTTTAGGAACAGCTCTGCTAAAACGAGGTGTTTCTAAAATTCACATCCACATGCAGTGGGAGCTGCCATTTCAGAAATATGCACGTGGGAAAAATTAATGGCAGAAACCCAGCAACTTACATATGTAAGTGCCGGCATTGCAAAACAGACACGTGTAAACGTTTGGCACTTACAATTGTATCTGGGCTATATTGCAAACCTAGACTTGCAGATCCTCTTAATTAATTCAGAGGACTCTATCCTGACCCCCTTTCAATTTGAAGGGAGAAATAAACATTGGAGCATTAAAGGGGATATTCTCTTTACTCCCTCCTGGAAAGAGATGTCCAAAGAGAACCATTTTAAAATCCCTATTTAAGTCATGCAGCAGGTGCAAATCTGAATGTGGACAATTTTGGGCTCACACATGCATTCCCTATATGAAATTGGGAATGCATGTGTAGATTTCTGCTGCCCTCAGACCATGTTCAGTCCACGTCCTGCAAAACTTCAGTATATTAAGTACATCCATGTGTAAAACTGTATCCTTGTTAAAATGACTATTTACTGTAAAGCTGGATGCAATTTCCATGTGTCAAGCCCTGATTTTACATATGGCCATTGCAAATAAGGCTTCCAAATTTAGGCCAGCATTCTATCCCATGAATAGCGGGGTTGGATGTGTGGGCCGAACGTCCAACCCTCGGTCAGATGCTGGCCCCAATTCTGCCGCCAGTGTTCCCCACACATACAGTGTGTCTGTGTGGGGAGTGCTGTATGTGGGTGGGTGGGCGGAGGAGGAGCAGGGCAGTGGCCAGCTGCCAGGACGTTCAAGGCCTATTTAGGACAGGGCCCTAAACATCCACTGGCACACAGCTGCACACCTGACTTATTCCACCCCAAAGTTTGAAAGTCTCAGGTGCCTCCCACGTCATGTACTGCATACCCCCGCACCACTATCCTGTGGCCACGCTGTGCTCCTGCAGCCATGATCCTGCCCACAGCAGTTACTGGGGATGGCTGGAAAGTGGGCTGCAGGAGCAAATGCATGCCATGGCATTCTGAGCTATCCTGTGGACAGCTCGTTGCTATGGTGCCAGGGTGCCACTGCTCCCTCACACCAGCAGTGGTGTTCTGGCATCAGGACGGGCAGCTCCCTGTGCGTTGATCTGCTCAGCATACAGGGTGCACCCACATGTCTATGCCCCCGATTCTGCCATCACAGGTATGTCTGGGGCACACGGTGGCAGAATTGGGTACATCTCCAGCACATCCAGGTTTTGGCCAGACATGCCGAAAGCAGAATCAGTCTCTTAATGTTTAACGTTTACATGAACTTGCCAGATAGCATGTTCCCAAGAAAACTTGCATCAAGGTAGTTTGTAATGCTAATAAAACCACAAATAGTACAACTAGATCAACAACTCAATAGGAAAAAAAAAGAGTATGCTCTGTGCTGATGAGGCAGGGGGGTGGGGGTCTATCCCAAAATCAATACCATGAAAGCTTGCTGTAAGCACCAGGTTTTCAGCTCAGACTTAAATTTACGTTGAAAAAACTTGATATGCAGGGAAAGGGATAACTGGCTCCAAAACTGCCTCCATAAAGCCTCTACAGCAGTGGTTCTCAACCCAGCATTCGGGGCATAGGCTTCCAATCGGGTTTTCAGGATATCTACAATGAATATGCATGAGACAAAGTTGCATGCCAAGGAGGTAGTGCATGAAAATCTATCCCATGCATATTCATTGTAGTTATCCTGAAAACCTGACTGGCTTGGTGTGCCCCAGGAAGATGTATTAGAACTATTTGATAAACGGAAGAGTAGCAAATCAACCGGACCAGATGGTATACATCCAAGGGTGTTGAAAGAACTGAAATATGAGATTGCAGACCTACTATTACTAATCTGTGAACTATCATTAAAATCATCGGTAATACCTGAAGAATGGAGGATGGCCAATATAGCACCAATTTTTAAAAGGGGTTCAAGGAGTGATCCGGGAAATTACAGACCAATGAGCCTGATGTCAGTACTGTGAAAAATGTTAGAAACCTTTATTAAGATCAAAATTTCTGAACATGTAGATAGTCATGATTTAATGGGAGACAACCAACATAGCTTTAGCCAGGGAAGGTCTTGTCTTACTCATCTGTTATATTTCTTTGAAGGTATAAATAAATAAACAGGTAGACAAAAGTGGGTCAGTCGATGTAGTATATCTGGATTTTCAGAAAGCCTTTGACAAGGTCCCTCATGAGAGACCCTTGGTGAAATTAAAGACATGAGGTAGGTGGCAGTGTATTATTGTGGATCAGGAACTGGTTAAAATGTAGAAAGCAGACAGTAGGGCTAAATGGCCAATTTTCACAATGGAGAAAGGTGAAGAGTGGAATACTGTATGCATTTGTGCTGGGTCTGCTGCTTTTTAACATATTCGTAAATGACCTGGAAATGGGAATAACAAGTGAGATAATCAAATTTGCAGATGACACAAAATTATTCAAAGTTGTTAAAACCCAAGAGGATTGTGAAAAACTGCAAGAGGACCTTGATAAATTGGAAAATTCAAATGGCAGATGAAATTTAATGTGGTCAAGTTTATCTATTTATTTTATTTATTTATTAACATTTTTTGTATACTGCTTTTCAAGTTTATCAAAGCAGTTCACAGAGAACAGAACATCATTACAATGAATGGTATAAGAACTCTTGACATTTAACAGTTTACAACTTTAAGAACTATTTACATTTAACAACTCTATAACTATGTACAGTGATACAGACTTTTGTTTGAGGGGGACAGTTGAGTGCTGAGTTCATTTCTGTGGTTGTGAATCCGATATGTTGTTGTAGTGGTTTTTGAAGAGGTAGGTTTTTAGGTATTTTCTGAAGTCGGCAATGTCTGTGATCTCTGTTAGGTTGGATGGGAGTGAATTCCAAAGTGTTGGTGAATAGTATTCAAATGCTCTGTGGAGTTCTCTTTGTGTGGAGTTCGGTGGTATGGAAGCTGTTGATAGAGTGTTTTGGTGGGGTTTCCTCCTTGAGCACATGTTTGAGCACATGTGTGGTACAAAATAGCACGCAAGCCTATGTAAACAACCGGAAACGCAAACTACAAATATGCAACCTGTAAATATGTATATACTGTTCAAATAATCTACTGTACAAATCTATTTACATCTTATGCAATGAAAATGTATAAATGATTACTGTGTGAAGTTTTCGATGTAAACCGCTACTGATCGCTGGAAGAAGTGGTATATAAATGTGACCAAATAAATTAATAAAATAAAAAAATTCTGATTATGTCATTTAGGCATTTGGCAGGCTGATTATTTGCTATCTTGTATGTCATCATTAAGGCTTTATATTCGATTCTGGCTCTGATAGGTAGCCAATGTAGATCTTTTAAGGTGGGGGTCATGTGCTCGTGTTTTTTTGATCCAGTAATCAATCTGGCGGCTGTATTTTGTGCCAGCTGCAGTGAGTGAGTTTTGCTCTTGGGTAGGCCGTGAAGTATCATATTGCTGTAGTCTAGCCCAAACTATGGTTACATGATACAATGTTTCACATTAGGAACCAGCACCCAGGAAAAAGATTTAGGCGTCATCATGGATAACACGTTGAAACCCTCTGCCCAGTGTGCGGTGGCAGCCAAGAAAGCAAATAGAATGCTAGGAATCATAAGGAAAGGAATGGAGAATAAAACAAAGGATATTATAATGCCTCTATATTGTTCCATGGTGTGACCGCACCTTGAATATTGTGTGCAATTGTAGTTGCCATATCTTAAAAAGGATATAGCGGAATTAGGAAAGATACAGAGAAGAGACACCAAAATGGTAAAGGGGATGGAAGGATACCCCTATGAGGAGAGGCTAAAAAGGTTAGGGCTCTTCAAACTGGAAAAGAGACGGCTGAGGGGAGATATGACAGAGCTCTATAAATTAATGAATGGAGTGGAATGGGTAAACGTAGATTGATTATTTACACCATCAATACATAGAAAGAATAGGGGACATGCAATGAAGCTCCTGTGTAACCCATCTAAGACTAATAAGAGAAAGCATCCTCATTATCGGAGGATGTAGTAAAAACTGTTAGTGTAGCTGGGTTTAAAAAAGGTTTGGACAAGTTCTTGGAGAAAAAAGCCATAAACAATTAATAAAGAGGACCCGGGAAATCCACTACTTGTCCCAATGCAAGCACTGAGGAACCTGTGTGTCTTGTGGGGAAACTGCTATGTACTTGTGACCTTGGAAACAGGATACTGGGGCTGATGGATCTTGGTCTGACCCAGTATGGCATATTTTATGTTCTTATTGGTTGAGAACCATTTCTCTACAGTATGCCTACAAACATACTTAATAGCATCAACAGGTCAAAATGCTTAAGAGGTGCTAGAGTGCAAATATACAGGGGTGGCCCATGTGTTCTTGCTGCTCTAGGCAGGCCTGATGTGCCATCCCTGACATCCAGCCTCTCATCGGAGCAGACCGGCGATCACCTCTTTGAAGCCGTGGCAGGCCTTAAAGTACATGCATGCACTTATGGCCTGCAGAGTGAGCAGGAGTAGCAGGACACAGGTGCATGGACATGCACGCTTTAAAGACTGTCGTTGCTTCAAAGAGGTGATCGCTGTGCCACCCATCATCCCCCGGTAAGAGGCTGGATGTCAGGTGTGACGCGGTGATGGTACACCATCAGATGGGGCTGGCACATTGGGACCGTTTAGGGCTGAGCCGCCAAACATAGTCTGCCTTCCTAGGGGACAGCTTAGTTTGTTTAATGAACAGGCCGGCCCTATGAATATAAGTGGACATAATATTTCCATCAGAAAACATAAACTAGCAATCCAAAGAACAGAACGAATGAGTCATACATAGTCCACCAGCACATGGAGAGAGAGAAGCAATAGAGTTTGTGAAAAAAAGGAAAAGCTCTTTAAGGTGCCTTTTTTATTAAAAACAGCTAATTGGTTAATGTGCATTTTAGCATGTGGTAACTGGCTGTGGTGAACGCTAACATATGGGCATGCCAGCTACCCACCTCTAAAACACCGGTTAATGGGCAATCATGCACTACTACAGAGACTGGGAGAGGTAGGGATGGAGAACAGGTATGGAGAACACATTGTGGTTAACATAGAAATTATTAGCAAGCACACACTGCCAATGTGGCAGTTAGCAAGGGTGCACCTAATGATACCTCTATGGGTAACAATGGGTGCACCTGCATTAATTGTGCTACAGATTAGTGTAGGAATTCACACGTTAGTTACCGGGAACATGCTTGTCAAGTCCCTGACAGTTACCATGGAGGCTGTGTATTTTGCATGCATTAAAAGTGCACGTTACGTGAACATCCTTATTGGGTTGTAATAAATGGGCCTCTAAATAACTGATCCAGCAAGGGGGGGATAGCAAGTGACAAAAGCACAGATATACTTATTTCAATGATCACAAGTAGATTAAAACCAGATACAGACTACTAGAGAGATTGATAATTGCAGCACAGGAAAGTAGACTATATACAAGAAGGTACACCACAACCACAAAAAAAAAAGTTGGAAAAATAAATATGTAGAATCTATTCTATCCTCTCATATTACTCATCAAGCAGCTTCTTTCCAACATAAGTTAATATACCTAATGTTATGGTTAACTGTAATATGACGTTAAATTTATCCCAGTTCATCAATACCTTCTATCTGTAATCTTGAGTTGAATGGAACCTCATCAAGTTTGTTGTAAAATCCCCAGGTTAGCTAAAGTTGATTGTAAACTGCTTCAACGTCATGATAAAGTGGTATAGAAAAGACATTAAGAGCCCGATTCAGGAAGGGTCCAGGCTTTCCAGATGTCCAGGAACAGGATGGGCCCAGTTCGTACCTGATTCTGCACTGCGGGAGCTAGACATTCCCACGGCTGCAGAATTGGGCACCGAGACGGCCCAGCAGTGCCCTGATTCTGAGATGCAGGACATCCACCTTGCACCCCGTCCAGCCCTTCCTATGCTCTTGCTGGTGTGCCGGTGCTGTGGTGTCCCATCGTTATGGCACCAGGACACCCAGAAGGAGCTCTGAATGCACGCCACAGAAACATACCTCCTGTCCCCGCTGCCCGATTCCCGGTGGGGCCTGCTAGGGCTGGGATTGCCAGGACAGAAGAGACCTCTCTGCAACTGATGCATGCCTTGGGGGGCTTCCGCTGCTTAATCCACCTCCAGGACCCTAACCGGCCCTGTACATCCTGCTGCCTTGGCCCGCCACCACTCTGCCCACTCTGCTCCCTCCCGCCCCCATCCGATCGCCTCGCACAGCGGCTCAGTGCGTGCAGGGCAAGAGTAAGGCAGCATAAGCTCCTTATGAATAGGAGGGCAGCACATCCTACCGGGATGTGCTGCCCCGCTATTCACATCTCTGAATCGGGCCCAATATAAATAAATTCTGCAGCACTAGCTACATTGGTCTACGAAGGCCTATTCTTTATTTTAATTTTTTTGTTTATGTAGATTTCGTAAATGTACATTCCACTTAATTTTGTAAATGTACATTCCACTTAAATAAAGGAAAACCTTTTAGGAAAACATAAAACAGACATGACAAAAAAGTCACTAGTTGAGGAAAAACATAAGGTTTAACCTTCATTACGGCGAGAAAAACGCCAATACTATCTCACCACAAATCATAAGGCATTTAGACTAACATGCCCATTACATAGGTGGTACAATAATACTGGACTACAATTCCTAACCACTCCAAAATAATCACTTCTGGCCTGATATTGAAAGGCATTTACCCAGTTTACAGAGCTGACTCTCCCAAACTAATGCTGCTATACACCTCGATGCTAACTGCTTAGCATCGGAGCATGTCGCGGGCATCCTGGGGTCTGCAACAGTAGCTAACCGGGTAGCCTCGATATTGCACTGCTACCCAGTTAGCTTCTGAGGGTAAAATATAGATGCAGCAAAAACTGGCCTATCTTTTACCCATAGGAGCTAACCGGGCAGCAGCTCATTATCACTGATGCACAGTTAACCTCTGCACTGTTGGAGTATGTGCAGCAAATCCGGATGTTCAATGCTGGGGCTGCATAAGATTCTGGCATTGAATATCCGAGTTTAAAGTTCAGTGTGCTGGAGGCTAGGAGCAGTACTTGCATCAAGCAGCTGGTGCGGAATATTGGGCCCTTCCTATCTAACAAAAACTTCTCTAAATGAGATATATCCTGAAACACAAAAGTGTCCCCTTCAATTTAATTATACATCTGCAGAGGAACCGAAGATAACAAGCTAATAGCTGAGACATTCAATCAGGGCATTTTTCTCTGAGAAGCTGTGTTGCTGCTTGTAACATCGGGAAATACAGTCAACTTCTGATCACAAAAGATCCTTATTTTTAAAGTAAGCTTTCAAAATCTTAAATTTAACTACATCAGAAGAAAAAGTAGCCAACAAAGTAGCACACCTAGAGATAATGTCTTTTGAATCTTCAAGGAAGGCAGATAGATTCTGAATCTCAGATGATTTAAGCACATCTAACCCCCCTTCCTTGGGGTTGACACTCTGAGACCTATTGAGAATAAAATATGCATTAAATATTGAACATCCTTAGACATTTTTAAGATTTGAAGAACATAATATTTCAGGGAAAAGCAAATGAGTACAAGGGAAGTTAAGAAATCTCAAATTCCTACCCTGGAGAGACTTCTCAAGTGCTTCCAAGTTTTGGTGTAAAAAAAAAGGGAATCCTTAATATAAGATACACTAACCTACTGGAGTCTCTGCACTTGAGAATCAATCCATTGTGAAGACTTATTGAGCAAAGACACATTTCTGTCCACATCTTGTAATTTAATCACTGTCTCTTGAGCAAAAGAAGAGAAGGACATTTCAGTAGAGGTGAACTTAGTGTCGATGGAACTAAGAGCTACCCAAAGGTCCTTTAAAGTGAATTCCTCACCCGAGGTGGAGGGAGGGGAAGGGGGAGAAGGGAGCTGTTAAGACTCCTTAGTATCCCAAGGCAAAATAGTTTTAGGAACCAAAATGCACAGTTTCTTCAGGCTCCCCAGCAAATGAGCCACTCCCTGCCAAAGCTGATAAAAGAAGGGGCTGAGGGTGGGAAGATGGGGTTCTGTCCACTGAGCTTAAAGAAGTTCCCTCTGAGGAAGCCTGAGCAGCTGGCACCACCACCACGTCTGTTCTAATGGTCCAACAGTCATTATGGTGCAGTCAAAGACTGTGGCTTCAATATTCCTTTGTTCCTCCTTTTCCCCATAAGGGGCCACTCATTTCAAATGTCCTCAAGACATGGATACTTCCAAGTGTTTGTGTCGGTGCTGTGAAGGGGCTCCAAAAGGTGTAACCTGCCCCTTCAGGCCACACCCTACAACTGAATAGTAGCAACGCTGGCTCTTAAGGACTCCTCAAACCCTCATAGTAATGTCACAGAAAGGGTGTCCTCGACGCCTGTACCATGGGAGATCACTTACTGCAGGTTCTTTCACCACTGCAGCTGCTGCCTCCGGGCTAATCCCAAGGGCCTCTAGACCCTTCACCACACAAAATGCAAATCTCTTCAGCTAGTAGGGGCAATGCTGGTTCTTATGGACTACTCAGGCCCTCAAAGTGATGACACAGGAAGGGTGTCCTTGGTGCCTGTACCATGGGAAATCACTCACCATGGGCTCTCTCACAATCAAAGCTGCTTCCTCCAGGCCACTCTCAAGGACCTCCAGACTCTCCACCACACAAAATGCAAGTTTCCCTGAAAAGGTCTATTTATAGAAAAGCACAATAAGATGGCATGGCTCATCCACGGGAAATGGTGGAAAAACAGTGTGGTAACAAAAATAGAGCAGGTATTAGAAATTGAGACATAGAAATGCCCCACTCCCAATGAAGTGATTAGGAGAGGGCACATAAAATGGCTGATCCCCCCCACCACCACTGGCTGGTCTCCCTGAGGTTGTGGGGAGAGAAAGAGGAGTTAGGTTGGGATGGTGAGAGAAGAATAGAGTATCGAGCAGAAAAGGTGAAAATGGGCAGGCACAGAGGATTATCTGCAGGTTCTTTGAGTCAGATGGAGCAGTTTCTCTTGGCGGGCAGGGACAGAGCTGGCAGTCTTTTCCCCATCTGCCCTCCCCATTGGGGCATACTGGAATATGTGGTTGACATAGGGTTAATGAAAAGGAGAGGGACAATAGGCAAGGATAAACCTTATCCCTGTCCATTGCTCCCTCCTCTTCACAACCCTCCCCCCCCCCCAGATTGCTACAGTTTTGAATGGTGGAGAAGAAGGATGTGACATCAGTCACCACATATTTGGCTTCCACAGTGACTTTGGGCGAATGAAGGTGTGAAGTTTAGACCATAGACTACTGCAACATGGATTTAACTGTGTGCTGATGGAGGGAGATCAGAAGGCACTATTAATGGTACAAAGATGCCCACTGTTTGGCCATTGGAGGATGAACTCCCTCCAGCACACCATTTGCTTTGTTGGAACTGTGTTTCTCTTTTTCTGGTGGCAGAGGTTGGATCCCTAACGGGAGGCTACAAATGTTTTAGCCACAACTATGGCCGTTATCATCATCTTCTGCTGTTGCTGGTGGGAGTTTAGGTCCCCACACTTAGGTTTGCAATGGCTTAGTTCTTCATCTTCCTCTGCTGATGGGTAAGGGTCACCTCTGGCAGACTGCAAAACTCTCTTTTAGTTGTGGGGCCTGATTTTCCTGCTATTACTGTTCTGCCCAAGCTCTTTCTGCCTCTGTTGTTATGCAAAAGTTTTGTTTGTGCAAGTGGCAACAAGCCTATGCATATGGACAGATGGACAAGCAGACAGATGGATGGACCTTCCACGATGAGTGCTATTGCTTGAGCAAAATGCACCTAAAAAGGAGCAAATAAAATGGAAAGAAAAAAAAAAGAAGAGAACTGGAAAATTGAACAGAAGAAAAGAATGTAGCAGAAAGTACAGAAATAGTTCCAGTTTTCTTAGGTACCAATGGACTGATTGAAAATAACTTCCAAGCTCATGTTGCAGGTCCTCCAACTTTGGGGCTAAGGGTGATCCATGAAGCCTACACAAGAGGTCAGGCGTCTGTGACAATTCAAACTATTCTCCACCAAAGTCTTTCCATTTCACAGCACACAAATAAAGAGTTCCCAGTGATTCCTCCTCCAATCTTAAGACATGGGAAAGCAACCCATGCAGGCGTAAGCACAGAGTGGGAGTGATATGCATAAAGATTCCAATTTAGGGGATAATTTTATAAGGAGCCATGTAAAGATACATACCATCAATGTATGTAACTTGACTAAACAAGACCCAACAAGGATGAGGTCAAAATCAAATGAACCAAAAAATACTGCCCACAAGAGGACTGTACAACAAAAGTATAAGTTCACTAAAAATATCAAAATACCACCAAAGGGGAAGGGCCTTCATAACAAGGCCAAGGGACTACTCTCACTGTTAGAATAACAATGAGCAATAAAAGTCATCAACCACTGCATCAATCATAGGTTTAATTCATCTTCACTCTATACACATTTATGTATAACCCTTACACACCATACAATATAAATTACAAAGATTCACATATCACGGCACCATTGAATTCAATGGGGCCGCGGCTCCAATATCGCACGGAGGCTTCTACCGCTGCTTTGTAAACATACCCCTGGCTTCTCAGAAAAATCACAACAACCCTGAATGCAAGGTATAAACTAGTTGCTAACAGGGCTAAAACCATCATATAAAATGATTTCAAAACAACAAAGGGTTCAGGAGGCAAGTTGACAATGTTTATAATATGCTCCAATATAGTTGCTTAGCTGTAGGCCAATTGTCAATAATCCCATTCAGAGAGGTTCTTCTCCTCTCTCTGTTAAAGTCCCATTTACCAACAGGCATGACAAAAGCAAGGTGCACACAAACAGCAGGGGTAAAGTAATGCTTTATTGTAGGAGAGCCCCAACGCGTTTCAGCAAACACCTTCTTCAGGGGGTGAAAGCCTCAAATTAAAAATACATAAATACAGAGCTACAATCATAATAAATAAAACAATGTGAACAATAAATGAATTAATAAGCAAAAAACATACATTAAAAAATTTAAAAAACTAAGAGATAAGAACACAAAGGCTGATAAAACCAATAAATATGACATCATCTAAAACTAAATAAAACAGAAATAAAAATAGTGGAGTGATGCTCGGTGAGATTGCCACAAAAAATGTGGGTCATAAGTATTGAATATAGAAGGAAAACAAACTTATGTATTAGAAAGCTTTAGAAAAAGATTGCAAACAACCTTTCTTGGCTAAAAAAATTTATACGTCCTTAGGGGGAATGAAAGTATAGGGATGAGGATGACAAAACAATAGTGATTGAAATAAAAAGATCAAACTGGAGGACTCACTCGTTTTTCTAATCACAGCTACCTAATCAATGCAGTTCTACGCTGTCACTGAAGATCCCACGATACAGACTATTATAATGTGAATTCTAAAAGTGCCACATCTAACAGCCCACTGTATTAATGGAAAGGACCTCTGAGAAGAGGAGAGGAGCTTATTGTTTATCAGTCCACCAGAGAACATATAAACTGAGCTGCGAGCTTAATAAAGAAACTTCCTGAAAGCTATGCACATTACTTGCCTCAATCAACAGGACCTTATGCTTCAGCATTGGCATTATAATGAAAGAACTTAAGGGGATAGCATTGGGCATTTAAACTAAACAGATTTTGTGCCACAAGGAGGGTTAAAGGGCACATCAAACCTTCACCCAACTTAAGTGGATTGCTTAAGATATTGACATGAGGAGTGCAACCGAAGCCTAATAACCAAAAATTAATAGTGGACTGTTCAAGAAAGCAAACAAATAAATATCTGGTTGCCTGGGTTACATTGAATGAAGGCAATACTTGATGAACAAATGCATGCTCGATTGAACACACCATGAGGAACGGACGAAGTACAGCGTAACTCTAAACATGCAAAACATAATACCAGGTTTTTAAATAAAACGTACTTGATTGTTTAGAAGCTCAGGAAATTTTTCAGAAGACACTTTCTAATCATGAGTCATGTAAATGTAACAATGTCGATTGCATTGAGACACAAGTAGCTACAAGAAAAGTCATTGCTTAGTGGCACAAATAGCAAAGTCATAGAAGGAAGGATTATATATCCTATTCTGTATCATAGACTGGAGCCATACTGTGCACCGGGTGAAGAGGGGTATTTAAGACTATAAAGACACATTGTGGAGAACTTCTGAAGTGCCAATGTTAGACGCATAAGCGTGAAAATGGAAACAAGAGGCATATTAAGGATCTTTCCTGAGTAAGTATAAGCATGTGCACATTAGATGATGGTAATCTATGGGTTTATATAGTATATATTTATCATGTGAAATGGCATCAGGTGATAATATCTAAATTGTGGAAGGGATGTGCTATTTTATCAATCTTTCAAGAGTTAAAACCAGGAATATAAATAAGGGTCCCTGTGTGTACACGATGCATGAATCAATGCATAAACAATAAATTAGTACATAAATAAGACTGCCAATGGGCGAATGAAAATGCAAAAAGGGGACCTAAAAACAATCTATGAAAAGCCCTATATGTATGAAAGAATCTGGAAGTGACGTTTTGTGTATTCGGTCATCCACAGACTAAAAAACAGGACTGTAGATAGGTCCCTATATATAAATGATACCTAAATGAATACATGAATTGACAATAAGTAAATCAATAAATAAGACTGTCAAAAGGGCAAATAAAATTGTGAAAAAAGTAAAAACTGTTAAAAACAGGGAACTAAAAGCAATCTATTAAGAGGCAAAACCATACTTAAAAAAATCGGAGCAATCCAAATACAAAGGTAGAAACAAAGCTTAAGTGTGGAATGCTAAGAAAAGGACTCCTATTCTCAAAGAATACATGAGAGAACCACTGTCAGGGTTGCCTTGAGACCATATATGTAAGAGGCATAGATGAATAAAAATGGTAAAAATGCCATGGAAGAGACAAGTGTGAAATATGTCATGTGCCTGCTAAAATCAGGGTAATAAATAAGGGTCCCTATCATAAATAAACAAATAAAAAGTGAATAGATATTAATAAATGGGAAATATTAAGACAGGGAAAATAAAACCTGTCTAATACTGGACGTACCATACAATAAATAGATATGTTAAAAAGGGGGGGGGGGATGTAATGCTTAAAACCACCTAAAGGTACTAACCAAGGCTGGCACAGGCATATGCGGTCAAGGTGCAGGGAAAACAATGTGGTCACAAAAATATTGAAAGATGTTGTTCAGGATTTAGACCATGAGGAGTTAAATTGGTTAGGGTGAAAATAAATCTCTGCTCTAATCTTAAAAGGATCATATTGATATCTCCTCCTCTGCAGAGGGAGTGTACTACTTTGAGTACTAAAAACTTCAAGTCAGATAGACTATGATGTTGGTCCTCCTAGTGAGATACCAATGGTGTGTCCACTATTTTCCTTCTAAGACAGCTTATATGTTCTATTATGCATGTCTTGATACATCATTTAGTTTTCCCCACATACTCATACAGTAAGTTGCAAGGACACATAATCAGATAGATGACTTGTTGGAACTCACAATTTGAAAACCCTTCCAGAAAGAACTTTTTATTAGTAAGAGGGTGAATAAAACTTTCTTTAGTGACAAGGGAGTTTTCACAGACTGAACAATGTCTGCATCAGAAATGTCCTTTCACTTTAGAAACAATTCTAGGCTTGGAGAGAGCAAATGTCACGAGAATATTGGTTTTATTCTGATTCTTCTTATGAGTTATAGTGAGCTGACGTGCCTGGAGTGAGGGAACTACAGAGAGTAGATACCACTCCTCTCCGAGAATCCTTGAGATATCCCTGGAGAATTTTGAACAAGTCAGGGAACAAACAATACTGTCTTCTGCTGGACAGTGGGAACCTTGTAGCAGAGAGACCCAATCTGAAGCCTTAGCTCTAGGGTTTGGATAGGCCCCTTCTTCAAACCGCTTGCTCATATATAGGGCCTGAGTCTTGAAGTCCTGGTCTGGCACATCTATCCCGTGTATTCTCAAAAACTGGCTTGTTGGCAGATTGTATTTCAAAGATCTATTGTGAAAACTATCGAAATGCAACAGCACATTTCTGTCTGTTGGTTTATGGTACAGGTCAGTGAGAAATCCATTGCGATCCTTCTTCATCAGTATATCTAAATATGGCACATAATCATGACTTTGATATCCCTGAAATTGTAAATTAACATCTAAAGAGTTGAACCAATTGAAAAAATTAAAAAGGTCAATTCTTCTCCATCCCAAATCATAAAAACATTGTCGATATATCTCTTCCACAGCTTAATGTGAGAAGCAAAGACTTGCTTGGTTATTTATTTTCTTTCAAAATATGCAACATAGAGACTGGCAAAATCAGGTGCCATGGAGGAGCCCATAGCCACCACTTTTATCTGTTTATAAAAAACCTCTCTGAAACAAAAGAAGTTTTGTCACTGCCAGGGTAGCTAACAGGATCAGAAAACAAATAGGAGTCTTAACTGGTCTGGCTCTATCTATAAGTACGTCTTCCAAAATCTCTAAGGCAGCTGCTTGTATAATATTAGTGTACAATGCATTGATATCAAAAGCAACTAATATAAGGTGATCATTATAATCTGGAAAAACATTTAATAACTGAATCTCTTATAAAAGAGAGTGCTTGAGCCACAAAAGGCCTTAAGAAGACATCTACAATTTGGATATTGGTTTGAAAAGTGAGCCAATGGCAGATATGATTGCTCTTCCCAGAAGATTATGCAGTGATTTTTGTATTTTTGAAAGAACATACATTGTCGCAGTCACCGGATGGGTGACAGTCATAAATTTATGTACTTTTTTTGTTAAATATCCAGACTCTAACCGGATGTATAAAAGAGTGTCAACCTTGTTTTTAATTTTTAAGTATTGGTAGAAGGTCTCCATAAAGTTTTTCATAGAAAGAATCTTCATTAATTTGGTGATAGACTTAATTTATATAGTCCTGATGGTTCTGTATGACTAATGCACTGCCTTTGTCTGCCGGTTTGATAGCTATTTCAATTTGTCTACTGCCTGTTTTTCAGAAGTTGTTAAATTGAAATATGCGTGGTACCTCTTTTTATATAGCTCAACTGCTCAGAATAACCTTTTCGAAGGCATTGATTATCACATTGCCTGAATTAGGTGGGATTCAAGAAGAAGCTTTTTGATCACAAAAGAATCTATAGTGGCGTTACCTTTGTTAGCGAAAAAAGTCTGCAATCTGCAATTTTCGAAAGAATTTGTATACGTCAACTTGTGTGGTAAAGAGGTCATATTTCTGTGATGGAACAAAGGAGAGGCCCTTTTTAAGTGTAGGCGAAGCAGAAATCTGCGCACATCAGTTATAAAATACTACGACTTGTGCACGTTTATTAAAAATCTAGATGCAGAATCTTTTATCAGCCCTAGGGCTAGTGTAAATGCTTGTGTGTAAATTTAACACATGTTTTCGGACTCTTATGCTATGAAGAAAGTTAGATGTCTGCTTTTCTTTATAAAATAGGCTCAAGATAGGCATGCTCTGGGTGCCTAAAATTAAGGGGCTTGTTTACAAAGCCGCGGTAGCGGTTTACGATCGTTATCGGAGCCGCGGCCCCATTGATTTCATTGATAATGATCGGAAACCGCTACCGCGGCTTTGTAAACAAGCCCCTAAGTATTTGGTTATAAAATTACCCTTTTAATGGACTCTCCCCTACTTGGGCAGAAGACACTAGCCACTCCCAAATATCTACTCCCCTTCCCTCCAAAACCAAGGAACTCTTACAGTTGGCAAATTCTCAGATTAGCCCTGGCCCCCCACATCATGTTTGTGTGACATCTATTTAGAGCAGTGGTTCTCAATGCTGTCCTCTGGGACCCCCAGGCCAGTCTGGTTTTCAGATTATTCACAATGAATATACATGAAATAGATCTGCATACACTGCTTCCATTGTATGCAGATCTATCTCGTGCATTTTCACTGTGGATATCCTGAGCACCTGACTGGCCTGTTTTGTCCAAGAGGACAGGGTTGAGAAACACTGATTTAGAGCAAGGACCCAGAATATTTCTCATGAGGCAGGGACATTCTGGTGCCAGGTTATACTCACTTTAATGCTGGCTGCATATTATATCTTACAAGATCCTGAAGAAAGTTTTCTTTAGCAGAATGCAAAGTATTAAGGACAACAGCAGTAAATTTGAAAGACTAAGAGGTATGTTTACTAAAGGGCGGTAAAGGAGCAAAGGTGCTGTTAAGAGGAATTATTGGCATCTGTAAGCAGTTAACGCCGCAAAAAGCACCGATAACGCTGGATTAATGTGTGGAAGCTGGGCCTGTAGCATAAAAGTGAAAGGAGGGCAGAGAGTGGGTGGGGACAGCGTGTGCTCCTTTAACGCTGAGCTGTGTTACCGTGCATTATAGCTCCCAGCGCTGGGAACTCTAGCTCCATCCGAGAGCTCACGGTAAGGGCTATTTCCTAGGGGAGAGAGCCTATTTAAATGTATGCAATGTGCTCCACCCACGGGAGTTCCCAAATTTGTGATAGTAGTGCTCCATTGGCAGCAACAGCATGGTGCCCTTTTAAGAAAGGGCACTCTGTTGTTGGGGCAAAATTGGCATAGGTGGTATCATGTGGGTGATTCCATCGGGCTGGCTGGTCCACAAGGCTGAGAAGGCCACTGCCTAGGGTGTACATCTGTGATGTCTGGTATGACTCCACTGTGAAGTGGAAGCACACATATATGCTGCTGCAGTCAAAAAGAAGTCGCACCATCCCCACTGCCACCATGACACACAGCGTTGTGTGATGGTGGGGGTGGCAGTCGCAGCAGCTGTGGCCTGCTGCAGATAAAATCTTTGCCCTGGTTCTGTGTGTCCAGTGCAATACTGCAAGTACCACTGTCAGTGCGATGGCAAGCATGTCAGCAGCAGGTACAGTGGAGCACATGGTGATCTCTCATTACCGAGGTCTAAGGCAGCAGCACGTGTGCCCACATGCCTTGACAGCACTAGCACTTTGGAATGCATTACTGGAAAACTTAAGATCTATCAAGGACATTTAGGACTTCCAGAAAAATTAAACACACATCTATACACTGAATACTTTGGTAATATCACCTAGGGGAACTCCACTATGACGCAACTCTGCCATGACTCACAACAACATAAACAGGACTCAAGGAACTATTACAACTAAAATAGGACCAACCACTGTAAATACTAACTGTACATAAGTTAGGGTACAAAGTAGGGGTACCCACACCTATGTTACTCCCTTGGATTAAAATCTTTTATTTTTGTTAACCTACTATTCACCTGTTATGTTGCTATTTAGTATACTGCTAGCATACTGTTCCCTGTAATATTAAGTTATACTGTTCCATGTACATTCTGAGATGAAATGTAAACGACCTTGATTTAAGGATGAAACAGTATAGAAAACCTGTTAAATAAATAAATAAATCCCCCGGTGGAGGGAGGTAGGAGCAGTAAGGTGTGCCTAGCTGCATGTGTGCAACTTCAATAAGAACTCCTGCAGCACTGAAGCAGTGGCTGTGCCAAGATATCAGGGAGGGAGGGATTGACTGGCATGCTGCCCACCATGAGCATTGGACCCTGGCTCCTGGCTAGTTTTCCAAATGGATGAGCTGGCCCTGCGATCAAGATGCCCCCCATCTACACATATTGAGTGGATATGAGCATGTGGTGTGGGGGGGGGGGAAGATATGCCACTGAGGCAGGAAAACTATGCCATATGATAACAGCCCATGCCAGAGGAAAGATGACGCCCCTGTCCCCTCATCTACCAAATGATGACCATAATCTGTGCATGAACTGGGGATCCCTCCATAGTAAGTACTCAGTCAGTTACAACCATCTGAGTCACATGTGAATCTAAATAAGATATTATGACCTGCAAGATATGAGGTTATTCCATGGCTGCCCCACCAGCACACACATTCTGCTAGTAAACCAATGGTCTGCAATATGTATGTTCATGTATCATGGCCTGCCCCTTTGACTAGACAGATCCCATATGTAAGACATGAATGTCGGTTGAACCAGCAGCAGAGCAAGACAGTGCAAGAGACAGATTTAACAAGATGCCCTTCTTCCACACCTGCCTAACATACCTTGTCAAATAAGTATGGCAGAGAGCCTGCAGAGATCTAACAGAGAGAGGCATACCCCAACTCATGCCCACATGCATCCTGACAATAGCCATGTATATAACCGTGAATTGATGAACCCACATGGCTGCTCTGTGGCTCCAAATGCATGGCCAGTGTTTGTACGAGAGAAGGATCACAGGCTCAAGATCAGCCTGTGGATCAGAATTGTGTGTTTGTTTATTTCGTTTTTTTATTTATTTAACTATACTTATATATCGCTGATATAGTTTACATATAACAACTTGGTCAACAGGGCTTACAAGTAACAAAGGTAACTTGGCGAATACATAGAACTATTAACAATGAACTATTAAAATGAAGATTAAACAATGAACTCGACAGTATATAGGTGAGGTATCAGTAATTTGAGCACGTTATGATGCAAGGTGTTATCGATGGTAGGTGGAAGGGAGGGAGGAGGAACTGTGGTGGGATGGTACATCGATGGAAAGTTGGTAATATTGTTTCAATGGGGAAATGTTCAAGGAACAAGTATGTTTTTAGGCTTTTCCTCAAATTGATCATTTATGCTGAGGAGGTGGTCTGGTGTTGAGTTCCATAATGCTATTAAATAAAGTGTTAACTTTATCCTACATTTTGAGAACTGTATCATCATGTACAGCCTTCAACATTTCATCCAGCTGCCACACTGAGAAGCTGCACCACCCATGGCTGGCTGGCAAAGTACTCTAATAGCACTGGCACACTGAGAGGGTGTTGACAGTACCCCAGCATTACAGATTGCTGCACACTGAGCAGGCATTGATAGCATCCGAGCATTGCAAATTGCACTAATAGCACTTGCACACTGAGTAGGCATTGACTATGGTGGAGCATCAAAGGAGGCCTACGGGGCAGGTAAGAGAGCCAACCTGCATCACGTTTGGACAGCTGGGTCATGTGTCTGTGTGTGTCTCCAGAGTAGTGTGAGCTTCAGCAATGCACAGTGCATGCATGTGGTTTGACTGGAGTGAGCACAGGGGACACGTGTGTATGTTGCAACCCTCACTTCTGACTGAGCCTGCAGGCCTCAGGACACACCAATGTACAAAGGTGAGAGGCCAGATTAATGCTAACTGACATAACATGACATAGGAGGGAGGAGTGGCCTAGTGGTTGGGGCAAGTTACCTTAGGCCAGAAGGTCAGGG
Source organism: Ichthyophis bannanicus (assembly GCA_033557465.1). Taxonomy (NCBI): domain Eukaryota; kingdom Metazoa; phylum Chordata; class Amphibia; order Gymnophiona; family Ichthyophiidae; genus Ichthyophis; species Ichthyophis bannanicus. The sequence goes on along the minus strand of CM066036.1, from coordinate 245,265,851 downwards.
GTTCAAATCCCATTACAGGACAGCAGCCTTGGGCCAGAAGGACTGGGGTTTCTAGTCATACAGGTGCTCCTTGTGGTCTTGGGCAAGCCATTTAACCCTCCGTTGCCCATGTTCCCTGTAAGCATTAGTGTATGTGTCTCATATCTCCTCATGTTAAATGTATCCCCCAATTGTGTTGTGACCACTTTGATTGAAGGATAAGGTGGTATACAAAACTGTCTAAATAAATAAATAACAGTTGTATCTGTGGCAACAGTGTCAGCCCACATGGCACAGCTGCAGCCTATAGGGAACTAGGCTCAGGGGGAGGGCTGGCCTCTGTGAATGTCCAATCCATTCACTTAGTTGGTAACACAGGCAGGAATCTTCAATTTACCTACATGCACATTGCTCTTGTCCCATGCTGCATTCACTGAGTGCAAGCAAGGGGACTCTTTGCTCCATGCAGCATATGCACATACAGGGAGGTAAGTTTCAGGCAAATTTGCACACAAGAAGCACCACCCCAACACTGTCTACTGATCATTGGCCAAAGCATCCAGCAGTACATTACCTATTGCCCCAAATGAGAATCCAAATGAACCTGTGTGTCTGATTAGGACAGTGGGATGCTGATCTCTGAATGGTGCATGCACACTTCCAGCTGTTGAAATGTGGCACAGGATGTCATGTTGGTCTCTGCATTGCTCGCCACCATATGGGAAGGCAATGCCTGGAGAAGAATGCTAAGGTGGGGGTAGGGGTGCAGGGAACAGTACCATACATGTTTAGAATGTGCCCTTAATAGCTGGCATTGCTGGCCAAAGCGTATGTTCACATGGCCTGAGGGCCTCGCAAGAGGGCCCTTTGGCATGGCCCTTAGGCAACGGCCCTCACGGAGACGCCCAGAAACTCACAACGATCCGTATTCTTCACCTCAACCATCTGTAGCTTGAGCTCCCCTAGGGTTGAGCTCGCTCCCACCTTTGACACGACTACCTCTGAAACCACAGCAAGTATACACCTCTGTAAAGAATAGAGAAAATTACCCATAATTTGCTGCTATTAACATTATCACTAGCTTCAATTAACTGCACATAATCGCTCACCTTTACTGTTGTCAGTATCCTGCATATAATTGACTTTAATTTTCAAAGATCAACCTTCTAGCTTGTACAACCTTACTGTCGTCAGTAGCCTGCACTCTCCATTGCTGGTAACCATACTTAACAGCAACCATGCCTACTTCAAATTGTAATTTTAGTAAAATTTATTACTGAGCAGGCTTGCAATTACTAGTAGCCTACATGTACTATGTTTAGTAATGCTAAATAATTGAACTGAATCAGTCTCTACTATTGACAACTTTTCTCTTGCAATTAGCCACACCTATTACTGCTAGTAGATCCGCATAACTGCACCTATACCGAACTGTATTTACTATTGCTAGTAGCCTACAGAACTGTTAAAATTTAACTATACTTCTATTGCCAGTAGACTCTTTTACAACTGTAAGTAGTTATATTGTCTACATTATCGAAGCCACACATACTATAGCTAGTAACCTACAGAATTGTTTATATAATCTATCACATTACTGTTGCTAGTAGCCATATCCACTTTTGCAAGAAGTTCTCACAAAACTGTTCCCACATTGTACTGTATTTACGATTGTCAAAATCCAGTAGAATTGTTTTAATATTTGACCACATCACTGTTACCAATTAGTTGTATTTACTATTACTAATTGTAGTAGATCCATTCATTACTCATATCACAATCCTTCGCCCTAAAATGTTATCATCAAATGCCTATTGCTTAAGAATGCTATATATATGTATTATCTTAATAACACTAATCACACTAACCAGCAGTCTTCACAATAATAAAAATAAACCTATCCCTATAATACAAAGAATAATCCGTTCTGGACCTCTCCCGGGACATATCCTCACGGAACATAATTTAAAAGCAAATCATCACAGACTGATACAAATAAAACCCACCGCTTCACTTCAATCACTCAACCAACAAACAACAAAAAAATCCTACCTCACTGTCATGTATTCTAATAAATGCAAGATCTATGAAAAATAAACTCCCTATCTTCACCGATCTATTAAACGACTATAACCCAGACATACTATTTGTCACTGAAACCTGGTTAACTGACACCGATATTGTATACCTAAACCAATTAAAAAACTATAACTATGACATATCATACACACATAGAAATAACAAAAAAGGAGGAGGTGTACTCACGATGACTAAAAAAGTCCTAAAAGCAAAACCATTACCCTCTGCTCATCCCAATAATATTGACACAATCATCATAAAATTTGCTCACATTAGAATATGCCTTACATACAGACCACCTGATAATAAAGCAGAAAACCTAGATGCCCTATTAGAACTCCTTAGCACATCAACAGAACACAACCCAATAATACTGCTAGGTGATTTTAATCTCCCATCCCTACCAACCCAACAATCAACCCTATTCCTTGATGCAATTGCTGATATGGATTATCACCAAATAATAAATGAAAAAACCCACAATAGAGGTGGTACCCTCGACCTAGTCTTCCTCCCTGATGCACTCTATAAACTTTTTGACTCAACTTTTCTGGAATGTACCCCAATCCCCTGGTCAGACCACCATCTAATTAAGTTCAACCTTACATACACTGAGCCAAATAATAATAACAAAAATCAAACAGCTCCAATAACAAGATTTAAAAGATTCAATGAGGAAGAATTCCTAGATTCAACAAACCCTTATCTCTCTCTATCACCTACTGACCTAGATGAAGCAGTCTAAACCTGGCATAATACAATCAACAAAGCAGCCATCCACAAGCATGATTTAAAAAGGAACAACAAATCCAGAGCAGGTGTGACTCCATGGTTCACTAAAAGCTTGAAACTAATGAAAAGGGAACTAAGGAAACTAGAATCAAAATGGCGCAGCACCAAATCAACCCCTAGCTTTGAGAAATACCATAACCATCTTAAAAAATACAAGGAAGCAACTGTTAACGCAAAGAAAGACTACTACACAAACATTCTAAATAAATCATTAAACAGACCAAGAGAATTGTTTTCATTGGTTCAAAACCTTACCAACAACACACACAATGCAAGTCATGTTATAACAGATATATCTGCCCAAACACTAGCTAACCACTACAAAAACAAATCAAATCAACATGCCTTGTCACCAAAAACCACTACAAGCAATCTCTTCCAGCAAGTAAATGACTGATCCAAGTTCCACCCAATAACCAAAAATTCACTGAAAAATATTATCTTAAACTTAAATACCACGACATCTAACCTAGACCCCTGCCCAGTAACATGGATAAAGAACTCTCTTCCTACATTATCAGCTTTTATCCTACCAATAATAAATCTATCACTGCACCAAGGCTACCTCCTGCCAATACTAAAACACGCACAAATACGCCCAATACTCAAAAATAATAAGCTTGACAAAACCTCACCCAACTCCTACAGACCTATATCAAGTATACCTTTTATGGCTAAACTTATTGAAAAAGTAGTCCAAACCCAAACAAGAATACATAGATACATCAGCCCCCCTCGATGACCAACAGTATGGTTTTCGCCCATGTCATGGAGTGGAAAGACTCCTGACAGTTCTCCTAGATACACTACAAAGAGGAATTGATAACTCTAAGCAAGCTTTCATTCTCCTTTTTCTTGACATATCAGCTGCTTTTGATAGCGTAAATCATACGATAATGCTAAATAGATTACAACAAATTGGAGTTAACTCAACAGTTTATAATTGGTTTACATCATATCTAAATAACAGAACACAAACAGTAAGAATTGGAAACCAAACATCCAACACTTATGACCAAACTATTGGCCTTCCCCAGGGCTCTGCCCTCTCAGCCCTCCTATTTAATATATACATTCAACCCGTCTGCAATATTTTCAAAAAATTCAAAATTCAATATCATATATATGCAGACGACATAATGATGTACGTATATTCCATTTACGACACCTCACCTCCCAATGCAAATACTAGTTGAGAGTTTCAACGAAATAACAAAATGGCTAACAGAACAAAATCTACACATTAACCACTCTAAAACAGAAATATTAATAGTAACAAAAAAACAATCCTACACCCCTCCAACCCACATAACATTACAAGACCATGATATCTACATAAAAAAGGAAGTGAAATGCTTAGGAATCACTCTTGACTCTCATCTCACTATGAACACGCATATCAGTAACACAATAAAGAAAATTCACTACAAACTAAAAATACTAAAACAAATACGCCCACTTATACATATACAGGACTTCACTAGCATAATACATGCGATCATCACACCCCATTTCGATTTTGCCAATCTAACACTCCTAGGTACAACAAAACAAAATATAAACAGGCTTCAAATTACCCAAAATACAGCAGCCAGAATCATAATGAAAGTACACCCATTTGAACATATAACCCCAATATTAGCTCACTTGCACTGGCTACCAATACAATGTAGAATAAACTATAAAGCAATAATAACTACCTTTAAAGCAATAAATAACTTAGCCCCACCTACACTAACCAAGCTCATTGATATAGACTCAACAAACAGTGTCCACAGGAGAGGCCACGCTAATAAAATAAAATGTCCAAAAGACTTCACCAAATCTAAAAAGATAACCAATAAAAAAGCATTCTCTCATGCAGCCCCTACACTCTGGAACTCCCTCCCGGAAGAAATAAGAAAACTAACTGAACTAAAAGAAATAAGGAAAAAGCTAAAAACCCACATGTTCAGAATGCACTATGACTCAATGGAAAACACTTTTCCACTTGTTGAAAATGGATAAATGAATCTCTAAATGAATAATAGTAGACTAAACCAGAGCCAAATTTTGTAATCAACAAAATTACCCCTGAATAATACCCTATCTTGACCTATGATTTTCACTTATAAATTTAAACTCAATACAAATTTCAATTTTAACATTTAAATGAGCCTACCAGTTTCAATAATACATTCAAATGCACCACATACACTTCAAATCATACCCTATATATAATAGATAAATAAACCTGTAATACTATTTAAATAAGCCAATGAAATACAAACCTTTGTATATAGTTATGAGGTTTGTACATAGTTGAAATATAGCAAGTATAATTGTTAATGTATAACCACAGTTTCTTAACATCTTTGTAAAAAAAAAAAAAAAAAAGAAGGATGTTTACCCTGTTTAAAAAAATTGTTTCATTGTAATGTATAACCAAAGTTTCTTATGTTCTATGTAAAAAACAGAATGTTACCCTGTTTAAAATTGTCCCATTGTAAACCGCACCTGATCTTCCTGGAAGGTAGCGGTATATAAGCATTTGTTAAATAAATAAATAAATAAATAAAATAAATTGCTGCCATTACCGCTTGCTAACCGATGCACCCTTAATACTCTTTAGTAAACATACCCCTAAGATTGTAACCAACACACCCTGACTTAAGATAGATTCATTTCTGTCATGATATGCACAAACTAATCCCACAAGTGCATTCCTTGAGTTTATTCAGACCAGGGAGAAGCTTAATTTCAGGGCCCTTGGGAAACAGGGCTCCCACAGTTTCAGATAAACAAAACCAAAGTTTGCTAAAATAAAAATTTCTTCAGTGGAGCTTTCTTTCATGTAAAATTTCCCTATAAATGTTTTTTGCTGCATCAGTCTGACAATTTATTTTCTTTGATCCAAAAGAACTCTCTGATTTTTTGCTTTCTAGAGAAAATGCATCTAAAAGTTTGTGAATCGATGTTTTGAATTTACCTCCTATACCGGCAGCCGTGATTTAATCTTTGCTCTGTGACTTATTATTTTTCCTCAAGCAGATTGATTGCTTGAGTCTCTTTTTCCTCACTTGGTCTCAAATTTTGGGTTAATTTATGATTATTATATTAATTTACTAATATTCTTTTAGTCCTTTTATACTTTTATTTCTGTTGTATCTGTCTGATTATGGATATTCTAAATTCCCTGAAAAAATAAAATTGAGGAAATAAATGATTGATGGATGTGCTCACTAAGCTGGCCATGAGAACTATTTGAAATAGTCAAATTCCTACTGAAAGGCTCCAATGAAAATAATAGCACCGATGCCCCACACCCACAAACCTTTGCAATTATTCCCAAACAAGCACAAAGGAAGCAATTACAGTCCAGAAAATATGCAAAATTCCAATACCTCATAAACCACATACAATAGAAAAGAGGACAAAGGGGTGTGCAACATAAAAATTCACTAACAGTTGTTGGTGAATTGATGTGCATCTCTTAGAGGGAGAGAATAAAGTTCGCTCCTCAAGTCTTGCTGAGTGCCATCAGGTGGTGACCCCACTGTATAACATCTATATTAAATCTCAGCAAGACGACGCTACAATTGAAGTATGGTAGGAATGAAAAAGAAAAATACATACTAGCCGCATGTCGCCCAGGATAAAAAGTCGCCCACCCATAGCTTATGTACTAGGGCTAACGATGGTGGCTGCGATAGTGCAAGCACTGAAGATGTAGATGACATCCCTGCCACAGATAAAGGCCATGGTGAGCGTGTTCATGGACCCACTGTGGCAGGATAAACCAAAGAAATTAATGAAAAAGTTAAGAGGATTAACTGTGGTTAGGTGGATTTCTGCAGATAAAGAGGAGATAATGTACTGCTATTTTTATGCTACAAACCCTATATTTAAATCAAGAGGGTATACAAAGAGAATCTGCCAAAAACAGGAAGAAAGAGGAAAATTGCTACTAGAAAAACTGCAAAAAGCAACAGATGCAAATTTAAGATCTTTAATTTCACAGACCAAAGTAAAGTAGTATGTGAATGGCAACATCTTGAAGCAACTAAGGACTTCCATGAAAAAGAAATTCAGGGAGAAGGAGACGACTTAGTTGAGAGTACCAGAAGAAAGGAAGACACGGAAAAAGAGCGAGCAGTTGAGGGGGAGATGGAGCTGAGAGATCTGGAACTGCAGGAGAGTGAGCTGAATAAAGGACGGGTCAACAAATCAACTGAAGGAAAGGAAGAAAGGGAGGTGGAGGAATTCAAGATCAAACTCCTAGTCCACATGGAAAGAGATGAATATGCTGGGTTCCAAGCAAGGGAGAGATTACCATACAGTAGTTAAATGTAACACCTAAATTTGGAAGTATGATAATTAAGATGGATAAGGCCATATCCAATATAAAGGGACCATTTATTGATATCACCAAGATAAATCAGATACGATATTGTGCAGCTAAAATTGTTACTGCAAAAATGCTACCAACTAAAGTGCGGGGCCGGAAGAAAAAGAGAACAATAACAGTTCCTCCTTGGAAAAAGTGCATCAAAGGAAAAATACAATCATTATGTGCAGAGGTATCCCTGATAGATGGATATCTAAAAGGATTAAGGTCATCAAACATATTAAGGAAGATCCAAGACATCAATCTGAAGCATGCTGCAGAAGACGACCTGAAATTTATATGTTCCGACAATAAACTGAAAGTTGCAGCAGAAGCGTTAAAATAGCAGAGATATGAAGAAAACAGAAAGGAAAGATGGAAATAAACTATTTAGAGAGAACCCAAAACAGTTCTACAGGGAACTGGAAAAGAACATTAATATGGTAGAAACATAGAAACACAGAAACATGATGACAGAAAAAGACCACATGGCCTATCTAGTCTGTCCTTCCATATCAACAACTACAACAGTCCACTTTTTACCTTTAGAGATCCTCTGTGTTGGTCCCATGCTTTTTTGAATTCAGTTACTGTCGTCATCTCTACCACCTCCACTGGGAGACTATTCCATGGATCCACTACTCTTTCTGTAAAGAAATATTTCCGCATATCACTCCTGAATCTATCCCATGTCCCCTCGTAGCAGAACTTGCTTTCAATTGAAAGAGGCTCTCTCCCTGAACATTTATGCCACAGAGGTATTTAAACATCTCAATCATATCACCTCTATCCCGCCTTTCCTCTAAGGTGTACATATTAAGATCCTTAAGTCTGTCCTCATATGCTTTATAATGAAGCCCACTAATCATTTTAGTAGCCACCCTCTGCACCGACTCCATCCTGTTCACATCCTTTTGAAGGTGTGGTCTCCAGAATTGCACACTATATTCCAAATGAGGTCGCACCAAAGACTTATACAGAGGCATTATCACCTCCTTTTTTCTGCTAGCCATTCCTCTCCGTATGCACCCAAGCATCTTTCTAGCTTTTGCCGTCGCCTTTTCTACCTGTAAAAGCACCACCAACCAAAGCCAAAACAAAAATCTTCTGGAGACAACTATATGAGAACCCTATAAAGCACAATCAAGAAGCAGAGTGGTTACAATACATACAGGAGCATTTAGAAAAAGTAAACAAACCTATGGAATGTCCTGCAGCAACAGCAAAAGGGCTGGAAAGCAGGTAAAAATGAGCCCCAAACTGGAAGAGCCCTAGCCCAGATGGAGAAACTAACTTTTGGCTCAAAAAGTTATCACTCCACCAAGACCTGGCAAACTGTAAAAACCATTATTCAAGCAGCCAGACTTAACACCACACACGGAGAACATTGCTCCTCCCAAAGGGGGATTCAAGTAATATTCACAGTAATTATAGACCAGTAACCTGTTTACCTGCAATCTATAAGCTGTTCGCTACAATAGATGCAGACAGAATATATGATCATAGAGAGTTCAATAACATCATGGCAATAGAGCAAAAGGGAAATAAGAGGGGAGCATGTAGAACCAAGGACCAGTTAATGTTGAATAACGCCATTATGGCCAGTGCTAAGAAAAGTAGAAATCTCTGGTGCACTGGGGCTAGCACCTTCCTCTTCACTCTGCTTTACCATCCGGTCCTTCTTCTCTTACAATAATCTTATTCCTTGCCTTTGGCCCACTTCTCCTTGCTCCACTGCTTGCAACTTTGCTTAGCTGCTCCGCTGCTTGGCCCTCAAAAAATTGTCATTCCTTCCTCTCCAAAACCCTATTAGTGCATGATCTCATTGCCCAATCATCATTTGACATCCTTTTTGTCACAGAGACATGTCTGAAGTCATTGTCTTCCCCCTAGGACACTCCGGAAGCGGAGTCACGGCCCTGTTCCGTTCTTCTCTACCGCTGACTCAGATCCACCCACCCGTTCTTCACTACCCAGAGTCCCTACTCCTCTGCCTACACACTTCTCCCCCACCCCATTTTCTTCTCATTTACTCCCCCCCGTCTATTCATCCCCCTCCCCTCCCCCCAAGGATGCTCTTATCCTCACCATCTCGGAGGCTTCTCTCTAATTTCCTAATCTAGTACTCTTGGAGAACTTCAATATCCATTTCCACTCTTATGCAGGACCTTGCTGTCACTCAATACATTTTCTCCCCCACACACTTGACCTTCTCGTTATCTCTTCTGATTCCTCTCTCCTTCCGACCTCTATTTCCACTCATCCCCTACCATAGTCCTACCATTTCTGTGTCACATTCCAGCTTCCTGTCATCTCCCCTGCCACTGCCGACCTACCTCCTAGTGTGGTTCCTGTCCATCTTTCATGCCATTTTGCTGTTTCCACTCTTGCAAACTTCCCACCCTCAAACAATTTGCTGCTTTCCTATTTCTTTGCTCTTTCCACAGATGAGCAAGTTTCTATCTGGATGTCAGGTTTATCATCAGCCCTTGAACTTCTGGCTCCCCTGCTTCCCGGCCCACCTCATGCTCCCTCACACCACCTCTGGTATCACCCTAGTCTTCGATTACATTGTGCCTATCTCAGTCGTTCTGAGCATCTCTGGCACAAACATCGTACCCCTGATACCCTCCTTCACTTTCAGTCCTGTTATCATCACTACCGCTCCCTTGTTCAGAAGGCAAAACAATCCTCCTACTCTAATCTCATTTCTACCTTTTCCAATCACTTACATCAGTTATATTTGGTATTGAAGTTCCTCTCCAATACCCACCCTCCTCCATTCATTATCTCAGTGTGACACTTGACTCTGCTCTGTCTGTCCTTGAACATCTGTCTCTTCTCATCAGTCGTTTCTTCCATCTCTGTCAGATTCAGTCCATCCGCCCATTTCCAACTGCCCCCATGCTCAGCATTCTCCTTTTGACCTTAGTTATATTATGCATCGAGTATTGTAATGTCATCTTCGCAGGCCTTTCCCTCTACCAGCTTTGTTGCCTCCAGCTGTTGCAGAGCACTATCACCAGCATAGTCTCACACGCATCACGCTATGAGCATATTACCCCACTGCTTCTCCATTTACATGGGCTTCTGATCAAATATCACATTCATTACAAGGCACTCACTCTGGTGCATACATTTACATCTACACCTCACAATATTTGGCTGATTCTCTCTGTTTCCACACCCTCTTCTACAGTCTGTGTTCCATCCACATTAATCATCGTCACCGCCTGTTTCACAAGTGCATCTAGACCAGGGGTGGGCAAACCTGGTCCTGGAGGGCCACAGACCAGTCAGGTTTTCGGGATATCTCTAATGAATATGCATGAGATATATATGCATTAGAGATATCATGCCAACCTGACTGGTTTGTGGCCCTCCAGGGCTGGATCTGGAGACCCCTGCCTTACACCTCTGTCATTTAAGATTGTGAGTGGACAAGGTGCAGATGTCCAAGACATCAAAAAGGTTAGATAGAATTTGTCACAGTCCTCCTCACTTCTCACCACCACCAAAAAATTGTCTATTAGACAACTTTTTGGTAGTGGTGAGAATCGAGGAGGAATGTGACACATTCTATATACCCTTTCGATGTCTAGGTCATCTGCACCTTGCCCACTCACGATCTTAAATGACAGAGGTGTAAGGCAGGGGTCTCCAAATCCAGCCCTGGAGGGCCACCAACCAGTCAGGTTGGCAGGATATCTCTAATGCATATATATCTCATGCATGTTCATTAGGGATATCCCGAAAACCTGACTGGTCTGCGGCCCTCCAGGACCGGAGGTGCCCACCCCTGATCTAGACTCTACTCGCAACTCTGCTTTTTTCTATTTTGGCCATCCCTCTGGAACTCCCTGCCGACTGACATCTGCCTAGAACCTTCATTTCAAAAATTGAGATCCCTTCTTAAAATGCACCTTTTCCAATCTACCTATGACCTTCCATCCCTTCACTCCACTCCTCCTGCCTCTCCCTTTTCTCTACCTCTATGTGTGATTTCTCTGTGCTGTCCTGTTAACCACTGTAGTTCTTTTCCATTTCTCGGCCTTGCTGTCATGGTATGTGCAAAACTAACTCATTTGGAGAAACTGCCCATAGAAAACATCATTCAAGGTCTCAATAACACCACATCCCCAATTGACCCATGCCCAACAAGCTGGATCAAAATAGCTTGAACCAAACTAAATACAATCATTACCAGAAGAACACACCTATCTCTATATCTTTGCATTGTACCTATCTCCCTTAAAACTGCCTCCATAAGACCATTATTAAAAACACAAACTCTGACATTCATAGCCCAAGCTCATACAGACCTATATCCAGCCATCCACTTCTGGCAAAAATTATAGAAAAGATAGTCCCGTAAGAACTCCAACACCACATTGATTCTCATGTTCCAGTACACCCATAACAACATGGAGTCAGGCAACATCATGAAGTCAAAACACTCATAACCTCACTGCTGGAAAGGCTCATAAAAAAGACATCATGAAGTCGAAGCAAGGGTTCATTCTGTCATTCATGGATATAGCATCAGCATTTGACTCAATATGTCACAACAGCTTACTATGCTATTTACAGGAGGTAGGGATACAAAATGCAACCTTGAACTGGTTCCAATCATCACAGGATGCCAGCAACAATTAAACATGATCACACTCATCAGCCCTATTTGAACAAGCACAAGCATCATCCTCATTATTATTATACATATACATACAACCAATATGTTCACCAATACAATATCTATTACCACATATACAATGTAATGTGTGCCTTCGAGTCAATGCTGACTCCTGCGACCCAGCAGCTCCTGGGTTTTCTTGGCTGTGTGACCAGAAGTAGATTACCAGGCCTTTCTTTTGAGGCAATGGAGGGTTAAGTGACCTGCCCAAGGGCACAAAGAGTGCTAGTGGGAATTGAACTCTAACCTCTTGGTTACCATGCCAATGCTCTGACCATTAGGCTTCTCCTATATGCAGATGATATAATGCTATATGCAACCTTCTCCACAGAGAAACCCGAAAACACTGCAGTAATTTTTTGTTTCAATGAAGTCTCACAATAGGCTCAGTAAGCATAACATTACAGTTAACAACATGAAAATGGAAGTACTGTACATAACCAGAGATCTGCCATTTCTCCCCCCCCCCAATTTTAAAAGTAAGAAATGCAGAACTGGAGATGAAACATGAAGTTCGCTATCTTGGAATCACCCTTGACCAATGTCTGAGCATTCAATCACTCAACAACAAAGCCACTAAAATTGTATAAGGACATTTCACCAACTATGTCCACTCTTCAATGCCCACGGTTACTGTAGTGTTTTCCAAGCTCTTATCTTTCCACATTCCTTGCAACCACTACAGATGGCACAAAACACTGATGCCCGTGTCCTACATGGAGTCTCAAGGACAAAACAAATCACACCAATACTAATGTAACTGCATTGGCTACCAACAACTAGTTGTATAAAATACAAAGTACTACTGATGATATTTAAAATAATACACAATATATCTGCAGACTCTCTCCTATCTATCATATACATGACACCTGATAATAGTAAGAGAAGACAAAGCATGCATAACACACTTATGATCCCTACCACAAGAGTAAAAAGTAGCAAACATCCTGTAATCGAGCATTTTCATTGTATGTGCCAACGCTCTGGAACACACTCCCGGAACAGATTCAAGCCAACACCGACCTTACAAGCTTCCGCAGAGTACTAAAGACCCACTTATTCTAGCAATACTATGAAAGCATACTATAGTATTCATAAAAGACCTGTCAGTAACTATCTCCCCAGCATCACATTGGACTTGTTCGCCCCATGTCACCTTCTCCACTATCAAAAATTAATTTTGTTTTATATTATCCATGTTAACCTTCCAGTTAAAAGTATAGTACTTTACTGTTATGTAATGTTATCTGTAAATCGCTCTGACTGTAAAATAGAGTGGTATATAAAACCAGTTAAACAAAATAAAATTAAATAAATAAAATACAATTTCTTCAGTAGAGGCATTCTGAATCAGTATATAAGTTCCCAGAAATCAATTGATATGGGAAGAACAATCCTTAGACCTTACATTATTACAGCCAACACAAACACATTGTAACATCTCTTTCAGATTTTAGTTAACATGAATTCTCTTAATGAATGGTTTTGGGGTTCTCCTAATCTGAGACAAAGTTTAGTACTTGAAGTCCAATAGAGGTGCCATGGTGTGTCAGCCCAATAGTCAGGCCCAACATCCTGTCTCCATCAGAAGATATTCTGGGTCATTTGAAAATAATTCACAGATCCAATAGAAATGAATACAGACAGTATATTCCCTCTAAGAGTACACATATGGGAATATTGTGTAGCAGGCCTCTTGGCGAATCATTGTGTGGGCAGCTCACAGGGTACAGATGTGAAAGAGACAACCTCTTCTTACCTCTTTGTTTTGAGATCCTGGGGAGCAGTGGAAGAGTTTTCTCTTCAAGGCCTTAAGAAGGAAATGATTTTTCTATATTTACCCTGTCTTCACATTTTACTCCCAGCAGGTGTCTTATAAACAAACTGTTCACACTAACTGGTTAGGGTAAAACATAATTTATTGAGTGAATCAACTTAGATCAGTTCATCTGTTACGTCAGTCATAAAAAAAAGAGAACAAAAGGAAAGCAAATGGGCAAATGCAAAAATAGATGCTAGGTACATGACTCAGTTTTCTTCATTCTCCAATCCTAGGCTTCCAAATATGTAGGCTTCTTGAGACAGTTGCTCCCTTCCACATTCTCCAGCAATACTTAGAGTCTTTCTTCTTCTCTTCTATGGATCTGTAAACATTATCTCCACCTACTTTTTCAGTGCAGGATTCCTTGTAGACTTCTTCCCCACATATGGGTCAAGACTGACACAAGAAAATTACTTCAGGTTGTAAATCCGCTATCCAGCTTTTCCTAGTCTGGTCCTAAGCTCCAAAGCAGTATCCTACTCTCAGAGTTTCTTTCTCACAACATAGATAGATGGCATTGGGGCGGGGGATCTTCCTTTATAAGAACATATGATTTACCATACTGGGTCAGACCAAATGTCTATCAAACCCAGTATCCTGTTTCCAACAGTGGCCGGTGCAGGCCAAAAGTACCTGGCAGGATCCCAAAAGACTTATTTCATGTTGTTTATTCCAGAGATAAGTAGTAGAGTCCCCACCATGGAAATTTCATTTTTCATTTCAGTTCATTTCATTTAATTTATTATATTTATATACCACAATAGACCATTAATATTTACTGCATACACAGCACCTGTCTTTTCCATTTCCTTCTGCTGGATTGGTATAGTGAGGGTCCACCTTCAACAGGACAGGAGATTCCATTTTTGATACCCTAGCCTGGGAGCATACACACTCGAAAGTCCAAAACACCAACACCAAAGAACGAGGTGAAAAATATACTACAATTTATGCAGGTGAATTGCAGAATAAATTTTATTGCTGGTATGTGAGTCCACCCTACATAGCCATGTTTCAGTAAAGCCTTCATCAGGGTTGTATCATAAAAAGAAATACAAAATATACAATTAAAAACATCAAAGTCATAAAAAGAAGGTGTAAATTTTTCCCTTAACTAGAATACATCTAAAATGACACATATTCCTTTTAAATAAAATTAAATCAATTGATTAAAATCATATGAACACAAAAACGTTGATGATATATATAAAATTATAATGACATGATAATTGCTAAAACCAATCATGAATCAGAAAGGATCAACTTGCACTTCAATCTCCACTGCCAAGAACAATTGCTAAACAACACTAGAAACCAAATGGTAATTGCAGTGGCAAGGCAAATTTAATACCTAAATAACTGCATAATTTTAATTGAATAAAGTGATAGCGTGACACATATCTCAGATAATGACACCAAATTGCATACTAAAACTTCAAGGAGAGGTAAATCCCATCTCATATAAATCAGTGGGCCTGTATTTGTATAGCATAATGGACTCATGTACAATGCTATCTGAATTTTGGACACTAAGACTAGCATTCAGAGATAGGGAGGGAGGAGTGGCCTAGTGGTTGGGGCAAGGTACCTCAGGCCGGAAAGTTGGGGGTTCAAATCCCACTAGAGAACAGCAATCTTAGGCCAGAAGGACTGGGGTTTCTAGTCCCACAAGTGCTCCTTGTGGCCTTGGGCAAGCCACTTAACCCTCCATAGCCCATGTTCCCTGTAAATATTAGTGTATGTGTCTCATATCCCCTTGTGTTCAATGTATCCCCCAGTAGTGTTCTGACCACTTTGATTGAAGGATAAGGTGGTATACAAATCTGTCTAAATAAAATAAATAGGTCCAGCCTGGATGTACAACCCCAAACAAGCCTGAGACCATATGCTGCCTCTCTTGCTCCCCACACACATAGGGCCTCTGTGCAGGGAGCGCGAGATGGGGGCAGTGACTGGATGGCACAAGGGCAGAGCGGGTGAAAGACCAGACACCTGGAGGTACAGAGGTCATTCTGAGCAGGCCTCTGTATGTCCGGCAGCTTCAGGTTGGACATTTGACTTATTCCATCTCAGAGGTGGAATAAGTCCCAGCAAAGGAGGCAATCGGGCAAGGCAGCCCTCCAACAAGGAGCTGTGGCAATTGAGGCTCCTCCTCCCGATTGTGACCCTGGAAGACCCCACAGTGGCGGGGAAAACAGAAATACCTTGCTTTCAGGCCTTGCTTGCTCCTGCTGGGCATCCCAGTGCCATGGCAATGGGATGCCATGGCAGGAGGACACCACGGCCCTGGCACACCAGCAGGAGCATTGAGCAGTGGAGACAGACAGCATGCTATACATCTCCCCGTTCAGAATCCTAAGCACGCCCGCCTGTCCAAGCTACCTGATTCTGTAGCCACTGGACTGTATAGCTGCTGTGGTTGCAGAATCAGGTACAACTGTGCCCCATCCATATTGTGGATGCCTGGATGTGCACAGTAAGGAATCAGCCTCTAAGTACATATACTTACAAGATTGCTCATACTAACACAAGTAGACTTTCTTGGGACATAGTTTGGGTGCAGCAGAGGCAGAGTTGCGATATGCATGCATAGTCAAAGCATGCATGTAAAGCACTCTGTAGCAGATGTACAGTAAATATGGATGTTTCTATTTGCATACTGGTTCTAAGAGCCTATTTTATTACAGCACATCGGCACCTTTATAAGGCTTAGAATAGACATCTTCTTAGACTTTAAAGACAAGCACTGAATTATAAAAATTTTTATAATGTGTGTAAATCCTAGGACAAGGGATATGATAAGGACACTGAAATATCTGTTGACTACAAATAGTTCATTAAATTTGATTTAGTGCAAATAATATATCTAAGTGATTTACAATAAATAATGATAATAAAAACAAAGAAATCAAAACAAGTTACAGTAACATGTATACCATGAGGGGAATTTTAGAGGATCCATACAATGCAATCTGCGGATGTGATTTCACAAATCTGAATGTGCCTGATATTGACATCTGCGATGGCGTTTTCATGGACATTGCCAGAACAGTATTATAGAACACAGATGTCTAGGAGAGACTAATGTTTAGAGTAGCTTGCTAGGAACAGGTCAGCAAGGGTTCAAATTCTGCTGGTTGTTGTTGACATTGGGCCCGGTATTAATTTGCAATGGCTATGCGCCTCTAAGGCGCATAGTCATCGCTGCCGAACTTTTATTCCCAGATAGTCAATCTGCAGCCATATCCGTCCACCAGCATTGAATAGCTGGGCTAACCGCAAAGCCGTACTCGGTGCAGAAACTAATCGTACAGAAGCGATACTTAGCACAGCATGGTTAGCTCTAGAGGTGAAAGTTAGGACAGCTTTTTCTACACCTAACTTTTGCCGCTGAGGGATAACCGGGCAGTGGATGAATATCGCCACTGCATGGTTATCCCTGGGTACCACCCCCAGAATGCCCCAACAGACCCCGATGCCAAGCGGTTAGCATCGGGGCGAATAGCAACATTACTCTGGCATATTCAGTGGCTGCTGAATATCCCACTTAGGGCATTTATATGGTTTACAACTCTGTAAATGTCTTTGACTATTGAGGCCATTGTGCTGAGTACTGGAGATGAGCAAGTGAATACTACTCTAGACCCTCTGGATGTTTCTGAGCTTAAATGAACAGGTTTCAGATGTTTGTTCTTTGCTATTCGTGCCTTGGAGCAGGTCTAGGGTTAGACATGATGCGCCTGATATTGAACGCCATTTACATGGAATAAAAAAACCTGTAAAACATATAAATGTGGCTATAGAAGGATAGTCACTGGCATGAACATGGTTAATGCTGATGAATATCCCCCAGTTCCACCGCTACATGCACTTATGCTATCCGTGTAGAATCAGGGGGGTGTCATGTGCGTTCTGGGATGGAGCGGAGGTGGCACCCTTTGCTAACCGGGCAGTGGTTAGGAACCCACGGGTAAAGATAG
Source organism: Ichthyophis bannanicus (assembly GCA_033557465.1). Lineage (NCBI taxonomy): Eukaryota > Metazoa > Chordata > Amphibia > Gymnophiona > Ichthyophiidae > Ichthyophis > Ichthyophis bannanicus. The sequence goes on along the minus strand of CM066036.1, from coordinate 245,248,137 downwards.
ATATGGGAAAACATTGACTACCTTTACCTGTGGGAGCTAATCGGGCAGCGGTTCAATATTGCTGCTGCCTGGTTAGCGTCTGTGCCATGTGAAGTGTTATATAGTACGTTGCAGCAAACCTGGATATTCAAATCCAGTGGCCAGATATGATCTTAGATTGAATATCCAGGGTTAAGGTTCAGTGGCTACAGCTATGCACTATGCGTCTTAGAGGCACATAGCCGTTGAAAGTCAATATCAGGCCCAATGTTTCTGTGATCAGGTGGGGGCATCCTGGTCCCTGAGAACACTTTAACCACATCTCCAGGTTCCTTGGGAACACCCCATCCATGCCTCCTCCATACCTCTGGTCAGATTGGGATGTCCCCAGAGCCATCTCTGTGCTTTCAACATCTCTAAGCCCATTTTCGGACATCCAAAAACACGACTAAGATTTCTAAAATGACCCTCTAAAGAGGTGAAAGTATCCAACTACTCTGTGTGTGTGAGTGTATGTTTCTTATCTTTTTTTGTGTGTGTACATGTATTTTTGTGGATTGGTATGTCTGTGTGTGTATGTTTGTATGAAAATGCATGTGTGCATGTGTTACTGCATATGTGTTTATATGTGTTTCTGTCTATTCTTGCATGTCTTTGTGAATGGTTGTGTGTGTGTGTGTTTCTTTTCTGTATGACTGTGATTAGGAGAGGAGATGGCTGTTTGACAGGGTTTATTTCTCTGAAACCCCTGGTTTAATTCGGCCCATTTTCAAACTTGATGTGTTTTCCCCGCATGCTAAGTTTCATCCCATTCCATTAAATTTTTGGAGAGTTATTTTGTCCCCAGACAGACAGACATTCTCAACCCTTTTTATGAGAAGACCAGACTAATATTGATTAACCCAAGACTATACATGCACAAGAGTTTCAGTAAGTTATAGAGTCTAGCATGTTAGCAAGAATACCCCAGGTGCAACAGAAGCAGCACCTCTTCATAGACAAGATGATGGATACAGTGGAGATGGCGGAGGTAAAAAATAGCTTCTGTTTGAAAAAGGAATAGGGCTATATGAGAGGAAACTTAATACATAAGCCCCTAGTTTAGGAATAGGATCCTCGCGTAGAAGTGAAAGGGTGAGGGTAAAGCCAAAATCAAATAAGGTTTATTGCAATATTTTGTACAGACTAGTTGAGCCTGGTGCTCTTCGTTTCCCATTAATGGCTTTCTTTCTGTAAAATATTTGAATGTTTAGGATTATTCTATCGACCACAGCCTCTCCCGTTTCCTTTTTGGGCTATTGTTAGAATACTTTTTATGATTTACTTAGACTGTCTGGTAATGTCATCTGTTGCTCATTCTGTTCTGGTTGGAGGAAGAAGATAAAGTGGTTCCCAAACCTGTCCTGGGATCTCCACAGCCAGTTGGGTTTTCAGGATGTCCACAATGAATATGCACGAGAGAGGTTTGCATTTAAAAGTAAGTTTGCACTTCACCACTACCATGTGGATTCTCTTACTGCCTGCTTGCCCCCCCCCCCCCCCACCATATTTCAATGCTGCTTTGGCTATGGCCACATATATAGTTTTGTAATAAAAGGCATTTGTAAAGGTCAAGTTCCCAGAAACTAGTCTTCATGTTATGTTACTATTTTATGAGATTGATTTGCGAGTAGCTCAAACAGTAGCAAACTATGTGAGGACTTTTAATATGTGTGCTTTATGCAAAGTTGCAAGAAGAAACCACCAATTAGCACATACAATGTATACAGGTTAAAAGCATCCACTTACTTTGTGCAGACCGTGGAAAGGAAAGCAAGATAGAAAGTGACACTTGAAAATGAAACTGCATGTGTGTTGTTCTCCTATCCAAACCTAAACATACTTATGGAACATCTTATTTTCCTGTGGATAAATGCGTCATGTTATGGAACCCACATGTACTCCAGCCACATCTCACGAGGGCAGTCTTTATTTACATCATTTTACCCGAGTAAGTACTTTTGAAAATTGACTTTTTCATGTATCAGCATAATGTCTACATTGGGCTTCACTGATAATGCTCAGCACAGCAGCCCTTCAGGGTATGGAGGGGTTAATTTTATAGCTGCTCTCGGTGGTGCAAATTACTTGCATACTTTTAAAAGGAAAGCACACATGTATGTACTTTCATGTGGAAAATTATCCTAGGAAAAGGAAAAGTAATCACACACATTTAAAGCTGATATTTTTAACCCGAAAATGTATCCGTACAAATTAAGTGCATAAACCCAAACCTTGTTTCAGTCTTATCCTCAGGAAAAACATCCTCCTTCAGCAGGTGAAAGTACGAGTTACATGGCATTAAGAGGATAATTTTATAAGGGGGCACCTAGTTACAGCGCATTTTAAGGTGCCTATCTTAAGTCTATTTTATAAAGACAAGTAGTCGCCTACCCGTATTCCTAAAATACTTGCGTAAGTGGCCTAACACATGACTACCTTGCAGACACAGCCATTTATATCAACCCCAAAGCTGGGGGTCAATATCTGCACCTATAATTTTCTATTATGTGAGTAATTAATAGCATTTTACAATCAATATGCGTACTTGCATGCTCCGCCCACCCACATGCATACTGTTACCCTCATAAAAAATGGTGAATTTTAATAAAGCTCATTTCCGTGGGTAAGGTACTGTATGCTCATAATAGTAAATGCAATGTGTACCTTCAAGTCAATGCCGACTCTTGGTGATCCAGCAGTTTTTTGGCAGTGTGACTGGAAGTAGGTTGCCAGGCCTTTCCCAAGGGTACAAGGAGTGCTAGTGGGAACTGAACCCTGGTTTCTTGGTTACCAAGCCAGTGCTCTAACCATTAAGCTTCTCCTCCACTCTTCACTTATAATAGTAGGAGCAGGTAAATTAAATAACTAAATGATTTGGTTTGATGAAACTTTTCAATAAATTACTTAAAAATTTTGGGAGCAAAATATTTGCATTGCACGTGTCGGAAGAGGTTGGGGGTTCTGAATAATTCAGCTGGGAGAAATAAATACATTAACGATCCCCTTGGTTCTTTCAGCTGTTCATGCCTTTCAATACTACTTAAAGCTTTTGAAAGTTCTTGGCCTTGGTCACTCCCATCAGGCTAAATTTAGTTTAAAAAGGGGCACTGATGTGCTGATTTTTATCAGTATCCCCATGCACAATGTGTCAAAAAGGAGAGAGGACCCAGAAACAGGCCTAAAGTAAAATAAGCTAAACAAATAAAAGGGCTAGATGATATTTTGAAGAGTCTTCCAAGCACTAGAGTGTTCCGTTTACATTTTCTAGTTATATATATCTATCTTTCTAGTATTGTCTGATAGATACATCCTCTTAATCTTACACTTGGGGCATAACAGTGATCTCTTTGGCTGCATCTCAGAAACTCATCTTACAAATAAAACTCTTCAGATCTAATTACCTACCGATGCACCTCAGTGATTCATCTCCTGTATCATTTACTCAGACATACTCACAAAATTGGATTTTCATTGGGTTGAATTTTTACATGAAGTGGGGAGGGGAGGGTTTGTATCTCTGCTAACCTTTGACCCTGTCTTAAAATGAAGAGAAAACAACAATGGGAAAATAAATTGTGAAATCCTTTTTCATATTTGGACATTTTAAAGCAAAAATCCTGATAGATTCTGAGGTCATACTATAGATTCTATTGACTCTTCGTAGCTTTGATCTGGTTTTTAACTTCTAAGCCTGAATATTAATCTTAGTGTTTGTAATCGCTCTAGAGTCCTGCTGGAAATGCCTAATTTCAAGAAATGATTTGACTAGGGACATGTGATTTAGAGGTGCACTTTATGCTCTTTCATTATGGCAGATAGAGGCCGATTTGGTTGAAAAAGGATTGCTGAATTTAGGAGCAGCTGAAATAAATGATTGTAAGGGGACAATAAATTCTCCTTAACAAATTCTGCTAGCAGCGACTGGCAATGGAAACAGGGTTATTCTAATGGTACTGTCCCGAAGGAGAGATCTGAGAGAGATATGTAAGAAACCTCTTAAAGGAAGAGGTCTGTGTCCTCAATGTACCCATCTTGCAGAGTGCTGGGACTGAAGAGGTCTGCTAGGATTTAGGAAATGGGTCCCTGGTCCAAGAGGTCCTTGGGCTACAGAGAAGAAGGAAAGAGTGACACTGAGTCTGCAAGAAGAAAAAGTGGTGAGAAAGGAGGTCAGCCAAAGAAGAATTGGTGACTTGTCTAAAGGAAAGACACTGAGGGTCTGCCCAGTCTAGGTGGCATCTTCTCAAGAAGAGAATTGATATTCTGCCCATATACAAGTACTCCAGAATCTATTTCCAGCACCTGATTCCAGCTAGTTGATTTGTGGTGCATCTTCCCCAGATATTGGCCTGCTCTACTGGAACAAAAACTCTGGAACAAACAGACTTGCCTAGACTTGAGTTTATATGACATGTTTTTGACCTCGGACACTGCAAGAAGAGTACCCACAGAGGTAGGGCTCTGAAAGAATTTCTTACCCATTTCCCAACATGGTCTCAGATGTCTGGGGTGGGGTGTGCCAGCCTTTATCCACTTATTGATCATGCTCACATTTAGGAGATACCCAAGGGTTACACAAAATGACTGCTGTACTATACATTTTTCCCTGTTAAACTGGTAAGGAGTTAACATATCTGAATTTTAAGAGACTATTTTCTAAAGGTACATGGGCCCCTATGTTGCCTTTAGAAATTTTGGTGCTCTGTTACAAAATTATTCCCCTAATAGGGCTTGTGACTTCACCATTATTCAAGATAGAGAAAAAAATCCTACAAAGGAGAGTGACTGGATGGTGTCACTGGGGGTATAATGTGAATTTTCTATATACTATTTTATGTTTTTGTAAATTAGGAACTGGGCATATTCCTTTAGAGAAAGAGATGACTTCAAAATTAGGCACATGATACTGCCAAATAGCATCAAAAGGAATTCTCCATTTGTATCAAAGATAAAAAGCTTCAAAATAGAATCTGTGAAATATTTTTTAAGAAACACATCACAACACAACATAGAACAGAGATGTAATATACCAGCTGTTCAGTGATTGGCTTAAATAGTACAGTCCTGCTGGTACATCTTTAAAAAAAATTAATAATAATAATAGAAAGTAGAAGACTTAAAAAAACAAAAAAAAAGACCTTTTCCATTTTGCCATAGCATGCTGTCTTTAAGAGGACACCTCCATCAGTGTAATGAATGGGGAAGGGTAGTGTCTTCAGTTATGCCTCAAGCTCTCTAACTCTGGCCACTAATCAGTAATTGATCGGATAGTATTTAAAAATCAGCTGAACTATTTTCTCTCTTACTGTGTATGTGTTCCTCCTTCACTGCTATCCTGCTTTAGGGTTCTGTCTTGGGACCTTTTCTCTCTACACTCATTTCTTTGGTGCCCATTTTCTTCCCATGGTTACCAGTACCATCATTATGTTGATGACTCTCAGATTTACCTCTCTAATCCAGAAATCTCTTCTGGAATTCAGGTCTGAATCTCAGCCTCCTTGTCTGATATTGCTGCCTGGATGTCCCACCACCATCTGAAACTGAACATGGCTAAGATGGAACCAATGTAGCAGAGACAAAAAGAAAATTAATATGTGTGTATTCTACTGAAATTTGTATTTTCTAATGGCAGTTTCTCCAAATGGGTGAGTTTTGCGTATACCATGACATTCATGAACCTCACATCTAAGCCAGGGTACGTAGAGTATGATCTTAGACTCTCAAATTTACTGCTAATGCTCAATGTAGTACTTGCACCATGCCAAAAAGAGCCTCCCTCTGGAGTTCGTAAGATGTTATATGTATGAGTAATTTATCAAGGTGTGCTTGGAAATTCCTCTTAATTAGGCCTATGGCACCCAACATGATGGAAAATAACTCAGTATCTTTCAGCTACATTTTCTTAGTCTCTAACTGCATTTATTGGTACTTGAATATTTTCTCCCTCTCAGTGTGATTCACAGAGTAGTCGCTTGGAACACACACCTCTATAATCAATGCCATTCTCGTGTTCTTCTCCTTTACTAATATATCCGGTTTCCTCGCATCCAGCTTTTTATTGGTCATAATGGGACTATCCCAGGTGATCATAACTTCTTCAATTCTCTGTAATTCTTTTAGGGTCATGATTCCAATGCTTTTCAGGCACAGTGATGTTATAGTGCTTACAGAGTTTCCAATAGATAAGGCGTGCTACTTTATTGTGCCTTTCTGTATAGAAATGTTCTGCCATCAGAACTTCACAGCCAGCTATGAGGTGAGTCACCATTTCCAGTTCCTTCCCACAGAATCAATATATGTCTGGTTTGCCAGTTTTTTCAATGCTCACTGTAAAACATCTCATCCGTAAGCCGCTGTCCTGGGCTGCAACTATCAACCTCTCATCCTTTGGTTTCAGTTCACCTCTCCTTAACCATTCATGTGTCTGTTTTTGATTGACAAAGGGTTCCTGGAGTAACACTCTGTATTTCCCACTGTGCTTGTGCATTTACCACTTGTTTTTCTTTGTTTGTTGATCTAATTTTTTAAAGCGTATTTTTTTCTTGCTTTGCAAATTCTGTTACTTCCTTCCCTGTGTATGCTTGTGGATTCTCACTTATTCCTTCTAGTCATCAGAACACCTGCCAAGTTTAATGATGGAGACAGATTCAAGATATTTACTTTCATATTTTAGCACTTTTTATGTATTTGGATCTGATGAGGCAGTTAGGTAGGCCTGGAGATCTATGATAATAGCTTTGTATGTGTAATCAATCTCTATGAGACCTAGCCCTCCTTCAGCTCTAGGGATGTACAATCTTAGCATACACTGATTCTTGTAAATTACCTCATGGGCATGGAGGCGCTTTCTTGTTTGCACATCCAGTTTTTCAAGATCTTTAAGAGGCTAGTCCACAACTCCAAAATGGTATGAGAGTACAGGAATTGTCGGCTGATTGATGACTTGTATCTTATTCTGTGATGTCAAAGCACTTTTCAAACATGATTTTAATCTCCTGTAGTATTCTTTACTAATCTTTTCTCAGTAATTTCTGCTTGAGTGTTCTTTCCTTTACGCCAAGATACTTATATATGCCTTCCTGTTCAAGGTCCTTGATATCACAATCTTCAGCCAGGGAGATTTTTTTTGTTTTGATCAATTTTCCTCTAAAAAAAAAGTTGCTTTAGCACATTTGTCAAGGTCAAAGATTATCCTGATGTAATCTGAAAAGCTTTTTACCACACAGAGTTGCTCTGCTAATTGTTGGTTGCTGGAACTATAGAGCTTCAGATCATCTGCATACAATAAATGGGATGTTCCTTCTATAGGATATTTCTTGTTTTGGGTTTAGTGGTGTTCTTTTTGCGGCAGTTTCAGCTGATTTCCATTCCAGCCCAGAGTATAGATTGTTGGACCATTCCAACATGCAACCATGCTTCATTTTTCTTCCTCTGTCTCCCCCCTCTATCCCCTTTTTCCGTTTTGACTGGGTCAGAGATGGTTAAGCTTTTCCTGATCAGGTAAAATGTGCTAATTGGCTTTCCTGCTCCTTGAGTATAAGTAACATTAGAAATGGAGTGCCTTTCCCTCAATTTGCTTAAACCTGTTTTTTTGGGCTTTGGGTTGAAGGGCCCAGAAGTACATTAGCCTTGTTTGTAAGAGAAATGTATTATGGTATGACTTTCTTCTTTTGTGCTGTTGGTCTCTGTCTTAAGGAAAAACAACAGTATACCATCACTTGAAGTGTTTTCTGTAAAGAGAATTTAATGTCATGCACTAAGAAGCTTTTCCTGACTTCTGACCAGAACAAGCTAATAAAATCCTGCTGATCGTAATTGAGCCTGGCTTGGTGTTTATATATACATGAAGGATAGCTGGAAGTGCTGCAAGGAAGCACTTGGATATATTTCTTATCTTTCCCCCTAAAGCTACCTCCCCTCTTCCTCTCTTCTCTGTTTCTGTAGATAACAATGTCATCCTCCCTGTCTCCTCGGTTTGTAACCTTGATGTGATCTCTGACCCTTCTCTCTCTTTCTCTGCATGTATCCTAAAATCTGTCATTTCTTTCTGTATAACATCAGCAACATTTGTCCATTCCTCTCAGAACACACTATCAAGGCCCTTATCCACTTTCTCATCATCTCTTGTCTAGACTATTGCAACTTGCTCCTCACTCATTTCATTTCCCCTTCAATCTGTTCAGAACTCATCTGTACAGCCAGTGTCACTATGCTCATGTAGCCCTTTTCTCAAGTCACTCCTGCTCTAGCGTATTCATTTTGATCTTTACATCTGTCTCTATATGTTTTGGGATGAACGTCACTGACTGTCTTAGTAGCCACTCTCTGTATCTGCACTGGCTCCATCCAGATTATATCCTTTTGAAGGTACAGTTTCAAGAATTCACACAGTACTCCAAATGAGATCCCATAAATGTACACAGAGGCAATACCACTTCACTTTTCTTGCTGGTCTGTCCTCTCCCAATGCTCACAAACATCCTTCTGGTTTCTGCCATATTATAAACTACTTGATGGGTCAATACAAGATCATCAGATATGATCACTCTCATCAGATATTGTACATCACCCTTGAGTTTTTGTAGTCCAAATGCCTAACCGTGCATTTTCTTTTAGCATTTAATCTTAGATACCAAATTCTAGACTTTATCAAGCTTCACAAAATTGCTCTGTGCATTTTCCACACCTTTCAGGGTGTCTTGCCTGTTGCAGAATTTGGAGTCATCTACATAAAAGGCAAACCTCTTCTGATAGACCTTTTACAACATCACTTATTAAACCTTTGATAATAACTGGAAAAAGGACTGATTCCTCCAGCACACCACTCACAACATCATTTCTCACCACTCATTGATGCCTCCTACTCAGTTTCCAGTCACTTTAGGATCCAAACTAAGGGTGGTCAGTTTATTTATAAATAAGAACTAAGACTTGAGAATCAGGGAATATGAGTGGAGATATCAATGAGTGTGTGTGTGTGGAGGTGGCGGTGGGGGGGGGGTCTACTTTGAAGACTGTGATCCTAGAGTAGGAGGGGAGGTATCACTGGGAGTCAAGGCTGGGTTTAAGATTTTGGTGCTCATAGGCAGGACTGAAAAGAGAGGGCATGGATCCTCCCTTGTAGTTTAGAGAGCAGATGGGGGTCCCTAGAAACCTGAAACAGGGTTGGAACAGAGTGCCATGGTGGAGACTCTTTGAAGCAGCACCAATGGATGGTTCTAAAGTATGTGGAAGAAGGCTCCTTTTTGGCCTAGATGCTTGGGATCTTCAACTCTTTGTGCCCTAGGCAGTTGCCTGTGCTGTCTATTCCTAAATCCAAGCCTTGTGGGAGTGAGAAGAATCTACTTTGAAGATCAGGACTCCAGTGGGTGGAACTAGGGGCATTAGCAAGTGTGTGTATGTGTGTGTGTGTGTGGGGGGGGGGGGTTCTACTCTGGAGACTGGAGCTCCAGAGGTGGGAAGGGGCATTACTCGGTGCAGGTGGTCTATTGTAAGGATTGGGGCTGCAGAGTTGGTTGTGTAGACATGAAAAGGCGTGAGAACATTTATTTTAAAGGATCAGGACTCCAGGTTTAGAGGAGGTGTTATCACTGGATCTGGGCACATGAGCATCTCCAGCAATCTGAGCCAACAAGCACTGAAAATCTGCACTAGCCAGCTAGGCTTCTTCTCTTGCTCTTGCTCCCTCCATAAGGTTTCCTATTTGAATGGTTAAATATAGTCATTCAGCAGTGGTAATGCTACAGCTTTGGATCTAAGTACCTAACACCATAGTTAGGCAGCTGGATCACTTTGAAAATGTACTCCCTATTTTTTTTCAGAATTCCTATCCAAATGTTTTATGCTATTTAAGAGTCAGATGTGTGGTTTATCAGATCCTATTGGGTGCTTTAAAGTGTAGCATCCCCTTCATTTAGAAGGACACAGCAGCATCTCAGAAAACAGAGCAACCAAGCTAAATGTTATGTCAGTGAGTGCACAGATCATGCCACTGCCTTGAGCTGGGGCATGTATCCTCCAGGCCAGGTTTAACACCTGTGCCTGAATCCCTGAGATTTATTCTGGGGTGAAAGAGATGTACCATTTTGTAGATGGTGCTGTGTGTGCCGACTTGTGTCTTTCTTTGGATCTGTTTTATCCATGATATATTCTTTCTGATCAGTCTCATTTCTTCTCAGCCCCAGCAGCAGATGGAAGAGGGAGCAGTAGCCCTGAGAGAAGGAAAAACCTCTCCACCCTTAGCAAACACTGCTAGGGACTCATTGGTACTGCAGGAAATGACACCTTCTCCCCTGGAAGTGGTAAAAAGCTACATTTTTTAATATATCTGTAAAATGTTATATTTGGCTTAACTTTTGTGTCCTGTTTCTGAGCAAGACTAATGATGAAGGGGTGGGAGTACATATGTACGGAGTCAGTATATGTGAAGTATATATGTGGGAGGATGTATGAGGATTAGATATAAGTGCCAGGGAGGGAAATGGTTGGTTAGTGAGCATTTTAGGACGCTGGCAAGGGTCTGACTTTTAAAAAGAAGAGTGCTGCGATTTGTGACGGAGAAAGCACTACTGCTTTTCTAAAAGCATCAAGTAATGTTCCTAAAATGGAAATCTGGGCAATTTCTGTCATGAAAGGAATACAAAAGAGTAAAAGGAACAAAGGTGGTAAAACTTCACTCCCATGACTTTTCATGGAAGGAAACGAAAATAACTAAAAATTCTTCTCATAAAAAATTACGGAGCTATGCAGTAATAAAGGAAACTTGGAACCTTACTCTTGCCATGTATTGAAATAAAGATTCTTGGGGGTAAAAGCCTCCAGGATTTGAATTAAAGTGGTGCAAATGTGGATATGAATAATTCTTTTAGAGCTGGTTTGGAAACCAAGCTGGGGATGTTAAATGGAACATTTGTGGCAGCACCCCAAATGTATTTGGCCACAGTGCTTAGATGTTTGATCCAAATAAATAAACCCCTTTATGACAATTACTCATCAACAAATCTGGGTACCTACTATTATTCAGCAACTGGAGCACCACAATGGCATGAGTTTATATATCCCAACGTTATCTTCTAAACTTAGTAGGTTTTGTACCAAAGGGCCATAGCAGGCAGTACGTGTACAGCACATGCTAAAAGCGTGCCATGGATTCGCACTGCCAGCTGGCATGGGGCCATGACACTTAAAAGGGCTGATTCCCATGCTGACCATGCATTCTGTACATCCCATGATGCAGATGATGATTATTCTGGCACTGAATATAAGGGATAAGTTAAATGCCGCAGTCAATGTTTAACTTACTTCAGTTGCTGCTGCCGATGAAAACTGACCTCTTGGCGATTTTATTAATTTTGTATAGATGCTTTAGAATGTTTGCCTTCTTATGATTGTATCTGTAAATGCTCATGTATTTTTGTGTGGGAGAGTTATTTATTTTCTGCTTGAAATACATTGTTTTATTAATTTTTTACTGTTTACTGTGATTGCATTTGTAAATGCTTTTGTATTTTCCATTGAGAGATTTACTTATTAGTTGTTTTCATAATTGAAATATGTTGGTTATTTTGGTTACTGCCCTGCTGCTATACATTTTAGCCCTGATATTCTTATGACTTATTCGGATATGGCAGAATATTGCCACTATATGGATATTTTCAAAGCCCACCTTCATTCCCTTTACTATGTAGATAACATCAGGTTTCTCGGCTAGATGTTTGGCTCAATACTATCCATTTGGGGGGTAATTGTATAAGTCACACATAAATCTACTGTAGGTATTTTAGTCATATTCAAGCATAAATTGGCGTTTACATAGTTACCTGACACTGTTGTTATGCTAACAGTGCGCACATCGGGACAATCGCATATACTTCCAGTGTGAGAATATACAGGGAAGAAGTATGGGTGGAGCGCAAAGTTATGTATGTAAATTATAACACACAATAATTTACACAGTTCTTGAAAAATCTAGACATGGGCATTTACACTAGAATCAGACTGGCATAAGTGCTTGTGGCTTAAATTAACATGAGTCTAACAACTGACGCCCCTTGTTTATAAAGTATGCATTTACCTTATTTTATAAGACATGCGTGGAAAATGCATGCTAAAATGCGCATTAACCTAGGTGCACTGTATAAAATTACCTTCATAAGACATAATAATCCAAGAATATTTACACGTTCACCAGCTGCTGATGAATGTATAACTTCCTTTTTATACGGCCTGCAAGTTTAACACGCGGAAGAAAAGTTTTCATCAAATCAGGAAGCCTATTCCACAAAACTAGAACCCAAATGGCAATCAGGAGTATTTGGAAGATGTAATTTACTATCCATTTGAGAATTCAAGGGCTGAGAAGGAGTACAGATAGAAACATGCTCATAAGGCAGAGCAAAGCTAATAATCTTAAACAGGGGCGGCCCAAGGGGGGTGCGGGGCCATGTGCGGAGACTCGGTGCGGGGCCTCATTTGCATAAGTGGCCTTATTTGCATAAATATTTGCATAATGTTACCATACACTAACTTTTAGTAAACATGTCTCTTAATGAGGGTATGGATAAAGAAAGACTAAAAGATTTCTACATTACTATAATCCAGTGCCAACCGCCAGGCACATTAGGAACTACTACAAACGCTGCCCATTTAGAACCCATAGCAAACCCGCCATATCCTGACAGCATTACCAGGACTCACAAAGCACCATACCCTACCTATCAAAAGGCAACACTGCAAATATTAAACCAATACATTTCAGAGAATACTGGGGAAAGAGAACAAGTGGCAATGTCAAATAGGAATTACATAAACAGAATACCTCAGCTCAGTTACGCATGCAGAACATAGACCATCATCAAACAAGGAATCACAATTTAGAAACAGGAAGGCAATAATTAAACTGGGAACCCCAAAAGCCAAACTTGGAATGTACAACAGCACTGTAGAAATAAAACTATAAATTAATTTCCTCTTGTACCAAACAAAGCGCAGACGTTAATGATGCACATTTCCCAGAGCTTTCATATTCCAGTTAATAAATTCAAAATAAAGAGATATCTTTCTACCTTTTGTGCATTTTTTTTCAGTTGCAATTGCTCCAGCCACTTTCTTCTGGTTTCTTCATGTTTTCTGCTAACTCTCCATCGTCTGCTGTCCATTTGTTCTTTCTTCTCTCTTCTAGTTTTTTTTTTCCATTCTCTCTCTCTACATCTGCTTTAACATACTAATCTTTCTCCTTTTGCTCTTTCCTCATTCCTATTTCATCCACACAAATTTTACCCCTCCATCCTCAATCCCCACTTACTCTCCCAATAACCGGCCAATTGTAGATTTTTCATCCCTCCCACACAAAATATTTTTCCCCCTCTCCATTTTACTCTCCCAGCCCCATCCCATTCTAATCCTCCCCCAACATCAGCTCCCTTCTAGTTCCAGTCTCACCCAGCATCCATTCCCTTCTAGTCCCTGCATCAGCCCATTTCCAGTCCTACCCCCCATCAACCCATTTCCGGCCCTAGCTCCACCATCCATTTTCAGTCTGAGTCCCTTCATCAGCTCATTTCCAATCCTAGCCCCCCATCAGCCCATTTCTAGTCATTTCCTAGCCCCACCATCAGCCCATGTCAAATCCTAGCTCCCCTCCACTCAGCCCAATTCCAGTCCAAGCCCCCCCAAGAGCCTACTTCCAGTTCTAGCCCCTCCATGAGTCCATTTCAATTCAAGCCCCCACCACAGCCCATTTCCAATCTTAGCTCCCCCCAACAGCCCATTTCCAGTACCAGTCCTAGCCCCCCATCAACCCACTTCCAGTCCTAACCCCCTTCACCCCATTTTCAGTTTAAGCCCCCCCTATAACCCATTACCAGTCCTAACCCCCCATCAGCCCACTTCCAGTCTTAACCCCATCAGCCCATTTCCAGTCAGCCCCCCATAGCCCACTGCCAGTCCTAACCCCCTTCCCCATCAGCCCACAGCCCATTACCAGTCCTAACCACATCAGCCCACCTCAAGTCCTAACCCCTCCCCATCAGCCCATGTCCTGTCCTAGCCCCCCCCCATAGCCCATTATCAGTCCTAATCCCCCCATAGCCCATTACCAGTCCTAACCCCCCATCACCCCATTTCCAGACAGCCCCCATCAGCCCACAGCCCATTACCAGTCTTAACCCCCCCAGCCATTACCAGCCCTAACCCCCCATCACCCCATTTCCAGACAGCCCCATCAGCCCACAGCCCATTACCAGTCTTAACCCCCCCAGCCCATTACCAGTCCTAACCCCCATCACCCCATTTCCAGACAGCCCCCATCAGCCCACAGCCCATTACCAGTCTTAACCCCCCCTAGCCCATTACCAGTCCTAACCCCCCATCACCCCATTTCCAGACAGCCCCTATCAGCCCACAGCCCAATGCCAGTCTTTACCCCCCCATAGCCCATTACCAGTCCTAACCCTCCCCAACAGCTCACAGCCCATTACCAGTTCTAGTCCCCTCCAGCCCATTATCTGTCCTAGCCCCCCCCAGCCCATTACCAGTCTTAACCCCCCATCACCCCATTTCCAGACAGCCCCCATCAGCCCACAGCCCATTACCAGACTTAACCCCCCAGCCCATTACCAGTCTTAACACCCCCAGTCCATTTCCAGTCTTAACACCCCCCCCAGCCCAGTCCAGCCCAGCCCATTACCAGTCTTAACACCCCCCCAATCCAGCCCAGCCCAGCACCAGTCTTAACACCCCCCCCCAGCCCAGCCCAGCACCAGTCTTAACACCCCCCCCAGCCCAGCCCAGCCCAGCCCCAGTCTTAACACCCCCCCCCCCCCTATCGGCTTATGGCAAATTTAAAATAAAAAAAAAAACCTGGCTCTGGCTGCTGCCGCTGCCGTCGCAGCAGCGGCAGAATTGAGTGTCCCGCGGGGCCCCCTCTCCTCGCTGAGCCTCTCTGCAAGGGCTTTCAGATTCGCGAAGGGAGAGTGTCTCCCTCGCGTCTCTGTTAAGCCCGCAGGGGCTAATGGGAAATTTCCCATCAGCCCCTCGCGTCTAAAGGGGCAGATGGGAAATTTCCCATTAGCCCCTGCGGGCTTAACAGAGACGCGAGGGAGACAGACACTCTCCCTTCGCGAATCTGAAAGCCCTTGCAGAGAGGCTCAGCGAGGAGAGGGGGCCCCGCGGGACACTCCATTTTGCCGCGGAGGCCGCGGCAGCAGCCAGAGCCAGCTTTTTAATATAATTAAAAAAAAAAAGCAGAATGTTCTTTGCGCGGGGCCCCCTGAAACGCGGGGCCCTGTGCAAAGAACATTCTTGCTCAATGGACGGGCCGGCCCTGATCTTAAACATGAATTAGAACTTTAAATATTAGCCTAGGCTGAATCAGGAACCAGTGACACTGAATCAATGGTGACATTGTCCTCTTCCATCTGTGGCAATCAGTAATAATTTTGGCCATCATACTTTTTATTAATTGCAAACATGCAATAACTTTCATAGGCAGACCCAATCAGATGAAACTGAAGTATTCTATGTGTGAAATGTCAATAGCTTGAACTACCTTTATCAATCGCCCTTATCTGCCTAATAAGATGAAGGAGAAGAAATGATTTCCTAATAACCAAAGAAACTTGTTTCTCCCTAGAAATGGTAGAGTCCAAGACTACCCGCACACTTCAAATGCTACCAAACACTGGAACAGAGACTCCCTCTACTAACAGTTAATAGCAGATATGCACCTATGTTTATGTTTATTTCGCTTGATAGACCGCCCTTCTCTGGTAATCAGAGCGGTTTACAATACAATAAATAAAAAAAAAAGGAGAGGCACAAGGCCAGGAAAATGGAAAAAAATTTACAATCCTTGACAGAATAGGGGAGAAAAGAGGAAAATAGGACAGTAAACGTAGAAGGAGAGACTCACACGAGAGGGGAGGGAAGATTAAAGGCCAAGGAAAGGAGGTGGGTCTTTAGGTCACGTTTAAAGTTGGTATGATGGGGTTCTAAATGAAGGAAAGTGGGGAGGGAGTTCCAGAGGGCAGGGCCTGCGAAAAAGAAAGCTGAGGAGCGGGTGGTCTGGAGGTGGGCACGGGAGGGGGGGGGGGAAGTGTAAGGCGGTTAAGGTGAAATGAATGGGGGGTATGTCTGGGCATGTGAAAGTGGATAAGATCTGCCAAATATTGTGGGGTGTTAGTATGAAGTGCCCTGTGGACAAGGGTGAGCAGTTTAAACTGGGTGCGGAAGGAAACGGGCAGCCAGTGGAGGTGGAGAAGAAGAGGTGTTACGTGATCTCGAAGGGAGGAGTGAGTGATGAGACGGGCAGCAGTGTTTTGGATCATCTGAAGTCTGTTCAGTTGAGCTTTGGAGAGACCGGTGAGAATGGAGTTAGAGAAGTCGACGCGTGACATAACAAGTGATAGTAGTAAAGTAGCGAGAGCAGGTGGAGAGAGAAAGGGTCGAATCGCACGGATTTGGCGAAGGAAAAAGAAGGAGGTCTTGGTGACGTGAGAGACATGTGGTTGAAAGGTAAGATCGGAGTCAAAGAGAACGCCTAGGTAGCAGAAGGTAGAAACCAAAGGTATGGGAGTACCGGAGAAAGATGGGGCCAATGAGGGGGGTGGGCTACCATGAGAAAACCAGATCGCAGTGATCTTGGTCAGATTGAGGTGGAGGCAGTTCCGGGTCAGCCAGTCAGCAACAGTAGAAAGGCAAGAATTAAGTGTAGAAAGGTCAGGGTGGGTAGGGGAAGTGTGAAAAAGAAGAACTATATCATCTGCATAGTAGAAAGCGGAGATCCCAGATTGTTGTATCAGTAAAGTGAGGGGAGCTAGGAAAAGATTAAAGAGAAGGGAGGCCAGGACAGAACCTTGGGGAACCCCACAGGGAAGAGGAAATGGGTCAGAGGAAGGGATGGAGGGAGAGGAAGAAAGAATTGCACAGGACTGAGAGGAGAGAAAGGAGTGGAACCAGCGATAGACTGTGCTACATAGGCCTGCATCCCGAAAGTGAAGAAGAAGGAGAGAGTGGTCAACTAAATCAAAGGCAGCAGAGAGATCAAGGGCTACCGCCACCGAGATGTCACCACGGTTGTGAGCTACATGCAGTGCGTTGGTGAAGGCGAGGATGACAGTTTTGACGGTGTGGCCCTGACAGGAACCGGATTGACGAAGGTGAAGAAAGTTGGTGGAATCAAGGTGGTGAGAGAGTTGTGCAAAAACAATTTTTTCAAGGAGTTTGGAAAGAAAGGGGAGATTGGAAACTGGGCGATAATGGGCAGGATCCAAAGGGTCAAGAGAAGGTTTTTTAAGGATGGGGCGAATCAGGGCGTGCTTCCAGGAATGGGGGAAGGTCCCTGTGGAGAGGCTGGAGTTGAGCATGGAGAGTATATAGGGAAGGAGTGACAGAGAAGGGGTGAGTAGCCAGGAGGAGGGAATAGGGTCAAGAGGACAGAATGTCTTGTTAGAGGAGGAGATAAGTTGGTGGAGTTCGATTGTGGTGGTGAGAGAGAAGGAGGACCATGTGTATGAGAGTTGGGACGTGGGAGGGGGGGGACGCAACAGGGGGAGAATGTATGGGAGGGGGACAAAGAGGCAGAGATGCTCTTAGGGAACAAATCTTGTTGTTGAAAAATGATGCCAGAAGTGAGGGAGGAGGGAATGGCTGGGTAAAGGTGGAGGTATCCGGGCGAAGAGAGGTGAGCGATTTGAGCATGGAATAAAGGTGGCGGGTTTGATTAGGAGCATTGGAGATGGCGTCAGAAATGTATGTATGTTTGGCAAGATGAACTTAGGAGTGGTAGTGCGAGTAGTGAGCTTTGAAGGATGATAGAGTGGCTGGAGAGGGGGCCTTCTGCCATAGTCGTTGAGCTTTGCGGAGCTGGGATCGGAGCAGATGAAGACTGCCACTACTAGGTCAACCTACGCATAGCAAGTTAGTCAAGTCTGGATTTACTTTTGACAAGTTTATTTGCATCCAATGCTTCATCACAATATAGGTTGAAATGTATAGACTTCTTATAAGGAGGCCTTTTTGGAAATTATGATTTGTATTCGTCAGCATATGAGAAATGGCTAAATCCCATAGCTCTAATCAAAGATTACAAAGATTGCAGAAAGATATTAAACAAATTGGGGGAAAGAGGTTGACCTAGATATACCCCCAATTCCATTCTTCAATGCTGTAACCAGTTTTGATCCTGCTTAACCCACAAGAAATTAAGAAAACTAATTAAGCCCACATTTCTGAAATGACTAAACATAAGAAAATAATCAATCAGATCAAAAGCAGCTGATATATGGGGCTACATAATCAATTCTTCACTTCCATTCGCAGAACATCATAATTATTAACCAAGAAAGCAACTAGTATAACAAATTTATTGTATTAAATATTGTTGTATAGGCACTGCAGTGCATTCTATAAGTATAATAATTCTGATAATATTATTAGTTTTTATATTAATTTATCTATAGTATCTCTCTCTATATCTATCTATCTATCTATATCTATATCTATATATGTGTGTGTGTGTGTAGACCTTTTGCTCTGCATAGGCATCTCTCCAGAGACCAGTTTCATTAGTCTTAATTCTCAATGCTACTGCAGCCATTCCTTCCTCCTCCCTCCACAACTTAGAGGCAACCCTCATACCCCCTGAAAAGCACACATCACAATTATACACATTAACAAGAGTGCATGGAACTAGGTTGATACTATCTCCAATTCAAAGCATGGATTTAAAAACACACATAATCCCACACAGTCTGATTTACTACAGATTTTCTCCTATTCTGTATATATGGGAAAATTCTTAGTACATGAGTTTCAAAGAGGCAGGTGCAATAGCCACTATAGCAGGGGTTTTCAACACAGTCCTTGGAACACTCAGGTTTTCAGGATATCTACAATGAAAATGCATGAGAGAGATTTTCATACAATGGAGACAGTGCATGCAAATGGTTCTTATGCCTAGTCACTCTGAATATCCTGACAACCAGAGAGGATGGGTATGTCCCAAGGATTGAACTGACAGCACTGCACTATGGTGAAGTATGGTATACAGTGGTTCCTTAACCTACCCTGGAAGGCTCCCAGCCAGTCAGACTTTCAGGGTATTTACAATGAATATGGCATGAGACAGATTTGTATGCAACAGAGGCGATGTATGCAAATGTTCTCATGAATATTCATTGTGGATTTCCTGGAAACTCAACTAGTTGATTGTCCTCCAGGACAAGTTTGGGAATCGCTATCCTAGCAAATATATAGCTAGGGAGTTTAAGAAAAAATTAGACATAATTTAATCAAGCATTTTCCACTATTCCATCCTAATAGAAAAATACCTCCTAAAGCATACCTATTGTGTTGTTTTATCAGTGCACTAAGTTGAATTTCATCCTTAAACCCATACCAATGTTGCTTAGCTCCCAGTGCCTACCATCTGTAATGTCATGACCCACCCATATTATTCATCCATCCCATTCTCCTTCACACATGCAGAGGGTAATTTTGTATTGAGTATTTACCTAAAATGCAAATAAATTCATAATGATTTATTATGCAGTTAAGTTCATATGAAATCAGACTTTTTTGTAAAAAAACAAAACATTAACCGCACCTCCCTGAGGTGCAGCTCAGTTTCACAGAAAACTGTTGCTCCGCATGATTTTCCATGCATAATTCCGTTTATTCCGAACGTGCTAATGAGCTGATTTGCATGATTCTTCATTTCATCAGTACCAGTGAGTAACTTATGCAGCTTTGGAAATTCAAAGTTGCACATGAAAGAAAGGCAAATAGTGCCTATAAAAAATTTGCAAACATGATTTGCTATTTTTCTTACATTATCACTTTTTTGAGGGCATCACAGTTTCGTACATTAGTGTAGCTCGCCTCACACTCAGGGGTGAGGACAGAGGTACTACATGCTGTATATGAAAAAAAACATGGGGAACATCAGAAACAATGACCAATTCTTCAAAAGTCAAGGATCTAGGTGAGACAGGAAAGGCAAACATGTCATATGCTAAGCTGAAGCGAGGGATGCAGAGATAGAATAATCATTCGACGCTCTGCGTAAAGATGAGCGGAGAACAAAGGTAACTTTAAATGAAACATATTTATTGGTGATCCCCAAAATACTTATGTAAAAGATAAACCTGAGCAAGGACTGATCCCATATTGTTCTACAGGGGTCAGTTCCTAGTCCAGTTCTTTTTAACTAATTGCAAGTAATATTGTAAAAGAGCTGTCGGGTAAGGTTTGTTTCTTTATGGATGATACACCAAAATCTGCAATAGGATAGACACCTTGGAAAGTGTAAACTCGAGGAAGGATCTAGCGAAGCCTGATGAATGGTCAAAAATTTGACAGTTGAGATTTAATGCTAAAAAAATGCATTTGGACTGCAAAAATCGAATGTAGCAGTACAGTTTAGGGAAGTGAAGACCTTCTGTCCATGAAAGTAAAGTGGGACCTGGTGTTGATCATATCGGATGATCTTAAGGTGGTCAAACTGGTGGAAAATGCAATGGCAAAAGCCAGAAGGATGCTTAGGTGCATAAGGAAAGGAATGGCCAGCAAGAAGGTGATGACAGTGCATTTGTATAAGTGTCTGGTGAGACCCCATTTGGAATACTGTGTGCAATTCTAGAGACCACACCATCAAAAGAATATAAACAGGATGAAGTCAGTGGCGATGGTCTTCGTCGTCAAGAATATGGAGAGAGACTTAAAGATCTCAATATATATACATTGTTAAAAAGGTGGAAGAGGGGAAATATGATAGAGATGTTTAAATATTTCCTCAGTATAAATGCACAGGAGAAGAGTCTGTTTCAGTTGAAAGAAAGTTCTGGAATAAGGAGGCATAGGATGAAGTTGAAAGGGGATAGACTCAAAAGTAATCCAAGGAAATATTTCTTCATGAAAGGAGTGGTGGATTCACAGAACAGTTACCCAGTGGAGGTGGTGGAGATGAGAACTGTATCTGAATTCAAGAAAGCATGGGACAAGCACAGAGGATCTCTTAAGGAAAGGAGGAGATTGTGGAGCTTAGAAACTAGTAAGGATGGACAGACTGTATAAGGCTGCATGGTCTATCTGCCATCATTTTTCTATTTTTTTATCGAGAACAAGCAGAAAGCAAAAGTCAATCAAAAAATCCAGAAAAAGAATCTTTATTTCAGTTCCTTAGGCATAAAGTGGTAAAACGTTAGATAACTGTTCTCCTCTCCTTCCTCTTCTGGTCCACGTTATAAGTGAACCCGCATTATGTTGAGTCCAGAAGCTCCCTTCATACCTTTGATGTTCCTATTGTGGCTTCTTCCTGTGCTTACAAATAGTGTCAATATCAGCCAGAAAAATTAAAGTGACGCAAAGCCTTGGCATTCAAACCTCTGCCAAATTTTATTAAGTCCCACTCTGTCACATACATGTTTCCTGTTGCCACGTGGAGACAGGACTTGGATTGGCAGAGGCTTTTGCGGCACTTTTAACTTTCATTTAGCAGTTGATGCTGAAGCTATCATAGCCACAGGAAGGAGCTGCGACAAGAACGTCAAAGGTATAAAGGGAGCTGCTGGTTTCAATATAAAGTGGGCTCATTATTTATTTAACAGGTTTTTTATACCACTTTATCATTTTAGTGAAAGCGGTTTACATTGTAGCAAACTTGGTAATGTACATTAAACAGGGACATTGATAACTTAGAATCTTCTTAGGCAATGGATGGCTAAGTGACTTGCCCAATGCCACAAGGAGGGCTAGTGGGAAGCAAATCCTGGTGTCTTTGTTCCCAGCGCTCTAACCATTAGGATACTCCTCCACTACAGAATTATAAATTCAGTTCATTGTGTTATAAGCCATCCCACATTACACTGAGCCATATTATATCAGGTCTGTGGTGTATTTATATTGTATGTGTGTGGGTGTATAAGATTTGGACTGTGAATTTGAGTGGGGATAGTGAATGTGAGGCTGCCAAGGATGCGGATCGTGTGCGTTAGGGGTGTGGTGGGTATAGGAATATGTAAATTGTGAATTTGTGCATGTGTGAAAAGTAGAGTTATGTAGGGCTGTGTATGTTTAAAATGGCATTTTAGAAAAGACGTCCCAGCTGTAAATGGAGTCAATTTCAGAACCAGACCTGTGAACGTGCAGGTGCCATCTGAAATCCAGTAAATCAGTTCTGAAATTGTGTCTACTGACATCTTTGGTACATGAATATCTCCAGGAATGGTCCATTTTAGATGCAAGGACATTTAAATTCTGGGGTTTCGATATTCAAAAGGCATTTGCATGGTTTACAACCCTTTAAACCGTGTAAATACTGCTCAGTGGGAAATTCAACGGCATTAGCACAGTTAGTGCTGCTGAATATCCCCGATCTCCCCTACATGCTCTGATGGGTGTTCCGGGGTGTGTCGTGGGTGGTGCAGAGGTTAACTGGGTAGCAACAAAATTGCACTGCTACCCAGTTTGCTTCTAAGGGTAAAGGATAAGCACTGCAAAAGCTGAGCAGTGGTGCAGGTGCGGTGACCCCAGCATTGAATATCTGAGGTTAGAGGATTCAGCGACGGCTAGGTGCTGTACTTGCTCCTAGTCATCCTAACTCATTATCAGGCCCTGAATGTCCCGGACCTACTCATTTAGATGCCCTTAAAGTCACAGCCACATGTCTGACAGACCAATTTTAGAAAGCCTTCAGAAAGCGTTTGTTGGCATCTGTAAGGATAACTCGCCAGAGGAGGTAGAGATGCTGTTTAGGGACGTGCTTACAAAGGACCATATTCTCTTTGGTCCCGTAGGCGCACATTATCGTGCATATCACAAGCAGCATCTATCGCATTCTATCTGTGTGAAGGTGAATGCCATTTATCACAATAACCACAACATCTAGGACACGAAGCGGAAATGGAATTCTGTGCCAAATGCAAGGCAGCGGTGGCAGGTGCAGATGGACAGCCTCCAGTTCTCACAGATTTGGAGCAACATGTCTTGGCCACTGTTAATGACGTCTGTGACAGGGGAACTTGACAGCTCCAGGGCTTCCCAATCACAAGATGAGTGCTGCACACATACCTAACTGTAAGAAAGATTTGCAGGCATTTGCAGTGATATATTCACTGGCAGTAACTCTCACCCTCATGCACAGCCATTGTACATGGGGGCCTATAGCACTGCCTGCTGTGCACTGATGCACCTGTGCTTCCTCACTGCTATCTGAACTCCATCTGCCACATGGCTCCAGAACCTCCTGGACTGCCATAGCTAGTTTCCAGGTGTCCTGCAATGTGGGGTCAAACTTTAGATCTGTGTGGATATAAAATATGAGATGGAATGGGCAGTCACTGTGGCCCTGGAGCGATGCTCATTGGTTTCTTATGATGACAGATAGTCAGATGGTGGGAGAATTACAGTGCGAACAGGAAGGTCTGGGTGTAGTAGACTGAGGAACATAGCTGTGGCTGGCATGCAATGGGTTACCTGGTGAGTTTTGTTCCCTCCCACAAATCCCCCTCCAAACAGCACGGGTTCTGTCACCCGCACCTCTTGGGCACTTTCTCATCTACCCCCTCTGTGGTGTTTTGCCATACTTTACCATTCTTATGCCCACTGGGATTGTAGAAATAGCAGCAAAGCTGTACTATGAGATTACTTGTGTACATGGCACAGCCCCATGACAGGATAAGTGCATCACTGCCCTTCTCTGTTTCATGTGTCTACCTCTTACTTCATACTTGCAGGTAGTCAGGCTGTTGACAGCAGGGTCATCCCTCAGGCACAGGGATGACAACAGGGTCATCCCTCAGGCACAGCTAGGCACACCAACTGAGTCCATGGTCACTCAAGAGGCACCAGCCATCCAGAGAGGCCACGGAAGAATGGGAATCTATAGGCAACAATGTGCATGAGAGGAAGAAACACAAGAATGAGGATGCTATGGAACCATCAATACCATCACTGTTCCCTTTAGGCAATAGGGATGATGATGTGCATTCAGCCAGAGGAGCCAACATCTTTTACTGTAGGGAAAGACTGCTTCAGCAGTATACAGAGTATCTGTAGATACATTATGAGCAGCAGAACATCATGAAACAGTCCCTGGTGGTGCAGAGGGAACAGAGTGATTTCACATAGGCCCTCCTGGAAGAAATGAGGGGACTCCATCATGACGTGTGGGACACTTACTGCCAGCACAGTTCTCCCTTCAGCCATGTGCAGCTACCACCTAGTGCAGAGGGCGGCAACTCTGCATTGCCAGCTCACCATCCACCAGCTGTACCTCCATGAAGCAACAGAGGAAGCAGATGGCAGGCCGCCACCTCTACCATCCAGCACAACCCTTTATCGGCCAACATACTGGATGCTCCACCCCACAGCTCTTGCCCCAGCACACACTTTTACAATGACAACCAAGATGGAGGAGAGAATATACAGTAGGTATGATGGCATGACCCTGGGAAGGGTCAAAAGATATCAGTTATTTCATCCTCAGCATTGCAGGCCACCTGCATATTCACTGAGTGGAAGGCCTTCCTATTTCTGTAGCTGGCTTCCCTCTCTCTTGTGGACCTGAGTGTCAAATGTGTACAGTCAATGATGTCCAACAATGCAGAGAATTGTACAACCTCATGGAACTGCAGCATACATACTAACTATCTTCATCTCAACAAATCAAAATGCGCTGCCATACTGTTTACCTTCAACACTCCCCTCCCAACACTAACCTCCTCGATCGGGGACTCCCCCATCCCCCTTGTCACTTCACTCCGGTAGCTAGGGGTCATTTTGGATTGCTCACTATCTTTTCATGACGACGTATCCTCCCTGGTTTAGTGATCCTTCTTCTCTTTATGTCAAATATGTGCAGTCCGCTCCTTCCTTGATGTATCCTCTCTCATGACTCTCCTTTTATCTTTGGTAATTTCTAGGCTCAACTATTGTAATGCTTCACTTGCTGGTCTTCCTTCCTATGAGATTCACTGCCTCCAGCTCCTTCAAAATACCGCCACTCATCCACTTACGCACCCCCCCGCTCTGACCACATTACTCTCCTTCTTATTCGCCTGCACTGGCTTCTCTTCAAATACCGTATTGACTTTACGATCCTGACCCTGGTCCACAAAACTGTCCATACAGGTATGCTGCGTTATCTCGTTAACCTTCTCCATGCCCCTCGCCACCTTCGAAGATCCCTCCATGTGCATCGTCTAGCACTTCCCTCAGTTTCCTGTGCACATTTGGAGCAAACCCGTAACTCTGCTTTCTTCTTTCTGGGCCCCGCTTTATGGAACTCCCTCCCTTCCACCATCAGCTCAGAACCTTCCCTGCCGAAGTTTAAAAATAAATCCAAAATGGTCTTGTCTCAGAGCGTTCACACTATCATAGAATCAAATATACTCCTGTGCTCTATCACGTTATTTATATACTGTAATCCTATGGTACTAGATTCAATGAGGAAATTTTGCGGGTCTCAGACTTATAATAGCATGAGTTTCTGGATTTATTTTCCAGTAACACGCTTGTTTGCATCAATGACCCTTCTTACTTTCCATCCTCTCTATTCTAAGTATTCTCCGATTAGTGTGAGCATACAGAAAAGTATCAAAAAGAACAGTAGGGTTTTGAAAACACTACCCAGCATGGAGCACCACTGCATCCGATGCGTGTGGCAACGAAGTAAAAATGTGAAAGAGTACATCAGCCCGGCAATTTTACGGATGGAGCGATCGATCATGCAGAATGGAGAAGCACTAGGTCATCATCCATGCGGCCAGTGCACTATTTGTAATATTTCTAAAACATTAAATCAGTTTAATTACAAGGGTGTGACCTATTGGTTAAAGGGTGACACTACTTGCGATTCAACTTATGTGGTGTATGCAATATTATGCCCGTGTGGCTTGCTGTACATTGGGAAGACAATTCGAAAATTTAGAATACGTATGAAAGAGCACGAGAGCAGGATTAAGTGCAAGAGGATGGAAGCTCCTCTGGTAGCCCATTGTATAACTCAAGGCCATAATTTTGAACATTTACGTTGTTGGTGCATTGAACAAGTACAGATGGGGTCCTGTGGCAAGACAAGGGACCACACTCTAATAGTCAGAGAACAGTGTTGGATACACCGACTGGGTTCAGTTCATCCAGCGGGATTAAATTTGGCAATTGATTGGGGTGTTTGTTCCTAAAAATTTCTTAGACACGTCTCAAACTATATTTTTTATAGTAAGAATGCATAAGTTATTACTAAAGAGGGATTTTACGGGCATAAAGTATCCCACGGTAGTAGTACCTTAATAGGCACGCTTCGTAATGGCTGGGAGGAGTCTAAAAAAGTTTAAATAACTGGGGTCAAATCCTAAGTCCGCATGCGCGGCATTTTTGCAGATTGAAAAAACAGTTTCCATGAGGAACTAAAAGTCTGTTATTTTTACGTGGGCAGCATCATTCTTTTTGAGGTAATTGATTTTATGTAGTATTTTTTGAGGCGTAGTATGTGGAGCTTTCATATGATAATATCTTATGGTAGTTTACCTATGGATGGGTTTTTTTATGTCTTTTAAACTAGTAGCAACACTTTAAGAGTCCCCTGAAGAACCGGATTGAGAAACGCAGAGGCGCTTCAAACAATAGTGTCGGGATTTTCAATTTCAAAACAAGAACTGCAGTATATGGATGAAACCTTGTGGCATAGCGAGTTAAGTGGCACCTTAAAAAAATGTTCATTATTTTTAGGGTTTCAAATATATTTTGTTTTAATGGACTATCTGCAGTATTTACAGCAATGTGAGCTAAGCAATACCTTTTCATAAAAGACTAAAGTGAAACATTTTTTGACACTCTGTTGCTGGTTGCATGAAGAAGAATAGAGAGGATGGAAAGTAAGAAGGGTCGTTGATGCAAACAAGCGTGTTACTGGAAAAAAAATCCAGAAACTCATGCTATTATAAGTCTGAGACCCGCAAAATTTCCTCATTGAATCTAGTACCATAGGATTACGGTATATAAATAACGTGATAGAGCGCAGGAGTATATTTGATTCTATGGAAGTTTAAAAATATGCTAAAGACTCACCTCTTTCACCGTGCATGCGACCTCCCACTCCTCCTACCATAATCCAACCATTTTTCACCATCTACTTTATCTTTTAGCTGTCCTTTCTCTCTCACCCTGTCCTGTCTGAACTATAGTGTTCCTTTCCATTTTCATACAGCCTTTTGTTTGTAATTGTAGACCGCTCTGATGCCATGTAGCCTAGGGTGGTATATCAAATGCCAATAACGATAAAGATAAAGATGGCATGATGCCTCTGCTGCACAGTGGTAGAAAAAGCTATGCAGCTCTGAGCCCCAAATGAAGCTTTTGAGATCCCCCTCTGGGGTCACGACACACAGTTTGGGAACCATCTACTAAAGAGTGAATACCTAGGATAGACATTTTCAGACCTGCCTGAAGGTACAGCTTCCAGGGAAAGAGTCCAGCACTGCAGATCCTTCGGTTGCTGGTTCAGACTTGGGTGCTTTTGCTAAACCGAAGAATATGGAAAGTCCATAATTTTTTGTCAGCCATATAAATAGATGATGGTTTGCTCTTGTTATCCCTGTACAGTATGACTAGGAAATGGGAAGGACAAGACCTGTTAAAAATATAGAGGCTGAAATCATTTTTCATTCAGGTGGTGTTTCCTTCTGGACAAGGCTGAGACTTGTTGGAGCTTTAGCTACATTATTGTCTCCAGTTTGCTTGTTAATCCAATGACTCAGGTCATTAATCTTCTAGTGATTGCACAGAAGTAAGGATTGTTTAATCCTCACCCCACTCCACCTCACCTGCCAAATCCCACAACTGATTTCACACTGACCCCTTTATCTGACCAGAGACCTCAAAATCTCATTATTTTTTCTCCCCTCCCTACTAGTTTCTTGCTTTGAAGGTTCATTTCTGTGTTGCCTAGCAACCTGGTACAGCCTGAGAATATTAACCATCCCTCCTGCCCCTTTTACTTCTCCAGAGGTCTAAAAACAAGATGCTTAAGAAAAATACGGGAATATGAAAGAACATCATTTTACATTTTACAAACACATCATTTGCAAAATTAACACGTTCAAAAACAAAGCAGCTTATCATTGTAGATAAAATCCCAAAATACCTGTAGTGCATCTTCAGCCTTCTCAGACCTTGTATGATCACACATTATAAATACTGTGGTCTTCAGGGACCACAGGAGGGGCGAGGGCCAGACCTATTTGTCTGGGAGGAGGGGGGGTGGAAGAGCAGGGCCCCTTTCAGTTTCAACCTTCCATCCCAGGGGAACTCCCCTATTCGATCCTTTCTGGCTGGCGAGAGGGGAGCACAGGCCAGAGGAGGAGGGGAAGTTTCCCCAGGCTAAAGCGTAGTTACTTACCTGTAACTGGAGTTCTCTGTGTACAGCAGGATGAGTCAGCCACACCTGGTGACGTCCCCCGACGGCGCCGTATACGGAAGTGCTCTCAGAGCTCAGAAACCTTTCTGAGCATGAGCCAGAGGCCCAACCCACTAGCCCGCCCCTAGCCAGCCAGTGAGTCTCTAGCTGTGCCCGGCGTGTCCGTGGCTAGGGGCGTGCGGAGGCCGACCTCGGTCCGGGGAGGTGGCTGGGAATGTGTGGTTGACTCATCCTGCTGTCCACGGAGAACTCCAGTTACAGGTAGGTAACTACGATTTCTCCTAGGACAAGCAGGATTCATCAGCCACACCTGGTGCCTCCCTAGCTGCGCAGTAGCGTGGAATAGCAGTGGAGAGGGAGGCCGAGGCAAGGTGAAGTCGAATAGGTTTTATTTTCGCAAAAGACAGTTTAACATTGTCACACTTGACAGGTCAACGTTATCACACATGAACAGCGGCCAACATGGCCGAATAATAAGGCCAACATGGCCGAAGGATTGTCACTAACATAACTCAGTGAATGAGTGGCCAACGTGGCCGTACAGCAAGGCCAACATGGCCGGGGCTAGTTACTGATAGGAAGGCCAACATGGCCATAGGTATTCAAGGTCCACTGGTGGTGGAAAGGACCTCCTGTCCAAAAGTGCAGCACGCATGCGTGTCCAAGTCCAAGCAGTAATGCTTCTGGAAGGTATGGGTGGAGGACCGAGTGGCGGCTCTGCAGATTTCGACTAGAGGGATGGAGCGCAGATTTGCGATAGTGGCCGCCAGTGCCCTGAGCTGGTGTGGCCCAATATTTGGGGCTGTGTGTGTGCCCGCCAGTTCATGGCAGAGGCCGATGCAGCTCGAGATCCACTGGGCCATGGTACGCTTCGTGACCGGGCACCCTGGCCTGTTGGGATCGTAGGATATGAACAGTTGAGAGCCCTTCCGGAGAGGACCTGTCCTGAGGACATAGGTTCGGAGGGCTCTGGTGCAGTCGAGGGTGTGTAACCTCTCTTCCTTGGGAGAGAAGTGAGGCTCAGGGTAGAACGTGGGCAACTCGATGGTTTGGTTGATGTGGAACTCTGAAGCCACTTTCGGAACGAACTTGGGGTGAGTGCAAAGGGTGGCTCTATCCTGCAACAACTGGGTGTAAGGTGGGTGCGCCACCAGCGCCTGAAGTTCACTGATTCTGCATGCAGAGGTGATGGCCACCAGAAACAGGGTTTTCCATGTTAGGTGCTTCATGGCGGCAGTACGTAGAGGCTCGAAGGGTACCTTGGTCAGCTGCTGGAGAACAACGTTTAGATCCCAAGCTGGGGTGGGGGCCCGTATTGGGGGCCGTAGGTTGTTCAGCCCTTTCATGAAGCTTACCACCAGAGACAGGGAGGCAATGGTTCCATTGGCCGAGCGCTCGTGGAATGCCGCAATGGCAGACAGGTGCACCCGGACAGAGTTTGTTTTGAGTCCCTGTTCCGAGAGGGAGGCGAGGTACTGTAGGACGTATGGGACTGGGCAGTTGGAGGGGTTAAGCCCCCTGGAGGGCGCACCAGAGGCTGAACCGCTTCCATTTGAGACCGTAGGATTTCCTGGTGGACTGTCGCCTGGCTGCCAGAATTATGTGTTGTATCTCTTCCGAAACGCACATCGAAGAGAGAGTCATCCGTTGAATCTCCAAGCTGTTAACTCCAGGGCCCCCAGGTTGGGATGCATCGTGAGTCCCTCGTCTTGGGTTAGCATGGACTGGTGGAGAGGGAGTCGGAGGGGTGGTTCCTGCGAGAGGCATAGCAGAGTCGGGAACCACATCTGACGGGGCCAGTATGGAGCCACGAGGATGATCCTGGCCATGTCCTGGATGACCTTCTGCAGTGTTTTGGAGATCAGGGGGGTGGGTGGGAAGGCGTATACAAGAGACCACTCCCCCCAGCACACGGCAAAGGCATCCGATGCCACTCTGTGGGCTGACGAATGTTTGGAACAGAACAGGGGGCATTTCTTGTTCTGGTATGTAGCGAAGAGGTCGATCTCTGGTTGGCCCCAGTGGCTGAATATATGGGCGGTGGCCTGGGGACTCAGGGTCCATTCGTGTGGGCTTAGCTGTCGGCTCAACCTGTCTGCCAGGGAGTTCTGGTCGCCCGGGAGATAGGATGCTCTGATCCAGCAGTGGCTCGTTAGGATTAGCTCAAATCTTGAGCGCCTCCATGCACAGAGGTCGGGAGCCTGTTCCTTCTTGTTTGTTGATGTAGAACATGGCCACCTGGTTGTCTGTCTGCACCAGAATCGACTTGTTCTTGATATGTGACTGGAAGGCCTGTAGTGTGTACCTTATTTATTTATTTATTTATTTATTTAACAA
Organism: Ichthyophis bannanicus; assembly: GCA_033557465.1. Classification (NCBI taxonomy): domain Eukaryota; kingdom Metazoa; phylum Chordata; class Amphibia; order Gymnophiona; family Ichthyophiidae; genus Ichthyophis; species Ichthyophis bannanicus. The sequence continues at coordinate 245,217,368 of CM066036.1, read as the reverse complement.
TTCTTATATACCGCACTATTTGCAATCAGCGCGGTTTACATGTAACAAAAAACATCCGACAAAATGCATATGTCTGGTCATTACATTGAACAGGGAGTGGGATTTGGAGAACAAGTATCAACTATCAACAAAGGTGAACTATTTACATAAGAAGTTCAATGGAAAAAGGCTCCTGTTTGGTGTTTTACATTTTTGGGGACGAACTATATGAGAGTGGCTGGGGTTCAGGGCTGTAAGTGAGGTGTTTGATAAAGAGGAAATGTTTCAGGGCCTTCCTGAACTGGCTCAGGTTGGCTCTGAGTTTCAGAAGATTTATGTGGAGGCCCGCCTCTGTCGCTGTCCAGGCCCTTTGCGTGTGCAGGAGGCCCATGTGGGCCCCCCAGCCCGTCTGGGATGCATCGGTAGTGATGGTGACCTGGTGACCGGGTTGTTGGAATTGCTTCCCTACAGTGAGGTTCTGCTTGACTGTCTACCACCGAAGGCTCTTCTTGGTGTGGGGGTCGAGTATGATGTTGCTGGAGAGCGGCTGGGTGCGCTGGTTCCAGTACGAGCGTAGGCGCCACTGAAGAGTCCGCATGTGTAGTCGTGCTAGAGGCAACACGTGGGTGGTGGCGGCCATATGGCCCAGAAGGCATAGGAGGGACCGGGCTGTTGAAGCTGTTTGAAGGGAGGCTGCCATGGCTAGGGAGGCCAACTTCTCGGCCCTCTGTGCTGGGAGGAACGCCTTCGCCTCCACGGTATCTATGTCGGCCCCTATGAATTCCAGACACTGAGTGGGAACAAGTTGCGACTTCTGGTGGCTCACCAGGAATCCGAGGGCAGTGAGTAGGCGGATAGTCCATTTGATGGCCCATAGAGTCTCCCCCGGCGATGGTGATGATAGAAACCAGTCGTCAGGGTATGGGAAGACTTGAATGCCCTGTTTCTGCAGGTGTGCTGCTGCTATGGCCACACACTTCTTGAACACCCAGGGTGCTGGTGAGAGTCCGAAAGGGAGGGCCTTGTATTAATAATGACCTCCGAGGGCTTGAAAGCGCAGATACTTTCAGTCCTGAGGGTGTATTGGGACATGTGTGTATGCGTCTTGAAGGTCCAGGGATGTGATCCAATCCCCGGGCTGTAGGAGAGGGAGGATGGAGTCCAGAGAATACATGCAGAACTTCTCTTTGATGATAAACTTGTTTAGGTTCCTCAAATCTAGGATAGGGCGCATCCCTCACGATTTCTTCGGTACCAGGAAAAATCTGGAGTAGAATCCCAGGTTGGTCTGGCCTGGAGGCACCGGTTCGATAGCTTGGGTTTTCAGGAAGTGCAGTAATTCTAGGTGCATCGGCAGGGGTGTTTTGCTGTCGTAGGGTGGTGGTTGGGTGGAGCGCTGGTAAGGGAGAGACTGGAATTGCAGACGGTATCCCTCCTGAATAATCCGCAGGACCCACGTGTCTGAGGAAATAAGCTGCCAGGAGTCCCAGAAAGCGGTCAACCATCCCCCAACCAGAAGGGTTGTCCGTTCCTCCATGGGCTGGTTGTGAAAAAGACAGTGTGTTTTTGCTTGACTGGGGCAGTTATTTCTTTTGTTTTCTGTCTCATTGGTGCTTCTGCTGATGAGGAGCTCCATATGAGGATCTGTAGGCTGTCTACTTATAGCGGGGCTGCTTCCATTTGCGGTATGAATGGTATCCTTTGTGGGTGGGGTAGGATTTTCGGCTATATGTCCCTTTGGTATTGGACTGGCGCTCCAGGCCATCCTTGGCGAGGGTTTGTAGTGTGGGGCAGTGTTCCTTCATATCGTTGACGGTGTCTGCAACTTTGTCCCCAAAGAGTGACTCTCCATTGTAGGGCGCATTGGCGATGCACTCGAGTGTCTTCACGCAGGCCCAACACTCGCAGCCATGCTAGCCTTCTAGTGGAGATGGCGGTGCCCGCTGTGCGCATCGAAACCTCAAAGGCGTCGTGTATCGTGCTGATGAGGTGCTTTGCGCATTCCTTTAGGTCCCCAATTACGGATAGCGCTTTCGCTTTCTCCTCGGGTGGGAGAGTTGTTACGGTGTCCTTGAGGGTCGCCAGCAGGGCATCCTGAAAGAGTACATGTTGAAACTGATGCACAGTAATGCGTGCATTAAGCATAGCTCCTTGGAAGACTTTCTTCCCAATGTCATCCAGGAGCTTGGGGTCTTTTCCAGGAGGGGAGTTGGCGTGGTTACGGGAGGACTTGACGCGCTTTAGGGCAGAGGATACAACTATGGAGTGATGTGGCAGCTGGCTTTTTCTGAAGCCAGGAACTTGCTGGACCTGGTATTTTGCATCTAGTTTCTTGGGGCATGCCGGCGAGGAGGCTGGGTTCTGCCATAATTTCGTGTGTGCGTCCAGGAGCCGCTGATGTATTGGTAAGCTGATGGGTACCTTCGGGGCGTCAAGATACTTGAAGACCTCTGGGCTGTCCCGCTGAGGATCTGGGGATGTGAGGTTGAGGGCGGCAGCCACTTTGCGCAAAAACTTTGGGTATGTGAGGTCCTCAGGAGGCGGGGCGAATGGGTTTGGTTCAGTGCCTGCGGAAGCCCCTGTGGATCGTGACCCCGGACTCTGAACCGAGGCCGCTTTGGCCTCAGGGGATTCTGACCCAAGCGGTGTGGGTTCCTCCTCCCCCTCTTCTAGGCTCAGGAAAGATGGGGATCCGGAAACCGCAGAGGTGCCGCTGGTAAAGCTTTGGTCGAGGTCTGGGTTAACAGGTTTTGCACTAGCGGTGGGGAGGCTAGATTCTGATGGTCCTTCTGAACCAGCGTTCAGGGCAGCAGTATTTTTGGCACCATTACATAAGAGCTCCGCGAGGCTGGAGAGCAACTGTAGAATGGCTCTTTGGTTGGGCAGTGCCACTGTGGGGGTGGTGGTTGCCCCAGAGTGCTGCGCTACTGAAGGTGCTGGGGGAGAGAGTCTCTTGCCTGGTCTGGATCCAGGGCTGGGACTTGGCGTGCGTCGCTTCCATTTGATTCCGGAGGTGCCGGGGCTGCAGGAGTTGTGGTGCCTCCTGTGGCTGATGCGATCCCGGCTCCGGTGTCTGCGCCGATGATGACTACTGCCTTCTCTGTGCTCGGTGCTGCAGCGATTGTGTTGATGGCCCCGATCATGGACACTGCCCCTTTTACTTCGCTGATCGCTGTTGAGGCTCTGTGGGGCTGGAGAGGATACGGTGCCGGTGCGGGACGACGGTCCCGTGTCGGTGCTGAGAGTCGGGGAGGCTCTGTGATGTGTAGGGGAGAGCCTGTGCTGCTGTCCAATGGGTGTTGGGTGGGCGGAGCTCGGTAGTCCATGACGCTGACCAATCAAGGCTGAGTGGGCGGGACTTGCCGAGACAACATCAGCAAGATGGCCGCCCCCCTGGAGCAGCATGGTCGGAGCAGCATGGGTCACCACGGGGGTTCCTGATGGCGTCGGGAGAGCTGCGGGGGTCGGAGAAGGACTGAGAGGCACGCCGCTTTTCCCCCTTAGTACCTTTTGTGCTGTGGTAATCAGTCTTCTTCATCGTGGGAGCCTTAGACACAGCTGGAGCTCCGTTGCAACTGGGGGGGTCCAGAGCTGAACGGCCGGGGATGAAGGTTCCTGAGGGTGCATCTCGTGCCGGTGAGGAGGTTCTTGGAACGTCGGTGCTCTGCAAGGCAAGGAAGTCCTTTAGAGCGTGGCTTCTGGACTTCAGAGCTCTTGGGGACATCCGGGAGCAGTGCTGGCAGTCTTGAACCTGGTGACTGGCGCCCAATCATCTAACGCAGCGGTCATGTGCGTCTGAGCTGCTCATCTTCCTCGAGCAGTGGCTGCATTTCTTGAATCCTGGTTTTGTAGATGACATCTTCTATCTTCTTGTGAGTATATGTCTTTAAATTGTCTTCTCTGGCTTGAGAGAGCAGGATCCCCATGTGGTAGGCATGGTGGAAGAAAAAAGACTGGCTGGCTAGGGGCGGGCTAGTGGGTTGGGCCTCTGGCTCATGCTCAGAAAGGTTTCTGAGCTCTGAGAGCACTTCCGTATACGGCGCCGTTGGGGGACGTCACCAGATGTGGCTGACGAATCCTGCTTGTCCTAGGAGGAAAAGGCTTTCACTTCCTCTGAGATGGCTGGAAAAGAGCTGTCAGTATGTGGACTACAGCTGGCAGAGGAGGAGGAAATGGAGGTGGAACAGATTCCCCTGGAATCCTCCCTTGAAGCTCACAAACCCATGGACTATTCCTTAAGTATTAAATGAGCTGTTACTTCATTACCTTGTGGTAAGGAATAGGGATCCTAAGGACTAATGAAAGATCTTTCTTTTTTACTCACCTCCTGAGGGGAGGGGCAAGAAATTGTGGAGGTAGTGGTGTTGGAATTGTTGCACTGTTGGGCAAGAGTGAAACTTTGTGGCTGTTTGTGAATTTACCTGTTTTTTGTGTTCTGCTGTAGGAGATGCATAAACGCCACCAGTGAAGAAGGGGATGGGAGCTGTTTCTCCCTGTTGCAGAGGCAGAAAAACAGGTGTGGATCCCTGAAGCTGTCTGGAAGATGCAGAGTGGACTGTAGGCAGTCAATTTGCTACCAGTCTGTGCAAGGGAGATTGGAGCATGGAACAGTTTCTCCTTTTGCTACATAGGAACCGAGACTGCTACTGACTTGTGGGAGGAAAAGCTAAGTGGAACAGTTGGCTTCAAGTCTGGTGCTACACGGTAAATGTGGTAAGTACAGCAGGGGGGCGCCAGTGTCATGAGGCACTGATCTCAGCAATGCTTAGTTTTAAATAGTGCAATTTTCCCCACTGTGCAAGAAGACAGGCCTCTGCCATAAAACAGAATCTAACTCATGCCAGCCCAGCAGATCCTGATGGAGTCAACAGCTTGTAAATATCCGCATTCTGCACGATCCTTAGCCTTGCCGAGGCAAGAGCCAGCCTACACAGCCTCTTTGTCTTGAGCAATTGCTACCATAAGAGCAGTGCTAGCCGTGCTCTGCCAGCTTCTCAATGCCAACTTACTCTCATGTGAATCACCGCACAGAAGCAGCGCTGAGAGTGCTCCTACAGTGCTTTGATCCCGGTCTAATTCCTCCACATCCAAAGCTTGCCTGCATTTCCCTGGGTGCCAAAACAGGCCCGAAGACCTCTGCGGCACCCATGCCTCACCTGGCATGCCAGAAAACCCTACCTGTTCATCTTCCCACAAGCAAAGAGTGCACAGGAACTCACCTCTGCTGCTTAGCTCCTCTAGATAACTTGCCTTCCTCTGAAGGCCCAAAGCTGCACTCCCCATTCCCTTGGGGACATCTCCTTAGTCTTTCTCTTATGTTTCCTATTCTTTTAAAGAGGCAGAAGGGAAGGGCAAGAATCCAGTACCCCCTCTCTTCTCTGAGACCCTGCTGGCACACACCCCACTGGCCACTAGGCCGACAGAGAATGAAGGAACCTGGACTCCTCCAGATATTCCCTCTGGCCAGGAAAGAGTGGGAGAGAAAGTAAGGTGGGGGGGGGGGGGGGTGCAGGATCAAGACTCTTCCAGGTATTCCCGATGTCAGGAGGCACTAAACCAGAACAACAAGCGAGTCACATGCACACAGGTGTCTGTGCTAGCAGCACCTACACTATATCCTGTGCGCAAAAAGGCAACTGTGTGCATTTGTGGTGCATAAAAATAATAGCAGTGTTTGTAACTGCTGATATTATTCTGCGTGGAACGTCTGAGCAGAATATTTACTCTTACGTGCCACAGAGCATTCCAGCACATGTACATGATTTCCTTTGTGTGCAGGATATAGATGCTAATGCATTCCAGCAAGCTTTCCATGCTGTTTTTCTTCAGCTTCACTTCACCAAAGCCCAAAAAAAGCTGTTGGGATTGCCCGCTCAGAAACAGGCATAAAGTCCTCCTCAGAACTGACCATAGACCCGTTACGTCTCCTCCAAAGTGGTGTTAACATTCCAGCTTTGAGCTCAGCCTTCTGCGCACTTCTCTGCATCCAGGCGGCATAGCTAATTGTTTAATTACCATCTATTGTGAATGTTTTTAAATGTGCTGAACATTGCCATTAGCACAAGCATCTATGCAGTGCTTCAGCTTGCGACAAATCCCTTCCTGTATTCTGCACTCATGCTAGTGCAGAAAAATTGTGCTTAAGCGCTGAGCTGATGCCAGTACAAATGGCAGCGCCCTTTTCTGCATTGGCCCCATAGTTAGAAAATGCAGTCTGGGTACTTCAGTAATTAAAATGAATGCCACTGACCCTGGCGAAGGATCAATATGTTGTAGATTGTAGTATCAAAGCATGGCACAGTAAAATATTTTCAGGAAAAAAAGTCAGATTGTTTTAACATATTTTAGGGAAACTAATGTTTGGACTTCCTGATCTCGTTTATTAGCAGTGCATTGCCAGGCACGGCAGAGCATACTGAAATGCTGGCATACGAATAATATATTCAGAGTGGTATTTTATTTTACAGCAGTCTAATTGCATGCTTCTATACTGTTTTACTAATTATTCTTCGCAGTACTATAACTTGTAACCTACTGGTTTGTCATTGAAATCTGCTTAACACCTGTGGTTTAAATAGAAGTATATTAATGTTGTTGGTGTCTTCCTACAATGACAGATTGTGTTGCGACTGTCCCTTTGTATCAACATTATGATAATTTTGCAAACATAAAGGCACGAAAAGCTAAGTGGTTGTAACTCTGCTGACAATTCCTGTCAGCATGGAAAATGGGAGCAATCATTTTCTTGATTAAAAATAATAACAAAAATATTTGTGATCAAGTATTTCTCAAGAAAGGCCTGTAAAACTTGCCATGGTTGTCATATGTGCCCAGTTAGACATCAGTGAATTAATTGCTAAGTGGTTGTAATCTTTGTATAACTACCTCACTTTTTTAGAACTAGATAAATACATTGATTTAGTTTGCTGATCACATTAAACCTTGGACTATGACAGCATTTTCATATGCTGCTAAGTATTTACTGCTCAGTACTTCTTTTTATTCCAGCTGTCCATTTGCCCCTTCATTGCAATTTTCTTACAACTTTCATTTGAGTGGAGAAATACTAGCATGTGAAAAGAGTTCACAAAGAAGTTTTGCAGTAAAGGGGTAGGGTGTAGCTCATCTATAGGTTGCAGGGAGCACAAGAAACCCTAGCACCGGTCCTGGTTGGATTTGACAGGCTGCCTTGAGGATAGGATTACCTGCAAGTGAAAGCCTGCATGGTGTTATGAGGAACTGCTATCCAGAGTATATATGGAGTGGGTGATACTGCTGTAGATGGTGTTATTCTGCACTGAGGACCTATATTAGCATTTTGCACAACAGTAGTGAAAGTGGATTTTGTTTGAACTAATAACTAAACTGAACTCCTGTGGAATTTATAAGTTTAGAGCAGCTGGTTGTGATAGTGCTCACTTGCTAGCCTTACACAGAGTAGACCCTATGGTGTGACTGGACAAGACAGCATCCCTGGTGGTGACAGTGGTGGTAGTGAAGGGATTCCTAGAGCCTGCACGCTGGTGGAGGAGGGCCACAAGGCAACTGCCTAACCAGAATTGTGCCTCAGTAGTTCAGAGACTAGCTGAGGGTCCAACAACAGGAGGCATAGAGGATACAGAAGCCCCACCAGGATTCCCATAAGATGCTGCAATAGACGTTGAATGCCTGTTAACAGATGCAGGAGAAGCAGCAGTGACCTCTCCTGGACATGCTAGAGAAACACCTACAGTCTACTCAGAATTTGCTGGAGGCCAGAGCCGTGGAAGGACAGGGACCTATACGCTCTACTGAGGACTCTTCTGATCTGGTAGGATCAGGGATTGGCAGGCCAGTATTTCTAAAAAAAATGATTGTGGGAGATGGTTCCAAAGCTTTTCTAATGACTTTTGAATGGGTTATCCAGGAGATGGGGTGGCCCGAAGATCAATGGACATATAGATTTGCTCCCAGTCATACTGGGAAAACTTAAAAATGCTTATTGGGCTTTAACTATGGAACCATTATCAGACTGTAAAACAGTGATAAAGGATAGGTTGGGCCTGATCCAGGAACATTATAGGAGGGCCTGTATGGAACCACAGGAGAGGCTCAAAGTGTTGGTCCAAAGACTATGATCTGGCCCACCGCTGGTTGGAGTCCAGAGAAGAAGGGAACATTGTTGGTGTGCTCCCATTTATCCAGAATGCTTCAGAGATAACCAGACTATTGCAAAAACGTCGGTCAGTTCTCTGACTTCATTCATGTTTTTGTAAGCCCTTGATGATCGCCTATACCCAAGATTCTAATATCTGAGATAGTGTGGTCCATTCTACTACTAAGATTGATCATCCCTCTTTTCAGCAGGACAACCCTGGTCATTTTGTTTGCTCAGTTGCCATTGTTGTGGACCTACATTGTAGGGAACAACTTGGTGTGACCCGAGATCAGGAACTACATTGAAGTCCCGATGGCATACAATCTGTTCATCTAGTTATGTGGTGTACCTTATAATTTGTCCATGTAACATTGTATATGTAGGGTGCACTACTAAACTGATGAAAACACACCTGGGGAGCATGCTTCCCGGTTACATACTTCAGTTATTTCAGCTCAGATAGTATTGTTTAAATCACAAATATCAACTCTATGATCTAAAATGGCAAATTATTGACTATGTCCCTATTGATCCCTGGGGAGGCGGATCACACTTTCAGACTTCAGTGGACAGAGCAATGCTGGATCTTTAAATTAAACATTGTCTCTCTGTTGGGTTTAAACTTGGAATTGGACTGGCCCAGCCTCTTTTGATTGAACCAATCACATTTGGTGGTTTCCTTTTGATGATCTCTCGCCTATATTCATTGGTTAATTCAAGGTTTACTATTATTTGGTGATGTCAGATGCCATGTATTTAATTAGGGCAGATTTTAACTTTATTCATAAGTGCTTTGACTGCTTGAGAGCAGGAGTCCTTCTAACACCTGATGCAGGTCTGACTGTAGCTCGAACATGATGCATGTCATGTGAGGACTATAGACTGTCTGCTCTTCTATGTGCTTCAAAAGTGATTTTTTTATAATGTTCCTTCAATAAAAAAGTAATTAGAAGTAGGTTCTGTTTCTGGAGAGTGGATATTCCCTCACTTGACAATACATCTGACACATAATATTTTTGCACTCATTTTTGGGAGGTTCACCATTTTTCTGTATTAAACAAGTTTTGGCAGCAGGGATGGAGTGAAAGGGGCCTGTTCAGGCTCATTACATGCATGAGGTGAAGACTGAGGGAATTCATTTAAAAGCTGTGCTGGATTTGGTTGCCAACCAATCCATGATCTCAGGCAAGTTGTAGGGAAAGATCAGGGATACCTTGACACAGCCTGATTCTAGATACCAGGGCAGGGAACACATTTGATGCATCCATGGTGCCTCCACCCCTACCCTTTGCAGAGGGTGCAAGTAGAGTTGGATGAGCATAAGGGACACTTATATGTAGCATACCCCTTTTAATCTGATTCTAGACAATGACTGGAGAGGCTTGCAATCGGTGTTAAATAGTGCTATGGCCCTAGTCTCGACACACTCCAAGGTGGCTCAACAACAGGGTGAGCCAGACCCATCTGAACAACAGCTAGAGGATATCTTTCCTTTTGAACTGGAGGAGATGATAGGGGGCTCCACTAGGAATAAGAAAGACCAGGAGGAGCATAAGTAGCTTAAATGTCAGGGTTCCTTGCCTTTAAGACAGATCGAGGGGGATCAGAAATGTGCCCTGAATTCCCAAGGAGGTGGTACGGGCTTTGCCCTCATTTCCAGCCAAACAGAAGGCAGATCCAACATTAAAGCAGGCCTGGGAGACTGCACAGGTGAAGTCGCAGGGGACAGAACCCCAGTTTATTGTTAAATAGGATTTAGTGTTTAGGGAAGTCCCCACAGAGAAACCAGGGAATGTACAGGTACAGCTGCTGGTTCCCTGCACCATCTGCCCTACCACGTTAATTTTAGCACACGATCATTCAAGTGGGATGTGGAGCAATAAGGTAGTATATTAGCCTAAAGAAAAGAACAGAATTTCAACCTTTTTTTTTCATCTTTCAAAAAGCTGCAGTTAGCTTTTGTGGATTCAAGAATCTGACACACCATTTGCTTTCATGCAGTCCTTGTATTTATCTCTCAAGACTAACTATACCAATACATCTAATTATGAGATGGCAGTGTATATTTCATTGGGCATTGTTATGTAATTCTAATTTCCATTATCTGGTTCTCATAGGGCAAATAGTCTCCCACTATATTCATAGAGGGCGATTTTCCCATATTTCCCCAGGTAAAGTGGGCAAAAAATGACCCTCCCTTAATCAGGCTAAATTACCCCAATCCCCATTCAGTCTTTGTCTGCATGCACAATTATATCCAAACCATGAGGAGGCATTTCCAGAGGTGTGTTTTTAGGTTGGGGAAAGGGAAAATAATGGGCAAAGAATACATTTTCAAATCAGTATGCTTTATTTTGCATTGCTATTTCACTCACTGCAAAAAGGAAATGCAAAGTCTGTGGGTACCAAGTACTCATGGACACTTTTCAAAGGGAATATACACATGTACTTTACTTTTGAAAATCAGGCACAAAATCTACAGATACAAAGTATCCTTGGATTTTGCCCTTGTGAGGCGTTTGAAAATTGCCCCTTGATAGCCACGTATTTGAATACAAATGACCATACATTAATATCTAAAGCTTCAATTTAAATGGGCTAATAAGGAACGGATGTGGGAAAACCTATTTATAAAGTGTAGTTACTCACCTGTAACAGATGATCTCCGGGAACAGCAGGAATTTAGTCTTCACATATGGGGTATCGTCGGTACCGATGGAGCCTGTGCGGGAACGCTCCCCAGCATCCAATAGGAAAGCTTTTGGGAGCATTCCACTGTGCCTGTGTCACTGCCTTCCCGCCTTTCCAACTCTCCCTCTTCAGTTGAGTTTATAGCTGAGACAAAGGAGAGAGAGAGAGAGAGAGAGAGAGAGAGAAAGAGAGAGAACTCCTAGGGGAGGTGGGTGGGTTGTGAAGACTAAATTCCTGCTGTTCCCGGAGATCACCTGTTACAGGTGAGTAACTACGCTATCTCCAGGAACAAGCAGGAATGTAGTCTTCACATATGGGGACCCTTAGCTGAGAGATGCCAGGGAGATGACTCCAGAAAACTGCGAAACCCAGGTTGAGATGGGTCATGCTTCCTCCCATAGATCTCTGGCATCAAAACCCGGGACGGCAGGTAGGAGTTGTTCTAAGTCTGAAAGAGATGCTGGAGAACAGCCTGGCCAAACGAGGCATCCCGACGGGAGTCCTTGTCTAAGCAGTAGTGGGCTGGAAAAGTGTGAACTGAAGCCCAAGTGGCTGCTCTACAAATGTCGTCAATAGGCACAGAGCGAAGGTTAGTCATAGAGTCTGCTATTGCTCTCACATTGTGAGCTGTGACATGACCTTCGAGAGAAAGTCCCTTACTCTCATATGCAAAGGATATGCAATTCGCAATCCATTTAGACAAAGTTTGCTTGGAGACTAGTAGTCCAAGATGACTAGAATCAAAGGCAACTTTTTGTTGGAACTGGACTGGCCCATCCTCTTTTGATTGAGCCAATCACATTTGGTGGGAAGACTTTCTATGTTGCTTAGTTCTCTGAAGGTAAAAAGCCAAGGCTGTTTTACAATCTAGAGTATGTAGATTCCTTTCTGCATTGGAGGCATGAGGCCTAGGAAAGAATACAGGAAGGTAAACCGATTGGTTTAAATGAAAAAGCGAAACCACCTTTGGCATAAAGTGAGGGTGAGTCCTAAGGACTACTTTATCATGGTGGAACCTTGTATAAGGAGGATCAGCCACTAAAGCTTGAAGCTCACTGATGCATCTTGCAGAAGTGAGAGCAATCAGGAAGATCATTTTCCAAGAAAGAAACTTTAGAGATGTAGTGGCTAAGGGTTGGAAGGGTTCATGAGCTGCCCAAGGACAAGATTCAAATCCCATGCCACGGGTGGTGGCTTAATAGGAGGTTTTGTTAAGGGTAGACCTCTCATAAATCTTGCTTCAAGTGGATGAGAGGAAACAGGTTGTCCATCAGAAGGCTTGTGGAAAGCTGCAATGGCACTAAGATGGACTCTTACTGAATTGGCCTTAAGACCAGAAGATGACAAATGGAGGAGATACTCAAGTAATGCCTCCACTGGCAATGAAAAGGGATTAAGTTCCTTTTTTGAACACCAAATAGAAAACCTTTTTCCATTTGAAGGCATAGGCTCGCCTTCTGGAAGGATTTCTTGAAGCCAGAAGGATATCCTTTACCTGTTGAGAAAGGTTGATATCCTGGAATTCTAGGCTCTCAGGAGCCATGTCCTGAGGTGTAGAGAGTGAGGATTTGGGTGCAGTAGTGTCCCATTCTCCTAGGAAAGCAGATCTGGAGCATATCCCAACTCCAGAGGTCTGGCTTGAGAGAGATGTAGAAGCAGAGGATACCACGGTTGTCGTGGCCAGCATGGTGCTATGAGGATCATATGGTCCCTGCCTCTCTGAAACTTGAGCAGCATTTTGGGAATTAGGAATGGGTGGGAACGCATAGAGGAAATCCTGACCCCAGTGGAGGTGGAAGGCACCCCTCGCTTGACCCTCGCTTGAGGTTATCAAATTTGCAGATGACACAAAACTATTTAAAGTTGTTAAAATCCAAGAAGATTGTGGAAAATTGCAAGAGGATCTTATTTATTTAACAAGTTTTCTATACTGTCTTATCCTTCAATCAAAGCGGTTTACATTATGTAATTACTGCAAGCAGGTACTGGATACAGTCCCTTGTCCCCAAAGGGCTCACAATCTATGTGTACCTGAGACAACTGAGGGTTAAATGGCTTGCCCAAGGCCACAAGGAGCGCCTATAGGACTAGAAACCCCAGTCCCTCCAGCCTGAGATTGCTGTCCCCAGGTGGGACTTGAACCCCTGGCCCTCTGGCCTGAAGTACCATGTCCTAACCACTAGGCCAATCCTCCCACAATTTATCTTGATAAATTGGAAGACTGGGCATCAAAATGGCAGATGAAAGTTAATGTGGACAAGTGGAAAGTTATGCACCTAGGGAAGGACAACCCAAACTATGGTTACACGAAGCAAGGTTCCACTTTAGGAACCACCACCCAGGAAAATGATTTAAGCGTCATTATGGATAACATGTTAAAACCCTCAGCCTAGTGTGCAGCGGCAACCAAGAGAGCAAATAGAATGCTAGGTATCATAAGGAAAGGAATGGAAAATAAAACAAAAGATATTATAATGCCTCTATATCATTCCATGGTGAGACTGCACCTTGAATATTGTGTGCAATTCTGGTCGCCGTATTTTAAAAAGGATATAGCGTTATTAGAAAAGGTTCAGAGAAGAGCCACCAAAATGGTAAAGGGGATGAAAGGATACACCTATGAAGAAAGGCTAAAAAGGTTAGGGCTCTTTAACCTGGAAAAGAGACGGCTGAGGGGAGATATGATAGAAGTCTATAAATTAATGAACGGAGTGGAATGGGTAAATGTAGATCGATTGTTTACGTTATCAGAATATAGAAAGACTAGGGGACATGCAATGAAGCTAAAGGGTAAACTATTTAAGACTAATATAAGAAAATATTTTTCATTCAACATGTAATCAAACTCTGGAATTTGTTACCGGAGGATGTAGTAAAGGCTGTTAGTGTAGCTGGGTTTAAAAAAGGTTTGGACAAGTTCCTGGAGAAAAGGTCCAGAAACCATTATTAAGAAGGTACCCTGGATATCAATGCTTAACCCAATAAAAGCATTGTGGAACCTGTGTCTTTTGGGGAAACTGCTAGGTTCGTATGACCTAGATTGGCCACTGTTGGAAACAGCATTCTGGGCTTGATGGACCTTGGTCTGACCCAGTATGGCATATCTTATGTTCTTATGACAGTTCTGAGCTGGAAATCTGGAACAGAACTGGGGAAGTTCTGTTAAAGAACTTAAAAATCTAAACACAAGCTTAAAACTAAGATGCAGACAGCAGTCCAGCAGCGAGATGGGGGCTTTCCAGTCTTTTGCATTGAGTGTCACATGTATTATTTTCTCCCAGATGTTCATTAGGTGGAAGGAGCTCTTTGCTCTCAGGGAACGAGTCCGTTCTCTAGAGGCTAGAGTAGCAGACTTGGAAAACATAAGGAAGACAGAAAGGTACATAGACAAAACCTACAGGGATATAGTCCTGAAGTCCCACCTCCAGTCTGGCAGCATCCCTGTTGCCATGGAGGAGAGAGGTCACGTGACAGGAGAGCATCATCCTGGTGTGGCAGGAAGTGATCCTGTAACTAGCCCCTGTCCTCCAGGTGATGTAAAACCCTCTGGCACCAAGGAAGTTTCTCTAGGGCCATGTGCCCATGAGGGAAGGGTTAAGACATCCGTTATAGTTGGTGATTCGATCATTAGGCATGTAGATAGCTGGGTGGCTGGTGGACATGAGGATCGCCTGGTAACATGTCTGCCTGGTGCGAAGATAGCGGACCTCACGCGCCACCTACATAAGGTCTTAGATAGTGCTGGGGAGGAGTCTGCTGTCTTGGTACATGTCGGTACCAATGACATAGGAAAATGTGGTAGGGAGGTTCTGGAGGCTAAACTTAGGTTTTTAGGTAGGAAGTTGAAATCCAGAACTTCCAGGGTAGCGTTCTCCTAAATGCTTCCCGTTCCACATGCAGGACCCAAAAGGCAGGCAGAGCTCCGGAGACTCAATGCATGGATGAGACAATGGTACAGAGATGAGGGTTTTGGATTTTTTAGGAACTGGGGAACATTCTGGGGGAAGGAGGGGCTCTTTAAAAGGGATGGGCTTCACCTTAACCGGGATGGAACCAGGCTGCTGGCATTAACCTTTAAAAAGGAGATAGAGCAGATTTTAAACTAGATAATAGGGGAAAGCCGACAGTCGCCCAAGAGCGGATGGTTCGTAAGAATGTATCCTTGAAGGATACTACCAAAAGCAGAGAGGTTCCAAAAAAGAGTAAAGTAGCCCAAATGCCCTCGGGTATGGAGCAGACAGCTTAAAGATCCCAAATTACCAATGTCTACCAATAGCCAAATTAATATGAATAAAATACAGTCTCTAAAATGCTTGTATTCAAATGCTAGAAGTCTAAAAAATAAGATGGGAGAGTTTGTGGTTTATTACATTTGATATACCGCTCAGGCCAAAGCATTAGAGCGGTTTACAATACTATATCATTTAAGAAAATATGAAAAGAATGCCATTTATGAGATAGGGCAGAATAGAGGATAGAAATAGTTAAAAAGATAAGGGAAGGAGAAAGAAAGGGAACAGCAGGTTACCACGATATACAAGCATGATAATCCAGTCCACGACTTTAATGTAAACTGCAGATCAGACGCCACAGACTGACGCCTAAGGGCCATGCCAAATGGCCCTCTGGCGAGGCCCTCAGGCGCAGGCCCGCAATGCGTGGGCGTGCCTCTGAAGCGGCGGTTTTCAGCCGTTGTTGCTGGATGCTGATTGGCAGGCTGAAGGGGGAAGGAGGGGCTCCTGCTCACACCTCCGGTGTCACTGCTGCTCTCCTGCGCGCCTCTGAAGTGGCGGTTTTCAGCCATTGTTGCTGGATGCTGATTGGCAGGCTGAAGGGGGAAGGAGGGGCTCCTGCTCACACCTCCAGTGTCAGTGCTGCTCTCCTGCAAGTTAGAATATATAGCACTAAATGAGAGGTTAGATATGATTGGAATATCAGAGACATGGTGGAAGGAGGACAACCAGTGGGACACTGTGATACCTGGGTACAAACTACATCGTAATGATAGAGCTGATAAAATTGGTGGAGGGGTTGTGCTCTATGTTAGAGAGGGCATTGAGTCAGAAAGGATTAAAGTTTTGCAGGAAACAAAATTTGCTGTAGAATCTCTATGGATTGAAATTCCATGTTAAAAGGGGAAGGCGATGGCAGTGGGTGTGTACTATCGACCACCTGGCCAGAATGAACAAATGGATGATGAAATGCTCAAAGAAATCAAGGAAGTTAACAAATGTTACAGCACAGTAATAATAATGGGTGATTTCATTTACCCTGGTATCGACTGGGTCAGTGTCACGGCAAGACATGCTAGGGAGATAAAGTTCCTAGATGAAATAAATGACTGCTTCTTGGAGCAGCTGGTTCATGAACCGACCAGAGGGGAAGTCATATTAGACCTGGTCCTTAGTGCAACACCAGATCTAGTGCAAGAGATAAGGGTGTTGGGGCCACTTGGCAATAGTGATCATAGCATGATCGCATTTGATTTAAATAGTGGAGGAGGGATAGTAAGGAAATCCACAGTACTACCTTTTAACTTTCGAAAGGGAGACTATGATAAAATGAGGAAAATAGTTAAGAAAAAACTAAAAGGAGCAGTTGCAAAGGTTAAAGACTTACATCAAGCTTTGGTGTTGTTGAAAAATACTATCTTGGAAGCCCAGACCAGCTGTATTCCACGCTTTAAGAAAAGTGGAAGGAAGTCCAAAAAACTGCCAGCATGGTTTAAAGGTGAGGTCAGAGATACTGTTGTTGCCAAAAAAGCATCTTTCAGGAAATGGAAAAAAGAGCCAAACGACGAAACCCTGAAACAGCACAAGCACTGGCAAGTCAAAAGCAAGGCATTGATAAGGCAGGCAAAGGGAGAATTTGAGAAGAAACTTGCTGCGGAAGCAAAAACACGAAATAAAGACTTTTTCAAGTATATTCATAGCAAAAAACCTGTGAGAGAATCAGTTGATCCATTAGATGATAGAGGGGTTAAAGGGGCACTAAGAGGCAACAAGGCGATAGCGGAGAGACTGAATGAATTCTTTGCTTCTGTCTTTACTGAGGAAGATGTAGGGATGTTACCCATGACTGAAGTGGTATTTAAAGGTGCGGAAGAATTGAAGGAAATATCGATACATCGGGAAGATGTATTACAACTATTAGATAAACTAAAGAGTAGAAAATCACCTGGGCCGGATGGTATACATCCAAGGGTGTTGAAAGAACTGAAATTTGAGATTGCAGACCTGCTATTAGTAATCTGTGAACTATCATTAAAATCATCTCTAATAACTGAAGATTGGAAGATCGCCAATGTAACACCACTTTTTAAAAAGGTTTCCAGGGGTGATCCGGGAAACTACAGACCGGTGAGCCTGACGTCAGTACCGGGAAAAATGGTAGAAACCATCATAAAGAATAAAATTACTCAGCATGTAGATAGTCATGGCCTAATGAAGAGACAGCCAACATGGCTTTAGACAAGGAAGATCTTGTCTTACTAATCTGTTATGTTTTTTTGAAGGTGTGAATAAACAGGTGGACAAAGGTGAGTTGGTTGATATAGTGTATCTGGACTTTCAGAAAGCCTTTGACAAGATCCCTCATCAGAGACTTTTGGCAAAACTAAAGAGTCATGGGATAGGAGGCAGTGTACTATTGTGGATCAGGAACTGGTTAAAAGATAGAAAGCAGAGGGTAGGTCTAAGTGGCCAATTTTCCCAATGGAGAAAGGTGAATAGTGGTGTACCCCAGGGATCTGTGCTGGGTCCGCTGCTTTTTGACATATTCATAAATGACCTGGAAATTGGAATGAGTGAGGTTATCAAATTTGCAGATGACACAAAACTATTTAAAGTTGTTAAAACCCAAGAGGATTGTGGAAAATTGCAAGAGGATCTTGATAAATTGGAAGACTGGGCATCAAAATGGCAGATGAAATTTAATGTGGACAAGTGTAAAGTTATGCACTTAGGGAAGAACAACCCAAAGTATGGTTACACGATGCAAGGTTCCACATTAGGAACCACCACCCAGGAAAAAGATTTAGGCGTCATTATGGATAACATGTTAAAACCCTCGGCCCAGTGTGCAGCGGCGGCCAAGAGAGCAAATAGAATGCTAGGTATCATAAGGAAAGGAATGGAAAATAAAACAAAAGATATTATAATGCCTCTATATTGTTCCATGGTGAGACCGCACCTTGAATATTGTGTGCAATTCTGGTCGCCGAATCTTAAAAAGGATATAGCATTATTAGAAAAGGTTCAGAGAGGAGCCACCAAAATGGTAAAGGGGATGGAAGGATACTCCTATGAAGAAAGGCTAAAAAGGTTAGGGCTCTTTAACCTGGAAAAAAGATGACTGAGGGGAGATATGATAGAAGTCTATAAATTAATGAACGGAGTGGAACGGGTATACGTAGATTGATTGTTTACGTTATCAGAATATAGAAAGAATAGGGGACATGCAATGAAGCTACAGGGTAAACTATTTAAGACTAATAAAAGAAAATATTTTTTACTCAACGTGTAATCAAACTCTGGAATTTGTTACCGGAGGATGTAGTAAAGGCTGTTAGTGTAGTTGGGTTTAAAAAAGGTTTGGACAAGTTCCTGGAGGAAAGGTCCAGAAACCATTATTAAGAAGGGACCCAAGATATCAATGCTTGACCCAGTACAAGCATTGTAGAATCTGTGTCTTTTGGGGAAACTGCTAGGTATGTATGACCTAGATTGGCCACTGTTGGAAACAGGATACTGGGCTTGATGGACCTTGGTCTGACCCAGTAAGGCATATCTTATTTTCTTATGTTCTTATAAGTTTGGAATTCTGAGGACTTGCAAAGAGGTCTATATATGGAGTTCCCCAGATCTGAAATATCTGAAGAATTTGCTCTGGATGAAGAGACCACTCATGTGGCAATAGTACTCGACTGAGTTTGTCTACCAAGAGATTGTGTGTGCCTGGAAGATACACCGCTAGTAGGTGGATTTGAAGATCTCTTGTGAAGGCCCAGAGGCATAGAGCCTCGTTGCACAATGGTAGAGACCCAGTCCCACCCTGTTTGTTCACATAGAACATGGCTACTTGATTATCGGTCTGGACCAGAACTGTCTTGTAGCTGAGGTGGGCCTGAAATACTTGAAGAGCATAAAAGATGGCTCTGAGTTCTAGGAGGTTTATATGAAGACAAGCCTCTTGCTGGGTTCAGAGACCCTGAGTAGAGAGATTGCCCAAGTGAGCCCCCCAGCCTAACTTGGATGCATCTGTTGTCAACATGTCCTGGTGTAGTGGCTACTTGAAGGGAGAGCCTATGAGAAGGTTTGCAAGTGATTGCCACCACTGTAGGGACGAAATGAGTGATGTTGAGTTCCTGATTTTGCCTGTTAAGCGACCCGAGGCCTGTATCCACTGAGAGGTTAGGGTCCACTGGGCTGCTCACATGTGAAGGCAAGCATAGGGAACCACATGGACAGTGGATGCCATATGCCCCAGCAGCTGAAGCATTTCTTGAGCAGTTAGTAGAGTTTTCATAGCTGCTTGAGAGGCCAGCTGGAGTATTTGGAGACAACGTGGTTGTGGCAGAAAAGCCTTTGAGTACCTTGTGTCTAAATGAGCCCTTATGAACTCTAGAGTTTGAGAAGGGGTGAGATGAGATTTTGGGAGGTTTATGACCAGTCCCAGGTACTGCAGGATTTGGATTGTGCGAGGGAGAGCGAAGCTGGCTTCTGGAGCTGTTGATGCTCGGATGAGCCAGTCGTCTAAGTAGGGGAAGACGAATATTCCCTGAGTTCTCAGGAATGCTGCTATTACTGCCATGCATTTCGTGAAGACCCTTGGGGCAGAAGCCAGTCCGAAGGGTAGAACCCTGTACTGGTAATGTCTTCCTTGAAAAAGGAATTGAAGAAACCTCCTGTGATCTGTATGGATGAGAATATGCGTGTATGCATCCTTTAGATCTAGAGAACATAGCCAATCCTAATTCTAAATGTAAGGGAGAAGTGTTCTGAGGGATATTATCTTGAATTTTTCTCGGAACAGATACTTGTTCAACTCTCTGAGGTCCAGTATGGGTCTGTATCCCCCTGTTTTCTTTGGGATGAGGAAATAGGGGGAGTAGAAACCCATGCCCTGTTGGGATATGAGTACCTCTTCTATTGCCCCTTGAGCAAGTAGTGAGGTGACCTCCTGATACAAGAGAGCGGTAGAGGGACCCTGAGAATTGAACTGTCTTGTGATGGTAGGAGGGGGCATACTGTGAAAATGGAGTTTGTACCCTTCTCGTACAATGGAAAGAGTCCAGTTTTCTGATGTTATTTGATGCCATCTTCTGGCAAAATGACAAAGTCTGCTGGGGATGGTGTGAGGTTCTGGGCCTTTCAGGGGTAGGATGACTAAGTTCTCTAGGAAGGAGTCAAAGTCCCTGAGGAAGCTGAGTCTGCTGAGCTGGTTGAGCTCTGGGGACTTGTGCCTTCCTTTGCTGTCTGGGCTGCTGTTGCACCTTCTGGGGAGCATGAACTGGACAATGGATAGCCTGGATGTAAGATGGCTAGAATTTCTTTTTCTTGTTGAAAAAGGGTTTCTTAGTTGTCTTTTTCTTTGCTGGGTTGGCATCTCGATCTGTTCAAGGTTGTATTTTTAGACTCAAGCTGATTAGCTTTGTCTTGCCAATCCTTTGCAAAGAGATTTTCCCCTGTGCAAGGAATGTTCCCCAGCTTATCTTGCACCCACTGTTCTAAATCTGATGCCTGAAGCCAGGCAATGTGACGTGCACCGATGGAAATAGCAGAGGTTTATGAACTTAGACACATTCTGCATGGTTCATGAACTTAGACACATTCTGTGCATGTTTGACCAGAGTGAGAAAATCCATTCTTTTGTCATCTGGGAGCAGTGGAGCCATGAGCTCTAGATCCCTTGTAACTTCCTTAAGGAAAATTCCCATATAAAGAATGTAAGAACTGATCCTGGTTGATAACAGCGAGGATTGAAAGCATCGACATCCAAAGGCATCGAGTGTCCTCGCTTCGCGGCCTGGAGGGTTAGAAGAATGCGTCTTAGCACTCTTGATCCTATGCATCGCTGATTCCACTACCATTGACTGGTGTGGTAATTGAGTTTTCTGAAACCGGGGACATTGTGGAACTTGGTACATGGTATTGAGTCTTCGAGAGTGTGGAGACATTATTAGAGGAGCCTCCCACATCCTTAGCATGAGGTCATGCAGGATTCGATGAATGGGAAAGGTTGCTGCTTCTTTAGGAGCTTCCGGGTAGTGAAGAATTTCTAATTCTTCTGCTCTCGGTTCCTTTTACTATGTGCTATGTGCTAAGTGTCTGCCTCAAGGCAATTTCTCCACCCTAGGTCATAAATGCAGGAAAAATGCTGACCGCACACCCAACAGTCACCATACATTTAGTGTTGCAGCTAATGTGCAGTATGTGCAAAAAAAGAAAATCCCAACAATTTACCACAATTTAGTAAACAGGCTCCAAGTGTGGGAGCGCTTAAGCTAACAATGATTTTTAGGATTTAGAAATTCTGAAACAAACATATCCTAAGCTTTAATTAATGACAAATTTACTAAAAAAGGCATGTAATTCATTAAACACTATTTGATTTTATGCTTTGATCTTTTGGTTCATTTTGGAAGCAAGATAGAAAGTTTTAAATAAATCAGTTTCTATTCCATTCCAAGGCCTCTGCTTTAGCCAGCTAGGAATCTCAGAGAGTTCAGGATAATATTTCATGCCGGCTTAGCCGCCGGGCCCCGGTCCCGCGGCTGCCTGGTAACCGGGTTCCCGGGGCCCGGGTGCGAGGCAGCCACCTCTCGGCGTGGTGGAGTGGGGTTGGTAGTTGGGCGCGTGCTAGGGCCCCGGCACGCGCATGGCAGCCCAGTGATTGGCTGCGTGCGTTCGCCGGGGGGGCGGGGCATCGCGAGCAAGGAGGGATCGCCGGTGGGCGATCTCCCTCTTCCTCCTTGCTCGCGGCTGAAGAAAGGTTCCCTCCCTCCCTCCCTTGTTTTCCGCTTGGGTTGGGGGAGGAAGTAATTTTGTCGCAGCTGGTGGGGGGGGGTGGAGTAGATTGGGGCCGCTTGTGGGCTGTGTGAGCGGGGTGGCGAGCTGGTGCTCGCGGACCCGGTGGCTCATTTCAGCTGGAGGCCGCTTTCCATGTGAGCGGCGCGGCTATTCAGGTTGGGGGAGACGGCCCGGCTGGGGTCTCTACCCGGAAATGGCTACCCCTTCAGCTGGCCTTTGCTATCATGGCGGGGCGGGCGTGAAGGGGTAAGGGGGGGGTGGCTTGGATGGTGCTCCACCTTGCTTAATGGCTGGTGGGGGGCATCATCCGGATGACGGGTGGGGGGGGGGGCATTCACCTGTTATGTTTGATTGCAGAGTTGGCCCATGTTGGGCCGGTGTTCTTTCTGTTAATAAAAGCTGCGACCAGCATTTGCACCAACGACGGACGTCTGTGTGGTTTGTCAATGGTTAGGAGGGGGGGGGGTGGCTTGATACGAAGGGTGTTTGGGGGGGGGGGGGGTTTGGCCCATGCCGAGCAGGGCCTCCGGATACCTCGGTTAATTGGTTTGGATAACTGCAATTTCATAAAAAGAAAGGAAACAATATTCTCTCCTAACTCTTCTTCAGAATGAGCATGTTCTGGAACCTTTTGATGGGCAGACGAAAAGGAGAAATTCACTCATGTGCATGGAAAAGTCAAGATTTTGACATGATGGCTCTAGTATGGAAGGGGTTTCAAATCAATCATGTCTGTGATATGGAGAAGGGATGCTCCTGAAAGAAGAAGGCGAAGAAGGGTAGGCTAAGAGTTACTACTCGGGCTCACTCATGGTGGAAAGTCAATGTACTCGTATAAGGACTTTTTCATGGGATGAATGCCAAAGGTAATTCTATAATTTCCTATGCATGCAAATCATGTTGCCGTGGGCATATTTGCAGCCTATTTTATAAAGTAAAGCACATATGTGTTTCACTTTATAGAATAGGGGCATACAGATATGCTGAGTTTAGTCACGTTAGTTATACCTGTTCTAGAGCAAATGTACCTGGTCATGCCTAGATTGGTGCATTGATGCACATAATTCATAATATTCTATAACTTACACATGTAGATTTAGGCCCAGACTTCACCCCTGTCCACATCACAACTGAACATATGCGCAATAGCACCTACACGTGCTTTTTCAGAATAGCGGACACACAAAACATGCACCTAAATGCCCATTCACATCCTTAAGTCCTTCTGAACTTCTCTGCATGCCCTATATTGAATCAGCCCCAGAGTGGTTTATTTCAGCCTCAAATCTGTGTCTGTATACAGTTGAAGAGACTTAGTTAATGAAAGAAGATAGTTTGATTTTACAGGTAATTTGTCCAGAAGGCCATTCTATTTCATACTAGCTACAAATGGAAAGAAGGGGAGGGGGTTTAGAAATTATAAATAGATCTGAGCTTACTAGATTTTGCAAATCTAATATTTTGTAATGAGCGTGAATGTGTTTGAAAAGTTTTAAGAGGCATCCCAACTGACTATTCCTTTGGTATTTGTTGTATTGACTGCTCATCAGGTCTCATCTGTGACATGAATTTACCATAGAACAAAACATGGGATGCCAACCATTTGTATTACTAGGTGATTTTAATCTTCACGTGAAAGATAACAGCACTATTGCATTTGCATCCAGTTTATCATCTATGGAGTTGATGAATTCTCAGCCTATCCATCAAGAGAGATGCCTTTTAGATGGAGTATTTTTCCATCTCAGATTAATAGTCTGAAGAATTTGGTTTTAGACTCTCAGCCTCTTCCAGTTCCTTGCACTGACCATTGTTTGTTACAGTTTGAGATTGCAATTTCTATGTTGAGAAGGAAAGAACAAAAAGGATAATAAAGAGGAAAAATAAATGTTGAAGGGTTTATAGAGAATTTTAAACAGTGCACAGTCTGTCACCCGGGGAAAAATTGGATTGTTGGAATCCTGCCATTAGTCAGGTTCTTGACACTGTTGCCTTTTTTCAGGATGATTAAGTAGTCAGTAAGGTTAAGACAACCTTGGTGTAATGAAGATTTACTTAAAGAAAACATATGAAAGTTAGAACAAACTTGGTATAGACATTAAACAGATGAATTCAAGATTGGTTGGAGAGCAGAAGAAAATACGAGATTTACCTCGTATGAGGTAAAAAGGCTTTTATACAAATCATATTTTAAACAGTCAAAGTAATACAAGAGAGCTAGGACTATTGCTACTTATCATTTGTATAGCCCTACTAGGTATATGCAGCACTGTATACAAGCAGGGAAATGACTAATCTATGCAACCTGCCATGAGGCAGGACAGCTGTAATTAACATAAGAACATAAGATATGCCATACTGGGTCAGACCAAGGTCCATCAAGCCCAGTATCCTGTTTCCAACAGTGGCCAATCTAGGTCACAAGTACCTAGCAGTTTCCCCAAAAGACACATGTTCCGCAATGCTTGTACTGGGTCAAGCATTGATATCCTGGGTCCCTTCTTAATAATGGTTTCTGGACCTTTCCTCCAGGAACTTGTCCAAACCTTTTTTAAACCCAGCTACACTAACAGCCTTTACTACATCCTCCGAAACTCTTAACAGCACACGAAAGGCAAATCCAACTGCACTAGGATGATGTATCAAATGAATTAGCAAGAGCTACCAAACACCTTTATTCCAATACACACAATTAAAACCAAAAGTCCATTTGGCAATAGTAATATAGTCAGAAGTCCAGTTCTAACGATTCAGTAAATAGTGATACAGTCATAAGTCCAGTTCTAATGATTCAGATATGTTTCAGTGCTAACGCCTTCATCAGTGGCCAATGAATACATTTCTTAGAGCTGGTGTAGCAATAATAAACCTCCTAGGGAGCTTAGGAGCAAAAATGTGATTGACCCCCCCACACAAAGGAAATTAAAGAAACAGAAAAAGAAAAAATGGTAAACAAAATAATAAACAAAAAAGAAAATATTAAAAAAAGGAGAAGGGCAAAGGGAGGGAAGAGTAAAAGAAGAAGGTAAAAGACTGAGGCGTAGTTCAAATCGTTCAGGACCCTTAGATGTGGCTGCAAGGAAAAATAACTCAAAGGGACATATTTATTAAGCTGCGCTACCTGTTAACATGGCCAATAATGCACGCTATCGGTGTGCAGTAACAGCAGGGAAAATGCAGATAACTGATTTTCTGCACAAGTAGGCGTAATATGGGTGGAAAGTAGGTATGTCTGCCATGCACAGTTACCATGGACATACAGCATGGTTGCAACTATTGCCCCCTCAATGGGTGGTGTTAGCTGCATCCACGATGCTGTCATGCCACGTTGTTGCCATTTTTGATGTGGTATCTGCTGGGGAAATGCTGTACATGTCGCCAACAGATGGTACATGGTTTTAACAGCTAACACTGTGCTGTAAAAACTTACTGCGGTTTAGTAGACATCCCCCAAATTATATGCCTACCATCCTTATGTGCCAGAAGAATGAGGGACATAGGGGTTTGTGAACTGAATGAAATCTGTTACCTTGAAAACACAAGACACACCCACTGATACCCTACAGTCAAATGCACAAGATGCCAAGATGTTAATTTCATCATTAGGACAAAAGAGCTATCAAAAGAACCATTGGAGTTCAGTCCTGATAGGGCTGTACAGTACCAGCCTCTCAAAGAACCACGCCTATGTCAAACATGACCAAACACAAATCCATCTAGACAGGGCTCTATGGTAGCAATCTCTCAAGGAACAAAGAAACTCTAATTTTTATTTCTCATTTCCCTTTATAAGCAAAACAAAAAAACATAAAACCAATCCAGCAGCACCAATCTCACCAGTTTTAAGTTTACTGATGCACAAAAATGTATATTATTTACAGGAAGGATCCCGGGATGGCAAACTTCTTGCTGACAGCATCTCTGGTTAAAACTACAGCAGGACTGTTCAAAAAGCTTTGTTTCTTACCAGTGCTGGTGATTGGAAGCTTAGCACTGATTGGGGAAGCCTGTAATGTGAACATTCGAAAAGGCTTATATACTGTACTTCAAAAAAATAGACCAATTTTTTTTTAAAGGGCCCTTTTAAAACTTTGGAAACCAGCTTTTTATAAAGTTTAATGATATGGGGAACAAGCAAGATTTGGGAAAATGGATCAAGCTGGAATATTTACATAAAGTGGTAATTAGAATGGACCTGCACGCTACAAAACTGTCAAAAGGATACTAAGAGGATTCCGCATTTTAAGATTTGATGAATGATTGGAACTCTTTAAAACAAATATTATCTTGACCTAATTATTTTATTGATTGGCACTTCAAAAAAGAGTGTAAAGAAGGACAGGACCTTACAATAGGAATTTTCTGATCATAGACACTTTATAGATGAAATCAATAACTGCTTAGATCAACTTAAGAAAAGTGTTAAGATGATGAAATTTGATAAATTTAAGCATGATGAGGCAGACTATAGAAAACAGTTCATTTATTCCTGAACTAGAATAAGACCTCAAAACCTTTAACATGTTACTATTTCCAGTACTCAGAATGAGGGATGACGGAAGTTGAAAGCGAGGGTCATAGCTCAGAAGATGGTCTGTCTTCTCCACTTGATACCCCGATATTTACCCCTTCCATCACATCTTATTACTTGTACAACTGAACCTGGCAGAAGAGAGTTATGGAATTTCTATGGTATGAGAGGGGGAGGGGATTGAGAGACATTGTATCACCATCTGTGAATGAACGTTTGGTTTTTATTGTGTGTATTGGAGTATTCCAAATAAAGATGTCTGATAGCCCCTATTAGTTCAGTCTTCCTCTGCTTCATTTGCTCCAACAGCCTGAGAATTGTACTGTTCTTTTCAGAATAAAATGAAATGACAAGGAGAAGAAGGTGGAAATGTAGGAGAGGTTAAAAGATGGATAACTAGGTGATTGTGACATTTAAAGTGGGTTAGAAAAATAGGATTGATCAGAGTTTTCCAAAGTCTGCACACTTGAAATTGGTTGCAAAAGGAGCTTCTATGGTCTATCCTTGCCCTGCTTACCTATAGAAGGGGATATCATAGAATATGATTAATAGGCTTACAGATTGGTTAAATCAAGCCTTCCCTTGGAAAGTTATCTGTTAAAGTTAAGTTTGATATATAGAAGCTAACGTTTGAAAATGATTGGGGGTGCTCACCTTATGAATGCACCAAAATGTTCTCTCACCCCACAAAAAAAAAAAAGAATAAATGAAAAACAAAAATACAGCTGGTTGTAAGTGATCAGCCTGTATCTGAATGTCAAGAGTGGAGTAGGTAATGCACACTTGGATAACACTAATGTGACCAAAACAAAAGCCGGGTAAGTACTCAAGAATCCTGCCAGCCCTTTCTTTCTCCTCATCCCCTGCAGCCAATCCACAACATACTGTCTCACCCTCTCCCTTCAGCCCATTCATCCCAACCACATTCCCTTCACACAAAAAAGTCCTCACCAGTTTCCACTGCATCTCCCTCATTCCATCTATATCACATGCTCTCTTCCCCAATTCTCTCAGTCCTCTAATTTCTTTTCTCCCTAATGCTCCTTATCCTCTCCATCCACCCCCCCCTTACTCCCTCTGCACTTTTTAATGTTTGCTTTTCTGTGACTTTTTATATGTAGGCCAAGAAAAAAAACCAAAATCCCGAGGCCGCGGGCAGGGTCCCGGCGGCCGACATTAACCGGGCGCGCGGCCCGGCACGGGGACCCTGTGCACGGCCTGGGCAGGGTGCGCGCGCGCGTCTTTCAAATTGATTGGCTCCCGCCGGTCATGGACACATGGGAGCCAATCGATGCCGCGGTTGTTCGGGGGCGAGGGGGGAGTATCGGCTGGGCAGCCTCCGCGTGGCCAGTCGATGCGAAGGCTGCGTTCCAGGTGCCGGCGTGCTGTGTGGTGTGCAGAGGATCGCGGGCCTTTGAGTTGGGTTCCCCGTGTATGTGAGTTGGGGCAGCGGGGGCGGCAGGGGGGCAAGTTTAAAGGCAAGCTCTGGTGGGGGGCATTTGGGCCGGTTGCCATCCTGCGGTGGTCGTGGCCCTTGCGGGTTAGGGCTCAGCGGGGCATAGCTGCGTTGTTTCTTTTGCACAGCCTGTCCTGCAGCTGTGTTTGCTGCCCTAGGGGGTTCCTTGGCTCGGCGAGGAATGCCTGCTTCGCGCGGCCGGGTTAGGGCCGGGGGTTTGGCCCCTGCAGGTGTTGGGGTGAGGGGGCGGGGGTCTCGGTCTCGTGTGGGCTTGGGAGGGGCAGGGGGTTGCCCAGGCCTGTGAGTGGGGGTGGGGGTGGGGGTGGGGGGGGCCGGGGAGGTGCTGCGCGGGGGCAAAAAGGAAAGAAACGGGCTCAGCAGCCGGGGGGGGGGTGAGAGGTGGTAGGGGTGCACAGCCCCCCAGTGGATCCCTGGGGGCGGGTGAGGGGCTCTGGGGGGTGGCAGGAGCGGCGGGGAGCGTAAGGGCGGGGGGTGTTGTGAGTGGGGCACGGGGTGTTGTGAGTGGGGCGGAGGGTGTGGGGGGGCAGGGGGGCGGGGGGCATTTTTGGGGCACTGGGCCAGGAGGGAGGGTTACGGCCCAATGGGGCACAGTGGGTTGCTGTCTGCGGTGGGGCCGCAGGGTGGCTCCCGGGTCCCGGTGGCTTTGGCATGCCAGGGGGCTCTTCCCCTTGGGAGCAGTGGGCGGCTGGGGGGCAGGGTCCATCTCGGGCGGGTTGGGGGGTCCTTGGTCTCCGGCGTGGTCGGTAGCTGTTTCCCCCCCTGTTTTCCCTTTTCTGTCTCCGCAGGGGCAGGTTATGGCGCAGCCCACATGGACGTCGGGCGCTGCTGGCGGTGATAGCTGGTTGAATCCATCGTCTGGAGCGGAGACGCAGTACGGAGTGGCGGCGGAGTCGGCGCGAGGGCGTCCACGGGATGTCGCGAGAGCCGGCGGTGAGGACCGTCCGGTGGCCGGTGAGCCGGCTGCTGCGCTGGCAGAGTTGGGTGAGTTGCTTGGGGAGGGGGTGAGGTGGGGGTGCAGTCGCAAGGGGGGAAGGTGGGGGGTGGTTCGCGTAAGAAGCGCAGGCAGTCTTGTCGGCGGCGTCGCAGCTCGGAATCGTCCTCGTCTTCTTCCTCTTTGAGTGGTTCGTCCGGGGGGTCGGGAGAGGAGGCGGTTCGGCAGGTAGGGGAGTGTGGGGTGGGCCTTGGTGCGGGTGGGGGGCCTCTTTGGTGTTATCTTTGCCAGAATTGTGGGTGGGGGTGCCGCGTAAGCTGCGGCGTAAAATTCGGAAGCGGCGCTACATTGATATCTTCCGCTTGTTAGAAGGGAGGAAGCGTTCTGGCGAGAGTCGGAAGAAGAGAAAGGAAGATGAAAAAGCTGGTAGGGTTAAGAAGGTGGCACGCAATGTGGTGAACTGGACGCCTTCCTTTTTGCGGTTGGCCAGTGTGTGGGGCCAGCACGATCCGGGCCAGTACGGCATGTTGCTAGCGTACGCCAATTCCATCCTGGAGGTGTCTCAGACGCACGACGGATGGTCTTGGTTGAACTACGATGAAAAGTTCAGGGACAAGATGGAGGAGAGCCGGTCGCTTTCGTGGGGCACTCAGGACATTAACCTGTGGCTGACCCAGATGTCGGCTAGGTCGGGCGCCGGTTTTGTGGGCGGGGGGAAAAGTGGTGGTGGGATGGTGGGGGGGGGCGGTGCGTCCCTTTCGAGGGGGGGCGGCCGGGGTGCCTCCGAAGGCAGGCTCGGCCGGGAGCAGTGACGTGTGCTGGCATTTCAACCAGTCCACGTGCCCTTTTCCCGACTGCAAATTCCAGCATGCCTGTTCCTTGTGCGGGGGTCCCCACTCCGCTGTCAAGTGCCTTAAAAAAGGCACCGCTGGCATTGCCGGTCCCGCCCCTAAGGGGCACTGAGTGGTGCGGGCACGGCCCCTCCCCGATTCGGGTGGAGGCCTTCTTGGGGTGGTTGAGTCACTATCCCCGGAGGTGCGAGGCGGCAATTCTGGGGTTTGGGTTTAAGAACGGTTTTGTTATCCCGGTGCGGGGTGTGGTGTTGGCGCCGTCTGCAAGGAACTCCCCTTCAGTCCGTCGTTGGGCGGAGGTCATCCAGGGCAAATTGTTGGGGGAATTGCGGTTGGGGAGGGTGGTGGGCCCCTTCTCGGAACCCCCCTTTCCTAACATGGTGATTTCGCCTTTGGGTATCGTTCCCAAGAAGGAGCCGGGAAAATTCCGGTTGATTCATAATTTGTCCTATCCGATCGGGGCTTCCGTGAACGATTGTATCCCGCGTCAGTTTTGTACGGTCTGCTATGCTTCCTTCGATAAGGCGGCTCTGCTGGTGTGGGGGGCCGGTCGGTCGGCCTTAATGGCAAAGGTGGACATTGAATCGGCCTTTCGTTTGTTACCCGTCCACCCGTCCTCTTTCCCCTTATTGGGGTTTTGCTTTCAAGGGGGGTATTATTTCGACACGTGCATGCCGATGGGCTGTTCGGTCTCTTGCACTTATTTCGAGATGTTTAGTACCTTCCTGCAGTGGGTCCTGGTTCGCGCATCCGGCTTGTCTTCCGTGGTGCATTACTTGGACGATTTTTTGTTCGTGGGCGCAGCTCAATCGGGGGAATGTCAGGAGATGTTATCCGCGTTTGTGCGGCTGGCGCAGGAGTTCGGGGTGCCTTTGGCGGACGGGAAGACCGAGGGTCCGACTACGCGGCTGACCTTTTTGGGTGTGGAGTTGGATTCAGTGGAAATGGTGGCGCGCTTGCCTCAAGACAAAGTTGCTCACTTGCGAATTTCAGTGGCCAACGTGTTGTCGGCCCACAAGGTTTCCTTGCAGGAGTTGCAGTCCCTGTTGGGGTCCTTAAATTTTGCATGCAGGACGATTCCAATGGGGAGGGTGTTTTCCCGGCGGCTAGCCTGTGCGACGGTCGGGGTGCGGAAGCCCCACCACCGGATTAGGGTGACGGAGGCGATGCGGGCTGATTTGCGGGTGTGGGATCATTTTTTGGAGGACTTCAATGGGACTTCTGTTTTGCTGGAGTCCGAGGTGTCCAGTGATGCCTTGCAGTTGTACACTGATGCGGCGGGGGGAGCGGGTTTGGGTGTGTATTTCGGCGGGGCCTGGTGCGCGGATCGGTGGCCGGAGTCTTGGCGCGCGGCGGGCTTGACCAAGAATATCACCTTTTTGGAGCTCTTTCCGATTCATGTGGTTTTGGAGCTCTGGCCGGAGCGCCTTTGGAACCGGAGGGTGCTTTGGTGGTGTGATAATGAGGCTGTCGTCAGTGTGGTTAACTGCTACTCTCCGAGGTGCTTGAAGGTGGCGGGCTTGATGCGGGAAGTCGTTTTAGCCTGTTTGCAGTTGAATGTGGCAGTGAGGGCACGGCATATACCGGGGTGCACTAACGAGATTGCTGATGCTCTTTCTCGTTTTCAATGGGAGCGGTTCCGGGCGCTGGCCCCCCAAGCGGACAAGGACGGATCTGTGGTCCCAGGGAACTTGTGGAGCATTGGCCTCGAGAGATGCTAAATCTGCTGAAGAACTCAGTGTCTGCGGGGACCTGGTCTTCGTATCAGCGGGGGTGTGACCGGGAGGTCGCCTTTTTGTTTGCTCGTGGGTGGCAGTCGGGAGGGGTTCCTGCGGGCTTGATGGGTCAATACATTGTGGCAGCCAAAGGCGCCGGTTTTTCTCGGTCGGCGGTGCGTGCGCATTTGGCAGGGTTTAACTTTTTTGCGAGCGGAGTGGGTTGGGGTTCCCCAGCTGGGGGAGTTTTAACGCGACGGCTTTTGCAGGGTTGGGAGCGTGTGCAGCCTACGCCACGTGACTCGCGGTTGCCCATCACGCATGGGCTCCTGGTGCGAGTTTGCGGGGCCTTAGGGCAGGTGGTTTCGTCCACGTATGAGGCTTCCCTGTTCCGGGCGGTGTTTTGCCTAGCCTTTTTTGGGGCATTTCGAATCGGTGAATTGGTTGTGGGCTCTGGCCGGAGGGGCGGCGTCGGGGGGCTGCAGGCGCGTCACGTTCGAGTGGAAGGGGGGAGGGTGCAGATCCTTTTGGCTAGGTTCAAGACGGACCCGCTTGTGAAAGGTTTGTGGGTGTTGCTGGGTGAGATCGCGGAGCCGTGGACTTGCCCGGTGCGGGCGGTGCGACAGTATTTAGCGGTGCGTCTGGAGGGTGTGGACAGTTTTTTCATGCACGCGGACGAGCGGGTTTTAACCCATTTTCAGGTTTCGGCGGTGCTGCGCCTGGTGTTGTCCGCTGTGGGTGAGGACCCGCTGCATTTTGCTCCACACTCCTTTCGGACTGGGGCTGCCACTAGCGCGGCAGCAGCTGGATTGCCGGGGCACGTGATTCAGGACCTTGGGAGGTGGCGTTCTACGGCTTTTAAGGGGTATGTACGGCTGTAGCAGCAGGGGTTTGTTGGTGTATCTGGGGGGCAATGACCTGGTGTCCTGGTCCTGCAGGCAACTGATCCGGGCGGTGCAAGACGATCTGGGACTGGTGTTTCGGATGTTTCCCGGTGTTATTGTACTGTGGTCAGACATCATTCCAAGGCCGGCTTGCCGGGACCAGCGTCGTTGGTCCAGGGGTTTGACTAAGATCAATCACCAGATTGGTCGTTGGGTCTGTGAGAGGGGCGGTTATCAGATCCTGCATGACTGGGTGGAAGTCGGGTGTTCGGGGCTCTATCGGGCTGATGGGGTTCATTTTTTGCCAGTTGGCATGGACCTCCTTCTTAATGACTGGCAGGAGGCCTTGGAATACATGTCTGGCAGTGATGCGCGCTGGTCGCAGCTTGGGGCCGGGGGGGGGGGGCGGCACATGAACAGTGTTATGTGCCGGTGGCGGGATCCCGGAGGTTTCCGGGGTCCGGAGCAGCAGACTACACTTGGGCGGGGGCGGGGTGCCCCTGACCCGGTCAAAACCTCGGCTGACCTTTGCTAATAGCATGGCGAAGTCGGGGAGAGGGGCATGGTAACTTGCTGGGTGGCAAGTTATTGCATTAGCGGTGGCAGGCACTTTGCTAAGGTATGGCTGGTGCAGCCGGGTGCCGCTAATGGGGGTTAGCAAGTTTAATGTTGGTTTGTTTAATTGTTTATGGCTAATAAAAGCTGAGACCAGTTGTGTTCCATGAATTTATGGTGTGATGTCTTTTGTGGGGTGTGGGGTGTGGGTGGGGTTGGTGTGGATCGGGGTGGGGGGGGGTAGGGTGAGGCCCGAAGCGCCGGGTCCACCTGCCTCGGTTATCCCGAGGTCGCGGGCAGGGTGGCCGACATTAACCGGGCGCGCGGCCCGGCGCGGGGACCCTGTGCGCGGCCTGGGCGGGGCGCGCGCGCGCGTCTTTCAAATTGATTGGCTCCCGCCGGTCGCGGCCGCACGGGAGCCAATCGATGCCGCGGTTGTTCGGGGGCGAGGGGGGAGTATTGGCTGGGCAGTCTCCGCGTGGCCAGTTGATGCAGAGGCTGCGTTCCAGGTGCCGGCGTCCCTCCCTCCCTCCTTGTCTTTAGATGGTGGGTGTATGGGGTGTTGCAGCTGGGGGGGTGGGGTGGGGTGAATTTATGGTGTGATGTCTTTTGTGGGGTGTGGGGTGTGGGGTGTGGGTGGGGTTGGTGTGGATCGGGGTGGGGGGGGGTAGGGTGAGGCCCAAAGCGCCGGGTCCGCCTGCCTCGGTTATAGGCAATCCCAAATAAATCAAAAGTCCAAAGATCACCCTTGTCATGCAGAAACACCCAAAGTATTTATATGTCAGACACACCTTCAGGAGAGAATTATTGTCACTCTCGAATGACAGTTTTGTTCATTTTATTCATTATGTGGCTCTAAAAGCTTAAATGTAAATTTGAACTTATCTGGCAGAGGCCCCACACATAATGGCATGGCGTCAACATCAAAGGTGTCCAAGGAACTCACCCGCACACTTTTTTTTTTAAACAACCACGGGAGCCTGATTCTAAGAGGGGTATGTCTGGGCCGTCTGGACGTCCCTGAAGAAGATGGGCTCATTAGGACCTGATTCTGGATTGTGGGAACTAAACATTCCCACGGTACACAGAATCGAGCCCGTGGATGGCCCAACATGTCCCTATCACCTGTGGGGACATCCTCCTCTCAGGCGCCCCCGACTCCTGTGGTTTAGGCCCCCACTTCCATGACGCCTGACCCACGGTTGGCCAACCGGGGCCTGGATTGTGCAGCAGGGATCCCCCCGCACCCAGCCCCGGCCCCAGGGGGGGGGGAGGATCGCCAGGTCAGTGCTGCTTATTCCACCTCCAGGTTGGAAAAAGCAGCACTTCCCAACAGACCCTATAGCAGGGGTCTCAAACACGCGGCCCGCGAGAGAATGTTGTGCGGCCCGCGACGGAGGGAAACAAAAAAGCCTTGCTTCTGCTACTGCCGTTGCCGCCGTGGCAGCGGCAGAATCGACTGTCAATTTTTTTTTTTTAAAAAACTGGCTTCTGCTGCTCAAGCAGCAAAATCAGCTGTCCTGCGGCCCCTTCCTCTCTGCCCGGAGATCCCTCAGTGTGCTCCATCAGCGGGTGCTTTTCAAGCCGCGAAGAGAGTATTCCCCTCTCGCGAGGCTTGAAAAGCGAATAGGCTTAAGCCGCGCGAGAGGGAAATACTCTCTTCGCGGCTTAAAAAGCACCCGCTGATGAAGCACAGTCAGGGCTGTCCGTGCAGAGGGGAAGGGGCCACGGGACAGCTGATTTTCTGCTGCAGCTGCAGAAGAAGCCAGGTGTTTTTTTTATTTACCGGGGGGGATGGGGGGGTAGGACTGGAAATGGGCTATTGGCAGGGGGGGGGGGGTGTAGGACTGGAAATGGGCTATTGGCGGGGGGGGGGGTGTAGGACTGGAAATGGGCTATTGGCGGGGGGGGGGTGTAGGACTGGAAATGGGCTATTGGCGGGGGGGGTGTAGGACTGGAAATGGGCTATTGGCAGGGGGGGTGTAGGACTGGAAATGGGCTATTGGCGGGGGGGGGGGGGGTGGTGGAGGACGGGAAAAGGGCAAGAGGCCGGGGGGGGGTGTAGGAAGGGAAATGGGCTATTGGCAGGGGGGGTGTAGGACTGGAAATGGGCTATTGGCAGGGGGGGGGTTATTACTGGAAATGGGCTATTGGCAGGGCGGGGGGTAGGACTGGAAATGGGCTATTGGCAGGGGGGTTATGACTGGTAATGGGCTATTGGCAGGGGGGTGTGTAGGACTGGAAATGGGCTATTGGCAGGGGGGGTTATGACTGGAAATGGGCTATTGGCAGGGGGGGTGTTGGACTGGAAATGGGCTATTGGCAGGGGGGGTTATGACTGGAAATGGGCTATAGGCCGGGCGGGGTGTAGGTCTGGAAATGGGCTATGGGCAGGGGGGGTTATGACTGGAAATGGGCAGATGGGGGTTAGGACTGGAGGTGGGCTGATTGGGGGGTTAGGACTGGAGGTTGGGCTGATTGGGGGGTTAGGACTGGTAATGGCCTATGAGGGGAGGTAAGACTGAAAATGGGGTGATGGGGGATAAGACTGCAAGTGGGCTATGGGGGGGACTAGGACTGGTAATGGGCTATGGGGGGGTAAGACTGAAAATGGGGTGATGGGGGGTAAAACTGGAAGTGCGCTATGGGGAGGTTAGGACTGGTAATCGGCTATGGGGAGGTTAGGACTGGTAATGGGCTATGGGGGGTCTAGGACTGGTAATGGGCTGGGGGGGGGTTGCTAGGACTGGAAATGGGCTGAGTGGAAGGAGGGCTTGAACTGCAAATGGCTGATGGGGAGGGGGGCTTGGAATGGAAATGGGCTGTGAGGGGAGGGAGCTAGGATTGGAAATGGGCTGATGCAGGGACTAGAAGGGAGCGGATGCTGGGTGGGGCTGGAACTAGAAGGGAGCTGATGTTGGGGGAGGATTAGAATGGGATGAAGCTGGGAAAGTGAAATGGAGAGGGGAAAAATATTTTGTCTGGGAGAGAAGAAGACAAATCTACAATTGGCCAGGTATTGGGAGATTAAGTGGGGATTGAGGATGGAGGGGTAAAATTTGAGTGGATGAAATAGGAATGAGGAAAGAGAAAAAGGAGAAAGATTAGTATGTTAAAGCAGATGTAGAGAGAGAATGGAAAAAAAACTAGGAGAGAAGAAAGGGCAAATGGACAGCAGACGATGGAGAGTTAGCAGAAGACATGAAGAAACCAGAAGAAAGTGGCTGGAACAATTGCAACTGAAAAAAATGCACAAAAGGTAGAAAAATATCTCTTTATTTTGAATTTATTAACTGGAATATGTCAGCTCTGGGAAATGTGCATCATTAATGTTTGCGCTTTGTTTAGTACAAGAGGAAATTAATTTATAGTTTTATTTCTACAGTGTTGTTGTACATTCCAAGTTTGGCTTTTGGGGTTCCCAGTTTAATTATTGTCTTCCTGTTTCTAAATCTTTTAGTCTTTCTTTATCCATACTCATTAAAGAGGCATGTTTACTAAAAGTTAGTGTATGGTAACATTATGCAAATATTTATGCAAATGAGGTCCCTTATGCAAATGAGGCCCCGCATCTTATGCGGCCCCCGGGTTACTTTACAAGTCCTCATTTGGCCCTCAAAGCAATTTGAGTTTGAGACCCCTGCCCTATAGGATGTACAGGGCTATGATCTGAATCGGCCGTGTACGTCATGCTGGGCTGGCCTGCCCCGATCCCGCCTCCTCACGCCGGCTCTCCCCATCCTACTGCTCAGGACGTGCTGGGAGAGCAGGAGGGAGAATAGGGTCCGGATGGCACCAGGACGTGCAGCCCCACAACCTGCGTCTTGGAATCTGGTCCATAGGGAATTTGCATTTCTTGCTAAAATACTACAGGAATATCTGGAGCTAAACTCTTTATTATATGAGGCATAGTCTGGCTTTATAAAAAGCACATAGTATCTAATTGGTGTTAGTGGCCCTAGTGGATACACTTAGGCTCTGGCTTGATAAGGGAACATTTAATTTAGTTGTAAAATTACCCACATTTGATTTAGAACATCATCCTATCTTATTGAGAGAGCTGGCTAGTAGAGACTGCACTAGATTAAATAGCATGGGAGGTTTTACCCTTTGCAGCAATTCTCTGATATTTATTCAAATCTTCTTATCCAACTGTCCACAAAATGAATCTTGTTACCACAGCCCAGGGGGCTCCTCACTACAGATTTCCATGCTGGGACAAAAGTCCCCACTACCAGGAAAGTGACTTGGAGACATAACAGCAGGACTGTCTCTTCCCCTCTCCCACTACTTTGTGGATTCTGTCAATGGTTATTCCACACATTTGATACACATCTCACCAGTATAGTCTGAGGCAAGTTACAATTCAATCAATAGCTAATTAAGTAATTGCCAGTAAAAATAAAACCCCATCTCCCCTTTTGCCATCTACTCTTTTCACTCCTATATGTCCAGTCTCACTTCCACCCCAGCTTTCCCCGTCCTTCC
Organism: Ichthyophis bannanicus; assembly: GCA_033557465.1. NCBI lineage: Eukaryota > Metazoa > Chordata > Amphibia > Gymnophiona > Ichthyophiidae > Ichthyophis > Ichthyophis bannanicus. The sequence continues at coordinate 245,180,099 of CM066036.1, read as the reverse complement.
CAACCCTATTTAACAAAGTTCCCTCAGTTCAACGACTAAAACCACAGTTTTAATTTTTGCAATGATCATAAATTCTATCTCTGTTCATATGGCTGCCACCATACTTTCAAACAGAATGGTCCATCTAAATCCAAACACAGATAAACCAAACAGATGATCTTAAATTTAACCTGCCATTCTACAAGAAGCCATTGCTGGTATTGCTTTGCCTCTCTGCCAGTAGCTTAGCGTCTTCATTCCACCGTTTATGTTGCGTGGTTCTGATGATGGCCTGGATTCTTCATACCACATTACGTGTCCTTTGCCCCTCTTTTGGTACTGTGTAGTCTTTGTGCCACTCTTTGATGTATTGTAGTGCCGTTGCCTCTGTTACAGATGTCTGCAGGTAAGTTTAATGCAAATCTCATTGAAAATAGATGGAAAACGCTACTTCAAAAGTACACAATTGCTTGCCCCATTGATGATAATGGAAACAAATGATATGAATCATTCAGTGTCCGAAAACGAACTTAAGACCTTTGCTCTGCACATCCCCACTAGTGTCTTGATAGCAGAGCTGAACAACAAGGGTAAACATTACTGTGTTATCTCCACTACTATACACTGTTTGAGAATTTGCTGCATGAAAGCATGTCTACAAATCCCTAAAGTGCTGCATCTAATCTGTTCTATTGGTGATATATGATATTTCCATCTCAGCAGCATTATATCTTCGAACATATACTGCATATACACTGAGTCTACTTCCATAAACTATGCAGCACCCACAGTCTTACTGTGCTGATACATGCCTGCATTACTGCATCTCCTCTGCTACAAATGTTTATTTGGCTTCTTGGAATCTATAATGATGAGACATGATTACATTACCTCTGCTAAATCACAGCACGGTAATTAGTAAGTTGCATGTCTGAGAAAAGCTGCCCTGCGGCAACATAAAACAATAACAAGTAACCAATAAGAAAGACTAGAGCACTGTCTCCATCGTGCTGCAATGCAACACTGGGAAACATCTAACAGACAAGCAAATTAAAAAATTCAGATGAAGGGCCAAGGTTGAAATGAGTCAAGATATTTGACTTGAATCCCCCTGCTTAACCAACCTGGGGTAAAAGTCTTATTCGAGGCTTGAAAACAAGTTTTAGTATGTTGTGGGATTACAGGTTTTTGTCCTGCTGTTTGGAGTACAACTAAATTGCCACTCTGACTTGACACTTCTTGCTCTTATCTCCTGTTCTCTTTCTAGTTTGATGGATAGAACCACTGGCGCGTCTTGATGCTATTAGCTCTCAGAAATGGGCTACTTTATCTCTGGTATATGATATAGCTGGATTTTAAAGACTGAGAATACAGTACAATAGGGGAAGAATTTCACTGGGTGTGCAGCATTTAGAAACGGCTACAGCACTGAGAGGTAATTGCTTGCGCTTCTTACATTACACAGAATTGCTGTATTCTGCATTTGCTGAATTCATTGCAACTATTTTGTTACCAATTCCAGAATACACGCACATCAAAAAACAGATGCAGTCCTATGCAGTACACATATATATATATGATGCCATATCACATCAGCATATATGACTGAGCTAGCCCACTTCTCTACTGTCTGATACCGCTTTTAGATGCAGCCTTGCTACGCTGCTTAACAGTATTCTGTTCAAGGATCTACAGAGATGGAATATTGATTCTCAGAAACCAGGGGTAAAGATGAGATTTGTATTAAATGAACGTCTAATTTTAATTCTGTTGTAGGCTACAATAGCCATGAAGGAGCCATAGGGAAGGGAGAGAAGACTAGTGCGTGATAAATTAGTAGCTTGTTGAATGCCATTTGAAGATAAAGTAGCATCATATATTTGAAACGAAGGCAATTCTGGGGTTAATGAAAACATTTTACTAAGCATAGTCAGTACTAGCAATGGTGGAACAACAATGGAACGTGTTTCCATAGAAACCAAACCTTGCAAGAGCTCTTTAAATTTGTTCATTTGCTGGTTTCTTTGGGGACTCATAGGAAGTTGAGAATGCTCTCTCTCTCTCTCTCCCACAATTGCCACAGAGTTCGAAAAGTCAACAAGGTACAAATCTTTAGCAATTCAAGGGTTATTTAATAGAAGAAGAAAACAAAGGAATAGGCAAATCTATCCATAATTCTGATGAATGAACAAAAGCCATTGCTATAATGGAGTTGGTAGTTATTTCATAGAGATGACGTTGTGCCATATTTTCCCTGTATAATGGTAACTCTCAGACCAAAACAATCTAGATAATTCCTAAACTAGCTAAACTTACTCCAAAGGCTCACAAGTGTCAAAACAACTAAACCACCTAAAATGATAAAATTATGTCAAACCACAATGGCAGCAACAATTTAGGAAAGAAAAGGTCTCAGAACCTTATCACTTCCCACTATGCGGCAACAAAAGCCATAGGAGAGATCAAGAGCCCTACATCATAGGCATTTAAAAACTCCCCCTTCTTTTATTATAATTTTTATTCAATAGTTCAATAAACACAGAGGTGCCTACTATGAGGTGCTTGTAAGTACTTTCTCTGTCCCATCCCTCTCTATTGGTGTTTTGAGTTTTGAACTTTAAAAGTGTGATATAAGCTGTGAGATGTTTGTGCGAGTGTATGTGAAGCTTGTTATTTAGTAAAGGATTTTAGTGTTGGTTAGGGTTGATTGGTAGCTCTGTAAGGTTTTGGGAGCTTTGGTAGATTGATTGATTAATGCTTTGATGTGGGTAGTGAGTATAAAGAGTGTACCTTCTAGGCACCTCTGTGTTTATTGAACTATTGAATAAAAATTATAATAAAAGAAGGAGGAGGTTTTTTAATGCCTATGATGTAGGGCTCTTCATCTCCCTTACGGCTTTTGTTGCCGCACAGGGGGAAGTGATAAGGTTCTGAGACTTTTTCACCCCTAAATTGTTGCTGCTATGGTGGTTTGACATAATTTTCTCCTTTTAGGTGGGTTAGTTGTTGTGACTCTTGTGAGCTATTGAAGTAAGTTTAGTTGAGTTAGGAATTATCTAGATTGTTTTGTTCTGAGAGTTTCTGTTTGGTGTATGTAATACTCTCAGTGTGGATTTTCTTGTTCCTATATAATGTTAAGATATTCGGGGCTGATGCACTAAAGCCATGAAGTCTCAGTTTAAGAGATTATTTTGCTTACATGATGGTTTTACATGGTCATATTAATACACTTGCACAGTATAGGCAGTTCACTAAATCTGTATATAGCTTAGCAAAGCAACAGGGTTTAAGAAACCCAAGGAAGTTTGTTGATGCAGAAATGCAACTTATTAACACAGCTTTGTGTAGGGGTATGTATTTGTTAGCACGTCTCAAACATTTAGTGGCTGGAAAATTGAATTAACCTGCACACAGTCAAATTGAAGCATTAGATTCTAATGTACATAGAAAATTTTGATTATAATGAATGTCTGAAAAAAACAAAAAAGCCTGAAAATCAGGAAAATAAATCTGAAAATGAACTTAAAATAGTTTGCCACTGTACATCCCTAGCTATGTATGCAAACCCTGATCCTACTAACTGGTTTCCATCATCAGCAGTAACAGATAAAATGCAAATTTGTATATGCCATCAGGGTCAGTGCTAATTGCAGAGAAGGGGACTAGGTGTACAGTAGCCAGATCAAGGATCAAAGGGTTTGGTTAAAAGGTTTGTGTAAAGCTCAGGTAGATGTTTGGTAATGTCACTCTCATTAGAATGTGGTGTATTGCCTTGTCTGTAACTTGCAATCTTTTGATGTGCCCTTCCTGGTAGCCTCTGTTTTATCTTTTAAGTGGGTGCCTGTGTGCAAGTGAAATCTGTGTTTGATTTTATCTAGTTACTAGAGCATGAATGAAGAGAAAAAATAAAGAGTGCCTTGACGTAATTTGCCCCTCATGGTCTAAAGTCCCGCACCGCCTATGATTTTTGCTGTGCAGGAAACTAACAGTACACCTTCAGAGAGGCAACACTGCCTTTTATGAGGTTTACTTCTTTGGGGTTCAGGGCTCCAGGTTGGGATCAACTTAGCTGAGAAGTCATTGGCTCCTAGGATCCCTTCTCTCTATCACTCACACCTACTTCCACAAAACACCAATCTAACTCTGAACCAAAAGTTAACTGAAAGTTAAAGTGGCAGAGAGTAAAGCAAAATCCATTTAGTTAGCAAAGTATTAAAGGCGTAACAATACAGGCACTATATATCCTCTCGGATTTTCCCTTATGGATGGGGAACTCTCCAATGCCATTGTTCCCCATGAATACCCTGTGGATCTGGAGTTTAGTCTGTGATGTTATCGGAGGTACTGCCCTCCAATAGAACCTGGCCCTCTTTGACCAGTTCTTCCTTCTTGTCCTCTATTTCTCTTCCAGGATTGATGGCATCCCTTTCCTTCTTGCAGGCCGATGCAGTCAAGTGTGCCCAGGCTAGCTCAGTTTTTGCAGAAAGGAGCTTTGCTCAAAAGCTAAAGGTGCACAAAGCTTTGAGCAGACAGCAGTGCACAGCATATTTAAATCCATGGTAATGGAACAATTAGCTATTTAGCACAAATGCAGATGAAGACTAGAAGAGCAAGCTCCATGCTGGGGCTTGTGATAAGGAAGCTTATCATGACAGAGGAGAAAGGGATAAAGGAAAGGAATTCACCCTTATAAAAGGACCTATTTTGCAAGGTTAGAGAAACAAAAACCCCAATCACACCTAGAAAGCAGGAAATTCCCAGATGGGATAGGTTTCAGAGTTCCCCTAGTGGAGAAAAGGAGAGGGAATACAGACCCAGGGTAAACGACCCTTACGTCACTGAGTTCCCTAATTACCCAGCTGCCAGGAGGCAAGCTGATCTCTGTCACCTGAGAGGAGAAGAGGTGGGGCTGGAGCCTTGGGGATTTAAGTCTAGGATAGAGAAAGAAGCAGGAGAGAGGAGGAGGAGAGTCCCAGAGAGAGTCTCAGGGAGAGACCCAAGCAGAAACACAAGCTGGAGGACAGGACAAGGAAGCACAGGAGAATGGTGGCCAGAGGATGAGGGAGGAGAAGTTGCTACAAGCCCAGGCCCAGGTATGAGCCTTGAAAGCTTGTCTAATACAGAGCAGTGCAGAGTTGCAAGGGATACTCTCAGCTCTAACGGAAGGCAGTCAGCTGAACCCTGTGAACTGGAAGGAGAGGTTGAGCCTATGCAACTAGGTGAACCAGACCTAGCTGTGAATGATGAAGACTCATACATGGATTGCTCCTTGTGCCAATCCTTTACTGCAAAGGGATTGAAAGAAAACCACCCTTAAGAGAAAACCTTCAGTCAGGTAACCTTGAAAGCCTGTAGATGATTTGTGCATGTCCTGTGTTAAAGAAGAAATATGTTTGCTGAGAAAGCAAGAGCAAGCTGAAGCTCTCTGATTGTGCTTGATAAACACCTGATATCCAGAGCAGTGCACCGGCAAGAAGCCGAGCTAATGGTGAAAGGAAGTAAAGTTTTTGGCTTTGTTTTTTTTTAATATTCCTAAAGCCTTGAATAGAGCATTATTTGCTTATGAGAAGTTTTTGTCCTGTTAAAAGTTTTACTTTGTTTGTAAGGAGACAAACCAGCCTGGAAGCGTTTGGGACTATGAGAACAGAAAACTGCCATTGAGAAATGCTGTTTTTGTTTGCTTTAAACAGCAATGCTAGCCAAGCTGGTAGCATTGACTGTTAAAAGGCTTTATCTTTGAGCTGAAGAGCACTATAAGCTGAAAGTTTTGCTTTGAGTTTATTTATGTCCTAATGTGTATTGTGAAGAATCCTGGAGAAAGTATCTAAGGGTAGTATTTGTGAACCTTGCGTTTGAGTCAATAAATTCTGTCATTGCCTTATCATTCGAGCCAACTACAAGTGTTTTTTCTACCTGAAGCCAAGTGGATTGTGACTGAACTACCTTTCCCAAGAGGCATTGCAAAAGAACCAGTCATTTAAAGGCTAGAAGGTGAACCTTTCTATGATAACCACGCCCCTTCATACTGGAAGTAAGGGGCAAGGGCGTGACAGGCTTTAATGCAAGGATTGAGAAGACATAATTTGACTAAAATGATAAAGCGGTATAAAAACCTGTTAAATAAAAATAAATAAAAAAATAAAGAGTTAGCCCATGGGTCTGTGGTCAGCGCTGGTAAGGAGTTTATGTCTGTTTCTTCTCTATCTTGAGCAAATACATTAGCGCCCACAACCTGGCTTTGCTGAAGGAAGTGATCCATGCTGGAATAATGTAATGCACATGTGCTGGAATACTATCATCAATATTATTCTGCACAGAATTTCTGTACAGACTAATGCTGTTGTTGCACCAGATAGCATTTCAGCACATGTGCCTAAAATAGGTAGTGCTAACACAACCACCTATGCACGTGTCTGGCTTGCTCTCATTGTTTAGTATAGACTTTTTACGCACAACTTATTTGCATGCTGTTTGCTTACGACATCAGTGAGCAATAATTTTGTGTTAAACTGGTATTAGGGTTTAAGAATTATTAGCCTATCAGTATTGAAACATTTCTTCCTTTTTCTGACTGATTCCTTTCACTCCTTAACTAGAGGCAAGCTAAAGTAGCATTTTTATACATTACACCAATGCATACTGCATTACTCCACCCCCCCCCCCCCCACACACGAAGAAAAGCCTCAAGGACATCCTATGCAATAAAAAAAAAACAATGGGAAGTTTCAACTACTTTGTAGAAAACACAATTACAGTATGCCTTGCCTGATATTGCTGTTCCTTGAGTCCTGCCCATACCAGTGGGTTTGTCCCTCCTGCCAGCAGGCAGAGACAGAAACATACCTCTTGGCCTTTGCATATAATTTTTTTGTATCAGGAAGCCAATCAGCATTCCCATGGCACAGCTAGAGACCATTTGCCCCTGTTTTCCCAAGTTTTAGTTTTTATCGAGCGCTGATTTCCTTGGACTACCAACCCCTAGGGAAAATAATTGTTATCCTACTGATTATTAATATTTCAGAGTAATCTGAACTGAGCTGCCTTACAGTATATCCCTTCTGTCCAGTACTTTTTGGAGAGGGAACCTGGATTGGTCTAACAGGACTCAAGGTACAATAATGATCAGGTGAGAAATAATTGTATTTTCCTTTTGGTCCTTTGCTAGACCTCTCCAGACCAGTGGAATATATTGAAGGCTGTAGCTGCCTTTTATAGTATTGTGTCAAGTGTCCTATCAGCCCAGGTTGCAATATTGATTCCAGGTGTCACAATGAGTCAGCAGCTAGTCTATTAGCGACTTATGGCATGATGCCTTTTCAGACATCTCAGATTCCATTGTCTCTATTTGTCCTTTAGTAATGCAGAGCCATCAATCAAGTATTCTAGTGGCCCAGATGTGGAGATCTTACACCAGTAGGGAGAACCTACTAAGCAGTGAGGGGAGAGGAATCATCTCCCTAACTATCCAGCCTTTTGATCAAAGCAAATGTTCCTCTACTTGCACCCCCCCCCCCGCTCCGCTCCAGGAGAAAGGCCAGCTGCTCAACATGGCATGAAAGTGGTCACTGGAAGGACTCTTCCTTCTAGATTCCCTACACATATCCATACTGGACCAGGCCTCTGCCTCAAAAATGGCCCTGGCCAAGCCCATAGTCATAATCAAGAAATATAGCAAGGAACCCATATGTCAGTCTTACAAGCTCACAAGGGGACTGTGATTACCCCTTAGGAAATAAATTTGAAACTGCCTAGGTTTGGTTGATATAGAGTGCTAGCATTCTTGATTTTACGGTGATAAAATAATCCCTGGGTGAGCTGCTCAAATTTCCACTATATTGTGTGCCAACACTATTGCATGACCTTGCATAGCAGACCTGAGCTGGTAAAAGAACCAATGGGTTTCAGCTAATGCAAATAAGCCCACCCCTGGCACCAAGCCACAAGATTCCTGCCCCTTCTGCCTCAGGTTAAAGGAACTTTAGCTATGCTTCGTGCTGGCCAGGACCTGCCATCTTTTATAGGAGCAGTCAGAAAAGCAGGCCTTAGAGTGTGCATGACCCTCCTAGGGCATTAGGGACTGTTAGCAAGCTACTGCTCTTATCTGAGAGGGGAGCTATCTCTGTCCAAGCAAACATAAGGATAGTCCACTGAGTGCTGAAAAAGCAGATGATTCAATGTTAGATGTATACAGAATTGCAGCAGCTAGAACAGGCACAGAAACTAGGAATCCCCTCTTTAATGGCTATAGAGTAGCATCTGTGTAAAGCAGAAACCATAGGGAAGCCACAGAGGGCAATTATAGTAGGTCACCTTATGGCCAGTCAGAGCCAGAAAAATGTTTCTTTTTCTCTCATACTACTTATGAAGCAAAGGCCTTGCTGCTTATCTAACTAGTGGAACACTGCACTCCAAGAAAGCCCAGAATTATGAGAGCTCCAGAAGTCCTTGTCTTGCCTATAGAGAACATCCGTCAGCTATTTTTGAGTATCTGATATCATGCATCCTACCTAATGAGTGCTAACAGTATGGGCATGTGCTGGCTTTGTTGTTCTCCCTAAAAAGGGCACAATCTTGATATGCTAGCCTTGCTGAGTGCAGCTCAGATGAGTGTTAGCCTTTCATCAAACTCAGTGTGAATGTTAGCTGTGAAAAAGTAAATGAATCTACTGCAGAGCTTCGCATATCAAGTGTGCTGGAAGCCCCTGCTGGTCCTGTTCCCACAGCAGCAGGAAGTACACATCAGAGAGGACAGGATCAGCAGTGGCTTGAGGATCCTCAAACAGATTCATTTTCTTCTTCATTGCCCACATTCACAAATACAATGAAAAAAAAAGGAGTCATGACCAGAACATTTGAAGGGGACGGCCATGGGGGGGGGGGGGGGGGGTGGAGACACTCCATACTGCAGGTTTCGGCAGCAACAGGGGCTAGCTGGATTGGCTGCCTCCTGCTGTCACTGCTCTTTCAGTGTTGTGCTGTGGCTGTCACCACTAGAATCGTGCCTCCCTAGGTGACTGTCTAGGCTTGCCTAGTGGAAAGGCCAATTCTGATGAGCTATGTCCATGCCTAGAATTGCCATCATCTTTAAATGCCAGTTTTCACTCAGTGTCTATCTAACATCACCCCTAGTACCTTCAATGGTAATGCATGCTGGCCTTTAGCAAGCTTATTCACAATGGTCAGGTGTTGGCCTCTCTCCAGCTCTGCAATCAGAAGCTGCAAATGTTGGCTTCTGTCCAGCAAATCCTTCAGTGCAGTCTGCATCCATGCAATGATGAATGTTGACATTTATCCAGCATGGCTTTCAGCACAGTCTGCCTCAATGATCATTGGCCTTTAAGTAGGAATTTGCATCAAGAGGCACTAATATTTATTAAATGGTCCATATATAACATTGACCTTTACCTATTGGTCAGCATCGAAGGGTGTTATTTGTTATCAAAGGTCTGCCTCAGTTCAGTTAACATTGATGATTATTGCCTTTTATGCAACATTGCTCTCAGTCCAGACAGCCTCAATGGCTCCTGGTCTCTATCTTGTACAGATGCTTGCATTGTGATTACTGATAGGTCTTGGCCTTTAACTAGTATAACCATGAGCACTGTCCTTATTGGTTAGTTTTGCTTTTAGCCAGCATAGACACCTGGCCACATGGTAATGTTGGTGAGAGGTACTTACAAACCAGCACAGTGTATGTGGACATCTTCCCCAGTGCTACTAATCTTGATGAGCACTGGTTTTCACCAGCAACACAGCCACGATGGACCCTCGTAATCCACATCAACCACAGGTCTACATTTACTTCACTGAGAAGTGCAGGCCTACATCTAGCACCATTGCCATCAATGAATGATAGCTTGGTGTCATGCTCCACTAAGCACAGCTAACAAACTGCCTATAGAGAAATGTGCTGGTTTTCTCCTAGAACAGATGACTGTGATAAGAACTGGCCTTCACGTAGCTCAGTCAGCCATGATGATACAGCCCATATCAATAAGCGCTAGCATTCACTTAGCACCAGTAATGGTGTTCACTAGTCTTTACATAGCACAGTCAGCGATGATGAGTGCTAGCCTTTACTTAGTGCAGTTGACTTTTAGGAAATATTATTGAGAGAAAAAGATAGTATTGAATCTGACCCCAAAATCTTCTGTTTAATAGGAATGAACTTGAATAAACATTTCTTCCATTTTTTCCCCAAGCATGACATGAGCTGCCTTCTGGGCCAGCCACCTCGCCCAGCATCTTACAGGATCATAGCAGCCCCTCCAGCTTCACCGTGACACAAGTCTCCTGCCTCTGTGGTCTCCCAGACTTGCAACAGCACCACAATGCGCCCAATGCCTTCTCCCATTTTTTGAAAGAAATTTATCAACCCCAGACAGGAAGGATCTCATTCTTCAAGGTACTTAGCTAAACAGTGAGCTAGAGAATGAAGGAAAGCCTCAGAATGCCCAGAGATAGCCACAAGATTCAGACTGCCAGAGCCTACTTTAGTCTTGCTACACCCCATTTCCTATGGAGACAGGGCTGTACTCTCTGAGCAGCCTATAAAATGATTCACAGCACAAAAGCCAGCTAGAATAGTAGTCCATCATATACCCAAGTCAGAGATTATGCTGAGATGGGTTGCTAACCAGTCAATCTGGAGCCTGAAGTCCCTTTGCACAAATATTCTCCAGCTAAAGCTAATTAAGTAGCTGGATATAACCTGGGAAATAACTCTGGAAGAAGGGGTGTGGAAAGCATGTGAGGAGGAAGATCCTGAATTCCTATAAGGAAAGTCTAAGAAGCCGGCCTGACTTACAAGGAGGTATATGAAGAGCAAAATACTGAATTTCAAGAAAGTAAAACCTTATGGGCACTTTTACCTTACCATTCACCTGGCCTCTGCCCAGAAATAGATTAGGGTGAATTACACCATTCTACAGCCAAAATGCTTCCAAAATAAATTTGGTCACACTTTTCTAAGTCTGGGTCACTGAGAACGAAAATGGTGCTTAAAATTTGTTTATTGCCTCTAGTTTTCAATTTACACTACTGGGTCAGTACATATGACCTCGACTTTGGAAGTGCTACTAAAATTCATGCACATCTTCAACTGGATTTGTGATATATCTATGTTCTTGTTTGGACAGTAATTGCTTCTCAGGCAAAACAATTAACGAATAATGCAATCTGAAGATGTCATTGCATTGGAGGGAGGAGTGGCCTAGTGGTTGGGGCAAGGTACCACAGGCCAGAAGGTCAGTGGTTCAAATCCCACTAGAAGACAGCAACCTTACACCAGAAGGACTGGGGTTTCTAGTCCCACAGGTGCTCCTTGTGGTCTTGTGCAAGGCACTTAATCCTCCATTGCCCATGTTCCCTGTAAGCATTAGTGTATGTGTCTCATATTCCCTCATGTTAAATGTATCCCCCAATTGTGTTGTGACCACTTTGATTGAAGGATGAGGTGGTATACAAAACTGTCTCAATAAATCATACATGATACAAATTGTGTCATGTTATTCCTAGAAGTCATAGATGATGCAATCCTAACTCAGTTTACTTACATCACACTGCAGAACAAATTGCACAACATTTTTTTAATGGCCAGTCTTATCAGTGTTTGATTTTATTCTGTTTAGCCAAAGTGAGAGATGCCTCGTAATTGTTTGAACAATATAGACCACTTCTACTACATTTGTGGTGAAGTGACTTTTGCATTACAAAAAAGCAGTATCACCGCTTTGATGAAGAGAGCCTACCACCTTTACTTTGGGGGTCATTTCAGAACACGAATAAGGGGTTTGAATATGTGGCGAGGACATTTATGTGCCAAAAATGTCCACGATTGTATTCTGAAACACTGCTGACATGCACGTCCATGGTGCTAGCACAGGCATCTCAGAACATTAACGAGAGAGGGCGGAACAGGAGCAGGGCCAGCCATGGAGACATAGAAAGCATATTCAGGAAAGGCTCATATATGTATGAAGTGTTTCCCAGAAACATCCACATTATTCCTAATGAAATGTGGTATAAGGCTAGGACTTAGAAAAAAATCCTGCTCATCACTGCAATGCAGCCCATATTTAGGAATGGTTGTAACAAATATGTCATAAACTGGTGTGACTACAGTCTGGAAAAAACATAAGATGCAGTCTTAAGGTACAGGGAGCAGAGGTGAGGGAATGTTGTAAGATATAGACACATTAATAAATACCCTCACAAAAACAGTAAGAAGAGCAATAGTGGTTATTCAGGATATGCACTAATCTATGGGACCCTAACAGTTCCCTTGTTCAAAAAAATGGGACTGCTGATGTAGGTTTAGTAGGGCTGTGAGCAGGGAAAGGATTTCTTTTTGGGTAAGAAACAGAGATCATAGTTGTAGTCCTGGCACCCCATGTGATGATAGAAACATAGAAACATGATGACAGAAAAAGACCACATGGCCTATCTAGTCTGTCCTTCCATATCAACAACTACAACAGTCCACTTTTTACGTTTAGAGATCCTCTGTGTTGGTCCCATGCTTTTTTAAATTCAGTTACTATCCTCATCTCTACCACCTCCACTGGGAGACTATTCCACAGATCCACTACTCTTTCTGGAAAGAAATATTTCCGCATATCACTCCTGAATCTATCTCCCTTCACCCTCATCCCATGTCCCCTCGTAGCAGAACTTGCTTTCAATTGAAAGAGGCTCTCTCCCTGAATATTTATGCCACGGAGGTATTTAAACATCTCAATCATATCACCTCTATCCCGCCCTTCCTCTAAGGATTAAGGATTAAGATCCTTAAGTCTGTTCTCATATGCTTTATAATGAAGCCAACTAATCATTTTAGTAGCCACCCTCTGCACCGACTCCATCCTGTTCACATCCTTTTGAAGGTGCGGTCTCCAGAATTGCACACTATACTCCAAATGAGGTCGCACCAAAGACTTATACAGAGGCATTATCACCTCCTTTTTTCTGCTAGCCATTCCTCTCCATATGCACCCAAGCATCCTTCTAGCTTTTGCCGTCGCCTTTTCTACCTGTTTAGCTACTTTAAGATCATCAGACACAACCACGCTTAGGTCCCGCTCTTCTTTAGTGGACAAAAGTACTTCACCTCCTATACTGTATTGCTCCCTTGGATTGCTGCAGCCCAAGTGCATGACCTTACATTTTTTAACATTAAATCCCAGCTGCCAAATTCTAGACCATTCTTCAAGCTTAGCTAGATCCCTCCTCATGTTATCTACACCTTCCTGGGTGTCTACTCTATTGCAGATTTTGGTATCATCCGCAAAGAGGCAAACCTTACCCGACAGCCCTTCCGCTATATCACTACCAAAGATGTTAAAAAGAATCGGACCAAGGACAGATCCCTGGGGCACACCACTGGTAACATCCTTCTCCTCAGAGTGAGCTCCATTTACTTGTACTCTTTGTCGCCTCCCACCCAACCAATTTCTAACCCAAGCAGTAACTTTAGGGTCCATCCCTAGGGTGCTCAGTTTGTTTATAAGTTGCCTGTGAGGAACAGTGTCAAAGGCTTTACTGAAATCTAAATACACCACATCTAGAGCTCTCCCTCGGTCCAACTCCCTGGTCACCCAGTCAAAGAAATCAATCAGATTTGTCTGACAAGACCTGCCTCTGGTGAATCCATGCTGCCTCGGATCCTGTGATCCGCTGGACTCCAGAAACCTCACTATTTTTTCTTTCAGCAGCTTTTCCAATAATTTACTCACCACCGAAGTTAAACTAATCGGCCTGTAGTTTTCAACCACATCCTTACTTCCGCTTTTGTGTAAAGGCACCACATGAGCCTCTCTCCAGTCCTTTGGCACCACTCCCGACTCCAACGAGGCATTGAAAAGGTCAGTCAGTGGAGCTACTAGAACGTCCCCAAGTTCCCTCAGTATTCTAGGGTGTATCCCATCCGGTCCCATCGCTTTGTCTACTTTAAGTTGAGCTAGTTTCTCACAAACACAGTCTTCTGAAAATTGTTCAAGATGTCCCTCGCTTCTGTTCCTATTTGTGGTTTTTTTCTGAGGTCCTGCTCCTGGTTCTTCATCTGTGAACATATGATGTTACATATGTCATAGCTGTCATGTATAGGTTCAGGGCAGAATAGTGTTTTTGTGACAGAAAGGGAGAGTGTTTGTGTGTGTGCGTGCATGCATGCTTATGCATGTGTGTGGTTTGAGGGGAGCACAGGGGGGATCTGGTGTGCTCATCTGAAATTCAGGGGGGACATGAAAATCTGGCCAATACCTGGACCTTATGGATGACTGCAGAATCTCTGGGTGGCAGTGCGATCGAGCAGTCAAACTCAGGGAGGGTTCACCATAGCTAAATGTCAAAACATACCCCTGTCAATGCTAAGGCACCCTCAAAATAAGGACATTCAACAGTGAAAACAGCACTAATGCATGGCCATAATGCACATTTTGTTGGATCAATGGTGTTGCTGTTGAGAAGGTATTGGTGCTGCTTGTACTGCTGAATGCCCATATTCTATTATTATTGACAGTGATATGTTTTGACATTGAGCCATAGGGAACAGATGTAGCTGCTGTGAGAAATACCAGTACCCAGATAAGTGGCCCTACTACAATTACTACTAATCATTTGTATAGCACTATAAGGTGTGCACAGAGTCACATAAAAGTTGGTCCCTGTCAAGTGGGGCTTACAGTCTAGTCAAGACAAACAACACAGCAGTTGTAGACAGATTACATCCAGGGGGAATGATCAGGAAACACAAGGGAGCTTAGGCAGATGAAGTCCAGCAGTGGCAACAATGAGGTGAGCGCTCAGATTGGATTTGAGAGGGGCCAGGGACGAAGCCTGACATACAGACTCGGGTAATTTGTTCCAGACATAAGGAACAGCAAGATGAAAAGGAGCAATGTCTGGATTTGCCAGTAGAGGAGAGGGGCATAGATGGAAGCAATCTGACAGCAGAGCGGAGTTCACGGGGAAGGGTGTAGGGAGAGATAAGAGGGGAATGGTAGTTCCAAACAGTTGAATGTGTGCACTTACAGGTCATAGGCACAAAACAGGAATACATTTGTTGCTCAGCAATATTATGCATTCTTTGGGGACCTGCAATGTTAGTTCAGGGCTTTGTGCACTTGATGAGTGTCCATCCTCAGCAGTTTAATGCGTGATTGTTGTGATTACCAGGGTAGGAATCACTGTGGCTGGTTCCTAATGCACGTACCATTTGATGCAGGGTATGTCCAGACATACACGTTCATATTTACAATCTGGTATACCATATCGGGGTGCACTGGGCTTACCCTAGCACTTTTCAGAGCATGATAGGGACTGATATAGGGTCTAGGTTGCAGCGGCTGTCATTTTTCTTTGGTATTTATGTCTAGTGTGCATCAGCAAACTACTGTCTCTGATGAGCAGCTTAGAAGAAGCACTTTTTTTCCAAGAGGCATGGCGTCCACAGATACATCGTGGGGACGGGCAGAATCCAAAACGTGTAATATTTCAGAATATGGTGGGTGCGGGGGTGTCCAAAATGTTTACTCACATCTGAGGCATGCGGTTGTCTGAATAGCACTTGCACATACCTGCCAGACACTTCTATCTCACCAATTCTGGACCTGCAGGCATGTCCAGACCCACAGATGCAGAATTAGGTTCAAAGGGAGCCCATTTTTGTTTTAGACGTGTCCACAGGCTAGATGTGCACATTATGGAATAGGCTCTTTGTCTGCAAAATTGGAGATCAGTACAAGAGCTGGGCCTCACACATATGTTGCAAAACCTGTGCAACAAATCTTCGCCTGTGGTTGGATAGAAAAAGGAAATCCATGTCTTTTGCAGTGCCAATGATTTGGAGAGATCTGACAGATCATATCAGCAATTGTTACTTCTGTATGGTGCCTCCTGTTGGGAAAGGTTTGTCAAAGGAATAAAGTGGACTGTGCAGTATCCAAGCATTCCATCAGCTTTACACACAGTACCCCATGGAGAAGGACTGCTGGTTCCTAATGCTCCAGAATCATTCTCACTTGAGTCAGACAAGGAAGAGGAAGGGAATGAAACTTCTGGTCCTGAACCATCAATGTCACATGACCTAGAAGTTCTCCCATCCTTCTCCTCTGAACCACACCTCATAACACAAGGTGAATTGAATGACCTTGTCAGGGATTTGGAACTACCTAAGAGTAAGGCAAAGTTGTTGGGCGCCAGACTGCAGCAGTGGAATCTTCTGTCAGGTGATGTTAGAGTTTCCATGTTCATGGAAGTTGATCTTGTAGCCTGCAACAGCGTTGATGATCTAATGGCAGTCCTCAACATTATGAGTGGAGACTCTTCATTGATTCATTGAAAACAAGTCTTAAAGCTGTTTTACTGCATAATTGCCATCAATGTCAGTTGGTTGAGCAGTCCATATGAAGGAAACCTATGACAATATAAAACAGCTGCTGAGATGCATAAACTATGACCAACATCAGTGGCAGTTCTGTGGTGATTTGAAAGTCATTGCTCTGTTACTCAGTCTGCAGACTGGCCACACAAAATACTGCTGTTTTCTCTGTGACTGGGATAGTCGTGAGACAGATTCCCACTACATCAAGAGAGATTGGCCACTACAACGGTCGGAAAGAAAAGTGTTCACCACTTGTTGAATCAAGGAAGAGTTTGTTACCACCCTTACATATTAAGCTGTGTCTAATGAGAAATTCTGTCAAGACCATGGACAAAACAAAACTAGCTTTCAAGTATCTCAGCAGGAAATTTCCAAGACTAAGTGAAACTAAGATAAAGGAAGGTGTCTTTGTTGGACCACAGATTCATGAACTTCTTTCAGATGATGCCTTTAACTATGCACTATGTGGCAAAGAAAGGACAGAATGGAAAGCCTTCTGGTTAGTGGCAAAATGTTTTCTCAGGGAGTTGGTGGAAAAACTCCTCATCGTATACAAGTCTTGTCTGCAACATGTCACTAAAGATACATTTTTTGCACTCTCATCTTGATTTTTTTCCCACTGAACTGCGGAGCAGTGAGCATGGTGAGCGATTTCATCAGGACACTGCAGTAATGGAGAAAAGATATCAAGGCAAATGGTGTCCATCAATGCTTGCAGACTATTGCTGGACAGTGACAAGTGATACTCCATTTACAGAATACAAGAGACAAGCCAAGAAATGCCGAGTAGACACAGAATAAGGTTTGAACTGAATACTAATGGATACATAGTTGTTTCCTGCTTTCTGTTTCATACTTTTTAAATAAATTTTTTTAACTCTTGGGCTGATTTTTAAACTTTTAAACAAAGATGATAGGTGAAATATTATCAAGGTCATATATATGGCAACCATAAACACATGAAAAGACCTTGTTTATAATAATTTGTGATTAAAACTCTACCAACATGTTACATATGCACGTAAAATGGAAAACTTAGATATCTTGGAAACATTAGCCAATCAGCAATTTTAATTGTCATTTTTGAATTCAGCACATCAAAATCCATAAGAATTGGCAGATTTAGTCTTTAAAGCAGACAACGTTTAAAAAATTCTAGACCAGTGAATTATCAGGCAATTTTCCTACTTGCCTTGGTTTCACAGCTAGAAAGGCTTTTCCTCCACACAGAGAGCCCAAAGTCCCTTCAACCTCAGACAAGGGGATGACTCAACTAGAGCTTATAGCTTCTGGCATCCTGCTGCTCCATACCCTCCATTTGCATGCAGCCTCTGCTGCCAGAAAGTACCGCAACCCAACATTCTTGGATCTCTTGTCAGTGCTATTGTTGTGAACCAGGTCTCACAGGCCCTGGTTTTTCAAGGGAAGGGGATTAGCCAAACTGTTTATGTTTATTAAAAACTTTCTATACCACTTCTCATGTTAGTACTGAAGCGGCTTACAATATAAAATAACACAAATAAATGAAAAGAACTTCAATATAAATACAAAAGTGACAGCTAATAGAAAGGAGGTAAGATAAAAACAACATTAAAACATAAAAGAAAACATGGCATGATCAGGACCTACCCACCTATCATTACCCTGAAGAATACGAGCCTATAAAGCCTATTCAAACAAAGGTAAAATTAGATCTTACTTGCTAATTGTCTTTCCTTGAGTCCCTCCAGTCCAGTCCAGTCCAGTCCAGACGCATGGGTTATGAACGCCTACCAGCAGATGGAGACTGAGAATCATTGACTTGATCTTTTTGGCGTCATGATACAAAGGGGTCTCTGCAGCCTCGATCTCACCAGTATTTCTGTAACAAAGCAGATATCCCAAAACATCAAATGCTTCCACCACATGTTCAAACTCTCACAACATACTCACCGCTGCCGTCTTCAAACTCGCACAAGTATGAGGAATAGGAGACAGAGAGCAATGCCCTCAAGCACATACCGCCTGTGTTAGGCACCCTTGCAGGGTTGCCAACAGCTGGAAGCCTCTAATTCAAAGAAGGAGAAAACTAGAGAAGCACCAACCAATGGAGAGCCCCCAAAGGAAACAAGGAATAGAGCAGAGAATAGACTCGCTAGTTCCCTGCAATACTGTTGCTAAAAAGCAAGGCCGAGAAAAAATGACATATTGTTCATATGGTTGATCCTAGACTGGACTGGAGGGATTCAAGGAAAGACAATTAGCAGGTAAGGTCTTATTTTACCTTCCTTATCATCCCTCCAGTCCAGTCCAGGTGTGTGGGATGTAACAAAGCAGTACTCACAAAGGAGAGGGAACCAGAACACCCCAGTCTGCAGAACAAACTCATAGCGCTCACTATGCAGGACTCTACAATAGCAGTCAAACGTAAAGCACCTACCTTCAAGGTGGCCTCTATAATGAAACCAAGACTTCCATGGCATTTGCCCCAAACACCAGCCACCGAAGAGCCTGTACTGCTGTACTGTGAGTCCAGCCACGTTAATGAACCATAAGGACAAA
Source organism: Ichthyophis bannanicus (assembly GCA_033557465.1). NCBI lineage: Eukaryota > Metazoa > Chordata > Amphibia > Gymnophiona > Ichthyophiidae > Ichthyophis > Ichthyophis bannanicus. The sequence goes on along the minus strand of CM066036.1, from coordinate 245,161,198 downwards.
GGCACTGGTCCAGGTATGGCTGACAGATTTAGAACCACCCTCACAACAGCTCCCCATAACTTGTGTCAGAACAGGCTGTCCTACACCTTGCGCCCTGCCGCACTAAGAGCACCTGCCGGACATAGAACAGGAAAGCGTAGTTACTCACCTGTAACAGCTGATCTCCAGGAACAGCAGGAATTTAGTCTTCACATATGGGTATCATCAGTTGAGTTTATAACTGAGACAAAAGGAGAGAAGGAGAGAAAGAGAGAGAGAGAGAGAGAGAGAGAGAGAGAGAGACAACTCCTAGGGGAGGTGGATGGGTTGTGGAGACTAAATTTCTGCTGTTCCCGGAGATCACCTGTTACAGGTGAGTAACTACGCTATCTCCAGGAACAAGCGGGAATGTAGTCGTCACATATGGGGACTCCCCAGCTAAGAGATGCCAGGGAGATGGCCCCAGGAAGCTGCAAACCCATGGTGAGAATGGGTCATGCTTCCTCCCATGGATCTCTGGCATCCAAACCCGGACGGTGGGTAGGAGTTACATTAAGTCTGAAAGAGATGCTGAAGAACAGCTTGGCCAAACAAGGCATCCTGATGGGAGTCCTTGTCTAAACAGTAGTGGGCTGTAAAGGTGTGCATTGAAGCCCAAGTAGCTGCTCTGCAGATGTCGTCTATAGACACAGAATGAAGGTTGGCCATAGAAGCTGCCATGGCTCTCACATTGTGTGCTGTGACATGGCCTTTGAGAGAAAACCCTTTACACTCATAAGCGAAGGATATGCATTGTACAATCCAGTTAGAGGGAGTTCTTTTGGAAACTGGAAGTCCCAAATGACTAGAATCAAAAGCAACAAAAAGTTTAGAAGATTTTCTATGTTGCTGAGTTCTTTGCAGATAAAAGGCTAAGGCTTTTTTGCAGTCTAAGGTATGAAGATTTCTTTCTGCATTAGAGGCATGAGGCCTCGGAAAGAATACAGGAAGGTAAATCGCTTGGTTTAAGTGGAAAGGTGAGACCACCTTTGGCATAAAGTGAGGATGAGTCCCAAGAACAACCTTATCATGGTGAAATCTTGTATAAGGAGGATCAGCCACTAAAGCTTGTAACTCACTAATGCGTCATGCAGACGTGATTGCAATTAGGAAGATGACATTCCATGAAAGGAAATTTATTTATTTATTTAGCTGCATTTTGTCACGTGCACCACCTTGGCAGGGTAATAGACCAAGGTAGGTTGGACACAAAAATATATAAGGTTGAGTTTGGCAAGTGTTTCAGAGGGCCCAGGGACTTTTAGCCTGGTAACCTCCTTGTTACCAAATCTCAAAGAACACAAAGGTCAGAGTGGAGGGAAAACAAAGGCATTTATTTCCCCTTCTTGCAAAGGTTCAAACGGTTGGGCAATAACATCAACACAAGTGTCCTTACTTCAGGTTATAAGAAAAAGTAAAACATGAGTTTAAAGCAAAACTGTTATCTTCACAGAGTGGTGTACAAAAACAAACATTTTCCATTCCACAGGTTATGGCTTATATGCTAGGCAAAGACTCCAGGCTTCCTGTAATGCAGTAATTACAGTCCATTTCTGTATCTGAAAGCTCTTTAGCAAATTCCACTTGCATCGGTTCCAATTCGGAAGCCTCTGAAACTGAGTCAGTAGTTTCTGGCAAATTGTAGTCAGGCTTCTGATATAACTTTTGTATGACCTCCCAATGCTCAGGGTTAAGCGTAGGGCGTCGGTCCTGTGCTCTCCTATACTGAGAACACTCCTCCCTCTGCAAGGATTTTACATTAGCTTCATGCAAACCTTTCTCATTAAAAAGTCTCTTATTTGATAAACGTTTCTTGTACGTTGTATCATAGGCAGTTTTATATGGACAGTATTCCTCTGCTCCCTGTCCTCCCCATATACCAGCAATCTGAAACCTGCTTCGAGTAAAATAAGGGTTACCTTTTATCTTTGGCTTTTCTACTCCAGGTGAGGGTTGAGGCCTGCCTCGGCTGGGATTCTGACTTGCCTGAGCAATAGGCCTTAGGGTCTCCAGCCATCCTTCAGTTGGTTTTCTACTGCAGTCACAGCAATGCCTTCGCCTCTCTGGACGAAGAGCACTCACTCTTGATGGAGCTGTCTCTCCTTCTCCTCGGTTGCTCCTTTCTTCATGCCACAGCGGCTGCTGCTGCCTTCTGCCAAACTCCTGTCCAAGGGCTACTGCTTCAGCCCTTCCTTTCCCAGAACTGGCCTTCTTCCTGCACCTCTCTTCCTTGAAGAGCACACCTTCTCCTCTCTCCTTATCTCTGAGGAGAACCCTTTCTCTTGGATCTGTCCATTCTGTCCATCCTTCCGATTCTGCCTCTTCCGCGGGTCCTGCCCCTTCTCCTGGTCCTGCTTCTTCTGCTTGTCCTGCCTCTTCTCCTGGTCCTGCTTCTTCTTCTCCTCTCTTCCTTGATTGGAGGCTGGCTGGCATTACCTCACGACCTATGGGGCGTGGTTTCTCAGTCTCTCAGAGGTCCCTCTTGCTCCTTCTATCTGGTTCCTCGAAATATTGCAGCTTATGCCTGACTTTTTCTATGTTTAAAACATTTTCTTCTGTTCCCAGAGGGTCTGCTGCGTGACAATTTATATCCTGCTTTTCACTGGGTCAAAGCGGTTGGGGGATACATTTAACATGAAAGGATATGAGACACATACACTAATACTTACAGGGAACATGGGCAATGGAGGGTTAAGTGGCTTGCCCAAGACCACAAGGAACACCTGTGGGACTAGAAACCCCAGTCCTTCTGGCCCAAGGTTGCTGTCCTCTAGTGGGATTTGAGCCACTGACCTTCTGGCCTGTGGTACCTTGCCCTGACCACTAGGCCACTCCTCCCTTTTAGAGCTGTAGTGGCTAAAGGCTCAAAGAGTAGTTTCATGAGCTGCCCGAGAACAAGGTTCAGATCCCATGCCACCGATGGTGGTCTAATGGGAGGTTTTGTTAGTAGAAGACCTCTCATAAATCTTGCTATAAGTGGATGAGAGGAAGTAGGTTTTCCATTTAGAGGCTTGTAAGAGACTGCAGTAGCACTAAGATGGACTCTGTCACACCTCCTCTGGCCAAGCGGTAGCCTCCTGTATTGCAAGGCCCCTGGAGGGTGGTAGTTGTGCCTTTATGAATATAAACGCAAACACTTCTTTCTTCAAATCAAAGGGTTTTTATTCCCCGTCCCATTGAGGGTATTTTATCTTCAAGGAACATAAATTATATGCTTTGCTTGGACATCTCATGTACAATAACAAATGTAAACATAACTTGCTTTCTTCAGCTTTTAAAGGATAAAGCAACAAAAGAACCAAAAGCTTAAATATTGCTGTAAGGTTCTCTCCCCGGTAGCTGAGAGTAGAGCATACCTCTGTTCTGCCTCGAGAGAGAGAGTTACAGGCTTGTTGCTGTATTACTGAAGTTTAAGACACAAAGTTATCTTCCTTATCTCAGGGAGAATTCAGGTTCAATTAATGATAAAGAACAATCCATTAATTCCTGTGTATCATTCTCCTCAGCATTCTGGTATTCCATCATCTCTGGTTGACTGGTATATTCATTCTGTACTTCGGGAGTACTCTGTGAGACTTGCTGCCTAAGTACGTCAACCAGGAAGTTCTTTTCTTTCACCGGGCTAGAGCCTCTCTGGGTATTACCATATAGTCTGGAATAGAGACTTCCCAGGCACTGCCCCTGCTGGTACTTTTGAGTAGAGCTTAGCCCCTTACTTGCTCTGCTCGTGGGATAATTAAGGAAACTTTCCAACCTATCCAGGTTTCCCTTTTGTAACCCAGCTGAGCTGAATCGGAGTGCTCGTGACGGAGTTTCAGACGGAGCTGTGAACTTACAATTACAAAACTCTTCAGCTTTATCTGGTAAGTAAAAGCTTTTCTCTTTGGGGTTTTTAAAACCAGAAAGAGGGCTATTTTCAGCCTCTAGATATTGAGCCCTTGTGTGCTTATTCCCATACGTCCAGGGTTGTCTTTTTCCACACGGCAAATCTCTCATGCACTCACTCTTTTCCCTGTAACCTGCAACTGCAGTCTTCTGGCGTTTCTCTTGCTCATACACACTATTTGGCTGTGGATATCTCTCTGATTTATTCAGGTCCTCGGGTTCCCTCTGACCTTCATATGGGCACTCTAATTGCTCCAGAGTTTCCTTATCACTCTCTCTTGCATTCTCATACCTGTGCCATGCTTCCCAGGGCTTTAGCTGCCCTCTCTGTATTTTCTCCAAGTGTGTCCTTGGCTGCCACGGCTTCTCTCTCTCTCTCTCTCTCAGCTCCGGCACCAGCTCCTGGCTTTGCCTTAATCCTGATCCCAATCCGAATCCTAAACTGTCTCTGAATGTCTGAGAGCTTGTTTTAAACCAGCGTTCGCTTGCTCCACCCTTAGTTAGCTGAACCCTGTCAGGTGAAGTGAATTCCCTTCCTGTGCTAGCTGGGTGTGTCCTGATTGAGCTTTTGCACGTGTTCCTGCGTTGCTCAGGGTAACTATCTGACACTTTCTTGTTTACCCTGTCACTTTTTCTGTTTTCACTTGTGCTGGCCTGCATTTCCTCTGTCTGTACAGGGTCTACCCTGTTACAACTCTTACTGAATTGGTCTTAAGACCAGAATCTGATAAATGAAGGAGATACTCTAGTAATGATTCCAAAGGTATTGCAAGAGGGTTAAGTCCCTTTTGAGAACACCATATGGTAAACCGTTTCCACTTGAAGGCATATAATCGCCTTGTGGAGGGTTTTCTGGAAGCCTGAAGGATATCCTTTACCTGTTGAGAAAGGTTGAGATCCTGAAGTTCTAGACTTTCAGTAACCAGGCCCTGAGATGCATGGACTGGGTATTCAGGTGCCATAGCGTCCCGTTCTCCTGGGAGAGAAGATCTGGAGCGCATCCCAACTCAGAGGTGTAGCCCGAGAGAGATGTAGAAGCAGAGGACACCACATTTGCCATGGCCAACGTGGAGCTATGAGTATCATATGACCTCTGTCTCTCTGAAGCTTGGACAGTGTTTTGGGGATGAGGGGAATGGATGGGAAGGCATAGAGGAAGTCCTGACCCCAATGAAGAAGGAAATCATCCCTTTCCTGATAGTTTTTCACCAGAATTCTGGAACAGAACCGGGGAAGTCTGGCATTCTGTGGACTTGCAAAGAGGTCTATGTCTGGGGTTCCCCAGGTTTGGAATACTCAGACAAACTGGTCTGAGTGGAGGGACCATTCGTGTGGCAGCAGTACTTGGCTGAGTTTGTCTGCCCAAAGGTTTTGAATGCCTGGAAGATATACAACGAGAAGGTGAATTTGATGCTCTCTGGTGAGGGCCCATAGTCGTAAAGCTTCGTTGCATAACGACAGAGAGCCTGTTCCACCCTGCTTGTTCACATAGAACATGGCTACTTGATTGTCTGTCTGGACTAGGACTGTCTTGTAGCTGAGCTGGGCTTGGAATACTTGGACAGCAAGGAAGATTGCTCTGAGTTCTAGGAGGTTTATGTGAAGACAAGCCTCCTCTGGAGTCCATAAACCCTGGGTGGAGAGATCGTGCAGGTGGGCCCCCCATCCCAACTGGGACGCATCTATTATTAGAGTGGCCTGGAATAGGGGCTGATAGAAAGGGAAGCCTATGAGAAGGTTTTCCAGCGATTGCCACCATTGGAGGGACAAAATAAGACATTCTGGTATCTTATTTTGTCCGACAGGCGACCTGAGGCCTGTGTCCACTGGGAGGATAGGGTCCACTTGGCTTCTTGCATGTGAAGACGAGCATAGGGAACCACATGTATAGTGGATGCCATATGTCCCAGTAGCTGAAGCATTTCATGAGCAGTTAGGGAGGTTTTTACCGCTGCTTGGGAAGCTAGCTGCACTATGCGAAGACAGCGGGGCTGTGGAAGGAAAGCCCTTGATTGTCTGGTATCTAGGCGAGCTCCTATGAATTCTAGGGACTGAGAAGGAGCGAGATGGGATTTTGGAAAGTTTATGACCAATTCCAAGTAATGCAAAACTCGCATTGTGCTAGTAGAGCTGGCTTCTGGAGCTGTGGGTGCTTGAATGAGTCAGTAGTCCAAGTAAGGGAAGACAAATATCCCCAGAGTCCATAGGAATGCAGCTATTACTGCCATATATTTTGTGAAAACTCTTGGGGCAGAAGCCAGACCGAAGGGAAGAACCCTGTATTGGAAGTGTCTTCCCTGGAAAAGGAATCAAAGGAACTTCCTGTGATCTGGATGGATGAGTATATGAGTATAAGCATCCTTTAGATCTAGAGAACATAGCCAATCCTGACTCTGAAGGTATGGCAGAAGTGTTCCGAGGGAGATCATTTTGAATTTTTCTTGGAACAAATATTTGTTCAATTCTCTGAGGTCCAAAATGGGTCTGTGTCCCCCTGTTTTCTTTGGGATGAGAAAATAGGGGGAGTAGAAACCTGTACCCTGTTGAGGTATGGGTACTTCTTCTATTTCTCCCTGGGCAAGTATTGTGACTTCCTGACTCAGAAGATTGGCGACATGGGTTTGAGAATTGAAATGTCTTTTGATTGTAAGAGGGGGCATGCTGTGAAAATGAAGTCTGTACCCCTCTCATACAATGGACAGAGTCCAGTGTTCTGATGTTATTTGGTGCCATCTGGTGGCAAACTGACATATTCTGCCGTGGATGGTAGAAGGTTCTGGACCCTGCAGGGGCAGGAAGGCTAAATTCTCTAGAAAAGAGTCAAAGCCCCTGAGGAGGCTGAGCCTGTTGTGCTGGCTGAGCTCTTGGGACTTTTGGTATCTTCTGTTGTCTAGCTTGTTGCTGTTGTCCCTTTTGGGCAACATGGACTGGACAGTGACCCTGCTGGGTATAATAAGGATAAAACTTCTTTTTCTTGTTGAAAAAGGGTTTTTTATTAGATATTTTCTTTGCTGGGTTGGCTGTAGACTTTGACAACCTGTCCAAGGTAATATTGTCAGAGTCAATCTCATTAGCTTTTTCTTGCCAATTCTTGCTGAAGAGATTTTCTCTTGTGCAAGGAATGTTTCACAGTCTATCTTGTACCCAAATTTCCAAGTCTGATGCCTGAAGCCAGGCAATACGATGTGCACCAATGGAGATAGCAGAGGTTCTGCTGATACATTCAAAGAAATCAAAGGCTGCACTTGGAAACATCTTGGGCATGTTTGACCAGAGCAAGAAAATCCTGTCTTTTATCATCAGGAAGAAGGGGGCTCAAACTCCAAGTCTCCTGTAACTTCTCTGAGGAACACCCCATGTATAGGATGTATGAGCTGATTCGAGCTGAGAGCATGGAAGCTTGGAAGCATCGACGCCCAAAAGCATCGAGAATGCTGGACTCGTGACCCTGAGGATTGGAAGAATGTCCTTTTGCGCTCTTTATCCTGCGCATGGCTGATTCCACTACCATTGAATGGTGTGGTAACTGAGTCTTCTGAAAGCCAGGACAAGGTGGATCTCAGTACATGGTATTGAGTCTGCGAGAGTGTGGAGATGTGGTTAAAGGAGTCTCCCACATTCCCAGCATGAGATCATGCAGGATCTTATGAATGGGCAAAGTAGCTGCTTCTTTAGGAGTTTTAGGGTATTGAAGAATCTCTAACTCTTCTGCCCTAGGCTCCTTTTCAGGAGCCACTGTGATTGCAAGGCCTCGAGCCACATCACAAATAAAATCCTGGAAGGACATATCCTCTGGTGGAGACATTCTACGCTGAGGAGAAGGAGATGGATCCTCCGGAAGAAGTGCTCTGGTATCGGCAAAGTCATCAAAGTCATCGTAATCAGAAGATTTAAAATATCTCTGATCATGATGTTCGTGCAAGGCATGTTACTGGTATCGATCGAAGTCGGTATTGAGGTGTCTCAGTACTGATCCTTCAATACCAGGGATGGACTCTAGACTCAGCATGGGGGGTATACCTGCCGAGGTCAGTGCCGATGGTACCAGTACCGATGTCGGTACTGGTGCCTGTTTTGAATGGTCTGAAGCGGTTTCAACGATACCAAAGCTGTTAGAAGAGTCACTAGACTGCATTCGATAGCGAGAAATCTTTGATCTCCTGCCGATGCTTGGGTGTCAGTACAGGTAGAAGCAACTGGGACCCCAGAGCATGGCACCAGTAGTTCTGCCGAGGTGGAAGCCTCAAGAACATCCTGGAGCCCCGTTAGTTTTTTGGAAGTCGAAGCCTCCCTCCGGGGCTGTTTTGCCTGTGAACTTTCCTCAAGGGCAACGCCGATGGCATCTCGATACTTTGAAGGAGATCTACCCTTTGAGGGTCGGCTAGTCTTTGCAGACTTATGTTTAGTTACCTCAGATCCATGGGAGGAAGATGAAGCCCTGGAGGACGTTGATGCAATGGACATTGCATCTGTGGCAAAAAGGGTACCGGGTTTTGCAGCTCTATTCTGCAGGCCCCCTTTGGTCATCTTTCTACAGGAGAGACACTCCAATGGAGAGTGGTCATGTCCTAAACATTTGAGACACCAGTCATGGGTGTTGGTGACGGATATGGTACCGCCACACTTAGAACATTTTTTAACACCAATGGCTGATTTTTCCATTGTAAAAGAAAAATGGGCCTAGTTCCCAAAATGGCGCCTAGCACCGAGAGGAAAAAGACTTCTGAAGAAATACTTCAGAAAAGATATATATATATATTTTTTTTTCATAAAGAAGAAAAGAGAACCGGCGGTACTGGTAGGCGTCGAGTGAAGGCAGACGCGACCACAAAAAACAAAGAAGTAAAAAAGAATTTTCTGCGGTGACAGGGTATGCGACCTGTCGGCTCCGCAGAAAATGAAAAACTGATGAAGGAGAGGGGAAAGGCGGGAAGGCAGCATGCAGGCGCTGTGGGATGCTCCCAAAAGCTTTCCTATTGGACGCTGGGGAACGTTCCCACGCAGGCTGTGTCGGTACCAACGATACCCATATGTGAAGACTACATTCCTGCTTGTTCCTGGAGATACACATATCCCTGGTCCAGACTCTGCTGATGAGCCCAGATTCTCACTGGCAGCATCCAGCATAAGTCAGTTCAAAAGGCTCCAGCCCACCAGGCTTGAGATCCAGCTTTTCTTGAAACGACTACCACGCCGAAGCCACAACTACACACACATGAAAACACACTCGTACCTTGGGAGTAAACATGTCTAACCATGGTGATGAGATCATAATGGAGGCGAGAAAAAAAGATGACGACCTGTAGATCCCACAGACTAGTGGTGGGGAGAAAAAAAGAACCTAAGGAAGCTAAGTGACTGAAGAGAAAATCCTCATGATTCAACTCCCTCGAGGGTACACCTAAACTGTTTCGCCACATGTTCTTTGAGAACCAGCAATTAAACCAAGGAGTCACACCAAAACACAGTAGACCAAGATGTCGAGCTGACAGACTCACAGCTGAAGAAAATTATATGTCCCCAATTTTTTTTTTTAACACAGACCAACATAGGGCATGAAAAACAGGATGGAGGATAGACGGGAATCCCCTCAACCTCCACCAGCACACCTGCTGACAGAAGTAGGCGCATTGCCAAACAAACCACTCCATTACTGCTCTCTCAACCGACCAGTGACCAAGCCAAAGAGAGAAAGGTGACAGCTCCACGTCCCCACTACCCAACCAACTACTGTATTACTACTACTGAGCATCTGTATAGTACTTCAAGATGTATGCAGCACTACACAGACCCATGTAAAAGATAGTCTCTGTTCATCAGAGCTTATAATCTAGTCAAGACAGACAACACAGTAGCTGTAGAAAAGGGATACATCTAGGGGGAATGGTACGGAAACACAAAGGAGACCAGGTGAGTCAAGATCTGAAAGCGGCAGTGAAGAGGAGCGTTTTCAGCTTGGATTTGAAAAGGGCCAGAGAAGGTGCCTGACGCACAGACTAGGATAGTTTTTTCCAGGTATAAGGAGCAGCAAGGTGAAAGGAGTGAAGTCTAAAGTTAGCAATAGAAGAGAAGGGCACAGATAGATGTGATTTTCCAGAAAAGCTGAGTTCCTGAGGAGGGGTGTAAGGAGAGATAAGAGAGGAAAGGTAGTGAGGAGTTGCGGCGTGCATGCACTTATAGGTCAGCAGGAAAAGTTTGAACTGAATGTGGACACAGATAGGAAGCCAATGAAATGACTTGAGAAGGGGGGTAATATGAGCATGATGAGGCTGGAGGAAGATTAGCTGTGCAGCAGAGCATTGAACAGACTGAAGGGGAGAGAGATGATTCAGAGGGAGACCAGCAAGGAGTAGGTTACAATAGTCAAGACAGGAGGAGACTAAAGAGTGGATAAGTGTCTTAGTAGTGTGTTCAGAAAGGAATGGGTGGATTTTATTGATGTTATAGAGAAAGAAACTGTAGGTTTTAGCTATCAGTTGGATGTGTGTGGAGAAGGAGAGAGTGGAGTCAAAGATGACCCCAAGGTTGTGAGCTGAGGAAATAGGGAGGAGTAGAGAGTTATCTACAGAGGCTGAGAAAGGAGGAAGGGGAGAGGAGGGTATTGGGGAAAAAATAAGAAGCTCAGTTTTGGCCATGTTCAATTTCAAGCGCTGGTGAGACATCCAAGCAGCAATATGAGAAAGGCAGGCCGAGATCCGGGCCTTGATTGCAGAGAGATTTCAGGTGTAGAGAGGTAGATCTAGGAGTTATCAGTGTAAAGATGGCACTGAAAGACATGGGAAGAGATTAGTGCACCAAGGGACTGGGTATATGGAGAGAAAAGGAGTGGACCCAAGATGGGACTTAGGAGATGGGTGGGAATAGGATCAGAGGAACAGATAGCAAGTTTGGAGGAGTAAGAAGGTATGTGGTTTTCTCCTTAGAGTTCATAGAAAAGGAATAAAGGGTAGCAGAGGTAGGGAGGGGAGTTGAAAGTGAAGAGGAGGAGGAGGGGACGTAGCTGACCTCGTGGGGAATTGGAGTGAGATCTTATTGATTTTGTCAGGGAAATAGCCAAGGTTTGGGCAGAAAGGGAAGGATTGGTCGGAAGTGGAGGCACCTTGAGGAAAGAGTTGTAAAGAGACGGCAAAGGTCTGAGGCAAGAAAGTTAGTCAGATGGATATAGAATTCTTGTTTGGCAAGTGTATGGCTGACTGGAAAGAGACAAGCATGCATTTGAAGTGTAGAAAGTCATCAAGGGTGCAGGATTTGAGCCAAGCATGCTCAGCTGAATGGGCACAGGAACATAGATAACAGGTAGTGGAAGAAAGCCAGGGCTGGGGAATAGTATGCCTCACAGAATGGGGCACTGGTGAAGCAAGAGCATCCAGAGCAGAGGAGAATGCAGTGTTATAGGAAGCTACTGCTTCATCAACAGACTCAGATGACATAGTGGAGAAAAGAGGTGATGAGACAGTGGAGGAGAAAGCCAAAGGATCAACAGCATGAAGAGTTCTAAAGAGGTTGGAGGAGACAGTGTGAGATTGAGGTGATGGGTGATGAAGAGTGAAGCTTAGTAGGTGATGGTCCGATAAGGAAAGAAGTGAGGTACAGAAGTTTGAGGGTAAGCAATTACAGAAGAATGCAAGGTCGAGGCAGTGGCCATGCTGGTCAGTGTGGGCAATAGAACAAAGCTGGAGATCAAATGAGGAGGTAAGTGAAAGGAGCTTTAAAGCATAAGGGTCAGAGGGGTTATCAACAGGAATGTTAAAATCCCAGAGAATAAAGTAGCGGGAAGAGGAATCCAGAAAGAAGGAAAGCCACGAGTCAAAGTCAATGAGAAAGGTAGAGGTAGACTTGTGAGGAGATCAATAAATGACAGCTAACCAGAGAGGTAGTAGAGCAAAAAGGCGAATGGAATGGACTTCAAAGGAGGGAAAGGAGTGAGACTGAGGCATCAGGAGGGGGTTGAAATTGGCACCACCACCATGGCCAGTGGGACAAGGCATGTGGGAGAACTGATAGCTGCCATGACAGAGAGCAGTGATTGATGCTGAGTCTTCTGGAAGGAGCCATGTCTCAGTTACAGCAAGAAGATGGAGAACATTAGAAATATAGAGATCATGAGTAAAGGCAAGTTTCTTTGAGATGGAGTGTGCATTCCACAAGGCACATGACAAAAGGGAGAAAGGAAGGGGAAAGGAGAGGGATATGAATAAGATTTGAGGTGTGTGAAGAACTGTTCTGGGAGTGTGACAAAAATCTAGGGGAGGCAGGGTTGGGGTTGATATCTCTAGAAGTGAGAAGGAGAAGGAGTAGAAGAGTGCAGGTTAGAGAGGAAACAGCATGGCTGTAATGAGGGTGAGGTTGTTTGAGAAAGAAAGTTGATGGCTGAATGAGAGGGAGAAAATGGTGCTCGAGAGCTGATGACAGGGTAGAGGACAAGATGGTTGGGGAAATGAGGATGGTAAAGGGGAGATAAGGGGGGGAAGGCTTGAAGAGGTTGGTAGGAGGAGAGATAATTAGGGAGTATGCGGAAAAGAAAGAGAAAGTGATGATGAGCCATAGAAGAGAGAGAGATGGAGAACAGAGGTCAGAAGAAATAAGGTGTGATGCTGCAGACCCTCTGAGAAGAGAAGAAAATGTTTTAAACGCAGGAAAAGTCAAGCACAAGCTGCAATATTATGAGGAACCTGATAGGGGGAGCAAGAGGGACCTCCGAGGAACTGAGGAACCACACCTCCTAGGTCATGAGGTAATGCCAGCCAGCTTCCAATCAAGGAAGAGAGGAGTACCTCTTAAAGAGAGTCTGGAAGACTGGAGGGCAGAACAGGAAGAACAGGCAGAAACAGGCAGGTCGGCCAGGGGAAGGAGGACTGCCAGGAGAACCAGCAGGATGGGCAGGACATCCGAATGAATGGGCAGGATATCCAGAAGAAGCAGTAACCCCTAGACAAGGGTTTCGCAGGAGGCAGCAGCAGCCGCAGTGGCTTGAGGAAGGAAGCAACCCTGGAGAAGGTGGGATAGCTCCATTCAGAGTGGGTGCTTTTCGTACAGAGAAGCAAAGGCGTGGCTGTGACTGCGGTCTAAAGCCAACAGAAGGACGGTTGGAGAACTTAAGGCCTATTGCTCAGGCCAGGCAGGATCCCAGCCGGAGCAGGCCTCAAACCTCACCGGGAGTAGACAAGCCAAGGAGAAAATGTAACCCATGTTTAACTGAAAGCAGGTTGCAGACTGCTGGTGTATGGGGAGGACAGGGAGCAGAGGAATACTGTCCTTGTGAAACTGCCTATGAGATAAGGTGCAAGAAACACGTACCGAATAAGAGACTTGTTAATGACAAAGCTTTGCAGGAAGCTAAGGTAAAACACTTGCAAAAGGAAGACAGTTCCCAGTATATGAGGGCGCAGGACCGACGCCCTACATTCAGCCCTGAGCATTGGGAGGTTGTACAGAGGATATATAAAAAGCCTGAGTACAATTTGCTAGCAAGTACTGACTTAGTTTCAGAGGCTTCAGAAGGGGAACCGATGCAGGTGGAATTTGCTTCAGATACCGAGATGGACTATAGTTATTGTAAGACAGGAAGCCTGGAGTCCCTGCTTAGCACATAAGCTCCATCTTGGGGAATAGAGACTGTTTGTTTTGATGCACCATTTATTGTGAAGATAACAGCTTTGCTTTAACGTCATGTTTTACTTTTTCTTTAACCTGAAGTAAGGAATTTGTGTTGATGTTTTTGTCCAAGCATATGAACCTTTTTGCAAGAAAGGGAAATAAATGCCTTTGTTTCCCTCCACTCAGACCTTTGTATTCTTTGGGATTTTGGTAACAAAGGAAGCTACCAGGGCTGCAAGTGCCTGGGCCCTGTAAGACATTAGCCAAACCCAACCTCAAATGTTTTTATGTCCAACCTACCTCAGTCCATTACGCTGCCAAGGTAGGCCTTGTGACAAAGGATAGGTGGGAGACAGATCACAGGGGATTAGGTGCACCTGTGAATAATCTTGGTAATGAGCAGAAGATGGCTATAAGAGACTGAACACTAGGGGGTGGGTGGGTAAAGGGGTAGGAGGGAGGGATAAACGTTATGAAGATATGTAGGAGACAGTTATGAATGGAGAAAACAGAACAAGCTTACAGGTAAATAACACACCATCAATGGTACAGATAAATAAATAGCACACTAACAATGATAAAATAAATATATCAACGGACACACAGGAATCACAAGCTGGCAAATAAATGTGCCCAAGCTAGCAGCAAAGCAGGTAAGCAGCTTCTTGGGCTGACAAGAGAGAAATTCGACCAATGGGTAGCTCAGTCAGACATAGCTCTCAGGAGTGCCTGAGATGCCACAAAGGTAAAGGGATCTACCTACTCCAGGCTAAGAGCCAGAAAGCACCAGGTCACCAAGCCTGCGGTGCATAAAGTAGCCAGTCCCCAAGCTCTGAACCAGCTGTGAACCAGTGGAGTACAGTATCTCTAACATCAATGTCATGGAGATGAGCAAGAAGGAGTGAGTGGTCAATGATGTCAAATGCGGCAGATAGGATACTATTAAAAGGTTTTATGAGAATCTAGGTTAAGGATTAATTCACTAACTAAGGCTATAACAGCTGTTTCGGTGCTATGAAAGCATGAAGACCTGTATCCCCCCCTTGTTCACCCCAGTCCTAGGCTCTACTGTGAAAGTAGGCAAGAGCTTTAATCTCCACAGGAGCCATTTTTCCTTGCTGCACTAAACCAGACATCTGTCCACCTGCCAGAGACAGAGAATGCTGAGTGATTTCCTGGTTGCACCAGATTATGTAGAGGCCAAGCAATTTGTCTATCTCTTCTGCTGACAGACAGGATATAACTGACTGGTCTGGATTGGTCTGGCCAGAACAAGAGGAACAGTAAATGTAATTGATAGCATTATTCATAGAAACAGAAAAAATGATGGCAGATAAATAGCTTATAGTCTATCCATTCTGCCAATCTATACCAACTATTAAGCCCCAAATATCCTCTGTACTTCTCTGGTGCTTTCTTGAATTCCAATACTATCCTCATCTCCACCATCTCCACTGGGAGACTGTTGCATGCATCCACCACCTTTTTCCATAAAGAAATATTTCCTTAGACGTCTAGTGATTCTACCCCTTTCACCCTGATCCTTTGATCTCTCATTCCAAAGCCTCCTTTCAATTGAAAGGGCCCCTTTGCATTTATACCATGGAGATAGTTTATTGTCTCGATCGTCTTCCCTTTCTTACAAAATATACATATTTAGATATTTAAGTCTCTTCCCATATGTTTATGATTTAGACCACTGACTATTTTAGTAGCGGCCCTCTGAGGTGACTCCATTCTCTTTATAGTCTTTTGAAGATGTGGTCTATAGATAAGCAAACAATACTCCAAATGAGGTCCACCAGAGACTTATGCAAAGGCATCACCACTTTTTTTTTTCTCCTGCAGGCCATTCCTCTCCCTATGCACCCAAACATCCTTCTGGCTGTTACCTTATGAGTCACCTTATCTACCTGTTTAATCATCTTAAATTAATGAAATAGAATCAGTGCTAGATCCTGCTTTTTTTTTCACACACAGAGTACTTCACCTCTTATCCTATAATGCTCTCTTGGGTTTTTGCAACTCAAATGAATGACCCTGCACTTTTTTTTCGTATTGTATCTTAGCTTCTATACTCTAGACCAAATTCTCCACCTTTGCTAGATCCCTCCTCTTGGTAGTCGAAGCTTCCAGGATGGCATTCCTGTTGCAAATTTTGGAATCATTTGCAAAGAGGTAAACCTTATCCTCCAGTCCTTCAGCAATATCACTTAAGGAAACCAGATTTAGCTCACAACTTTCTCAGTTCAAGTTGAGTTACATTCAGGTACAAAAGGTATTTTCCTGTTCCTTCAGGGTTTACAGTCTAAGTCTGTATCTGAAGTAATGGAGGATAAAGTGACTTGACCACGATCACAAGGAGTAACAATGGGATACGAGGGTTGCTATTTATATTTCTGGCCTAATAATGAAAAAACAAATATTTATGATCGAAATTGGTTTTATTGTTTTTCAAAATATTCTCCATGAAGATCAATACACTTTTGCATGCATTTGAACCAATTTTCGAAGCACTTTTTCCCCTCCGATTGAGGTAACTCCAAAAGATGCATTTTGAATGCATCAACCGCATCTTCGGGTGTTGAAAATCGTTGACCACGTAATTTGTTTTTGATGTGCGGGAATAAAAAGAAGTCATTGGGTGCCAAATCAGGGCTGTATGGTGGATGACCCATCAATTCGATGTTTTGGCCGGTCAAAAATTCCTTTGTTTGAGCCGATGTGTGAGAGCTCGCATTGTCATGATGAAGAATTATTCGCCTCTTCTTTGACTTTTTCCGAATTTCTCCGAAGACTTCTGGTAAACAAAGGGTCATGTACCATTCAGAATTGACCATCCTACGTTGCTCTAACAGCACTGTTGCCACGTGACCGGTAATGCCGAAGAAACAGGCAACCATTTGCTTCAATGTGCTTCTTCCGCAAACAACTTTTGTTGGATTTGGCTCGTCTTGGAAGACCCATATAGTCGATTGCTGTTTTGTTTCGGGCTCATATGCATAGATCCATGATTCGTCACCTGTGTAGATGTTATACACAGTCTTTGATGCACCTTGAATGTATTTTTTCAACATTTCCTCGCACCAATCGACACGAGCCTTCTTTTGAGCATTTGTCAGATTATGCGGGATCCAACGCGAACAAATCTTTTTTACGGCCAAATGATCATGCAATATCTTATTGATGCTTGTCATACTAATGCCCAAAGTTGCCTCAATCTCACGGTATGTCACATGACGATCTTGCTTTATCAGTTCACACACAGCATCGATATTTTCTGGTACAACAACCGATTTTGGACGACCCTGACGGAATTCGTCCTGGAGCGAACGTCAGCCACGATTGAATTCGTTATACCAGTTTTTTACAGTACTGTAGGATGGTGCTTTATCGCCGTATAAAAAATTAAGTTCATCAATGCACTCTTGTCTTGATAATCCACGTCGAAAGTTATGAAAAATAATCGCACAAAAATGTTCACGAGTTAATTCCATTTTTCGCCTGAGATGAATTTTTCAAGTTACTGTAAACAACAAATCGCTCTCAAATGATAAAATGTTATGAATAAGGTTATGTTCAACAATGTCAGTGTTCCAATGGAACCATTGGATGGCGCCTGGCAACACTTACTGTTGTTAAGGCCAGAAATATAAATACCAACCCTCGTATGAACGCTGGCTCCACTGGCTATTACCTTTTCAGCCTTCTCTAAGGACATTTCCAATATTCTTCGACAAGAATGGCACCTTATTATGTCCTTGCCGGCTATGACACACAAGTTTCTCATTGTTGCCCATAAAAGGAATCATAATTTACGAAATATTTTAGTTCCTTCAGCCCTCTCGAAGCCGAAACCGGTTTGCAAAGTAAAGGGTCACTTCCAATGTGGAAGGTGCTCAGTATGTCTAAATGCCATTTCTCTTAAAGAATATTTTATGCATCCATCGACTAATAGGAAGTTCTTTTTGAACCATTATTCAAATTGTAATACCACTAATGTTATATATGTTATATTATGCCCATGTAAGCTTATTTATGTAGGGAAGACCACCCGCCCCATTAAGACTTGAATTATAGAACACAAAAGTAATTTAAGTAGATCTCTGGTATTGAGATCTCTTGAGCCTCTTGGTTTGAATCAAGAATCCAACCTGGCAGTTTGTTTTTAACTACCTGGTTGTCTGTGTTACTGCCCCACTATTCTGCAGTATATATACATTTTTGAGATTTTACATTAGCGTCGGTAAGGAACGTGTCTGTTAAGTTTGATGAATGATGGCAATATGTTATATATGGTCTCTTTTATTTTGCTTTTTTAATTGGGGTTACTTTTTCTTTTTTATGCCCAGCATGTTACACATACATTCCTTTGTTTTTTATTTATTTTTCTAAGATGGGATGTTATTAACTACATATTTGGAACAATTATAGCTTCAAAATTAGTTTAAAAAGTAACGTGATATTCTTTTGCACCATATTTGCATATGTGCAAATTTGATCGTTCATCTCTTTAAATAACGCGGGAATTCATGGCATTTTTCTAAAGATCGTATCTTGAATGGCAGTTAATAAGGTAATAGTTTTTCTTGATTTTATTTTTGATCTTTAGTCCGTTGAGAAGCCAATAGTTTGAGTATACGGGTTCTGTATGTTCCTGATGTAGATTTTTAAACCTTTCTTTTTTTTTTTTTTATTAAGTTTTTAATCAGTTTTACACCAACTAAGATGAAGAAAATCAGAAAGGAAAGAAATATACCATTCCAGAAAATCAACAATATAAGGAAACAAAGTCTGATATAGACCACATTACTGGGATTCGACAGTGGCATTACAATAACCAAGATACAATTTAAGAAAATAAGGCACAAGGCCCACCTAACAGGAGGCAAAAAACTATAACTACTCTCCCCTTACAACTCCCCTACCCTTCTATCTGCAATAAATTTTTCCAAGTGGGATACAATAGTAAACATAAATGTAGCACCATCATAATTTACAACACACTTACAGGGAAATCTAAGGAAGAAAGTAGCACCCAGCTGTAGGACCTGAGGCTTAAGAGCTAAAAAAAAGCCTCCTCTGAAGCTGGGTACTACGTGCCACATCCGGGAAAATATTTATAACGTGACCACAAAATTTGGTCGCTTTATATTTAAAGAAAGCCTTTTTAAACCTTTCTATATAATTGAGTACCAGTGTTTTGCCTTCTAGGAGCCTTCGGTATATTGTTTTTATGTTATATACAAAGTGAATGGTTCTTTTTCAAGTATTTTATAGATTGATATTTAAAGATATATATCCTTTTATCTGTCTTTTGTTTTTTGTTCCTATGTGCTATATTTATATTTTTACACATTAGTTGCACTTAGTTCTTGACGATTTTATAAACCGCGCCAACATTCGGCGTTCCTCGTCTTTGATGTTATAGTCTGCTAATTATGCTTAGTACAAAGACAATCGTTCTTTTAAAGAATTCTATCAATTCATACTAAAGATATATATCCTTTTATCTATCTTTCGTTCTATGCGTCTAGGTGCTATATTTATATAATTACACATTAGTTACATTTATTATTTTTTGACGTTTCTTTAAATCGCGCCGACATTTGGAGTTTCTTATCTTTGATGTTATAGTCTGCTAATCATATGCTCCTCTTTTTAAGTACATTTTATTATTTTTAGTGTTTTATTCATCTATTTATTTATTTATTTATTTTTTAAGTTCCTTTATCGATTTGGCTGCCCATGTTAATAATATTTTTGGTTCATTTTCTTTGTCCTGTAATCGCACAGCTTGTGCGGTATGGAGGACCCTTGATTTGATTGTTGTTTCTGATGTTATATTTCGCAATTACTTAAGACTTTTTCGGTTTTTGTTCCTCTTTGAGATTGTCTTTGGGGTCCTTTCATAAATTAAGTCCATTTTTAATAATTAAGCCCATTTCTATGACGCTAGCTTACGTTAGTACAGCGGGTGTGTTTTGATTATCCCCAGCCAGGGCTTAATCGTTTGTGCTTCATAGATTTTGAAGCCTTTTAATAGTTGAGTTAGTTTTTTTTGAAACTATTACATTGTATCTTATTGTGTTCAGAAGCTGCTACAATGTTTCATTTGTTTGGGCGTTTCATTCATTTTTCATTTTTTTCTTTGATACATCTTGTTTGTTTTGTATGTGCCTTACCCAATATTTTATTTTCAAATGTTTATCTTATCCTTATGAGCTAAATACAATATTACAATAGTACTGGAATAGAACATTTCTCTTTATAGTTTTATTCGGTTGAGTTTTTATGTTCTTCTGTGGGGTGGTGTTACATTCGATGTGTTTATGCATTTTTTTTGGGTCTGGGTAACCGAGGCAGGCGGACCCGGCGCTCCGGGCCTCCACCTCCGCCCACCCACCCCCAATTCCTCAACAACCCCGCCCATACCCCTCCCCCACAAAAGACATAACACCATAATTTCATGGAAACATAACTGGCCGCAGCTTTTATTAGCCATAACAATTTAACACCAACAATAAACTTTGCATCCCCCCAATTAGCGGCACCCGGCTGCACCAGCCCTACCTCAGCAAAGCGCCTGCCACCGCTAATGCAATAACTCGCCACCTGGCAAGTTACCATACCCCTCCCCCTGACTTCGCCATGCTAAGCAAAAGTCGTCCGAGGGTTTGACCGGGTCAGGGGCACCCCGCCCCCGCCCAAGTGTAGCCTGCTGCTCCGGACCCCGGAAACCTCCGGGATCCCGCACCCCCCCCTCCAGCTGCAACACCCCAAACACCCCCCGCCTAAAATTAGGGAGGGAGGGAGGGACGCCGGCACCCGAACGCAGCCTCCGCCGACTGGCCACGCGGAGGCTGCTCCACACCAAATCCCCCCCTCGCTCCCCAACCCCGAGGCGATGATTGGCTCCCGTGCGGCCGCGACCCACGGGAGCCAATCAATTCAAACCAACGCGCGAGCGAGCCCCACGCCAGGGCCGCGCGCACGCCCCCCGGACAGGCCGCGCACAGGGTCCCCATGCCGGGCCGCGCGCCCGGTTAATGTCGGCCGCCGGGACCCTGCCCGCGGCCTCGGGATTTCCCATTATTTTTGATTCAATTTTGATATTTATGTATACATTATTTAATAGGATGTTTTGTTTATATGTATTTTTTTTAGCCAATTCATATTGATCCTATGTTACAATTTCCTGTGCGCTTCAATTGATATATGATACATTGAACAGTAAGTATTTTATTAATTCATATTTCTTATTTTTTATTTTATGTGCATTTTTAATAATTTTTGTTGGTCCTTTGTTTCTTCTAAATATTTTATGAATTTATATTTATGTAAGTATTTATGATTATATTTACATTTATGATTTATATGCTATAGTTTTTAATTTTAATATGTGTTTATGGTTCATATGTTTTTAATATATTTTTTATGTGTATATCTCTATTGATTTTAATATGTTTGTTATTAGTTCTCAGCCCACTGAGGAAGGCATTGCCGAAACGCGTTGGGGAGTTTCTTTATTAATAAAGCGCAGTGACCACTATACCTCTTACTTTGTGTGTTTCCACTGGTTCTCAGCCCACTGCTCTAGCTGTTAGGCTACTCCACTCCAAAGGAAGACCCACTAGAGACTTGCAGAAGCAAACATCTTGAAAATAACCGAACCAAGAATCGGTCCCTGTGGCATACCGATAATGCTCCTATCCTTAAAATGAACTCCATTTATTACTACCCTTTGTTGCCTCACACTCAACTAGCTTCTGACCCAGCCAGTCATTTTAAGGTCATACCAAGGGTGTTCAGTTTATTTATAAGTTGCCTATGCAGAACAGTCCAAGGTCCTTGTTAAAATGTAAGCACTCTACGCAAAAGAGAGGTGTAGCTGCCACAGGGACATCACAACAAAAAACAGTAGCAATCCCAAATGAATACAAAACAAATAAAAAAATATATAATAAATTTACCACCACATGGAAAAGTAATCACCCATACATTGAAAATACAAATTATCAGCCCGGTATGTTTCAGTACACACCTACTTTAGGGGCATACAAACTCATTAAAGTATGGAAGAAATGCATTTCTTGTGTGAACAAAGTAGTAAGATGGTACAGTCCAAAAAAAAAAGGAAAAACAAAATGCATCAAAAACAAGGTCATAATTACATTTGTAAGACCTTTAATAAAACTGAAACAACAGTAGTATAAAAAAGGGGGACAAACCCTGCAACAGGGGCATCAGCCTTGAAAGGGGTCTTCCCAAATTCAATAAAAAGAAGTCAAACAAAAGGCCTCCTAAAAAATAAAAAAATATAAACTTTTCAATTAGTCTGACCAGCTACCTTACTGGTATTCTCTGAAAAATAGGTATATATGTATATACAACCCTAGAAGCTGCCGGGTCGCCAGGAGTCAGCATTGACTCGAAGGCACACATTGCATTGCAATACTTCAACTGTCACAGAGCGCAGACCTAAATTCACACAAGCAAAATGCTTGACATAAGGAGAGCTCAAAACAGCAACTGTGGCAAACTAAATAGTATCAGGCAGAAAACAGAAGTCAAAAAACCTACATGTTAATCAGTGCCAAAACCTGGTCAAAGCATTATGCACAGTAATTGCGAGGCCGCGGGCAGGGTCCCGGCGGCCGGCTTTAACCGGGCGCGTGGCCCGGCGTGGGGACCCTGCGCGCGGCCTGGGTGGGGTGCACGAGTGCGTGATTTAAATTGATTGGCTCCCGTCGTTCGCAGCCGTGCAGGAGCCAATCGATGGGGCTGTTGTTGGGGGGTGGGGGGTGAGTTCCCGGCCGGCAGCCTCCGCGTGCTCAATCGGAGCGGAGGCTGCTTTCGGGGTGCCGGCGTTTTTTGAGGGGCAGAGAAGTGGCGGTGGTGGAGCGCGTTGGTGTGGCGGTTCCTGGAATCGGGCATTGCCGGGTGCCCTAAGGCAAGTTAGGGGTGCCAGCTCCTAGGTGTGTGGGGGGTCTTTGTGCTAGGGGAGTGTGGGGTGGTCGTGAGGTGGCCCGTGTCGGGCATTGCACTGCAATTTAAAAAAAAAAAAAAAGTTAAAACCCAAGCAGCAGTGGTACCTAAGCTTCCACCGCGGATAATACCATCCCGGGGAGTCAGGGCTTGCAGAGGGGGTTCTTGGGCCTGTTGGGATGCCTGCACCGCGTGGTTGGGCAAAAAAAGGGGTTTTGGCCCCGGAGGGTGCTGCGGGGGTGCGGGGGCGGAGGGGTTTACGGTCTTGTGGGGGGGCTGGAACGTGCAGGGAGTTGCCCAGCCCTCGGGGTGGGGGGGGAGGGGTCATGGGGCTTCTGGTGGGGGTGCTGTGGGGGGTGTAAAGGGGCAGAAGGGGTTAGGCAGCTGGGGGGGTGATGGGGGTGGAAGGGGTGACCCGTCCCCCAGTGGAACCCAGGGGGTGGGTGGGGGGCTTTGGGGTGCGGTCGGGGCAGTGGGGGGTGCGAATGTGGGTGGTGGTGGAGGTGCTGCGGGTCCATCGGGGGGTACGGGGTGGCGGGGGGTGTGTTGGGGGTACAGGGGCCTGGGGGAGGGTTGCGGCCGGATGGGGCCCAGTGAGGCAGTGGCTTTGGTGTGCCTGCCCGTTGGCTCCTGGGTACCAGTGGCTATGGTCCACCGGGGGGGGCCTTCGCCGTGGGAACAGTGGTTGGTCTCGGGCGGACTGGGGTGGCCTTTGGCCTCAAGCTTGGTCACCGGCAGTTTTCCCCCCTGTTTTTCCTTTTATGTCTCCGCAGGGGCCGGTTATGGCGCAGCCAACATGGACGTTGAGTGCCGCTGGACGCGAGAGCAGGTGGACTCCGGTGGTGGGTGCGGTGACGCAGTACGGAGCGGCGGCGGAGTCATCGGGGGGACGGCCCTTGGATATCGCGCGGGCCGGCGGTCAGGACAGTCTGGTTGCAGATGGTACGGCCACGGCTTCAGAGGCTGCTGGCGGTGAGCCTGGTGAGTTGCTGGATGGTGCGGGCAACGTGGGGGTGCAGTTGCAGGAGGGGAAGGCGGGGAGTGGTTCGCGTAAGAAGCGCAGGCGGTTGTGTCGGCGGCGTCATAGCTCCGAATCGTCCTCGTCTTCTTCCTCTTCGAGTGGTTCATTGGTGGGGTCTGGAGGGGAGCTGGGTCGGCAGGACGGGGAAGGTGGGGGGGGGGGTGGGCTCCGGTGTAGGTGGGGGAGCCGCATCGGTGGTGGTTTTCTGGATTTGTGGGAGGGGGTGCCGCGGAAGCTGCGGCGCAAGATTAGGAAGCGGCGCTACATAGATATCTTCTGCTTGCTTGAGGGGAGGAAGCGTTCAGGTGAGAGTCGGAAGAAGAGGAAGGAGGATGAGAAGGCAGGTAGGGTTAAGAAGGTGGCGCGTAATGTGGTGAACTGGATGCGATCCTTTCTGCGGTTGGCCAGCGTATGGGGTCACCACGAACCGGGGAAATATGGTATGTTGTTGGCGTACGCCGATTCCATCCTGGAGGCTTCTCAGACGCATGACGGGTGGGCTTGGCTGAACTATAATGAAAAGTTCAGGGACAAGATGGAGGAGAGTAGATCGCTTTCCTGGGGCACGCAGGACATTAACCTGTGGCTGACTCAAATGTCGGCTAGGTCTAGTGCCGGTGGGGGGGGGGGGGGGGGTGGGGTGGAGGGAAAGGTAGTGGTGGGGCGGCAGGGGGGGGCGGTGCGTTCCTTTCGCGTGGGGGCGGGTGGGGTGCCACCGAAGGCGGGCCAGGCGGGGAGCAGTGAAGTGTGCTGGTGGTTCAACCGGTCCATCTGCCCCTTTCCCGACTGTAAATTTCAGCATGCCTGTTCCTTGTGCGGAGGTCCTCACCCGGCTACCAGGTGCCTTAAGAAAGGTGCCGCTGGCGTTGCCAGTCCCGCGCCTAAGGGGCAATGAGTGGCCTGGGCGTGCGCCCTCCCCGATTCGGGTGGAGGCCTTTTTGGGGTGGCTGAGTCGCTATCCTAGGAGGCGGGAGGCGGTGATTCTGTCGTTTGGTTTTCGGTTCGGTTTTGTTATCCCGGTGCGGGGTGTGGTGTCGGCGCCGAGTGCGAGGAACTCCCTGTCAGTCCGACGTTGGGCTGCGGTCATTCAGGACAAGTTAGTGGGGGAATTGTGGTTGGGGAGAGTGGCGGGTCTTTTCAAGGAGCCCCCGTTTCCCGACATGGTGATCTCTCCGTTAGGTATAGTCCCCAAGAAGGAAGTTCCGGTTGATTCATAATTGATTCATAATAGGGAGGAGTGGCCTAGTGGATAGGACAAGGTACTTCAGGCCGGAGGGCCAGGGGTCAAGTCCCACCTGGGGACAGCAATCCCAGGCCGGAGGGACTGGGATTTCTAGTCCTATAGGTACTCCTTGTGGTCTTGGGCAAGCCACTTAACCCTCCATTGCCCATGTTCCCTGTAAGTATTAGCGTATGTGTGTTATATCCCCTCGTGTTAAATGTATCTCCCAATTGACCGCTTTGACCCAGTGAAAAGCGGGATATAAATACAGCTAAATAAATAAATAAATAAAATAAATAATACAGGTACACTAAAAAAAAATTTTTTTAAACTGCCTCTAATGTTTCGATTGATTTTTACGTTTTTTGGTGCGCTGAATCCAAATCTGGTAACCAATTTGCTCCATCACGTACAGATTTTTTGCTACATTGGGTTAGCAGTTTGAGGTGAACGTTTCAGATTGAGTGCGATCGAGATAAAAGTTTCTTGGATGAATTCTTTATACTAATTGTTTAGTAGTTATTCAAATAAGAATAAAGAAAATTGTAACAAGGCAGCACATAAGAATTGAGTAATGTCAACAAAACACACTGTGATGGTAGCAAAATTGTCTGCACTTAAAACAGCCACATACATATGCACAAACATTGAGCATATAAGAGCGAGGTTAGACACAAAGCAAAGCAAAGAAATGTGCAAAAAATGTTGTACAGGTATGTATGTAAGAATAGAAAACGCAAACCGCACCATTGCAATACATGAAGACAAACACCCGATGGTGTGAAAATAAAATTCTAATAAATGAGATCCGACAATGTGGTAATAACTAGCAAATTTTTATTTCAAAGTTTAGTAAAAACACGATATTTGTCAACACAGTTTAGATTTTAAAGTCATTCTTGGGTCAATCAATCTCCTGGTGGGCCCGTTTCTTCTTCCCCCGAATGCTTCTCTTGGTGCGCTGCTTGGCGTATTTTTCATCTGGGGTTTCCCGCAGCAGCAACCAGCAGAAATCAGCCATCATAGTGGTGTTCCATCTTCCTTGGTACCTTCTCTCTGCATCCTTGATGTCCTGGTGAAACCTTTCACCTTGTTCTTCACTGTACGCCCCCAAGTTTTCGGGAAAGTAGTTCACATGGGAGTGCAAGAAATGGACTTTCAGGCTCATGTTACAGCCTTGTTCTTTGAAGGCATTGAGCATCCTGGCAACAATATCCTTATAGTTCTCATCCCGCCTGTTCCCCAAGAATTTGAGAACAACATCCTTGAAGGAATCCCAGGCTTCTTTTTCCTTCTCAGACATCGTTTCAGCGAATGCTCCATCTGAAATGAGTTTCCTTATATCAGGGCCAACAAACTCTACTTCCTTTAGCTTTGCTTCAGAAAGTCGGGGGAACTTTGAGCAAAGGTACCGAAAGCACTCACCATCTTTTGGAAGGGACTTGGTGAATTGCTTAATGAGACACAGCTTAATGTGGAGAGGTGGTAATAGAATTTTATCACGAGGTACCAAGCTCTCATGAAGAACATTTTTCTCACCGGGTCTCAAATACTCCCGAATTGGCCAGTCTTTTTTCCCCCAGTGTAGGTCGCGGGCCCGGCTATCCCACAAGCAAAGGAAGCAGGGATATTTGGTGAAACCGGATTGCTGCCCTAATAGCATGGATAGAATTTTAAAGTCTCCACAAATCATCCACTTATGCTCAAAATAACGAATCTTCTGAAGAATCAGGGCCAAATTCTCGTATTTTTCTTGGAGAATAACAGAGTGAGCAATAGGAACTGAAGCGAATGTGTTGCCATTATGAAGAAGAACACCTTTTATGCTGTCTTTTGACAAATCAATGAACAGCCGACATTCAGCAGGATCATACTTGAGTTTAAACTTTTCCATCACTCCGTATATATCGTTGCAAAATACCAAATCTTCCTCTTTGCTGAAATACTTCAAAAATTGTGTCTCGCGGTTGCGGTACCAATAAAAAGTTGTTTCTGGTGACAATAGATTTTTCTGTTTAAGCCGAGAACCTAGCAGTTGGGCAGCATCTTTTGGGAGTCCTAAATCCCGGACTAAATCATTCAATTCAGCTTGAGAGAAAGGTTCAGGTTTCGGATCTGGTTCAGTTTCAAACTCGGAAGTACTGGACTCATCGGGAAAAGCCATCTGATGAGTCTCATCATGATCAGAACCGTCCACACAAATATGATCCAAAGATTTTGGTGGTTCAGGCACAGGTACTTTGTTGCTATGAGGCATAGGCCTAATTGCTGAGGGAAGGTTGGGGTAACTTATACGTTCTTATTTTTTAAGTTGTATCCCTTCACAATGCAAGAGCAAAAATAGCAGTCACTGCTGTGGTCTCTTTGTTCACGCCACATCATAGGTATTCCGAAACAAAATGCTTGTTTTTTACCTTTCATCCATAAGCGTAGATCTTCCTCACATGTCTTGCACACTTTGTGAGGAGCCCACGGTTTGTCTTGATCGCCTAACTTCAAACCGAAATAGGCGAAATATACTTTTTTAATAAATGCAGAAATGTTCCTCTGCCGCTTTTTCACGGTATATTCCCAACAAATAAAACAAAAACTGTCCGGAGAGTTGACGCAACCTCTGGCTCTGTGAGCCATCACAAATACACAGCACTGCAAACTACAACTGTAGTGAACCACTTCGGAATAAAGCTGGATTACGACTGAGCAAACAAAAGGTAATAATGAACTTGCAAGAAACTGAAATTTGACAGGAACGTTCATGTCGCAACCACCGTGTTTGAGCGAGCGAACGAGGCGAGGCGAACAGGAAAGAACATGCGCCAGCGCGAGTACTGGATTTAGCCCCCCGCCTCCCAATTGTCCTGTTAATGTATAAAATGAATACAAAACACTCTAAAATATCATGAGGGAGTGTTTCTAGTTAGTTAACCATTACAACCTGTGGTGAGGAAACCACTGCTGAACCTAGAAATATACAGGAAAAAGAGTCCTGTCACTTTAAGGCAGAATGTATCAAGGGTTTCCCTAGTAACCAAGAGTCTGTGACTCAGAGAATAGTCATCCCTAAGCCCCGCCCACAGCAGCACGTCAGGGAGAAGCTTGACCCTAGTCACATGTGCTGGGAGCAAGGTGTGGCTCAGGAGGAAGGAAAGTTTAAAAAGCTGATATGCAGTAACACAGATAGAAGTAGAACTAGAAGTGGTAAGAAGGTGCCACTCTTGAGACGGAGAAGCAGCAAGGGAAGAGAAGGACAAGGAGAAAGACAAGGAGCATGGAGAGCAAGTGAGAGAGTGCTTGCAGAGCATGAAAGGCAGAGTGTAAGAAACACTGGAAGCCGAAGAGAGAAGCTTGATGAGAGATTGCCAAGCACAGCTGAGGAAGCAAGGAACGAGAGGCTGGTGCAAACAAACGAAGGTGCTGCAGCTGAGAGACAGCATGACTGGCTTGCAGAGCAGAGAGAGTTTCTAAATACCTCAGAATCAAGGCAAGTGTGTCCTTCTCAATTCCTAGACAGGAAATGCCCACGAGAATTAGCTCTAGAAGGGAAAGCTAATTCTAGTTATAGACAAAGTACCAGGATAAAGGGAGAAAGTTTATCCAAGCACCAAGTAGCTCACTTAACAGAAGAGCTACTGCAAAAGCAGGCTCTACTTAAGAAGTTAAATGAACTAATAGAGAAAGAAAATAGCCAGCTCTCTGTTCAGTTACCTTTTGATGTAAGTGAGAGAGATAGTGTAGAGGAAATGGACATAACAAGTGTGGAGAACAGTAACATGGATTTACAATGTGCTATATGTCAGGTCTCTGATGTGGAAGAGTCCTAGAGAGCAATTGTATGTATGCCGTGCTTAGGAAGCAGCCTAATTCTGAAGACGTCACAACTGAAAGAAACAGCTGTGTTCAACTGATAAGGTTAAGAGCTGGATGTAAATGTTCAAGGGACATTTAAAAGTTTATTTTGCTGCCAGACGTTTGTTCCTGCAAAGGAGAAAACCTTTAAGAGTTTAAAAGTTTTGGAAAGTGACAATTGTTGAGTTACAAGCAAAAGCTGTGCCTGTTTCTTTGAAGTTTGGAATAGAAAGCAAAGTTATTCCTGGTTTCTTTTTGAAGCTGTACTGTGGATTAAAAACCTCCTTTATATAATTTACCCCTCGCGTCCTGTGTATGAAGGAACCCCTGAATACATTGAATAAAATTCTCTGTCTTACGCCTGAACCCTTGAGTCACAACTCCTTGCTTTAATATAGGACTACAATTCCCAGCAGCCCTCCTGGCAGCCATTTTGAGGGAATCTTATTTTAAAGCCAAAAGGCGACCTCACCTGCTATCAGTTACCTACCTGGCCAGGCGGGGGCGACAAACCTCTATTTTGGGCCAAGAAAATAAACTGCAGTCGGCTAAAAAGAAATTATGTGAACATTCCTTATATGGGTAAGAAATCTAATTTTGCAAGAAAACGTGACGTGATGGAACATTTTGGCTATTTTTCCTGGATTCAGCACCCCAAAATCTATAGGAATCAGTTGCAAAACTGGAGGCAGATTTTTGGTAGTGTACCTGTGTAATTTGTCTTGTCCGATCGGTGCTTCCGTTAACGATCGTATTCCCCTGAGTTTTGTACAGTCCGGTACGCGTCCTTTGATAAGGCGGCTCTGATGGTGAGGGCGGCCGGTCGGTCTGCCCTTATGGCGAAGGTTGACATCGATTCGGCGTTTCGATTGTTACCAGTGCATCCGTCTGCTTTTCCTTTCTTGGGCTTTTGCTTTCAAGGGGGGTATTATTTTGACAAGTGCATGCCGATGGGCTATTCGGTCTCTTGCGCCTATTTTGAGATGTTTAGTACCTTCCTGCAGTGGGTGCTGGTGCAGAGGTCCGGCTTGTCGAATGTAGTGCATTACCTGGACGATTTTTTGTTTGTGGGTGCGGCGCAGTCGTGGGAATGTCAAGAGTTGTTATCTGCGTTTGTGCGGCTGGCGCGGGAGTTCAGTGTACCGTTGGCGGAGAGTAAGACGGAGGGTACGACAACACGGTTGACCTTTTTGGGGGTGGAGTTGGATTCTGAGGAAATGGTGGCGCGTTTGCCGCAGGATAAAGTTGCACGCTTGCGGATTTCGGTGGCTAACGTGTTGTCGTCCCCCAAGATTTCCTTGAGGGAGCTGCAGGCGCTGTTGGGGTCTTTAAATTTCGCGTGTAGGGTGATTCCGATGGGGAGGGTGTTTTCACGTCGGCTAGCGTGTGCCACGGCCGGGGTGCAAAAGCCTCACCACCGGATTAGAGTCACGGGGGCGATGAGGGCAGATTTGATGGTGTGGAGTAGTTTTTTGGAGGACTTCAATGGGACTTCCGTTTTGATGGAGTCCGAGGTGTCCAGTGATGCCTTGCAGTTGTACACGGATGCGGCGGGGGGGGGGGGCGGGGTTGGGAGTCTACTTCAGTGGGCCCTGGTGCATGGATAGTTGGCCTGAGTCGTGGCACGTTGCGGTGTTGACCAAGAACATCACCTTTTTGGAGCTCTTTCCGATTCATGTGGTTTTGGAGCTATGGCCGGATCGGCTTCAAAACCGTAGGGTTCTCTGGTGGTGTGATAATGAGGAGGTGGTCAGTGAGGTCAATCGCTACTCCCCTAGGTGCTTGAGGGTGGCGGGCTTGATGCAGGAAGTGATGTTAGCCTGTCTGCGGTTGAATGTGTCAGTGAAGGCTCGGCATATACCGGGGTGCACTAACGAGATCGCTGATGCTCTTTCTCGTTTTCAGTGGGAACGATTCCGGGCTCTGGCCCCCGAAGCGGACATGGACGGATCTGTGGTCCCAGAGAGCTTGTGTAGCATTGGCCAAGGAGATGCTAAATCTGCTGAAGAATTCGGTGTCTGCGGGGACTTGGTCTGCGTATCAGCGGGGCTGTGACCGGGTGGTCGCATTTCTGGTGGCTCATGGGTGGCAGCCAGGAGGGGTTCCGGTGGGCTTGATTGGTCAATATATTGTGGAGGCCAAAGGCGCCGGATTCTCTCGGTCGGTGGTGCGTGCGCACTTAGCGGGGTTTAACTTTTTTGCGAGCGCGGTGGGTTGGGGCTCACCAGCTGGGGGAGTTTTGCCGCGGCGGCTTCTGCAGGGTTGGGAGCGTGTTCAGCCTACACCGCGGGATTCGTGGTTGCCCATTACGCATGGGCTCTTGGTGAGGGTCTGCGGGGCCTTATCATGGGTGGCGGCGTCTGCGTACAAAGCAACTTTGTTCTGGGTGGTGTTTTGCCTTGCCTTTTTTGGGGCTTTTCGAATCAGTGAATTGGTCGCGGGCTCCGGGCGGGGGGGGGTGTTGGGGGGCTGCAGGCGCATCATGTTCGGGTGGAGGGGGGGCGGTTACGGATCCTTTTGGCGAGATCCAAGACGGATCCACTGGGGAAAGGTTTGTGGGTGTTGTTGGGTGAAGTCGGGGACCCGCGCTCTTGCCCGGTTCAGGCGGTGCGGCAGTATCTGTTGGTGCGTCCGGGGCTAGCGGGTGGTTTTTTCGTGCACGCGGACGCGCGGGTCTTAACCTGTTTTCAGGTAATGGTGTTACTGCGCCTGGCGTTGCGTGCGGTGGGGGAGGACCCTAAGTGGTTTGCGCCGCACTCCTTTCATATTGGGGCTGCCATGCGTGGCGGCGGCTGGGTTGCCTGGGCAGGTGATTCAGGGCATAGGTAGGTGGCGCTCTCAGGCTTTTAAAGGCTATGTGTGGCTGTAGGGGCTCGGGTTGTGGGTCAGGGAATTTAACTGTTTATTTCTTTTGCAGATGGGGGTGTCGGGCCTGGTGGCTGTTGGGTTGCTGGCCACTCTTTTGTCCACTGGGCGGGACGGCGTGCGGCTGCTCGGCCTATCGGAGTTAATTTGGGACTGGACCCGTCGGTGGTGGCTATGACATGGCTGGGCGTGAGAGGACTTCGTTGGTCGCAATTGCTGCCTTTGCTACAGCGCCACGGGAGGATGTCGCGGTGGCCGGCAGCCCTGATTGTGCATCTGGGGGGCAATGACCTGGTGTCCTGGTCCTGCAGGCAGCTGATCCGGGCAGCGCAGGACGATTTGGGGGTGGTGCTTCGGATGTTTCCAGGTGTTATTTTGCTGTGGTCGGACATCATTCCAAGGCCGGCTTGCTGGGACCAGCGACGGTGGTCTCGGGGCCTGACGAAGATCAATCGACAGATTGGTCGATGGGTCTGTGAGAGGGGAGGTTATCAGATCTTGCATGACTGGGTGTACGTCGGGTGTTCGAGGCTCTATCAGGCTGATGGGTTCATTTGTCTCCAGTTGGTATGGACCTGCTCCTTAACGACTGGCAAGAGGCCTTGGAATATATGTCAGTCCGTGATGTGCGCTGGTCGCAGCTTGGGGTTGGGGGGAGGGCGGAACATGAACAGGGTTCTGTGCTGGTGGCAGGATCTCGGAGGTTTCTGGGGTCCGGAGCAGCAGGCTACACTTGGGCGGGGGCGGGGTGCCCCTGACCCGGTCAAACCCCGGCCGACTTTTGCTTATAGCATGGCGAAGTCGGGGAGAGGGACATGGCAACTTGCCGGGAGGCAAGTTATGGCATTAGCGGTGGCGGGCACTTTGCTAAGGTATGGCTGGTGCAGCCGGGTTCCGCTAATGGGGGGTTAGGAAGTTTGATGTTGGTTTGTTCTAATTGTTGATGGTTAATAAAGCTGCGACCAGTTGTGTTCCATGAAGTTATGGTGTGATGTCTTATGTTGGGTGGGGGGGTGGTGGGGGAAAAGGGTAGGGCCCGAAGCGCCGGGTCCACCTGCCTCGGTTATTGCGAGGTCGCGGGCAGGGTCCCGGCGGCCGGCTTTAACCGGGCGCGTGGCCCGGCGCGGGGACCCTGCGCGCAGCCCGGGTGGGGCGCGCGAGTGCGTGATTTAAATTGATTGGCTCCTGTTGTTTGGGGGTGGGGGGTGAGTTCCCGGCCGGCAGCCTCCGCGTGCTCAATCGGAGCAGAGGCTGCTTTCGGGGTGCCGGCGTCCCTCCCTGTCTTAGGACGGCTTGGGTATGGGGTGTTGCAGCTTGGGGGGGGGGGGTGGGATCCCGGAGGTTTTCGGGGTCCAGAGCAGCAAGCTACACTTGGGCAGGGACGGGGTGCCCCTGAACCGGTCAAACCCTGGCCGACTTTTGCTAATAGCATGGCGAAGTCGGGGAGAGGGGCATGGCAACTTGCCGAGGGGCATGGCAACTTACCGGGAGGCAAGTTATGGCATTAGCGGTGGCGGGCACTTTGCTAAGGTATGGCTGGTGCAGCCGGGTTCCGCTAATGGGGGGTTAGGAAGTTTGATGTTGGTTTGTTCTAATTGTTGATGGTTAATAAAGCTGCGACCAGTTGTGTTCCATGAAGTTATGGTGTGATGTCTTATGTTGGGGGGGGGGGTGGGGTTGGGGGAAAAGGGTAAGGCCCGAAGCGCCGGGTCTGCCTGCCTCGGTTAATGACATTTTACCTAGCCACAACCAAGACATACAGTAATATCAAAGGAAAAACGTAACCCAAAACACTCTTCAAACTCCCTAAGAAGCTTTCTATTAAAAAACCCTTTTTTCATTTTAAAAGACAACTTATTGCTTAGAAGAGCATACAACAAACAATACCATAGGCAGATACCCACATAAGCTGCCAATATTGAAAAAATTCCCTGAAGTGTGTAGGCAGCCCTAAAAATGATCAAAATCACTAAAACGATGGGCCTGCCTGAAGGTGAAGACAAGGATTTATGTACCTTTGGTAATGCATAGATTGTTGGAATTACCATTTGAGGAATTCTCAAAAACTGACTTTTGTTCAGATGGAGCCCTGTGGCCAAACCTAAATTCACAAGCTGAGTAATCTCCTGTTGAAATTTACTGTTGGGATTATGTAGCTAGATGGCACACTACGTGTTCTACGTCTCATGTAGTGTATGTTTTAGTTTGTGCATGTAATCTTTTATATATCGGGAGAACAATTCGTCCCATTTGCACTAGATTGTGTGAAGATGCATCAATAATAAAGACTAAAACTTTGTCTGCCCCTATAGTCCAACATTGTTTGGACCATCAACATGTATTTGTAGATATTTCCTGGAGAATTCTTGATTATGCACCACAAATTCCCAGAGGAGGCAATCGCGAACAGCGCCTTCAGTTATTGGAACAGTCGTGGATATTTAGGCTATCCACGGTAGAACCATTTGGGCTTAATAAAGAACTTGATTGGAATAGTCTTCTTTGAGATATACCTATTTGGTTTCCTCATGACGTGTATATCTGTGATTGGCTTTGAATTGACATTTAACTATTGGCTTTTTGTATCATGGCATTAGATCACGAATGAGCATGCACTGGCATTCTGAAGTGTTAGGGAAGCCAGAAGACGGAGTTTGCAGTTTAAAGAAAGCATTGAAACAGGGTATCAAGATTGGCTTGCCCGAAATGCAGTACTGTGTCTTCTTGGTTAATAACTGCGGACAATGGAGTGATCGACATTCACTTTGGGTCTGAAAAACGATTTGGACTCATTTACATATGGACAACAGATAAGTGTGATTTTTGAGTAGTCACTGTGATTGGTCCTTTTTGAATATGTTGGAAGCATAATATTTTGAACACGTTGGGTTGTAGGGTACACTATTTTATGGTGTTTTTACCTACATTTTAAAGCTCTGACAGAGCTTCAAAGATTTGAATAAAATGGAAGTAAAGCCACGAGAGGTAGTTTTTTTCCTCATGGCTTACCTTCCAACATTAATTCATTCATATATACACATTTTAGCTCATGACGATAGAATTCAGCTCTATTTTTGTTTTAGATTATCGTAATATAGAGCAGTAGTTATTTTGGATTATTGGTCCACATGAAAGAGACATACAATAACTTAAAGCATCTACTGACTTCCATTAACTATAACAAGTACAGCTGGCACCTCTGTGGTGACTTGAAGGTAGTTGCCCTTTTAATGGGACTGCAGCAGGGATATATAAAATACATGTGTATCTTATGTGAGTGGGATAGCCGAGCAAGGGATTGGCACTACTTGTGGAAGGAAAGGAATCACAGACAAAATGTAACAGTTGGAGAGAAGAATATCCAGCACCCAGCTCTGGTTGAGGCTCACAAAATCCTGCTACCACCCCTTCACATCAAACTAGGTTTGATGAAAAACTTCGTGAAAGCCATGGACCGCACTTTGCCAGCTTTCCGATACCTGCATGAAAAATTCCCTCGACTCAGCGAAGCAAAGATTAAAGAGGGAGTTTTTGTGGGTCCTCAGATTCGAGAGCTCGTCAAAGATGACCGGTTCAACAACTTGCTGCAGGGTGATGCGAAACAAGCATGGAATGCTTTTCGCCTAGTGTCAACAAACTTTCTCGGGAATGTTAGGGCAGAAAACTACAAAGAACTAGTAGAAGACATGCTGATGCAGTATCAGAAACGTGGCTGCAATATGTCTCTGAAGATCCATTTCCTTGATTCCCATCTCAATTTCTTTCCTGACAACTGTGGTATGGTTAGTGATGAACAGGGCAAACGTTTTCACCAGGATATCACAACGATGGAGCAAAGATACCAGGGAAAATGGTCCACTACAATGCTAGCTGACTACTGCTGGACACTCCTCAGAGAAGCTCCCAAATAGCTGTACAAGAGACAGGCGAAAAAATCAAAGAAGTTGTCTATGACTTGTTTTTTTACAGGTATTAACCGAAGGCCTACTATATTTACTATTGACATGCATTTCGTGATGTAAACATTAATTCTTGTAGATTACAAAAAAACTAGAGCCAACTTTGCAATTTCACTGTCATATTCATGTTCAGCATATAAAAATTGATAAGAAATGACTATTTTTATTTCAGTAACATGACTTTTGTAAAAATTTGTTGACCAGTGAAATTGTTCCTGGTCTACCTCAATTTCCACCCCTATTTATCTTTGTTTTCTGCAGTCCTACTCCCAGCCTTTCATCTGTGAGCATAGAAGAAAAATATATTAAGCAATTCTGCTTTATCCTCTGCCTTTACATATTCCTCCCTTCACCACTGAATTTCAGAATGTTAATTTTAGCACACTCTTGTCTCTAACATATTGGAAACACATGGTTATTTTTCTTCCATTTTCATTTTTGTTTTCTTGACTGCTCTACCAGCTTCTCTTAGCTTTTCCAGATACTGTTGTTTGTTTCCCTTTTTTCTGCAATGCCCTGCAGTTTTCTTTACTTTTTCAACTACTACTTCTGGAAACCCTAGGGTCTTCTTTTTCCCTTACTTTTATTTACTTTCCTAAAAAATGGTTCATTGCTCTTATAATTTCTCTTTTCATTTTGCCCACTGCTTTCTCTAGATGTTCTCATCCAACTAATGACTCCTTTAGGTATCCTACCATCTTGACAAAGTTTTCCTAAAGTCTAAGGGGCTTGTTTACAAAGCCGCGGTAGTGGTTCGCGATCGCGATCGCAGCCGCGGCCCCATTGAAATCAATGGGGCCGCGGCTCCGATTACGATCGCAAACCGCTACCGCGGCTTTGTAAACAAGCCCCTAAGATTCTCACCTATGAATGAACCATCTTTACATGTGTCCTAATGCTAAATCACATCATCCCGTAATCACTGGATGCAAAATGATCACCCACTACAACATCAGAGGCACATTAGTTTAATTTTTTCATCTTTAATATACCGTTTTTAGTTCTGAAGGAATCTTCAAAGCAGTTTACAGAATGAAATTATAAACAAGGGAAAAAAGAAAAAAAATTACTATGAAGGAAAAATAATAAAAGAAAGAAAAAGATAAACTGTGAGGAAGGGTGAACTAGCCATTATTCTGGAGCCGTTTTGGAAGAGCCCTCAAAAGCAAGCATTTAAAAATGAGTTTTCAAGGAGCATTTACATTTATTTCATTCCTAGGATGTTGAGGAAGGGATTTCCAAAGGACAGCACCATAGCAGGAGAAGGCATTTTCTGTGGTGACTTGAAGACGACAATTAAAGGCAGTAGGGAACATATGTTGATAAGCCCTGTTAGCATAGAGTGGATGGGAGGAGTTGTATGGAATTAGTATGGAGAATTTTATGGATTATGGTACAAATCTTATACTGAAGTCAGCAATGAAGGGGAACCCAATGAAAAGCTTGCAGTCTGGAAGTTATATTGTCAAAATATTTAGTATTGATAAGGATTCTAGCTGCAGAAGTTTGAATAAACTGAAGATGATTCAAGGTGGATTGTGGTGATCCATAACAAAAGGAATTGCAATAATCCAAACAGCTCAAGATAAGAGCAGCACGTGTTTTAAGCAGAGTGATGTCCTAAGAACTGAAGAAATACGTGAATGAAAAACAAGGAAGAAGTCACTTTTACAATTTTTTTGTGAAATATTCAGAGGGGAATAGGTTTGTGGCAAATGGTTAGTTGAAGTGGGGGGGGGGGGGGAGAAGAAAGAATGATGAAAAGCCCACATGGCTTTGGATTTCAAAGGGTTCAGTTTCATGCTGTGATCTTCCAACCAATTGACAAACTGGAATTGAGAGTAGTGAGATCAGGGGAAGCAAGATCAGAGTAGAAAGTCAATTGGGCATCGCCAGTAAAGTTGTAACTATGAAAGTCAGTGCTCTGGATAACTGTAGACAGGGCCAGAACTAAGCTAAAGAGTAGGACCGAGAATGGTATCATGTGGAATGCCACAGGGAAGCACAGAGCAGAGAGAGTATTTTTCCAAGAGACAGAGAAGGAGCGATTATGTAAGTAGGAGTGGAACCAAAAATGTGCAGGACCTGAGATATCAATAGATGATTTCTGATGCAAAAGAAGTGACCCATCTATGAGATCAAAAGCTGGGCTGAGGTCAAGAGAGATAATTAAGGTAGCATGATGATGGTCAGTTCTATATTTGATGTCATTGATGAGGCAAAGAATAGTAGCCTCTGAAGTGCACCCAACTCAAAAGCTATATTGGAAAAGATGTAGAGAATTTTCTTTTTTGAATATATATAGACTTTTCCAGAATTTTAGATGGAAGGGAAGGTGAATAATGGGCTGATAATTTTCTGCAACCATAGGATCCAATGAGGAGTGCTTCAGATGAGGATGAATTGATTCCAGCTATTAGGAAAAACTCCCATGTAAAGGCTATTGTTTATTATTTGTAGTAGAAAGGAGAGAAGATCAATCTCTTGTTTTTGAGGGGATTGGGAGGAAACAGATCTGCAGATATATTGAAACACTTCATCAAAAATAAAAGAGTTCTGATCAGCAAGAAATTTGTCACAGGGTGAAAGAATGACCAAGAATGAGTAAGGGAAATGGAGGCTTATGTAAGAGGAGGAGTAAAGGAAACTGTACTTAACTTGATACAGTGAGAGAAGATAGGAAGACTTAGATTTCTGTTATTGTCACTCTGCTTGCCAAAGCTGCTGCTTTAGAAGATAAAGGCCTGTTTTAAGTTGGAGAGTTCTAATGGAAGCCAGATGATCTAAAGTGATCTTAAAGACATGAAGGCACATTTTACAAAAATGGCATCCAAGTGCAATCTGAGATATCAAAGCCAGAACATCTGAAAAGAAGCAGGCACATCTACGTTCAGGCACAATTTCACAAAAGTGATCATGCCCA
This sequence comes from Ichthyophis bannanicus, assembly GCA_033557465.1. NCBI lineage: Eukaryota > Metazoa > Chordata > Amphibia > Gymnophiona > Ichthyophiidae > Ichthyophis > Ichthyophis bannanicus. The sequence goes on along the minus strand of CM066036.1, from coordinate 245,122,874 downwards.
ATATGGACGTCTATGGGGCTGTCTTCATAGACATCCCCAGAATAGTATTCAAGACCAGAGATGTCTAAGAATAGCCTAATGGTTAAAGTAGTTGGCTAGGTCCATAGAAGCCAGAATTCAAATCCCACTGCTGCTTTCATTATGATTGTGGAGAGTACTGGGGATGGTGGAGTGCCATCTTCTCTATACCCTCTGGATGTTTTATAGACAAAACAAGCACTTTCCCGATATGCCTAGAGCAGGTCTAAACTTGAAAAGGATTGTAGGTGTCCCCATCAGTCCTCCGTCATGCCCTCTGCCGACTTGGACGACCCTGCAGTGGAGACGTCCTAAAATGCCATGTGCAAAATGGCTCCAGAGATGTCCCCAGTGATTTGGATATCTGCATGCATGTTTTTGGACATTCAAATCACATCTACGTCTTTTTAAATGCCCCCCCCCCCCCCATGATGTCCGTGAAGAGGTTTGAGAATCAAGATCTAGAGAGGAAAAATCATGAGTTAAAAAAAAGAAATAGTGGTAAGAGCAGCCTCAGAAATAGCAGAGAGTCACAGGTTGTAAGTATCAGGTCCAGTATCCCTGTTACCAGCGCCCAGAACAATGCTCCCTGTAGGGAATCCAGGATCTGCCTACTTCTAGATCATATTGCAGTCACGATGTCTCAATTAACACTGGCAAACTGATATCACTCATGAAAAGTGCCTTCCCTTTCATAGCAATATTATGAATGCCTTCAATTAAATCACTCTTGTTTCTGCCTGCAGAGAGATCTGTGTATTTGACCAGTGTAAATACTGTAGATGTTCCATTCCCTCTTTCCCGATTAATCCACACTACTTCCTTTTTACCTGGTAAGACCTGCAGTTTTGTTGCTTTAATATTTTACAGACATAGCGGCATTCCTCCTCGCTTTCTTCCCTCCCTGTCCTTCCTGAAATCATTATACCCTGCTATAACTATATCCCAGTCATGGTTCTCTATGCACTATGTCTCTGTGCATACCACTATATCCAAGTCAGCCTCTTCCATTACTGTCTCTAAATCCAGAACTTTTTCACCATATTATGTCTATTAGCATACACAGCTTTCCAAATATTGCCTTTTTTCCCCATTTTTCTACAAGAGTTTAATTTTTAATTATCTGAGGGCTTTTATTTATTTACCTATAAATAATTATTCTATATGGGAGTAAATTCTAGTATCCATACAAAATAGGAAAGATTTATGACATAACAATTTTATTTTATATTTCTCTTCTAAGTTTTCAGTGTGCTATATGCTGAGATTTTACAAACATATAATGCTGCCACAGGCTGGTAGCTGCTAAACTATTTAAACATTATACATACTCGTATTTCTGTAGAGCTGAAGCTTGTGCCTAGGTTCCTGATTGATTGGATGGATCTGAGGTGGAAGCCAGGGTATTATGGGTACTTTTGTTATTGTGTGTCAGAAACATTTGTTTACACACATGCAACACTTGCCTCAAACCCCTCAGAAAATATCTATGTTTCATTTCTCAGTTCAGTTCCCAGATTCCATGTAATATTTCTTAAAAACTGTTGCAGTGGTCTTTTTTAGTTAGTTTTTACTCATCTTGCTCTATGTATTCTTTTCATTCCTTCAATTTGCATTGCGGCTATTGATTTAGTTAAGTGTTTGTTTTATATTGTTTTTAGTAGGGGCATTCTTTCTCTGATATAACCCTCACAACCACCGTTCCATCTAGAAGGTGGGTTGTCTCTTTAGAGAGGTGTGTTTATTTATTATTTATTTATTTGTTTGTTAATTTGATTTTTTGCTTTTTTACAAATATTTTATATATTTTATAAGAATTTTCTGGTTTTGTTTTGTCTTTGTCGTCTCACCAGGTTGTTTAATATCTTTGGCAAGCTCATTTATTTTAACCATACTTTTCATGTTTTATGCACCTGATGTAGGCTTTAGCTGAAACATGCTGATTTGTTTTTTATCTGTTGGGCATTTTATGAATATTTATATTTGTATGGTTACTTATGCCCTTTGGGCCCGATATTCAAAGGCATTTACATGGTTTACAGCCCAGTAAACTTTGTAAATGCCTTAAATCAAGATATTCAATGGCACTTACATGGTTAGTACCATTGAATATCCCCTGCTAACCATGCTACACGCCCTGATGCTATGCAGTTAGCATTGGGCATATTGGGGGCATTCTGGGGTGGAGCAGAGGTGGAGACTGTTGCTAACTGGGTAACGGCGATATTGCACCGCTACCTGGTTAGAGATCAGTGGATAAAACTAGGCAAAGCAAAAGATGGCCTAGTTTTACCTGCAGAAGCTAACTGGGTAGCTGTGCAATAATCTCCGCTACCCGGTTAGCTTCAACAGCTCTAGGTCATGTGCAGTGACCCTGGATATTCAATGCCATCGCTACCACATTAAATATCCAGGGTTACGGGTCAGCAGGCAGGGCTATGCTCCATAGTGGTCCATAGCTTGCCCAATTCAATATTGGGCCCTTTATGTTTTTATATGTATACTGGTTGGTAATACATTTTAAATGTTTGTTTCCCCATTTATCTGTTTGATGTTTTTTAGACTACCACTGTTTTTGCTTTTTTTTTTCCCATAAATTTCTACAATTCATGGCGTTCAAAGAGCTTTGGATAAGGCAAAAGAAGCACTACCATCAGGAGAGCAGGTTAAAGAAATGTCTTTCTATCATACCATTAACTTCATCCCACTACTGTCTACTGGGATCAGGCTACAGGAAAAAAGAAGGAACCAGGGAGATGAGAAGGAGGCAACAGATGGTGCCCATGAGTGGCTGGCAAATAAATTGCTAAGTACATAAAAGACTCAGGGTTAAGGTACCAAGAACTAACACCCATGATTTTGGTTACTAAAGCGTTGATCATAATGCAGTCCCCAAAACTAGAATGATCCTGTAAAAATGGACATTATAAATTCATTAAAAGCAGCATAGCTGCCATGCACTGCCAGGCACATTATAATGTAACAAAAAAATCCTGCAAAAAGAGCACAGTAAACCTGCCTCCATAGCAATAGTAGCTGCCAGGATTAACCTAGCACCAACCCTACCTATAAAAACTGCATAGCACATATGCACCATGCTCTTAGAATCCCAATGCACCTCCTACTGATAACATAGAAAAAGGCAGACTACTACAGATCTGTATATAGAATTGAAACTATGGGGACCTTTTACTAAAGGCTTTAACGTGCCTTAATGAAGTTAACACAGGTTAAATGCCCACAGACCTTTTATTTCTACGGGTGCAATGGCACTTAATGTGCATTAGGTTCATTAATGCATGCTAACCTTTAGTAAAAGGCCCCCTATTAGAATAATGCACCTTGGTCACACACGGAGCACAAACAGACCTTCACCAGGTGTAACATAATGGATCACAAATTAGAAATATAACTATTCAGGTAAGCTAGACTTTGCATGCGGTACAGCACTGACTGGAAAAAAGAGAAACACAAGTGCATTTTGTCTTATACTGAGCAAAATGGAAAGACATTAGAAATGCACATTTTTCAAAGCTGACATAGTCCAATCAATAAATTCAAAATAAAATGTTTTTTTATTCCCTCGTTGTGGAGCGGAATGAAAGGCCATATGGTTTTTATCTGTTGTCATTTGCTGTTTCTCTTCACTCTCTTTCTAGGGTCTCTTGTCCATCTTCCATTTCTTCTCCATCCTCCTGTGTTCATTTCCTCCTCCACATCCATCTCTGCTGCTGATCTTTTCCTATTTATTTTTCTGCTTCTCTATCCATTCAAATTTCACTCGTCTTCCCTATCCAGTCCTCAATCTCCTTCTCTCCCCAAGCATCTCCCCATCAACCCTCTTTCCACTTTACAGCCAGGGCCATGAACCTGGACCTGTAGGCTTCAGCAAGAAAACAGGAAGCATGAAGGGCCTCTGAGTTTGTGCATTTGGACCACAGGTTAGTAAGTACTGTTATACACAAAAGTGTGTTAATCTCAAAACGTTGTGAGCAGCTTAATAGGAAAAGATAGCAAGGTAGGAAGCTATAGTGAAAAAAAGGCTAGTGTGCAGACCCTGTACCACAGCCCACACATTCCTGCTACCTAATTTAAGGCTTGTTATTATGGCAAAACAAGCTTGCTTCGATCCCAGATCCATACTCACTCTTCCCCCAATAATGTTGTCTAGAACACATGACCCCCAGAACTTCCTTGATCCCACATTTCCCTCTTCAGGCATAAGGAGAACGTTTACCTCCTGCTGTCTTGCTCAACGTTATTAAAATCATGTTAGTTCAGCATCAGTTTAAACAACGAGCAAAACAGCAAGAGAAAAGCACATATTCTGTTTCCAAGGGGAAGGAGAAGGCTTTGTTGCAGACAGCCAAAGTTTGCATTGTGAACCTCGAGGAGATGAGTGGTGGAAGTGGGGGGAGTGGGGGGCAAGGAAGGATTTGGATTTTAAAATGACTTGCCTTTCCAAATACCAGCTCAAGGCAAGTTATATTTCAGAAGCACTATGTAGTTCTTCACCCTAGAAGGCTTATAATGTAAGGGGGTCTATTTGTATAAATATTTACTCTCATTTTGTGTCTATGAGAAAATGCTTAGTATATAGGACCCTAAATTTATAGCAGAAGCAACAGAGGGTGAAGTGACTTGCCTGAGATCACAGAGAGCATCAGCAGGATTTAAACCCTATTTTCCCTAGTTCTCAACTCACAGACTTAACTACTAGGATATTCCAAAAGTTAATCTATATCCCCCAGGCAAAAAGCATAGTTACTCACCTGTAACAGGTGATCTCTGGGAACAGCAGGAATTTAGTCTTCACATATAAGGTATAAGGTGGATCAGCTACTAGTGCCTGCAATTCACTGATGCGGCATGCTGATGCGATTGCAATGAGAAAGATAGCTTTCCAAGAAACGAATTTCAATGAGGTAGTAGCCCAGGGTTCGAAAGGTGGCTTCATGAGCTGACCAAGAACCAGGTTTAAGTCCCATGCCACCGGTGGTGGCCTAATGGGAGGCTTAGTTAGAAGAAGACCTCTCATAAATCTTGCTATAAGAGGATGGGAGGAGATAGGTTGTCCATTTAGAGGCTTGAGAGAAGCTACAATAGCACTCAAATGGACTCTTACTGAGTTAGTTTTAAGTCCTGCATTGGATAAATGAAGGAGATACTCCAGTAATGATTCCAGAGGTATCGCAAGGGGGTTAAGACCCTTCTGCGAACACCATATGGTAAACCTTTTCCACTTGAAAGCATAAGAACGTCTTGTAGAAGGCTTCCTGGAAGCATAAAGGACATCCTTTACTTGCTGAGGGAGGTTAAGATCTTTAAGATCTAGGCCTTCAGCAACCAAGCTCTGAGGTGCAGAGATTGGGGATTGGGATGCCATAACATTCTGTCCTCCTGAGACAGGAGATCTGGAGCAGATCCTAACTCCAGGAAGGGAGCTTGAGAGAGATGTAGAAGCAGAGGGTACCACACTTGCCGTGGCCAATGTGGGGCTTTGAGAATCATACGCCCTCTGTCTCTCCGAAGCTTGAAAAGGGTTTTGGGAATTAGGGGAATGGGTGGAAAGGCATAAAAGAAATCTTGACCCCAGTGAAGGAGGAAAGCATCCCTGGCCTGAGACCCCTGAGCCGGAATTCTGGAACAGAACCGGGGAAGTTTGGCATTCAACGGACTTGCAAAGAGGTCTATGTCCGGGGTTCCCCAAATTTGAAAGATCTTGGCCACCTGGTCTGCATGTAGAGACCATTCGTGTGGAAGTAGAACGCGACTGAGTCTGTCTGCCCAAGAGTTTTGTATGCCTGGGAGGTACACTGCCAGGAGATGAATCTGATGCTCTCTAGCGAGGGCCCATAGTCGCAAAGCTTCGTTGCAAAGCGACAGAGAGCCTGCTCCCCCCTGCTTGTTCACATAGAACATAGCTACTTGATTGTCCGTATGAATGAGACTGTCTTGTAGCTGAGCAGGGTATGGAACACTCGAAGAGCAAGGAGGATTGCTCTGAGCTCTAAGAGATTGATATGCTGATGAGTCTCCTGTGGAGTCCAGGTGCCTTGGGTGGAGAGGTCTTGTAGATGAGCTCCCCAACCCACTGGTGAAGCATCTGTTGTGAGAGTTGCCTGGGGTAAGGGTTGTTGAAAAGGGGTTCCCCAGCAACAGGTTCTGAGTGGACTGCCACCATTGGAGGGACAAAATAAGACGACTTGTGTTTGCTATTTTGTCTGACAGGCACCCTGATGCCTGGGTCCATTGGGTGGATAAAGTCCACTGGGCTGTTCTCATATGGAGGCGAGCATAAGGAACCACATGCACTGTGGATGCCATGTGGCCTAGTAGTTGTAGCATTTCTCGGGCAGTGAGATGAGGTTTTAGCATTGCTTGAGAAGCTAACTGCACCATGCGAAGGCAACGGGCCTGGGGAAGATAGGCCCTTGCCTTTTTGGTATCCAGCAAAGCTCCTATGAATTCTAGAGACTGAGTGGGAGTTAGACTGGATTTTGGGATGTTTATGACCAGACCCAAATACTGAAGGATACACATTGTGCAAGATAGAGAAGCTCTGGCCTCTGACTCTGATGGGGCTCGAATGAGCCAGTCGTCTAAGTAGGGGAAGACGAATATGCCTAGAGTGCGGAGAAATGCTGCTACCACAGCCATGCATTTCGTGAACACTCTTGGAGCTGAGGCCAGGCCAAAGGGAATCACCCTGTATTGGTAGTGCTTTCCTTGAAACAGGAACCGAAGGAACTTTCTGTGAGCGGGATGGATGAGAACATGGATGTACGCATCCTTGAGATCTAGAGAACAAAGCCAATCCTGACTCTGAAGGTATGGCAGCAGAGTTCCTAGAGAAATCATCTTGAATTTCTCTTTGAACAGGAATTTGTTCAATTCTCTGAGGTCCAAAATAGGTCTGTATCCCCCTGTTTTCTTTGGGATAAGGAAATAGGGGGAGTAAAACCCTGTACCCTGTTGATGAGTGGGTACTTCTTCTATTGCCCCTTGGGCAAGAAGTATGGTGACCTCTTGATCTAACAGTTTGATGAGAGAGGTCTGAGAATTGAACTGTCTTACCATTGTGTGAGGGGGCATGCACAGGAAGTGCAGTTTGTACCCCTCTCTTATAATGGAGAGTGTCCAATGCTCTGCTGTTATCTGCTCCCACCTGGGAGCAAAGTGACATAACCTTCCTGGAATGGTGGAAGGCTCTGGTCCATTGAGGGCCCGGAAGGCTAAGTTCTCTAGATAAACGTCAAAGGCCTTGTGGCGGCTAAGACTGCTGCGATGGTTGAGGCTTAGTAGTCTTCGCTTTCCTTTCTTTAGGTGGTCGCTGACCTTTTCGGGCAGGCTGACCTGCAGAACGTCCCTGCTGGGAATAAGAGGGATAAAACCTCTTATTTTTTGAGAGGAAAGAAATCTTTTAAAAAGCCTTTCTCGCAGGATCAGCTGTGGCTTTGGATAACCTATCCAAAGTGGAGTTGTCAGCATCTAATTCATTGGCTTTTTCTTGCCAAGTTTTTCCAAATAGATTCTTACCTGTACAAGGAATATTGCCCAGTTTGTCTTGCACCCAGAGCTCCAAATCGGATGCCTGGAGCCAGGCAATTCTACGTGCACCTATGGCAATGGCAGAGGTTGTGCTTATGCACTCAAAACAGTCAAAAGCTCCACGGTTGACAAACTTAGACACATCCTGGGCATGTTTGACCAGTGTGAGAAAATCCTGCCTTCTGTCCTCAGGAAGAAGAGGACTCAAAACCTCTAAATCACCTGTGACTTCTTTAAGGAACTTTCCCATATATAAAATATAGGAACTGATCCTGGCAGAAAGCATGGAAGCCTGGAAAGTACGATGTCCAAAGGCATCTAAAGTTCTACACTCACGTCCTGGAGGATTAAAGGCATGCCTCTTTGCACTCCTGATCCTTCTCATAGCTGATTCCACTACAATAGAGTGGTGAGGAAGCTGAGTTTTCTAGAACCCAGGACAAGGAGGGACTCAATACATACTATCCAGTCTGCGAGAGTGAGGAGAGGTGGTGAAAGGTGTCTCCCACATTCTCAACATGAGACCATGTAAGATCTCATGGATAGGCAAGGTGGCTGCCTCCTTAGGAGCTTTGGGATATTGTAAAATCTCCAACTCCTTAGCTCTGGGCTCTGTCTCAGGAGCCACAGTAATGGACAATCCACGAGCCACCTCCCTGATGAAATCTTGGAAGGAGATATCTTCTGGAGGAGACATCCTTTGTTTAGGAGAGGAAGGCTCCTCCGGGAGAAGTATCCCGGTACCGGCAGAGCTATCAGAATCCTCGGAGTCCTCCGAGGATTCGAAGTATCGTCTGTCCGGATGCTCTTGAAGAACCCGATACCCGTACCGACCAAAGTCGGTACCGGGGGTAATCGGTACCGGTGTATTGGCACCAGAAGGCATCGCATGACTGTGTGCCGGCAAAGCCGATACCGATGTCGATGCTATCGGTACCGGTACCGAGACTGGTACTGGCATCGGTGCCGGTACCGGTTGAACCGTCTGACACGGTTCCAAGGGCGTCGATGCTGCAAAGAGAGCCACCAGACTGCGTTCAATAGCCAGGAACCTCTGGTCTATCGACGCTGCCGATGCCTGTATTATGAGACCCGCAGCGCTGATTTGAATGGAAGAATCAGGGACTGCACATAGCATGCTACTTTGGAATGTAAGTTCAAAACCAGGACTGGCAAAAATGCTTCTCTCCTGGAAATGGATAACTTGGAAGCTCCATCTTTGTACGGGGGGCCTCCTTTCCCTGATGCTTAAAGCAGAAAAATAAACTTAACCCCTGTCAGGAGGAAGAAAGAGGTCCGCAGTTAGGAAATCATAGGAAAAATGAACATTAAAGAGATGATGGGGTATTAAAGCAAAAAGGCAAACTTAAAATGGGAAATGTTAAAGTTTGAGATTCTTCTCTGTCCACTGAGTACAACTTGCAGAGGGAAAGGTGGAAACAATCAGTCCTTGAATTAGCAGCTGTAACTTTTATACTCTCCCTTTCCAGGGAAACGTAACCTTGCTCTCAGGGTTGGCCCAAGGGTTTCGGTTGCCCTAGACGGAAACCTTGGCTGTGCCACCCTCCCCCACCCCCACACCAAGCCACCAGTGCCAAGCTGTGCCACCCTCCCCTCACTGCTGCTGATTTCATCTTGGGGGGTGAGGTGAGTGGCAGCGGCAGCATTTTAAAAGCAGCGGGGCTTTGTGCCACTGCTTTGTTGCTCGCAGCAGGCCAAGTGCTTCAGCACACATGATCTGCCGCTTCTGACCCCCCTCCGACAGTAAGTTGCATCAGAGGGAGCTCAGAAGTGGCAGGTCATATGTGCTGAAGCACTTGGCCTACTGCAGGCAACGAAGCAACAGCACAAAGCCGCCCACCCTAGGTGGCTAACTAGCTTACCTACTGGACGGGCCAGACCTGCTTGCTCTATAACTCTTGAGAGTAGAGATTTTCCAAGCTCCAGGTCCCCTAGACACAAAAACAGTCAGTCAAATGACTTTCAGAAAAAAACTATCAAGTCTAATGCACAAAAATAAAACCCTAATGAAAGACAGTACCTGGTGCAGCTTTATTTTTGCACATGCTAGATGGAAAGCAGTTTTGAAGTACTGGAAGTTTTTACGTCTGTGTGATTGCTATAGTGAGAATATAAGTAAACTACAGTGAGGTATAACCATTAGATAGTGTTTATATCCGTCTCTGCTGTGACCATAAGAGGGGAAAGCAAATTTTCCAGCATAGTGTTGAATAGGGGAAACAATTGAGTAAGCACAATCAGGCAAATATTCAGGCATAGGCGACATAAACAACTGCCTAGGGTGACACATTTTGAAGGCACCAAATATCCAGATCAACAAGGAGCCTGCTCTCACTTACTTTAGTTTCGGGGCCATGTGCATGTTCTTCTTTAAAGGGGTGCCGCTGTGTCACAGTCTGTATTTATTAATTTCTCTTTTTTTGCTATACTGTTTTTCACGAGTATCAAAGCGAAAATATATTAAAATGAGTGAGGGAAGGGGATGTCGCAGAGAGGGCTAAAAGGGTAAGGAGATCAATATAAGAGCAGGCAGGGAAAGGGTTAATTTGAGGAAGTATTGCAGCATGTCTGCTCCCCCAAATGCTCCTTTTATGACTCCCACCCCCACTCTCTGCTGTCTGGCCTCGCCTATGGGCGCCAAAATCTTAACTGGACAGTCCTCAAGCACAAGCTATAACCCATCTACTGTATGCTTTGTTCAAAAGAAAGATTATGGCTTGTTACTCACCAAGCCTAGCTTGATTGCAAGACAGCTCTCGGGCCCTGATAGACTCAGGTTTGTTGGCGCCTGTGTACAAATTCTAGGCATCCCTGTACCTAGTTGATGGCGATTGGTTAGGATACCACACAGATGGTTAGTATTTACATATAATACGGCTTCTAGGATCTTTTATTGGATGTTCCATTTGCCTTTTCTGATCCTGTTCCTATCTGGGTGTCTTATCCTGACCAGGCCACTGTCTGGGCCTTATTCTTGGCACTTAAACCCTTATTTTACAGGTACATAATCTGGAACGGACTGGTGGTGCATACTTCAACTGTTTGCATTAGACCTACTGCAAAGCAGACGTCAATGTACACAGGTGCATTTTAACCACAATGTTTGAGTATTTTATAAAGACACATAAGCACCTATGTATCTTTATAAAAGTACTACTACTACAACTTATCATTTTCATAGCGCTACAAGGCATACACAGCGCTGTACAGAGACATGTAAGAGACAGCCCCTGCTCATAAGAGTTTATAATCTAGTCAAGACAGACAACACAACTGGGGACTAGGATAAATCTAGGGGAATGGTAAGGAAACACAATGGAGGTGAGCAGAAGATTAGGTGGATCAGGATCCAAAAGCAGTTTCAAAAAAGTGATTTTTTTAGCCTGGATTTGGACAAGACTACAGATGAAACCTGGTATACTGACTCAGGTAATTTGTTCCAGGTGTAAAGAGAAGCAAGATGGAAAGATCAAAGTCTAGAGTTGGCAGTGAAAGAGAAGGGGGCTGATAGAAGGGATCTGTCAGAAGAGCAGAGTTCCCAAGGAGGGGTGTAGAGAGAGATACGAGAGGAAAGGTCACGAGGAGCAGCTGAATGAAGGCACTTATAGGTCAGTAGTAGAAATTTGAAGTGGATGTGGAGACAGATAGGGAGCCAATGAAGTGACTTGAGAAGAGGGGTGACATGAGCATAGCGACACTGGTGGAAGATTAGCCGTGCGCAAAATAGATGTCTACGTGTGCTTCCTATCTAGACATCCTGCTATAAAATTACCCTCCACAAGGGCAGCAGGATCTGTTATATTCATGTCCTGTTTTTTTCAGCGTCATTTGCAGGAGGGAGGGGAGAAAGGGGTGGATCATGATGGCAGTTTTGATAAAAGATGGTATTATATATCTTAAACAGGACTCATTCATGCTGCACAACTCAAGATAAATCTCATGTGGGAATGAGGTTAAGAACTGAAGGACGATTGCTGTAATTAAACTAATAAATCAGAAAAGGAACTGGATTTAGCTCACCCCTCTCTCAGAGGTTCAAGGCAAGTTATTTTTAGGAGGAAAGAGAAATGGTATCAAAAGAGAGGCTGCAAAAAGCAACTGAATCACATTTTAGATCCTTAATGGAAAAAATCAAAACAAAGTATGTAATGGATAAAATCTTGAAACAGTTGAGGACTGAGGCAGGAAAAGAAGGGGGAAATCCAGAAAGGAGAACCAGAAGAAAGGTGCTAAAACAGCAGAACAATTAGAAAACGGAATGAATGAGATGCAAGTGCAAAGATGGGAGCAACACAGGGGGCAAAAGTAACGCAAGACAGACCAAGAAGCACAGTTAATAGATACCTGTGAATAAGAGTACGATACATGAGAATCACAAAATAGAAGATAGGTCAGGAAGACAGACAGTAGAGAAGCCAGGAAATAGAAGATATGGCAACTGAGCTCTTGAAGATGCATATATGTGCTGGGATCCAGGAGAGGGAAAGGATAAACCTGATGCAAAAATCATAAGTAATGACCCGAATAAAAGAACATCTATATCATAAAATCAAACGCATACGATTAAAATTTTTTGATAAAATAATTCATTTTTGATTATTTCTGTTGGGTAGTGAAGCCAAATGATGAGGGATCATAGACCCATGTTTGATGTCAGTTGATGCCTCCACTTTCCCTTCAATATTTTGTTTTTCAAATGTGTTTTTGGTTTTGATGACCCTGCTTTTGTTATTTTTGTGTATTTTATTAGGGGCTTATTCACACTGTTTTTTGCTCACAATCTGTCTCCACCCATCCATAAACCTGGACAAGCATTCCAACAATCAGAAGACATACGTGAAAATCCATCAACACGTGAGGAGAAAGAAGCGACAGAATTTGCAAAACAAGGAATCACTCTTTAAAGAATCATGCAAACAAACAGGGAAAGCAATTGGCTAAAGCACAAATACAGTGGGAAATACTGAGTTACTTTGAAAATTACTAGAAATGGTTAAAAAGCTGTGAACTCAAAACAAAAAATAAGAGATTGACAAGTTGGTTCACATCTAGCATAATAAAGAATAGAAAAATAGACAAATGCAGATTCTATAGCACTACACTGAAAATGGTTACAGATTATTGTTGGGTGTGATGTGGTGTCTGAAGGTCTGTATGAGGAAAGGCACAATAAGGTAGGACATCTCATTCATTGAAAACTGTTAACACTATAACCTTGTTGTGATCAGCAAAGTACTGGGATCGTGATCCTGACAGAATTGTAGAACATGAAGTTGTGGTGGGATATTCCCATTCCCACAGATAAAAGGCTCAAAATAAGATAACTAGACTACATGGTAAAAGAGAAAAACACAAGAATGATGAGTCCAGTATTTAAAGGGGTTTACCCAGTAAGCAAGACCTGCTAACATATACTGTCCAGATTGCCGTGCCAATCAGTGCTGAAACTGGATTTTCAGCTCTGGAGGATATCCGGATTTCAGCGCTAAATATCAAATTTCAGTGTTGCGCAGTAGTCAGGCACTTTAAAACCTCTGACCGCCGTGGGATGAATATTGGGTCTGACCTTACTATGGTTACTATGGGGGCGATTTCTATAAGGGTGCCATGTAAAGATACACGTCTCTTACATACACACGTCCCTATTTTACAGGACTTGTGCAAGTGAATGCACACTTCCATGTGAGTTTTGGCTGGTTCCTGTTCCGTAAGCACACATGGAAGTGCCCATCACGCATATGTTCAATAGGTGCATGGGAGCAGGGCATGGGTGGAGCATAGGCGTGGCCTTGAAGGATGTGTGCTCATTAAAGAATACTACTACATGATGTATGTGCATTCCTGCACAGATCTAGGTGCGGCTAACTGCACTTGCTCTAGGGTAGGCATAACTGCTATGCCTGGGGTATGGAACATTGCTCTGCCTCTATTTTATAAAGCGAGGCATGTGTGTCCATCATTTTATAAAATAGGGTGGATCCACGCACATGGTGGTGCATGTTCCCTGTGCAGGGGTTTACAAAATTACACTTGTCATGAGGTGGATCAAATAGTACCTTTGGAAATAGGAAAAACTGAGCAGAGCAGTTCTAATAGTGACAGGTTAGAGCAGCACATGGACCAGGGTTGCTATGGGCAATGAGCACAAACTGAAGTACCAGGTGTAAGAGCACGCCCAAGCAGTAGATTACCTCATTGCCCATTAGGTAATGAGGGACAGCTGGGGGGAGGCGAGGCTCAGAGAAACACCAAGAGTGACGCAGTTAAAAATCACTCACCAGAGGTCAGAGTTAGAGCCTATGGGAGAGCTGGTTGGAAAGCCGGTTGGGGAGCCAACAGGAGAGCTGATTGCAGACCTGACCAGAGAGCTGGACACGAGGTCAGAGCTTCACATGGAGACTCACACAGAAGTCTACAGGAAGAAGCCCAGGAGAGAATACCAGGGATTTGTTTCAGGGAGCAGTGCAGGACTGAACAAAAGCCCAGTGGTTTGAGCCACGGAGGTATTTCTGAAGGCAAGCTGAGAAAAGCTGTGGGAAAGAATCTTCCTAAGAACAGGTACCAAGAGGGCAAAAGCTTTTATCTGGAGGATACTTTTGTGCCCAAAGAGAAGTGGAAAGAGAAAGGCAGTGAGAGGCTTTCATCCGAGAAAAGCTCCGTTGAGTTTCCTGTGCCCAGAAGCTCCGTGAAAACTAAGCCAGAAGGTAGGCTTATTCCTCATAATAGAAGGAAAGCTGAAAGTCAGAGTTTTTCCTACACTTACCCAAGAATGTGTGGCTCTCAGGAAGAAAACTCTGCAGTGTGTGGTAACCTCCCATTTTACTCCAGTAGAGAGGAGGAGGGGAGCCCTCTTAACAGAGAAGAGGGATTGTTTAAAAGTAGCCTGAGTAACAATCCTATAGAAGATAGCTTCAGGGAAGCATGTGAGGATATGCAATGTGATTTTTGTGATGAAACCCCTGCCGAGTCCTACATGGATTGTACACTAATAATTTCAGATGATATTTCTTCACTGTGCTGAACTGGCCAGAGAGAATCTGTTTAAGGAAACAGAAGTGAAGAAACGTGCTTTAAGAATAAGGACTGTTTTGCATTACCTTTGTTTGGTCAGGCTGAAGATACAAGCATTCATTTTTGTTATAGTAGTTTGCCTTTAATTTACACCAGAAGTATGGGTTTTGTCCTTTGTTCGTATGTGCTAAAATTCACCCGGGAAGGGTAAATAAAAAGACCTCTTTTGAAGCCTTGCTACTTGACTGCAACTACACTCTTAGATTAGCTTGTGGGACTACAAATCCCAGGGGGCATTTCAACACCTGCTTGATATACCCTCGCTGTTTAAGAAGAGGCTCCACTGTGGCTCCCATGCTTTATGCCTCTGGGAACCTATAGGTGGGTGACACACTACATGTGATTATTCTATACTGAAGTCCCAACCGTATTGTGTACCATAAAACTGATTAAAAAGAACTTCCAAGTCCACTTTGATAGTTGCCTGTACATAGTCCACCTTTTGAACTCCAGGAGAAAGCTCTCTTTGACACAATGACATGAGTACTGGCAGTAATATTAAGAGACTGATATAAAAGTATACCTTAGATTTTGAGAGAGGTTTGTTCCTTTCATCATATGCATATAACTAACTCATGTAGACACTACCCAGTGAGGCCTTACCATACCCGTAAACTCTTCTGTCTACTGCGACAGCAGAAATTTATTTATTTATTTATTTAGCTGCATTTATATACCGCTTTTCACCGGGTCAAAGCGGTGGTACATATAGGGGTGGGGAAATTAAGTACGAGGGTGGGGCCAACACTGAGGAGGCAACATTGATGATTTTGAGATAGGACAGACTTTGGACATGGGACAGACTTTAGACATAGACAGGTTAGTATAGGTTTGGGTCAGAGGTTCGTTGTGGGCGAGATCAGGGGTTTGTGGGATTTTCGGTGGGATTCGTGTTGAAGCATTCCTGGAAAAGAATGGTTTTTAGTTGTTTTCTGAAAGATGGTAGGTTGGTAATGTTTCTGAGACAGCTCAGTAGTGAGTTCCATAAGGATGGAGCGTAAAGTTCAAAGGCTCGATTGCAGGTTCGTTGCGAGCATTTGGTTCTTTTGTGAGGGACGGTAAGGGAAACGCTGGAGGCTTGTCTAGTAGTTCTGCCGTGAGCTGGACGGGCCAGTAGGGCGCGAAGCTGGGTGTTCTGTGTTTGATGGATGGCTTTGTGGGTGAGCAGGATGGCTTTGTATTTAGTCCTTGCTTCAAGGGGAAGAATGTGTAGTTCTTTCAGAATTGGGGTGATGTGGTCAGTTTTCTTTGCCCTCTGAATGATTCTCGCAGTGGTGTTCAATGCTGTTTGGAGGGGGTTGGTCTGTGTGGCTTTGAGGCCATGGTAGATTATGTTGCAGTGGTCCAGATGTGGGAGTGTCATGGCTTGCATCACGGTTCGGAAGTCTTTATGTTCCAAAAGAGGTCTGAGACGCTGCATTGTTCTTGCCTTATGGAATATAGTTCCGGAGGTTTTTGTGATCTGTTGCTTTAAGGTGAGGGCTTGGTCAATAATAATGCCCAGGTATCTTATCTGTGGTTGTATTTGGATGCTTGTGGTTCCTATGTTGAGGTGTGTAGGTGGAGTGAAGTCTGGGTCCTTTGTTACTATGAGAGCTTCAGTTTTCTTTATATTGATGGATAGGTAGTTTGCTTGTAACCAGTCAGAAAATGATGGACTGTTGAAAGTCCCAACTCATAAACTATATCCTAGCAGAATACCACACTTTGGTGACATGCAGAACATGGAGAAATCCTCATCGAATGAGGAAAGATGAATTAGAAACAGAAATTGATAAAAATTGAATTGAAACTCCTAAAAAGCTGGACTCTAGTGCAACATCGGAGAAAGAGAATGTAAATTTTGTCTTGTACTAAGCAAAATAGAAAGATATCAGAGATGCGCAGTCCCAGAGTCTGACATATTCCAATCTCTAAACTGAAAATAAATGTGACAATATTCAAACCTTTTAGTTATCTGGCCAACAGGAAGGGAGCAGAGCATAATATTCAGCAGCACTGTCTGAATAGTGCCACTGAATATCTCCATGGATCATCCCAGCACCGCTGGATGGTGCAGACAGTCCGTGGACTGAGCGGGGCAGTAGCTTCAGGAATTCACTTACCCGCTCATCATGATTTTCAGTGGCCCAGACAACCAAGGCTGCATCAAAATCAGACCTAGATTGTAATCCAGGCCAGCGCTAGCTGAAAATAGCGCTAGTCAGAGAAGTATTGGCGCTTCCCTGGTTAGCGTTGCTCAGCCCAGATATTCAGTGGCTGCTCCCATCCAGAAAATGCCACTGAATAGTGCATCAATATTGAAGTGCCACAACTAACCACTATGGTATTTGAATACAAAATGTTTTCTATGTTTATTGTCAGTGGATTTTTTTTTAATTGCATGCCAGTCTTTTTTCTGTTTTCTGCAGTTTGTCTTCTAACTCTCTTTTCCAGTGTCTTCTGCCCATTTGCCATTTTCTTTTCTCGCCTCTTTTCTTCCTTTCTTCCTCTATATTTGTCTCACATTGATCTTTCCCTTTTAACTCTTTCCTGTCTCTCTGCCCACTCAGATTTCACCCTATCCTCCTCTCTCACCCTCTATTCTTCATTTTCCCTTTTTTAACTTCTTCGCTACTTACTACCTTTCCACCTTTTTGCTCTCATCCTCTTCTCCAGCCTTCTTATTTCCTCGTCTTACTCCTTCCTGGGCCTCTGACTCCTTCCTAAGCTTCTTATTCCTTCCTGTCTTTCATTTACTTCTGAGTATCTTATTTCCATCATCCATAATTACCCTTTTCCCAGCTCTCATTTACTTCTGTCTCTCCTCCCTTCAATATCCCCAGTGTGCTCCCTGTTAATCCTCTTCCCGACCTCCAGTTCTTTTCTTTTGTCTCATATGTCCTACTGAACCTCCAATTACTCCTCTTACACTGCCTCTCCAGACCTATTTCTACCTTTTCTCATCCCCTTCACAAACTCATCCCTTCCCACTGTCTTACCCTTCTCCAACCCTTACATGTCTTTCCATCTAAAATCCTTCTTTTCCATAACCTCCTTCCAACCATTTTTGCTCCAATGCCTGTCGCCCATCTATAATCCCTCCTTAACCAGGGCTAGCAGCTTTTTGGAGAGTACATCTGGGACACCTGGGCAGAGGTCCTCCCTGCTTGGGCATCTTTTCCCCGTATATTTGGAAATGGCCAGTCTCAGAAGCATTCAGTAATATCAAACGTTGAAGAAAAAAAAGACAGCAGTAGTCTTTCCCGTTTTAAGTGTGTATACATACATACAGTATGTTCTGTTTATTGTAAAACAGCACGCACCCACATGCCATGTTAAGGCAATCTGTTACATGTAAACCACTTTGAATGTCAGAAAGGCGGTATAGAAACAAGTCTAAAGAAAGAAAGAAATACATACGTATATGCTTAGACTTTATTTATACATATAAATACATATTCTATATATTTCTAAAATGCCTTCTGCTTTCAGAAGAGAAGTTAATTGTACATCTTCTGCTGCCAGGTCTGAGAAAACTGCTTTAGAGGGGAATGCAGAAGGCAGGGCTGGACCAAGGACTGTGCAAGCGGTGCCGCTACACAGGGCACAAGCACAGAAAGGACGTTGATACAATCACTGGGCTTCCAGGAAGCTCAAAAAGAGTATGTTACTGATGTGGCTGGGGCACAGGGTGGCACCAGACTAATTCATCACACAGGGCACATTTCTAACTTGGTATGGTCCTGGCAGAAGGAGCAATGTCCTTTTCCTTTGTCCCCACTGAAATTGGGGATAACAGTGGTTATAGTTCATAGAATCTGGGGAACTGCCCCTAAATTGGGGACATCTGGTAACCTTATCTTTAATCCCCCTATTCATAAGCTCCCAGTTCAGCTAATACACCCTCACTCATACCCTCACCCAGTTGCTGAGTCCCCATTGTACCTCTCAAACCTTTCTCACTCTGAGACCTTGCTCTCTTGCCCATCCCAGGTTCCTTACTCTCCTCCCACTCTCCTACCCATTGTCAAGTACGTATTTTCCCTCTATTCCCACTCTCCCCTCCCAGTACCTACTGATACTTTAATCCCTACTTCAAAACCCAAACTCAGTACTCTCTCCCCACCTCTACTTCCCCATCCAGATTCTGGTTCTCCTTAATGTTCACTCTTCTCCAAGTCCACACTTTTTCCCCAATAGATTTTACTGTTCTAATACCTCTTTCGTCATTATGTTTCCTAGATTAGTAGTTAATTGAACCTGAATGGTGGTTTCTCCCATGCAGATGCACTGTGCCCTTAAAAACAAGGTCAGTGGGGCCATGCAGGGTGAGTATACAGTAGAGTACAGGAAGGGGACTCACACTGCTAAGGAGGTGTAGGTCATTTACTTAAAAGAATGACACTTCTTCCTTTACTGATGTGTCTTATCTTTAGAATCAGCACTAAAATCACATGGTATGGAACAGAAATGTGAAAAAGCACCTTTGAGCATGCTGTGATGTGCACATTCACTCTGCCTGCTGGTACACTAACAGGAGATGGCCTCATGCTCTCTGAAAAAAAAACCCATCTGTTGTGGATGATTTGATGATAGTTCTAAATAACACTGGACTGAGAGATGAGAGGTTAAGAGGATTGGGAGAATAGGGCAATAGAGGGAAGATGATGGACACGGGATAGAAGCTGGAGGGAAAATGGACATGGGGGAAATAGGGAGGGAGAGGGGTGAGATGCTGGACATGGGAGGGGTAGATAGGGATATCATAGAGGGGAGATTCTGGACAAGGAGAGGGGGATAGAGAGGAAGAGAGATGGATATAAGGGACATGCTGGATATGGGGGATAGGGAGAAAGACAGGGGGATGATGCTGAATATGGAGGTGATAGGGTGGGAGTAGATGCTGGACATGGAAGTATGGGGGGAAGATGCTGGATACAGAGGGAATAAAAAGAGAGAGATGAGAGATGATGAGCATGGAGGGGGTTAAAGAGAAAGAGGAGACAGTTGCTGGACATGGGGGAGAGACAGATGCTGGACATGAGGGCAGAAGGATATGGAGATGTAGAACACAGGAGAGATGGGGTGAGAAAAACAGGGGAGGTGCTGGACAGGAGAGGAAGAGGATGGAGAAATTGGAGATCAGAGGACAGAAGGGGAGAGAGATAGGGGAGAGTTAATTAAAGATTGGCGAATAACAGGCTTGGGAAGGAGAAAAAGATGGGGAATGTGAGGACTGTGTTAAGGGTTGAAAGTGATAGGTAGATAAAGTAGAAAGAGAGAGATTGAAGATTAGATGGTAAGAAGGTGTGAAATCTGAGTTGACAGAGACTTGGAAAAATAAATAGTAGTAAGTTGAAAGGAGAAGATCAATGTTGGAGATGGAACAAAGAAAAGAAGACAGGAAAAGAAAGAACTAACAGACTGAAGACCCTAGAATGACAGTTAAGAAAAGACAGAGGAATGCAAAAGCCAAAGATTGGCATTAACGCAATTAGGGAATAAAATAGACAGACAATAATGGTATAATAAAATTTATTTTCAATTTCGTGATTGGCATATGCCAGTCTTTGGAATTTACATGTTCTGTCTTTATATAGGAGTATTTACATCTCTGTATTGCATGCAAAGTCTGGCTTCTTGGGGTATGAGTTTAATTTTTGTCTCCATATTCTGTAGAGGCATTGGAGTGTTGTGTTCCATGGGGGGCCAAGCTCCACCCCTGGGCCAGCCAGACTTCATGTGGCTATGATCACGGGCCTTTCCTGCCTGTGCCCGCAGAGATTCGATCTCCCACAGGCAGACCAGAGCGATCTGTGCCCCAATCATAGCGCTCTTCTGTCCCCAGGGGGATGGGATCCTCATAGATAGCCTGATGCTCTACTGGGCCATGATGGTCAGCCTTCCATAATTTCTTCCTACAGGAAATTGGATCCCCACAGGCCAAAGTAGAGGAAGCCTCGATCGCAGTATCAAAGTTTTGGTGGGGCCAGGGTCCATGTGCCCCCTCGCCTTTTTAATGCCTATGCTGCAATATTTACAGTGCTGCCTTTTTCTGGGTAGGCTCCTTGTGCCAGTTTTGTAAGTTAATGCTGTTATGGTATGATAGATTTTCCTTGTAGGTCCTGAGTGATTTTATAGGGTTTTGTAATACTTCACAATATGAACAGTACCAGTGAGGGTTTATATTGCTGTTACTGAGATGACACTAGATTCAGAAATTATTTTTTATATATTGAGTTCTATGGCAAAATGTTCTAGATCTGCTCTGTACCCACTGTTGGGAGAGGGGCTTCTTTTGGAGAATAACTGGTGCTCATGTTTTCTTTTTGAACATAAGCGCAGTTTATAAAACTGTGCTATGCTTCTCGCTTTTTCTTTTTCTTGTTTGATATACGAGCATCTTGCATCTCCTTTGCGTTTCTTTTGCAGAATATATATTTAATATTGTGCCAGTCCAGTGTGCAGTGTCAGGTATCAAATGATTCACAGGTTACATAATTAAACTGCTCCAATGTTTGCTGTAGTTAAACACATTGCAAATTTTAAGGAGATTTTAGGAGTCCTCTTGCACAACCTTTACATCGATCAAGAAGCAACTGTTCAGACAGAACTAGGAGAAATAGAATGGTTTAAAATCAGCAAAGGTGTATGACAAAGTTGCATACTTTCTCCTACCTCTTTAATATATATGCAGAACAAATCATCAGAGAAGCAGGACTGTATGAAGGCAATCAAGTGTGAAGATTGGTGGAAGACTCAGCAATCTTTGCAATGCTGATGATATCACATTGCTGGCTGAAAGTGAAGACTATATGAAACATTTGCTTCTCAAGATCAAGGAAAATAGTCTTAAAATGGGTCTGCACCTTGTTAAAAACAAAGATCCTGACAACTAGCAAAATCAATTAGTTCATCACTGATGGAGAAGAAATTGAAATAGTTGACAACTTTAACTTATTTGGATCAACAATTAATAAAGAGAGGACTAGCAGTCAAGAAATCTGACAACATATTGCTCTTGGTAGAATGGTTATGAAGGACCTAGACAAGATTCTCAAGAGCAGAGATGTCTCTCTCCATACAAAGATTTGACTTGTCCAGGCCCTGGTATTTTCAATAACGTCAGATGGATGCGAAAGTTGGACAGTGGAAAAGACAGACAGGAAGAAAATTGATGCCTTTGAATTTTGGTGCTGCTGATGAATACTGTGTATATCATGGACTGCCCAGAGAACAAACCAGTCAGTACTAGAGGAGATCAAACCTAAGCTTTCCTTAGAAGCTCTGATGACAAGACTTCAACTTTCATACTTTGGACACATCATGTGAAGAGAGAGATCATTGGAGAAATACATAATGCTTGGGAAGGTAGAAGGTCACTGTAAAAGAGGAAGGCTGGCAATGAGATGGATACCACTCTATTAACAATGAGCTGCTTGGCTGAAGACCGAACAAAGTTTAGATCAACTATCCAGAGGGTCATCAGGAAATGACACCAACTCAACGACATTTAACAACAACAACATAGCTTGGGAATATGTTGATTTCTTTTTTCTTGGGGCAACTGCCTGACTGGTGTTCTAAGCAAGGGGAATCTCTGATTCCTGGCTAGAGCTCTGAGGAGGACCCTCCATTTTGGTGCCAGGAGGGGGTGAGGGGAGTGCCAGCTCATCTCTTGCATCAGCAGCAGATTGCCTTGAGCCACCCCTGTCCAGGATATATAGGTCACTGTAGGAGTATTTATTTATTTTATTTAGACGGATTTGGTATACCACTTTATCATTAAAATCAAAGCGGTTTAGCACATCAAACAATCGATAATATTGTGTGTTCAGAAGCATGCCGTGGAGGTTTAAGAAGAGTGCTGAAAGGTGCAGTGTGCTAGATTTTATCGGTGAACTATATACATAGTGATTAATGTACATATTTACAAGAATGGATCCATGTAAGAGGTGAGCTATGGTCAATGATCTACTATTGCCTTGAAAGTACTTCAAAATGTAATCAGTTCAGGTGAGGTCCTTGAAATGTTCTGTAAATAGGGCAGTTTTAAGAAGCTTTCTGAAGTCCTTGAGATCTTTGGTTGATCTTAGGTGGTCTGGGAGGGAGTTCCATATAGCGGGCGCTGCTAGGGAGAGCGCCCTTCTTGATGTGGCCTGCTTTGTTTTTGCAAATTCCATTGGTGTGCTGATGGTGTCTGAGGTTCCTTTTCTTCTTGGTCTTTTGTTGTCTTCGGTTATTATGAGTGGTTGTAGGCTGTCAGCTGAGAGGTTGTGTAGTATTTCGAAAATGTTTACAAGTACTTTGAATTGGATTCGAGGGCCGATTGGGAGCCAGTGTAGATTGTACAATATGGGGGTAATGTGGTCGTGATTAGTACAATCTGTTATGAGTCGTGCGGCTGTGTTCTGTGCTAGCTGAAGTGGTCTTTTTTGGCATCCCCTGGTATATGTGATTGCAATAGTCTAGTGTGGGAATGATGAGGGCTTGACAGACTGTTCGAAAATGCTCCTGAGCGAGTATCGGTTTGAGCCTTCTGACGGTCCTCATTTTGATGTAGGCGCTCCTTGTGGTTTTTGCAATGTGGGATTGGAGGTTAAGGTCCTTGTCAAGTGTTACTCCCAGGTATTTTATTTCTTGTCTTACTGGTATAATGATGTCGTTCAGGTTGATGGTAGCACTTACAATGAACAGGGAGGAATAACTTGGATTAGACTGGTGGTAACTATATACAATAATTTACATCTATTTACATTCTGTAGTATGTACAGCATTGGTAAGGGTTTACATGTTCATGGATGGTGGTATGTTGGGGGGTGCCATGTTGGGGGATTGTGAATAGTGTAAAAGAAAGAGGTGGTGCTTAAGCGCTCTTCTGAATTGAGCTAGGTCTTTGATGGCTCTAATGGGAGCAGGGAGTGCATTCCAGCAGCTAGGGGCATAAAACTTATATGCTCTATTCCTGGTTGTTTTGGTACATTTTGTGATTTTGCTGGGAATCGATAGTGTGTTGGCAGTGCATGTTCTTCTTTCTCTGTTTGCTGGTATGGGGTGGATGAGGTCCAGTAGAGCTGAGGGGGCCATCTTGTTAATAATTTTGAAAGTGATGATGGCTACTTTATATGATAGTCGACAGTAAATTGGTAACCAATGTAGATTTTTGAGGACTGGGATGATGTGGTCTGCTCTGGATGCTCCGCTCAGGAATCTTGCGGCTGTATTCATGGTTAATTGTAATGGGCTAAGGGTGTTTTTGGGAAGGCCCTGTAGGATTACGTTAGCGTAATCAAAGTGGGGGATCACCAGTGCTTGGAAGACTGTTCTGAACTCTTCTGGGTGTAGTAAAGGTCGAAGAAGTCGTAGGGTTCGTATCTTATGGTATATTTGTTTGATTATGTTGTTGATGTGTGTTTTGAAATTGAGCTGTTGGTCAATGGTCACACCTAGATAGCGGATGTAGGGTCGGCTTGTGAGTTCTGCATCTCTTGTCCGTATGGTTGTTGGAGGTATGAAGGACTGGTTCCTTGTCACAAATAGAATTTCTGTTTTCTTAAAGTTGATTTTGAGACTTTGGGAGAGGAGCCAGTCTGTTATGACATTGAAGCAGTTTACCAATTGAGTGAAATCTGGGGTTTCGATTGTGAATAGAGTAAAGAGTAATACATCGTCTGCATATAGTAGGCAAGAGATGTTAAATGATTGAATTATCTCACATATCGGTTGCATGTAAATATTGAAAAGGAGTGCCAAGAGGGAGGAGCCCTGGGGTACTCCATAGTGTTGTTTGAATGGCATGGAGGTTGTAGATCCTGTTCTTATCTGCTGCCATCTGTTGGTTAAGTAAGATTTGCACCAGTGCCATGCTAAGTCGCTTATCCCTTTATCGTGCAGCCGAATCAGGAGTTGTTCATGGTTTACAGAGTCAAATGCTGCGGCGATGTCAAGGAAAATTAGTGCGTATCCTTGTTTGATGGAGTCGATCCCATTAATGAGTGTATTGATGAGTGTGGTGAGGAGTGTCTCGACACCGTGAGATTCTCTAAAACTGTGTTGGTTTGTGTCGAGGGGGGCATTCGTGTCGATATGATCCTGTAGCTGTTTTTGTACCACCTTCTCGATTATCTTTGCTAGTAATGGGATGCTAGATATAGGTCGGTATGATTCGACCTTCAGGGCATCAAGTTTAGAGTTCTTTAAGAGGGGCCTGATGGATGTCTGCTTAAGGCTTGTTGGGAACTGCCCAGATGGCACAGATGGGTTGTATGTATAGATTGAAAAGCAGGGCGGAGAGTGCTGAGCCTTGTGGGACTCCCTGTGTGTCTCTGAAAGGTTGAGAGGTCTTTGATCCACATTTGACTTGTAGCTGTCTGTTGCTGAGGTAAGATGTAAGCCATTTCATGGTGGTGCTGTGTAATCCTGCCTTCTGCAGTCTGGTTAGTAAGGTTGTGTGACAGACAGTGTCAAATGCTGAGGAGATGTTTAGGAATATCATGAGGACGCCCATTTTGGTGTTGTCGATCGTCAGTAACAGTCTGTCGAATAGTTGTATTAGTAGAGTTTCAACCCCATGGCTAGGTCGGAAGCCGTGTTGATTGGGATCCAGGGGATTGTGGATGTCAATGTGTTGTTGGAGCTGATATTGGTCTAATTTCTCGATGATCTTGGATAGGAATGGTAGGCTTGAGATGGGTCTGTAGGCGGCGGGGTCTGTTTTAGCTAATGTGGTTTTCTTGGGGATCGGATGTATTGTGGCTAGTTTCATGGTGTTTGGCATTATTCTTTTGGTGAGAGAGTTTTGTTTTATTTTCCGTATGACTTGCGTCAGGTCTTCTTTCGTTGCTTTAATCCAGGATACTGGGCAGGGGTCTGTAGGAGCGGTGCTGGTGTTGAGGTCAGTGATGATTTTGGAAAGTTGTTCTTTCGAGGGGATGCTGAATGTGCCCCAGCTCTGTGTTGATGTGGAAGACCTGAGTTTGACAATCTCATTGTTGTTCTTAGGTGTTGCAGTGAATTTGGTTTTGAGGTGGTCTGCGAATGTCTGTGGGTCTATCTGTTGATCATTTCTGTTGTAGGGCTCTTTAGTGAGGGTCTTTACAACTTCGTAGAGTTCACGGGGTTTGTTGGTGGACTTCAGGATGAGGTTCATGTGGAATTCTTTCTTCTGTTGGTTGATGAGGTTGTTATAGTCCTTTTGTTTTATCTGGTAATGTTTCTGTAGGGAGGGAGATTTGTTACATCTCCAGCATCGTTCAAGTCGTCTCAGTGCTCTTTTTGCTATGCGTATATCCTTGGAGTACCATGGTATGGAGCAGTGTTTTGTGGTGCGTGATTGTTGTGTTCTGCGGGCGGTTGGCTTGGCAGCAGAAGAAATGATGTCGTTCCATTTAGAGATTTGATCATCTATGTCTGTTGTCTCGGTGTTAAGGAGAGGTAGTGTATCCTGTGTGAACTGTTCCTTGTTGAATCTTTTGAACCTCCTGGTTGGGGGTGGGTTATTGGTGCGCTTCTTTGAGTTTGTTGTTTGTAGTTGAATCTTTATTAGGTGGTGGTCTGACCAGGGTACTGGTGTGATGCAGGGCCCTGAAATGAGGCTTCCTTCCTTTAGGTTGTTCAGGGCAAAAATGAGGGTCAGGGGAGTGTCCGAGCCTGTGAGTAGGGCTGTTGATCAATTGGGTGAATTGGAGGAAGTCCATTGCTGACAGGAAGGCTTCTGCTTCTTTTCTGTTCGTAGATCTGAGATTGAAGTCTCCGATTACTAGAAGTTGTTTGGGTAGGTTGTTGACTGAGCATATTGCCTCTAGGATTGATGATAGTTCATCTGTTGGAGCGTTTGGTGCTCTGTAGGTGAGGCATAGGGCTAGGTCCAAGCTTTCAATGAGGATTGTGTTGCAGTGGCTTGTATTAGTTGTGATTTTGTTTTTTAGCTTTAGGCTGGTTCTTGCAATGATGAGGACCCCTCCTTCTCTTCTTTGAGTGTGAGGGCAGTTGAATGCTGTGTGTGTGTCGGGGACTAGTTGGTTAAGTAGCACATTGTTGGTGGGGGAGAGCCATGTCTCTGTGATGAATAGGATGTCTGTTTGCTGGTCTTTTATGTGGCCGGTGATGGTGTTTATTTTGTTTCGTACCGACCTGGCATTGATAAGTTCTATGGAGATGCTTGTAGGTCTGATTGTGTTTATGTGTGTGCAGGTGGGGGTGTTGTGCTTGTTCTTTCCTTGCTTGCTAGGTTTTGTTTGGCCTGTATTATGATCAGGCTTGTGGGCCTGGTAGTGTGAATAAGTTATAATTGGTTGTGGGAGAAACCAAAGGGTGTTAGGGGTGTTGTTTGGTGTAGTTGTGAGTTGTGAGATAAGTTGGGTGGTCAGGAGTATCATAGGCAGGTAATATGAGGCGACCATGTTGAATTACCTTTTGCTGTTGTTGTCGTTGCTTCTGTTTGTAGCAGGGGTTGCTATTTCTGACCGTTGTCTGCTTTCTCGTCTATTGGGTTTCTTGTTGCTTTTGTTGTTTCAGATGTTCCTTGTGTAGTTCCTGGGTGTCCTTTAGTGGGGTCTGGCTTGTTTTGATTTCCTTCCTTCTGTGCTCGCTTCTGTGCTGCGTCTAAGGGCCACGCCAAAGGGTCCTCTGGCGAGGCCCTCAGGCACGGGCCCGCCAGGCACGGGCGCGCCAACAGTGCGCTCCTTCTTATCCTGCCTCCCACTGCCCCGATTGGGCAGGAGCCTCCGAGCGGAACGGTTTCCCGCTCAGGTGCTTCTCCCCGATTGGGAGAGCTTTCCTGCTGCTGCTGAGGTGGTCTGCGGCAGCGCCGACGGTGCGCTCCTTCTTATCCTGCCTCCCACTGCCCTATTGGGCAGGAGCCTCCGAGTGGGACGGTTTCCCACTCAGGTGCTTCTCCTCGATCGGGGAAGCTTTCCTGCTGCTGCTGAGGTGGTCTGCGGCAGCGCCAACGGTGCACTCCTTCTTATTCTGCCTCCCACTGCCCCGATTGGGCAGGAGCCTCTGAGCGGGACGGTTTCCCGCTCAGGTGCTTCTCCCCGATCGGGGGAGAAGAGAAAAGAAAACGGTGGAAAATAATCCATATGAAGAGCAAATAAAAGGAGAAAATAAAATAAACTTCCTTCAGCAAAAGTAGAAAATATTCTGGAAGCAGTATTGATGTTTCTGTTCCTTCTCTGTACAGAGTTGCAAGAACCATAGTCTCTTGCTTGAAGGGACAACTGCTGATAAACAATGTGTGAGTATATAAAAAATGTTACCACTAGTCACATTGCTTTGGGACAGTTTTTCAGCAGCTTTCCTCAAAAGACCAGTAGAATCTGCTGCTGTGGATTCTATATAGTTCCTTCTGGTTGTTCTCACTGCTTTTAGGTATATTATAATCCAATGACTTCCAACATTTTCAGTTACACAATATACTCAACACTAGGTTCATTTTGTCTTGGCACACGATCACTCTGCTTCCCACCAGCATTATCACATTAACACATTCCATTCCCTCCAGCCACCATCCGCACAAGGCATCATAACCTCCCCTTTCCCCTTGTCATCACCCTCTTCCTTCTCTTTCCAATTCCCCTACCATCACCACCTTTATTTCTTGTCACTTTCTGGGATCCCTACCTTCCCTTCTCTTCTCCATCTTTCCCTCTGCCCACCCCACCCACTGACATCAAATTCCCTTGTCCTCCACCCATCCAACCCTCTTCCCTTCACCACTTACCTTTCCCCTTACTGCCCGGCATTACTACCTTAACCTTCATTTTTCTCCCACAATGCCCCTGGCATCATCACTTTTCCTTTCACCCACTCCCTTAATTCCCCCAGCCTATTCCCTGTCATCACCTATTTCCCTTCCCTCACAGCCCCAGGCATCTTCACCTTCATCTCCCTCCTCCTGCCTCTTTAGCATCATCCTTCCCTTTAGTTGGCAAGAGGAATAGGGCAAGTGGCACATATTATTGCCTAGTATTACCGCCTCCTCTGCTGGTTTCCTTCTCAAATCATGAACAGTGGGAACACAAGCCTTGTGAAACCTGCCAGCCCCATGTGATTCCAACTTCAGAGAGAAGCCAGCATCAGAGGACTACGGCATGCTGCAAGCTGAGTCTTCCGGCCAGCTGGATCACAGGGGGCAGGAGAAGAGAAAATATCAAGACTTCGAGCCTCTCCATTTTCACTCTGCATGGCAAAGGTTTTGCAGTGTCCCTGATGTTCAGTGCAGCACACTAGTGTGTAAGGCAACATACCAAATAGAAAATTCTAATTCATGCATATCCATTGTGAGATTGCTGCCTTTCTCAGCACTTCAAATAAAAATAAGAATTAGATTGATATTTCTGTTGTTGCTTGCTCTAAGTGTTTAGATATGTCTTTCTTTACAGGTATGTGTATGAAATCCTTTGCTCAGATAAGCAGCCAATCCTGTCTTACTATCATTCTCCTTCTTCTGCTTCTCCTCACCATCTGCTATGCCAGCCTCCTGTTGCCTGCCTGCTTGACCTCCAGTATTCAGAAGACTAACTTCCTCTGGAAAACCAGATGAGTGCAGCTCTTCCTTTTAGTAGCTCTGTCAATGATAAGACCGTAAATTAAGATAGGACATACTGAGTCATAACTGTCAGGTTTCCAAAAAGGTACACAGACTCCACGTCGCTTATCCCGGTGGATTTCCCTGGCCCTCTTTAATAATGGTTTATGGAACTTGCCTAAACCATTTGTGTGGTGAAAGTGCCACAGAACTGCCTTACAGACCAATATTCAAAATCTTCAGGCTCCTAACTTAAGGCACCTAACTTTTCCAAAATAAAAACTATCCCCTGATGAGTTCCTAAAAAGTTGGAGGCAGGGGGAAGCGGAGGCTGAGCCTTGACATTCACACTTTTGCAGTTGTGGGGTGATTTTTTAACCCAAAGGTGTGAGGTGGAATTTTAGAAAAGGACATCCAAGTGCAATCTGAGCGAAACATGCTGAAAAACATTGGAGGTGTCTACGTTTCAGCTCAGTTTTAGATGCAGAGACATCTCCGATGTGGATGTCCACGGCCCTGTTCACAGAGATGTCCCGAGTACAGGACATCTAGCACATGCAAGGTTGCATTTGGAGATGTTCAGAAGTGTGACAAACTGGAAGTTTGAGTCCCAATTCCCTGGCAGAGTTTGTCAACATGTGAAACATATGGGAAAGGAGTTTACCTTCTTCTCCACACCCTTTGGCAGGCAAACAGAGTTCTTTTCCGCTGCCTATTCGTGCTTGAAGTGGGCATACATTTGGACATTTATAATAATATGTATTCACTCAACATATATCTTAAGAGTATGGATGTACTCAGAGCTAAACTCCCATACGTTTCAATTAACAGATTCCTTCGTGTCCCAATGAGGAAGGTCTCAGACTCTACGGCACTGGTTTTAGACTTCAAATGTGTCTAACATTGGTGCCTGCTCGCATCAATGTCCTTCCCCAATAAATATTTATTCAAATTTTATGTCATACTTGAAATATTTTATAATGTTATCTCTCAAAATGAATTAAACTTGTTTCAAATTATGCTTAACGTTGAACGTTCCGGTTCATGGTAATGCTCCATATGCACCATGTCCCCATTCAGATGTGGACGTTCCTATGCTGGGGATGTCCACAGAACCAGCTACTAAAATGGCTCCAGGAATGTCTCCATGCTTTGGACATCTCTATGTCCATTTTCAGACATCTAGCACAAGAGTAGGGATTCTAAAATAACCTCCTTAATCAGTAGTTCCCTCTCAAGCTCTCCCCCCATGCCCTGGCTGAAATGAGAAGTTAGCCCATAGTTGTGCACAACTTGAATGAGGTGGAGAGTTTCTGAAATACATGCCTACTGTTGTTCTGAAATGCAGAATGTGCATATATTTTGGGGCCTACCCTATCCATACCCACAACATACCTCCTTCAAAATTATGGCAGAGTCATGCACATGTAACTGGTGGTGATAGTGGTCTAAAATCACCACTTGTATGTGTAGGGTGATTTTTTATTTGTAAATCAGCTTTCTCCATATGTAAATAGTGACTAACCCTTCTAAAACCATTTTCTGAATGTCGGGTGCCTGATTTCAGCTAAATCTAAGTACCTAAGTTATTGGTGAAAATAGACACCTAATGCAGGATTCAAAATTTGGCACTCAGCTTTGATTTAAAAATCTACCTCTTGGTGAATTGTGCAAAATTTCAGGAGGCATACATACAGATTAATGCATACGTAAATATCTGTGAAAGTGAATCAGCTCCTAAATGTATAGTTAAAAACAGATTTGTTGATTCATTTGGGTCAATGTACTTTGAGTGCACTAGTAGCTGATTTTTCTTGCTGGCGTATTTCATTTCTGGGTATTTATTTATTTTTTAAATAAAACCTTTAATGGTTTATTGATTTTTAATAGCGATGTGGTTTAAAATCAAAAATTAAGTAACAAAGAAAAAGAAAAGGAACTACAAAAATCAACAAAGGAAAGAAGAAGAAAACGTAAAAACTACAGGATGCATATTGCAGACTGCAGGCTACAAATTGGTACCACTCCCCACTTAACCAGTCGTCATACTGCATTTATGGGCATGTTTATGTTTACTAAAGGTTAACACATTAACAAAAGTTAATGTGCATCGAATGCTTCCAGGGCCCTTCTCTGGGCCATGACAGCATTTAAGGTGCTTTAACCTTCCTTGAAGCATGTTAACCTGTAGTAAGCATGCCCCTTTATTTTTCTCTCACTGCATAGAAAGGGACAATTTTTTGAGCTATTCAACTTTAGACAAAAGTCCAGGGATAGGTTGGGCCAATTCTCAAAGCAAAATCTGCACATACTTCTGTTCTGAAACTTGCTGAGGGTACTTAGAAACATGACAGCAGCAAAAGACCATATCCAGTCTGCCCTTCCATACCAAATACTACAGTCTGGATTTTTTTTTTCCTTTTAGAGATCTTCTGTGTTTGTCCCATGCTTTCTTACTACCTCCACTAGGATACTATTCCACGCATTTACCACTCTTTCCATAAAGAAATATTTCTGCATATTATTTTTTTTGTGTATTACTCCTGAGCCTATCCCCTTTCACCTTCATCCTATGCCCCCTCATTGCAGAGCTCTCTCAATTGAAAGATGCTCTCCCCCTGTGCATTTGTGTCACAGAATTATTTAAACGCCGCTATCATTAGCTTTGCTTCCATTTCCGTATCCAAGTCAAACTCCTCTTTCTGAGCTTTAAATGCATTCACTCTTCTGCTCCTCACTACCTTTCCTCTCTCCTCTCTTCCTCCACCCCTCCTCGTGAACTCCGGTCTTCTACTGGCGTGCTCCTCTCTTTGCCCTTTTCTACCTCTGCTAACTCCAGACTTCAGTCCTTTCACCTTGCTGCTCCCTATGCCTGAAACAAACTTCTCAAGTCCGTGCATCAGGCTTCATCTCTGCTTCTTTTCAAATCTATACTAAAGGCTCATCTCTATAAAGCTGCTTTTGAATCCTGATCCCTTGGGTCTCCTTACCCTTCCCTATTATATCCTTATTCGTATCTTTAGTTTTGTCTGTCTTGTTTAGATTGTAAACTCTGAGGAGCAGAGACTTTCTCTATCTATGTTTGTACAGCACTGTGTACGCCTTGTAACGCTTTATAAATGTTTAATAATAATAGTAGCAATATCGCCCTTTTCCCGCCTTTGCTTCTGCTTTTCTGCGGGTATTTTTAAAATGTAAAATAATTTACATAGATCGGAAAAGGCAGTCTATACAAGCAATTTCTGTCCGCCAATCTAAACACAAGTCCAGAAACATCTTTCAATCTGGGTATAAATATGTGCTTTGAAAAAGAATATACAGATTTTTTATTTGCACGGAAGTCTTTGAAAATTGTTCTGAGAAAGTACTGTCTGCTATTGAAACATGCAGGTCTATATTTTTCATAAGTTATCTGTCAGCAAAGATTCTCTGTGTCCATCTAGTTTTTATCAGTGATTTTTTTTCTGCATAGGATCACAACTGTTTAGCATTCTCTTGTAAGCATATCATCACAATTTCTTCACATATATCACTCATAGAATAAGAGTGCTACATCTCTACAGAAACCTTTTGTGCTAGAAAGCTGATTCCTTCTTCCCAGAGATAGCTTTAGTGCTGTTGGGCAATAGATGACAGAATCTGCACAGGAGTCTATTGTCATCTCGTAGACTATGGGGTATGTTTACTAAACTGTGGTAACGGTACATAACGCACATTATGTAACGTTAACGATTGTTAGTGCATCATAACACATGTTATGAAGCGCTAACGAGCGTTAATGTTACATAACGCGCGTTATGATGCGTTAACGATCGTAAAGCTCCGTGGCGCGGTAAAACACCGCAGAAGGTGGAGAGAGGGCGGAGAGAAGGGGTCGATGGGTGGAGTGTGGGCGGGGAGAGGCTCCCTGCACACTAATGCGCTGGTCTGAAGAGCTGAATCCTAACGCGATTGAAAACCTGCCGTTAAATGCACAGTTCAGGGGAGAGAAACCATTTAAGTGTCAGCAATGTACAGCATAGGCAGGGAAACCTAAATTAAGTGATAAGTGTGATACATGTGCACAGAACAAAAGGGCACATAAACATTGAAAATGACCTCAACAAACTGGAAAAAAACCATAACCAAGCTGACCAATAATGATATTAATGGGTACCATCAACCCCCCCCCCCGGGAAAGCTCTAAAAAAACGATATTAATCGTGGAAGGGTCTATGCTCCGTCCCCATACAAAGTGAATGAGCCCACAGTGAAATTGCGCTGTGCAGGGTTTTCCTCTCCATTGGACAGATGTCCTATGGCGTGCACATGTGCGGCAACAGCAGGGCGGGCATGTCGGAATGGCAACTGGACAGATGCCGGAAAAGGGGATACAGAGGGCCGCAGGCGGCACATGCTGTGGTGCAGCTGGGCCACAGTTCGGACTAGGTTGATGCCTAGGTGGCCCATACGAATGCCGAAACAGCAGAGCAGCCAGACAGCAACTGCTGAAGGCCCAACATGGGCACGACTGTGTGTCCCACAGTGTCACAGGGGATAGTACCCAGCAGCTACCCCCAAGGGCAAGGAACATTGGGAGGCGGTGCTGGGGGGAAGCGTGAACACCTATGAAGGCACCTCTACCCCAGAACTCGCACCATAGGCAGCTGCCTACCCGCACACTGGATGGCCTGAGACTGCGCTCCACCAGCACCACCTGCAGAAGGGAATGTCAGCATGGTGGCAGAGGGTTACTGGTGGTGGAGGGGGCAGTGGCAGCTGCCCAGAGCAGACCATGGCCTAGCCCTGTGTAGGTGGGTGCCATGCACTGCAACAGACAGGCCCTGTCTGACCAACAGTCATGGTATCACCAGGGAATGCACCATCTCTGTGAGAACATGGTGATGCAGTGCACAAAACCAGTGTATTCAGAAGCAGAAGGTCACAGGTTCAAGTCCCAGCTGTGGTTTCCGCCAACCCAGTCCTCACATTTTACCCACTACTATAACGTGCTAATACAGACAGAACCTTTATTACAGATGACGTAAACATGCCCAAAACACCTACATTTTACCCTACAGAGCACAGACACCATACCCATGCACATTACCTAGAGCAGAGTCTCCCAAATACAGTCCTGGAAGGCCAAACACCATTCAGGTTCCATGCTGCCTCTAATAAATGTGTCTGTGCTGTCTTGCTATGCACCGCCCCCATGGTATGCAGTTGTATTCATGCATATTCATGAGGGACAGCATGAAAACCCGAACAGTGTTTTGCACACCAGGACTGGAGTTGGGAACCTCTGCCGTAAAGCAGCAGCCAACAGGGGCAGACACACCCGCACCCACAGGCTCCATTATCCAATGCCTCCTGGAGAGGCAGGACACTGGGCCCTACGTGCATCTCCCAATACTAGCACTTGCATATCTTAACAATGCCACCCTAAACCTGGGAATACAGTACACAGCTATCACAAGTTTGCTATGATTACTGGCAGATAGCAATTCCTAAGTTAAGCACAATTTGCTGATTGAGCTGCAGCATAGCAACCTATCTGATGTCTGTGGAGTGTGCTACAGGTCTTGTGTCTGACAGTGTTTACCACCCTGGGGAGTGACCCCAACAGTATTGCTTACCATAGCCATGCCTGCACTCTGCCCAGGACTGGTGTGGTGGCCAGGGCTGCCTAACACTTCTATAGCTGCACAATGCTGGCATAGGTATGGGGAGTGTGCGTCTGTCTATCCAGTGTGTGGTGGCTGCAAACACCCTCCACAGCCCACACTGCTAGCACTGTTGCCAGTAGTGGCCTGCCAATGTGCATAATGAGGAGCAAGGTACCGTGGGAACAGCCAGGATAGGATGGCCTGGCCTGGGTCCATCTGTACATAGCATAGGGCAAAGGCTCGGACATTGTAGTAGCCGGCCACCACCTGCACGGACAGAGTGGCCACAGCATGTCCTGCTGGGAAGTCACTCTCACCCTGACTGAGCAGTGACCACGGCATGGCTAGGTTCCCCCATAGTGCTGTATAGTATTTCTCTCATGTGATATTTATGGGTTATCTTTTGGGGCCCGATCACTGACTTATCTGCTTGGTGTGTATGCTGGCCTCCCAGTTTTGGGTACACGCATCTCCTCCAGGACCATGCATTATGAACTAGCTAGCAGACTGTTTGCAGCTAGTATGTGTGTTGCTGGAACACCTTGCAGGGTGCAGCGGCTAGAAGCTTGCTGCTGGAGAATGTCAGATAGGGGGGTGTGGCAGCTGTGCATTTCCAGGCCTTCTGTCTGCTATTGCTTTATAGATGTGTACAGCTCTGCATTGCTTGCCCTGTAGGGTGTTTGATCCCTAGCAGGACTGGGGTGATGGTCCCCTCTACTGCCACCATTGCAGGGGTGTAGAAAGTGGATCTGTTGGCGGGAGATCCTGTCCCCCACCCTCAGCCCCAGAGGGTGCGTTGGGTAGTGGTATGTAATCTCCCTGTGGGTCCCAACACCCCCCTTCACTTACATCATGTGACCATGGCACCCAATCAGGGTATGCACTTTTCTGGGTGCATCATGGTCCATAAGGGCTAGATGTGACATACAGATGAACACAGGCATATCCTAGGGGTGTTTGCAAGGACTACCTATCACACATTGGCACTGATGGGGACCTGCAGCATAGCCTATCTCAGCAAAGCCAGGTGCTGTGAGAATGGTGCTGGGCACCGTACCTCTCCCTCAGGGTGAGCACAGGACCCGCACACTGTGACGGTCTGTAGCTACTCTGTGCCACTAACATACACCGTTGGCACCCCCTACCAGGCTGAGGTGCTGTGGGGTGCATACCCCATCTTGTGATCATCTGTAGACTGCTGATTTACATGTGCTGTGCATCCTGGGTACGGATGGGTTGACCCTATCCTGGTAACCACAGCAGAATGTGGGTGTGGTGCCGTGCAGTCCTCCTGTAGCAAGCCAGGTGTTTGTTAGCAGCTCTAGCCCACTGGTTACTTCACTGCCTGTGGAGCCAGAGGTCATGGGTTCAAAACCCACAGTGGGGTTCATTGATAGGGCTGTCTTAGGCATTGTCTATTTTTATTGTATATTAGTGCTGCCAGCA
Organism: Ichthyophis bannanicus; assembly: GCA_033557465.1. Taxonomy (NCBI): domain Eukaryota; kingdom Metazoa; phylum Chordata; class Amphibia; order Gymnophiona; family Ichthyophiidae; genus Ichthyophis; species Ichthyophis bannanicus. Next base: position 245,086,607 of record CM066036.1, on the reverse strand, counting down.
GAACCACCCTCAGAGTACTGTCACCTTAGGGTGCCTCATAAGGCGCCCTATAAAGCACCTTATAAGGTGCCTTATATGGTGTCCTATAGGGGACATTATAGGGTGCCTTGGCAGACAGCGCACTTTATAATGTGCCCTATGGAGTGCCTTCTAGGGTGCCTTATGTGGCACCTTAGGTTACGCCACTGTGAGGGTATGTTTGCTGGCAGCACTATTAAAGTACAACTAAACTTCCTCACAGCCCAATACTTAACCCTTTCCAGGCCAAGCCCAAAACGTTCGGGATCCTGCCTAAATATTCCTATCAAATGGTATATAATACATGACCATGGCAGAGGGAACGTCACTATTGGAACATATTGAATAGGACAGGTACAATTTTCCTGAAATATGCAAACATTAACCCGGCTGCAGAATGTGGATTAAAATATTATAGTAGGCCTTCAAAGGGTTATACATGACACCTCAGCCAGCCTTATTCATTAGGCACACTGGGGAATCAAACCCATGACCCTTGTACCATCAGTCTGTGTAGTAACCATTGCGCTACAGCTCTGTTTCTCTATTTGGGTGTCTGCGCGCCTTCTTAAGCTTAACGCACAGTAACGCGCCTTGTAACGATTGTTGCTGCGCGGCACCTTATAACGCGCGTTATCGGTAACGATGTACCGCCCATGTCCTTATTTGGGGTTTCTGCCTCTAACGCGGATCCTAACGCGAATCACACTAACGCAGTTTAGTAAACATACCCCTATGAATGCCACTTTAGTAGCAATCCCATTCTTAAATGAATCATATAGAAAACTCCTGAGTCAAAAGCAGGTCCTGGGATAAGTATTAAGCACTGTATGAAATCCTTTACACTTCAATTTTTTTGTGAAAATATAATAGTACAGAGGAAAAAAAAACACGGAGCAGATTTCCAGACGTTAAAGCTGCAGGTCACAGTGACCAATGCACACAGAACATGTTCTATTTTTAACAACTAGCCCAAAGGCATAAAAACACAAAACCTAGAATAGGATGGCAGATAAAGCCTGTAAGACTCATCTTGTCTGCCCATTTTCTCTTTTTACTCTAATGCCATATAGTCTTCATTTCCTTGCAGCTAAAGATATTCTGGGCTTATGTGATGCACATTTTGCCTCATTCATCTCCCCCATAAAGCTGTGCTAAGCATCCACTACTCCCAGCATCCATGATTGCTATTATTGCCCATTTTTAGCTCTTTCTCCTCTGTGTATGTGCCCTCGCCCCCTCCACTATTAGACTCCTCTGTCACCAAAGTCTTCCTTATTTCAATTCATTCTTTTGTGATTGCCTTCTCCCAGGGCCGGTACAAAGATATGAGGTGCCCTAGGTGAACCTTATCTCTTGTACCCCCAACTCCTACCCTTGCCCCTGTTGCCACCACTGTCACCCTTCTTTGGGTCCTACAGTGGTGCCAATAGCTTCAAATAGCCCATAGAGCTTACCTAAACCTCTAACACTGCAAGGCTGTAGGTGCTTCTACTCCCCCCAATTCTGATTTCCTGTTTGGATGGGGGCAGAAGCTAACGAGCTGCTTCTGCCCCCATGCAAAAGGAAGGCTTTATTTGGGGGGTCAGACTTGTAGCAGAAAGTTTGCACTTGGTTAGTGCGCTGTCTATTGTCAGAGAATGAAAAGTAAAAGTACAGACCCGAGTCTGCCAAAGAGACTGAGTCTGTGTCCAGTGAGGGTCACAAGCAGCAGAACTTTGGGGCTTTTGCATGTCATAGAGGCAGCATGACATAGTGATAGTGCTTTCTTGTGCTTGTGTTGCACTATTTATTTGTTTATTGTACCACAGTAGTTCACTGTGATCTGTGAGAAAAGTGACTGGTCTTAATGGTCTGCTGTCTCTATGAGACCATGAAGGGTGCTCCTGCCCACTAGTGAGATTGCTTTTCATAAATGAGCTCTATCGTGTCACCAGCATCTAAAGGCAGACCTGACAGCGGGAGAAGCATTCGAGGGATGACTAATCTTCCTTAAGAGACACCAGGGCCACGAACAAGCAGCCGGGATGATGATGAAAGAACTAAGGTAATGGGATCTGGGATCCAATATCACGCCTGTCGAAATAAAGAGATTTCTTTTCTGAGGAGGAACACTGATACGGAAACTTTGGATGGTGATTACTCATTTGGATTTAGCTTAATTATTTATTTAACAGTATTTCTATACCGCCTTATCCTACAATCAAGGCGGTGTAGCTTTGCCTTTTCAGTAGAAGTGCAAGGTGAGTTACATTCAGGTATTTCCCTATACCTAGAGAGCTTGCAAGCTAATTTTGTACCTCAGATAATGCAGGTTTAAGTGACTTACCCAGAGTGGGATTTGGACTCTGGCTTTTTTGCTAGCAGCCCCACTCTCTAACCGCTTGCCTGCTAGTGTTACCTGTGCCCATCTCCGCTGTTCATATGGTAGGGAGGGGGCAGGAGAAGGTACAATCCATGGAGGATGGCAGCAGGAGTGGGTGTGTGGCGGATCTCAGTAAATGACAGCATGGCGCTCCTTGTTTGGATCACAGCAGCGTCTATGGAAAATCTTTGGCTGGCCTGAGTAAATCATGTGCTAGATTTGAATTAGAGAAATGAAATATACGGCATAGTATAGCACAAGAAACAGAATCCAAAAGACATAATAATTCTCCTTCCCTGCCCCTCTTCTAGTACCCTGGAGACTTTATACAACTGTTGCTGCTACTTTGCCCCTCAAATAGCACCTTGGACCATTGTATCTTGGCCCTGCCTGCTCACCCCCAAACCCAAGATATTCACATCTGCAGCAACAGAAGTGAATATCCAGGTCTGGCCATGCTGCCCGGAAGCTACCAAGGCTAACTGCAGCATCAATATTGGATGCTGCACGGTTAGCCTTGGCACCTGTAAGATAAGTGAGGGTTTTCTTGCTATCTTATAGGCGTATAGTGCTAACCATACAGCTTCCAATATCGGTGCTGCATGGTTGGCACCATTCCCTGCCTCAGCTGCACCCTGGAATGCCCTGGCATGCCCAATGCTAGCTGGCTAGCATTGGGCATGTAGGGGACTTAGTCGGGGATATTCGATGGCACTACCCGTGTATGAGCAGTCAAATATCTGGTTAGCAGGCATTTACATGGTTAACTGGCTGTTAACCATGTAAATGCCTTTTGAATATCGGGTCCTTCATGCCAATGCTTGTTCTGCTTTTCTCTTTTTTTGGAGTCGTGGACTGTTTTTGTCAGTCTTGCTACAGCAGCATCTACTGCTGTCCAGCTTGAACCTGGTGCCCTGCTGCTCTTTTGGCTCCATGCCTTGCTGTATTGATGCCACTCTTCTACCTTGCTCTGCATGCAATGTCCTGTTCTTAACAGGCCATGCTCAAAAGTGATTGTGAAATCCCTAACTACAAGGAGGAAGCGTAGTTATATTGGTGACTGCTCCTCCCATTGGCTTTCATGAAAAAGAATGAAATGAATAAACTTGTGATCCTAAAAATAACGAAACAAACAAAAGAAGAAAATGATCTGATAATGACCTGAACTGATCTTTTTTGTGTGCACATCCCTAATAAACAGTTTGACAGCAATCAGCATCAGAAAACCTGAAATGTGATTCATACAGTGATAGCGAGTATCAGGAGGACATACGCCTACAATGATGTCCCGGTGAACTAATGGATAGAATAAACAGCCTGGGCAAGATGGGATGTATAACCACATGACAGCACTTACCTCCCACATAACATCACTTACCTCCCACTTCTCCCACAATACTATCTAGAAGGAGAACTGTGTCTCAAGTGTCATTGCACTCTGCCTTTCTGCATTGGCTTCACGATTATCATAAGACGCTTGGGGTTCTGTGCATGGTTTGAAGGAGGCATGTGAGTTTTATGTATGTGCAGCACATTAGCTTCTCTGAATGGAAAAATGATTGTATTAGTAGTCACAAGTGCTAATACAGTATCTCATTAGTCTGTACTGTATGTCTACTAACATCTAGACAGATCTGGGGATCCATAGTTCTATGAATATGTGTTCTGTATTCAAGAAGAGGAGAGATGCAATTGTGTAAAAGAGGTTGCATATTTGTAGAAAAGTGCATATAAATCATGCACGAATGTGTGAATGAGAAAGAGGGAGTAAATCTGAAAATGAAAGTTACACTAGGATCGGGACAAGATAATGGAGATATATTCATGCTCTATAGCCTAATATAGACAAAAACAAAGTTACACTGATCTTTAAAAGTCAAGTGCCACAAGCTGTTGCAGGAAAAGTGTTGCTGTCCCTTTAAAAGTGTCCTTGTATAGAAAAGTTTAGCAAAGGTTTAAAATACAAAGGTATCATGTTGGGGGGGGGGAGGGGGGGCATTAGCTAATGTAAAGGATAACGCTTGCAGTTCCTGTAATACTTCTATATTGCTTCCAGTCATAAGTATAATCTGGCAAGCTGTCCCTTGACCATCAAGCTCTCAGAATACTTATCCACTCCTTTGTCATAAATAACTTGATTACTGTAATTCTCTACTGTCAGGAATCCCCCAGCTTCAGCTAGACATCTGCAAACAATACAAAACACTGCCATCAAACTTCTATATAACACCAAAGGTTTTGACCATATCACACCCTTTTTACTAGAACAACATCGGTTCCCTGTCTCTTTTCGTATTCAGTTTAAGGTACTTCTGTTAACACATTGTGCTTTAAATACCCGCTTATCCAGACTCTCATCTTATCCCTTATTGCCTGTCACATGCTCTTCACTCCTCAACCGTAAACCTTTTGATCATCCCAACGAAAAACATTTTGCATCTAGTCACTTACAGATCAGTTATTTTCAAATTCCAAGCACCACATTTATGAACACCCTCCCCTCCACACTCCGCCTTGAATCCTTTTACTCAACGTTTAAAGCAGGCTTGAAAACCTACTTTTTCTCTAAAGCCTTTGATACCTAGTTCTCTATACCACCCCCACGTTCATCCCTTTTGTGTAAGTAATTCTCATTTATCTTTGGAATTTATTGTTGTGCTTCTCCCCTCCCTCTCTCCTTGCTGTTTTCATGTACTGTGTTATTCTTTGGTTGTTGCACTGTGTCTCAGTATGTAAATCTCTGTTTTTTCTCATTTTTGTAAATCGCTACAATGTACGTGCCATTAGTGGTATATAAATCGCTCAAATCAATCAATAAATAAAAATACTTTCATAGGAAGTAACAGAAGCTGTGCAGGTACAACAGCTCTCTGGCCTCGTTTTAAGCTAGCCTTGAGCAGGTGTCTGACTACTACAACAGTTGAAGAAAGAACTCCTAAATTTGGAGAATTTGTAAGCATGTTTGTGGATGGAGTGGATGGTGTTAATATAGCATCTATCAGGGATGCCCTTCTGCCAATTCAGAACAGTTGCTATCTAGGTTTGTACCATTGTTTCATCATCATCGTAAAGCAAAAAGATTTTGGGTGAATCAAGCCCAACAAAAGAATATTTTAGAACACAGACATTCAGAATTCCTACAATTGTTCCTAAGAACAATGAAATCTACCATGGTGTGATAGAGGTTACAGACTAGATGTTGCCCTGTAGTTAACAGTTTATAGCATATAGGATTAGATTTATTACAGAGATAAAAGGAAAAGCCTCTGGTTAATAGGCCAAGCTGCATGCTAGGGTAACATCAAAATTGTGCACTGTCTTTGGAAAAACAATTGTGACAGTCATTTTCTGTGAAAGGAACATCATCAAGAGCTGTGAGCTGTAAGTGTGGAATATAGTGGCCAAATGAAAGCAGGTAGCTCCATTTTACAATGAAATGTCTTTTCAGCCATAGTTAAATTTAACTATATAATAGTTTCCTTGCCAGTTCCTGGTATAGCCCAATATAAAGGCTTATAACAAAAAAAGAACACATGCATGTGGAGAGAGGGCAGGGAGTACCACATTCTGACCCCCATAGTTTCAATGAATTTTTAAAAAGGAGGCAATTCATCTTTGTATGTTTAGGGGGCTGTGGATTAAAACACATCACCAGTCACTAAAGGACTCATAGGACAGCAGGATTCTTAGAAAACCAGACTAAATTTACGTAGGCCCTCAAAGGAAGTATGATAACTTGAGACATTCCCATTCAAACAGTTAAGAATCTGGATGTGAGGAAACCTGGCATAGTGGTAAAGATGAAAAATACCAGAACAGCATTGACATTAGAGGTGTTGGTTCCAAGTGATTATTTTGGGAACTGTTTTGAGAGGAAGAAGATCCTAATATACCAAGAAATACCATCAGACATCAAGAAAAAGTGGCAGAAAGATGCAGAAATATTTCCCTCAGTATCGAGAGCCACGGACATGATTAAGAGAGATTTCCAATTGCAGCTTGACATGTTGCCTATATATGTTACATCTTATAAACTCCTTAAGGAAGCTCACTTTGGCACAATGCAAGTATTTGCAGTAAATTTGAAAGACAGAGACAATACTTCACATCCCTGGTTTAGGAGCGAGATTCATGACCATCATGGTATGCACAGAACTAACACATTTGTAGAAATTGCTCCAAGCGAAGTAAAAAGAAATGCAAGTGTGACTCCTAGAATCCCAGTCATCAAATAAATCAACAGAAAAGGCAAAATACTAGGATTTTCTGAATGTAGTTGAAAACCTGATGATCAATGAAGTTATAAAAGGCAGACAAAACCACAAAGAAAAATTTATTGGCACTCACAGGGGAGCCCATCCAAAAGTTTAAATGTTTTGAGTGTTCCAGGCCTTTCAGGAGCTAAAGTGCTACACAATATACATTTGAAGGCACATTTTAAATACTAAGTGCAGATGAGAAATGAGACATTAAAGTCAGGATGTATACACTTCTGACAGTACTTTAGAAAAGGCTGTGCTAAACCTAGAAACTTTTCTAAAATACGTATCAGGATGTGCAGGAGTGTGCATGTATTTGCCTACATGTACATAAGATATGCCATACTGGGTCAGACTAAGGTCCATCAAGCCCAGTATCCTGTTTCCAACAGTGGCCAATCTAGGTCGTACGTACCTAGCAGTTTCCCCAAAAGACATCAATTTAGAAGTATACATGTGGGTAAAACATTGATGGAGGCAACTCAACAAATGACATGTGTACTGTAAGTGCTGCACGTAGATATATAAGAATGATTTTACAACTTGCAGATGTAACGTACATGTCCAAGCTGTTATTTTGTAAACCTGAATGGTTAAATGCTGCCCATTAACTACAGCGGTCACTGTCTAATTAATTTCAATTTGGGAGGGGAAATAAATAAGGGGGGATTAAGGAGGATAACCCCTTTAATATTTCTTGTAAAGTGCTGACTGAATGAGTATTATTTAAAAACCTATAGAGGCAAATTCCATAAAATCCAAGTCTGGCCTGCAAACACGTTTAAATCGGAAAAAGGCACAATTCCATGCCAATTCCACATCAATGGGTATAAACACACTTGCATTTATGTAATTGGCATGTCCAACATGCTCTTCAGTCGGCCCATGCACGTATTCAGTGCGATGCACATGAACGGGTGCTGCATGGGCCATAGAGTTAAATGGAGAAAGCCATTCCAGCTAACATTACAGGACATGGGTAAATAGTGCAATTGTTTTGCATGTCCCTGCACTCAACGTATTCTGGAAAGTTGCACATTTCTGATCCTGCCCGTCTCCGCGATATACCTGTGGATGTCTCTGACAGCCATGCCTCCTCGGTTAAAACGTGTATCTCCTAAGCTGCTCTTCTCACTGACAGTGTTATGCTGATGCACGCTAGACTATATGTACTAGTCTGTTTCATGCCCAGAGCACCGCAAAGCAATCTCAGTGCACTGTAAGATATGATAAGATCAAGTAGATATTAACATGTTTGTCATGACATACCTTGTAGCAAAATGTACATGGCAGTATAACAGCTCCTCAATTATTCTTCCATACACTTTTTAAAATGCTAAGTATGGACCTTTACCAACCTCACAAATACCTAAACTAACTTTGCAATTCCTCAAAGGATGCATTGTATTACTGAGCGACATAACTATGCTCTTCTAATGCCTATGGCTGACATCTGTTTCCCACATAGCTGGTACTGGCATTTCTCGCAGCAATTCCCCTACATGTGGCTACACCTGTCCCATACAATGTCCATTCTCTGTCCTGGCTTATATTGGTCTGTATACATTTGCTAGCTGTGGAGCAACCTTGCCTACCTTTCCACAGTCTGCTTTGTGGCACTGTTCTCCTGGTCATGCCTGTGTGGGCTTGGTAGGGGTGAGCCCTGTGCCATCATACCAAGTAGTCAGCCTGCAGATGTATCACCAATCTCACAGCTTGCATAGATCCTGGACTGGGTAAGGATGTAGACCACATGGCAGAATCTGGGCGATATTGGCACAACAGCTGTCAAGTCTCCCAGTGCCTGGCACAGCTGCTGTGTGGCTGCCCTATCACAGTGTCACCTGGTATCACTATGGTCATCCGTAAGGTCCAGGTACTGGCCAGGCATTCAACAGATCCATCCATTCCCAACACCCCCCTACCACCCCATCCCACATCCCCCCCCACACTATCTCTCTCTCTCTCGCTCTCTCTCTCTCACTTGCAGAGACAAATTGTAGAACACAACAGAAAATGTTCTAAGTACTGGCCGTATTCTACATCTCTGGCAGGAATAATGAGCACATTTGCAGGAAAGATGGAAAATGAACACAAGTCTTTCCTGAATATGTTATACATGTCTCTGCGGCAAACTACACCCTTGTTCTGCCCCTCCTGGGCATGTTCTGTCACCCCATGTAAGCAAGATAAACATGCATGGGCACCATGTACTGGAATATGTCCACAGATATTTTTGGAACATAAACATCCCTGGTGCATGTACAAACCCTTACGCCCATAGTATACATGCCTGGGAGCAGCTGAAAATCCTAACGTGGACAATTTTGTTCATACATGTGAAGTCCCTGTGTTAATGCATATGCATATGGGGCTATATATGCAGAATGCTGACCCGCTCAGGCCATGCCCTAACCATACCCTTTACATGCTCTCAGTTTCTACGTATTATGTATATCTGTGGTAACTTTAGCCCTTTATAGAATCACTATTTAGACATGGACACCAGCTCTAGTTGTAAATGCCAGATTTTTCCTGTGGAAATTGCAAACAAGGCTTCTAAAATAACCTTTGTTCATCAGCAGAAATTCCAGGGACATTCAGCGGTTATATAGTCTCCTGCTCATGAAAACTGCTGGGTAAATCCTTTTCATAGTGACTACTAACAGAGAGAAATATGGCACTGCATTTGAAGGGTAGCAGTTCTGTGATCAGTGGCAAAAACTGGTGGTGTTGGTGTTTATGGTTGTCACTGACCACTGGATTTCTGTTGCACCAACAAGATCTATTGACGGCAACACTACAAACCTATCACTCTTCTAGTATTAATAAGGTTTTTGTGATATGCAAGTTAATTGTACCATGAGGTTGAAAAGTAAGGGCCAGATATTCAGTTCTGGTGGCTAGGCATGAGTACAGCACTTAGCCGGTGGCACTGAACACTAAACCCAGCTATTCAATGCAGGGATCATATGCAGTCCTGGCATTGAATATCCGCAGCCACAGAAGCTAACAGGACAGTGGCGATATTGAGCTACTGCCCGGTTAGCTCCTATGGGTAAAGCTAGGCCAGCTTTTATGCAGCTAGCTTTACCGGTGTGTTGCTAACCAGGTAGCGGTGCAATATTGCCACTACCCGGTTAGCGACTGCCACCGCCCACGACACGCCCTGATGCTAAGTGGTTAGCATTGGGGCATGTAGCAGCATAAGCAGGGAATATCCTGTTCAGCGACATTTACATGATTTACAAGGCCTTTGAATATCAAGCTCTAAATTATTATTCCATACTTAATCATCAATTTAACTATGAATAAAGCAGAACCATTAAAAAGTATTCTTGCAAATGTATAGAGCTAATTATTAACATCCTCATAGTGCATTAGAAAACTTTTTCAAATCAGTTTAAAATATCTTTCATGATAGCTGAAGATACATAGCTCACTGATTGTTATAACAGGTTTACAAACTCGAGGAATAAGACAACTAAATGAATATTACAGCTTCCCCATCATCTGAATTACATGAATGAGTACGTTTCCCATCTCCAGATTTGCCATGTGCCTAGTAGTGTACACAACAGTGGTGCTTCCTGTTCTAGAATAAAGATGTTCATCAGACCATACTATTCCACCTTCAGTAAGTCTGTCAATTGCGAGAAACATGATTCAAATTTTAAATCACGGATCTTTGAAAATGTAAATATTCATGTTGTGAAACTATTTCAAAAGGGTACAGATCCTTAGCTGGAACTGACTGGGAATAAAGGCATACCCAAACGTACATCTCAAGCGAGCTTGAACATCGATAGACTTCATTATAGATAGATGGTTGTATCAGTATAGTCAAGATGCTAAAATGGGACTTATTCTATAAAAGAAGAGGATTTGAAGAGAAACAAAACCTATTGCTGATAATTACATCCTCTGCTTAGAAGGTTGAACTATTTTTTCTGTTCCCTCATTAACTCTTCTATGGGATACAGTAGGTTTACTAAATGTGGTACTATATATTAATACACACTTCCTATTTTATGTATTGTCCCTGGGTTGTGTTGCTCCCTTAGTATTGTTCATCGTTTGATTGAATGAAAAGTCAATCAATATTCTCATAAATAAATAAACATCACACAATAATGGTGTTAGCATATAACGTGGTAGTGCACATTCATAATTTTTAAAAATTTTATTTAAACTTTTTTCTATGCTATTCTAAGTGGCTTACAAGAAAAATATAATATTCTCAAACACAAAATAATAAAAAAGCAAATAAATATAACTGGGCACCAGAACATACCAAAATGATTCTAACATGCATCTGCTTCTCTACCGTAAGGCAAATCAGCATCTAGCCCTAGATGAGCTTTGAATGGAAATCTTGACCATGTTTTGAATTCGAGTTCTAGCACATTATTCCAAAGCTTGACAGTTCTTACAGGAAATTTTTCAAGTATTTCCAGAGTAAACCTTTCTTTAGAGAAAATATTCTGTTTATGAACTCAGTCCATGTGCCATTTATACAAAGCAGTTTATCCTGGAATAGGTTTGTGTTTGCTGAGGATCATTTTCAGCAGTAACCGTCGCTGTTTTAATTGAAATGCTTGTGCCAGCATTTCAATATATACATATAGTCAGCAAAGGTGAGCTAGGCGGCCGCTTAAGGTGGCAGACCTTGGTGGGCGACACTGTGACTTTGTGCTGCCACTTTGGTGCCCACGGCAGGCCATGCACATGCATGTTGGCGCTAAAGAGCATGGCCTGCCGGGGTGCTAAAGAAGTGTCACAAAGCCGCCACTTTTAAACTGCTGTCACTGTCACCGTCACCGGTCCCCTCCAGAAGATGTCATCAGTGGCGGCAATGGTGATTGTGGGTGGCTCGGTGGCAGGAACCCTTGGACCGACCCTGATTCAGCATCTTGTTACTATTAGTATAATAATATTCGTTAGCATTTATATTTTGTATTTTTTAAATTCTAGTTGTTTAGGGGATTGGGCTCCTTTTTATGGATGTCATGGTTGCAGGGTGCAGGTGACTGGCCAAAGGACTGAAATAGCTATCTCAATCTTCTAATTTATAATAGTCTTCTCAGACAGCGTCCCCCTGTCTTTTCAAAGCATACCATGATGTATAAATTCAATAAAAATATAACACTGGAACACAGCCATTGAAAGATTTATAAGGAAACATTTTCATTACAAGAATATTCTAAAATGGACAAGCCTTTGGTTCCATGGTAGAATAATGGAATTTCAAATTTCTGAACACAGTGGTTTTTACTAGTTACGACTGTTTTCCATACTACAAGAAATTGTCTGATAAGGAGATGAGTTGATTAAATCAATCCTTTAAGGTCATCACATTCATATGTCCTGTAAAATGAAAGAAACATAGAAAATGACAAATAAAGGCCATATGGCCTATCTAGTCTGTCCATTCACACGAACTACTAAGTTCAACAATCCCTTCTTCCTCAGAGGTCTTCCATACTTGTCCCATACTTGTCCCATACTTTCTTGAATCCACATACTGTCCTCATCCCCATCACCTCTACTGGGAGGCTGTTCTATGCTTCCAGCATCCATTTAACAAAGACAGATTTCCTCAGATTATCCTGAGTCTATCCCCTTTCACCCTCATCCTATGACTCCTTGTTCTAGAGCTTCCTTTCAATTGAAAGAGGCTCGCTTCCTGTGCGGGGGGGGGGGGGCATGTGGCACTGGACTTAGGGGAGTGCTGAAGACTCAGAACTAAGCCACAAAGTCTTCCTCTCCCTCTCTTCTGCTGCGGCCCCTTCAAGCTGGTTGAGCAGACAGCAGCAAAAGTGACAGCTGCAAGCATGGAAATAGCAAATATATAGAGAAAAGGGAGAAAAATGGAGCCTTTGTGCCCGAGCTCTCCAAGTCCCACCTTTGCCCCCCCCCCCCCCCCCCGAAGCAATGAGGGAGATTTTAGAAAGGACACCCATGTCCAATCTGGGTCATCTAAGCCAGAATGTCTGAATAAAAGCAGGCACATTCATGTCCAGACATGATTTCACAAACATGGATGTGTCCATTATGAATGTCTGTAGGGGCATCGGCACAGACATCACCAGAATAGGATTTCAGAATCTGGACATCTAGAAATAGTCTAATGATTAGAGTAGCGACTAGGACTAGGGAAACCAGGTTCAAATCCCACTGATGTTAAAACTGAAATTGTGTTGAGTACTGGGGATGATGGAGTGCTTTCTCCTCTATACTTTCTGGTTGTTTCTCAGACAAAATGAGCGCTTTTCAGATGCTTGTTTGTACCTGGAGCAGGTCTAAACTTAGACGTGATGCCAGACATCCAGGATATTTCTGAGCTCTGGCAGAGATGTCCAGGTTTCTAGGAATAACCCATCCATGCCTCCACCATGCCTCAGTTCAGACTTGGATGTCCTCATGCTGAGGATGTCCACAGATACAGATTCTAAAATGGCTCTGGGGACATGTTCCTATTTTTGGGCACCCAAAGCACAAATAGGGCTTCAAAAATATCCCACAAAATGTTCTGTTGATATGAAGGCAGGCCCTGGCAATGCCCTGGAAAGCACAGGCACAAGTGGTGCCACCAGTATGACTAGTTTGAATGGTCATGGTAGGAGGAAGGCAAGAAGATTAGAGAGAAAATTATGAATTTGAGAGGTGCATAAGGAAGGAGAGAGGGAGGAGAAGCTGGACTAGAAGAGAGGAAGGCTCATGGAAAAGAGGGGGATGATGAGAAAAGAAGAAAGGAGGGGATATGCTGGACCAAGGGGCGTGGGAGGGAATAAAGAGAAAAGCGTGATGCTAGATCAGAGAGTTGAGAGGGAAGAGAATAGGGAGATGGGGGGGGGGGGATGCAAATGTAAACATTGGCTCTAGAGTGCTACATACCCACAGTACCACCATTTATGCCATAGAAATATTTAAATGTCTCTTAAATATCTCCCTTCTCTCACCTTTCTTCCAAAGTACATATATTTAGATCTTTAACTCTGTCCCTATATGCTTTTTGATGAAGACTACTGAACATTTTAGTACCGCTCTCTGGACAATGTTTAGGCGACATGTGATTAATTGCATTGGTTGGGGTAGGTGTATGTGCAGTGGTGGGGAGAGTCAGCTCCACCAACGAAGACTGTCTCACCTTTTGAAATAAAATGCTTGGCCAACTCATCTGCAGAAGGCAAGCTGAGAAGAAGCTGAGAATGGGAAGGGTCAAGGACCTAGCTAAAACTATGAAAAGAGCCTTAAACCTGTTGGAATTATCATATACCATCTTGGTCTAGCAACAGTCCAGAATTTAATCCTGCCCTCTTTGCTTTCTTTGTTTATCTCTTTAACAGCTTAAGTCCATTGTGATACCACAGCTGTTTGCATTTATGAGGACAATGGAGTCATCACAACAGAGCAATAGAATTAAAGGATTTGCTGAGGCATTCATTCCATTCCAACATTCCCCTTGTTTGCTCAGGAATAATAAAAAACTGAGATGGAAAGAAAGAGGTCAAAGGAAGAAGTGAATCAACCTCAACCATCCTCAAAGCCTGCGTGAGGAATGTGGGGGCAGGCTTTGAGGATATCTGGGAATATGGAAACCTGAAACCTGATATCTGGGAATATGGAAACTGAATGAGACCAGAGAGTGGTCAGTCCATGATATAGGCATGGAGCTGCAAGAACTGAGGGTTTCATACAGCATATCAATGCACTGGAGAAGACTAGATTGAGCATGTGTCCTGCAGCATGAGTGGGAAAGATATATATTGATCAAATCCCAAATTAGACATAAAACCTATCACGGACTCTAATAGGATCATCAAAATGTACATTGGAATGTCCCATAATGAGTAGATTGGAAAATCATAGAAATATGACGGCAGAAAAAGACTACATGGCTTATCTAGTATGTTCTTCTATTACAAATACTAAATTCCCTTCTTTTCCTTTAGAGACCTTCTGCGTTTCTCCCATGCTTTTTTGGATTCTGTAGCCTCACTGACAGTAATTTATAAGATATCTCAAGCAATTGCATCTAAACTGAGGAGACAATATAGGAATAACAAGTGGACTAGAGGAGTTGAGGCCAATTTGACCAACAAGAACATGAGAACATAAGAAATGCCATACTAGGTCAAACCAAGATCCATTGAGCACAAAATGCTGTTTCCAACAGTGACCAATCCAGGTCATAAATACCTGGCAAGTTCCCAAAACGGTACACAGGTTTCACAATGCTTGTCCCAGGGTAATCAGGGGATTTCCTGGGTCCTCTTTAATAATGGTTTATGGACCTTTCCTCCAGGAACTTGTTCAAACCTTTTTAAAACCCAGCTACACTAACAGTTTTTACTACATCCTGTGGAAGCAAATTCCAGAGTTTGATTACGCATCGAGTAAAAAAAATATTTTCTCTCATTAAATGGGTTACATTGTAGCTTCATTGTGTATCCACTAGTCTTTCTACTTTTTGATGGTGTAAACAATGGATCTACATTTACCTGTTACACGCCATTCATTAATTTATAGAGGATTCTGGATAGGAAAGAACAGTATCTCTACATTGGGTTAATGGGAGTGTCTCAGCATAAACAATCCAGGGGGATGCACTATATCAGGTAAAGTACCTATGTCAAGTGCTCGGTATGTGCTTTGGACTGTGTGACTCTTTTTTTTTTTTTAAAGGGAATAGAGCCTACAGAGGGCTGACTGAACAGAGTCAAATACTGTATTAGGTCAAATACTATAGGTCAAATACTGGTATTAAGTGAAAGACCTCATTTGCATATAACTGGGACAATAGGCCAAGAATCAGGGGTTTTGACCAGTTTTAGGACCAAAAAAAGGGGGGGGGGCATTGAGGATTCAGCCTGATGAAAAGGGCCTTAATTGAACCTGGTAATTGCATTCACCCTGTGGTTATCAGGATCTGGATTAGGGTATCTCAGGGAACATAGAGATCAGATTGGAATTCCCTGGAGCTAAGCTACACTTGTGGAGCTAACAAAAGTAGCTGCAAGGACAATTGGGAGAGTACTCTACCAAAAGACATGCTGACCATATTAACCATGCTACCAGACCAAAGAGGAGGAAGTGTGGATGTTTCCTGGCTGAGCGGTGCTGCAGTGACAAGAGTCTCATATATGGTGGCAGAGGTGGGATTCTGAAATCACCAGTGGAGTGACTAGCTGCACAGAGCAGTGGCAGACACTGGCTTATCCATCTGATGACATGGAGGCTCACCTATGTAAGAGTACCTAGGCACAAGGTGGAAAAGAAAAGTAGTCAGTTTGGGTAGCTCCTGTAAGCTGTGGGATTTGATTTGAAAAATCTGCACTTGGATCTCCTCTCTTTTTGGTTTGTTTTAGAGCCATGACATCAGTAGAACTGTTACATTGGATGGCAAAACAGGTGAAGGCCCAAGCAGGAGGCAAGGATTTGAAGTTCTCCAAGATCTTGGAGCAACAGGCCCAGCTGCAGCAGCCCTTATATCAGCTGTTGGAGGCACAGACTTGGGAACTGTAAGAGTTTTGGGGAAGACCACAGCCCAGTGGAACTACCAGATATGCTGAGGTGGGAGGACTTGGGACTGAGGGGCAGGGCGAGGGAACTAAAAGGACTCATGTTGACAAAAATGGGGCCAGTCGATGACCCTGAGGCTTACCTGACAATTGAGAACAAAAAACCCTGGGAACAACATGGTGCCAGGGGAAGGGAGAAATTACCTAATAGTCCAAAAATATTTAGCTCTAAGAGATGGGAGCCTTTGGGACCCTGGTCTGTAGAAGAATCCAAAAGACCCTTGCAGTGTTTTTCCTGTGGGGAGGAGGGACACTTCAAATAAGAATGCCCCAAAATGGACTGTTCATTTGTAGGAATGGGTGAAGCTCAATGGTAGAGGGACCCGGTACATCCAGTTTTTTAAAAAAAGGAATTTGTATCACAGGGGTAGACGTGGAAGCCCTAGTAGACTCTGGTAGTAAACAGTCCCTCATGTTGGGGTGACTGGCTCACCAGTTATATTGGCAGGGGTGATGGGGTCTTTAGAGGGACCCTGCATGAATGCTGTGTCTATGGGGACATACAGAAAGAGAAGGCTTATGAGGTGAAAAGACTGCCCTACCCTTTTATCTTGGAGAGAGACTGGGAAGGAAAGGGTTTAAAGATGCAATGGGCCTAAAAACAGGCTTGATTACCACCAAAACCAAGGAGAAAGGACAGAAGGTATCTCTGGGTGAGCTGTTCCCATTTGTGGCTCCTCATGTAGTAGGGAACCCCAGGAAAACAAGAAAACCAAAAACATTGAAACATGCAGAAAAATGGAAAGGTTTAGTGCCCTCAGGTGTTCAGGCTCTGGGAGAAGAGGTAATTACACAGTTTCAGAACTTTCCAAGAGAGAAAGCCTCAGCAAGCCTCAGATGTGATCTTGAAGGAATATTGGGACAGAGTAGCTAGTGTGACCAGTGCCAAGAGGGAGGATGGACCAGCAAGAGTGGCATGGAGAGAGGAGAAAGCTTCTGATACCAACCAGCTTTAGAAAGACGCTGTAGATGTTGGCCCAAAGCCATCCCTTAGCAGGATACTTAGGGGAACAGAGAGTGGTGAGTCGGATCACCCAGAGATTTTTCTGGCCAAAGTTATACCAGGATGAAAGGGAATTCTGCCAAGCATATTAAATTTGTCAGAAAACCTCTACGATACTCCCATCAAAAAGTCTATTTATCCCGATTCCAACTGTAGAGCATCCCATGGATTGGATGGCGATAGATACTGTTGGGCCACTACAGAGAAGTAGAGGGAACCAAAACATGTTGGTGCTCATAGACTATGCCACTCAATATCCCAGGGCAGTGCCCCTGAAGACAACAATAGCTACTGTAGTAGGTAGGGAACTATTGAAGGTCTTCTACCAGATGCCGTTCCCTCGGAAATTGTTAACAGAGAGGGGAACAAACTTCCTCTCTAAACACCTAGAAGGCATTTGGAGATGTTTGGAATCAAACATATTAAGACTGCCAGCTACTACTCACAGACCGATGAGTTGGTGGAAAGATTTAATCATACTTTGATCCAAATGCTTAAAATGTGTATAGGAGAAAACATGAAAGACTGGGAGCAAGTAGTCCCTTTCATATTGTTTGCATATCAAGAGGCTCCTCGGGCTTCATTGGGGTTCTCGCTCTTTCATCTAATGCTGGGATGTCAGCCCCATGGCCTGATGGAAATGGTCTGTGAGACATGAAAAGGCAAGGATAAAGGGATCACCCCAGTTACTGAATATGTTTAAAAACTGAGATAAACCTTAGGTACTGCTACGTACTTAGTGAGGGAGACTCTCAAGATAAGCCAGACTAAACAGAAGTTGTACTGTGACCGGAAGGCTAGGAAGAGATGTTTCCAGGCTGGGGAGAAAGTGTTAGTTTTGTAACCTACCTTTAGTAACAAGTAACTGGCCCAGTGGAAAGGACTTTTGTCATCTGCAGGAATCTAGGACCAGTGAACTATGAAATAGTACAAGAAAAGGGAAGGGTCCAGCCCTTCCATGTTAACATGTTGAAGCCTTGGGTGTGTCAGGAGGATCTCAAGGAAGAAGTGATGGAGAATCAGGAGGATCTTGGACCTGAAGTTGCCCAGACCCAGGGAGGGGCATCCGTAGCTATTGGGGAATCACTGTCACAAGAGCAGCGGATCCAAATAGAGCAGTTAGTGGCCTCATTTTAGGATATGTATATTCTCTTCTAACAGGCCAATACTCATTTAGGAATACATTGAATTGTGACCCAACCAGGGGAACTCATAAGGCAGAAACTCTTATCAGTTACCCCAGGCCAAGCAACAGGAAGTAGAGAAAGAAGTTTAGGAAAAGCTTAAGTTGGGGGTAATTGAGGAGTTCAAAAGTGAGTATTAGTATTAGTATTGGGATTACTCATTTTTGTATAAATTTCAGACAAGTAAATGCCATTTCTCATTTTGATACTTACCCAATGGTCTGAACTGAGAATTTTGTAGAGCAATTGAGCCAAGCAAAGTACATATCCACATTACACCTTATGAAAGGATATTGGCAAATTCCCCTAGATAAAGAGTCCCGAGAGAAGACTACTTTCAGCACACCCAGAAGTCTTTATCGGTTTATGGCCTTACTATTTAGCCTCCATGAGGCACCTGCAACTTTTCAAAGGTTATCAACTGAGTTTTGAAACCCCACCAAAGGTATGCAAACACATATCTGGATGATGTTGTAGTGTTGATATGGAAGGACAGACTAGATAGGCCATGTGGTCTTTTTCTGTCATCATGTTTCTATGTTTCTATGATGTAGCCATCTTCTCAGAGATCTGGACAGAATATCTACAGCATTTGAAAGGGGTATATGAGTCCCTTAGGAAGGCAGGTTTAACTGCTAACCCTACGAAGTGTTTGCTGGGATGGTGAAATTTTTGGGGCACAGAGTGAAATTGGATGGATCAAACCCATCCTAGATAAGATCGAGGCTATTAGAGAAAAAAACCCTGCCCCAAACAAAGAAATAGATAAGAGTTTTACTAGGGCTGATAGGATATTATAGAAAATGTGTCCCCCACTTTGTGGATATAGCCGGACAGACTGAAAGTAGGGCAGCCCAATCAGATGAGGTGACAACCCAAGGCAGAACAAGCATCTGAGACCCTCAAACGGCTGCTCTGTACTAAACCCATATTAAGAACATAAGATATGCCATACTGGTTCAGACCAAGGTCCATCAAGCCCAGTATCCTGTTTCCAACAGTCACAAGTACCTAGTAGTTTCCCTAAAAGACACAGGTTCCGCAATGCTTGTATTGGGGCAAGCAGTGGATATCCTGTTTCCGCTTTAAAAATGGTTTATGGACCTTTTCTCCAGGAACTTGTCCAAACCTTTTTTAAACCCGGCTACACTAACAGCTTTTACTACATCCTCTGGTAATGAATTCCAGAGTTTGATTATACGTTGAATGAAAAAATATTTTCTCTTATTCATCTTAAAGAGGTTACCCTGTAGCTTCATTTCATGTCCCCTAGTCTTTCTATAATTTTGATGGCGTAAACAATCAATCTACGTTTACCCGTTCAGCTTTCAGGACCCATTTATCCTACAGACCAATGTTTTGGGAGTGGGATTAGGGGCACTATTCAGCCAGAAAGTAGATGGGGAGGAACATCTTGTGCTATACCTAAGCAGAAAACTGAATGAAGCAGAGAAAAAGTACCCTATGACCAAAAAGGAGTGCCTGGCAGTTAAGTGAGCAGTGGACTTCCTTAAACATTAACTGTTAGGGTGACAGTTTCTTATGGTCAAAGACCATGCTGCTTTAAAGTGTTTACAGACCATGAGAAACTCTAATGTGAGACTTATGAGATAGTATCTATCCCTTCAGGCCTATAATTTCAAGACCGAACATAGGCAGGAAAAAAAATCACTAAAATGCAGACTACCTGTCCCAGGAGGGTGGAGATCTTGAGGAACATATTGAGAATTCAGGGGAAAACCCCAGAGAAGAGGGCAACTGAAGGGGGTCGGTATATGATGGGGGTCTATATCCCATCATGGGTTCCAGAGGAGGGCAGGTGGGGTCTGAGAGGGAGAACCACAAATAGAATGGGGCCCCACATGGCACCAACCCTCTTTGGTCCCATTTCCCAACCACACATTCCTAGTTTCCCATCATTAGAGAGGGAGGAAGGGGGACTCCCAATAACAGGGAAGAATTATCCACTTTTGGGAGGGAGGACCCTGACCAGGAGATAGGAGGTAGAGGGCAAAAATCCCCTGAAGGATCCTCTTCGGGAGGAGGATATGGAGACATGGAGCAGGAGGCAGCACAATGAGCACAACCTGCCTATTGGAGTGGAAACAGCCAGAAGAGCTATGTGGATGCTGGCAGGCAGACCAGGCAACTAAAATGATACTTGTGTCAAGTGCTCGGCATGTGCTTGGGACTGTGTGATTTTTTTTGAAAAGGGAAAAGAGTCCACAGAGGGCTGACTGAATAGAGCCACCGGTAGATCAAATACTGGACCTCATTTGCCACCGGTAGATCAAATGAAGGACCTCATTTGCCCATTTCTAGGACCAAAAAAAGGGGGGGGAGGGGGACATTGATTAACTATCGTTTAGGGGCTACTAAGATTCAGCCTGTTGAAAAGGGCCTCAATTGGACTGGCAATTGTGTTCACCCTGAGGTTACCAGGATCTGGATTAGGAGTGTCTCAGGGAACAGAGAGATCAGATTGGTGTTCCCTGGAGCCAAGCTACACATGATATCATAAGGACAATCAGGAGAGGACTCTACCAAAGGATATGTTGATCATGCTACTAGATCAAAGAGAAGGAGACCCGGATGTTTCCACCCTGAGGGGTGCTGCAGTAAGCGGAGTCTCACAAGCAGATAAAGTAGACCAAAAAAGGTATTCATAGAAGTATGTTTAGATCATGGATGTAAACAGTGAATATACATATAGATTTTCAAATGTACTTATGTTTTGTTATTTTACCACAATTTCACCAGCCATAGAAATGTTACATGAAAATGTACATGGCTACTTTCTATGAATTATATTGTTGGAAATTTTCAATGGGAAACTATCTGGGTAGCAAGCCTGGATTTAGGCATAGACCGTATAGATCCTGCTGACCCCACAGTCACTGCCTCTGCCATTGTGCCTGTATTTGGGCATGAGGGCACCTGCAGCAACAACAATTGAAACAGATAAGTTTAAATAAATCTAATTACGGGGCTTGTGAACCAGAAAGCAATGCCAGTGGTGACTTTGCTCCTTGCAGGTTTACATGGTAATGGAAGCCCGTGTAGGAGAAAGGGCAGAATTATCACAGGGCCTGTGAGCATCCTGTGACTCACAGGCACTATAATGTTTTTTCTGCTACTGCCTAAACTTACAGAGAAGTCCTGAGGTGAAGAGAGGATAGGATCAAGGCAGATAGCCACTCACTCAGATGATTTATGGGTGACAATCCCTGCCCATTCCAATGATTTAAGGTGGATCACCACCCTATGGGAACCTGAATTCAAATCTAGCCCTGCTGGACCTTTTTCCTTTAGAAACTTACATGATATCATAATAACCAAGACTATTAAAAATGTTCTCCTAAAAGAAGCCTACAATACTATACTTAAACATTTCAGAGTTAGCATAAGACTATTGTTAGGAGTGTTTCTAACAGCAGATGCGATGATAGTCATTGTTTTTTATAATTTTTACTTACTAGCTTCACTTGCTATCATGCTGCTCTGCTTTAAGAACAGGAAAGATCACCTGATAGAAGAGTTAATTTATAGGCTATTCATAATCTCAAGGTCCCAATTTAAAATAATATTTTGTTTGGTGTTGGGGTGGTGCTGGGTAATATTTTGTTTGGTGTTGGGGGGGGGTGTGCTGGGGAGAGGCAGAGGAGAACATACATATGTTAGGTAATACACTCTTTATGGAAACAAAAATTGTTATATCGTATACATAGAGAAGTCCGATTTAGAAAGACACACTTGAAGAATCATCATGAAGCTAAGGAGTTATGAAGACTTCTGATGCAATCAAATATTTTTCCACAGGGGAAATTAAACTTAAATTTGTGATTGTTTAATGAAAGGAGACATTATCCAGCCTTGTTCTCTCTGTAATCCAATTATGCTGATTTTCCCACCCCACTATACCTCAGACTTCGATCTGCATCAGAATCTTGCTTTATTCTCTGCAGATCCATCCGAGTGCCAGTAAACATCAAAGAAAACGTAACCGTATCATTCTAAAGCTTAATTATGCCAAAACAAAGTACAAGACTTCAATGCTATTATTACATGTATATGCAAAATCCTGCATTGGGGAACTACTAGGTGTACAGAAAAAAAATCCAGTACTAAATTCAAACTATTTGAAAATGGAGAACACATTTCATGGGAATGGCCTCTGTTTCAATCTAAGTACAGGTTTGTAGCACTCTGTTGTATACTCATAGTCATATCTTCATTCCCTTGAGTTAGCAAATTGGTTTTGCGGCACAAATTTATAGATTTAATTATCTATAAATTCTTGAACCCCAGCAGTAGTCACAAAAAATCTATTAGCCCTGATTATTTTTTGTTCTGTGAGATAGTCCCAAGAATGGAAAGAATTCAAGCAAAGATAGCACCCCCCGGGGCATGAGCCATGACAAAATTTCATTGGCCTTCTGGTAACATAAGCCATGGATTTCAGTTGTAATGCACTGGTTGAATAACTAGCCTGAGAGCAATTTCATTTCTCAGTACGTGTGAGGAGAGAAAGGTCGGAAGCAGGGGTGTGGGTGGTGCTGGGAAACAAATTCTTCACTTCAACAGAACTCAAGTTATAAAACCTTTGCCCACGTTGGTATGACCTCTAAGTAGCAATTTTGTTCCTACCTGTATTTCTAGATTTTTATGGGAAAACGTAAAATAGAATAGCTAGGGATATTTAAAAAACACTAGTTGTTATGTTTTGTGATATTATGGTCACATGGTAACAAATATTGAATGATATGGAGAAGATGCTCCTGAATTATTGTATCTCTTAAGTCCTGGTATCAAGAGTCACTGTAAAATTCTTTATTAATGACTTAATAGGGTTCGTCTTGGAGGAAACCTATTAAGCTAAAAGAAAGCTAAAAAAACCCATCAGATCTCATCTAAAATGTTCATTTAAGGGGAAGCAACAAAAGGGCCCTTTTACTAAATCCTGGTGAGGCTGTGCATGTTACGTGTAAAGCCTCCATGTCAGGGGCATGACCAGCATGTTTCCGAGAGTTAATGCGCAACTGAGCACATTAACGTGGGTGCATCTGATTCAAAAGACTAATTGCTCTACAAGTAAGAGCCTTCTCATATGTTGTACCTACTCTCTGGAATTCTCTGCCAGGAAAACTAAGGTCCATTAAGGACCTGCAAACATTCCGGAAAGAGATTAAAACATATCTATTCCTGGAACATTTTGGGGATCCACCAGAACAAAACAAGATATTGCCAGCCTAACAAACTCTTCAAAACATCCCTTCTCATGATAAAATCACCTTGCAACTATGCTATTTGTAAACAGGTCAATTGTTAATATGTTATGAAAAATCATATTGTAGATACAATGGTCAATGTTTCATTCTTGACAAATCGACAGTCTCTGATTACAATGTTGACTTTACGTTCAGTGTAACGAGTTCTGTTTCACTGTAAACCACTTTTGATCACTGGAAAGGGCAGTATAGAAAAAGTTGTAAATAAAATAAATAAATCTGATGATACTCGTATTAATGGTGATTGCATGCTTATCTCTCTATGCCCATACTCTGCCCTAACCCGTCCACCCTCTACATTAGCACGTGAGTGCCATCTAATGTGCATTTTGGCGGTCGGTAGCTGGCATGCATGTGCATTAGCATTCATTACAGCCAGTTATCCCATGCTATAACACACATTAATCAGATAGTAGTGCTTAGTAAAAGCACCCCGAAATCAAAGTGTGTATCAGAAAGAATGAAACATACAACACTACAGAACTCAGGTTGTCAGAAAAAAAATTGCAAGCTTCTAGTTTTTATCTTCATTTGATTATACATTAGCTTACAGAACCCCCCCCCTCCCCCTTTCCCCAACACATTTTCAAAGTTTTATTTCTTTCATGGACTTACCATGTTGACCTCTGAAATTTGGTCAATGCTGGAAATGTGAATGCTCATTCCCACTGTCACCGGAGAACCTGAAAATAGAGTGAAGGAGACATAAGCGAGGCAGGGGCTATGAGAGAACTTGTGTTTCTCTGATCTCAGAATAGATTATAGGAAAGGAGTTAAGGCCATTCATCCACTTTGTTTTGAGGGAACATGGAGATACCTGGGTTTGGGAGGGAGAAGAGAGAAGAAATTTCCAGAAATATGATTTGAAAATTCTACAAAAATAGTTATTTTTGGGAGTACTGCTGTTCTCACATTTTTGAAGAAATATTGGCCTCGTATCTACACAGAAGCCTTCTCTGACATGCTGTTAACAGATGCCGTGTGGCAGCCATGGGTCAGAGGCTGGGAAAGTGTGGCAAACCCTTTTTATCTCCAGCTCCAGGTCATTTGTGCAATGTTTACAGGTAATCATTAAACCAAGAAAATCATTAGCAAGTGCAAAAAATATATGAACCCCAAATTAAATTATATTTTAATTACATGGTACTGCAAGCAGTAAAGTATCATTAAGGATTTCTCATTATGAGGTAGACTGTTGCTGAGACCCTCTACATGAAATATAACATTACCTTTAATGTGATATTAATAACTCAAAACATAAAAGCCAATAATAGCTGTAGCTGGCATTCCTTATGCCTGTGTTCACGCTCTGCGCCACACAGGTCTGGCTGTAGATAGGGCATAGAGATCAAAATGGAGAAGTTGAGGTCAGCATGCTCAAAATTGTGTTGTTTTTTTAAAAAATGGCTCTGCTAAACATGGAGCCATTTCTGGAATACATATCCATGAGCTGCGGGAAAAGCAATTTCAGAAAGACACGCGAGGGGAAAAAACAAAATCAGCGGATGAAACCCAGCAAACTATAGCATTTGACAATAAGCATGGGTCAACATCTGCATTTAACATGCGCATCTGGACCCTTTCGCAAAAGCAGATGCTCTTAATTAGTTACAAAGGACTCTCTCTTGCTCACGTTGCCCCCTCATTTCAGTTCAGAGAGGGAAATAAACTTGTAAAAGGATGGCCAAAGAACACTTTTTAAATCCCCGTTTGAACATAGACAATTTTGGGCTTGCGTGTGCACAGGTAAATGTTTGTCCTATCCAGGCCGCCTCTCCACATGCCCCCGTTTACATTGGATGTGGTATGGTCTTCCATGTGCACATAACCTTCACCCTTTGTAAAATGACGATTTACACGTTTATATGGCTGCTTATAAAACATTTAGATTGCAACTAGGGCTCCTAAAATAACTCTCTTTACGTCACAGTGGAAGATGCCACTTTTTTGTTTTGAAAAAAGACAAAGAAACAAAAGTATATTTGATAAAATTTGGCAACATCGAAGCATTTTCCATACAACATGCGGCTATTCTCAGCCCACAATAGGTGAGGCAGATGCTGCTATGTGATGGAAGGTTTCAACCAAGTTCTGAAAGTAGAATCTCTGGGGAATTGTCTGTGGAAAACCATCCATCACTGATTGTAAAGACAGTGGTAGGAAACTTAGTAAATCACAAACAAAAGATGAAGAGGCATTTCATATATAGAAAGTGAGTTGTCAAAATGTAATAAAATAACACAGTTAATAGTACACACTTTAATAGATGTTTTTCAGATGTAGTAGAAACCTAAAAAAAAAAAATCAATACATTCATGCAAGCTATAAAAACATGACTAGTAGACCCTGCTGGATTGTCACACTATGTTTCTTCTCCCTTCCTTGCTTTTATAGATTTCAATGTATTATGGAACTTTTCCTTTCAGCGTTCACATACTGTCACTGAAGCGTGCCGTATTGCATTTGGTTTCTTTCCATGACGCTGAATTGTGATTTTAGAAATATCTAGTTGGGATACCGCTTCACATCACAATAGGAAGAAGGCAGGGTAGAAACAAGAGAGCAAGGGTCTATTCCATGAATCGGCTGCGATATCAATTAAAACGAAAAATGCATGACTGAAGACAATTTTGTTAAACATGGCAAGGAAGAGACAAAATGAAAAGACTGTAGTTTGAAATCTACTATGAAAATGTTGAAATCTATATGGAAGAAGGTAGGTATCTCTCTGAAGAAAAAAACAATATGAATTGAGAGCTAATTAGTTTTATCATAATAGTTTGGGTAATATTCTTTATCAAACATACAGAAGAATAGAAATGGCATTATTCTATACTTGGACTGTGCTAAGGACTTTGACATCAAGCCTCTAGGGAAACGTATTCAAGCAGGGTGGCCAAATATGCAAGCAGATTGATAATTGGTTAGAAGGATGCAAGAAAAGATGTGCCGTGGTTAGCACACTAAATATCGTGCTCACTGCTATGTATGATATTTATAAATGGGCAATGTATAATATTTGAGACAATCAGCGCACATTGCATTTTTACCTAGTCTGCATGTAATATAAAATTCAGGGGTATATCTAGTAATGATAAAAGCATAAAAATGGTAGAGACTAGCAATACAAGTAAGAGATAAGAAAAGAGCTTCAATATAGACACCTTGTCAAGAGGCAACAGGTACTCTTCATATAGCATGGATGGGAAATTGGTTAGTAGTAGTGGTACTAGACATAATGTTCTGTAGATGTAACCGGGTAAGGCGGACCGGCCTCCGCCCCACCGCAACACCCCCCGCCACCTCAACCATTAATAACAAAGATAGACCACACATATATGGGAATTCAACTGGTCGCAGCTTTATTGCCATAAACCATAACATCAACAATCCAACATTAAATTGTATTCCCCCCCCCAGCAGAGCGAACCCTCACCAGCCATGAGTAGCAAAGTGAGGCCGCTTCCGCTTCCGCCTTGTCCAGGCCCCGGCAAATTGCCTAGCCTCCCTCATCCGGCTTCGCCATATTATTAGCAAAAGCCTGAGGGACCGCCCGAGCGGGGGTACCCCACCCCCGCCCTACTGCTTGGCTCCGGCTCCGGCTCCGGACCCCGGAAACCTCCGGGATCCCGCCCCACCCCCCCCCCGCTGCAACCCCCCTCCAACGCCCCCCCCCCCCGAGCCCCAACTAAGGGCGGGAGGGCGGGACGTCCGGTACCTCCGGCCACCTCGAGGGAAAGGCCGGAGGACACCGCAACGCTCCCCTTGCTCCCCCTCCAAAATCTTTGACTCCTCCCATTGGCTCCCGCACCCTGCCATGTACCGCAGGAGCCAATGGGAGCCCTTCACGTGCCGGAGGCCCTCCCCCCGAATCGCGTATAGACGCCGCGGCGGGCAAGGGCCGGCCGCCCCCCCGGTTACCGCCAGCCGCTCGCACGCCCCGGGGGGGGGGGCCACGCGGCCTCGCCATAACTGGGTAAGGCGGACCGGCCTCCGCCCCACCGCAACACCCCCCGCCCCCTCAACCATTAATAACAAAGATAGACCACACATATATGGGAATTCAACTGGTCGCAGCTTTATTGCCATAAACCATAACATCAACAATCCAACATTAAATTGTATTCCCCCCCCCCAGCAGAGCGAACCCTCACCAGCCATGAGTAGCAAAGTGAGGCCGCTTCCGCTTCCGCCTTGTCCAGGCCCCGGCAAATTGCCTAGCCTCCCTCATCCAGCTTCGCCATATTATTAGCAAAAGCCTGAGGGACCGCCCGGGCGGGGGTACCCCACCCCCGCCCTACTGTTTGGCTCCGGCTCCGGACCCCGGAAACCTCCGGGATCCCGCCACCGGCTCAGGCCAGCACCAGCCGGAGCCGCCCCCCCCCCGGCAAAGCTGCGATCAGCGCCCCTCCGGTTCAGCCTATCCTCCAAGGCCTCCTGCCAATTGGTGCGGAGCAAATCCATCCCCACCGGGGATAGATGGACCCCATCGACCCGATATAGGCCCGCACACAAGCCCGCACACTCCGCATCTGCCCATGGGTGCAAGAGTGGGCCCCCCCCCTGCTCCCCCACCCGTCCGCCACTTCGGTGATTGATCTTTTGTTAGCCCTGCGACCACCGCCGCTGAGCCGTGCAAGCAGGCCTTGGAACGATATCTGACCACAGCAAAATCACACCAGAAAACATCTCAAATAGCGCTGCCTTGTCCCGAATCACAGTCCGACTCCACTGCCAGCCCGGCCAGGACACCAGATCGTTGCCACCCAGGTGGATCACCATGGCATCCGGTGGCCACCGCAGCCGCTCGTGGTGCCGCAGCAAAGGCAAGAGCTGACTCCATCGCAGACCACGCTCACCCAGCCATGAAACGGTCACCCCGAACTGGTCCAAACCAATATCCACTCCACCGAGCACGTTGCTGCTCGCCGACTGGCCCGGAACTCCGAGTGACCAATCACCCAACAGCGACACGAGCCAGGAACAACTTCTGCAAAAGAAACAGATCCACAGTTAGCCAGCCCCCCCCCAGCGCCCGTACAGGCGCACAATCTCCGATACGCCCAGGCAGACCATCCTCCGATCCGCCTGATATCCTCCTGAGGTAAGCCTGCCGCCGCCGCCAAGTAGCTGCGCCAATACGAAAGGAATGCGGCGCCTACAACCCGCACCACGAACGCGACGGAAAAAACACCGCCTGGACGCAGGTGCCCACGTAGCTGGGCGCCAGCACCTGTGGCAAACAGCCCACCAGCGTTGCCGCCACTCATGCGTAATGGACCGCCCGCTGCCCCCTGGGCGACCGACCAGAGCATTCCCAGCCCTGCCGCACCCGGCGCGCTACCAATCCCCCCGCCCACCGCCCACCCCACTGCCATAGCAAGGAACGAGAAACCCGCCAAATTCCCACACGCCCAGAAACCGCACCAAACAGCGCAGCCGGGGGCTGCTTAACCTTCCGCCCCCGGCGCCCATGCTCAGAACAGCTCCCACTTCCGCGACCTGGGTAGTACTAACGTGTATCACTGTTCCCTCTATGCTGTGCGCGTGTGCGCGCGCACACACCTCCCCGAGCGAGCGCACACACTTTGCCAACAGAGCGCACAAAATTACGGCTCTGACACTGATAGAAAACAACACCTACGCCTTGAAATTCAAATCTATTTCCGCTTCAGTTAGTAATCGCCCATTTTCGTTTAAAGTGATTAAAGTGCAGATAGTGTGTTCGGACATGCAGTCAAATTTTAAGTATCTAACTCCGCACGTCGGTATGCGGCGCACAAAATTGTAACCGTCCTGCGATAGCTGCACACAGTTGCTATGTTATGCGCACAGCGCCTACTGAAAACTAGAGGGAACCTTGCCGGGTATATGCCGTGCCCGCACCACGGTATCCATCCGCAAGCCAGCCAATACGACCTGTCGTATCAAGTTTTGCTACCGGGATACGCATGGAGTGTAGTCGCGCACCTCGCTTACCACCGCTGCGTCGTCGCCCCACCATACAAGCCTACGATGGCGAACCCTGTCCGGCCGGACCTCCAACACCACCTGTAGCGGAAACAATTCCCGGAAGGTTATATCGGCCGTGAGACCGACTACCTCCCAAGCACCAGGCCTCTCCGCCACACACCACGAGCCGCCAAGTACACCCCTAGGCCCAACACTCCGGCCGCATCGGTAAGCAACTGCCGGTCCCGACTGTCGCTCTCCCGATCATGAAGCACCGTAGTGCCATCGAACTCCCGCCCGAACCCATCGAACTCCCGCCTGAACTCATCCCAGATGGCTATATCGGCCCGAATACTCTGTGACCCTCAGACGAGGATGCAGTCCGGGGAGACCTGCAAACGCCTCGCCAACACTCGCCCCTTAGTGATAACTCTACAGTCGAAATTCCGGGACCCGATTAACACCTGCATCTCCCACGATGTCCTCCGTCTAGCACCCAAGGCGTCCGCCACCAGAACCCGGAGCCTCAGGATCCTACCCACCGGCAGGCAGACCACTCAATCCCCAGACTCCATCTCGATCCCGAAAGAGGTGAACCGAGTCGTGGGGCCCTCCGCCTGCCCCTCTGTCCACGGAACCCCCACTCCCCCGCCATCTGCACGAGCCCGTCCAACAACGCAGAGGAGATCATTCACCGAACCCCCGACAGGGTGGGACAGGTTAGAGATCAACCGGTATTTACCTGGCTCCCCGGGAAGGACGGCTCCCCGAAAGGGCCCGCTACCCCCCCAAACCGATCCCCACTGCCAGCCGATCACGGACCACGCTGGCTAGACGCCGCACCACTGGGGCATTTCGGACCCTGGGCAGCCTCCAGAATGGAGCCCGAATCCGCCCGCACAGAAATGCCCGCGCCCAACTCGCTACATTGCACGCCACCTTTCGCACCCTACCCACCTTTCCATCCACCCTCCGTGTCTTCTTACTGTCCTCAACATGCGTTCGACCCTCCAGTAACCGAAAGATGGCAATAGAGCGCCTCTCCGTAATGTTACGCCGCCGCCTCCTCGGCACGCCTTCCCCCACTCCGAGAACGCTACCACCAACGATTCCGCCCCCCGCCGAACCGACCAACCGCTCCCATCCTACCCGTACCAAAACAACGACGATACCGAGGACGTAGATGACCAGGAACCCGAAGCCCGACCGCCGCCACTTCCCGGCCGCCTTCCCCCCATGTTCCCCCCACCAGGATTCCCCCTGAAGACCCCGCCCTTACAGACTCACCTGCCGCAGCCGTCGCCTGCTCAGGCACCGCTCCTGCCTCCGACCGACCCGTCACCATGCTCCTCGAGCCCTGTCCCTGCTTCACTGACCCAGCTGCAGGCGTGCTCTCCTCCCCGCTCAGCGCTGCGCCGGTCCGTGCCAGCAGCATCTCATGCCTCGGGGTCCCGGCGAACGGCCATCTCGGAGTGTCCTGTGGGGAGAAAAAGGGGAAAGATGCCTCCGCACCTGCCCCCCCAGGGCAGCTGCCATGCCCCCAGCCAATCTGCCTGGGAAGGGCCCTGCCCCCCCACCCTGCCAATGTACCCAACCAGGGGAGACGCCTCCCCCATCCACCCCCCCCGCCGGGCCCCCCAGCCCCCCCAATCGCGCCTGCCCACCCCTGCAGGACCCACGATTCCTCCGCCGATGCCCCTGCCCTTCCCCCACCGCCACCCGCCGCGACTCCCGCCTTAACTCCTCCCGGCCCCAGCCAACCTCAGCCGGGCCCCTAATCCTAGTATGTATGGTCGGAAGCCCACCCAAGTGTAACTATAGGGAGGTAACTCTCACCCTCATTAACAATAGGGTGAGATTAATCAAAGGGGGAAATGCGGTAGGCGAAGGCCTATTGATCCACGCTGTTTGAACTAGGCCGGCAGGCCTAAGCAGCTTGACCTGCAAGTAAAGCCTGGGGATCAGCCCAGAGGAATGAAAACCCCCCTGAATGCTGCTGTCATAGAATCGAAACCTAACTAAGCAGAGCAAGCAGAATCGACACTTAGAAAAGCGAGAAAAACGAGCTCTAACTGGCACTGATAATAGTGTGAAAGCTGCTGGGAATTAATTAGTTCTGCTGCGAAAAGGGCTACAGTGCCCTGCTTTCCCCCACGTTCTAGTCAGCGAAGTGACGCTGGAGGAGAAGCGTATCAAGAGTCCAAGAACTGTCAATTGTAATGGGGACTGTGAGGGGGGGGGGGGGGGCAAGCAGGTGCCAAGCCCAGACCAAGATCCTCATTGAATGAGTAGGGAATGGTACCGGGACCAATTACCAGTACCAATGAGAAGTTTCCTATGTACAGAATGGAGAAGCAAGGTATAAACGTTGTTGTTTTGCTAGCAACCATTGCTCCGCCATATTGACTGTGATTCTGCTTGAGTCTAGTGCACAATAAATGATTTGGACAAAAGGAATGCCTGTGGGAATTGAACCCTGGATCTTCTGGGTATGAGGCAGTTGCTCTAACCACTAGGCTAGCCTGAACCCCCACTGGACAGACTCCTGGTATTAATTAACCATAAAATACAGATCAAAATAAACCCCAAATAAGCCAAGGACTAAAATGAGGAATCCCATTCAACCCCCTACAAAGTTGAAAAAGGCTAGGGCCTCCACAAGGAACCCTCCCGGAGATCACCCCAGGGCCCGGATCCATGAGTGCAGCATGTCACCACAGCACAAAGCCCCCCCCAACCCACCCCCTTTCCCTCCAGGCGGCTTCACACTCAATCGGCACACATGCCCGCGGGCACGCCATCCCCACCAGGCGTGCCTGCATCCACCACCCAGCGCTCCAACCCACCTCAGCCAGACAACGCGGGACCATCCCCAACCCGAGCCCCCGCTCCCGTGCAAACCGGAAGCAACGCGACCGCAACCCCAATGCCCCAGGCACAAAATCCTGGCCACAAGCCCTCCGAGGACAGCGAACTGTCCAAATGCAACTCGACAACGAGAAGAAAAGAAAAAAAAAATTAATATATGAGCCATCAACCGGGCAAGAACAAACCCCACCCCCCCTACACCCCCGCCCAAGCACTCACACAACCCCAGACACCCAAGCACGTCCGGTACCTCCGGCCACCTCGAGGGAAAGGCCGGAGGACACCGCAACGCTCCCCTTGCTCCCCCTCCGAAATCTTTGACTCCTCCCATTGGCTCCCGCACCCTGCCATGTACCACGGGAGCCAATGGGAGCCCTTCACGTGCCGGAGGCCCTCCCCCCGAATCGCGTATAGACGCCGCGGCGGGCAAGCGGCCGGCCGCCCCCCCGGTTACCGCCGGCCGCTCGCACGCCCCGGGGGGGGGGCCACGCGGCCTCGCCATTCTTGTGAGAAACCAGCTACAAATATTACCTCAATGTCAAGTTTAAACAGCTAAGACATTTAGTACACTCAGCTGTAACCTACTGAGAAAGTAATCCTGCTCTACAAGTCTATGAGACCACATCTGGAGTATGCCATATCAGTGGAAGAAATTCTAATTGAGGGCTCCCAAGCAAAATATCTAAAAATGTCCCCCTGAGCATGGGAAATTCACCTCAAAAGACATGTAAGTATCTATAAATTGGCCCCTTTTTCTTGGGGCCTCTGCACTGCAGGGACGGCTTAGGTAGAATTTACACCCCTGTGCCATATAGTTTTGGTCACCATATACTGAAAAGACCATGGCAGTATTAGAAAAAAAAATCTGTAGCGAATAACTAATTTAAATAGACACTAAAAAAAATTACCATAAGGCTGCTAAAAATATTTACTTTGAATATGATAAAATCAAGAGGTAGGTGTACAAAAGTACAATATTTTTATTGAGTTACTGTGGGCAAGTTACCAAATTATTGCATGAAAAAACATTCCCATTATTGTGCTCTGTAAAAAGTTAATGATTTATAAAAATATTGTGAAGTATTTGTATAGAGTTATCAAGTGCTATTCTAATTCTTGCATGGTAAAGTACGATCAAATGCTGCATGCTATTTAATTTTGCAAAATGCCGACTCCTGGCTACGCAGCAGCTCCTGGGTTTTCCAGAAGTAGATTGCCAGGCCTTTCTTCTGAGGCAACGGAGGGTTAAGTGACTTCTCCAAGGCCATAAGGCGTGCCAGTGGGAATCATACCCTTGTCGCTTGGTTTCCAAGCCAGTGTTCTAACCATTAGGTTACTCTTCCATTCCTATTTATTTTTATTACTTATTACATATTTGAGCAAACAAGACTCACAAAATATTACAAGAGACTTCATTCACTCAAGAAAGGATAAAAGCCAACCCATTACAGCTATTCACTGTATGTAACAGGAGGGTATGGCTAGCTGCTGGATTGAGCTGTAGAGGATTTGTTTTTTCTTCATGCACAAAAACAAAGATTCCATGTCTGTTGCTGGTTTGGCCAGTCTTTCAGTATTTCTCTTTCTTTGGACTTGTCTTGGAATGCTTCAGTGGGTGAAAGTTGCTGCAGGTTTGATGTTGTGTTGTCTTTGGGTGTTACATGGTGTATTTATCCACAGGTGAAAGGGGCTATTTGTGCATGCGGGCATGCATGAAAGCAGTATGTAATGGCAAAGGGCAGGAGAGGAGAGAAAGATGGAAGGAGGAACAGAGCTAGTGCAGGAATAGTGAACACCCTAGGTGAACCTTCAGCCTCCTACCTGCACACCCTCTCTCCCCCGAGATCATCAAAACACCACCCTTCCCACAACAGTCCTGTACAAATGCATAACTGGGCATCATACTTGAAGGAAGAACTCATCCCTGGTGAGGCAGAGCAAGCCCTCACCTGCTGTCCAAGGAATTAACAGGCCATATGATGTTAGAGCTGACACACAGGGCAAAATATCAGAGTTCTCTGGACACTCTTGCCTAATTATCAAAGAATACAGATGTGCTGCCTTGTCTGTCATTCCAGCATATGCTTTCAGCTATATGATTAACAAATACCCACAGTGCTGTGCTGTACATATGCTTCTCACATCAGGCATTAAATGTTCAACAGTCCATAAGAGTTGTGTTGCTGGCCTATTCCTTACATTCAGTGATAGTATCATCAGGGTCCAAATGCCTGTGTAGTAATACCAGCACCTACATGGATCTTATAGCTGCTTATCAGGTGTGTGTATTGGGTCAATGTCTACTGCTCTAGACCTCCTAACATAGACTTTCTGTAGTAGCCACAGGAAACCAAACCTCCTGCTATAGCAGGGGTGTCCAACTTCAGGCCCAGACAGCCACAATCCATCCTGGTTTTCTGAATGCACCTAATGAATATTTATGAGACATAGTTGCATACAATGAGGTAATGCACGCAAATATATCTCATGAATATTCACCGGGGACAACCTGACAACCAAGCTAGATTGTGGCTTGCAGGACTGGTATTGGACACCCTGAACTATAGTCAAACTATCAGCCTCAAATAAAGTTTACAAACCAATTGTAAGAGAGCATAACTTTAATTTGGCCTTAACGTGCTATCACACATGAGGTGGTTCTTCTGTGTCATTTATTTCTTCAGGTATATTTCCAAATAGTTTTGGCTCCAGCCCTATGTGTATCACAGCTATTGAAACACACAATGCTACTATAATCCTATGAGCCACTTACCACCAGAGAATACATGCTACATCACACTTTGTAGAAGACATCAGTGGATTCCAGTATGCGGGATTTGGTATCTACTCATTCACATCATTTGGCTAATCTGTAGGGCAAAGCTGTGACCCTCCATAGCCAGATAGTATTCTTACCTCAGTAACTCAGAAGACAACTTCCTCATTGTTGGGAGGATGCATGTAGATCCCAAGGATCCAGGGGAGCAGCAATACTTTGTTCTTATTGATGGCAACGAGGTAGAAACTTGGCACCCTGCTAGTTCCTTATAAAAGTGTGGATGGGACCACATGAATTAGAAGCAATAAACTGCATCTATCCATCTAATTCCAGAGTTGGTTCTACCTGGCCCTTTAAGCCACTAGCACATGCAATTAGACAAGGAAATTGGTAGTTACTATTGGACAAAAGTAGGTGCATACAGTCATTTATTTATTTATTTATTTATTTAACAGTATTTCTAAACCGCCCAAAGTATGGCACAGCTTTTATATTGTAGGTCCTAAAACAATGGGGACCTGTTCTATAGTAAGTATATATGTTCTAATAAATGAATAAATCACAGCCCTGGGTTTTTCACCAGGTGCTCTATGGTGTGACTATCATCCCCCTTTTGATGCTGCTTAGCACTTGTATCACTTATAGTTATGACATGCTGTGACCAGTCAAAGCACAGGGTGAAGGAGCACACAATAGGAAGGTATGGCACTACTTCACATTTTAACTCTAAAGTGCATCACCCTCAGCTGCTATTCCCGCCTAATCATTTCCACTGTATCCTTGAAACTAGAATCTTTGCTTGAGAATGGGGTCACATTTTAGGAGTTAGGGACTTTAGTATGGCATGAGCATAAACACTATGGGCCTGAAATTTAAATTGATTAGCGGGTCTGCTAATTGTGGTAACCACGTTAATTTCAGTGAATAGGATATTCAGCAGCACTAACGTGGTTAATACCACTGAATATTCCTGGGTGCCACCACTGCATGTCCCAATACTAGCTGGCTAGCATTGGGGCATTCTTGGGTGGGGCAGAGGTTCCACCCGGCACTAACAGGGCAAAATTCAGCAGCTGCCCAGTTACTGCTAAGAAGTCAGTTGGATCATTAGATGATAGATGGGTAAAAGGGGGTACTAAGAGGGCACAAGGCCACAGTGGAGAGACTGAATGAATTCTTTGCTTCAATCTTTACTGATTCAAATAAACTTGTACACTCCAAAATTAACCAGTGGTAGCCGTTATGTATTGCTACTCATCATTAAAATTGCAAACAAGCTACGTTATGTGCTAAGAGAGGTCTCAGACTTACGAACAACGTGTCTCCAAAAGAGAGCTTATGTGTTCTTGTGGCATCAATGACCTTCTCCTTAGTCTAAAGTGCCCAATGCTTTTAAATTTTTGCTGTTTGTGATAAAATAAAATATTTGCTTATCTTAAATAGAAGGTAGGATGTTGTCAAGTAATGTTGTCTCAAAAAACTTTCCCAACGCCGACTCTGAGTACTACTGCCACGTTTCACTAAGCGTTTCTTCAGGGGTTATGTAATCAGAACTGATGACAATCTTCCATATCAAAATATTAAGAGTTTAAATCCCCATAATCATTCAGACTTGCTAAAGATGCTGCCCGCGTCAAACATCCATCGTGAATCCCATATGTTATATTTTTCAACGTCCATAAACGTCACGAAGCAATCTTTACTGAGGAAGATGCAGTAAAGTTACCCATGCCTGAAATGGTATTTAAAAGGTGATACATTGGAAGAATTGAAAGAAATAGCGATAAAGCGGGAAGATGTATTACAACCAGGGCCGGCCCGTCCATTGAGCAAGAATGTTTTTTGCACAGGGCCCCGCGTTTCAGGGGGCCCCGCGCAAAAAACATTCTTCATCATCCCAAATTTAAAAAAAACACAACAAACCGGCTGCTTCTGCCACGGCAGCATCAAGAGTTCTGCCGCGGGGCCCCCCCTGCCTGGCAGAGCCCCCCCTGCCCGGCAGAGCCTCCCTGCATCATCAGCTACCTTCAAGTCCCAAAACGCGGGCTTCTTTCAGAGCCGCGAGAGTTTCCTTTCTCGTGGCTCTGTTAATCCCGCCGGGGCTGATGGGATTTCCCATCACCCTCGGCGGGATTAACAGAGCCGCGAGAAAGGGAAACTCTCGCGGCTCTGAAAGAAGCCCGCGTTTTGGGATTCGAAGCTAACTGATGATGCAGGGAGGCTCTGCCGGGCGGGGGGGGGGCCCGCGGCAGAATTCTTGATGCTGCCGCGGCAGAACTCTTGATGCTGCCGCGGCAGGACTCTTGATGCTGCCGCGGCAGAACTCTTGATGCTGCCGCGGCAGAAGCATCCGTTTTTTTTTGTTTTGTTTTTTTTTAAATTTGGGATGATAGGGGGGAAGGGGGTTTAGGACTGGTAATGGGCTATGGGGGGGAGGCTAAGACTGGAAATGGGCTGATGGGGGGGGGTTAGGACTGGTAATTGGCCATGGGGGGGCTAAGACTGGAAATGGGCTGATGGAGGGTTAGGACTGGTAATGGGCTATGGGCTATTTGGGATGATAGGGGGTAAGGGGGTTTAGGACTGGTAATGGGCTATGGGGGGGAGGCTAAGACTGGAAGTGGGCTGATGGGGGAGGGTTAGGACTAGTAATGGGCCATGGGGGGTGCTAAGGCTGGAAATGGGCTGGTGGTGGTGGTGGTGGGGGTTAGGACTGGTAATGGGCTATGGGGGGGGGGCTAAGACTGGAAATGGGCTGATGGGGAGGTTTAGGACTGGTAATGGGTTATGGGGGGGGCTAAGACTGGAAATGGGCTGATGGGGGGTTAGGACTGGTAATGGGCTATGGGGGGGCTAATAGTGGAAATGGGCTGATGGGGGGGTTAGGACTGGTAATTGGCTATGGGGGAGGGCTAAGACTGGAAATAGGCTGATAGGGGGGCTAGGACTGGAAATAGGGTGATGGGGGGTTAGGACGTAATGGGCTGATGGGGGGTTAGGACTAGTAATGGGCTATGAGGAGGCTAGGACTGGAAATGGGCTGAGTGGAAGGAGGGCTTGAACTGCAAATAGCTGATGGGGACGGGGGCTTGGAATGGAAATGGGTTGTGAGGGGGAGGGAGCTAGGACGGGACATGGGTGAGTGGGGGGGGGGCTAGGACAGGAAATGGGCTGATGGAGGGACTAGAATAGGACTGGAAATTGGCTGTTGGGGGGGTGCTAAGATTGGAAATGGGCTGTGGTGGGGGTTTGGATTGAAATGGACTCATGAAGGGGCTAGAACTGGAAGTAGGCTCATGGGGGGCTTGGATTGGAAATGGGCTGAGTGGAGGGGAGCTAGGATTTGACATGGGCTGATGGTGGGGCTAGGAAAGGACTAGAAATGGGCTCATGGGGGGCTGGGATTGGAAATGAGCTGATGGAGGGACTCGGATGGGACTGCAAATAGATGGGGGAGCTAGGACTGGAAATAGGCTGATGGTGGGGCTAGGATAGGACTGGAAATGGGCTTATGGGGGGCTAGGACTGGAAATGGGCTGATGCGGGGACTAGAAGGGAGCGGATGCTGGGTGGGACTGGAACTAGAATGGAGCTGATGTTGGGGGAGGATTAGAAAGGGATGGAGCTGGGAGAGTGAAATGGAGAGGGAAGAAATATTTTGTGTGGGAGGGAAGACAAATCTACAATTGTCCGGATATTGGGAGAGTAAGTGGGGATTGAGGATGGAGGGGTAAAATTTGAGTGGATGAAATAGGAATGAGGAAAGAGCAAAAGGAAAAAGATTAGTATGTTAAAGCAGATGTAGAGAGAGAATGGGAAAAAACTAGAAGAGAGAAGAAAAGACAAATGGACAGCAGACGATGAAGAGTTAGCGGAAGACATGAAGAAACCAGAAGAAAGTGGCTGGAGCAATTGCAGCTGAAAAAAAATGCACAAAAGGTAGAAAAATATCTCTTTATTTTGAATTTATTAATTGGAATATGTCAGCTCTGGGAAATGTGCATCATTAACGTCTGCGCTTTGTTTAGTACAAGTGCAAATTAATGTATAGTTTTATTTCTACAGTGCTGTACATTCCAAGTTTGGCTTTTGGGATTCCCAGTTTAATTATTGTCTTCCTGTTTCTAAATTGTGATTCCTTGTTTGGTGACGGTCTATGTTCTGCATGTGTAACTGAGCTGAGGTATTCTGTTTGTGTAATTCCTATTTGACATTGCCACTTGTTCTCTTTCCCCAGTAGGTCATGTATTGTTGTTCTCTGAAATGTATTGGTTTAATATTTGCAGCGTTTCCTTTTGATAGTTAGGGTATGGTGCTTTGTGAATCCTGGTAGTGCTGTCAGGATACGGCGGGTTTGCTATGGGTTCTAAATGGGCAGTGTTTTTAGTAGTTCCTAATGTGTCTGGCAGTTGGCACTGGATTATAGTAATGTAGAAGTCTTTTAGTCTTTCTTTATCCATACACTCATTAAGAGGCATGTTTACTAAAAGTTAGTGTATGGTAACATTATGCAAATATTTATGCAAATGAGGCCCCTTATGCAAATGAGGGCCCGCACCGAGTCTCCGCACATGGCCCCACACCCCCCTTGGGCCGCCCCTGATTACAACTACTGTATTTGATAAACTGAAGAGTAGCAAATCACCTTGAACAGATGGTATACATCCAAGGGTGTTGAAAAAACTGAAATATGAGATTGCAAACCTACTATTAGTAATCTGTGAACTATCATTAAAATCATCTGTAGTACCTGAAGGCTGGCAAATGGCCAATGTAACACCAATTTTCAAAAAGGGCTTAAGGGGTGATCCAGGAAACTACAGACTTGTGAGCCTGACATCAGTACCAGACAAAAATGGTAGAAACCATTATAAAGAACAAAATTACTGAACATAGAGATTATCATGGTTTAATGGGAGAAAGCCAACATGGATTTAGCCAAGGAAGGCCTTGTCTTGCTAATGTGTTGTATTTTTTTGAAGGTGTAAATAAAACAGGTAGACAAAGGTGAATCAGTTGATATAGTGTATCTGGATTTTCAGAAAGCCTTTGACAAGGTCCCTCATAAGAGACTCTTGGCAAAATTAAGAAGTCATGGGATAAGAGACAATGTACTATTGTGGATCAGGAGCTGGTTAAAAAATAGAAATCAGAGGGTAGTGCTAAATAGCTAATTTTCTCAATGAAGAAAAGTGAATAGTGGACTCTAGGGATCTGTGCTGGCTTCACTGCTTTTTAACATATTCATAACCTGGAAATGGGAATAGCGAGTAAGATAATCAAATTTGCAGATGACACTATTCAAAGTTGTTAACACACAAGAGGATTGTGAAAAATTGTAAGAGAACCTTGATAAATTAGAAGACTGATGTCCAAATAGCAGATGAAATTTAATGTGGACAAGTGCAAAGTTATGCAGCTAGGAAAGAACTATCCAAACTATGGTTACCTGATGCAAGGCTCCACATTAGGATCCACCGCACAAGTAAAAGATTTAGGCGTCATCGTGTATAATACATTGAAACTCTCCGCCCAGTGTGCAGCGGCGGCCAAGAAAGCAAATAGAATGCTAGGAATCATAAGGAAAGGAATGGAGAATAAAACAAAGGATATTATATGACATGTGACATGTGACATTTGTCAAATGACATTTGACATGTGACATGGGACATTTCCCCTTGTACATCATTGTAAATATACTCTTTTTTTCTCTATGTAAATAGTTCAAAGTCTGTGATTTTTGATTATCTTATTGTTATATGTAACTGCTATACATGCAGAATTTAAATGTTAAAATGTAAACCACTGCTGATCACTGGAAGGAGCGGTATAAAAATAAGTTCAAATAAATAAATAAATAAATAAATATTATGCCTCTATATTTTCCCATGATGCGACTGCACCTTGAATATTGTGTGCAATTCTTGTTGCCGTATCTTAAAGAGTATATTGCGGAATTAGAAAAGGCACAGAGGTGACCACAGCAACACCCCCAGAAAGGCCAACAAAAGAACGACAACATCGGCCTGCAGGCATGGACCCTAGGAGTAACAAAAAACACCAAACACCAAAAGCAGCAAGAACACCTTAAAGTAAGTGCATCAAAGACTAGGATAACTGATGAAAACAACATGATTGCAACCCTGTATCTGCCCATATGCCTCCTCCTCACCTAACTCCTTCCACATCACACACACACCCACTACCTAACCACAAACACCTTATGGCTACCAACAACCCCACAGATCCACACCCCTCTCCAGTATACAAACTGGAACACACACAAGAAAACTAAGCACAATAAGCAAACCAACCCCAAGACCAACACCCACGCAAACCCCAAAAAATCCCCAAGAGCATTAAACATGCCATCTGCTATCTCCATAGAACTCATCAACACCAGATCCATACGAAACAAAATTAACACACTAGCAGACCACATAGAAGCTCAACAACCCGACATCGTTTGCATCACAGAAACATGGCTCACCCCCAGTGACAATGTACTCCTTAATCAACTAGTGCCCTCCACGTACTCAGCATTCAACTGCCCACACACACACCGGAGAGGAGGAGGTGTTTTGATCATCGCAAAGAACAGCCTAAAGCTCAAATCCCGAGGCTCCTCAAACACAGACCAATGCAATACAATCATTGTGGAAAATAAACAGATGGCCCTATGCCTCATCTACAGAGCTCCCCATGCTCCACCAGCTGAGCTAGCCTCCACGCTAGAAGCTGTCTTTGCAGTCAACACTAATCACAAACCCCTGCTGCTATTGGGAGACTTCAACCTCAAATCAGCTACCATTAAGGATACAGAAAGCTTCCTACAAGCAATGGCCTCCTTACAATACACTCAGCTGATCAAAACACTGACACACAGACACGGATCATTACCAGACCTCATATTCGCCCCCAACTACCTACTTGACAGAGGTAGCATATCAACACTCTCTGT
Source organism: Ichthyophis bannanicus (assembly GCA_033557465.1). Classification (NCBI taxonomy): domain Eukaryota; kingdom Metazoa; phylum Chordata; class Amphibia; order Gymnophiona; family Ichthyophiidae; genus Ichthyophis; species Ichthyophis bannanicus. Next base: position 245,044,346 of record CM066036.1, on the reverse strand, counting down.
CACACCCATGCCTTGGTCAGACCATCACATAATTAAAATAAAAATTGTGCCACAAGAGGGAAAACATAACAACCCTCGAGACAACCCACCCGTGCAGAGAAGATTCAAAAGCTTCGACAAGGACCAATTTCTACAGGACACTCTACCTCACATGAACCCTGAAACAGATGATTTAGATAAGCAAATCAACAAATGGAACAGTATCATCAATGCTGCCACTAAAGCCACTGAATACAAAGCCAAGAAAACTCACTGCCTCAAAAACCATCATACACCCTGGTACTCAAAAGACATACGTAACGCAAAAAGGGACCTAGGGAAAATAGAACGCCAATGGAGACGCACCAAATCTCCCACCACTCAGGACCTATACCTAACAAAGCAAAGGGCCTACAGCAAACTCATCAACCAGATGAAAAGAGAATACCACACAAACATTATACTCAAAGCCTGCAACAAACCGAGAGAACACTTCGAAATAGTGAAAAATCTTACTAATGAACCCAATACTGAAAGAGATGTGCAAATAGATCCACAATCATTCGCAGACCTCCTCCAAGAAAAATTTGATAACTCACCACAACCAACAACAAGCACAACCACTAAACCAACCACATCTTCAAAAACATGGGAGAAATTCAGCACTCCATCTACAGAGCAGCTCTCACACATCATCACCGTGCTCAACACGAGCACTGCACCAACAGATCCATGCCCAGTGCCATGGATTAAAGCAATGAAGGAAAACTTCATCCACACCATACACAACATGGTGCACAGTTCACTGACCCAAAGAAACATGCCAAACTGACTAAAGCTATCTACAATAAGACCAATCCCGAAGAAATCCCCACTAGACAAGAGCAACCCAGCTGCCTACAGACCCATCTCCAGCATACCACTACTGGCAAAGATTTTAGAAAAAGTGGTACAGCATCAGCTCCAGGAACACAGTGACAACCATGCCCCACTGGACATCAACCAACATGGTTTTCACCCTAAACATGGAGTTGAAACACTCCTGTTATACCTCTTTAACAACATAATCCAAATCATAGACAACCGCAAGAGAGGAACACTTATGATCTTCTTAGACATCTCATCAGCGTTTGACACAGTGGACTACAGAACTCTACTAGCAAGACTACAGAACATTGGACTACACAGCACCACCCTGAGGTGGTTCAACTCATACCTAACGGATAGAAAGATCCAGGTCAAGATTGGCCCCAACACCTCCCGACTCATAAAAATCAAGCAAGGTGTCCCACAAGGATCCGCCTTATCAGCGCTTTTATTTAACCTCTACATTCAACCAATCTGCAACATCATGAAAGAACACAAGATACAATACATAATCTATGCCGACAACATCATGATATATACCCCAGTCAACCTCGACAACCCAGACTACACAAAAATAACAGACTGTCTTAAACATATGACCAGCTGGTTTCAAGACAACAACCTGACCATAAACTACAACAAGGCACTACTCATCACCTGAAACACCAGTTTTGTCCCTCCACCCTCCATCAAGGTCAACAACACAATAATACCCATAAAACCAGAAATGAAATATCTCGGAGTGACTCTCAACAAAGAACTAAACCTACAATCACACATCAGCAGAACCACCAAAAATGCATACCTCAAGATGAGACTAATCCGATGCCTCAAACCCCTCCTCTCTCAAGATCATTTCCGCACAGTCTGTCAAGCACTAATAACTCCCTTCCTAGACTTCTGCAACCCAATCTATCTTGGCCTAACAAAGCAGACTGTTTTGAGCCACTGCAAATGACTCAAAACACAGCAGCACGCATAATATCTGGCTCATCAAGACAAGATCACATCACCCCCATTCTAAAATACCTCCACTGGCTCCAAATCAGCTCCCGCATCAGATATAAGACAGTCTTAAACATATTCAAAATCAAACACCGGACCTCAGCACTCAGCCTACAACCACTCATACAACCCGACATCAGCACAAGACCAAGGAGGAGATCAATCTGACATCATCAATACACCAAAAGACTTCACCAAGGTATGCAAGAACACCGCAAGAAGAGCTCTATCGCTGGCGGCACCTGCAATATGAAACACCCTCCCTGATGACCTACAATCAACAGAGGACATCAAGGACTTTCAGAAACAGCTCAAGACGACGCTCTTCATTGAGCACTACGGTGATATCACATAACTCTGCCTGCCAGCTCCCGGACTACATACCAACCCCTCCTCCCTTTCTCTCTCATGTACATAGCATTATAAAGTAGCACACACTGTAAATAGCCCACCACGAATCAACGCCAACTTACACACACACTCATTCACTGTATAACACTGCATGCACACACAAATGTCAAGATAATTTGATTGGTTGCAGTGTACACCACCTTGATTACAGGAGAAGGCGGTATAGAAATTCTTTTAAATAAATAAATAAATAGAGAACAGCCACCAAAATGGTAAAGGGATGGAAACATACTCCTATGAAGAAAGGTTTAAAAGGTTAGGGCTCTTCAACTTGGAAAAGAGTGGCTGAGGGGAGATATGATAGAGATCTGAACGAAGTGGAATGGGTAAACGTAGATCGATTGTTTATGCTATCAAAAAGTTGAAAGACTAGGGGATACATAATGAAGCTACAATGTAATCAATTTAAGACTAATAAGAGAAAATATTTTTTCACTCAACATGTAATCAAACTCTGGAATTCGTTTCCGATGGATGTAGTAAAAGTTGTTAGTGTAGCTGTATTTAAAAAAGGTTTGGACATGCTCCTGGAGGAAATGTTCATAAACCATTATTAAAGATGACTCAGAAAATCCACTGCTTGCCCCGAGATGAGCTTTGTGGAACCAGTGTGCCTTTTTGGAACCTACTATGTATTTGTGACCTCGATTGGCCACTGTTGGAAATAGGATACTGGGCTTGATGGACCTTGGTCTGACCCAGTATGGCATGTCTTATGTTCTTAAATTTTTCAAAAGATCTAAATCTACCTTTTAATGGTCCAGGTAGGTACTCAAAGAGAGAATGACTAGATAGTGTACCTTGCTGTAATTCTGGATGGCATTCTTGGGATGGTTAAGGAGTGAATAGTCGTTATCATTAGCCATGTCTGAAAACAAAACCAGAAAAAAGTCACTGAACTTTGGGTAGACAGCTAGACATTTGAAGAGTTTCAGGTCAGACTTAGCAATGCTGCAGACACAGCAACTCACATTCCTAAGGAAAAGCTGTAGTAAGCATATTGTATAGTAACGTGTGAGTGTATGTGATATTTTCTAGTACTCTAATGGTGTGATCATTACAAATTACACCATTGTGCTAGTGTGTTCATTTCTCTGGTGTCTCTTTTGCATTTGTCCAAGATGCAATATGTGTAAGTAAAGAGTTAATAAAAATTAAGTGTTCTCACCAAATAGCCATTCTTGGCTGTACACAAACTCTTCAGTTCTTCAAAGGATGGAAAAATGCAAAATACTGGAAGGGATCTGGGTATAGAATTTAGCTAATACATTAAGAATGTCAGGACTGAAGATGGCGCTTTGGAGATGTGCCATGTTGGACGCTTGAGCTGACCTCTCTCGGTTTGTCAAAGGTGGATCCATTACTTGTCACCAGGATGGGCAAGAGGAAGGGGAAGTCGGCGCAGGTTCCTGGAAGTTCCGGCTTTCCTCTCCAGTGGCAGGCCACTCTGGAATGCTTCAGCATCTCATTGAGCTCTGTTGCTCTCCCGTCTGTTAGGCCATCATCAGGCAGCAGTGAAGGGGCATCGTTTAGCCCCATAGTGCGAAAGCTGCCTCCCATTCCTGGAAGCATGTGTGCAGTCGGGGGTCTGGAGTCACCTCTTTCCAGCGAGGGAGATGCTATGCTCCAAACAGGAGGACCCCCATCAGCAATGTCGATGCCTTGGGTAGCTGGGATAGTAAGGATATTTCTCCAGCTGTTGAGATCTGAACAGGACGTTCTCTTGAATTTGGGCAGGCTTTCTTCCAGACAGAATTTTGGAGAGATTGTTAGACCAATGGTTGTGACTATGGAGTCTTTATGGGACGCAATCAAGGATATCTCCACTTCTTTGCATTCTTTTTTGCATAAATTTGTGGGTGATTTGCAAGTGGTGGCCCTGACAGTTGTCGACCATGCTCAGGCTGTTGAGTCTGTAAAAACTAAATTGGAGGCTGTGGACTAGTGCTGCTCAGGTTATTGGGGCATGCCCTGGTGAAAGATAGTACTATTAACTCTTGTTGTTTGAAGCGCCTGGAAAATCAAGTACACTGAAATAATTGAGGCTTTTAAATTTTCCCAGATCTCTTCTTAAAACGCCTGTGGATATGGTGAAGAAGTACTTGGTTGAAGTATTGGGGATGGATTTTCTGACTCTTCCTCCTATGGTTAGAGCTCAGTATATCGGCCCCAGTCAGGCTTTGGCTCAGCTGGGAGACCCCTTGGGAGTTGATCGTATGGGGTTTTTGGAGTCCTCTTTAGAAGTAGTAACGCAGAGGTCCACATCAATTGTTTCATTTGTCTTTGAGTATGATCGTAATGCTGTCTTAAAGCTTTATTTCCACTGCATGGATAAATTGTTCTTTGGTTCTAAGATAAGAATGTTTGATGACTTTTCTAGGTTCACTCAGAGGTGTCACCAGGAGTTCCTTGTGTTACGCTCCAGGGTGATTGCTTTGGGTTTTTCCTTTATATTGAGATTTCCTGTGTGTGTATTGTTCAATGTAATGGTAAATCGGTAGTTTTCTTTGAACCAAGCCAATTGCTAAGTTTCCTTGTGGCTAAAGATGAGGAGAAGACACAGGTGGTTGTTCCTTAATGCACCACTGTGATTGTTTGGGTGGGAGGCTAGGGGCTATGCTCTCCTTTTTGAGATGTTCTTTTTTCTTTTGTTTTTCCTATTTATTTGCCTTGTTTCCTGGGTCCATTATGTCTGTTATTGTAGACTGTAGTGATATTTGTATCAGAATAATATTTTTCCTATGAATGTTTTGAAGGTATTTCCTGTTCTCATGTATGTGGACGTGTGTTAAAATCACAAATAAATAAATAAATAAAAAGGAAAAAAAAAGAAAAGAATGTTCATGTGCATTTCATAAACTAATTGCACATTTAGGTAATGAAAGTCTTTCCAATTAGAGTAGGCCACTTCTGTTTCATCAGGAGGCACCAGTGTGATATATCCATAATCATTAGCACCTCTTATGTTACGTAGGCCAACGATGACAGAATACTTATATCCTGCCATTTTGTCCTTTAATTAGAAAAAAAATGGTACTACTTGGCTGAAACACTTGTAGCCGAGGATCGTATGCTTTAGGAAAGCCCAGCAGAATGTTCCTGGGCCTAAAAATTAGGGAGTGGATTCATTAGCATGCATTTGGTTTGTTTGGGTGCCGTAAAAAGATTTAGTGTATACATAATTAATTGTACGTGCATTAACCTAGAAATTAATGTAAATACAACTGAAGTTCTAACATGCATTTAAAAAGTTATTAAAACATGTGTGAAACTGAAAAATGCTCACAAATTGGGGGAAAAACAAGAAAATGCAAACTGAAATTTGCCCATGCCCACTTAAAATGCTGGTTCTTTGCTGCCTGCATAGTCTCCTCAGCAGTGGTATTGCTTAAGACTCTTCTTTCACCCACAGCAGTTTCTGGATTCCTTGCCCCCTTTTTTCCTCGCTCCTTTCCTTTTGTCTTTTTTCTTCTGCACCTCTTCTCTCTCTTTCCTCCCTTTCCCTCTGCATCTCCATTGAGAGTGCAGTAATAGGCTCCATGTTAATGAAAGGAGTTATTATGTCAGGTGTGGGTTTTTATACCTGATACACTCTGCATTTAACACAGCCCTCCAGATGGCAATATTCTTGATCCACTCTTCACAATGGAGGAATGGAAGAGTAGCCTAATGTTTAGTGTACTGGCTTGGCCAGTGGGAATCAAATCCACTTAAACCTCCACTGCCTTAACCTTCCGATGCCTCAGAAAAAAGGCATGGCAATCTACTTCCAATCGCACTGCCAAGAAAACCTAGGAGCTGCTGGGTTGCCAAGAGTCAGCTTTGACTCAAAGGCACACATTGCATTATTGCATCGCAAGTTTAGTGTGACTTTTGACCCAATCAGCTCATTATTTTTCACTTGTGTTCCCATTATCTTTATCATTGTTATTATATCGCCAACAACAGTAAATGTTACTGTGTCCATGATAATGTCATTTTTCATGCACCGTGCAATATTCTAGATGCTGTATACTTTACTTAAGAGGTATTTACCATGACAAAAATGCTTTATGACATTTTAGAAGTCCAAACCGAACCACACAGTATAGTGGATCGACATACAGTAAAAGCAGAAAATAGACCAGGCCTTGTAAACACAAATCACTTTATTCGCAAAAGTGATTTATGTTTGTGTACAAGGCCCAGTCTGTTTTCTGCTTTTTATGACATTTTAGGTCATCTACCTCTCAGAGGAGAAAATATATTCTAAAATATTTGGAAAGTAAAAATAAGGGCATCAAGGTTTAGTTTTGATTTATTTTAAGCAAGAGCTATTTTATGTTAGGGTGAACAAGCTATAGAATCATGAGGTTATGCGTGCAATGTCATTGGACATATAGAAAGAAACTAGCTAATGTGAAGGATAATTTTAACACAGGTCACCTAAATTATTGTTTTGCCCGTTTTATAAAGACACATAGTCAAATATGGCTTTTGCACATTTTAGTACCTTTCTGATCCTTCCACTTCTTAATTGGTTTCTCTTGGATGTATACATTTGAAAAATGCATCACTTGAAGTATTAAAAACTGAAAAGTCTCATTTTGTATAGGGGCTCACATATTTTACAAAAGGCTCTCCTAACACACAGAGACTTTTGTAAAATAGGTAGAAGGATGCAAGTAAATACACGTTCATATGCCAGCATGTAGCGCTGTAGCAGCAATTTTAGAAGAAACCACATATTTTTATTTATTTAGACAGTTTTGTATACCACCTTATCCTTCAATCAAAGCGGTCACAACACAAGTGGGGGATACATTTTAACACGTGGGGATATGAGACACACACACTAATACTTACAGGGAACATGGGCAATGGAGGGTTAAGTGGCTTGCCCAAGACCACAAGGAGCACCTGTGGGACTAGAAACCCCAGTCCTTCTGGCCCAAGGTTGCTGTCCTCTAGTGGGATTTGAACCCCTGACCTTCCAGCCTGAAGTACCTTGCCCCAACCACTAGGCTACTCCTAGGCATTGCTTGGGGCTTAATGGGTGTTAAGGGCTGGCATGTAGCACATATAGCAAATACCAATTTCACCACATGTGAATGCATTTGCCAACACTAACATGTGTATGTGGCCAGGGGCAGTGGAGCACATTTTTGTTTGGGGAGCCCAAGCTCTGCCACAACTCCACTCCATCTCCCACCATGATTTACATTTAGACCGGCATGCTAAGACAGGAATAGCGGGGTTGAACGTCCGACCTGGATGTCCAACCCCTGCTATTCGGTGGGACCCAATTCTGGGTCCAGAGCTCCTCACACGTATGAGGCCACTGTGCGGGGAGCTCTGGATGTGGGCGGCGACAGGGAGGAAAGTGGGTGGAGTGGAGGCAGCCCTACAACCCTGGACATACAGGGCCAATCCAGGTCATGGCCCTGTATGTCCAGTGGTGCAAATATGGACGACTAACTTATTCCTCCTTGGAGGTGGAATAAGTCTGACGAATAGCTGGGATCGGGCAAGCAGGACAACACAAGGCACAGGGCAGCAGGAGGTAAGTCCCTGCCACCCGATCCCGGCCTTGGCTGCCCCAAATGAGGGCTTTTGGTGGGAAAAGAAGAGCAGGACAGTGGCAGCCCTTCCAGCACTCCTCCATGGCATTCCGTGCCACGGCAATAGGATGCCACAGCACTGGGGCTCCAGCAAGAGCAAGAGGAGGGCTAGTCATGGTAGGGGATGGACATCCAGGGCATTGGAATCGGGGTATGACCAGCCCATCTAGGGCCCGATTCTGCACCCACAGGAATGTCCAGCTTCCATGGTTGCAGAACTGAGGTCTAATCCTGCCCATCCAGTTTTTGGATGTCTAGACAGGCCAGATGTGCCCCTTTCTGCATCAGGTTCCATGTCAATTTTATGTAAATGATATAGAGTATAATTTTTCATTCACATGGGACATTCTCAGAACAATCACAAAATTTCCTCCATCAATGGGTACAGAGCAGATGTAGAATGTTATACTTTACAACTCAACAGACAAAAACAACATTGTATTCAAATTCTGGTGTCACGAGTGGCATTTATGATGAGGTTGGATCACAGCCCTCATGATGTCTTACTGCTGATGCAACTGCACATGAAATGAGAGTCAGAAACTGCCAAGATGTCTTACATATTGGGACATGGAACGTATAAAGCATGAACCATAGGAAGTTGGAGATGGTCAAGAATGAAATTGAACATGTACAATTCGATCTGTTGGGTGTGAGCGAACTGAATGGGACTGGCATCGGGCACTTTGCATCTTATGATCGCATGGTCTACTATGCTTGAAATGAAAGACAAAGAAAAAATAGTGTTGCATTTATAATCAAGAAGAAATGTGCAAGAATTGTAATGACATACAATGCAATAAGTAAATGCTTAATTTCTATTCATCTATGAGGAATGCCGATCAGCACAACTATAATTCAGGTATATGCCTCAACAACAGCTGCATAAGAGGAAGAAGTTGATGAGTTCTATGAATAAGTATAAGCTGAAATTGACAGAACATACAAACAGGATATCGTAATAGTCATGGGTGACTGGAATGCAAAAGTTGTTGGAAAATATGGACTTGGCACCAGAAATGAAGCTGGAGAAAGACCGATAGAATTCTGCAAGACCAACGATCTATTCATCTCAAACACCTTCTTCCAGCAACATGTGGTGACTGTACACTTGGACTTCACCTAATAGATGGTACAAATATCAAACAGATTACATCTGTGGAAGTCAATGATAGAAAAGCTTTATAACATAAACAAAGACAAAACCAGGAGCTGACTGTGGTATAGATCAACAACTACTAGTATGCACACTCAAAAAATAGCAAGCCACTCATGAATGTAGCAAAATATGACCTTGAGAATATACCACTGAAATTTAAAGACTGCCTTCAAAATTGATTTGCTGCTTTAGATACAAATGACAGAGCTCCAGAAGAGCTATAGGATGACATCAAGAAGGTTGTGTTGGAAGGAAGTGAGAAGCCTCTACAAAAGGTGAAAAATCAAAAATGGCCAAAATGGGTGACCGAAGAAACTCTGAAAATTGCTCAGAAATGCAGAGAAGCTAAAGCAAGAGGAGAAAGTGAGGCAATTGTAGAATTCAGAGATTTCCAACGTGCAGTAAGACAAGACAAGGAGAATTACTAAAATGACACATGCAAGGAAATAGAATCAGAAACTATTAGAGGAAGGACAAGATCAGTTTTCCTAAAGCTATGAGAGTTAAAGAAAAAATTCCAGCCTCAAATTGGAATGTTACTAGATGCTAAAGGATCCATGTTGAATGATGCTGAGAAGATCAAGAAAAGATGAAAAGAATATACAGTCATGATACCATAAAGATGAAGTGGACCAACAGCCATTTCAACCTGTACTTTATGATCAGGAACAATTGGTGATGAAAGAAGAATTCGAAGCAGCATTGAAAGCCTTATCAAAGAACAAAGCACCTGGCACTGATGGCATTCCCATTGAAATATTACAGCAATCGGATGCAGCTGTTACCATACTTACAAGGCTCTGCCAGGAAATTTGGAAGACAACATCATGGCCAACTGACAGGAAAAGACCTATCTTTATACCAATACTAAAGAAAGGTGATCCAACTGACTATGGAAATTATTGCACAATTGCTCTGATTCCACATGACAGCAGGATTCTACTCAAGATTCTACTCAAGATTCTACAGCAAAGACTATAACCATACCTTGAATGAGAACTGCATGAAATGCAAGCAGGGTTCAGGAAAATGCGAGGAACGAGAGACATAATCACAGATGTAAGATGGATCCTTGAGAAGACAAAAGAATACCAAAAGGATATCTATATGTGTAAACCATGAGAAACTCTGGGCCACATTAAGAAGCATGGGTATACAAGAACACCTGATCGTTCTCTTGCACAACCTTTACGTTGACCAAGAAGTAACAGTTTGAAGTGAACAAGGAGAAACAGAATGGTTTAAAATCAGCAAAGGTGTATGACAAGGCTATATAATTTCTCCCATCACTTTAATTTATATTCATAACAAATCATCAGAGAAGGACTGTATGAAGACAACCAAGGGGTGAAGATTGGTGGAAGACTCATCAACAACTTTCACTATGCTGATGATACCACATTTCTGGCTGAAAGTGAAAACGATCTGAAGATCACGGAACATGGTCTTAAAATGGGCTGCACCTTAATGTAAGGAAGACAAAGATCCTGACAACAAGAGAGACAACAACATCTTCCACTACTAGACACTGATAGTAACACAAAATCTTGAAAACAGAGACTCAAATGTTTATCATACCATACTAGCACAAAGTCCAAGAACTCAAACTTCACCAAACCTACCTATGAAAAGTCAATACTGCAAATACTCTAGAATACCAGTGCTTCTCCAGTTTGGAAAGGAGAACAAGCCTAACTACTACAGATTCCTTCTCAGAAACTACATGTTAAAAGCATCCCTCACCGCAGTTATACAAGGAAAACACAGACCAGCACCTAGTGCAAAAATAAGTGACTATAGATTTCAAGCATATGGACAAAGAATAAAATGGAAAACCCAAACGAGACTGAGCAGCAGAACACCAAAAGAAAATAAACAGAAATAACAGAAATTCACATTTTCAAAAGCTGACATATTTCATTCTCTAAAAGTTATGTAAAGACTCTCGGATAACACTCCTTTGAGCAGCAGACACTTCCAATGTCTCTACTAAATTACTACAGTATAAGCTGAAGATGAATTGGTAATGTTTCAGAACAGGGAAGGTTACTTTCTGCACTGTTACATCATAATGGAAGGAGACTCCCCTGGGAAGGAAAACCTAACTCACGGAGATCATTCCCAAAGGTCTGTCTTTGGACACAAAACTATTGCACCTGGTTGAAGGAGTAAAGCAACTGCCCTAAAGGTATACTCAGTTACAGAGTTATAAGGCACAAAGGTGGTGAGATGTGTTACCCTGCACCCACTCCCTAACCTTGAGGGTTAAGGAGGGATGGGCCTTTTGTAGTTGTGGGGGCCAAATGATAGTCGGGAACAAGAATATTTATTTTGTAAGGATTTATTTACCCCGCTCCTTGGTGGAATGGAACAGGCGTGAGGATTACCAAAACAGGAACAAAGGAAAAATCCAGGCTTTGCAATACTGTGCTTAAATTATTCTTCACACTGGAGTGCACATTATATCATGTGTCCTTTTACTTTGTATTCACAAATAATTAAGTGAGAAACAATAATGCTCATATGTTGTAACCAGATTATATTTTAGCTTATTTTCCTAGTGCTTCATAAGCTCTTCATTCAGGTACTTAAACACTACTCATTTTCACAAGCTTTGCATCCAGGTATTTGAACAGCATACCATTCAGGATAAGGTAGAAAATATGACCATTCAAGCTTTTCTTTAGTCAGCTTTGTCAATCAGCCCAATTGAGCAGTCCATTGGCTGATTAATTTCAATCATGGGCAACGGAGCAGGTAATGGTATTCCTGTCTCAGGACTATTTCCTGCTTGGACTGAGTTTTGTTCAGCAACAGCTCTTTTATCTAAGAACTGTTTAAACTCACTGAGAAGAAGTTCAGCCTGCCTTCTAGCTGGGCTAGATGGAGGATATTCTCCTTGCTTAGGTAAGTGATTATTTACTTCTGGAAAGCAAGTAATGCCGTCTCTGTTTAAACAATCAATGCCTGCAGTGGAGTTACCCCTCCCCCACTTATCTCTGTTTGCAAGTGTTGGGTTAACAAGTTTCTCTGCACGAGATCTGCTTTTAAAGAGTGATTCAAAGGTAGGACCTCCTGAATTATCTTGGCTTAATTCTCTTCTGAATAGTTCAGCTGAATTCTTTATGTCAGCCTGCTTGCTAAAAGCTTGAGCTGTTTGGTGAGAAAAGCTGGGTTTGTTTAAAGAGACTTCAGGCTGTAGCCAACGGCTCTCACACTGCCTGAAACTGTCCTGAGCTTTAAAGTCAGCATTCACTCTTTCTGGCTTCTCATAAAACTTGTCATATGAATTAAATACAGCAGGTACCTTAAAATGAGGCTTGTCTGAGAATGCCTTGCCACGGTGCCTTTCTCTCCAAGGGTCAACTGTGTCTTCCAGAAACCTAGGCTTTAATCCTGGGTCTCTCAGTGCTTCTAACCTCTGTTGCTCCCAGAAGGTTCTTTCAGGCACTGAGTATCCCTGGTAGCTACTTCCTGGTTCTGAATCCCTTTTCCTTGTATTACGGCTGGGCAGTGTTTCTCTTGCTAGGTCAAAGGATTCTGCATCCAAGAGAGCTTCTTGCTTTTCCAACGTCCTTTGCCTTCTCACTCGTGGGCTCTATCCACTTTCACTTCTCATTCCATTCGTCCTACTCCTCATCCTCATCATCATACTACTGTCTTCCTTCTCTCTGCTTAACAAGGTGCCTCTGCTCTGGGGAGCCCGCCTCCTACTAGGGCGTGCCCAATCAGCAGCTCTGCTTCTCTCCTCCCCTGAGGTGAACTGTGTTAGCTGATTAGCTCCCTGCAGCTTGTGCTGAGAAGGGAAAACCTTGCATTTTCCTGCAATACCTGAACCTACCAGCTGGTCAGTATCAGTTTCCATGGCTTCTAGTCCTGCCACTGTGTCACAGATGCAAAGTCAAAGGACTTGCATCCAATTGGCTGTTCTGCAATTTATGTAGATATGGCGGTATAAAAATGCTGCTAAATAAATAAAATACGCGTATGGAGTTTATATGAAAGTATTCAGTTCAGTGTAACATCAAGGTAGACTAGATTGCTGCAATACGTATCCCAGCTTCACACCTTCCCAAGTGATGTTCATTTTGTGGTTAACATGCTGATTTCTCAGATGGATTAAGCTGATTTGAGTCTTGGCTGGGTTGGATCGAAGATGAAATTCCAAATAGTATATTGACAATTTAGTTGTTGCAGTTGGTAGCATCTTGATATCAAAGTTCTTTGCATGTGTAGAAGCCCCAAGGTTGCTAGAAATGGAAAATGCATGTTCCTGGATGTATTGATTGAATGTTCATTTATATATTGAAGAGAACTGTGACCAAGACACTACCTTGTATTAGGCCATTGTGTTGAATGCATCATCAACTTTGCCTGCTTTGAAATTCAAGGAAAAACTGTAAAGAGTCATTTGATGGTCTGTATCAGTGCATAGTCTTTGGTCATGTCATCAAGTCTGACATGTAGTCTTCTATGGTTGATGGTATCATATGCTGCTGTCAGGTTGATAAATATTAATCCAATTACCAATCCCTTCTTAAATCTCTTCTTAGTATGTTGTACGAGGGTTGTCCAGAAAATAATGCCCCACATTATTTTTCTCGGAGAGTTTTCATTCAAAATGTATAAAAATCACTCACAGTATAAATTAATGTGTCCTTAATGCATATTATTTTTCTACATAATCTCCATCAACATCTATGGCCTTATGCCAGCGAGAAACAAGGGCATTAATTCCTCCTCTGTACCAGCTCATGTCCTGATCATGCAGCCATTCTTTTTTACAGCACGAATCACGCTCACGTCATCTTCAAACCTTGTTCCACGCAGGCCATCCTTTAGTGGTCCAAACAGATGAAAATCTGATGGTGCCAGATCAGGATTGTAAGGTGGGTGGGGGAGCACTGTCCAACCAAATTTGGCGATTGCCTCTTGGGTTCGGAGGCTTGTCTGAAGGCAAGCATTATCGTGTTGAAGCAATATGTCTCCTGGATTACGGTTAGGCCGCACTCGCAAGTAACGCCATTTCAGTTTTTGAGGGTTTTGATGTACCTGTCTGTCTGAATTGATTGTTTCACCTCTCTCAAGCACATCCACCATAATTACGCCATGAATGTCCCAAAAGACGGTGATCATCACTTGTCCAGCGGAAGGAGTGGTCTTGAACTTCTTTTTTCTGGGTGAGTGAGCATGATGCCATTCCATGGATTGCCTTTTAGTCTCTGGTTCATAGTGGTGAGCCCAGGTTTCGTCACCTGTGATGATCCGTGACAAAAAGGCCTCCCCCTCAGCTTCAAAATGCTCCAACAAATCAGAGCAGATGTCTTTCCTTTGACGTTTGTGTTCGGTTGTGAGACTTCGCGGAACCCATCTTGCACACACCTTTGAATATCCCAAAGAGTCAATAATTGCCTTTGCACTACCTCTACTGATGGAAAGCTGTACGACAATTCCCGTCTCGTGATGCACCGATCCATATGAATAATGTCATCAGCGCGCTGCAACTTGTCTGGACTAGTGGCTGAGGCAGGATGCAGCCGATCATCCAGTTCCATTTTACCACTTCCTGAAGCCTTTACTCTCTTCACCCATCGCCCAACGGTGCTCCTATCTACCGCAGATCTTCCATACACAGCACACAACCATTTGTGAATGTTTCTCACACTTTTTCTCCTCCACCAAGAATTCAATTACAGCTCGTTGTTTGTACCATGTGTCACTCACACCATTTGAAGGATCACTACTGCCTCGCTATTTGTCGGAAGACTTTAAAATTACACACATGTCCTTTGAATTTCCAAGTTACTACTCTTTCAATTTCACACCTCTATCTTCATTCTGGACTGAGAAAAAACATGTGGGGCATTACTTTCTGAGCAACCCTCGTATAAGATTTGTAATTTATTTATTTATTTATTTATTTACAGTTCTTATATACCGCGCTCTTTGGTACCAGTGCGGTTTACAGTTAACAAATTTTGCATTGGGACAATCCTTTGCTTACATTATAACAGGGTTGGTAACTTGGAGATAACAGGGGAAACTATATACAAATTATATACAAACAGAGTATTATCAGTGTCTGAATTTACAGTTCAGGTGACATATTGGGATCATGACTTTGGGAATGCAGAAAGTTTGGTTCGTGTTCTGTCAGGGCTATGTTGTTGGAATGTCTGAGGCTGTGTGGGTGATTTGAGAGATGGGGGGAAGGGGTGTAGTGTTAGGGTCTAAAAGGTGAAGACAGAAAAGGTAGTGTTTAAGGGTCTTTCTAAATTGAGAGAGGTCTTTTATTGCACGGATATGTGGAGGGAGATTGTTCCAGCAGGTTGGTGCGAAGAAGGTGAAGGCCCTGTCTCTGGTTGCTTGGTGACATTTAGTGTACTCTTTTGGTACAACGAGGGTATTAGCGGCTGCGGATCTTCTCAGCCTGTTTGTGGGGGTGTTGATAAGAAGTGAGGAGAGGGAGGGTGGGGCTATTTGATTGATTGCTTTAAAGGACAGTAATAGCGCTTTGTAAATTATCCTGGCTTGTAGGGGTAGCCAGTGAAGATCTGTTAGTATGGGGGTGATGTGATCTCTTCTGGAGGTACCACAGAGGATGCGGGCTGCTGAGTTTATTGCCAATTGTAGTGGGTTGAGGGTGCTCTTGGGCAGACCATGCAGGATGACGTTGGCATAGTCAAAATGTGGTGTTACAAGGGATTGGAAGATTGTTCTGAAGTCATTCGGGGAGAGTAGAGGTCTTAGTGGTTTCAGAGTTCTTATTTTGTTGTAAATGGATTTGACGGTCTGCTTTATATGATCTTTGAAGGTCAGTTCTTGGTCTATGATGACTCCAAGGTAGCGGATCGATGATTTACACGGAAGTTCCGCATCCCTCACCTTTAATGTAGTGGGGGGTGAGAAATTCTTATTCCTGGTTACGAATAGGACTTCGGTTTTCTTGAAGTTTATTCGTAGGTTCTGGGATAAGAGCCAGTCTGTAATCGCATTGAAGCATGAAACTATTGGGGAGAAGTCAGGGGCATTGATTTTTATTGGAGTGAATATGAGAACGTCGTCTGCGTAGATCAAACTGGCGGCGTTGAATGCTCTGATGATTTCACAAATTGGTTGCATATATATGTTGAATAGTAAAGCTGATAAGGAGGATCCTTGGGGAACACCCTGTTGTTGATGGAAGGGATCGGATGTTGAGGATCCTATCCGGACCTGTTGCCATCGGTCAGTTAGGTATGATCTGCACCATTCCCAAGCTGATCCTTGAACTCCTTTTTCTTGAAGACGGTGTAGGAGTTGAACATGGTTAACCGAGTCGAAAGCTGCCGAGATATCCAGGAAGATGAGTATGAATCCGTTTTCAATTTTGTCAATCCCTCTTGTTAAGGTGTTGATAAGTAATGTTAGTAGGGTCTCTATGCCGTGGGATTCACGGAACCCATGTTGGCAGGGGTCAAGAGGGGCTGAAATATCAATGTGCTGCTGCAATTGTATTTGTACCACCTTTTCTATGATTTTGGCTAGAAGGGGTATACTTGAAATGGGACGATATGAGTCCGTTTTTGCTGGGTCGAGTTTATTGTTTTTCAGGAGAGGGCGTATTGAAGTTTGCTTGAGAGATGTTGGGAAAGATCCAGTTGTGAAGGAGAGTTGCATGATAAGGGTAAGTGTAGGGCTCAGTTCAGCACGCAACGCTCTGATCCAGTAGGCAGGGCATGGATCATTTGGGGCTGTGGTGGTATTCAAGGTAGCAATAAGGTCAGTGATGTATTTCACTGTAGGGGCGACAAAACTTTTTAGAGGCTGTGTAATTGAAACAGGGTTGGGTATAAAACTTAGTGTTGATTTTGTGTTAATGGTTTTGGATTGAAGGTAGTCTGCAAAAGACTGAGGCTGAATTGAAATTGTTTGGTTGGAAGATGGTGCCTTAGTTAGGGATTTGGCAATGTTAAAGAGGTCTCGTGGTTTGTTTAATGATCTGAGAAGGGTTTCTGTGTGGTGTTCTCTCATCTTTTCAGCTATTTTTTCCCGGTGCTTCTTTAGGACATTTTCATAATCCATTTGGTCGGATGGAGATCTCGATCTGCGCCATTTTCTCTCTTGTTTTCTTAGATTCTGGAGGGACAGTCGTAAATCAGCCGAGAACCAAGGTTTTGGGCTTCTAATTTTTGGTGATGTGCTGGATGCTGGTGGTCTACTCAAGGAGGGTAATTGTGAAGAGGAGTTTAGGGTGGTGTACCAGTTGTTGATCAGCTCATCAAGGTTGTTGGTTGGTAGACGAAGAGCTGGAAGGGTACGGCTGATGAAGTCATCCTTATCGAGCGTTTTGAAGCGGGTTGCTGATCCTGATGAGACTGTATTTGTCTGTGTTGTTGGGATACTGTTTTGCAGATATGGGACTTGAAAGGATATCAAGTTATGGTCAGACCATGGAACAGGGGTAAGTAAAAGGTTAAAGTTGGTAGTTGTTGTAGGATGGGGCGTAAAAATGAGGCCAAGGGTGTTACCCTTGAGGTGTGTAGGGGAGCTGACTAGTTGAGAGTAGTTAAGATCAGCCATGTGTCAGTAATGTGTCCTGTGCATGTTTTCTGATCAAAAGCTAGCTTGTTCAGAAATCCTTTTCTGTTCAATTATAAGCTTTAACTTGTTGAGGAGTAATGACTCATACAATTTGTGTAGATGGCATAATGAGACTGGTCTAAAGTCATTTGCTTCAGTGGGTATTTGCCAGGCTTTAGGAGAACAATGACTTGTGCTTGACACCAAAACGTCAGAGTATTGTGCATCTGGAGATAGTTATTAAATAAGTTTAGCAACCATACCCTAATTTTCAAATAAAAATTTTGTATCCGTTAGGTGCAAATATCAGAAACCAGAAGCCTTGCCATTTTAGGCATTTCATGCCTACTGCAAGTTCAGCTTCTGTGAATGGTTGATTGAATTAAATCAACCTATTGCTCCCTTAGATGTCTGATTTTGACCTTCAGTTACCTATTTAGTGCCTTCTCATTTTGAAGGAGCTAACGCACAATCTGGTTTGCCTATAACCTTCCTCAGATCGCTGCTAAGCCCGTGGATTTGTGTCCACATTTTCTTATGTTATGAATTATGTAAACACTTTCAATCTGTTGCTGCCACTTCTTTTGTCTCATCTCTGAGAGAGCTGAAATGAATTGGTTGCCGGCTGCAAAGGTATCTCTGTGAACGAGCCTTCATCAAACATGTACCTGTAAGTTTCATATTAGTCAGCAATATTCTAAGTTATATCTGGACTATAATTGGCTTTAAAGTCTCTTGTGAGACTTTCCATACTGCTTCAACAACGTGATTGTAGTGCCAACATATTGGCTGTACCTTCAGGACAACTGCATCAAGTACAGAGTAGTGTTTCTATTCAGCTTTTTGAAAGTTGAAGCATTATCAAAGTAGAATGAACTTAGGTCCTATTGCTTCATAGTCCAATCAATGGGTGTTGTGTGTGTGATATGAGGTTCAATACTAATTTTGTAGCAAGTGCAGCTATATTGCTGCTAACAAGCCTTTGACAAGGTCCCTCATCAGAGACTTTTGGCAAAACTAAAGAATCATGGGATAGGAGGCAGTGTACTATTGTGGATCAGGAACTGGTTAAAAGATAGAAAGCAGAGGGTAGGGCTAAATGGCCAATTTTCCCAATGGAGAAAGATGAATAGTGGTGTACCCCAGGGATCTGTGCTGGGTCCGCTGCTTTTTGACATATTCATAAATGACCTGGAAAGTGGAATAACGAGTGAGGTTATCAAATTTGCAGATGACACAAAACTATTTAAAGTTGTTAAAACCCAAGAGGATTGTAGAAAATTGCAAGAGGATCTTGATAAATTGGAAGACTGGGCATCAAAATGGCAGATGAAATTTAATGTGGACAAGTGCAAGGTTATGCACCTAGGGAATAACAACCCAAATTATGGTTACACGATGTAAGGTTCCACATTAGGAACCACCACCCAGGAAAAAGATTTAGGCGTCATTGTGGATACCATGTTAAAACCCTCGGCCCAGTGTGCAGCAGCAGCCAAGAGAGCAAATAGAATGCCAGGTATGATAAGGAAAGGAATGGAAAATAAAACAAAAGATATTATAATGCCTCTATATCGTTCCATGGTGAGACCGCACCTTGAATATTGTGTGCAATTCTGGTCACCGTATCTTAAAAAGGATATAGCGATTTTAGAAAAGGTTCAGAGAAGAGCCACCAAAATGGTAAAGGGGATGGAAGGATACTCCTATGAAGAAAGGCTAAAAAGGTTAGGGCTCTTTAACCTGGAAAAGAGACGGCTGAGAGGAGATATGATAGAAGCCTATAAATTAATGAACGGAGTGGAACGGGTAAACGTAGATCGATTGTTTACTTATCAGAATATAGAAAGACTAGGGGACATGCAATGAAGCTACAGGGTAAACTATTTAAGACTAATAAAAGAAAATATTTTTTCACTCAACGTGTAATCATACTCTGGAATTTGTTACCGGAGGATGTAGTAAAGGCTGTTAGTGTAGCTGGGTTTAAAAAAGGGTTGGACAAATTCCTGGAGGAAAGGTCCATAAACCACACAGGTACATTAAAAATTTTTTTTTTTAAACTGCCTCTAATGTTTCGATTGATTTTTACGTTTTTTGGTGCGCTGAATCCAAATCTGGTAACCAATTTGCTCCATCACGTACAGATTTTTTGCTACATTGGGTTAGCAGTTTGAGGTGAACGTTTCAGATTGAGTGCGATCGAGATAAAAGTTTCTTGGATGAATTCTTTATACTAATTGTTTAGTAGTTATTCAAATAAGAATAAAGAAAATTGTAACAAGGCAGCACATAAGAATAGAGTAATGTCAACAAAACACACTGTGATGGTAGCAAAATTGTCTGCACTTAAAACAGCCACATACATGTGCACAAACATTGAGCATATAAGAGCGAGGTTAGACACAAAGCAAAGCAAAGAATTGTGCAAAAAATGTTGTACAGGTATGTATGTAAGAATAGAAAACGCAAACCGCACCATTGCAATACATGAAGACAAACACCCGATGGTGTGAAAATAAAATTCTAATAAATGAGATCCGACACTGTGGTAATAACTAGCAAATTTTTATTTCAAAGTTTAGTAAAAACACGATATTTGTCAACACAGTTTAGATTTTAAAGTCATTCTTGGGTCAATCAATCTCCTGGTGGGCCCGTTTCTTCTTCCCCCGAATGCTTCTCTTGGTGCGCTGCTTGGCGTATTTTTCATCTGGGATTTCCCGCAGCAGCAACCAGCAGAAATCAGCCATCATAGTGGTGTTCCATCTTCCTTGGTACCTTCTCTCTGCGTCCTTGATGTCCTGGTGAAACCTTTCACCTTGTTCTTCACTGTATGCCCCCAAGTTTTCGGGAAAGTAGTTCACATGGGAGTGCAAGAAAAGGACTTTCAGGCTCATGTTACAGCCTTGTTCTTTGAAGGCATTGAGCATCCTGGCAACAATATCCTTATAGTTCTCATCCCGCCTGTTCCCCAAGAATTTGAGAACAACATCCTTGAAGGAATCCCAGGCTTCTTTTTCCTTCTCAGACATCGTTTCAGCGAATGCTCCATCTGAAATGAGTTTCCTTATATCAGGGCCAACAAACACTCCTTCCTTTAGCTTTGCTTCAGAAAGTCGGGGGAACTTTGAGCAAAGGTACCGAAAGCACTCACCATCTTTTGGAAGGGACTTGATGAATTGCTTAATGAGACCCAACTTAATGTGGAGACGTGGTAATAGAATTTTATCACGAGGTACCAAGCTCTCATGAAGAACATTTTTCTCACCGGGACTCAAATACTCCTGAATTGGCCAGTCTTTTTTCCCCCAGTGTAGGTCGCGGGCCCGGCTATCCCACAATCAAAGGAAGCAGGGATATTTGGTGAAACCGGATTGCTGCCCTAATAGCATGGATAGAATTTTAAAGTCTCCACAAATCATCCACTTATGCTCATCATAACGAATCTTCTGAAGAATCAGGGCCAAATTCTCGTATTTTTCTTGGAGAATAACAGAGTGAGCAATAGGAACTGAAGCGAATGTGTTGCCATTATGAAGAAGAACACCTTTTATGCTGTCTTTTGACGAATCAATGAACAGCCGCCATTCAGCAGGATCATACTTGAGTTTAAACTTTTCCATCACTCTGTATATATCGTTGCAAAATACCAAATCTTCCTCTTTGCTGAAATACTTCAAAAATTGTGTCTCGCGGTTGCGGTACCAATAAAAAGTTGTTCATGGTGACAATAGATTTTTCTGTTTAAGCCGAGAACCTAGCAGTTGGGCAGCATCTTTTGGGAGTCCTAAATCCCGGACTAAATCATTCAATTCAGCTTGAGAGAAAAGTTCAGGTTTCGGATCTGGTTCAGTTTCAAACTAGGAAGTACTGGACTCATCGGGAAAAGCCATCTGATGAGTCTCATCATAATCAGAACCGTCCACACAAATATGATCCAAAGATTTTGGTGGTTCAGGCACAAGTACTTCGTTGCTATGAGGCATAGGCCTAATTGCTGAGGGAAGGTTGGGGTAACTTATTACGTTCTTATTTTTAAGTTGTATCCCTTCACAATGCAAGAGCAAAAATAGCAGTCACTGCTGTGGTCTCTTTGTTCACGCCACATCATAGGTATTCCGAAACGAAATGCTTGTTTTTTACCTTTCATCCATAAGCGTAGATCTTCCTCACATGTCTTGCACACTTTGTGAGGAGCCCACGGTTTGTCTTGATCGCCTAACTTCAAACCGAAATAGGCGAAATATACTTTTTAAATAAATGCAGAAATGTTCCTCTGCCGCTTTTTCATGGTATATTCCCCACAAATAAAACAAAAACTGTCCGAGAGTTGACGCAACCTCTGGCTCTGTGAGCCATCACAAATACACAGCACTGCAAACTACAACTGTAGTGAACCACTTCGGAATAAAGCTGGATTACGACTGAGCAAACAAAAGGTAATAATGAACTTGCAAGAAACTGAAATTTGACAGGAACGTTCATGTCGCAACCACCGTGTTTGAGCGAGCGAACGAGGCGAGGCGAACAGGAAAGAACATGCGCCAGCGCGAGTACTGGATTTAGCCCCCCGCCTCCCAATTGTCCTGTTAATGTATAAATGAATACAAAACACTCTAAAATATCATGAGGGAGTGTTTCTAGTTAGTTAACCATTACAACCTCTATTTTGGGCCAAGAAAATAAACTGCAGTTGGCTAAAAAGAAATTATGTGAACATTCCTTATATAGGTAAGAAATCTAATTTTGCAAGAAAACGTGACGTGATGGAACATTTTGGCTATTTTTCCTGGATTCAGCACCCCAAAATCTATAGGAATCAGTTGCAAAACTGGAGGCAGTTTTTTGGTAGTGTACCTGTGCCATTATTAAGAAGGGACCCAGGATATCAATGCTTGAACCAATACAAGCATTGTGGAACCTATGTCCCTTGGGGAAACTGCTAGGTACGTATGACCTAGATTGGCCACTGTTGGAAACAGAATACTGGGCTTGATGGACCTTGGTCTGACCCAGTATGGCATATCTTATGTTCTTATGTAACAAAAAGCAAATCCAAATTATACTGGCATTTCCATCAGCAGCTGTTAAAGAATCCTAGTTGTTTTGAGTTATGGTTGACAACCATAAGTCTAGTTCTCAACAAGTTCACCATCTTCTGTGGTTTCGTCATATCCTTCAGGCATGGTGACTGTTAAAATTTCCAGTAATTGCCAATGTCTTGACATCACAGACGTTTTGTGACCCAATGAAAGAGAACATCTGAGTTGGTGGCTTGTAGACTGTTGTGACTGAGCTGCAGCCAATGTCTACCATCAGGATTTCTACATCAATGGTAGTCAGCACAGTTTATTTGACCTCCAAGTGCTGGTGGAGGAGAGGAGGTTTTGCTTGTCTGGGAGCCTTATGGAGTATTCTGCACTGCACTGCACAATGTATTTGCCCTGGTGTTACTGGAGCATTTGGGACCATGTCGGGGTGCTTATTCTGCCAACACTGAATTGTCATCAAAGCATGACTACTGCATACAAGAGCCGGCAGTCAGCCGTGCAGCCACAGGCACATGGTTGAAGGGGCATGTGAACAAAGCGGCGTGCCATTTTGTTTCCAGTACGATGCTAGTACTGAGTATAGGAGAGGGCAGGCAAGTATGCCTAAAGGAGCGCACAAGAGAAAAACAAATCTGAGAAGGTAACCTCTACTACCTCCATTTTGGGCAAAACATTGGAACCTATGGATAGATATGTGTCCCTTGTAGCTGGGACGGCTGCGGCAAGCATTTCCCAATTTGTCATCTTACTCCGATTCTGGGGCCACTTTGAGTCCCATTGCTAGGATTTCTCCACCTCAGTCAATGACTTCTTCTGAACAACTGGATGAGCGTAAGTGGTCCCTTAAAAGTATAGGGACTTTTTTCTGCCCCCCTCAGTGGCATCAACCCCAGATATCTCTTAAAAGTTCATGGCTAAATGTTTGCATTTTTCTTTTCCTGATATATTGGAGTTTCTCAGCTGTCACTGGGGGTAGTTCCTGATTCTGTATCTTTGGTTGATAATTGGAAAATGATGGGTCACTAATTTATATCTTAAGATGGTTATAGAACAGACTGCCTCCTTTTCAAAAGAGGTAGTGGTTAAGTTTTAACAACAAGCTAAACAATTTCTCAGCTTGCTTTTGCTTTGGGAAAGGTAGAGAATCAAGATTCAAACATTCAGTCTGCTGATGTGGCAGGTATCCAGGATAGTTTGTCACTACATCGGCAGACTGAACTTTTGGAAAGTTCTATGCATATTAAGAATTTAAGATTTCTTAATTTTCCTAAAACCCATTATTTATCCCCTATTATATTATTTCAAAAATATTTTAAAGAAGTCTTGAAAATGGATAATGTGGATACATTTTTATTTTGAATGCTTATTTGTCAGATAGATCATTTTCTGGTGGGGCTACTGGACTTCCACAGGCCTGTCAATTTGTTTCAGTTCTTGGAACAATCAATAGATGAGATTCCTGCTCAAGCCACACTACTAACGTCTTTTATTTCTGAGTCTGAGAAGGCTCATGTTATGAAATTATACTTTTGTTACAATCAAGTGTATTTCTGTGGGCAAAAAATAATGATTTTTCTTGCAGTTTCAAGCGTTACCCAATTAAGGCATAAAGGTTTTCTTCAATTGAAACTTTGGGTGATTGCAGTAGGATCTACTTTCTTTTTGGGATTTCCTTGCAAATGTTTGGTTGGGTTGCAGGGGACCTGTTAATTTTTACAGATCCCCTGTAGCTTGATGAACTAATGAAGGGTAAGGAGTGATTTGCCCCTAGTTGTGACGAGTAGCCTGTATTATGGTTTTTTTCTGTCTTTTTTCAGTTTTTTGGTACAGAAATGAATCTAGCATTTGTTGTTTATAGTTTTCTCTCTAGGCATGTCATTTAATTCTCTCTCCTTGACATGGACTAAGAATTTGTTGGATTATGTTTTTGGGATAAGATGTGAAAGCATTTTTTCTGTATTTGTTTTGATTTTCCTGATGTAAAATGTGGAAATTTGATTAAATTTAAAAATAAAACAAAACCCATTACTGTGCTTTTCATGTGGTCATTCATGCTTGGAACGAAATATACACTACAGTACTTAGTCACATCATGAAATATATATCTGAAAGTACAATGCAACATTCTATATTGTATTGAGTTGAGGGTCGCTAGACTCAGCTGTTCCCAGTGAACCTCAGTTTAAGGAAAGAATATTTCTAAACTGTCTCTACATTTTCTTTCCATTTTTATCTAGTGTATTATCCCCTTGAGAACAGTTGCCTGAGGGCTATATAGAAGTGTTATCTAAGAGTACCCCTCCAGTGCTCACACCTCCAGTGGGGTCACCATTATAACAGCTGCTGTCTTCCCTACTCATAGCTTTAGTGTGTCACTACTATAACACACCTACGCTCTTCTAGCACCACTGGATTAGAGCCTGCTATGCAACTGTGCACAGGACTATGGTCAAATCATCGCTGTATTTTTAGCACTAAAGATAGGGAGGTGTTCTTTGAAGAGGGAATATTATCAAATAATCGAAAACTGAGAATCAAAATCTGTAGTCATAAAACAAACTCCTTAGACCAGTGGTATTCAGTTTCAGTCCTCGAGGGAGGCAAATAAGCCCGGTTTTCAGGCTACGCCAAATGAATACGAGTATATATGAAATAAATGTGTGTGCATAGCGCTTCCATTGTGTGCAAACCTCTCTCATGCCTATTCATTAGTCTGAAATCTAACCCGTTTGCAGCCCTTGAGGACTGGGAGTGGATACCACTGCCTTAGACAATAATAACTTACAAGAAGAAAAAATAATTCCGTTTCTGAGGGGTCCTGAAAGATAAACAATACTTTGCACTTTTCAATTTAGGGGCTGGTTTACTACATGGTTAGTGTGACTTTTGACGCATACTACCTGCACACCATGACCTGTGGTAACGATAGCGCATGGCCATGATAGCACATGTCGATTCCCATGCTATCTGTACATTGCAAGTTATAGTGAAAAATGTACTGGTTAAGGGCAGAGATTGGGCATAGTGAGTGCTACGCTGTTAGCATGCGGGTATACACTGCATCTTGCAATTAGCATGGGTGCAATTACCTCCACTCCAATGGGTGTATGTGTCAGCATTGTACCTAAGAGGTTATAGAATTTGAGTTTTTTTGGGGGTATGGCTTTGTTTTGGTGTGGGGAATGGTTGTGGGATATGAAGGAATATAAAAATGGGGTATACTTGGGGTAGATTTGTGGGTATATACAGTAGATATTAATGGCTATGAAAGAAGGATGTATGCCTAGATAGGGGAAGGTGAAACTATCTGTACCTGTGCTAATAGCACACCATGTTACCATCCAGCACCACACATTTCCTATCAGAGAAATGTGATCCAGACCCAGGACAAGTAACATGGTGGCTTTGTACTTAATGCCCCACAATTTTGCATTATTGGAGTGTTAGGTGCAACCCATAGCACACTTCAGTAAAAGGGCCCTAGTTATGTAATATCTGCCATAAAAATAACACTCCAAAGATACTAAAAAACAAAACAAAACATTGCACTGGCTGAAATTGAGGCTTTAAAAAAATGGAAGAAGAGTTTTGGTGGGAATATTTTTCTGCTGTGATATCGAGTGCCAGATTTGACAAATGTGTAAAGGTTTTCGAATACTGTTTGTGAAAGTTTTTTGTACTGAATTGTTTCTCCCTTTTCAATGCTTTGAGACAGGGGCGGCCCAAGGGGGGTGCGGGGCCATGTGCGGAGACTCGGTGCGGGGCCTCATTTGAATAATGGGCCTCATTTGCATAAATATTTGCATAATGCTACCATATACTAACTTTTAGTAAACGTGCCTCTTAATGAGTGTATGGATAAAGAAAGACTAAAAGATTTCTACATTACTATAATCCAGTGCCAACTGCCAGACACATTAGGAACTACTACAAACACTGCCCATTTAGAACCCATAGCAAACCCGCCGTATCCTAACAGCACTACCAGGACTCACAAAGCACCATACTCTACCAATCAAAAGGCAACGCTGCAAATATTAAACCAATACATTTCAGAGAACAAGAATACATGACCTACTGGGGATAGAGAACAAGTGGCAATGTCAAATAGGAATTATATAAACAGAACACCTCAGCTCAGTTACACATGCAGAACATAGACCATCACCAAACAAGTAATCACAATTTAGAAACAGGAAGACAATAATTAAACTGGGAATCCCAAAAGCCAAACTTGGAATGTACAACACTGTAGAAATAAAACTATACATTAATTTGCTCTTGTACTAAACAAAGCGCAGACGTTAATGATGCACATTTACCAGAGCTGACATATTCCAATTAATAAATTCAAATAAAGAGATATTTTTCTACCTTTTGTGCATTTTTTTTCAGCTGCAATTGCTCCAGCCACTTTCTTCTGGTTTCTTCGTGTCTTCTGCTAACTCTCCATCGTCTGCTGTCCATTTGTCCTTTCTTCTCTCTTCTAGTTTTTTTCCATTCTCTCTCTACATCTGTTTTAACATACTAATCTTTCTCCTTTTGCTCTTTCCTCATTCCTATTTCATCCACTCAAATTTTACCCCTCCATCCTCAATCCCCACTTACTCTCCCAATACCCCGCCAATTGTAGATTTTTTATCCCTCCCACACAAAAATATTTTTCCCTTCTCCATTTTACTCTTCCAGCCCCATCCCATTCTAATCCTCCCCCAACATCAGCTCCCTTCTAGTTCCAGCCTCACCCAGCATCCATTCCCTTCTAGTCCCTGCATCAGCCCATTTCCAGTCCTAGCCACCCATCAGCCCATTTCCAGTCCTAGCAACCCCCCAACCCAATACCAGTCCTAGCCCCCCCATCAACCCACTTCCAGTCCTAACCCCCATCACCCCATTTTCAGTTTAAGCCCTCCCTATAACCCATTACCAGTCCTAACCCCCCATCAGCCCACTTCCAGTCCTAATCCCATCAACCCATTTCCAGTCAGCCCCCCATAGCCCATTGCCAGTCCCAACCCCCCTCCCCCATCAGCCCACAGCCTATTACCAGTCCTAACCCCATCAGCCCACCTCAAGTCCTTACCCCTCCCCATCAGCCCATTTCCTGTCCTAGCCCCCCATAGCCCATTATCCTAAGCCCCCCATAGCCCATTACCAGACAGCCCCCATCAGCCCATAGCCCATTACCAGTCTTAACCCCCCCATAGCCCATTACCAGTTCTAATCCTCCCAACAGCCCACAGCCCATTTCCAGTCCTAACCCCATCAGACCACCTCAAGTCCTAACCCCACCCCATCAGCCCATTTCCTGTCCTAGCCCGCGCATAGCCCATTATCAGTCCTAACCCCCCATAGCCCATTACCAGTCCTAACCCCCATCAGCCCACAGCCCATTACCAGTCCTAACCCCATCAGCCCACCTCCAGTCTTAAGCCCCCCAGCCCATTTCCAGTCCTAGCCCCCCCCATAGCCCATTACCAGACAGCCCCCATCAGCCCACAGCCCATTACCAGTCTTAACTCCCCCATAGCCCATTACCAGTTCTAACCCCCCCAACAGCCCACAGCCCATTACCAGTCCTAACCCCATCAGCCCACCTCCAGTCTTAACCCCCCCATAGCCCATTACCAGTCCTAACCCCCCCCCCATCGGCTCAAGTAAAATTAAATAAAAAAAAACGCTGGCTGCTACTACTGCCGCTGCCGCCGCGGCAGCATGGACTGTCCCGCGGGGCCCCCTCTGCCCGGCTGAATCCCTCCCTCCCTCCCAGAGGGGGCCCCACGGGACAGTCCATTCTGCTGCTGCCACGGCGGCAGCGGCAGTGGTAGCAGCCAGCGGGTTTTTTTTAAATTTACTTTTGAAAAAAGCAGAATGTTCTTTGCGCGGGGCCCCCTGAAACGCGGGGCCCTGTGCAAAAAACATTCTTGCTCAATGGACGGGCCGGCCCTGCTTTGAGACATACAGCATTTTGGAAAAAAAATGATAGAAAAGGGATTAATGGTTGCCTAACTGTCCATCTGCCTCTAGGTTTGCTAACTTGTCAAACAGGACAGAAATTCAAATCTGACAAACAGGAAGAAAGTGCAAACATTATGGACAAGCTAGAAAACTAGATAGATTAGTTCAGTATCTTAGAGAATCGAGCCTCCAAAAAAGTTCATTGCTTCCTATGGGAAATTGTTGCAAGTTTGTGAATGTTAACCAGCATTGTATTCAACCTCTCTCCCTCAATCCTTCCAGTATTTTGGGCTAGAGCAATACAGACAAAGATAGGGAAAAATAGAGCAGCTTGAAAAGGAAAGAACAAAAGGCACACTCAGACCACCTCCCTTTCTCTTCCAAACTCTCACACATGCACCTCTCACATACATGTTAGACACTCTCATGTCTACCCTTCATTATCCAAGTGGACTGATTCAGGGAAAGTAACTGATGAAGCTGGTGAAGGATGGTGCTGAATGCCACCTTCCAAATCACCTTCCCCTATCTAGGCACACATCCTTCTTTCATAGCCATTCATACGTACCGTATATATCCACTTATCCAAAAATACCCCATTTTTATACTCCTTCATATCCCACAACCATTCCCCCCACCAAAACAAAGCCATTCACCCCAAAAAACTCAAATGCCATAACCTCATGTACAATACTGAAATACACAAATCCCATGAATCCCCCATAAAGCCCCGTTCACCCAAATACACACTCCTATACACAGGAGCGGCTCAAGACAATCTGCTGCCTGAGGTAAAAGATGAGTTGGCGTCCCACCCCTCCCAAGCCAAAATGGAGGAGCCTCCTCAGAGCCCTAGTCAGGGAACAGGAGTCCCCTCTCTCAGGACACCAGTCAGGTAGTTGCTCCACGAATAAAGGAAGCAACATTTTCCCAGTCTATATCATGTTTTTAAAATTTTGCAATGTGTATATTCAGCAAAGATTGTAGCAGTTTAATTATATAGCCTGGGGATCTAATATAAAACATATTGACTTGACACTGCGCACTAGACCGTCATGGTATTTAATGTAAATATATATCTGCAAAAGACAAAGGAAATGCAAAGTGACCACATACCAAGGAGCAAAAAGAAAAAGCAAGAGCTACAGCGCAGTTTATAACACCAAAATAAAATTTAAACTGTGCTGTAGTTCTTGCTTTTTTTTTTAAATATAATATTCTCCATCCAAAGAAACCCCTCTCCCAACAATAGGTGCACAGCAGAATTAGGACATTTCAATCAGAACTCAACATACCAAAAGTAATTTCTGATTCTAGTGTCATCTCAGTAACAGCAATATAAATCCTCACCAGTATTGGGCATATTGTAAAGTTATACAAAACCTTACAAAAATTACTTGACCTCTAAAGAGAAAATCTACCATATCACAACAGCAGCAACTTCAAAAACTCACACAAGGGGCCTATCTAGAAAAGAGAGCACCGTAAATATTGCAACGGGGCACAGAAAATCCATACATATATCCAGAAAACTGAACAAGCTGCATTACTACCAGTCCCGACATAGAAACTCCATGCCTTGGTCACACACTCAGAAAACAGAGCCTCATCACGTAAGGAATAAATTAACACATTAAAAATAGTCAATGATAGACAAAAATTAAGCTGAAACCCCAAGAAGCCAGGCTCTGCATCAGTGGCGTAGCCAGGACTGATTTTTTGGTGGGACCTGTGGTTACTACGGGTGGGCACAAAGCCGTGCAAATGTTGACATTGCCTCTAGTTATCCTCTCATTCTAATGCTCTGCTGCCAATGATTTGGTGGGCCTCATGCCAAAATGGAGAGGCCACTGCCCACCTTTGGCTACCCCCCCTGCATGCAGTACATCAGGGAAATAGAAAGAGACGTATGTGCCTATGTACTATGCAAACTTTAAAGATAAAACATGTAATTTCCAAAGACTGGCATACCCCAATCACTACATTGAAAAAAACATAATTTTATACATTTGTAGACTAGACATTTTACTCTCTAATCATGCTGATCTCAATCTCTGATTTCTGCTCTCCTCTGTTGTCTCAACTCGTTTTCTAGGGTCTCTGGCCCATCTGCCACTTCTCTCTTTTCCAGTCTTTATCACTTCCTTACATCTCTGGCATCTATTGTTTCCTTTCAACTTTCTTCCATTTATTTTTTTCTGTCAACTCAGATTTTACTTTTCCTTCTTACCATCCAGTCCCCAACACCCTCTTGTTACTGCATCTACCACTTTTCAACCGTTAATATGGCCCTTTCATTCCCCATCTCAGACTCCTTCTCTTATTCCCCAGTCTTTAACTCACACTTTTCTCTCTTCCTCCTATGTCCAGTATCTGTCCCCTCCTCTTGTCCCCTATGCAGTGCCTCTTCCCTCTCTATCCAGCATCTCATCCCCTTTTTCTCACCTCATTGTATCCACCATTCCCCTTCTCTCCCTATTCCTTTCCTCGTGTCCAATATATTCCTGTCTCTCTTCCCCTGTGTCCAGCATCTCCCTTCCGCTTCTCCCCACATGCATGTCCAGCATTTTGCATTTCCTCGTCTCTCTCTCTCCCTATCTCCACCCCTCCCCCATCTCTTCTATTTCACCCTCCCACTGTGAGAGCATCTCTCCTCTTTCCCTCCCTTTGCCCAGCATCACTCCTCTCTCTCTTCCTCCCCCTGTCCAGCATCTGCTCTATACCCTGTCCCATATCCCCCCATCTGTTCTCCACCACCCCCACCCTGTGGCCAGCATCTACCCTGTGCTCCTCCCCACCTGTTGCCACCATCTACCCCATCAACTCATGGCCAGCAACTGTCCCCCACTCCATCTCATGTCCAGCAGCTGCCCTCCATGCTCTCCCCCCTCCTGCGCTGATGTTCAGCCAGGGTCATCGCAAGGGGAATGCGGGTCCATGTGTGGAAACTCACTATGGGGACTCATTTACATAATTTGCATAACTACAGGGCTTTGTGCCTATACCCTCAGTGCGCGCACGCACACACACACACAAGCATACTGTAGGAGAAAATATTTTAAATGTTTTTTTTTCAGTTCTTCCAAAGTTTCTAATTTTTCCCACTTAATGACCTCTGGGAAATAAACTTCAAGAAAATAAACTTTTCTCAAATGTTTCTTTTCTTGAAGTTTTATTTCCCTGAGGTCAGAAGTGGAAAAATTAGAAGCTTTGGAAGAACTAAAAAAAAAACCATTTGAAATCTTTTATCCTACGGTATTTAAAATACTTTAACCCTTTCAGACCGTATGTCCACTGTAATGGACGTCATGTTATTCATTGAATTCCATGTATATATATATATATATGGTGTCTGTGAAAAACTTCAGGTATGAAAGGGTTAAAAAGACATGCTTTTCAAAATATTAGTGCAAGTGAAAACAGAAAACAAGAGAGGAGCGATAAAATATATATTTTTTTTTACCTGCCTGTAGAGACTGCAGTGCAAAGGGCCTTCATTCAAAGGGGATGAGGGTTGCTGGCTGTGGGCCCGAGATTTATTTTTGGTCCCAGAAGCAGCACTAAGCTGAGAGCCATGGAAGCTGTGGTCTATTTCAGGCAGGCACTTGTGGGCAGCTGCGGCCCTGTGGCAGTGAGCAGCCTGATGGCAGAGGTCCGTGCCAAGAGAGAAAGACATTGCAGCTGCTTTCGGCTTCAATTACAATGGGAGGCCACAGATTGCAGCAGGAGCCGCGATCTCAGCTGGTGGATGAGGCTTGCATCAAGTCAACACTGAACTAAGGGGGAGCTCTGACAGGCCACTCTACTCACTTCTGGAATCTGGAGGAAAGCAGTGGCCAGCCCTGGGGACGGCGGCGGCAGCGGTAGTGGTAGTGGCGGTGGCAAGTAAAGAAATAAAAGTGCAGAATTTTCCTGACTCCAGCGCACTTTGAATGTCCCGCTTGTCCCGCCACCTTCTGATGCGAGGCATGTGTCAGAAGGGGGCGGGACCAGCAAGGCTTTCTAAACATGCCAGAGTCTCGAAGACCCCATGCTTTTGTGCTTTTTTTCCCTCCTCCAATCCTGTTGTCACCAATCTGAGGGGGATCATGCCGTGGCTGCCACAGACCTTATGGAAGTGGCGGTAAACATAGAAACATGATGACAGAAAAAGACCACATGGCCTATCTAGTCTGTCCTTCCATATCAACAACTACAATAGTCCCCTTTTTTCCTTTAGAGATCCTGTGTGTTTCTCCCATGCTTTTTTGAATTCAGTTACTGTCCTCATCTCTACCACCTCCACTGGGAGACTATTCCACAGATCCACCACTCTTTCCGTAAAGAAATATTTCTGCATATCACTCCTGAATCTATCCCGCTTCACCCTCATCCCATGTCCCCTCATAGCAGAAGTTCCTTTCAATTGAAAGAGGCTCTCTCCCTGAACATTTATGCCTCAGAGGTATTTAAACATCTCAATCATATCACCTCTATCCCACCTTTCCTCTAAGGTGTACATATTAAGAACCTTCAGTCTGTCCTCATATGCTTTATAATGAAGACCACTAACCATTTTAGTAGCCACCCTCTGCACCGACTCCACCCTGTTCACATCCTTTTGAAGGTGCGGTCTTCAGAATTGCACACTATACTCCAAATGAGGTCGCACCAAAGACTTATACAGAGGCACTATCACCTTCTTTTTTCTGCTAGCCATTCCTCTCCGTATGCACCCAAGCATTCTTCTAGCTTTTGCCGTCACCTTTTCTGTTTAGCTACTTTAAGATCATCAGAAACAACCATGCCTAGGTCCCGCTCTTCTTTAGTGGACAAAAGTACTTCACCCCCTATACTATATTGCTCCCTTGAATTGTTGCAGCCCAAATGCATGACCTTACATTTTTTAACATTAAATCCCAGCTGCCAAATTCTAGACCATTCTTCAAGCTTAGCTAGATCCCTCCTCATGTTATCTACACCTTCCTGGGTGTCTACTCTATTGCAGATTTTGATATCATCCATTTTGGTAAACTGGAATACCTTTTTTTAAACAGAAGGCAGAGTGAGGTGGCTGCCCTTCGGGTGTTTTTTGCCACTCCTAAAATTCTCTACCTGAGGCAACCACCTCACTCTGCCTCATGGTTGAGCCACTCCTGCCTATACACACCCCATACCTCCAAATATATTTCTAAAACCCACAAACAATTTCCAAACTATCCATCTACCCACCCCTTTACAAAACTATGCCTTCTACCTACAGGCTCAGTAATAACCCAAAAAACAAACATAGCTCACAATGTTTATGAATGGCAGTACAGTAAACCTTATCATAAACATAGTCACATCAAAACAGTTTACAAAATTGAATTATAAGATTAGAAATAAAGAAAGGGAGCAAGGGGGAAAGAAAGGAGAAAGGAACAAAGAGAATAGAAGCCTGCTGCAGGTGATGACACCCTTGCCACCAAAACTCAGGCAGGAGCGTGTCTGAAGTGCGCTATGGTTGGATTCCAGCTGCCTGGAAGAAATAGATCTTTATTTATTTTTATTTATTTTATTTAGCTGTATTTATATCCCGCTTTTCACCGGGTCAAAGCGGTCAATTGGGAGATACATTTAACACGAAGGGATATGACACACATATGCTAATACCTACAGGGAACATGGGCAATGGAGGGTTAAGTGGCTTGCCCAAGACCACAAGGAGTGCCTATAGGACTAGAAATCCCAGTCCCTCCGGCCTGAGATTGCTGTCCCCAGGTGGGACTTGAACTCCCAGCCCTCCGGCCTGAAGTACCTTGTCCTAACTACTAGGCCACTCCTCCCTTCAGCCTAAATCCAGCCTAAAATCTGGTTAAGAAGTTTTACACACATAGGTAGTGTGAAATGGAATTCCATAAGAGTGGAGTAGTATGTAAAAAGGCAAACTTACGACTGATGTCCAGACAGGGGCAGGATGCTTAAAAGGTTATTACTTTCTGAGTGTAGAGATTATGGAAGGGTTGCATGTGTCGAAGACACAAACACATTCCACATTGTCTCCATAATCCCAACTTCCTTTTCACTCCCCCCCTTAAACAAACAAACAAACACACACATATATATATCTACACACACACGATTCCATGCCATGCAGACAGAATACAATCTATGCAACAAGTGCCAAAAGGAATATTACACAAGCATTCTCACAATTGTCCCTCAATCATCATAGAGAATTATTCTCAATTGTGTCCCAGTTGACCAGTGACCCCCAACTCAACAGACGCAACAAACATGAAAAGGCAACTTGACCCACAGGAGATGGCTGACCTTCTCTCTAATAGGCACAAATCAACTCCACAGCACTATGACCTGCCAAAACAATAGGACAACACAGATTAAATCCACTTATGGCACATGTTCAAACTAATTTCTAAGAAAGAACTCTCAGATATCATCAACAGGATCAAACCAGAATATCACCATTGGGCCCACGTCCAGTCCCATGGTTAAAATCCCTTCACAATGAGTTCATTCTGACTTTCTTAAAGATAGTTCAAACATCCCTCTCCCAAGGATACCTATCCCCGGCACTCAAATAAGCATCAATTTGCCCTTCACTAAAGAAGCCTTCATCAGACATAACAGCTTGCAAAACTGAAAGTGGACAAGGTTGTGGGACCAGATGGGATACATCCTAGGATGCTGAAAGAGCTCAGAGAGGTTCTTGTAGGGCCATTAAAGGATGTTTTTAATAGATCCTTGGAGAGAGGAGAAGTTCCACAGGACTGGAGAAGGGCTGATGTGGTACCTCTTCACAAAAGTGGTAGTTGGGAAGTAGTGACAAACTACAAGCCAGTAAGCCTTACCTCAGTGGTGAGAAAAGTAATGGAGGCGCTCCTGAAAGAGCGAATAGTGGACTTCCTCGAAACCAACAGGTTGCATGATCTGAGGCAACATAGTTTTACCAAGAGACAATCTTGCCAAACAAATCTGATTGAGTTCTTTGACCGGGTGACCAGAGAACTAGATCAAGAGCATGCGATGGATGTGATCTACCTAGATTTCAGCAAAGCATTTGATACTGTTCCTCATAGGAGGCTTATCAATAAACTCAACAGCTTGGGGATGGGTCCCAAGGTGGTGAACTAGATCAGAAATTGGTTGACTGACAGACAGAAGGTGACGATAACAGGAACTCGCTTGGATGAAAGGAAGGTAATTAGCAGTGTGCCCCAGGGTTCAGTCCTGGGACTGGTACTGTTCAATATATTTGTGAGTGATATTGCTGAAGGACTGAATGGAAAAGTCTGTCTTTTTGCAGCTGACATGAAAATTTGCAACAGAGTGGACATCCCTGAGAGAGTGGAGAACATGAGGAAAGATTTACAAAAGCTGGAAGAACGGTCTAATGCTTGGCAGTTATGATTCAATGTGAAGAAGTGCAGTGTCATGCACTTGGGAAGCATAAATCCAAGTATGCGATAGGGAGCAAGAGTTTGGTGTGGATGGACCAGGAGAAGGACCTCAGAGTGATTGTTTCCGAGGATCTCAAGGTGCGAAACAGTGTGACAAGGCAGTGACAAAAGCCAAAAGGATGCTGGGTTGCATACAGAGAGGAATTACCAACAGAAGAGAAGAGGTACTAATGCCACTGTACTGTACAAGTCTCTGGTGAGGCCTCACTTGGAATATTGTATTCAGTTTTAGAGACCATATCTCACAAAGGATATAAAAAGGCTGGAAGCAGTTTAGAGGAAGGTGACCAAAATGATTTGGGGTCTGTGTCAGAAGACTTATGAGAAGAGAACTGAAGACCTAAATATGTACACTCTGGAGAAGAAGAGGAACAGGGGAGATATGATTCAGACCTTTAAATACTTAAAGAGTATTAATGAACAAACAAACCTCTTCCAAAGATGAGGTAGATGTAAAACTAGAGGTCATAACATGAAGCTGCAAGGGGGTAAAATGAAAGACAATGTCAGTAAATACTTTTTCACTGAAAGGGTGGTGGACGTTTGGAATGGCATCCTGATGGAAGTGGTGGGGCAAATACAGTGACAGAATTCAAATGGCATGGGACAGACACCGTGGATCTCTTTATAGCAGCAGGTTAAAATCAAAATAAACATAACTATCTCATATCTGAACAAATAGGGGTGACCTACATGGAACGGTGGTACAGCCCTAAACAAAGGCATGAGGAGGGGTGACCTGCACGGAGCGGCAGGTGCACCTACTCTTGCCGCTTTGCTGGGCAGACTACATGGGCCATACTGGTCTTTATCTGCCGTCATATACTATGTTACTATGGTACTATGTTAACTCTCCCCAGACCTTACAGACCAATCACCAGCATTCCATTCCTTGCTAAAATAATCAAGAAAGCTGTACAACAACAACTTCAAGCCCATGTTGACTCTTATGCCCCATTGAACCTGCAACAGCATGGCTTCCGCCCCCAGCATGGCACTGACACACTATTCATGGATCTCTTTAACTGGCTCATCATAGGCCTGGACAAACCTCGACAAGGATTTGTGTTGGACATCAGTGCAGTGTTCGACTCAGTAGCACATCATACCATGATAGGCAGACTCAAAAACATATGTCTGATCGACTGCACCTTAAAATGGTTTACTTCCTACTTCTTAGACAGAACCATGCAAGTAGAAGTCAGAGCCAGCATCTCTAAGTCATTCAACCTAACACAAGGTATTCCTCAAGGCTCAGCCCGGTCTGGCTTACTATTCAACATATACATACAGCCTATCTGCAACCTATTAAGAAAATTGAACATGCACTTTCACTTCTTCACAGACACCATCATGTTCTACATGCCATTTAATACCTGCAATCCGGACTTCACTACCATCTCTAATGTCTTCTCCGCTGTCACAAACCGCCTTGCCAACCTTAATCTTGCAGTGAACAAAGACAAAATTGAAGCATTACTGATATTCAGAGACCAAAATTTCAAACCGCCAGACAAGCTCACACTACATAATGCTGAAATTACCATAAATAAGGAAATCGAATACCTTGGTATAACGATCGATAGCAGTCTCAACATGACTGTACACATAAAGAATGCAGCTAATGCAGCAAACTGGAAACCTCCTCAAATCTCTATGCCCTCTTCTACAAGACGACGACTTCAGATATTTAGTTAACAATTTTTCTATGTTTTTTATCTATGATATGTTTTTCAAGCAGTCATTACACCCCACCTTGACTACAGTGACATCCTCTATCAACAGCTGTCAAAAAAGGCACTATACCCACTCCAGCTAGTACAAAACACTGCTGCCAGAATCCTAACATGCAGTCCAAGTCGGCAACACATAACCCCAATCCTTAGAAGTCTGCACTGTCTCCCAATTCGCCAATGGATTAAACACAAATCCATAACTACTACCTAAAAATCTTTCATTACCTCTCCGCTCCCTGTCTCAAGGATCAAATCGTAAGAGTATCCACGACAAGACCAAGAAGATCTGTAACCCAGAATCTGCTGACTATCCCTCTGCTCAAGACCAAATGCACACCACAGACAAGCAACAGAGCCTTCTCGATATATGTCCCCACAATCTGGAACTTTCTTCCCGAAACCATTAGATCTCCACAGTCCACCAAAGATATGAAGAAATTACTAAAAACACACCTCTTCATAGAACACTTTGGGTCAAATTATTATTTATTTTATTTATTTATTTACATTCTCTTATATACCGCACTATTCTGCATCAGTGCAGTTTACATTAAACAAACTGAAATTACATTGAACAGGGCATTATAACTTGGAGATAACTATTTTACAGAGAACATGGGCTATGGAGGGTTAAGTGGCTTGCCCAAGACCACAAGGAGCACCTGTGGGACTAGAAACCCCAGTCCTTCCGGCCCAAGGTTGCTGTCCTCTAGTGGGATTTGAACCCCTGACCTTCCAGCCTGAAGTACATTGCCCCAACCACTAGGCCACTCCTCCACTCCAAATGACATTATATAAGTGTATATACCATGACCCCAATATTTATCTCCAAGTTGTATACCCCTTGTTCTATGTAAAACAAATCTCCAGAGATTATGTGCTGTTGTTCATTGTAAACCACTTTGATATAAAAGCGATATATGAAAACTGTTAATACTCCTTGCTGGTCTCCCTTTGAATCATCTCTCTCCCCTTCAAATCTGTTCAACACTCTGTTGTGCAGCTAATCTTCCACCAGCCTTGTCATGCTCAAATTACCCCTCTTCTCAAGTCACTTCATTGGCTCCCTATCCATTTCTGCATCCAGTTCAAACTTCTCCTACTGACCTATAAGCCCATTGATGCTGCAGCTCCTCACTAACTTTCGTCTCTTATCTCTCCCTACATCCCTTCTTGGGAATTCTGACCTTCTGGCAAATCACTTCTATCTGTACCCTTCTCTTGTATTGCTAAATCCAGACTTTCACCTTGCTGCTCCTTATGTCTGGAATAATCTACCCGAGTCTGTACATCAGGCGTCTTCTCTGACCCTTTTCAAACCCAGGCTGAAAACTCACCTCTTTGCTGCCGCTTTCAGATCTTGACTCACCTGATCTCCTTTGTGTTTTCTTGCCATTCCCCCTAGACGTATCCCATGTCTACAGCTACTGTGTTGTCTGTCTTGACTAGATTGTAAGCTCTGATGAGGAGGGACCATCTTTTACATGTGTCTTGCAATGCTGCGTACATCTTGTTGCACTAAACAAATGTGTAATAGTAGTAGTAGTAATGTCTCAAGGATGCCTTGGTTTTGTTTCTTTTTATGTTGTTATTTTATTGTTTACATGTATGTTTTTATTATGTTTATTTCATTATATCCTGCCTTGGGCTTTTTTGTAAGGGCAGGTAAAATATCTAATAAATGAAATGAAAAAAACAAAGGATCTCGATGGCCCCAACACCATACTCCCACTCCATAAAAAAACACCAAACGAGGCTCACTTGCCCCAACATAACACCTTCAATTTCAATGAAAAATAAGAGGGGTTCAGTGACCCCCAACAAAACACCTTTCACCCTACAAAAACACTACCTGTATCCCTTCTCAATCCTCCTTCCCTTGCACAGTACCAACAGCTTCTTCTACTTTCTTCCACTTGTCTCCAATCCTTTCACCCACACTCCTCTCTCCCTTATTCTGCTCTCCCCTTACATTCTCTCTCTTCCCCCCATTCTTATGCCCCATTATCTTCTTTTCCCCTCCTGTTGTCATACCCTCTTCTCTTCCTATCTCATTCCCACTTCTGTCCCATCCCTTCACACTTCCCTTCTTTTATCCTCAGCTTCCCTTATTCTTCCTATCACCCCCTCTTCCTCCCTTTTACTCTCCACTCCTCTCTCTCTACATCTTGCCACCTCC
Source organism: Ichthyophis bannanicus (assembly GCA_033557465.1). Classification (NCBI taxonomy): domain Eukaryota; kingdom Metazoa; phylum Chordata; class Amphibia; order Gymnophiona; family Ichthyophiidae; genus Ichthyophis; species Ichthyophis bannanicus. Next base: position 245,004,394 of record CM066036.1, on the reverse strand, counting down.
TCCCCTTTCCCTCTTGCTATCTTAAACTCTTCCCTGCATACCCCAAACCCTTCATGCCTCTACTTTTCCATCTCTATCTCTGTTTCTCCTCACATTCCTTCTCCCTTATCATTCCAAGACCTAACCCCACTCCATACTTGCCTCTTTGTGTGTAATACATACCAAGGAATAAAAAGAAAAAAAGAACCAGTAGATCATGTTTATTAAACCATGCTACAAGGGTAGTATGGAGTTAGTGTGCTGTCCCGGTGCTGAAAGCCTCACAGGGCGGGATCTGGGCAGTACAGGGGTGTTCCCAGTGCACTGTGGCTAGCGTGGACATTAGTGGCCTGTGCTTGACGCCTGTGGTGTGGGTGCAACTAATGCTACCTCAGTGTGTGACGTTAGTTATACCTGTGACTGGGTGGCTGGTAAGGTGACCCACATGTGCATTACCAGTGTAGGGCTTAGTAAACATGTGCCACTGTGCAGTTTATAGCACACAATAAAATTAGAGCATGTTTTATTTTGGTGTTATAAACTGTGCAATGGTTCTGACTTTTTCTTTGTGCATCCACAGGAACCCCTCCCCCAGCAATTTATGCACAGCAGAACTGGAACATTTCCCCATAGAACTCAGTGAGCAAACAAAAACTGATTCTGGTGTTCAGTGACAGTAAAATAAACCCTCTTCAGTAGCAGGCATATTGTGAAATAATACAAAACCCTGCTCTACAGGCAATCAGTGACGTTTGTAATCTACCATTCAACGCAGTTGCACCCATCAGGCAAACTAGGCAGTCGCCCAGAGTGCCAATGGTCAGGGGGCACCCATTGCCTCCACTGCCACCCTTGACTGGGATGTGCAGCAGCAACAATACATTTAAAAAGGCTCCATGACACTGGAATTGCTTTCTGTTCCAGCACCATAGTGCTGTTCATGCTTCTGCCCCCTTCCGATTTCACTTCCTTTGATAAGAAGGAAGTGGAATCAAAGGGGGGCAGACGTGCACACAGCATCATGTTGCCAGAACAGAAGGTAACTCTAGCACGCCAGTGCCTTTTTAAATGTATTGCCAGTACTACACGTCCCAGAGAGGGGAAGCAGTGGAGGCAATGGAAGCGGAGGGTGGAGCAGGGGCACCTCATACCCTTGCACCGGCCCTGCTACCATTTCAGAACTGCACTGACTTCCAGGAGTCACACAAGGATCTTAGGGTAGCACCATTGCAGTGGGCATGTTAACATCAGTACCCCTATTGGGAAAACTGAACATGTCAGATTACTACAGTATTGATCCCTATGTTGAAACTCCACGCTAACAGAACACCTGATCTTGGTCACACATGGTCTTCATATCTTAAAAAGGATATAGCAGAATTAGAAAAGGTACAGAGAAGAGCCACTAAAATGGTAAAGAGGATGGAAGGATACCCCTATGAGGAAAGGCTTTAAAGGTTAGGGCTCTTCAACCTGGAAAAGAGACAGCTGAGGCGAGATATGACAGAGATCTATAAATTAATGAATGAAGTGGAATGGGTAAACATAGATCGGTTGTTTACACCATCAAAAAGTAGAAAGACTAGGAGACATGCAATGAAGCTACAATGTAATCCATTTAAAACTAATAAGGGAAAATATTTTTTTCACACAATGCATAATCAAACTCTGGAATTCATTACCAGAGGATGTAGTGAAGGCTGTTTTTGTAGGGTTCCAGTCTGGCCAGCGAGCAGAGCAGATGCATGTGAAACGAGCTCTTCTACCCCACTTCCTGCAAATCACCAAACTACCCCAAAAATCTTAGAAAGCAGCACAAGGGAAGAAGAAAGAATGCCGAAAGCAAAGCTACCAAGACTCTTTGGGAATTATATGAGGCCAAGGAAAAAATGGCAGAGAAATCCATGGGAACACCGCTATGGGTGCCATCTACCTGCTCATCCGCAGCAAGCAAACTAGAGGAGGCAGATGCCGAACAAGAATAGATGTGGATCATGGTGTGAAAAGAGATCCGCTCCTCAAAAAAACCCCAGAAATAGTGGACACAGTTTTAATGAAAATTGAGGAGATGCTTGTTGGGTGGGCACTCGACTGGAAGAGGCAGAAAGCAGGAATGGCAAGATGGAGGATACCCAAAAAATGATGGGGGAAGAGGTTGCTTTGCTGCAAAAGGCATGGATGGCACACAAAATCGAAGACCACAAAAATCAAGACTGCAGGTTTAATCTAAGGATTTTTGGTGGCCAGAGGATGAGGACAGGCCCAACCCAATGGTGTTTGTCTGCACTCTGCTGCAGGCCTGCTTCCTGGGCTGTCCCATCCCAGGGGACTATGAACTGAAAAGAGCCCATAGGGAACTGAGAACAAGGTCAGATCCTGTTGCCAAATCATGAGCATTTATTGTGAAAAAGCTCCGGTTTTGGGATAGAGAGTTTATAATATGAGCAGCCCCAAAGACAGGCCATGTGGATTATCACAACTGGCAGATTTTGGTGTTCCTGGACTTAGCAGTGGAGACGGTACGCTGCCAGAGAGAGTTGCTGAAATGCAGGGAACACCTGGCGCAGAAAGGCATCCTTGTGGCTTTATGGTACCCAGCATGTTTGATGTTTGTGGTAAATGGAGCCTGCAAATTTTTTCAGACTCTAGAAGCAATTGCAGCTTGGATTCAGATGACAGAAGGGAGATCAGCTACCCAAGGTCGAGACTCAGCTTTGACATCACTTGACTGCCCCGTACCGAAAAACAGCAGCGGAAGTGACACGGGAAAATTTCCACACAAGGCAACAGACTCTGTGGTTCTGGAGAGTGCAGCTGAGACACTATGATCTGGCTAAACACTTGACTGATCAAGCGGCAGAGGCATCACAGCTGCAGACAGAACAGGAGACGGAAGAGCGATAAACACTGGGCAAAGCAGAGAGACCTTTTGCATATTCGCTCTGTGCAACAGTAGGGTTGCATAGGGCATTTAAAAGGACCTTGTTAGTGTGAAAGTGGGAATGAATGCAAGTTTTGAATGGGGGAGGGGGTACTGGACGGGGCTAGCAAGACAAGGATGAATGGGGGCTGGATGGGTGAGAGCTGGATTGAATGAGTAGTACGAGGTGAAATGGGGGGAGAGGGGATAACATATAGGCTGTAAAGAAACATGGGAAGATGTTTTGATATGTGCAGGCTTGGTGGGAAGGGAGGAAAGGGATAATTGAGCTGGCTATGAGGAACCTAAAACAAAACAATTGGAGAGGACAGTGGCAGGATATGAGTGGAGAGACGATTGTATATAGTTGGGGGGGGGGGGGGCGGACACTTGGAGACGTTTACTGTATTGTGCTGTGTCCAACAGGGAGGAATGTTTGTGGATGTCTGGTGGGGAGGGGAAAACTAGACCAGGGGGCTTAAGATGGTGGATAAGCAGGAATCGGGAGGGTACTCAGTGGCAACCCTTAATGTAAGAGGTCTGCATGGGCCTGTTAAGTGGAAGAGGGTCTTGTCCTTGACCAGTAAGGCACATATAAATATCCTACTCCTTATGGAGACACATTTGACCCAGAAGGAACATGAGAAATTGCAAACAGGGGGTTATCAACAGATTATTAGCCCAGCCTATAACTCTAAGAAGAGAATAGTCGCAGTCCTTATTCATAAATGTGTGCCCTTTGTTTTATATGCTTCTGGTGGCAACACAAAGAAGAGGGTAATTTGGGCCACAGGGCAGGTGGAAACAGCAGACGTCTCTAGTCTGAACCTGTATGCACCCAATGGGAACAAACGGATTTTTTTTGCAGATTGGATGCGGGCTTTTGCTAAGAAGGCAAAAGGGGACTACTATACTACTACTACTAGTGAGCATTTGTATAGCGCTACAAGACGTACGCAGCACTACACAGACATGTAAGAGACAGTCCCAGCTCATCAGAGCTTACAATATAATCAAGACAGAAAACACAAGGAGATCAGGTGAGCCAAGATCCAAAAGAAGTAGCGAAGAGGTGAGTTTTCAACCTGGATTTGAAAAACGTCAGAGAAGGCGCCTGGCATACAGACTCAGGTAGTTTGTTCCAGGCGTAAGGTGCAGTAAGGTGAAAGGAGCGGTCTGGAGTTAGCAATAGAAGAGAAGGGCACAGAAAGAAACAATTTGAAAGAAGAGCGGAGTTCCCAAGTGAGTGGGGGGGGGGGGGCGGTATAGGGATAGATAAGAGAGGAAAGGTAGTGAGGAGCTGCAGAGTGAATGCACTTATAGGTCAGCTTGAGAAGTTTGAACTGGATGTACAAACAGATAGGGAGCCAATGAAGTGACTTTAGAAGAGGGGGTAATATGAGCATGACGAGGCTGGCGGAAGATTAGCTGTGCAACAGAGTATTGAATAGATTGAAAGGGAGAGAGATGATTCAAAGGGAGACCAGAAAGGAGTTGGTTACAATAGTCAAGATAGGAGGTGATTAAGGAGTGGATAAGTGTCTTAGTAGTGCGTTCAGAAAGGAATGGGTGGATTTTGTTGATGTTATAGGGAAAGAAACGGCAGGTCTTAGCTATCAGATGGATGTGTGTGGAGAAGGAGAGAGAGGAGTCAAAAACAATCCTAAGGTTCCGAGCTGAGGAAACACGGAGGAGTAGAGAGTTATCCACAGAGACTGAGAAAGGAGGAAGAGGAGAGAAGGTTTTAGGGGAAAAAATAAGAAGCTCAGTTTTGGACATGTTCAACTTCAAGCGGCGGCAAGGTATCCAAGCAGCAATGTCAGAAAGGCAGGCAGAGATCCGGATCTGGATTGCTGGAGATATTTCAGTCATAGAGAGGTAGATCTTGGCGTCACCAGCATAAAGATGGTACTGAAAGCCATGGGAAGAGATGAGTGCACCAAAGGACTGGGTATATAGAGAGAAAAGGAATGCGCCCAAGACAGATCCTGGATTGTTGCAGGAGATATGAATTGTGCACTGGGGAGGGGGGCAGGAACAAATTCTCAACCAAGGCCCATCACAGGGAGGGAAAGGAACTAAGGGAAGCAATGCAAAGTTGGGATTTTTCAGATGTGTGGCGAGTAAAAGATGGGAATAGCAAAGAATGCACTGCCACTCACTGGGCATGGACGCATATTCAAGGGTGGACAATGTGCTAGTTCTCAGCGAGCAGCTAAGTCGTTTTGCTGAAGCCCGAATTCACCAGATAGTAATCACGGATCAGAGAATGGTAGAAGTTAGCTGGTTTCCAAGAGGGGTTAGGGGAAGTAGACAGATGGTGAACGTAGCACTCTTACAACAAGATGTGGTTATGCAGCAGCTCAAACAAGACTGGCAACGGTATATAAAAGACAATGATAATGGGGAGGTGTAGGACAGCACATTGTGGGATCCAGGAAAGGCATTCATTAGGGGGATTTTGATACAAATTGCCTCCCAGAAAAAGCAGGAGAGGGACGATAAGCACTTAAGGATACTGATTGTGCAATTGCAGAAAGATCACATGGCCACAGGGGCAAACCGAATGGCATGGCAACAAGAGCTTGCCCGAGCCCAACTTCAAGCACTCAGAACAGAAAGAATAACCCACCTGCTCAGGCTGACCAAGTGTAATTTTAGCTTGGTAGCTTGTCAGTTGAGGTGAAAGCAAGCAGCCTGACTAGTGCCTGAATTAAAAGTGAGCAGAAGTCAGAAGGTCTGTACCACCCAGGGGATATGTCAAGAGTTCCAGAACTTCTAAGCAACCTTCTACTCCTCAGAGGGGACGAGGGGAGAAATGACAATAGAGCAATTTATGGCCTCTTTGCGCATCCCTCATCTGGGGGAAGAGGAGGGGGCACAGTTAGGTCACCTGGTAACTGTTGAGGAGGTGAAAGGGGCGATTAAGTTGCTTCTCAAGGGTAAGGCTACTAGAGCTGATGGATACCCAGTAGAGTTTTATCAACTTTTGAAAGATGAAGTGACCCTGCTTCTGGAGAGGGTATTTACAGGGGCCCTAGAAGGGGAGACATTGCCATCCACAATGACCCAAGTGAATATCATAATATTACCAAAAGTAGGGAAACCTCTGGACCAGTATGGCAGCTATCGCCCCCCATTGCATTGATTAATTGTGATGCAAAGTCGTTTGCCAAGGTACTTGCTAAGAGACTGGAAGGGATCATGCCTCGGTTAATGCTCCTGGATCAGATGGGATTCATAAAGGGGAGGGCTATAGCAGAGAACATTTGAAGAGCAGTGGACCTGTAGACAGTAATCAAACCCCAACAAGAGTTGGCATTATGTGTGGCACTCGATGCCGAGAAGGCTTTTGATGGGATAGAGGGGACGTTTCTGTTTGCCATGTTGGCCAAATTTAACCTCAGAGAGGGTTTTATACTGGGAATCAAGGCCCTATATTCAGCCTCTAAAGAACAAGTGACGGTCAAAGGGGACTGCTCACAAGAATTTCAGCTTTTCAGAGGGACACAACAGGGGTGCCCACTCTCTTCATTGTTATTTGCCATAGTTATAAAGTCCTTTGCAGCCCGGTTGGCATGGGGCAGAGTCAGCATAAGACTTGTTGTATGCTGATGACAAGTTGGTCTTTATGACAAATCCAGAAAGACTGCTACCTGAGTTAATCAAAGAAATAGAAGTCTTTACAGGCCTTTCGGGGTTCAAAGTTAATTTAGGGAAGAGCGAAGCTTTAAATTTGGGTAGGTTCAGTAGAGTACAGATTCTCCTTCAGGTGGACAGATGAGAAAATTAAATATCTGGAAGTATACCTTTCAGGAGATCTAGATACTTCACTAATGAGAGGGGCTGAAGGAGATCTAGGGAGATGGTGACACCTTCACTTAAACTGGTTGGGGTGACCAGCTGCATTAAAAATTAACCTTGTCCCTAGGTTTCTATTCCTCTTCAGCCAACTACCAATCCATATCTCAGTGACGACTAAAAGAAGATTGGAAAAACACCTAGTATGGTTTGTGTGGGGAGGTAAGAAAGTGAAAATTAGGGTCAAATGACTAGTCTGGCTGCGGTAGCAATGGGGGGGGGGGGGGGTTAAATTTCCTGAACAAAGAAGATATTATAAAGCGGCTTTTTTAAAAGGATTGTGTGTTTACTACCTCAGATACACAGAGAATCAATGGCTATCCTTGTTGGAGAGGGCCCAGTTCGAGCCACTCTCAGTATTTTGAGCTGGTGGCTGACATAGAGGGCAGAAGAGGGACCGGGGAGGCTGAGTGGAGGAGGCAGAGAAAGATGGGACACCCCTTCTTCAAACTACTGCTCTGGCAGGGGAAAAGCTGTGTCCGAGGTGGGAGTCTCTCGTCCCTAGTCGGTCCTGGCTTAGAAAATTTCTACCCTTCTTTGGGCCAGAGTTCTGACCCCTGCGAGAGCTTCTTGAACAGCAGGGGCTGGGGAAGCTCGGGGATCTAATGGGGCCAGGAGTATGTATCACCCAAGGGGTTCTGGTGGGAAAGATTGGGGCGAAGGTTCCTTTTTCATTAATTCTTTCATCTCTGTTACTATTTATAGCAGCTGGACCACAAGTCCGGAATCCGTAGAGACCCATCCAGGCTGGAGGTGGTGCTATTCAAGAGGACGGGAATGAGAGGTCTATTATCCAAGCTGTATAAGAGCCTAGATGGGGTAGCAGCAGAGACGTCACCTTTTCTCATACAAGGATGGCACAGGTGGTGCGGGAGACACTTGGAAGAAAATATTTGGTGAAGTATCCTTTAAAGGATCACTAAATGGATGCTGGTCACCTTTTGGAGAGAGACTCAGCTACTGTACAAGTAGTACATAGGGCCTATGTCACCCCGCAGCAGCTTAGGAAGGCTGGAAGAAGAGAGAATAAGTTATGTTGGGGAGAATGTGTGTGGGGGGAGGGGAGACTTATCACATGTGGTGGGATTGTCCAGTGATACAGAAGTTCTGGAAGAGAGTAATAAAGGAGACAGGGGAAGTGCTAGAGATGGCAATTCCAGTGGACCCCCTAGTAGTTCTCTTACACCCTGGGAAGGAAAGACGGGCTGGAGGAAAAAGATACCAGGAATAGTTCCAGGACAAGATGCTGCTAGCAACCAGAGTCACTTTGGCATGGAGCTGGAACTCAACTCAGGGGCCCCTCAATGGAGGACTGGTGGACTAAGGTTGGGGATGGATATAGATTTGACAAAATCACATATGGTCTCCAGGGGAAGATCTGTAAATGGGAGAAAATATGGGCCCCCATATATCCAGAAAGGTCATGATGAGGTGGAGCAATAGACAGGGGAAGGATGGGACATAGGGAGGAAGAAGGGGGGGGGGGAAGGTTTTTTTGCAGCGAGTAACCTCACCAGGGAAGTTGGAGGCATAGCATGGCACAATAGTTGGGGGGGGGATGATAGGGAAGTTAATGAGTTTCTGTAAATAATGGTTGAAGAGTGTTTATCGATTATTGTGGTAATGCTTTATTGGTATGAATTATCTCTCATTGGAATCAGGCCATGTGTAATGAGCTGCGACTTGGGGAGCTGTGTGATCCTGAAGGCACGGAAGACCAAGGTTATCAATATAACTGGACTGTTAAGAAACTGTGACCTGCGGAATCTAGAGGTGAGGAGGATCAGAGTTGTATATTGTGTGGCTTGCACTGATGGCTGTACTTACTCTTAATACCAATAAAACGACTTATTAAATAAAAAAGGCCTGTTAGTTTAGCTGGATTTAAAAAAGATTTGAACAAGTTACTGGAGGAAAGGTCCATAAATTATTATTAAAGAGGACCTGGGAAATCCACTGCTTGCCCCAGGACAAGCATTGTGGAACCTGCATGCCTTTTGGGAACCTGCCAGGTAATTGTGACCTGGATTGGCCACTGTTGGAAACAGGATACTGGGCTTGACCTTGGGCTGACCCAGTATGGCATTTCTTATGGTCTTATGTTATGTTCTTAACATAGCTAGATCCTCAACAATAATGACCACAAACTAAAAATAAAAATATGTAGGCAAACCTGAAACTGAAACTTCAAGAAGCCAGAGTCGGCATGCAGTGCAGCACCAGACAAACAGAAAGAGATGCATATAAATGTGAAGACAGCACATCACTAAACTGAAAATAAAATTCTTTTTTCTACCTTTATGGTCTTGATATTTTATTTTCTAACCATGTATTTGGTTTTTGCTTTCCTCTGTCTTCTGTTAGCTCTCTTTCTAGGGTCTCCAGTCCATCTGCCACTTCTCTCCCCTCCTTCACTTCCTTCCATCTTACAGGGGAGGGGAGGAGGCAGAAGATTGTGTAGTCTTGGGGAGTTTTACATAGAAGAATTTAAAATTCTGCATATTTTTTTTTGTGCAGAATCCTTTAACCCTTCCCCATAGGATTTACAACTAGTTCCAGATGCACCCAACAGGCTTGATTAGTCATGGATTTACACCATTGCATGCAGGGACTTGTAGTCTTGTTCTTCTTAGTTAGGGTTGCCAACTTTTTCACAGAGAAAAACCCGACACCTGTGGCTCGCCATGCTCCACCCATTCTCTGCCCCTAGTCCCACCGCTGCCCCACCCCCAGCCCCACCCACAAAAATTACCGAGGATACGTGTAGGCTAACTTCCTTGGTCAGATAATAATTAAACTGGGAACCCCAAAATCCAAACATGAAATGTACAACACTGGAGAAATAAAACTATAAAGTAATTTCCTCTTGCACTAAACAAAAACGCAAAGATGTTAGCAATACACACTTCCCAGACCAGACATATTCCAGTTAATAAATTCAAAATAAAAAGTATTTTTCTACCTTCTGTATGGGCGTTTTATTTTTCAGTTGCAATTGCTCCAGTCACTTTCTTCTGGTTTCTTTGTGTCTTCTGCGAGCTATCCATTTGTCCTTTCTTCTCTTTTAGATGTTTTTCCATTCTCTCTCTATTTCTGCTTTAACATACTGATTGTTTCCCTTTTGCTCTTTCCCCCAATTCTTTCCTTATTCCTTTATCATCCGTTTAAAATTCACCCTTCCATTCTCAAGCCCCTCTTACTCTCCCAATACCCGGCCCATCATAGACTTTTCTTCCACACAAAATATTTTTTCCCCTCTCCATTCTCATTCCCCATCCATTCTAGTCCTCCCCCAAAATCAGTTCCCTTATAGTTCTAGACCCACCCAGCATCCACTCCCTTCTAGTCCCATTCTCCCATGCCCCACATCAGCCCATTTCCAGTCGTATTCCAGCTCTTCATCAGCCCATTTCCAGTGCTAGCCCTCACATCACAGGCCATTTCCAGTCCTAGCCCCCCCCCAATCACGGCCCATTTCAAGTCCAAGTCCCCCATCACAGCCTATTTCCAGTCCTAGGCCCCCCACCATCACAGCCCATTTGCAGTCCGAGTCCCCCCGCACCATCACAGCCCATTTGCAGTCCTAGCCCCCCTAATCACAGCCTATTTCCAGTCCAAGTTCCCCCTCCCTCCACCATAGCCCATTTCCCGTACAAGTTCCCCCCCTAGCCCTTTTCCGGTCCAGGCCCCCCACCATCACACCCCATTTCCAGTCCAAGTCCCCCCCCATAGCCCTTTTCCAGTTCAGGTCCCCCCCCCCATCACAGCCCATTTCCAGTCCAAGTCCCCCATCACAGCCTATTTCCAGTGCTTGGCCCCCCCACCATCACAGCCCATTTGCAGTCCGAGTCCCCCCGCACCATCACAGCCCATTTGCAGTCCTACCCCCCCCCCACCATCACAGCCCATTTGCAGTCCTAGCCCCCCTAATCACAGCCTATTTCCAGTCCAAGTTCCCCCTCCCTCCACCATAGCCACTGTTCCCTCTAAGCTGTGCGCGTGTGCGCGCGCACACACCTCACCGAGTGAGCGCACATACTTTACAACAGAGCGCACAAAAATTACGGTTCTGATTCTGATAGAAAACAACACAGACGTTCTTAAAATTGAAAAGTTGTTGTGTATTTAAGGTTTTCACACGTTCTACAATATTTTCTAGTGCAATCAATGTGGTGTACATACTGTATTCTGACGTGTAGTCAAATTTTAAAGTACATAACTCCGAGTGTCGTTATGTGGCGCACAAAAATTTAACCTTCCTTCAAAAGCTGCACAGCTGATATTTTATGCGCACACAGCCTACAGAAAATTAGAGGGAACATTGACCATAGCCCATTTCCAGTCCAAGTCCCCCCCCCCCCATAGCCCTTTTCCAGTCCAGGTCCCCTCCACCCCCATCACAACCCATTTCCAGTCCATGTCCCCCCCCATAACCTTTTTACAGTCCAGGTCCCCCCCCCCCCCCCATCACAGCCTATTTCCAGTCCAAGTCCCCCCTCATCGCACTTTTCCGGTCCAGGTCCCCCCCATCACATCCCATTTCCAGTCCAAGTCCCCCCCCTCCATAGCCCTTTTCCAGTCCAGGTCCCCCCCATCACAGCCCATTTGTAGTCCGCGGCCCCCCCCCAACACAGCCCATGCAGTCCTTGGCCTCCCCCCCCCCCCCCCGACCAGCACCACGGTTGTCTGAGGGGCTTTAGAGGGAGCCGGGGAAGCCCGCGCGAGGCCCCGGCTCCCTCTGTACAGCCGCCAGGGTGAAGATCCTTTTCCTTCACGCTGGCGGCTGTTCTGTGAAGCCGCGATTGCTGGGAAAGGTTAAAGGCAATACCCTTTAACCTTTCCCAGCATTCGCGGCTTCACAGAAACAACCACCAGCGTGAAGGAAAAGGCTCTTCACGCTGGCGGTTGTACAGAGGGAGCCGTAGCCTCACGCGGGCTTCCCTGGCTCCCTCTGAAGCCCTCCGGTGTGTGGGCCGGCCCTGGGTGGGTTTTTTTTTTACTTCGGGTCGGAAGAAAAGCCAGTCTTTTGCTCTGGCCACTCCCGATCTTGCGGCCAGAGCAAAAAAACGGCTTTTCAAGGGACGGTTTTGCATCTGCGCCGGCAGCCGGCCTGGCCATGGAAAAACCGGCCAGGCCGGCTGAAAACTGGCCAGTTGGCAACCCTATTCTTAGTCAATAGAGACATCAAAACTGCAAATCCCTGCATGCAATGGGGTAAACCCCAGACTGGATCAGGTGCATCTGGAGCCAGTTGGCAACAGTACTTCCACAACCCATTAACATATGATCTGGCTCCTTCCTGCCTCAGGCCTGACACTTTCCCAGTTTTATTCCTCTACAACCACAGCTCTCTCCAACTCTCTTTCTCTCGACTTCAGCTTGATCTTCCACCCCATCTCCCCATGCAGGTTCCACCCCCAACTTCTTCTTCTCCTCTCACCTCCAGCTTTCTCACTCTCTTAGCTCCCTCCCTCTCTTTTCCCAAGATTTCAGTTCCTCTATTACCCTGTTTTCTCTCTTCAAGCAAGATTCCAGCTCTTTCATACTCCTTCAGCTTGTGCTCTCTCTCTGTCCCTCTTAGGGTTGCCAACTGGTTCCAGACACGCCCGACATGCTTGATCCAGTCCTGGATTTACATCATTGCATGCAGGGGCATGTAGTCTTGCTTTTCTTATGGAGTGCAATGGAAAAATCAGAACTACATGTCTCTGCATGCAGTGGGGTAAACCTAGGACTGGATCAAGCATGTCGGGCGCATCTGGAGCCAGTTGGCAACCCTAGTCCCCCTAGCTGGCACTCTAGCTCTCTCCATTGCAGTCATTGTGGCTCCTGTAGCCTTGTCCCCTTAACCCAGCCTCATTTTATGTTTTCTTCATACATTTTATTTTGATTTTTCAATCATTGTATCCTTTCTATATAAATTCCCTCCGCCCTCACAATCTCCTTCCATACTGGTCTCCCTCAGCTGCTCCCCCAATGCTACTTACACTACAAGAAGAGGAAGAGGAGATCAGCTGTACATTAGTCCCTCTTCCTCTCCTCTGCTGCCCAGTGCATAACTGATTTGAACCATGTTATGGTATGGTTTCTGGCACAGGTCAAATCTGTAGACAGGCCCCAGATAGTATGACTTTCCAAATATATGTGTACATTCCAGCTTCCTTTTTTGTCCACAAATGAAGCACTGTGTGGGTGTGGGTGTTAGGGAGCAAGGACAATTCTGGCCTTGGCTCCAGCCCCGGCCCCACCCCTACAGGTCATTTTCGATCTACAAATTAAACCCTGGTGGGTTTGGTGGGCAGGGCCGGCCCTAGAGTTGGTTCAAGGTGTTGGTGCTCCAAGTGAACCTGAAGCTTTATACCCCCTCTGGATGTCAAAATCTATTATGTAGCTTTGAATGCCTTGCTTTTGCTGCAGTCCGGAATATGCCTCTCTAGGCGACTGTCTAGTTTGTCTAGTGGTTGGGCCAGCCCTGTTGGGGGGGGGGGGGGTAGAGGGTTAAGTTGGAGTTAAATTTTAATATTTATGTACTGTATATGGTTGCATTTTTTATTTTGTCAAGCGTCAAGCTATCAAGCTTTAAGTATGAGTTTCATAGATCTAAAGTCAGTCTTTCTAGAACTTGCATTTATCATTGCAAAAATCCCAGAATTAGCATCTATTGTTTAGCTTTGAATACCCTACTCTGCCACCTTTCCCCCCAAAGGTTGCCACCCTAGGCAACTGTCTTGTTTATCTGCTGGTTGGCCTGGCCCTATTAAAGTAATTTATTTAATGTGACATTAGTATTTTATATTTGTTCTATAAGGCTTAAATTTACTTCCAGTATATAGGACATTACACCTGCAATTATTCAGAATTTGATGTTTTCTTTGTACAACACATACAAAATCTTTAATCCTGGTTCTCCAGCTCATCTTAATCAAGATGATCCTAAGTTCACTTTTCAATATGGCAAAGGTTGCCAAATCTCTAAAGTTCTTTTTACTATGTTGGTGCAGTAGAAATTTCAGGGCCTCTCAGTCCTGTGTTCCATTGTCTTTTAATTATTTAAAACTTTTATATACCACACCAATTACCTGGGTGGTTTACAAAACACATGCATAATAAAACAAATACAATCTACTTCACATTACCATTACATAAAACATAACATAAAATAAAATAAAACACAGGACAAATAAAATACTGTCCTTTGAATTTTCACTTTACTACAGCAAGCAGCAGAAATAGAAGTAAACTCACTGAATAATATTATGGACAATTATAGCTTGAACTGGGTTTAAGTACCCAGATCTGAATAAGTAGAAAAACAATGTGCGTGTTTGCTTAAACTCCTATTAAAAGCTGCTGTGCGAGAAACTATTATGCATCAGGACTATTATTTTCACTTCTATTCTTCAGAGGTTGAGTAGCCTAGTGGTTAGAACACTGGCTTGGTAACCAAGCAATCAGGGTTCAATTTCTACTAGCACTCCTTGTGACCTTGGGTAAGTCACTTAACCCTCCATTGCCTCAGAAGAAAGGCCTGGCAATCTACTTCCGGTGACACAGCCAAGAAAACCCAGGAGTCAGGACTGACTCAAAGGCACACAATGCTTTTTTTTTCTTTGGAGGTTCTGTAAGTTCCTAAAAAGTTTTGTTTTGCTTTCTCTTGAAATTGCATTTTAAACCAAGACAGCTTGCTATTTTTATTCTCTTGCGTATGAAACGGAATGCTTATTTTTAATGAAGAAAGAAGAATTGAGAAACAAAGGAACTCTTAGGGGTATGTTAGTGATAGCGGGGCCACGGCCCCATTGAAGTCAATAGGGCTGCGGCACCAATATTGCACAGAAGTCGCTACCGCTGATTAGTAAACATACCCCTTAGATGGTGGGTTTTATCTCATGATACAAAACTATGAACATGAAACAGCAGTGAACAAATCAGGACATTTAAAGGAGGGATTCATGGAATAGATTTGACATGCTACAGATTAATTGCAAAGAATGCTCCAGAGATGGAGTGATATGTGTGGCACTGCACCCCAGCTAGGCGGTCACCTAGTGGAGACAGTGTGCCATCTAATGTCTTGTATTTTGCAGAGATTCCAGGGCCAAGGCCTCTGGAGTTGTAGTTGTGTGCAAAAATGCCAACCAAGTGGTTTTAGAGGCAACACAGGAAACATTTATTAATTTTTTTCTTTTGTAGTCAACACTTTGCAAACAGAACTGTTATAGAAGTTCCTGAACAGAATAACAGAATAGAGGATAATTTCTCCAACAAAAACTGTCACATAAACCGTGCTCCAACAATGCTATAAATGAGGTTGCTTCCTTCAGCTCTTTAACAGAAGATAACTTCTTTTCCCCAACAAGCCACAGTTGTAACTTATTGCTATTATCAAAGTCCAGCAAAGGCCTCAGCTTCTTTCAACTGCGTAAGGTTTTAAAAGTAAGGCTTCTTCTGCTTATCAGCATTGCTAACAGAAAACTGCTGCTTTAAAACATTTTTACTCCAGCATAAACATTTGTGGTAATTTCCAACCTTGAATAATTCTTTCTCTATCTCAGGCTCCCAGCACTCAGCGTATCAGGTTAATTGGCTTCTGGTTTCTCTTTAGCTTAAACCGTTGGCCTCCCCTCAGTCTGAAGCTATGCACAAGGAGCATTCCATTAAGGAATCAATGGAGTCATGTTCCACTTCACAGGATTCCGTCTCCATATCTTCGCACTCAGAATCACATATCTCTGGGCTTGAGACTGGCTCAGAGTATTCAGGCCTAAGTTCTTTTAAAAGCTTGAACACCTTTTCCCAATGAGCTTTTCGTCTCCCCTATGGGTTTTCAGTATGGCTACCAGACTTTTTACCCTTTAATAAAACACTTAAAGGTTCTGTCTGTTTCCCTTTACTTCTGGGAACATTCTTCCTGACAGGCTTCTTAAAAGATAAAACTTTTGCCTCAGAATCCTGTAGGGCTATTTCTGTATCTTGGCTGTATTCTTCAGCTCCCCCAGGTCTTTCCCTCCTACCTCCAAGCCTGGCTGCAAATCTCTCACAGCAGGGGCTCTTCTTTGAAGTAGCGTCCTCAGAATCAGAGCTGTTCTGGGAATCACTCCGGTGTCTGTTCCTAGACTCTCTCTGCTCTCCACCACTGAAGCTTTGGTCCTCTTCAGTTTGGCTTAAGGATTCTCTTTCCAGCTTGCTTACAGCTAGCTTCCTCAGTTCCTCTCTCTTGGAAGGAGTGTGATTAGCCCTGCTCCTGGCTCTGTCCCAGCTGCTGCTGCTGAACCTGTTCCCATGTCCTAACTTGGACTTGTTCTCGAACCTGTTCCCGAACCTGTTCCTGGGTGTTTCTGTGAGCTTAAATGTGTGCAAGCGTTCTCCCTCTCCTGGCTCCTCCCACAGATGTCTCCTATCCCTCCTCTGGGTTTCCATGGAGTCTGGGTGTGGTCTGAGCCTAGTAGCTCTGGAAGTGTGGGTTTTTCCACTACCTGCATTTTGAAACGTGTGTCTAGCTGAGCCCTTCCCCCACACAGAAGAAAAAGTTTCTTTTTTATCTGTTTTCCAGGGCTGAGCTGCAGCCTCATCACCACATATGCAATGCAAGGTTCTCACTACTGACCAATAATGAATAATGCATATAGTCCTTAGTCCTTAATGGATTATGGAGTCACTCCCAAAAACATAAGTAAATTTTAAATGACAGTGCTGGCTTTGTAAGAGGTGAATATGAATGGCTTGAAACTTTGACTAATTTCTCGGGATTCTCTGGGCATGCTCAGTTATCTCAGTAAATACATCAAAGTTATTTGAGCACAAGATATGATGGTAATGGGCAACTCATGAAGAAACAGTGGTAGAGGTTCTGAGCATTTCTTGGGATAGAAGCCTAGTGGAGATGGCTGTTAAAGCCAAGGAATGACAAGGACCATTAACCCCAGATATTTTTCCAGAAATGTCTGCATATAATAAAGATCCTAACCGCTTTTCACAGCGAAAGTAATTTGGCAAAATAATTCAATTCACCTAAGCCCATTCAGTATGCAATATGAAAAGCTCTGTTTCTAAAGGGCTTTGAAGTTCCTTGAAGGTATAAATTACTATCACTGTACAGACATGCCAATTAGTGAAAGAATGACATTGTCAGATGTGACACTAGAACATCATTTGTTTAGGGACATGTTTACTAAAGTGCAGTAAGTGAGCATGTGATTGGGGCATGAAGTTAACATGAAGCCCACACTAACCTTAGAGGATGTGTGTGTTCCTGCCGCTGCTACTAGCACATCCCAACCACATGGCGCAACACTAACTGGCCCCTGGGTTCACCTAATTCCACCCATTGAGGGGGCGCTCACTGCTCCTGCGCTAATGGCAACAGCCACGGTTAGCACACACCAAAAACAACACTATACCGCCAATGCCCACTTTCTGCCCCTAACCCACCCATCTCTGCCCAATGGTGCACTGATCGGTTAGTGTGGGAATTGTACCCCGGGGCTCTGTGCTATCCTTTAGCATGGCATGTTTGGCCCATGGCAAACCCTGAACTGTTAGCGCACTTATCCTAGTCCCATCTTGAAATCCACAGTAATATTTAGAACTGTGGGTAGGTTTAGTCCTTTTCGTCTACAATGACATTAAGAACAAAAACTCTGTTTACATTTTATCATATAGGCACATCTAGGGCTACCTCAATTAAAAGTCTTAACTATATTTTCACTGAAAATTACAATTTTCCCTTCTCAGAACTTTGGTGAGAAATACTCTTTGTTTACTGGAATATTCACTTCCAGTCAGAGAGTTGCAAATGGTTCAGATTTCAAGTATCTATAATGAATATTCATGGGATAGATTCACATACAATGGAGATAGCATATATGCAAATCCATGCCATGTATATTCATTAGTGGTATCCTGAAGCATTTCTCGAGGACCATCAGTGACTACTATTAAACCACAGAAAAGACATTTCTCAAAATCCAACAGTAATCTTTTATTCTTTCGGTGCACCGTTGGTGCAAAAATCTGAAACTCCTGTTTTTGTTTGGACATTGCACTTGAGTAACTCAAAATCAGTTACAGTTTTCAATGTTTCTGAAATATCAGATCTACAACTCGAAATGGAAAAAGGGGGAATGACCTCTTGCTAATTGCCATGCAATACATTTAAATGCATTGCAGAAGAAGCTCAATGACATCAATAGCTTGAAAACTGCATTTAACTTATTCCCTCCAGTACCACTGAAGCCTCCTTGCCCACCTGCCCTTGCTTAGGATGCAATTTCTGACCTAAATGGTCATCTCTAGAAAGATCTAGTCACTGTGGGTAATCTATTAGTTTTCTTCCTCTAAATCAATGATCTTCATTTTGGACATAAAAATTGCAAGTTGAGTCATTGCTGTGCCCTCTCTCTGCCCCTATAAATAGCATTATATTTTCCTATATATTTGACAGCAATGTCTACAGAAATATTTATCCTGCATGTACTGACCCAGATTCAGTGTGGTATCTTGATATCAACTATCTTCAGTAAGTTTATTTGTAAGAAAACTTTTGGAAATTAGGTGAGTTCTCATAAGGATGTCAATTGGTTTTAACCTGCTGTCTAATAATACAGCCAGTATGTATTATGAGGGCAGTACAGTAAAAAGGCAGATTTTATAGGGGCCAGTGAGATGACAATTCCTCAAAAGTGGAGCACCACTTTTAAATCGAGGAACAGTGAGAATCTTTCCATCAGAAAGTCTTATCACCAATACTGATCAAAATTTCAGTGAAGAGCAATACATTCAAGGGATAAGGTTTAAGGTTTAATCATTTGATAAAAACTGCCTTTCTGTAACAATCAAGGCGGTGTACAATAATAAAATACATAAAATTTTTTGGCCAAAGCCAGAGAAGGAAATGAAATATACAAATTTGTAAAGGACAGAAGACAAAAGTATAGAAGATACAAGACAGGATACAAGAGACAAATAAGTACACTAAGGGTAAACTCATACAAAAGGAGAAGGAGCATTAAATGCTAGGGAGAATAGATGGGTTTTAAGGTTTTGTTTGAAAATGGTATATTGTGATTCCAGGCGGAGAGAGGAGGGGAGAGAATTCCAATGAGCAGGACCGGCAAAGTAGAACGCAGAGAGACGAGTAAGCTGCAGATGGGCACGGGAAGGGGAAGGAAGGGCAAGACGGTTAAGATGGAAAGAGCAGGGTGTATACCGAGGGGAATGGAAGGAAAGAAGATCAGTCAGATAGGATGGAGTGCTGGTGTGGTAGACTTTGTGTAGCAGGGTCAATAACTTAAACTGAAAGCGAAACAGAACTGGCAACCAATGAAGATGGAAGAGTAAAGGAGTGACATGATCCCGAAGGGTGGAGTGTGTGACAAGACGTGCAGCAGTATTCTGTATTCTTTGAAGCCTAGCTACCTGATTTTTGGGAAGACCGAGAAACAGTGCATTGGAAAAATCCACCCGTGACCTAACTAAGGATAGCACCAGTGTGGACAGAGCAGAGGAAGAGAGAAAAGGGCGAATTGAGCGAATTTGACGAAGAAAAAAGAAAGAAGTTTTAGTAATGTGAGAAATATGAGAACGAAAAGAAAGATCTGAATCAAAGTGAACACCTAGATACCGAAATGTGGAAACTAGTGGGACTGGGGAATCAGAGAAAGAAGGGGCTAAGGAGGGAGAGGGATCACCATGAGTAAACCAAATAGCAAGAGTCTTAGTAAGATTGAGGTGAAGATAGTTAGTGGTGAGCCAGTTTGCAACAGATGAGAGACAAGAATTCAAAGGGATGAGATCAGGACAGGAAGGAGAGGTGTGATGAAGTAAGAGAATATCGTCCGCATAGAAGAAAGCTGAAATACCTGACTGCTGTATGAGAAGAGCAAGGGGAGCCAGAAAGAGGTTGAAAAGAAGGGGGGGGGGCGAGAACAGAGCCCTGTGGAACCCCACAAGAAAGGTGCTGTGGGTCAGAAGAGGGAAGAGCGGGTGAGGAAGAGAGGACTGCACAAGAACGAGAGGAGAGAAAAGAGTGAAACCAGTGGTGGACAGTGCTACAGAGACCAGCTTCCCGAAGCCGATGAAGAAGAAGAAAGTGATCAACTAAGTCGAAAGCAGCTAAAAGATCCAAAGCAACCGCCACCGAAATGTCACCGCGATCGTGAGCTACATGCAATGCATTAGTGAAGGCCAGAAGAACGGTGTTGACGCTATGCCCAGAACGGAAACCTGATTGACGGGGGTGAAGAAAATTAATAGAATCTAGGTGATGGGAAAGTTGTGCGAAAACAAACTTCTCCAGGAGCTTGGATAAGAAAGGGAGGTTGGAAACAGGATAATAGTTGGAAGGAAGTGAAGGATCAAGGGAGGGATTCTTCAAGATGGGACGAACCAACGCGTGCTTCCAAGAGCTAGGAAAAATCCCTGTGGAGAAACTGGAATTGAACATGGTGAGGATATAAGGGAGGACACCCAAGGAGGGAGTGAGGAGCCAAGAGGAGGGAATAGGATGATTTTATAAGGGGGGTGCAAACTTTTAGGAGCCAAGAACATGGCTAAAAAGGGCTATTTTAGTCATTTATGCATGTATGTCGCCACATACAGGGCCGGTGATACTATTAGGCGAACCAGAAGTCCGGCACGGAAGCAGCAGATTAGAGAAAATGAAACTGCGATGCACCCCAGAGACAAAGGGTAAGTGCTGCATTGCGATTTCAGGGCCAATTTCTGCTGCTGTTGGCCCCAGAAAGGGACACCAGTGGTGGCAATGGACATGGGGGGGGGGGGTCTGTGGGGGCAGCAGGATGGAGGGCCCACCTAAGGTGCCTCCAATCCTTGCACCGGCCCTGCCCACATATGCATGTAAATGGCCCAGCATAAAAGTGCATGTGTTGACCTGATGAACACACTTTGCCTGTAGGCATGCACATGGGTGAAATTTGTGAAGACATAGCCTGGGCAGAGTGCAAGTATGCACAAAGATTATGAAATGCTAGCATTGATGTACATACTTGAAAAATATAGGCATGGGCATGAACACCAACATTTGGACTGCTGTAAATGTCCACACATTAACTTAAGGCACAATCTCGGCCACTTATGCTAGTATTTTATAATGAAAAGTAGGTGCCGGCTTTTCTCTCTAAGATAGCACCTAAATGGGCACCTCCTTATAAAATTATCCTCTCAGTACAGAGAAGAGAAAGAGACAAAATCACAAAATACTGAAAAAAAGGGATCTTCACAGAAGAGCACGTGCCAACACGGGACTGTTACTCTGCAAAGTCCTTTGGGCTGTTCCCCAACAACCACCTTCTTAACAGTAATCTAAGACTCTGCTGCCTGCTTGCTAGAGAAACTGATCAAACTGCTCAGCGGACACATACTGCAAAACTATGGCAAATCCTACCCCAGCAGAAAGCAATTTGATTGATCAGGATATGAATGTCGAAGCCTCAGACCTAGTGCAGCAAACATAAGCAGGCATCCAGCTTAAGTCAAAAAATGCTCTAACCACAGAGCAAGAAACAGTGCAGCTTCATGAAACATCAGATCAGACTAAGCAAATGAAGAAGTACACTAGATATAGAAGGATGGCCTAATTGACCTCAAAGGCCTGGGAATATTATGCAGCAGAGAGAGAGAGAGAGAGAGAGAGGAACATTATCCTAGGCTAGACAAAGCATGGCAGAAAACTGAGCTGGGCATGAGTAATATTTCAAAAGTATACAAACACTAATCAGTATATAAGGCAACTGTCTAGTTACAAGCAACACCAATTTCTGTCAGAAAAATCTCAACTTCCTAAAGAATTTAATACAGAGGAAAGCTGTGAGGAAAGGGACTTTCAGAAAGGGGTAAGCCAAGAATGCAAGAGACTAGTGGAAGATAGTATAATAGAAGCAAAACCAGAATGGAGCTCCTAAAGGAGACTATGGGCCCGATGTAGAGTCACGTGCAGCCCCGCAAGCCGTCCTGGCCCGATTTCCCCTCTGGCTCTTCCCTCACGTCCTGAACAGCAGGACGGGGAGAGCCGGTGGGGTCGGGAGGGGATGGGGCCAGGATGGAATGGGGCAGGTCAGCTCAGGAGAACATACAGGGCCAATTCAGGTCATGACCCTGTATGTCCTGCCGGGTGAAATAATCAGCACTGATCTGGCAATCGGGGCCAGGGACCCTCCCCCCCCCCGGGGCCAGGGCAGGGAGCAGGGGGATCCCCGCTGCCCGATTCAAGCCCCGGCTGGCCAGCCGTGGGTCGGACTGCGGGGAACAGTGGGGGGCTGAGCCATGGCAGCCTGGGGAGCCGGAGGGGAAGACGTCCCTGCAGGCAGTCAGGAGCACGCTCAATTCTGTGTACCATGGGAACATTTTGTTTCCGTGGTCCAGAATCAGGTCCTAACAGGCTCATCCTGCATGGGGATGCTTGGATGGCCCAGACATGCCCCTTTTGGAATCAGGCTCTAAATCACAGTATTCCTGCCACTGTAGTTTGGCCAGTAAGGCATGCAAGCTTCCTGCTCCATGGACATCTTCACCAGCTGGCGCGATCGACACATTGCCTGTGGATGCTGCAGTCACCTTCTTTGGTGGCCTTTCTTGGTCTGCTGCTCTGCCCTTGGTTTCTGCTCCTTATTTCTCTTCTCACTGGTTCTTTTCCCTTGCTCTACATCTTCTGTCCCACTGTGATCTATGTACTCCTTCCATTTAAAGAGTTCTCCTTCTTTTTCTCTTCCTGATTTGACTTCTTCCTCCTGCCGTCATTCTGCTTACCTTCACCTACACTCCTCTCTCTGGTCCTCTGCTCTTGCCCTCCTCCCTGGCTGCACAGTTATGCATCCACATATAGTGGACGGTGACCAATGTCATGGAGAGGCCATTTGCCAGCTCCTGCCTTATGCTGATGGTATCGTCACTCACTGCTTGCTGGTAGGCACCTGGGCTGCCTGTCTGGGTCACACTGGTATACCCGGAGGGGTAGCTGTGCTCTTATTCCAGCTGGCAACTTTGAAAATCACCAGCTTGGGCGTGCATAAGGGCAAAACATTGGTGGAGAGCAAATTTATGTGTATAAATTATAAAACATTATAATTTACATGTTTTCTCTAAAGATCTAGGGGTGGGCATTTTGTGTTCTGCCACTTAGGGGTCTGTTTACTAAACGGCGCACTTGTACGGGGCGCACATGAGCGCTCTAAAAGATGTATTTAAGTGCTCTTAAGCGCCCCGTACGAGTGCGCGGCACATTAACGGGTCCCGCAAGCGTGCGCCGACAACGCGCACATTTGCGGGGCGGTAATGTGCGAAAGAGGCGTGCAAAGGCGAAATGAGGGCGGAGGAAGGCCCCCTAGGGGCGGAGAGACGGGGTCAGTGGGCGGAATGTGGGAGGGGAGAGACTCGCCGCACAGGAGCGTGCCCGAATCTGCAAAGAAATATAACGCCAGTGAAACACTCGCGTTAGAGGTGCTGTGCAGGGAAAAGAAACCGTTTCCGTCAGCAATGTGCAGCACAATAGTGGAAGCCCAAAAACCGTGAGCAGTGTGATCCATGTGCACAGATCAAACTCCGTAATGTCACAGGGCACTAGCCACACGGGCGCCGCGCACCTTAGCGCATCTGTCAATCACAGCTTCTGTTCTTCACGACGGAACGCCCACTCCTTATACGGCACCCGCTCGGTACCGCGGACCGCACACCACCGGCCTTTTAGTAAACAGACCCCTAACTCTTTAGTACCAATTTCATCATACAGATGAGCTGTTTCTTGGACAGAATTTGTTTTTCAGATTTTTTTAAGGGTGACAAGAGACAGAAGGAAGAATTAACTGTTATTGCTTCCTCAGTTAACTCAGTTGGGAGCTGAGTTTTCTCTACAATTTCCTGTTCAATGTATTGTGAAGTTTCAGAGCACTAAGGGGCATGTTTGCTAAAATGCACTAAAAATTAGCGTGGGGTTTACTATTTATTCAGCATGCTAAAAATGCGGCCAAGGTAAAAATCCCACACTAACTGCTTGGGTCAGTTTGGGGTGGAGAGTAGGCAGTTCAGAGGCAGTGTGCAGCGGTGGCCAAGAAAGCAAATAGAAAGCTAGGAATCATAAGGAAAGGAATGGAGAATACAACAAAGGATATTATAAAGCCTCTGTATCATTCCATGGTGCGACCGTGCCTTGAATATTGTGTGCAAGTCTGGTCACCGTATCTTAAAAAGGATATAGCAGAATTAGAAAAGATACAGAGAAGAGCCACCAAAATGGTAAAGGGGATGGAAGGATACCCCTATGAAGAGAGGCTTAAAGGTTTAGGACTCTTCAATCTGAAAAAGAGACGGCTGAGGGGGGATATGACAGAGATCTATAAATTATTGAATGGAGCTAAATGTAGATTGATTGTTTACACTATCAAAAGGTAAACTAGGGGACATGCAATGAAGCTACAGTGTAACCCATTTAAGTCTAATGAGAGAAAATATTTGTTCATGCAACGCGGAATCAAACTCTGGAATTCGTTACCAGAGGATATAGTAAAAGCTGTTAGTGTAGCTGGGTTTAAAAAAAGGTTTGGACTACTTCCTACATAAACCATTATTAAAGAGGACCCAGGAAATCCACTGCTTACCCCAATACAAGCATTATGAAACCTGTGTGTCTTTTTGGGAAACTGTTATGTACTTGTTACCTGGATTGGCCACTGTTGGAAACAGGATTCTGCGCTTGATGGACCTTGGTCTGACCCAGCTATAGCGCGAGTACAGCACCTAGCCATCAGCACTGAACCTTAAGCCCTGATATTCAAAACAGGGCCATATGCGGCTCCAGCACTGAATATCTGGGGTCGCGCAGAGCCTCCGGAGCTGCAGAAGCGAACCGGGTAGCAGCGATATTGCACCACTGCTCGGTTAGGTCCCGTGGATAAAAGATAAGCCAGCTTTTGCTGTACCTATCTTTTACCTGCAGTAGCTAACCGGGTAACCACTACTCTGTTATCTACAGTTGCTGCCTACAACACGCCCCAGAATGCCCATGACACGTCCAAATGATGAGCACTTAGCATTGAGGTGTATACTGTTGTTAGTTGGGGATATTCAGCACCACTAACCGTGTTAGTGCCATTCAATATCCCAGTCAGCAATACTTACATGGTTTACAGTTCTGTAAAACGTGTAAATGTCTTGGAATATTGGGTCCAGAAAAACTCAGCATGCTTGTACTGACCCAGAATTAGTGCAACACTCTTAATTTCAACTATTAAAAGTAAAGTCTCTGCTTACTTAGTTGTAATAAATCTTTCATAAATTAAGAAAGTGAGTCTAATCCTATTGTGAAGTGCAAGAAAGCTATTTTCTCTAATAGGTTTACTATAAACTACCAGTATTATTTATTTATTTATTTATTTATTTAACAGTATTTCTAAACCGCCTTATCTTAATAATCAAGGTGGTATCACAGCAAGCAATCAGGTAAAGTGTGTGTGTTGTACATGCAGTGAGGATAAAACTTAGTTGTGTGAGGGATGTGTTGGGTGCTTGATTTGTTTGAGCTATATACAGGGTGGGCTATTTACAGTGGTGCTAGAATCATATTTTATATATTCAGTTGTTTGGGAGGATTGGAGTGCTGTTATCCATTCTCTTAGGTTATGTGATGTGACCATAGTGCTCTATGAACAGCATGGTTTTCAGTTGTTTTCTGAAGTCTTTGAGGTCCGGAGTTGCCCTTAGATCGTCCGGTAGATTGTTCCATATTGTTGGAGCAGCCATGGAGAGAGCTCTGTCTGTTGTGTCCTTGCGTGTGTGCTTGTACTCATTTGGGGTGCTGACTCGGTTGCGTGTTTGACTTCTTCTGGGACGTGCGCTGGTTTCCGGTTGTATGAGCAGGTGGAGGCTGTTGGCTGATGTGTGTTCTTTTATCTTAAATAGGTTTATGATAGTCTTGTATCTGATGCGAGCAATGATTGGGAGCCAGTGTAAGTCCTTTAGTGTAGGTGTGATGTGCTCCTGCCTTGCGGCTCCGGATATGATTCGAGCTGCAGTGTTTTGTGCCAGCTGTAGTGGTTTGAGGGCTTGTTTT
The DNA here is from genome assembly GCA_033557465.1 of Ichthyophis bannanicus. Lineage (NCBI taxonomy): Eukaryota > Metazoa > Chordata > Amphibia > Gymnophiona > Ichthyophiidae > Ichthyophis > Ichthyophis bannanicus. The sequence continues at coordinate 244,978,574 of CM066036.1, read as the reverse complement.
GGTAGTCCGAGGTATATCGGATTGCAGAAGTCCAGTATTGGGGTTATCAGTGCTTGACAGACTGTACGGAAGTGTTCTGGAGCGAGGAGTGGTTTCAGTCTCCTGATGATTCGCATCCTGTAATATGCTTTTTGGATTGTTTTGTCTATGTGTGGTTTGAGGTTGAGTTTACTGTCCAGAGTAACCCCAAGGTATCTCACCTCCGATCTTATCGGTATCGTGGTGCTTTGTATCTTTATGTTTGGTGGGTGTGTGAAGCTTTGGTTTCGAGTGATGATTAAAGCTTCAGTCTTGTTGTAGTTTATAGCTAGATTGTTGTTTTGGCACCACTTCGCCATTTGGGTAAGGCAGTCTGCTATCTTAGAGAAGTCCGGGTTTTCGATTGATATCGGGGAGTATACCATTATATCGTCTGCGTATATTGTGTATTGGATGTTGTTCTCTTTCATAATGTTGCATATTGGTTGGATGTAGATGTTAAAAAGGAGTGCTGAGAGTGCGGATCCTTGTGGTACTCCTTGTTGGACGTTTATGGGCCGGGAGGTGTCCTGTCCCACCTTGACCTGTAGCTGTCTTTCTGTTAGGTACGAGTGAAACCATTTTAGAGTGGTACCGTGTATACCAGTGTTCTTCAGTCTCTCCAGGAGTATATTGTGATCAACTGTGTCGAACGCTGAGGAGATGTCGATGAAGATCATTATAATTCCATTCCTGATGTCGTCAATTATTCTTATGATGCTGTCGAAGAGGTAGATCAGGAGAGTTTCGACTCCATGGTTGGGACGAAATCCGTGTTGGTTGTCGTCGAGAGTTCCGTGTTCGTCAATGTGTTCCTGAAGTTGTAGTTGAACCGTCTTTTCGATTATTTTTGCGAGGAAGGGTATGCTGGAGATTGGTCGGTATGCTGCTGGGTCCTTTTTGTCGAAGGTATTAGAAGGTCAAATTAAGGACCCCCAGTTGACAATTTTAGAAAGGGATCGAGAACAGAAGATTTGTGAGCAACTACAAGTGAGCACTTCAATCATGTCAAAAGAATTCAGTCATACCAAATGAATATGATTGAGTTCTTTGAATGGGTGACCAGAGAACTAGATCAAGGGCATGTAACGGATGTGACCTATCTAGATTTCAGCAAAGCCTTTGATACTGTTCCCCATAGGAGGCTTTTCATAAGAACATAAGAAATGCCTTACTCGGTCAGACCAAGTCCATTAAGCCCAGTATCCTGTTTCAAACAGTGCCCAATCCAGGCCACAAGTACCTGGCAGGTTTCCAAAGAGGCACACAGTTTCCACAATGCTTGTCCCGGGACAAGCAGGGGATTTCCTGGGTCCTCTTTAATAATGGTTTATGAACCTTTCCTCCAGGAACTTGTCCAACCCCTTTTTTTACCAGCTACACTAACAGCTTTTACTACATCCTCTGTTCTGTTCCATTCCATTCATTAATTTATAGATCTCTATCATATCCCCCCTCAGCCATCTCTTTTTCAAGTTGAAGAGCCCAAACCTTTTAAACCTCTCCTTATAGGGGCATCATTCCATTTCCTTTATGATTTTGTCGCTCTTCTTTGTACCTTTTCTAATTCAGCTATATTCATTTTCAGAGATGGTGACTAAAATTGCACCCAATATTCAAGGTACAGTTGCACCATGGAACGTTACAGAGGCATTATGATATCCTTTGTTTTATTCCCCATTCCCTTCCTTATGATTCCTAGCATTCTATTTACATTTTTGTCTGCCGCTGCACATTGGATGGAGGTTTTCAATGTATTATCCACGATGATGTCTGAATCTTTTTCCTGGTTGGTGGTTTCTAAGGTGGTACCTTATTGTGTAACCATAGTTTGGGTTGTTCTTTTCTAGGTGCATAACTTTGCACTTGTCCACAATAAATTTCATCTGCCATTTGGAAGTCCAGTCTTCCAATTTTTCAAGGTCCTCTTGCAATTTTTCACAATCCTCTTGTGTTTTAATAACTTTGAATAATTTTGTGTCATCTGCAAATTTGATCACCTCACTCATTATTCCTATTTCCAGGTCATTTATGAATATGTTAAAAAGCAGCGGGCCCAGCACAGATCCCTGGGGTACTCCACTATTCACCTTTCTCCACTGGGAAAAGTGGTCATTTAGCCATACTCTCTGCTTTCTATCTTTTAACAGTTCCTGATCCGCAATACTACACTGCCTCCAATCCCATGACTTTTTAATTTGGCCGAGTCTCTCAAGATGGACCTTGTCAAAGACTTTCTGAAAATCCATATACACTATATCAACAGGTTCACACCTGTTTATTCACACCTTAAAAAAATATAACAGATTAGTAAGAAAAGACTTTCCTTGGCTAAATCCATGTTGCCTTTCTCCCATTAAACTATGGTTATCTACATGTTCAGTAATTTTATTCTTTATAATGTTTTCTACTATTTTGCCCAGTATTGACATTCGGTTCACTGGTCTGTAGTTTCTAAGATCACCCCAGGAACCCTTTTTAAAATTGGAGTTATATTGGCTACTATCCAATCCTCAGGTACTACAGATATTTTCATGATAGTTTACAGATTACTAATAGAAGATCTGTAATCTCATATTTCAGTTCTTTCAACACCCTTGAATGTATACCATCCGCTCCAGATGATTTACTATTCTTCAGTTTATCAGACAGTTGTTATACATCCTCTCGGTTTATCGATATTTCTTTCAATTCTTCCATCACATCACCTTTATATACCATTTCAGGCATGGGTAACTTCCCTACATCTTCTTCAGTAAAGCCCGAAGGAAAGAATTCATTCAGTCTCTCTGCTATGGTTTTGTCCTCACATAGCGCCCCTTTTTACCCCTCTATCATCCAATAGTCCAACTGGCTCTCTCACGGATTTTTGGTATGAATGTACTTGTAAAAGTTTTTATTATGCATTTTTGCTTCCACAGCAAACTTCTTTTCAAATTCTCTCTTTGCCTGCCTTCTCAATGCCTTGCATCTAAAAAAGATGACCGAGTGTGGGCTAAAGCTCTATTTACTGGTGAAGAAGGTAGGACAGCTGATTCAAAGATGAACCAGCTGTCCTACCAGAGCCAAACAATTACCTGGGAGTAATCTGCTACAGGACTATCCCAAAAAAGAACAGAACACCTCTGTCACCTACAGTCTCCAGCTGAAACTGCTAAAACATTTCAAGGGTCTACAACCTATCCTGGACAATGATGTAACCCTTGCATAGGCCTTGGGTGGTAACTATCATGGCTTACTAATAGACCGCTAACTCAGTGGTTCCCAAACCTGTCCTGGGGGCTCAACAGCCAGTCAGGTTTTTCAGGATATCCACTATGAATATTCATAACAGAGATTTGCATACACTGCCTTTAATGTATGCAGATCTACCACCTGCATATTCATTGTGGACATCCTGAAAGCCCAACTGGCTGTGGTGCCCCCAGGATAGGTTTGGCAGCCACTGCCCTAACCTCAAATGGATACGCAACAGCAACTATAAACTACTACCAAATGACAACAGCGCAGCAACCAGTCCTTGTCAGAAACCCAGATTCTAGCTCTCTCCTCATATTCACCGAGGCAATACTATCACAGGATCCAACAATATTAGCTATAGAAGGGCTGTCAAACTCCAATCCTGGAGGGCCATAAACCAACCCAGTTTTCAGGATGCTCCTTATGAATATGCATGATATATATTTGCTTACAATGGAATCACTGCAGGTGAGTATTTCTCATGCATATTCATTAAGAATTTCCTGAAAACCTGACTGTTTTGTGGCTGTTCAGGATTAGAGTTTGTCACCCCTGAACTACAGCATCTGGAATTCTTTCATCTGCTCGTCCTCCAATGTAATATATACCGTCTTCTGCAAGCAATTTCTCTCTGCGGCCTATATCAAACAGGCCAATATCTAAGAAAAAGAATAAATGGACACAAATCTGATAATAGAAATGGCAACATTCAAAAACTTGTAGAAGAACATTTCAACCTTCTAGGGCACTCTCTCTGACCTTAAGGTTGTCATATTCCTATAAAAGAACTTCAAGGGGTCACTACAGCATGAAAATACTGAATTAGAGCTAATCAAAAAGCTTAACACCACAGGTGTGAATGGACTTAACTGCTCTCAGATCATTCTGTCCTTAGTTTCTCACCAGAAATATCGATTAGCTGAACTGTTTTGCTATTATCACTCCCTTTCCTCACCCTGTTCTGTATTTGTCAATGTCTTCTCTATACTCTGTATTCTCCCTACCCATCCATCTTCATATATATTCATCCACCTCTTGTTTTTGCAGTTCGTACATCTGAGAAAGGGGACTCTTATTCTTGAAAGCTCACACCTCAATAAATTTGTTGGGTATCAATAAAACATAAGAAATAATATATCATATAAATATAATATCATATAAAACCGCAAACCTCTCACATTGTTTAGGTTTGCACCCAATTTGCGAGTCTTCTCCAACTTTTATTCTGAGGTGCAGAGAGTCTGGATAAGTTTAGCTGGTCCTTCAAAGTACCTGTAGCATTTAGGTGAGTGCATCAGGGGTGCCTGCTGTCTAGGCAACTGTATGTATTGACCATTGAATTGTTCCTGTGCCTGTTATGTTGGCAACTCTAAAATGGTGCCACATCACCCTCTTGGCTTACACCAATGATGTGCTTCTTGTAGTTCAGGGCCCAGGAGATCTGAAGAGCATATGTTCTGCCAGTAGGCCTATTCAGTAGTATCCTCTGCAAAGATCAACTGGGATAAATGCGTCAGCATTTTGGTAGGGCCACAATGGATGGACGAGCTCCCTAACCAATTTGCCAACTTTTTTTTTGGGGGGGGGGGCAGTGAGATCCTAAAATATCTAGGTTGCCACCTCTGTCATAAAAGCCGCAGCCTCTGTCAATTAGCATGAGATGGTAGAGAAGGTAAAAGCCTGCTAAGGTCATGGTCAAGTCTTGTGTGATGGGTATCCATCTGAAGCTAGGTCTTGGTGGAAAATCAGTTGATGGTAAGTATTCTCTACTGTCTGACCACCCTGAGACCCACTTTGAAGTTCCTAGTCTGGATTCAGAGAAAGTTGCTAGACAACATATGGGCTGGAAGGAAGCACTGGGTCTCTGCTGGTGTCCTGAGTCCCCCCTTGAAGGAAGGAAGGAAAGGGCTCAGGTGCTTGAGGAGTTAGCTAAAACGTTCTGCTTTCAGGCCTACAGAGACCTCTGCGGGGGCAGCCTCCTGGTGGCATCAGCAGAGTAGGTTTCAGCATGATTGGCAGCTCTGTCATTGATGCAGTAGAATATGCTGTTGACCCACGCAGATGCCTCTCTTCTACCAAGATAATTTTCAGGCCTGGAGCATGCTAGATGTTGTGAGAGCTAGTTCCTTGTTGTGGGGATACCATGATGGAAGCACCCTCCTCCACAATTTCACTCTGGTTGTAGAGCTTTGAGGGATCACATGTTTATTGTCTGGCATCTCTTGGCAGGATTCACCAAAGTTGGGGCTTGGTGGCATGCCCTTGGGAGTTGTGGGCTGGATCATCAAAATTGGCCTGGTGTAAGGGCAGGATCAATCTATGTACCACTCTTTCAGCAAGTCAAATGCTGTTTGACTGCTGACCTCGGGGGCTCTTAGAGTTGGCAGTCCTTGCCTGACTTTTACACCCCCCTCTGATTGATATGTAGGGCTTAGGATTCTACTAGTAAAACTCCCTTTGTTTCATTCCCTTCACCACTGCTGCCTTAGTCAATTGCCCCATAGAACCTTCCGGACCATGCCACTGAAGGATTTCTAACTTCTCATAGTCCATACTGCCCATCAACTCACCCTCACCTCCTGCCCAGACACTGTCTACTTGTAAAGGTTTTTATTATGCATTTTTGCTTCCACAGCAAACTTCTTTTCAAATTCTCTCTTTGCCTGCCTTCTCAATGCCTTGCATCTAACTTGGCAATGCTTATATTGTTTCTGGTGTTCGTTATTAGGCTCCTTTTTCCATTTCGTGAAGGATGATTTTTTGAAAACATCCTCTCTGACTTTGCCTTTAATCCATGCTGGCAGTGTTTTGGCCTTCCTTCCACTTTTCTTAAAGCATGGAATACATCTAGTCTGGGCTTCCAAGATAGTACTTTTAAACAATGCCCATGCTTGATGCAAATCTTTAACCTTGGAAGCTGCTCCTTTTAGTTTTTTCTTAACTATTTTACTCATTTTAACATAGTCTCCCTTTTGAAAGTTAAAAGGTAGTACTGTAGATTTCCTTGTGATCTTTCTTCCATTTATTAAATCAAATGATATAATCACTTTTGCCAAGTGGCCACAAAACCCTTATCTCTTGTACCAGATCTTGTGTTCCACTAAGGACTAGGTCTAGAATAGCTTCCTCTCTTGTCAATTCATAAACCAGCTGCTCCAAAAGCAGTCATTTATTTCATCTTAAAACTTCTCTCTAGCATGTCCTGCTCTGACATTGACCCAGTTGATACTGGGGTAATTGAAATCTTCCATTATTATTATGTTGTAACTTTTGTTAGCTTCCCTGATTTCTTTTAGCATTTCATCGTCCATCTGTTCATTCTGGCCAGATGGACAACGTCTGCTTTTTACATGGAACTTCTATCTATAGAGATTTTACAGTGTATTTTGTTCCTGCAAAACTTTAATCTATGTAACTCAATGCCCTCTCTAACACACAGGCCGATGCAGAAAGCTAGTGCGGCCTTTAAGCATGCATAACACCACGTTTAAGCATAGTTTACAGCTTTTTGAATGCAGAAAACAGACATAAACCCCCTGCTGAAAAACTAACACCCAATTAATGCCACATGTATTTAAATGCATTTTAATGTATTTTAATCAGCTGCACAGTATACAAATCATGGTATGCTCGATGCAGAGACAGGCATAGATGATTTTGCAACCAAGATTTGTATTTCAGGGTCTGATGCACTGTTCCCTCTAAGCTGTGCGCATGTGCGCGCGCACACACCTCACCGAGCGAGCGCACATACTTTACAACAGAGCGCACAAAAATTACGGTTCTGATTCTGATAGAAAACAACACAGATGTCTTAAAATTTAAAAGTTGTGATTGTAATTACTAGAAATTTTCCGCTTCATTTAGTAATCATCTATTTTCATTTAATTTGATTAAAATCAATGTGGTGTACATACTGTATTCTGACGTGTAGTCAAATTTTAAAGTATATAACTCCGAGTGTCGTTATGTGGCGCACAAAAATTTAACCTTTCTTCAAAAGCTGCACAGCTGATATTTTATGTGCACACGGTCTACAGAAAATTAGAGGGAACATTGGTCTGAGGTGACTTAAACCTCTAAAGTGTGTCCCCGACTATATTTTGATGGTACCATGTACTTTCGCCAATGCCTAGATCATCTTCTCCTCAGATGATCAGGCATCGGACAAAGCGCTCAATGCCAAAACACTGTCGGGGGCCGTGCCCCACAAAAAAGAATCCCTGGTGGCCCAGAGGCCCCGTTCCACCCCCCTGAAAGTATATTGATGGCATAGGGAAAAGCCCCCAGTTCCATCAAAACACTGTCGGGGGCCATGCCATGACAATAAAACAATCCCTGGTGGTCCAGTGGCCCCGATACCCCCATAATATTTTGATGGCATTGGGGATGATCATGGCATCAGGAATGATGCCATCAAAATATTGTTGGGGGCCGGTGCCCTGACAAATAATCCCTGGTGGTCTAGTGGCCCCTTTACCCGCCAGTAAATTAAAAAAAAGTAACCTAGTGGTCTAACAGTCCCTATACCCCCCAACCACATTAAATAAAAAATAAGCAACCTGGTGGTCTAGTAGCCCCTAAATTCAGCCCCTCCCACCTGGTACCTTAAAATAAGCGGGCGCGCTGCCTACATTCTCCCGTCTGCATCCACCATCTTGAAAAATGGCAGCATTTGGCTCTGTACGGGGGGGGGGGGGGGGGTTACAGGGGCCGCTAGACCACCAGGTTACTTTTTTTATTTAATGGGGGGTACAGGGGCTGCTAGACCACCAGTTTATTTTTTTTGTATTTAATGGGGGTGGTGGGATATAGGGGCAGCTAGACCATAGATTACTTTTTTTTTACTTAATAGCTGGTTGATGGTATAGGGGCCGCTTAAGCACAGGTTATTTTTTTTTGTATTTAATGGGGTGTGGGAGTACGCGGACCACTAGACCACCAGGTTACTTATTTTTAATTTAATGGGAGATGTGGGTACAGGGACTGGTAGAACACCGGGGTTTGTTTTTTTTTAAATTTAATGGGGGGGGGGAGGTACAGGAGGCGCTAGACCACCGGGGATTCTTTTATTGTCGGGGCACCAGCCCCCAACAGTATTTTGATGACATCAGGGGTCTTTCCCAATGCTATGATCATCCCCGATGCCATCAAAATACTATTGGGGATAGGGGCCACTGGACCACCAGGGATTCTTTTATTGTTGAGGCAATGGCCCCTGACAGTATTTTGATGGCATCGGGGGCTTTTCCCGATGCTGCAGTGGTCCCCGATGCCATCAAAATACTGTCAGGACTAATATGCAAATTATCCACATGGTGCCCAAAGAGCAAGCCAAACTAGCACAGGCTTCTGGTGTGCATGTGTTTGGCTTGCTCTCCCAGTTTAACACTGCAGTGGCTCATTTGCATGCACACGGTTAACGTGGGGGTCATTTGCATACCCTATCCTTCCTGCATCACACGTTAAAATGTGTGCATTGTCAGGAACGTAAAAAATCGCCCAACAGTGCTCAACACCTCCACTAATTTGATCTACTATATCATTGCAATATAGTTTGTACCCAGGTATCACAGTGTCTACCAGGACTCTGAGATGCCAATCACATCTAACCTTTCATTTAGTGCTATATATTCTAGTTCTTTCATCTTATTTTTTAGACTTCTAGCATTTGCATACAGGCATTTTAGAAGTTGTATTTTGTTCATATTAATCTGGTTATCTGTTGATAGGTGTCATTTGGAATAATTCAGCTCTGTACTGAAGGACATCTGGTTACTTTTATCTTTGTTGGAACCTTTCTGTCAGGATGCCCTCACTTCCCTGTTTTGCTAGTATCCTTGAAGGATATATCCTTCCGAACCATGCACTCCTGGGCGACTGTCGGCTTTCCCTGGGCAGTAACTGTGCAGCCTCAGGATGGGTCCTAAAGTACTGAACTGGATGAGAAATTGTTTGACTGACAGACGACAGAGGCTAGTAGTAAATGGAATTTACTCAGAACAAAGGAAGTTGAGTAGTGAAGTGCCTCAGGAATCAGTCCTGGGACTGGTACTTTTCAATGTCCATATCGGACATGTCCACATTTATGAAATTGTACCAACTTGAACATCCTTGGCTTTCTTCTGTACATTCTGGCTTGGACATCCCAGATTGCACTTGAACAGCATTTGTAAAATGTACCTTCGTAACTCACAAAAGATATAAAAATTTTTTAGATGCTTCAGAGGAAGGCGATCAAAATGATTTGGGGCCTGCAGCAGAAGATGTATGAGAAGGGACTTGAAGACCTAAATATGAGAGGAGAGGACAGGGGAGAAATGATACAAAAAAACCTTTTTCAAAGAAGGAAATCTGTAAAATTAACAGGCATAAAATGAAGTTGCAAGGAGATAAACTTAAAGGCAACATCAGGAAGTACTTTTTCACTGAGAGGGTGGTGGATGCCTGGAATACCCTCCCGACCAGAAATGGTGGGGACAAAGACAGTGGCAGAGTTCAAAAAGGCATGGGACAGACACAGAGGATCCCTATATAGCAAGAGGATGGAATCAAGACAAACAAATATCATTTATACTTCAACAAACAGACGGGGGTAAGCTGCACAGAGCGGCAGCTATAACCACTCTAGCCACCTTACTGGAAAACTAGACCACGCTGTTTTTTATTTGCTGTCATATACTATGTTACTATGTAAGTGTGTATGCTTTTTTGGATCTTTCTGCTTAGATGAAATTTATTCTACTGTAAAGCACAAAAAACATTGAATGGTTCATGATACCATTAAAATTCTCAAAATAGAAATGTGTGGGTTGTGATTTTTTTTTGTTTTTGATGTTATTTTTACTACTGCATTTCAATGAGTTGTTTTTGTATGAGATTGAGATTTCCCTCAATTATCCCAGTGATTTGAAGTTGGCTTCAAATGGGGAGGGTTTGATTTCATAACAGGGTGCATATCTGAAATATAAAAAATATGCATATTTTATACAGTAAATGGGTCATTTTATAAGAGTCACTTAAATTTACACTGTTTACACCAGGATAGCACGGTATTTTAGTGGCTTTTATGTGTCAATGGCCACCTATGCATGCAATATAGTCGCTAATCTGTAAGAATGCACATCGGACTGATGATGCATATCTTCACCATGGGTATGTACAGGGGTGGAGTGCAAATTTATATGCATAAGTTAAAATATGCTTTAACTTATGCACATTCTTGAAAAATGTAAACACGGGAATTTATACCTGCCATTGGGCAAGCTTGAGTACCCATGCCTAGTTTAACAAAAGTTCTTGTCCACTTACACCACTATTTTATAAAGTACACACATGCGTTTCTTTATAAAGTAGTCTTGAATAGGAAAGTGAAATTGCGTGTAAATCTAGATGACCCTTATAAAATTACTCTCTAGATGCCTATAGACCTTTAGCTACTACAATGACCTTTAGAAGCACACAAATTCTCACCTGCTCCAAAGAAAATGACATGCAATCCCATATTTTAGAAACTATGCATGCACAATGCACTCTGACTTGGCTTCCTCCAAACTATGGCTCCATAACACCATTGTGCAGATCACATAAAAGTAGGCAGTTGATGCAAGGCAAGGCAGGTCCTAAAACAGGGAAGGTTTATAGTGACCATAATAGCCACAATGTGCTGCATATGTCCAATAGCTGTATACAAACTATTTATTATATTTTATTCTGTGCAACTTAGTATCTCACTTTTGTATATTATGCCCAAAGTGCCCATGCCCATCAACCATCAACTGAGTATGCAATCCCACATCAGCAATGTCACAAAAGCCATCTACCATAAAATACAAACACTCTGTCACCTTCGTCGGCTACTTAACCCAACTGATTTTTGAACTGTCTTCCAAGCTCTCATCTTTCTGCATTTTGATTACTGTAATATTATCTATGAAGGTCTACCCAAATGCACCCTGCATCCACTCCAAATAGCCCTAAATACCACAGCATGTACTCTACAAGGATCATGCAGATCAGAGCACATTGCACCAATACTAAAACACCTGCATTGGCTGCCAATAATGCAATACAATACAAGGCCCTGACCATGATATTTAAAATCTTACACAAGTTATCTACTGACTCCCTCACGACCACCATCCACTGGACTCCTGATAGCTAAGATGAAGTGGAATGCAAAACACCCTCTGAGCACCCATGGCAATTACAAGAAGCAACCAGTCGACCTGCAACAGAGCATTCTCATTATACGCTCCCACCCTTTGGAACATACTACCTGATTCACTCCGATCCAACTCTGATCTCTCTAACTTCCTCAGATCTCTGAAGACACACCTATTCCAGCTATGTTATGACAATATACCATAAATAGAGTCTACTTACTGATCTGAACTGTTCAAACACACAGTCACCCTTACCCCTCATGCCCCACGAATTACCAGTTATTACATAGTACACCTTGTTAAGTTCTACAAGTTTTAAATCCTGTTCTATGCAAACAATCTTTGTTCACTCTTTTTGTTGTATGTAAACCGCTCTGACTGCGAAATAGAATGGTATATAAAATCAGTTAAATATAATAAATAAAATAAAGTGGGTTAGAAATATGACAAAAATGCAGGGCAAAAAATAGCAATTTACAATAGTGCAATTATGATAAAAATCATAAATCATTAAAAGCCAGTGCAACAAAATTAAGAAAACAGTTCATGTTGTCCAAAAAGCCACAGATGTCTGCTCAACTATTATTAAGGGTTGACTAAACAACCAAATCCTAATTTTCTAGAAAACAATTTCTTTTCAGCCTTCTCTGTAATAGAATGAAGTTCCAGAAGGCTGGAATTAAAAAAAAAACACATGTAGAAGCCAGAATGACCCAGAAAAGAGTCATGGTGGAAAAATACATTTGTTGAGATGACCTAACATTCCTTTAAAGTTCATAGCACTGCAAAAAGCTGCTCACATGGGGTGACTCAAATTAGTTTTAATATTTTGGAGGTAATTTTAAGACACATTTCCATGGGTAAACTAGTGTTTTAGTTACATAAATAATTATTTAAAACTTCCCCTGAGTATATGTTTGTAAAATTTGTACATAGCCTGTGTGTGAGTAAGTTTATCCAATCTGAATGCAGGCATTCCTTGGGGGAAAGATTGGGGAAGAGTTTCCATTGGTGTACACATATTCAAGAAAGCATGGAGCAAGTTCAGAGGATTTCCGAGGGAGATGAGGGGATTGTAGAACTTAATAATTCTTATGGCTAGGTAGGTTCTATGTACCAGAAAGAGCAAGGGTATCCGCAAACTACCAGGAGAACACAAAAGAAGCAGAACCCGGACTGACAACAATAATAAGAAAACCTTGTTTATTGCGCCCCGACGCGTTTCGGCTCTCAGCCTTCTTCAGGGGGTCTTAAAAGGAACACACCTCAAAAAGAAACAATAATAATAATAATAATAATAATCTTACATGCACATATTAAAAACAGTAAAACAATAAATATAGTTGTTACGTAAAACATATGGATCAGACTGGCGGAATATCTACAGTACTTAACCCATATTATTATTTCATCAAGTAATATACAACATAAATATATAAATATATTATCATCAAAGAGATCATAAACTTTTTAAATAATGATGTACAAGACAAGAATGTATCAATAAATATTGATAAAAGTTAAATATAAACAAATAAAAGACAAAAAGAGAAAAGGAGAGAGAGACGAGGAGGACAAAGGGGATCTGATAAATACCTTAATTCTGTCAAATGGAACGCTAAAATCATTAGCCAGACATGTAGGACGCTAGATGCTGATAATAAATAAATAAATAATTGAATAAATAAGTATAATACAATATGCCAGAAAACTTGTATAATAAATAAGTAAATGAATACCATATATAAAAAAGAATGCCATAAAGATACCTTAATAGAATGTAATAAACACAATTAAAGACAAATTGCAAATATAAACAATACTTTTGTAGCCAGCAATTACCAAATACAGAACATGATGAGATAAAATAATGAAAGCACGTCTTAAAAAGACACGATTCGTTGTGAAGAAATTATCCCTCCAGATAGTGTTGAAAATTAACCTTTTGTAAGGGCAGAGACATTCATAAAAATGGTTATTGAAAAAATAAATAAAATATGAAGGATTAAACCAAAATTTTGCCATAAAGACCGTTCAGCACAGCAATTTAGCTCATAGTGACAGGACCGCATTCAAAACAAATGAACCCATGAAAATACACGTGTTGTCCCGTTTTTATGAATTAAAAATCAACAAAACAAACTGAGTTGTTCTAAATTATATTAAAAATAATATTACATGAAATGTAATATATAGGGGGAGAGAGAGAGGGGAGGCGGAGGGGGGGAGGGGGAGGGGGAGGGGGGAAGGGGAGAAGGAGGAGGGGGGAGGGGGGAAGGAGGGGAAGCGGAGGAGTGGCCTAGTGGTTGGGGCAAGGTACTTCAGGCCGGAAGGTCGGGGGTTCAAATCCCACTAGAGGACAGCAACCTTGTGCCAGAAGGACTGGGGTTTCTAGTCCCACAGGTGCTCCTTGTGGTCTTGGGCAAGCCACTTAACCCTCCATAGCCTATGTTCCCTGTAAATAGTTATCTGCAAGTTATAATGCCCTGTTCAATGTAATTTCAGTTTGTTCAATGTAAACCGCACTGATGCAGAATAGCACGGTATATAAGAGAATGTAAATAAATAAATAAAGAGGGATGGGGGAAGGGGGAGGGGAGAGGGAAGAGGGAAAAAGGAAGGGGGAAGAAAAGGAGAGGAAAAGGGGGGAAGGGGGAGGAGGAAACGGGTAAGAGAGGAGGGAGATAAAACCAAAATATTACCATAAAGACCATTCAACACAGCAATTTAATTCATAGTAACAGGACTGCATTCAAAACAAATGAAACCATGAAATGCCAATGTTACCCCGTTTCTATGAATTAAAGATCAAATAATACTAATGAGTGTTCTAAATTGTATTAAAGACAATACAGCATGAAATGTAGTATAGGAGGGGGGGAGGAAGGAAGGAGAGGAAGGGGGCAGGAGGGAGAAAAGGAGGGGGGAAGGGAGGAAGGGGGGAAGGGGAGAGCGTGGCATATTTTAAGTCCTCTCCCTTTTCTAAATGAGACAAAACTCTTGGTTGCATATAAAAGAAATTCCAATATAAGAGATATTTTAGTACCATCTGCCCTATGTAAGCCTAGATTCATTCCGAAAGCCTGTGGGCATTTCAAGTGTGGTAGGTGTTGTGTTTGCGAGAATGCTCTGGTCACTAGAAAGGAATTTCTGAAGTCTGGTTCAACACATAAAGTCCTGCTACAAGATTTCTCCAACTGTGAGACTCAGAATGTCATCTATTTGATTCTGTGTCCTTGTAACCTCTGTTATGTTGGGAAAACTAAAAGGAATATAAAGACACGTATAATTGAGCACAAGAGTAATATCCGTAGACAGATGGTTGAAAAACCTTTAGTAGATCATTGGATAGAAGCCCGTCATACACTTTCTGATTTAAAATTTCTGATTCTTAAAGTGGTACGACCCCATTGGCGAGGGGGTGATGTGGACAAGCTCCTCCTTCGTCTTGAACAGAGATTCATTTATGAACTCCGCACCCTGCATCCAATGGGCCTGAACCAAGAGGTCGATCTTTCCATTTTCTTATAGATTTATTATTTTATTTTTTCTCCTACCACCTTTTTCCCTCGCCTGGTTTCCTTTCCCCTTTCCTTCCTCCCCTTTCCCTTCCTTTCTTTCCCACTCCCTTCCCTCTTCCCCTCCCCTTCCCCCTCTCCCTCTCCCTTTTCATCCACCCTCCCTCTCCCCCTCCCCCCTCCCCCTCCCCCCTCCCCCTTTTTTCCCTTCTCCCTTCCTCCTCTTTTCACCTTCCCCTCTTTCCTTTCCTTTCCCATCCTCCCCTCTTCCTCTGCCTTTTTTCCCTCCCCCTTCTTCCTTTTCCTCCCTTTCCCTACCCTTCCTCCCTTCCCCTTCTTCCCCTTTCCTCTCGTCCCCCCTTCTGCTCCCTGCCCCCCTTTCCCTTCCTTCCCTCCTTTTCCCCTCCCTCTCTTCCCCTCCTTCCCCCTCCCCCCTTTTCCCTTCCCCCCTTCCTTCCCTCCCCCTCCCTTCCCCCCTCCTTTCTCCTTTTCCCCCCTCCCCTTCCTTCCCTTCCCCCCTCTTCCCCTTCCCCCTTCCCCTTTCCCCCACTTCCTCCTCCCTCCCCCCCTTCCTCCCCCTCCCTCCCCCCAACCCCCCTTTTCCCCCCTCCCTTTCTCTCTCCCCCTCCCCTTCCCCCCCTCTCCCCCCTCCCCCTCCTCCCCCCTCCGCCCCCCTCTCTCTCCCCCTATATATTACATTTCATGTAATATTGTTTTTAATATAATTTAGAACAACTCATTTTGTTTTGTTGATTTTTAATTCATAAAAATGGGACAACACGTGTATTTCATGGGTTCATTTGTTTTGAATGCGGTCCTGTCACTACGAGCTAAATCGCTGTGCTGAACGGTCTTTATGGCAAAATTTTGGTTTAATCCTTCATATTTTATTTATTTTTTCAATAACCATTTTTATGAACGTCTCTGCCCTTACAAAAGGTTAATTTTCAACACTATCTGGAGGGATAATTTCTTCACAACGAATCGTGTCTTTTTAAGACGTGCTTTCATTATTTTATCTCATCATGTTCTGTATTTGGTAATTGCTGGCTACAAAAGTATTGTTTATATTTGCAATTTGTCTTTAATTTTGTTTATTACATTCTATTAAGGTATCTTTATGGCATTCTTTTTTATATATGGTATTCATTTACTTATTTATTATACAAGTTTTCTGGCATATTGTATTATACTTATTTATTCAATTATTTATTTATTTATTATCAGCATCTAGCGTCCTACATGTCTGGCTAATGATTTTAGCGTTCCATTTGACAGAATTAAGGTATTTATCAGATCCCCTTTGTCCTCCTCGTCTCTCTCTCCCTTTCTCTTTTTGTCTTTTATTTGTTTATATTTAACTTTTATCAATATTTATTGATACATTCTTGTCTTGTACATCATTATTTAAAAAGTTTATGATCTCTTTGATGATAATATATTTATATATTTATGTTGTATATTACTTGATGAAATAATAATATGGGTTAAGTACTGTAGATATTCCGCCAGTCTGATCCATATGTTTTACGTAACAACTATATTTATTGTTTTATTGTTTTACTGTTTTTAATATGTGCATGTAAGATTATTATTATTATATTATTATTATTATTATTATTATTATTGTTTCTTTTTGAGGTGTGTTCCTTTTAAGACCCCCTGAAGAAGGCTGAGAGCCGAAACGCGTCGGGGCGCAATAAAAAAGGTTTTCTTATTATTGTTGTCAGTCCTGGTTCTGCTTCTTTTGTGTTCTCTAGGTAGGTTCTATGGCCTTTTATCTGTCATCATTTCCTATGTTTCTATGTTATCACACATTAATGGCATGCATAAAACACTGTTCTATGTGCGTAAAAGCCTTTTATAAAATTAAATAATTCCTTAAATACATGGTGCAATCCAGTGCATACTTGCAGAGCAGGCATGCTTAGAAGAGGAGACTACACGCACCCATGTGTACTTTACATGCTAACATTTACAATACATCTGATTGTGAGCAGGCATAATAGCTGTTCCTTCAATCTAGGCACAATTTCTGCAGGATTTGTGCTAGTATTTATAAATACATATAGATGCCTATGTGTTTTTATAAAATGGGTGCTTTCCTGCTCTATTAACCTAGGTTAGGCATCCTGTTATGAAGTTACCTCATCTATGGGCTGCCTTAACTTAATGTGCTGCTGAGTTGTTAACATTTATTTATTTAACCAGTTTTCTATGCTGCCTTATCCTTCAATCAAGGTGGTGGGCAATGGAGGGTTAAGTGGCTTGCCCAAGGCCACAAGGGGTGCCTATGGGACTAGGAACCCCAGTCCCTTTGGCCTGAGATTGCTGTCCCCAGGTGGGACTTGAGCCCCTGGCCCTCTAGCCTGAGGTACATTGTCCTAACCACTAGGCCACTCCTCCCCATTAAATGCTGTGCTAAATACCTAATGCAGCTCAGTAAATAGCTCAGCCCCCTTTACCTAGAAGATGGCACACTGAGGAGTATGTTTACTAAACCGGGCTAATGGTTAACCCGGGCTATCTGCAACCAGGTCCCATTGAATAATATGGGACCTAGTGGCAGATAGCCCGGGTTAACCGTTAGCCCGGTTTAGTAAACATACCCCTGAGTCTTCTTAACCCAAGCTATTTATTTATTTGTCTGTCTGTCTGTTTCCAGTTCTCTATATACATGCATGAATCAATACAAAATTAATACTGGTAATTTTATTATTACTGTAAGATTTAGTAGCCGCCTTTATTTATTTATTTACATTCTCTTATATACCGTGCTATTCTGCATCAGTGTGGTTTACATTGAACAAACTGAAATTACATTGAACAGGGCATTATAACTTGGAGATAACTATTTTACAGGGAACATGGGCTATGGAGGGTTAAGTGGCTTGCCCAAGACCACAAGGAGCACCTGTGGGACTAGAAACCCCATTCCTTCCGGCCCAAGGTTGCTGTCCTCTAGTGGGATTTCAACCCCCGACCTTAAGTACCTTGCCCCAACCACTAGGCCACTCCTCCACTCCTCTGGCCTTTGTGAAGAGAGTCACCTAATTTGGTGGCACAAAAAGAAGTAAAACCGATACCAGCAGATACAAATTGACTGACAATATGAATAGTACAATGGAACTAAAGATCAGTCTACCACCAAACCAGCCTGATGCATTTCACTGAAAATACGTCAGAGATACAATATTGATAACATATGGAGATCATCAAACAGAACCTAGAAGATACTTTCTTGGACTAGAATCAAGAGCATAACAACACCTTTTAAGGTTGACATTTACATGTCTTTAGTTTAGATTTAGGGCCCCTTTTAAGCACTTAGCATGTGCTTTCTGCTGCACGACTTACAGTATGTCATTCCTATGGGCTCTTTGAGAGCACATGCTAAGTGTTTTGTTAAAGAGGCCCTTAGACATTTTAATCTATTTTATAATAATAAAAAATATAATAAATGAACATTAACAGTATGAAGAAAATCAGCTCCCATCTACTATTGTTAAAGAACAAAATAAATTAAATAATGCAATCTCTAGCAGCCTTGCTTGACTGTTCAAACATATTAATGAAGATTTGACTTCATGTCAATAAAGCTAATAAAACATCTATATAAAACAATTTTTCTTTCTTTTTTTGTCGTTACTTTACCTGCATCATGGTTTGTATTATTAAATAAAGAAATCCCTGCATTTTGATTGATTGATTTAAGTTCAACCCTGAAATAAAATCTTGCTTCTTCTGTATGCACGCAGCTGATACACAGTTGCATATATCTTTTCATTTCTAAAATGGGCATTTTATACAGGGGATGTAAGTCAGCATTAGCACACATAATTGAGCTGGCAGAAAACTTCACCAGTATATTGTAAAGGTGGTAGGGAAGTTTGCATGCCAGCCATAGTATAAGCACCAGTTTGAATGTATTCCTCACATACCCTGTGTTCTTCTGGGCCCATATACTGAATTTCTCATGGAGGGACAGACAGCTCTTATTTAGCTAATGATGGCCCAGAAGAAGCTGATGTACCTTATCCCCAGTTGGGGTCATTCCGAGGAACGAATAGCCCGCTATTCATGCCATCTCCCAATCCCATCTAACTTCCCCACATGTTGTACAGGGAAGTTAGACGGGGGCAGTAAAGGAGTGGATCAGGGCGGGGTTAGGGCAAGCAGTGGTGGTCATCAGCCCCGGACGTAGAGGGCCAATTCCAATGTTGGCCCTGTATGTCCGGGGCCGGCAGGGGACGGTGGGCCTGGGGCTCAGAAAGGGCAGGAGGAGGTAGAGGACATTCTCCGCAGCCCGACTCTGGCCATGGGAGGCCAAATTGGGGGTTTTGCTGCAGGGAAAGTACTTTTTGAGATGGCGGACGGGGATTGCGGCTTTTGAATGGAGCCACAGTGCTATGGCAACCGGATGCCATAGCGCCACAGCTCCATTGCAAAGCCCTGACTGAGCTAGCCAGGCAAGGTCAGTATGAGCAGGCTGACCTGAATCGGGTCCCAACCTGCACGTGCAAGCCTGGATGTGATTCTGATCCTGTGGGACTAGATGTGCCCTGTGGGATCAGAATCCCGGCTAACTCTGTGCATCCAGTTTAGACTGGGTGCACAGAGGGCCGGGATGTCTGTGTCTGAATCGGCCCCAATTTGTGGGAGAAGTAGGTCTGGATGATCAAGTCCTGGCAAGCCCTTTTCCATCATTTTAGTCAGTTGGCTTTCTACTCAGAATGGGTAAGAGCCTTCAAAGTGGTTGACTTAGGAACCCCTGTAAAGAACTTAAGAGGATAGTTGATAGAAGGACTTCCATCTTAAGAATGCACAACAGACATTTTTGAATTGCAGTGCCCATCCAATGAAGTGAGAAAGCAAATCCTAATGACTTGCTGACTTTTAGAAAGCAGCTAAAGACACTCCTTTTCATCAGTTACTTTGCGGCTGATGAATCTACTCAAGCATACTATTACTAAACCTTGACTTAGAAGAACTTTTCATGCTCTCATACTGTTTAATCTTTTATTCTCCCTTTTTAAATGATTTCTTCTCCCTTTATTCAAGCCCTTGTTCCATGTAAATCCATGTTAGCTCATTTTTTCATTGTAAACTGCTTTGACTTTTAGACTAAGCAGTATATAAGCCTAGCTAAATCTTTATCTTTATCTTTATTTAGCACTTTATATACCACCCTTGTTGGAACATGAGAGCGGTTTACAATAAAATATGCTAGAGCCTTAGGAAGAAAGGAACTCCATCATAATATAAAAGGAAAGATTGACCAGTAGGGTCACTTAGGGGCAGACAGAGAAGCAATAACTAAACAATACTACTGGAGGGGAGGTCAAAAGCCTGTTGGAACAAATATGTTTTCAATAAGTTTTTGAAATTTTGATATGAGGATTCCAACCGGAGGGAAGATGGCAAGGCGTTCCAAAGTGAAGATCCGAGAAAAAAGAATGCAGCGTGATGTGTCTGTTCTAGATGGGCCTGTGAAGGGGAAGGAAGAGACAGACGATTGGCATGTAGTGAACGGAGTTGACAGTAAGGAGTGTGGAGAGAGACAAGGTTTGCTAGATACAAAGGATTTGATGTATGAATGGCCCTATGAGTTAGAATGAGGAGCTTGTATTTGAACCTATAGCGGAGCGGTAACCAATAAAGCTGAAAAAGGAGGGGAGTTACATGAGCAGAGTTCCGGGCACTGGTGACAAGTTGAGCAGCAGTATTCTATAATAATTGTAAACGTTGAAGCTGGTAAGATGGTAGGATAGCAAAAGCTACATTACAATAGTCCAATCTGGACATAACCAAGGCCAATAAGAGGGTGACAAGAGAATCGGGAGGCAAGATAGAGCGAACTGATCTAAGTTGTTGCAATATAAAGAAAGAATGGCGAGATAGATTTGATACATGGTCATGGAAAGATAGCGAAGAATCCAGAATTACGCCTAAGTAGCGAAAAGAGGAAGCGAGAGGAATAGGGACAGAATTTATTTGAGGCATGATAGTTGGGCGGGACGTACCCATAGAGACCCACATGGCTGTGGATTTTGATGGATTCAGATGAAGAAAATTAGAGGAAAGCGAAGAGGCAATATGAGAGAGACAGCTATTGAGCTGAGTAATGTCAATGTTAACTGGGGAGGTATGGAAGAGGAGGATAATATCATCGACATAGATATAAGTTGAAACTGGGAACTGTTGGATCAAGAGGGGTAAAGGGGCAAGGAAAATGTTGAAAAGTAAAGGGGAGAGAACTGAACCTTGAGGTACCCCACATGACAGGGAGACAGGCGGGGAGGACTGATGATTAGAACAGACGACAAAGGAACGAGCTGTGAGGAAAAAACGAAACCAGTGCAACACTGTGCCCCGCAACCTGACATCATAAAGACGGGAGAGAAGGCTCCGATGATCGATCAGATCAAATGCTGCTGACAGATCTAATGAGACCAGGAGAGTAATATCTCTGTGATCGTGGGCAACATGAATCTCATTCAGGAGGGCTAGGAGAACTGTTTCTGTGCTATGCCCGGCCCGGAAACCTGCTTGTCGCAGGTGGAGGGCGTTGGTAGCTTCCACATGAGATGTTAATTGAAGAAAAACAAAACGTTCCAGAATTTTAGCTAGAAAGGGGAGATTTGATACCGGTCGACAATGAGATAAGACAGAGAGATCAAGTGAAGGCTGTTTCAAAAGAGGGTGAACGATAGCAGATTTCCACAAGGGAAAACAACCCGAAGACAAGCTGGAGTTAAGAATAGTTGTAATGAAAGGCACAAACTGCAAGGAGGGCTCTACCAGCCAACCCGAGGGAATGGGATCTAATTGAGAAGTGGTCTTCATGGACTTAGATAAGGTTAGCAGTACCTATGCTGACATGATGGAATGAAAAGTGGACCAAGTGTGGGCTAAAGCTCTATTTACTGGTGAAGAAGGTAGGACAGCTGATTCAAAGATGAACCAGCTGTCCTACCAGAGCCAAACAATTACCTGGGAGTAATCTGCTACAGGACTATCCCAAAAAAGAACAGAACACCTCTGTCACCTACAGTCTCCAGCTGAAACTGCTAAAACATTTCAAGGGTCTACAACCTATCCTGGACAATGATGTAACCCTTGCATAGGCCTTGGGTGGTAACTATCATGGTTTACTAATAGACCGCTAACTCAGTGGTTCCCAAACCTGTCCTGGGGGCTCAACAGCCAGTCAGGTTTTTCAGGATATCCACTATGAATATTCATAACAGAGATTTGCATACACTGCCTCTAATGTATGCAGATCTACCACCTGCATATTCATTGTGGACATCCTGAAAGCCCAACTGGCTGTGGTGCCCCCAGGATAGGTTTGGCAGCCACTGCCCTAACCTCAAATGGATACGCAACAGCAACTATAAACTACCAAAATGACAACAGCGCAGCAACCAGTCCTTGTCAGAAACCCAGATTCTAGCTCTCTCCTCATATTCACCGAGGCAATACTATCACAGGATCCAACAATATTAGCTATAGAAGGGCTGTCAAACTCCAATCCTGGAGGGCCATAAACCAACCCAGTTTTCAGGATGCTCCTAATGAATATGCATGATATATAATTGCATACAATGGAATCAGTGCAGGTGAGTATTTCTCATGCATATTCATTAAGGATTTCCTGAAAACCTGACTGTTTTGTGGCTGTTCAGGATTAGAGTTTGTCACCCCTGAACTACAGCATCTGGAACTCTTTCATCTGCTCGTCCTCCAATGTAATATATACCGTCTTCTGCAAGCAATTTCTCTCTGCGGCCTATATCAAACAGGCCAATATCTAAGAAAAAGAATAAATGGACACAAATCTGATAATAGAAATGGCAACATTCAAAAACTTGTAGAAGAACATTTCAACCTTCCAGGGCACTCTCTCTGACCTTAAGGTTGTCATATTCCTATAAAAGAACTTCAAGGGGACACTACAGCATGAAAATACTGAATTAGAGCTAATCAAAAAGCTTAACACCACAGGTGTGAATGGACTTAGCTGCTCTCAGATCATTCTGTCCTTAGTTTCTCACCAGAAATATCGATTAGCTGAACTTTTTTGCTATTATCACTCCCTTTCCTCACCCCGTTCTGCATTTGTCAATGTCTTCTCTATACTCTGTATTCTCCCTACCCATCCATCTTCATATATATTCATCCACCTCTTGTTTTTGCAGTTCGTACATCTGAGAAAGGGGACTCTTATTCTTGAAAGCTCACACCTCAATAAATTTGTTGGGTATCAATAAAACATAAGAAATAATATATCATATAAATATAATATCATATAAAACTGCAAACCTCTCACATTGTTTAGGTTTGCACTCAATTTGCGAGTCTTCTCCAACTTTTATTCTGAGGTGCAGAGAGTCTGGATAAGTTTAGCTGGTCCTTCAAAGTACCTGTAGCATTTAGGTGAGTGCATCAGGGGTGCCTGCTGTCTAGGCAACTGTATGTATTGGCCATTGAATTGTTCCTGTGCCTGTTATGTTGGCAACTCTAAAATGGTGCCACATCACCCTCTTGGCTTACACCAATGATGTGCTTCTTGTAGTTCAGGGCCCAGGAGATCTGAAGAGCATATGGCCTGCCAGTAGGTCTATTCAGTAGTATCCTCTGCAAAGATCAACTGGGATAAATGCGTCAGCATTTTGGTAGGGCCACAATGGATGGACGAGCTCCCTAACCAATTTGCCAACTTTTTTGGGGGGGGGCAGTGAGATCCTAAAATATCTGGGTTTCCACCTCTGTCATAATAGCCACAGCCTCTGTCAATTAGCATGAGATGGTAGAGAAGGTAAAAGCCTGCTAAGGTCATGGTCAAGTCTTGTGTGATGGGTATCCATCTGAAGCTAGGTCTTGGTGGAAAATCAGTTGATGGTAAGTATTCTCTACTGTCTGACCACCCTGAGACCCACTTTGAAGTTCCTAGTCTGGATTCAGACAAAGTTGCTAGACAACATATGGGCTGGAAGGAAGCACTGGGTCTCTGCTGGTGTCCTGAGTCCCCCCTTGAAGGAAGGAAGGAAAGGGCTCAGGTGCTTGAGGAGTTAGCTAAAACTTTCTGCCTTCAGGCCTACAGAGACCTCTGCGGGGGCAGCCTCCTGGTGGCATCAGGAGAGTAGGTTGCAGTATGATTGGCAGCTCTGTCATTGATGCAGTAGAATATGCTGTTGACCCACGCAGATGCCTCTCTTCTACCAAGATATTTTTCAGGCCTGGAGCATGCTAGATGTTGTGAGAGCTAGTTCCTTGTTGTGGGGATACCATGATGGAAGCACCCTCCTCCACAATTTCACTCTGGTTGTAGAGCTTTGAGGGATCACATGTTTATTGTCTGGCATCTCTTGGCAGGATTCACCAAAGTTGGGGCTTGGTGGCGTGCCCTTGGGAGTTGTGGGCTGGATCATCAAAATTGGCCTGGTGTAAGGGCAGGATCAATCCATGTGCCACTCTTTCAGCAAGTCAAATGCTGTTTGACTGCTGACCTCGGGGGCTCTTAGAGTTGGCAGTCCTTGCCTGACTTTTACACCCCCCTCTGATTGATATGTAGGGCTTATGATTCTACTAGTAAAACTCCCTTTGTTTCATTCTCTTCACCACTGCGGCCTTAGTCAATTGCCCCATAGAACCTTCCGGACCATGCCACTGAAGGATTTCTAACTTCTCATAGTCCATACTGCCCATCATCTCACCCTCACCTCCTGACCAGACACTGTCTAGAAGGAATATATGAGATGTGAGGAGGTGCCCACTGCAGTCCATACTATTTTGAGCTGATGCCAAGACTCAACAGGACATAAGAACATAAGATATGCCATACTGGGTCAGACCAAGGTCCATCAAGCCCAGTATTCTGTTTCCAACAGTGGCCAATCTAGATCATACGTACCTAGCAGTTTCCCCAAGGGACACAGGTTCCACAATGCTTGTATTGGTTCAAGCATTGATATCCTGGGTCCCTTCTTAATAATGGTATATGGACCTTTCCTCCAGGAACTTGTCCAAACCTTTTTTAAACCCAGCTACACTAACAGCCTTTACTACATCCTCCGGTAACAAATTGATTACACGTTGAGTGAAAAAATATTTTCTTGTATTAGTCTTAAATAGTTTACCCTGTAGCTTCATTGCATGTCCCCTAGTCTTTCTATATTCTGATAAGGTAAACAATCGATCTACGTTTACCCGTTCCACTCCGTTCATTAATTTATAGACTTCTATCATATCTCCCCTCAGCCGTCTCTTTTCCAGGTTAAAGAGCCCCAACCTTTTTAGCCTTTCTTCATAGGAGTATCCTTCCATCCCCTTTACCATTTTGGTGGCTCTTCTCTGAACCTTTTCTAAAATCGCTATATCCTTTTTAAGAAACGGCGACCAGAATTGCACACAATATTCAAGGTGCGGTCTCACCATGGAACGATATAGAGGCATTATAATATCTTTTGTTTTATTTTCCATTCCTTTCCTTATCATACCTAGCATTCTATTTGCTCTCTTGGCCGCTGCTGCACACTGGGCCGAGGGTTTTAACATGGTATCCACAATGACGCCTAAATCTTTTTCCTGGGTGGTGGTTCCTAATGTGGAACCTTGCATCGTGTAACCATAGTTTGGGTTGTTCTTCCCTAGGTGCATAACCTTGCACTTGTCCACATTAAATTTCATCTGCCATTTTGATGCCCAGTCTTCCAATTTATCAAGATCCTCTTGCAATTTTCCACAATCCTCTTGGGTTTTAACAACTTTAAATAGTTTTGTGTCATCTGCAAATTTGATAACCTCACTCGTTACTCCACTTTCCAGGTCATTTATGAATATGTCAAAAAGCAGCGGACCCAGCACAGATCCCTGGGGTACACCACTATTCACCTTTCTCCATTGGGAAAATTGGCCATTTAGCCCTACCCTCTGCTTTCTATCTTTTAACCAGTTCCTGATCCACAATAGTACACTGCCTCCTATCCCATGACTCTTTAGTTTTGCCAAAAGTCTCTGATGAGGGACCTTGTCAAAGGCTTTCTGAAAGTCCAGATACACAATATCAACTGATTCACCTTTGTCCACCTGATTATTCACTCCTTCAAAAAAACATAACAGATTAGTAAGATAAGATCTTCCTTATCTAAAGCCATGTTGGCTGTCTCCCATTAGGTCATGACTATCTACATGCTGAGTAATTTTATTCTTTATGATGGTTTCTACCATTTTTCCCGGTACTGATGTCAGGCTCACCGGTCTGTAGTTTCCAGGATCACCCCTGGAACCCTTTTTAAAAATTGGTGTTACATTGGCGATCCTCTAATCTTCAGGTATTAGAGATGATTTTAATGATAGTTCACAGATTACTAATAGCAGGTCTGCAATCTCGTATTTCAGTTCTTTCAACACCCTTGGATGTATACCATCCGGCCCAGGTGATTTGCTACTCTTCAGTTTATCTAATAGTTGTAATACATCTTCCCGATGTATCGATATTTCCTTCAATTCTTCCACACCTTTAAAGGACATGTTGAAGCATAGCACCATGGCCATGGGAAGGTCTTTAAGTATGATTTCCTTGGATCACACAAACTGCCCTTTTTGCAGCCAACTTAAAGACTCCCCTCCCCTTTTTGTGGCTCTACCCCATCAGTTTAGTTTGCCTGCTTACATTGGGAGAGGGGGAAATGATAAGGAAGTCATTGGCAATGGGGGCAGGAGGACTAATTCAGCATAAATGCCAGCAACATTTGGGGGGGCACTGCACCCCCCATGCCACTGTTCCCTCTAAGCTGTGCGCGTGTGCGCACGCACACACCTCGCCGAGTGAGCGCACATACTTTACAACAGAGCGCACAAAAATTACGGTTCTGATTCTGATAGAAAACACCACAGATGTTCTTAAAATTGAAAAGTTGTTGTGTATTTATGGTTTTCACAAATTCTATAATATTTTCTAGTGCAATCAGTGTGGTGTACATACTGTATTCTGACGTGTAGTCAAATTTTAAAGTATATAACTCCGAGTGTCGTTATGTGGCGCACAAAAATGTAACCTTCCTTCAAAAGCTGCACAGCTGACATTTTATGCGCACACAGCCTACAGAAAATTAGAGGGAACATTGCCCCATGCCCACTCCAAACTAGTGTCCCTGTTTAGTTGGGGAGGTTTTGTCTCATTTATTCTTGTTTCTGATTGAATTTCACCTCCCCACCTTCTCTTTTGCAGACATCCCTGTCCAGTGGTCCCACTTGTGCAATGGGCCATCTGGTCAGCTACCTCCTGGCTACCACTATGGACATCATCTAATGGACTAGGAAGGCTATGTGGGGTGTTTTTCTGTCTAACAGTATGCGTTTTGAATCACTACCTAAACTAGCTTGGTGGGCTCTTTTCCTGATTTTTCTGTCGCCCTTATTTTACTGTCATTAAATGGAGCTCCTTCTTTCCTTTTATTTCTTTTAACATTCTTTTAATTCTAATTGTTAATTTTTGTAAACCTCTTTGAATGCTTGAAAAAGGCAATATACCACATTCAATAAACTGTTTAACCATAAATTATAAAGCACTTTCACTCACTGTCTTTTGGTAAAGTGCGCCAGTTCACTAACCGGAGAGCAGTGGGTGAATTACTCTGCCTTTCCCTCTCCCTCCTTCCTATATCTGATTACTTTCATTTTAGTTCCTCTCCTTTATTTTCTCCTATGACTTCTTTTCTTTTTAGTTTAGATGGTGGGTTAAATTCGGGCAGCAGGCAAGTAGTTTATACTACTATTACTACTACTTATCATTTATATAGTGCTTCTAGGCACACACAACACTGTACCAGTACACAAAATGAGACAGTCCCTGCTCCACAGAGCTACAACCTGCCAAGACATAAAAACAAAACTACCGGGAACAAAGAAATTCTTATGGAAATGAAGGACACAGTGAGGTTTTTCCACCCATTAGACTGCAAAGCATGGGGGCTATCTTGGGCAAATGATAGCATGCCCTTTACCCCTCGCAAGGGTTATGGCTTCCATCTAGCCCTGCGGGACTGAAATCGTGAACAGCCCTGTACGTGTAGGCCGGGAATGAGATTCAGCTCAGCCTGCGTGTACAGGAAAAGCCCGACTAACTCAGTCAGGGCTTTACAATTGTAAAGCCATGATTCTGGCCGCCGGCTGAACAAAAGCTTTCCACACAGCCCAACCCCCATCTGCCCTCCTTAGGCCAGGATCGGGCTGCGGGAATTGTTCTCAGGTCCCTTCTGCCCCATCCATACCCCGGGCCCACCGATAAAAAATGTCCAGGGAAGTTATTCCACCTCAGAGGTGGAATAACTTCCCCGCACAAGTCGTGGCCCTGGACTTACAGGGTCAGTGACCGTCCACTGCCCGCACTAACTCTGCCCCCGATCCAACCCATCTAACTTCCCTCTACAACCAGCGGGGAAGTTAGATGTCGGCGGGGAGAGCACGAATAGCGGGGATGGACTTCCCATTTGGACGTCCATCCCCGCTATTCATGGGACAGAATTGGGTCCCTGGTCTTCAGTTATATTTTCCATCTCCCAGTGGTGTTTGAAAGAGTATGTAGACGGCTCATCTCTGTGAGGGGATGAGCTGAAGAGGATACCAACATCGTTCAACAAATGAAAAATGAAGGAGATGGGTTTGGCTTTGATGGTCCTTGTCTTGAAGATGGATGCATAAAAAGAGTCAGACCTTGTCTGTACTTTGGTGTTGCTTTGGGCTTGGCTTCCTTCTTCACTTTGGATCCTGATTTGCTTTATTGGATGCTCCTAGATGTTGCTCCAGTTCTGATTGTGCCTTACTTTTTCTCCTTCCTTGTTCCACCTTGATGCGTGCTGTGTGCTTGCGTGAAGGGTAGGTGGCTGTTAAAGGCAGAAGACCCCATCTTAGCTACTCTTGGACCCATGGTGCCCCATTCTGTGGAGAACGTGTCTATGGACTTGACCCACTCACCATTCTCAGATCTTTTATACTAATGAGAATCATCACAACCACAACCTTTGAAGACGATCAGCATGTCCCTTCAGCACCTGCTCCAGCTGTACCAGCTTTGGCAAATTCAGGACCAGAGCATGCCCCAGTGCCCCCACACTGACAGCAGCAGTAGGGCCAGAGACTTCTAATTTTGGAGCAGGTCCATCTCCTTGATGGCATCCACCAGATCACATCAGCTCCTGAGCCACACACACCATCACATACCGTGTCTGTGAGGAGATGTTGCTTTTCATATTGGTTCTAGGTGAGCTGTTCCAGGGAACACTGCTCTGGAGAGGTTAAGCCGGATAATGCTCAGAAGGCAGAGGAAGCTAAGGGGTATGGAAGCTTAGATAGAGATGTTGCTTGACCTTCAGGAAAAGTTTAATGACATCCTTGGGGAAGTGTGGGCTGCTCTTCAACTAATTGTCTACCTCATCTTCTCTGAACCCCTTTCCATTTAAGGCAATTGCCTTCTGTTAGGACCCCTCCTCCTCAGCTTCCTGAGGTCCTTTTTATGCATTTATTTATTTGTTTACAGCACTTAATTACATGCCTTATTTTTGCCTCCCTTGATCTTCTTTTCTTCCATGTTTATAAACAATATTTTTCAGTTTTGATACATCAGCTGTCAGGCATTTTGCTTTTAGGGGGCAGTTTCTCCAAATGGGCTAGTTTTGCACATGTCATGAGAGTTGTGAACCTCACTTCTAAGCCAGGGCATGGGGAGTATGATCTCAGACTCTCACATTTACTGCTAAGGTTTGGCATAATACTTGCATCATGCAAAGAGATCCTCCTGCTGGAGATTGTAAGATGTAGCATGCATTGGTAGTTTGTCAAGATGCGCTTGGATATTCTCCTTTATCAAGCTGGTAGCACCCAATACGATGGAAATATTTCTGTATCTTTCTGCCACATTTTCTTGGTCTCTGACTGTATTTCCTGGTATTTCAGGATCTTCTGTCTCTTCATACGATTCACAGTTGCTTGGAACTGACACCTCTATTATCAATGCCATTTTGGTGTTTTTCTCATGAACCACTATATCCGGTTTCCTTGCATCCAGCTTTTTATCGGTCAGAACGGGAGAATCTCAGGTGATCATAATCTCCTCTTTCTCTGTAATTCTCTTAGGGTCATGATCCCAGAGCTTTTCGTGCACACAATGATGTTGTAGTGTTTACAGAGTTTCCAATGGATGAGAAATGCTACTTTATTATGTCTTTATGTATACAAATTTTCTGCCATCAGAACGTCACATCCAGCTATGAGGTGAGTCATTGTTTCCAGGCTTTTCTTACAGAATCGACATATTACCAGTTTTTTCAATGCACGCTGTAAACCATCTCATCTGTAAGCAGCTGTCCTGGGCTGCAACTATCAACTTCTCATCCTTCTGTTTTAGTTCACCCCTCCTTAAGCATTCATGTGTCTGTTCTTGATTGAAAAAGGGTTCCTGGAGAGACACTCTGCTTTCCCACTGAATTTGTCCATCTGCCACTTGTCTTTCCTTGTTTGTTGATCTAATTCCTTGAAGAGTTTTTTCTCTTGTTTTGCAAATTCTGTTACTGGCTTACCTGTGTATGCTTGTAGATTTTCACTCATTCCTTCTAGTCATTGGAATGCTTGTCTAAGTTTGATGATGGAGACAGATTCTGGACATTTACTCTCATATTTCAGCTGTTTTTGCATACTTGGATCCGAGGATGCGGTTAAGTAGGCCTTGAGGTCTATGATAGTAGTTCAGTATGTGTAATCAATCTCTATGAGTCCTATTCCTCTTTCAGCTCTAGGGGTATACAGTCTTGGCATACATTGACTCTTGTAAATCACTTCATGGTCATGGAGGAGTTTTCGTATTCACACATCCAGTTTTTCAAGATCTTTAAGAGGCCAGTCCACAACCCCAAACCTGTATGAAAGTACAGGAATAGCCAGCTGATTGATGGCTTGTATCTTATTCCATGATGTTAAAGCACTAATCAATAATGATTTTAATCTCCTATAGTATTTTTTACTTATCTTTTCTCTCCGTAATTTCTGCTTGAGTGTCATTCCTTTTTCTACTCTGAGATACTTACATGTGCATTCTTGTTCAAGGTCCTCGATGTCACAGCCTTGAGCCAGGGAGCTATTTTTTTGTTTTGCTTAATTTTCCTCTAAAAAAAAATTGCCTTATCACATTTGACAAGGCCAAAGGTCATCCTGATGTCATCAGAAAAGCTTTTCACCACACGGAGTTGCTCTTCTAATTGTTGGTCGCTGGAACTATAGAGATTCAGATCGTCTACAAATAATAAATGAGATGTTATTTCTGGGCTGTTACCTTCTTTAGGATTCATGCTAAATCCATATCCCAAAGAGTTGATGACAGTACTCATTGGATGCACCACACAAAACATAAGGGGCGGCAGGGAATCCCCCCAAAATATTCCTTGCTGGATCCTGATGTTAGGAATGATATACTGGCCATTTTTATATTTCAGAAAGAGTGTGGTTTGCCATGTTGTCATGGTGAATGTAAGGTACTCTATCAAACCAGGATTTATTTTATACATTTCAAGGCAATTTATTATCCATGAGTGAGGGACGCTGTCAAAAGCTTTCTTATAATCAGTCCATGCTATAGTGAGATTTCTGTTTTTCTTAGCGCTGGCCATGATGGCCTTATTCAACATTAAATGGTCTTTTGTTCCATATGCCCCTCTCTTGTTGTCCTTTTGCTCTATTGTTGTTGATGTTATTGGACTCGATATGATAATATATTCTGTCTACATCTATTGCAGTGAATAGCTTATAGATTGTAGGTAGACAAGTTATTGGTCTATAATTGTTGGGAGTGTTACTTTGGTCTCCTTTTGGAAGGAAAAATGTTTGTCCTGTAGTAAGCCATTGTGATGTTAAGTCTGATTGTATAAACAATTGATTTTTGCAATTCACCAGGTCTGGGTGGAGTGATATTAACTGTTTGAGCCAAAAGTTGGTTACTCCATCTGGGCCATGGCTCTTCCAGTTTGGGGCTCACTTTAACCTGCTTTCCAGCTCTTTTGTTGTTACTGCAGGTCATTCCATAGGCGTGACATTTACTTTTTCTAAATGCTTCAGTATACAGGGTAACCATTCTCAGGGGCGGCCCAAGGGGGGTGTGGGGCCATGTGCAGAGACTCGGTGCGGGGCCTCATTTGCATAAGGGCTCATTTGCATAAATATTTGCATAATGTTACCACACACTAACTTTTAGTAAACATGCCTCTTAATGAGTATATGGATAAAGAAAGACTAAAATATTTCTACATTACTATAATCCAGTGCCAACTGCCAAGCACATTAGGTACTACTACAAACACTGCCCATTTAGAACCCATAGCAAACCTGCCATATCATAACAGCATTACCAGGACTCACAAAGCACAAGACCCTACCTATCAAAAGGCAACACTACAAATATTAAACCAATACATTTCAGAGAACAATAATACATGACCTACTGGGGAAAGAGAACAAGTGGCAATGTCAAATAGGAATTACATAAACAGAATACCTCAGCTCAGTTACACGTGCAGAACATAGACCGTCACCAAACAAGAAATCACAATGCAGAAACAGGAAGACAATAACACAGGTACACTAAAAAAAAATTTTTTAAACTGCCTCTAATGTTTCGATTGATTTTTACGTTTTTTGGTGCGCTGAATCCAAATCTGGTAACCAATTTGCTCCATCACGTACAGATTTTTTGCTACATTGGGTTAGCAGTTTGAGGTGAACGTTTCAGATTGAGTGCGATCGAGATAAAAGTTTCTTGGATGAATTCTTTATACTAATTGTTTAGTAGTTATTCAAATAAGAATAAAGAAAATTGTAACAAGGCAGCACATAAGAATAATGTCAACAAAACACACTGTGATGGTAGCAAAATTGTCTGCACTTAAAACAGCCACATACATGTGCACAAACATTGAGCATATAAGAGCGAGGTTAGACACAAAGCAAAGCAAAGAAATGTGCAAAAAATGTTGTACAGGTATGTATGTAAGAATAGAAAACGCAAACCACACCATTGCAATACATGAAGACAAACACCCGATGGTGTGAAAATAAAATTCTAATAAATGAGATCCGACACTGTGGTAATAACTAGCAAATTTTTATTTCAAAGTTTAGTAAAAACACGATATTTGTCAACACAGTTTAGATTTTAAAGTCATTCTTGGGTCAATCAATCTCCTGGTGGGCCCGTTTCTTCTTCCCCCGAATGCTTCTCTTGGTGCGCTGCTTGGCGTATTTTTCATCTGGGTTTTCCCGCAGCAGCAACCAGCAGAAATCAGCCATCATAGTGGTGTTCCATCTTCCTTGGTACCTTCTCTCTGCGTCCTTGATGTCCTGGTGAAACCTTTCACCTTGTTCTTCACTGTACGCCCCCAAGTTTTCGGGAAAGTAGTTCACATGGGAGTGCAAGAAATGGACTTTCAGGCTCATGTTACAGCCTTGTTCTTTGAAGGCATTGAGCATCCTGGCAACAATATCCTTATAGTTCTCATCCCGCCTGTTCCCCAAGAATTTGAGAACAACATCCTTGAAGGAATCCCAGGCTTCTTTTTCCTTCTCAGACATCGTTTCAGCGAATGCTCCATCTGAAATGAGTTTCCTTATATCAGGGCCAACAAACACTCCTTCCTTTAGCTTTGCTTCAGAAAGTTGGGGGAACTTTGAGCAAAGGTACCGAAAGCACTCACCATCTTTTGGAAGGGACTTGATGAATTGCTTAATGAGACCCAACTTAATGTGGAGAGGTGGTAATAGAATTTTATCACGAGGTACCAAGCTCTCATGAAGAACATTTTTCTCACCGGGTCTCAAATACTCCCGAATTGGCCAGTCTTTTTTCCCCCAGTGTAGGTCACGGGCCCGGCTATCCCACAAGCAAAGGAAGCAGGGATATTTGGTGAAACCGGATTGCTGCCCTAATAGCATGGATAGAATTTTAAAGTCTCCACAAATCATCCACTTATGCTCATCATAACGAATCTTCTGAAGAATCAGGGCCAAATTCTCGTATTTTTCTTGGAGAATAACAGAGTGAGCAATAGGAACTGAAGCGAATGTGTTGCCATTATGAAGAAGAACACCTTTTATGCTGTCTTTTGACGAATCAATGAACAGCCGCCATTCAGCAGGATCATACTTGAGTTTAAATTTTTCCATCACTCCGTATATATCGTTGCAAAATACCAAATCTTCCTCTTTGCTGAAATGCTTCAAAAATTGTGTCTCGCGGTTGCGGTACCAATAAAAAGTTGTTCCTGGTGACAATAGATTTTTCTGTTTAAGCCGAGAGCCTAGCAGTTGGGCAGCATCTTTTGGGAGTCCTAAATCCCGGACTAAATCATTCAATTCAGCTTGAGAGAAAAGTTCAGGTTTCGGATCTGGTTCAGTTTCAAACTCGGAAGTACTGGACTCATCGGGAAAAGCCATCTGATGAGTCTCATCATGATCAGAACCGTCCACACAAATATGATCCAAAGATTTTGGTGGTTCAGGCACAGGTACTTCGTTGCTATGAGGCATAGGCCTAATTGCTAAGGGAAGGTTGGGGTAACTTATTACGTTCTTATTTTTTAAGTTGTATCCCTTCACAATGCAAGAGCAAAAATAGCAGTCACTGCTGTGGTCTCTTTGTTCACGCCACATCATAGGTATTCCGAAACAAAATGCTTGTTTTTTACCTTTCATCCATAAGCGTAGATCTTCCTCACATGTCTTGTACACTTTGTGAGGAGCCCACGGTTTGTCTTGATCGCCTAACTTCAAACTGAAATAGGCGAAATATACTTTTTTAATAAATGCAGAAATGTTCCTCTGCCGCTTTTTCACGGTATATTCCCCACAAATAAAACAAAAACTGTCCGGAGAGTTGATGCAACCTCTGGCTCTGTGAGCCATCACAAATACACAGCACTGCAAACTACAACTTTAGTGAACCACTTCGGAATAAGGCTGGATTACGCTGAGCAAACAAAAGGTAATAATGAACTTGCAAGAAACTGAAATTTGACAGGAACGTTCATGTCGCAACCACCGTGTTTGAGCGAGCGAACGAGGCGAGGCGAACAGGAAAGAACATGCGCCAGCGCGAGTACTGGATTTAGCCCCCCGCCTCCCAATTGTCCTGTTAATGTATAAAATGAATACAAAACACTCTAAAATATCATGAGGGAGTGTTTCTAGTTAGTTAACCATTACAACCTCTATTTTGGGCCAAGAAAATAAACTGCAGAAATTATGTGAACATTCCTTATATGGGTAAGAAATCTAATTTTGCAAGAAAACGTGACGTGATGGAACATTTTGGCTATTTTTCCTGGATTCAGCACCCCAAAATCTATAGGAATCAGTTGCAAAACTGGAGGCAGTTTTTTGGTAGTGTACCTGTGTTTAAACTGGGAACCCCAAAAGCCCAACAACACTGTAGAAATAAAACTATAAATTAATTTCCTCTTGTACTAAACAAAGCGCAGACGTTAATGATGCACATTTCCCAGAGCTGGCATATTTCAGTTAATAAATTCAATAAAGAGATATTTTTCTACCTTTTGTGCATTTTTTTTCAGTTGCAATTGCTCCAGCCACTTTCTTCTGGTTTCTTCGTGTCTTATGCTAACTCTCCATCGTCTGCTGTCCATTTGTCCTTTCTTCACTTTTCTAGTTTTTTTCCATTCTCTCTCTACATCTGCTTTAACATATTCATCTCTCTCCTTTTGCTCTTTCCTCATTCCTATTTCATCCACTCAAATTTTACCCCGCCATCCTCAATCCCCACTTACTCTCCCAATATCCAGCCAATTGTAGATTTGTCTTCCCTCCCACACAAAATATTTTTCCCTCTCCATTTCACTCTCCCAACTCTATCCCATTCTAATCCTCCCCCAATATCAGCTCCCTTCTAGATCCAGCCCCACCCAGCATCCGTTCCCTTCTAGTCCCCACATCAGCCCATTTCCAGTCCTAGCTCCCCCATCCGAGTCCCTCCATCAGCTCATTTACAATCCCAGCCCCCCCCCAACAGCCCATTTCCAGTCCTATCCTAGCCCTCCATTAGCCCATTTCCTATCCTAACCCCCCTCACTCAGTCCATTTCCAGTCCTAGCTCCCTCCCCTCACAGCCCATTTCCATTCCAAGCCCCCCTCCCCATCAGTTATTTGTAGTTCAAGCCTTCCTTCCACTCAGCCCATTTCCATTCCAAGCCCCATCCCCATCAGCTATTTGCAGTTCAAGCCCTCCATCCACTCAGCCCATTTCCAGTCCTAGCCACCCCCAGCCCATTATCAGTCCTAGCCCCCCCATAGCCCATTACCATTCCTAAGCCACCCATCGGCCCACTTCCAGTCCTAAGGCCCCCCCCCATCACCCCATTTTCAGACTTAGCCACCCCATAGCCCATTACCAGTCCTAACCCCCATCAGCCCATTTCCAGTCCTAGCCCCCCCATAGCCCATTTCCAGTCCTAGCCCCACCCATAGCCCATTACTAGTCCTAAGCCCCCCATCAGCCCACTTCCAGTCCTAAGGCCCCCCATCACCCCATTTTCAGTCTTAGCCCCCCCATAGCCCATTACCAGTCCTAACCCCCATCAGCCCATTTCCAGTCCTAGCCCCCCATAGCCCATTCTAGTCCTAGCCCCTCCCATAGCCCATTACTAGTCCTAACCGCCCATCAGCCCATTTCCACTCTTAGCACCCCCATAGCCCATTACCAGTCCTAACCCCCCCATCAGCACATTTCCAGTCCTAGCCCCACCCATAGCCCATTACTAGTCCTACCCCCCCATAGCCCATTACATCCTAACCCCCCTCCATCAGCCCATTTCCAGTCTTAGCCCCCCCAAACCCCATTACATCCTAACCCATCAGCCCATTTCCAGTACTAACCCCCCATCAGCCCACTTCCAGTCTTAGCCCCCCCATAGCCCATTACCAGTCCTAACCCGCCTCCCCCCATCAACCCACTTCCAGTCTTAGCCCCCCCATAGCCCATTACCAGTCCTAACCCCCCCATAGCCCATTACCAGTCCTAACCCCCCTCCCCCCATCAGCCCTGATAGATTAAAAAAAAATAAAAAGGCTGCTGCTGCCGCTGCCGCCGTGGCAGCGGCAGAATCAAATGTCCCGCCGCGGGGCCCCGCCTGCCCGGCAGAGCCTCCCTGAGCTCCCGAGTCCCTCTTAATGCGCGGGCTTTCAGAGCCGCGAGAGTTTCCCTTTCTTCTCGCGGCTCTGTTCATCTTGCTGGGGCTGATGGGATTTTAGTATCTTAGTACTCTTTCCCAATTCGCTGTAATATTGTTTTGGGTTCACTCGAAACAGCGTATTTTGATATCTTTCTTTTCTTTTCCTTTTCTTCATGTCTTCGCAGTTTTTGCGCTTCTGCTGCTATTTTCAATTTATTGTTGGAACATCCAAGTTTCAGGTCTTCTTCTGTTAATGCAGCATGCTTCAGCTTAATGTCTTGGATCTTCCTTAATATCTTTGACGAACTTAATCCTTTTAGATACCCATCTATGAGGGATACCTCTGCACGCAATGACTGTTTTTTTCCCTCTATGAGCTTTTTACAAGGAAGAACTGTTACTGTTTTCTTTTCCTTCTGGCCCTGCATTTTTTTTTTACTATGCATGGAATCCTATAACCTTTCACTCAATATTGCCACTACAGCTTCTTGGCAGCTTACAATATATGAATAGTGTGAGACTAAAAAAAAATTATTATTATTACCATCTTCTCACCTGGAATGGACTTCACTCTATGGTATTAAGGCTGTCCTTAGCTACACATCTGTGATGCTAATTAAAGAAGTGGAAACTTTACAAAGGCATCATGAGCTACTCAGCTTGGGAAAGCATCTTATACAGCTAAGTATGTACTCCGTTTTTAGCTGTTACTAATGTAAGGAATGGCCCCATGTATCAATACAAAACAGAAATGCTGCCAATCTCTTCTGTTATTTAGGTCTAAACCTTACCTGATGGGTCTTCTCAAGAGCAACTTATTGGGCACCACAGAAGCTGCTGTAACTGATGGTGCTCATCTATATTTGGAAGCTGAATGTGAATGAGTTGGGGAGACGTGACCCTTGGTGGCAATTATACCCTTCTTAGTACTCTGGGCACCGTGCCAGAAGCATGGTTCCACTGCCTATAATGAACAATTCTCTAAAGAATGTGACTTTAAACTCACTGCAGTCCTGTCCCTCATACATATATGGAAAAAATGCCTGTGCATATTCAGAAATAGAGCATTCGTTCAAGGAAACAAGTAAACTGCTTTGTAAACTCTGAAACTATACAGTTCTGTAACTATACTACTTTTTTACAGCTGAACATTCTTATCACACAGCATAGATAAGCTCTGTCACAGCAATCCTGCACAGCTCATGAGGGACAAAAGATGAAGCCTAGACTTTATACCAAAGGCCCCAAGTTGACTGTTTTATAAGGGCATTACCATTCTAGTTGACATAAAACAGGAAGGCATTTGCCATAGAAGTCAAGGAATCGATTAAGACCTGCCATTGAGAAACATCTGACTGCAGACTTGGTTTGCCAACTGACCACAGATATATCTGAGATGCTGAGTCAGTCTATGTCTTACTTCACTCCAGGCATGAAGTTCTCTACTTGCTTAGGCAATGCCAGACAGAAAATAGAACCCCACGTCGCTGTATGCAATGGTATGCACCAGTAGTGAATGAATCAGTCTTAAAATAGTGCAGTCTGATAGAAAAACACCCAAATGGGTAGCCAATGACAATGGCACTGAGCTGAAAGTATGCAGCTTACAGGGTCTAGCTATAGCTCAAGACGCTACCTGAGAAAACACTGCTGCCTTGAAAGGCTCTTCGTTTATATATGGATGCCATGGATGTCATCATCAGTACGAGTTAAAGCCCTACAGCAGTACCATAAATGCAGGAAGAGAAGTATTAGAAGCAGAGGTACAGTAGATTTCATTTTTATGGACACTTATTTGCTAAGAGCTGCATTTCCTATATTTTGGAGCACAGGTGCAACAATTAAGAATTGTGTTTCTACTTGCTTCATAAAGCTCACAGAGCCGTGCCGGGAATATTGTCAAACAGTTCAGAATGATAGCGCAGGAAATCTTGTACTTGAGGGGAGGGCATCTATATTGGATCACTGGAGAGCAAAGAGTGTGCAAGGTATGCTGTGCCCTTAAGAATATGATTTGGTAAGATACAAATGCTTTGGGAACACAGGTACTAAAATGGAATGGATCAAAAATATAAGGACCTGGAAATATATATCCCATTAACAGAGAAATAGCAATGATATAGTTCAAAAATATATATTTTCTTTATCACTTCAGATGTCCTACAAACACTTCTGAAGGAAACAGTCCTGCACTGAGAATGGTAAATCGACTTTCCTAAAATGCAAGTTGCCTGCATCAATTAGGGTAAACAACAAATACCGGACAGAAATCTTTAAAATAGCACAAATTGTTAAAAAGCAGGCTGATAAGCACTTGGAATAGGTCAAAAATGGGTGCACACAATTAGAAGACATAATTGTACCATTTTTGTAATTTGCTATGCATTAAAAATGCTGTGCCTACTAGTTATCTACATATATACCTAAGTGATTGATTCTGTGCCCACCTTCCTATTTTATAATATAGTTAATACTCAGTACGGGGGTTATTTTGCTACTACTACTACTATTACTAAACATTTAGAAACCCTATTCATGCTTTGGATGTTTGAAAATGGGAATATAGACATCTGAAGCATGGAGATGCCCCTGGAGCCATTTTAGAAAGCAATTCTAAGGATCTCCCAAACCTGAGGATGTCCAAGGCTCAATGGGGGCATGGTGTAGGCATGTCTGGGGCTTTCCCCAGTACCTGATGTCCTTGCCCAATTTCAGAAAAACCCTGCTTGCCCCAAGCTATGTCCAAGTTTATACTTTCTCCAGGGCACAAATATGCTTCCGAAAAGCTCTCATTCTGCCATGCAGACACCCGGACAGCATAGAGAAGAAGGTTCTCTGATACCTCCCCTCCTATATTTTAACTGATGATAATGAAAATGGAAGGGAAACTAGAATACTTGATTTTGGTTCAGCACGGTGATACACATCCCTACATCCAAAATAGCTTGTGTTTAGCATAGGATAGACGTTCCTGACTCTGGGTTTTCTAGCATACAGTAGATGCCTATGTGGTTACTGGGGCAGCCATCCATTTTGGGAATGTCTATATTTCCAAAATCGGGCTGATACTTACGTTTGCTTGAACATTTTGCCCTGGATGCCCCAGATATCACCTGGATGTCCTTTCTAAAATGTCCCTTCACATGCGTAATTACAGCAAAGACGGGAACATGCCTGAGAAAACCCAACTTCTTCCCAAAGGTCATATACATTCTGTTTAAGCCTGTCTCTGATATGTTAGTGCCTATCAAAAAAACATATGGCAGGCCATCTGTTTCAACATAAATGCCATTTTCTACAGTAACCAATTACATAGAAGAACTAAGTGAAAAATGGAGAGACTACAGAAAAAAAGTCAAAGTTAACCAAGTGACTATAATTCGCCATGCTCCTTCCAGCCAAGTCTGTTTCACAGAGTGCCATGTGGTAAACATACTGGATGAGCCCACAATTTCTTGTGCCAGTGGCCCGGATATTTCCCACCCTACAATAACAGAAAATAAATATATTTCAATGCCTTCATATTTGGTCATTTTCTATCACACCTTGCTGTTTTCCAAAAATGTAGACCTTTCTATGGCCATGAAAAGCTTCCCTCCTACTTGTGTGAAGTCCTCTGTCTTACTGCTGCCAGGGTGCTGTCTGGCCCTCCTGCGACCCAACACTTTTCCCATCTGCAAACATTTCTCAGACGTTAAGTAGCTTGTGGCTGCAGCATTTACATCTCTATGACACTTGGCGGCAAGGCTGCATTATTTGGTCTGAGTTGCTCATGTAACTATTGACTGAAGGTTGTTGCTGGTGAATGACATGAGCTAGATACAACTGGAGACTTATCTCACTAATAGTAGCCATCTATTGTCAACAAATTTGGCCTGCTGCTCAGGGATACCATGTGCAAGGATATGTTAGATGTACAACACCCATTTATCTATGCAGCCATTTATGTTTCCTACCTGCAGAAGAAGATACCAGATGCCAGAGAAAGCGCCATGCTGTTGTCATCATAAAGGACAGAAGGGGGTACAAGGCATGCCATGCTTTTATTCCAGCAATCGGTCACCATAGAAGGATGTCAGAGCTTGAGCATGTGGTCCAAGTACAGACAACAGTTACAGTGAGGCAAGAAGAGAGGGAAGGAAAAACAGGTGGAAGACTCTCTTTTGGCTAGCAAGACCTTCCTTGCATTTGCTTCCAAAATCTGGTTAAAATAGACTTAGCAAACACTGTCTCCTTTTGCCTGGAATTCCCTGCCTGATGACCTATGACAAGAAAAAGCACACCTAAAGTTCATGAAGGAACTCAAGGCTTAGCTTTTTTCAGCAAGCCATTCCCATGCAATAATTTTTCACTTTTGTGATCCTTTCTGACTATTGTCCAATGAAAGGAGATACCACTTGGCCATGCCTGTGGAAATGTTTCTTAGAGCTGTCTTTAATGTGTGTGTGACATTGTCATTCTCATGCGACTTATGTTTTTGCGATATACAATGGAAGTGTATGTTTGTGTTTATGCTTAGATGATTTATATCATCTTTGTAAAGAGTATTCTTATGTTTATCTGAATACCAATGATAAAGGTATGCTTATATATATGTAATTAGGCTTAATCATTGTGTAATAGATTATCTGCTCTTCAGTTGTCTTTGATTATGGTCAAAGGATTTTTATTGTAAACTTTGATACCTATGGGGAATTGGAGTATATCATGAAAATTGGTGGAAACGGAAAATGGAAAAGAGACGGGGAATGCCAATTTCTTCAAGAGAAAGCAAATGCCATTTTCCCAGTAGCTGTGGAAGATGAAGCCCTAGATCCTGCCAATGTGACCAGGGCCTTTCCTGGGCTCCCAGATGACCTGATAAACACTTTGAGCAGTATGCTTCAGATCCAAGAATGAGAGGATGGTAAACCTGAAGGGTGATCTCTGCAGTTTTTGCATGTACAATGGAACATTTATGAATAATTACAGTAAACCTACGGAATCATTCCCTTACCCTGCTCTCTTGTTGTCCCCCCTCAACAAATGTTTGTTCCTAACTACCAAGGGCTGTAAGTCCTGGTTATTTCTTTCTTTAACAAGGCTTATATACCTCTTTTTTTACAAGTTAAAACAGTGTATATTTCAGGTCCTATATATATATATATATCTTCTTTGTCCCCAAAGGGCTCATAATCTATGTTTTTGTAATTAAAGCAATGGAGGGTTAAGTGGCTTGCCCAGGGCAACAAGGGGCACCCATAGGGCTAGAAACTCCAGTCCTTCTGGCCCAAGGATTTGAACCCATGGCCCTCTGAACTGATAACCACTAGGCCACTTCTCCCTATACTATAAAGTGACAGAGAAGATGGTGCCCCTCAGAGGCTATTGTTACCTCATTCCAAACCTCTCTGCATTGCAGCACTCAAGTGGTATGACTCTGGGAACCTATGGCAGCTGCCTGAGGCCATGGACACCCACACAAATCTTGAGTTATGGCTGCTTATACACTATAAATAAAGTCAAAACTAGGCATTAAAAATGTCTCCTCCATTGATATGGTCAATCTCAAAGCACTTGTTTAAGCTAGACTGTGACAGAATGTTTCTATAATAGCAAGAGCTATTATAGAAGCTTGGGAAGCTTGGGAAAACATCAGCGATAAGACCTGTTGCAGACTTGCTGTTGTTGCTGTATATTCTCAGGAACAAAATATGTTGATTGTTTTTAAGAAGAAACTGTGCAATGCAGAATGAGGAGGCTGACCAGTATATTCCGATTGCACTGTTAGAGTTATTGGGAAGTTTACAGTAGCCAAAAGGATGAGGGCTGTGGTGACATTCAGGTGGACTGGCATGGCATGACCTCTACCGTGCAGAAGGTTGTAGTTTACCATGTAGTTCCTGGCATAGTTGGAGAATTGTCTTCTTATCAAACCTAAACCTGCGTAGGCATTGCTCCTCAGAAAGTCAAGGAACTCAGCTAGGCCACCAGCATTACGGCCTCGGGTCGCTATCCCCCGCCGGACATATTGACTGTACTCTACTAGATTTCAACCAAATATCATTTATTTATTTGACAACATTGGAAATAACAGTAAAAAACTGTTGGCCACAGCATAATCAACATAATCAAAAAACATTAGAATATAATTTTCATAGCACACATCATAACAACCAACTATACATTGCCAATTCTTTGTAGAGCTATCCTATTCTAGATTTCCCCTTCCTCCCCTCTTAAGAGGCACAGCCTGTCCTAATCCAGTCAATGACGCCCGGCAGGGATGTTTTGGAAAATTGCCGTCCAAGCCTTTTCCCCACTGCCCGCAGTCCTGGTTACCATACCTTAGGTAAGGGGTGCTTGCTGTTAAAACAGGCCCTTTAATGCTCCCTTCCTATTCGTAGCAGTGTCCCGATCTGC
Organism: Ichthyophis bannanicus; assembly: GCA_033557465.1. Lineage (NCBI taxonomy): Eukaryota > Metazoa > Chordata > Amphibia > Gymnophiona > Ichthyophiidae > Ichthyophis > Ichthyophis bannanicus. Next base: position 244,935,002 of record CM066036.1, on the reverse strand, counting down.
CTCTGCCCACGGCCCATCAAAAGGTCGCGAGCAGGGCTCCATTACTAATCTCTATGTTTGTCCCTCCCCTCCCCTCCCCCTCGTGCCGTGAAAGCATAGGGAGGCCCTCTACACACTATTCCTGCTTCATCTCTGTGTACCATTGGGGGACAAGTCAGCTCCTATATGACCACTCCCCCCTTTCCATGTCTGGGCTGTGCGCTCTTTCCTAGGGGGGCCCTAGCTCTCCTGCCAACCCCTCATGGCAGCGACCCCTCGCTTGTCATGTGGGGCCCCACCCTTCCTTGCCACTGTGGCCAACACCTGTTTCTGCCATAGTCGTTCGACCATATCTTGTATGGCACACAGGAACACATCCATCCCAATTTCTGACAGATGTATCCCATCCGTGTGATACAGCCCGGGGCAATTTTCATCTATGAGGTCATGTATGATGCTGTACCCTCCGATTGACTCCATGAAATGGGCCATCCACCTGTTCACTTTTCGCCTCGTCCTTTCGACCACCTGGTGTGACCATTCACCCCTCCAAACCCATCGCGATATGATGTGTGACCAGACCAGCAATGCCCCTGGGAAGGTATTCGCCAGTGTCAGCATGTCCCTCTGCATCTTTGTAAGTTTGACACCGCATGTACCCATCAAGTCGTTACCTCCCAGATGGACCACTAGTGTCCATGGCTGTTCCCCCTGCTCTCTTCTTTTGCAGGAGGAATGGCAGCAGGTGGTCCCACACCATACCTCGATGGCCCATCCACGTCACCAACACTCTCGCTTTTGGCAGGCCCAGGTTGAGCCCTTGCGGTCTGATCCTCTTCCTTTTTCTGCCCAGTGAACAAAAGAATGGCCGCATATCCATGCTTCTTGAGGGGGATTGGCACCTATGTCACATTATTGGCAGAAAATTACATTGTTATCAGTACCTCTAGACAAAGGATTACATTGTTATCGGTGCATCATTGTATGTCATACACATTCTAATGCCCCTAATTAGTGACTCATGACTAGAAATTGTATCTATCTTTTTTTTTTTTAAATATATAATCTCAAACTCCTTTCCAGATTATGATAGCTGTCTTTTCACACAACGAACACTGACTCCCACGCTTCTGTTTACAGTCCCGCATCTGCTGGCCCGCTCGGGGAAAGAGGGCGGGCCGTGGCCCACTCGGCGCTTCTATAGCCGATCGCCGCACACTCAACCCTTCCCCCCGCCCCCGCCAAGGTTAACCCTTGGCTTGCCTTTGCCTACCTGTGCCCGGCCGCGTTGATTCGCTGTCAGGTCTGAGTCCTGAACCTGTATATCCTCTAAAGAGGATACCCCTCTTCCTCTGATTCTTCTCCCTTCTCTTAGCCAGAGTTCACACAATCCACTTACAGTGCATCCTCAGAGCAATGGACACAGGAGCAATGGGCATCGGTAAAAATAGACAGTCACTTACACCCTACCCAGAGAAAGCAACCTCTCCTCACCCATACCTTACACAAATGCTGCTGCGCACACTACGGGGTTGGGTGTGAGTAACTCCAACTCTTTGGTGGGCCCAGGCTCTGACACAGCAACAGCAGCTTCTGTCGGATGGGTGCAGCAAGATGGCGGGTATGTATTGTAGAGGTAATGTCGCTGCCAAGACCTCTTCCCTGTGGTTAGGGGTCTTCCGATTCTCCCGCTTTCTCTATCTCTATCTTTGCAATTCCTATCCTGGCCTTGGGCAAGTCACTTAATCCTCCATTGCCTCAGAAAAATCCAGGTTATCAATGTCCCTGTTTAATGTACATTACCAAGTTTAAGTTATAATGTAAACCGCTTTGATTGAAATGACAAAGCGGTATAAAAAAAACCTGCTAAATAAATAAATCTCCAGCCTGCAAGTGTAGCACAGGCCACTAGGCCCCCACCTCTCTTCCTCAGTCTCACAGCTGGTGAGCAGGCCTCCAGGAGCCCTTGGTGTTTATTGGCTCCCTCCTCCCCGGCCCTTTCGGGAACAATGGTCTTTTGAAGCAATGGACACCGCCTCCCCCCCCCCCCCCCATATAGTCCATTGCTCTAAGGAGGATGCACTGTATTCCTGTTAGAAACACTATCTACCACAAATGCACCAGACCAATACAATGAAAACAACCACCAACACACCCAGCCACACCCCCTGAACTGCAGCCACACACACACCAACATCCACACAGATACAGTTGCATCCATATGCCAACAAAAAAACCCATACATATACACATAGGCACAGCCAGACCACACCCACGGACACAAAAAAGAGTGAGACACAAACAGACACAGGGACACACAAAGAACCAGCAGCTAGACAGGGAAGACAGAATGACACTAACCACAGCATAGAAAAATATATAACTAAGAAAAGAGCTAAGTAAGGGGACAGAGAAGTGCAAAGACTAACAACAAGCAATGACCAAGAACTCATAATGAATTCTCTATCAAACCATTAATCCAACCACAAAGTCTCAATAGGCATGTTAACCTACCTTGAGTTTCTCGTATAGAGTTGTAAATGCATGCACACATATTTGATGATGTATGTGGATACTTCTGTTACAAGATCCTGTGCCTAGTCTCTGCATATTTCATCAATATGACCTCAACATGCCTCTTTTTTTATTTTATTTTCAACATCATGGATATTGAAAAAAAAATTACATAAGGGATCAAGAACGTCTGTCTAGAAGCAAAATAACTCTCTGAAAATGTAACTGGGATCAAATTTGATATGGCGGAAATACCAGTAAAAGGGCACATCAAGCTCAAAACTGTGCCGGATCAGACTGGGGAGTTCCAGAGAAATAAGCTCCCCTGGAAAAAAGAGCCAGTTCATTTCTATGGAAGAAACAGAGCTTCTGCAGTGAAGAAATTGCTACATGAAATAGCAGTTAAGAAATTGCCCCTTTGAAACTTCCTCTCCCCTCATCTCTACTCTCCTATTCACAGACACACGCACGCGCACATACACACACACACAGAGCATGACTGGAAATAATTGTGATACTTCATGCGTTTTCCTCACCACACCCCCCCTCTCTAGTGCTGCTATACTCCTGTCTTGATGGGCTGCCTCTTAGTGATTCAGATGTGTGTGTTGTTTGTAGTAAATTATACTGTGAAACTTAGTAAACTAACCATCTTCTTAATGGTTGCTATAAGTTTTGCCAACCCATACCTGTTACCATGGGACAGAGGTACCCTGCTTTAAACTGTAAAATCCATCCTTTGACATCTGTTGACAACTAATGGTTTGATACAGTCATTGACAAATTTTTATTGTTTTTAGGAATAAAAACAATAAAATTGTTTTTAGGAACCAGCTCAATAACTCAGTGGCTGGGACCTTCTTCCCCCTGCCCAATTGTCTTCACTGAAGTTGAGGGGCAGGGAAGAGGGGGAAATGGGGAACTATTGCAGCTCCTTTACGGCCTGTTTTACTGAGGATGATTTCCCATTCTATATCTAAGGGAAAATAAAGCTTAGCAAATCTGGCACCCCTGCTAAATTTTCCAGTCGTGCTGTGTGTGTGTGTGTGTGTCTGTGTCTGTGAATAGGCGAGTAGAGATGAGGGGAGAGGAAGTTTCAAAGGGGCAATTTCATAACTGCTGTTTCATGTATCAATTTCTTCACATAAATGCACAGCCAGCAGTCCCCTCCTTACCCAGTCTCTCTCTCTCTCTCTCCACCCACCTACCCTGTCATCACTCAGTCTCCCTCTTTTATCCATTCCTCCTCAGCAGTCTCCCTTCATTATTCCATCATCTCGGTCTTCTATTAAAATTAGCCATCTCTCAAGTCTCAGCCTCCTCACTCTCACTAATCTAGTCAGACACCCTCCTGCCTCAACCCCCAGCTAGCCAGTCAGCCACCATCCAGCCCCAATCCCCTAGCTAGCCAGTCAACCGTCCTTCAGCCCCTACCCCCAAGTTAGCCAGTCAGTCTTCCCGCAGTCCTGCCCCAATTAAACAGTTATCCAATCCCAGACAGTCAGCCAGGCCCCCCCCAGTTTTTATCCATGCCCCAATTAGCCAGTCAGCCACACCCCAGCCCCTACATCTACTAGTTAGCCCTCACCACCCAGAAAGCTATTCACCATTCTCACATCCTACCCCCTATCTAGCTCCTACCATTTGGAAGACAGCCTGCAATCCCCCTGTCATAGCAAGCTAGTCATACCCCCAAGCTATTCTCAGACCCACCAGTCCTTACTCCTGCCCCAACAAACCTGTCAGTCACCACCTACCCCTCCATTTTCAGCATCAGCTTCCATCCCCCTTCTCCCAAATCTTAGACTTGGCCAGTGGCCTTCAGTCCCTTTCTCCTAATCCCTAGCTCCAGCTCCTACCTGCCACGCTGTGCTGCTCCTCTTCCTTAGCAGCCATCACATTTGAAACATGAAACCAGGCACTTCCTACTTAGTTTCATTTCTCCTGTACATCTCCATTCTCAAGTCTTGCAAAGCAAGCATGAGAGTTCCTGCATTGCACAGCTCAGACTCACACAGAGCCATAGGGCCTGATTCCATTGTGGATGCACAGAGGGAGTCTGGATTCTGATCCCGCGGGGCACGTCTAACCCCATGGAATCAGAATCGCAAACAGGTCTGTACATGCAGGCCGGAACCCTGATTCTGTCTGGCCTGCATGTACAGGCCTTGTCCAGCTATCTCAGTCAGGGCTCTTCGATGGCACCATGGCATCCAATTGCCATGGCACCGCGGCTCCATTGAAAAGTCTCCATCCCCGGCCGCTGGCTGCAGAGCTGCTTTCCCTGCAGCCCAACCCCTGATCTGGCCCCCTAAGGCCAGGGTCGGGCTGTGGGGAATGTCCTCGATCCCCACCAGCCACTTCCATGTCCCGGGCCCGCCATTCCCTGGCAATTAGGGGAACCTATTCCTTCTTGGAGGTGGAATAAGTTCCCAGTGTAAGCCCCCGGTCCAGGACGTACAGGGCTGACATTAGAATTGGCCCTGTACGTCCAGGGCTGACGACCACTTATTGCCTGCCCAGATGCCGCCCCTTTCCCGTCCCTGTCTACCTTCTCCATACAACATGCAGGGAAGGCAGACAGGACCGGGAAGAGGCCTGAATAGCAGGGATGGACGTCCATCCCTGCTATTCATGCCTCAGAATGACCCCCGATACTGTGCAAGGAGAAGGCAACTCCTGCCCAAACATTGGTTGCAGGCAAGAAGAAAAAAAATCAAGGGTGAGCACCAGGGCTTGGTCAAACCCTGTGTTTGATATATTGTTCATTGTCGGATTCTGTTTTGTTTTATGTAAACCGCGCTGATCGTAAATAGTGCGGTATATAAGAAATGTAAAATAAATAATAAAATAAAATTATCATGCTTGTTTTCATTTTCAGGTTGTTTGGGTACTATTCAATGCAAACTGTCCACTTTCCCTACCAGTTTGAACACATACTTAGAAACTATAGAGATATACACACATACATACACACATGCACACAGTCAGAGGGATTGGAAAGAATTCTATGAACTGTGCTTTCATACTTTCCCTGCCTCTTACAAGCTCCCAATTGCACAAACTCTCTTGTATATGTACATTCTCTTTTTTTGAAGACTTGATATGTGTGCATAAATCTTGTATGCCTGTAATTCCCATTTTTAGGAACCTATATCTCACTTAAGCCTTTTAAAATTACTCCCATAGTGACCACCATCTTTCTGTGCTATCCTCTTATGCCGACAATATCTTATCCTGATTCTATCCAAATTTCCTGAAACTTCCTGTTTTTAAAACATTTTCTAAAAAGTTAGAAAAACAACTTAAGCTGACTATGTTTTTATGTAGCTCTCTTCATCAACCCTGAATTCAGAGTCTCAATCCTGAAAAAGTGCTGAGAAAAGGCCTTCCAGTACTGGAAATGGATTTGCATGTCAATATTTACCTGTTAGGAAATTGTTTTAAAGCATGGGGAAAAGGGAGATTTGTAAAAAAGTGATACATTCTGTGTCTACTTAAAATTCTCTGTTTCTTTTAAAAGTCGATAAAAAATAGATGAGTAGCTAAGCTTTCTGTTAGTGGTTTGCTCTCCCCCCACCCCCCCAAACCCACTCATACCCAGTTTAATCTATGATTTATAGGCTTTTAAGCTAATTAAAAAGATAGGAGCAAACCTTTTCACCATAAGGTTTAATTAGGGATTTTCATCAGCAAGTGATTAACCCTTACCAAAAGATTAATTCTAAGTCCTTGCAAGTCATCTTGAAGCAAAAGGCTACACATTAGTATGGTTACTGAGAAATAAGAAGTCTTCTGACCATACCTCTCCAATTCCAATATTTTTACATAGGTTTCCTGTTGAGCGTTGTATTTGTTTTAAAATGTTAGGTTTGGTTTTCTGTGCTTCGTTTGAAAAGGGACCAGAATATTTGAAATCAGTATTTTCTTTTTATGTGCCTGAGAGGAACCTTAGGTCATCACAACAGTTTTTATTGGTAGTCCCATGTGAGATCCATTCGCAGGGTATGACCCATAGGGCTTTTAGAATTCAGACATCTCAGTTATGAAATTCGCTACCGTTGGAAGCAGAAACAGAGATCTTGTTTTTATTTTGTTTTTAGTTGTTTGGGCAAGAGGTGGTAATATATATCTGATTGGATGGGTATATTGAAGTTGTATTTTATTTTTATATTGTTTTATTATAAAATGCTTCAAATGTTATGGTGATGTATGTACATCAAACTCTGGAAAATAAAATAGCATAAAATATGTCAAATAAATTTAAGGGATTTTATATTAATTTATATATTCCTACTCCCTTATTAGCTTTGAATATCTAAACATCTCAACAATATTAAGATGCAGACAGCAGTCCAATAGCAAGATGGGAGATTTCCAATTTTTCATGCTGAGTGCTGCATAAATGATTATCTCTCAGTTGGCAAAGAGCTTTTGGCTCTGCGAATGTGTCCAGTTCCTGGAGGCTAGAATAGTAGACTTGAAGGAACGAAGGTAGACAGAGTTATATATGGAGGAGATCTTCAGGGACACAGTAGAGAAGTCCCACCTCCAGTCTGGCAGCCTCTGTGCTGTTATGGAGGAAAAAGATTATCTGGAAGAAGATCAGCTTGGGGCAGCAGTTTGTAATTCTATAGCCAGGATCTGCCCTTCAGGTGATGCAATATCCTCTCACACTGAGGATTTGTCTACAGCATTGGCATAAATTTGTCCCAAGTAGTCCCTGAGGCAGGGAAGGAGCCCACTCATCCCAGCAACTCTGCACTACGATGGACGAGGCAGATCATGGCAAACATGGTTTACTTTGAAGTTTGTTGTGCATTGCCTCCCATTCCAGTTTTTAAGCAAAACTCATTTCTTCTAGCAGCCAGGGCCACCTCTTCAAAGGAAGGATCGGCATGTTATCCCCTCTCCCCAGTTGGTAGATGGATGCTGGGGAGGGGGTGGCATGGTGGCATCTCAGTCACGAGGTGGGCAGGTGGGCACTGGACTAGGGTGGCAGAAGCCTTGGGACAGCCCTGCCAGCAGCCATCACCTCCTGATGCTGGGCTGAAGTTTTGTGATAACAGCTTCATGATTTTGCTGCTGTTATCATGAGACTTCAGCCGGCAGCAGCAAGTTAAGTCTTTTGGGCAAGAAGAGTTTTGCTTACAAGCAGGAATGGGAGGCAGCACGCAGCAAACTTCAAGTAAGATTTTTCAGCGCTGTGGAGGAGTGAAGGAAGGCTTATGATGCATGCTCATGTGTGCCCACACACGTCCCCCCATGGGGGACCTATCAGCAAAATTTTGCTTGGGGGGGTCCTCCACTAGAATTTACACCACTGGTTTCCAGGGATATGTGCACAGGAAGGAATAATTAGGATGAATGTTGTAGTTGGCAATTCCATCATTAGGCATATAGATAAGTGGGTAGCTGGTGGATGTCAGGATGGTTTGGATACTTGCCAGCCTGATGAAAGGGTTGTGGATCTCATGCATCACCTAGATACGATTTTAGATAGTACTGGGGAAGAGACAGCAGTCTTGGTACAAGTGAGTACCAATGACTTGGGAAAGTATGAGAGAGAGGTTTGTTTTATTTAGCTCAAACGTTTCTCATAGTAAATCAAGTTGAGCTACGTTCATGTACTGTAGGCATTTCCCTGGAGGGTTAAGTGACGTGCCAAGACTACAGGAAGTACCAGTGGGAGTTGAATGCTGGGTTTTCTAGTCCCAGGTTGCTGCCCTAACCACTAAACTACTCCTCCATTAGGTTCTAGAAGCCAAATGTATATGTTTAGATAAAGGCTGAAATATTAGCCCTCCAGGGTAGCATTCTCTTAAATGCTTCCAGTTCTATGCACAGGAACCAAGAGACAGGCAGAGTTCCAGATTCTCAGTGCATGGATGAAATGGTGCAAGGAGGGATTTAGATTTGCTAAGAACTGGGCAACATTCTGGGAAAATTGGAGCCTATCCAAAAGATAGGTTCCACCTAAACTGGGATGGAATCAAGCTGCTGGTACTAATGTTTAAAAAAGGAGATAGACAAGCTTTAAAACTAGAAGCTGGGGGGAAGCCAATAGTCACTCAGCAGCACATGGTTCAGATCATGTTACCTGAAGACTAATATCAAAATGGGGAAATTAGGGTATCCCAATAGAGAGACTGCAGTATGAGTAGTGCCTTAAAGTAAAGAAGAGACAGAGCTGAAAAACTGAAAATTATCTCTGTGAATTGCTAAATTAGGTTATAAATAGAAATAAAAAAATAATACTCTGAAATGTCTGTTACACACTAGGGAATTATGCATGCACATAATTTTTCACATAATTAATGAATACATGCATACAGTAGTTGCATAATTTTGTATACATTTCATCAAGCTGGTGGAGGTGGAACTGGTGGTTCCAATGTATTGGTATTGTGAACTTCCTGCATCATGCAGCTCTTCGAGAGTGCTGTTAGCACAGTGCCAAAGTTCTGAGCTGTTCCCATGAGACTGAACAGTGCAGGATTAAGAGCAACATACTGTACTCATCACATTCTGCTAGGTCTGCACAGTGGAGGAAAGCTGAAGGACACGGAGCTGCATCATGGAATGACAATAGTGATGAGCTGGAGATAATGAAGTGAGGGGACGAGTGTAGGAGAGAGTCACATACACATACACCCACACCCACACACATACACACACCGGCAAGTCAATACACTCTCACAAGAACATACCCATCCCATTATCTTATTTAGCACAAATTTTCAATCATGCACACATAGATCCAGACTACACAACTGTTGACACTCCTCTAAAGATAGCCCCCACCTGCAACACACTCTCCACCCATGCTTTCCACTGACTCCCACTCAGCCATGGACATGCACAGAAACTCCCCTACAGTAATCCTTAACCCACTCAAACATACTGAACCCAGTTTCTTACCCTCATAAACATATCCCACTTTCATTTCCTGAACACATGCCACACCTAGCACTCTCTGAACATCTCAAACTCAGTGCAATCAGTCATTCACTAGCCAGGTTCCTGCATGTTCACAAATACTCTTTGGGGCTTGTTTACAAAGCTGCGGTAGCGGTTCGCGATCGTTATCGGAGCCGCGGCCCCATTGATTTCAATGGGGCCGCGGCTCCGATAACGACCGCGAACCGCTACCGCGGCTTTGTAAACAAGCCCCTTTGTCCACTCTCCCTACAACATACTTCAGTCACTGTACATGTGCAGTCACACTCAGTCAGTAAGTGACCTGAGACATCTAGTTTCTGGAATATACTTATAATTGTTGCAAAAACAAGTTCTATACCTTATTTCATTAAATTTAGCATAATTCTGATTTTTTTTCAATGCACAATTTTGAAATGTTTAGCATAAAATTCCCTGGGTGTAGTCTGTATACAAATGTTAGAAGCTTAAAAAAATAAGATGGGAGAGATAGAACATATAGTACTAAATAAAGAGGTAGATATAATAGGCATCTCAAGAGATCTGGTGGAAGAAGGATTACCAATGGGACAATATCAAGGTACAAATTATATCACAATGATAAAATGGATCGAATTGGTGGAGGGGTGATGCTATTTGTTAAAGAGGACATTGATTCAAAGTGAATAAAAGTTCTTCAGGAAACAAATGCACCATGGCATCCTCACTGGCAGAAATTCCATGTATAAAGGAGAAGAGAATATTGGTAGGATGTATTAGTGTCTGCCTGGCTGGAATGAATAGGTAGATGATGAAATGTTAACAGAAATTAGGGAAGCTAACAAATTTGGCAGCACAATAATTGGTAATTTCAATTACTCCAATATTGACTAATGTCAAGTCAGGACATGCTAGGGAGGTAAAATTCTAAGATAAAATAATTGACTGCTTAACAGAGCAGCTTGTCTAGGAACCAAATAGAGTGGAACCTATGTTAGACTCACTCCTGAGTGGAACATAGAATTTGGTATGAGAGGTAATAGTGTTGGAACCTCTTGGAAACAGTGATCATAATGTGATCAAATTTGACTTAACTAGAGTGAGACACCAAGGAAAGCTACTATATTAGCATTTAACCTTGAAAAGGGAGACAATGATAAAATGAGGAAAAAATGAATGAAAAAATAAAAAGAGCAGCTGCAGATGTTTAGAGTTTACATCAGGTGTGGATATTGTGGAAGCTCAGACCAGATGTATTCCACATATTAAAAAAACGGAAGGAAGATCAAACAAGAGCAAGCATGGTTAAAAGGTGAAGTGATAAAGGCTATTATAGCTAAAATAACATGTTTCAAAAAAAAGAAGAAAACAGGTAACAACCTAAACACCAGGAAGTTAAATGCAAAGCATTGATAAGGGAAGTAAACAAAGAATTTGAAAAGAAGCTTGTTGTAGAGGAAAAGTTATAATCAACGTTTTTTTCAGGTACATTTGAAACCATAAGCCATGAGGGACTCATTTGGACCATTAGATGACTGAGCGGCAAAAGGGGCACTCCAAGAGGACAAGACAATAGTTGAAAGACTAGAGAGGGGTAACGTGCATTGAGCAGCAGGTACAACCCTAAACGAAACCATGAAGGGGAATAACCTGCAGCCCCATGGGTACTCTATAGTCATGAAGTTTCCTTCAGACCATCCTGTGGGACACAGTCCCTCATGGGAATTTTTAAACTGCATAATGGTGGGTGCCATGTACTTTATATGAGTTAAAACCATGAGATGCAGGTATGAAGATTTCCTAATGAAATCTTCACATTTGTGTTTTCAGGTCTGTCTCAGTCCTGTGCCCAGCACCACCTCTTTTCCCTTTGAGGACAAGTATACACTCTGAAAGTGCACATGGGGACTGCAGAAGTTGCTTTGAAAACTGCCTCGTAATCCCATTCGCCCCCTCCCCCCAACATAAAATCCAATAATAAGTAATGAATGATGCTATGAACATCTACCCAGAATTGCATAGGAAATAAGAACAACCAACCATTTAAATTCTGCATGATCCTTATATTTCAACAGAGAAACACAGAAACAGAAAATTATGGTAGAAGATCTCTTCACTTTTTTTCTATTAGAGACCCTCTGTGTTTATCTCACATTTTCTTGACTCTACCAACTCTTAATGTTTTGGCTTTCATATCTTGCTATTTTTTAATAGTCACTGGATCCTAAACGCGGTCACAGTTGGAGCACAATTATTACAATTACAGAACCTAGAAACAAGTCATTCTCCAACCCATGCCTTAAATATGAAATAAAAACAGCTTAGTAGGATAGGATGAAATACTGCTTCGATAAATCTGCATTCCCTGTTGCTGAACTAGTCATGAATCTCAGAGCTGATTCAGAAGACCTTTCTCCCAGTGGAGCGAATGTTAGACTTGTCTTCCATTTTGTTGGAGTCAAAAAATGTCCAAAATTTTCTCCCTTAACTACCTGAAAATAATCCAGTGACCTGTCTACTAGAGCACAAGGAGTAAAGCTCCTACATGACATCACACATTTCATTCTGGTCCTAATAGGATGAAAGTGCTTCTTTTTAATTCAAGATAATCAAGCCACTTCATTTTCTCAGTACTCATTCCCAGTCTCTGTGATTAGGTTATGATGCCATAATGATACCAGAACAGGAAAATTATCTAAAACATAATCCTGATAGTGGCAAAATAAAGGACTCCTCGTTTCTTGAAAATAATGCTTTCCCGCTTCTTCCAAAATTCGTATTGCTCCCAAAAATGTTTATTCAAGAGTATTTTAGTGTATGATTGATATGTACATGAAAAAGAGTCCTGTTAAATAAAGTACATACAATTCTTATATGTAGGTTATACAGGTCATTTTAGAAATTGTATTCAGTATGTGGAAATGGTATTCAAGTAGATATCCATAATGGAGGTCATTCCAGAACACAAATAAGGGCTTGTACCTATGGCGGGGAGTTTATGTGCTGAAAATGTCCCTGCCCAGATTCTGAAACACCTCTGTCATGCACATCCACGGTGCTAGCGTGGGGATCTCAGAATGTTCCCAGAAGGGGCCGAACGGGGATATGGTCAGCCGTGGATACGTGCATAGCGTATTCCAGAAAAGCCCATGTACGTTCTATGATATTCCCGCGGACGTCTCTGATATTCCTGAAATGTGGAATAAGGCCATGGCTTAGAAAATATTCTGCTGTACCCTTCAATTTGTCCCATATTGAAGAATGGTTGTGACAATTATGTGCTGAACCGATGTGTCTGCGGTCTGGAAAAACACAAGATACATTTATAAAGAACAGAAAGCAGAGGTGAGGGAATGTTGTAAGGTAAAGAAAAACATTAATAAACACCCTTACAGCAATATTAAGAGCAATAATATTTATTCTGGCTATGCCAAAATGTACTGTTTGTGCTAAAAGAGCTAATCCAGGAGACCCTAACAACTTCTGTGTCTGAAAACTGGGACTGTTGATGTAAGAATAGTATGTGAATGGGTCTGGTGGTTTGGCAGAATGATGTGTTTTGTGACTGCAAGTGAGAGTGTGTGGTATGGGGGTAGCACGGGAGGATCTGGTGTGCTGATCTGCAATTCAGGGAGGCCATGAATGGCTGGCCGGTACCTAGACCATATCGATGACTGCAGTGTTACCAGGTGCCAGTGTGATAGGGCAGACATATATCAGTTGTGCCAGGCACTGGGTGGCATGACTGATGTTGTACCAACATCCCCAGATTGTGCCATGAGGCCCATATCCTTCCCCAGCCCAGGATCTATGCAAGCTGCAAGAGTGATGGCATATCTAGTGGCTGTCTGTCTGGGTATGATGGCACAGGGATCCCCCACACCCCATGCCCATTCAGGCCTGACCAGAGGAGCAGTGCCACAAAGCAGATTGTAGAAGGCAGACAGGGTTGCCTCACAGATAGCAGCTGTATACAGACCGACATATGCCATGATGGGACAGGTGTAGCTGTTGTAAGAAATGCAAGTGCCCTGATATGTGAGAATCAGTTGCCATAGCCAGAAGGCCATACTACTACCACTACTACTACGACTGATTTTGTATAGCACTACAAGGCATACACAGTGCTGCACAGATACACGTAAAAGATGGTCTCTGCTCAGCAGAGCTTATAATCTAGTCAAGACAGACAACACAGCAGCTGTGGACAGGATACATCTAGGGGGAATGGTAAGGAAATACAAGGGATATTTGAAAGATCAGATCCAAAAGTGGCAACGAAGAGGTGAGCGTTCAACCTGGATCTGAGAAGGGCCAGAGAAGAAGCCTGATGAACAGACTCGGGTAGTTTGTTCCAAGCATAAGGAGCAGGAAAGTGAAAGGAGTGAAGTCTGAAGTTGGCAGTAGAAGAGAAGGGCACAGATAGAAGCAATCTGTCTGAAGAGTGGAGTTCCCGAGGAGGGGTGTAAGGAGAGATAAGAGAGGAAAGGTAGTGCAAAGCAGCAAACACTTATTGGCCATAGGCAGGAAAAGGGCATCCATTTGTTGCTCAGCAATATCAAGATGCATACTTTGGAGAGTTGCAATGTTAGTTTCAGGTTTTGTGCATGAGGTAAGGGCCCATCCTTAGGAGCTTAAAGCGTATTTGTAAAGATGACCAAGGCAGAAATCACTGGGGCCATTTTATAATGCCAGGTACCATTTGATGCAAGGAATGTCCTGAGATACACGTTCATATTTACATTCTCTTATACCATATTAGAATGCACTGGGATTACCTAGCACTTTTCAGGGCCTGCGGAGGACTGATATATGGTCTAGGTTGCAGCAGCAATCATTTGTCATTGGTATTTATGTCTAGTGTGCATCGCCAAACTACTGCCAGTGTGAAGGCAGCTTGGTAAACACACATTTTTTACCGAGGAGGCATGGCGTCCGTGGATACATTGTGGAGATGTGCAGTATCCAAAACATGCAACTTTTCAGAATATGGTGGGCGCGGGGACATCAAGAACATTTACCCATGTCCCATAATATTGATGGGGGATGTGTTTCTTCATTATATCGCATGGCCTGTGCCTATACCCGTGCACGTGCCATGCACCGGATGTGTGCATGGGCTGGCTGAATAGCGCTTTGCCCATGCCACGCCAAACATGTTTACCTCCCAATTTGAGGCCTGTGTGCACATCTAGACCTGCAGATGTGGAATTAGGTTCAAACGGGGCCCATTTTCAATTTAGACATGTCCATGGGGTGGACGTGCATTTTATGCAATCTGCTTCCACATGTACAAATTTTCAGGGGGAGTGTTGGGAGTGTGGTTAGAGCATGGCCTGGGCGGGTCAAAAATTTACACTTGTATTCCCCGTTTCATATAGGGAATGTATGTATATAATCAAAATTATCTACATTGGGATTTGCAGCTGTTCCCACACATATAGGTTTTTAAACAGTGCTGGTTTCAACCAGCCCTTCACAAGAGCAATTAAAGAGGGGATTTTCCTCCTTAATTCCCCATTTTCCCCCTTCCAAATTGAAATAAGCTAGAGATAATGGTCTCCATTGCTAATTGGTGGTATTTATATATACGTAAGTTGGTATTTTGCAAACCTATTACCCTGTTATAATGTATCACCATTTTGGTATAATGTAAACAGCTTTGACCACAGGATAAAGTGTTAGATAAAAACTGCTAAATAAATAAATAAAATGTGTAAATAACACTTGTAAGATGCAAAATAGCAACCTCTCCACTGATTTTTCCCATTTGTAAAATGGCCCCTCTGACTCTACATGTCAGCAAATACACATAGAAACATAGAAACATAGAAATATGACGACAGAAAAAGACCACATGGCCTATCTAGTCTGTCCTTCCATGACAACTACAACAGTCCACTTTTTGCCTTTAGAGATCCTCTGTGTTGGTCCCATGCTTTCTTGAATTCAGTTACTGTCCTCATCTCTACCACCTCCACTGGGAGACTATTCCACGGATCCACTACTCTTTCCGTAAAGAAATATTTCCGCATATCACTCCTGAATCTATCTCCCCTCACCCTCATCCCATGTCCCCTCGTAGCAGAACTTGCTTTCAATTGAAAGAGGCTCTCTCCCTGAACATTTATGCCACGGAGGTATTTAAACATCTCAATCATATCACCTCTATCCCGCCTTTCCTCTAAGGTGTACATATTAAGATCCTTAAGTCTGTCCTCATATGCTTTATAATGAAGCCCATTAATCATTTTGGTAGCAACCCTCTGCACCGACTCCATCCTGTTCACATCCTTTTGAAGGTGCGGTCTCCAGAATTGCACACCATACTCCAAATGAGGTCGCACCAAAGACTTATACAGAGGCATTATCACCTCCTTTTTTCTGCTAGCCATTCCTCTCCGTATGCACCCCAGCATCCTTCTGGGAGGTAAACATGTTTGGCGTGGCATGGGCAAAGCGCTATTCAGCCAGCCCATGCACACATCCGGTGCATGGCACGTGCACGGGTACTCAAATACGTGCTTCCTTATATGTTCTGTATTCTAGAAAAAGCTCCATGTTTAGCAAAGCCTTTTCTAAAATAGCACCTGAAAGGTATTCATCCCAACCTTGATACTGCAATTCTAACTCCACGCTTTTTAGTCTACAGATATTTCAGACAGTTCCATACAAAAGATCCTTTAATTCCTTTTACTGGTCAACATTTTTGCTCTTTAGCACATAGACAATTTATCTTTGCATGTGGATTATTTAGCCAGGTGTCCATTTAAAATACAGTACATTTATCATTGTTCTGTGAATCTGTTCGGTTAGGTGCACAGAATCATCAGTTGGCATTTTCATAGCTAGAAGTTTAAAGACATGCATGGCTATAATTTTATTTTGCAAACTGACACCAGCATTTTAGCAACTCAATTTCTCTTATTCGTGGTACAAACTAACTTAAAACTTATGAGGAGTTAGTTTCTCATTAAATTGAAGCCCATGTCATGTGTTGTTAGTTTTTGCCTGGCTAGAACTCCAGATTATAAGTAACCTTTAATGATGACTAATTCTCCCTTTTACTGTTATGGTTGAAGTGACATAGGTCATGAAGAGGAACTATATTTAGCTACTGCTTCATCTCAGAAGTTCAAGGCAAGTTACATTCAGGTATTCTCCTTTTCCCAGAGGGCTTATAATCTAAGTTTGTACCTGAGGCAATTACGGATTAAGTAACTTGCCCAAGATCACAAAGATGTACAGTGGTATGTGAACCCTGGTTACTCTGGTTTGAGCCCACTGCTCTAACAATTAGGCTATTCTTCCACTCAGTTGTTAAGGGAGCAATATATTTAGGTATCAAGCTTACCACTGAATTCATTCACCTGATATGGTATAAAATTGTATATGAGCTAGAAATTCATAGTCTTAAACACTAGGGGGGGAGGGTCGTCCATCCCCGCTATTTGCCCCACTACCAGCACCAGCAAAAGCTTCCACATACGAACAACGCAGTTGTATGGGGAGGTTTAGATGGGGGTGGGAGGGGGCATTCCAGAAACAGAGCGAGATCGTCCCTGTATGTCAGGGGCCGTGAACTTAGATGGGGGACTTATTCTACCGCAGAGGTGGAAAAAGTAGGGAGTGCAGAAGATTGCCCACAACTGGATCCTGGCCATGGGAGGCCAGATCGCGGGTCCGGCTGCGGAGATTGAAGTGAATCAGTGGTGGCTGGCATTCATAGCTCCTGAATGGAGCCATGGTGCCCTTGTGATGGGACACCATGGCACTGCGGCTCCATTCAGGAGCCTAACTGAGATAGCTGGGAATGTTGTTGTACGTGCAAGCTGATCAAAATTGGGGTCAGACCTGCACATTCAGGCCCTAGATCTGATTCTGATCCCGTGGGCATGTCTAGCCCCCGCAGGATCAGTATCAGGTCTACCTCTGGGCGTCCCGATTCTGATCGGACACACAGGGGCCTGGATGGCCATATTGGAATATGCCTCTATGGGTTCGATATTCATGCCACAGCAGTCAACAAAGTGCCTGGCCACTAACCGGATAGCAAACCACATAAAATTAGGACAACAACTGTCTTGTCCTAAAGTTATGTGGTTGCCTATCTGGTTAGTGGGATGAAAATCATTACTAACCAGATAGATGCCGGGACCTTTTTGATAGGAAAGTAAATAAAAGTAATAGGAATAGGGAGGCACTTTGGTTCTTGAAATAAGTAGCCAAAAAGGTAAGGAGAAAAGAGGTTAGGCTTCAGAAAGTATAGGAGATCACAGTAAGAGAAAGAGAAGTAATATTTGGAAAATCAAAGAGAACCTTTGAAAGTAGTCAGGAAAGCAGATATGCAAATGGAATTAAAAATAGCCAGTGCAGTAAAATGGGAGATAAGATGTTTTTAGATATGTTAGTGACAGGAAGAAGTGTAAAAGTAGTATTATCAGACTTAACTGTGCAAAGGAGGAATATGAAGAAGCTGATGAAGATAAAATGAAATTGCTTAACAAATATTTCTGTTCTGTATTCACAGATGAAGGAATGGAAGTAAGACAGAACTTGAATACTTTTCAGAAGATTGTGTTCTTATGGGTCAAGCTAAAATAAAAGACAAAGTGATGGAGCCAGATGGAATATATCTGAGAATACTGAAGGAACTTAGGGAAGTACTGGTGGCTCTGCTGTTTAACCTTTTCAATATTTTTTTTAGGAGTTAGAAGTAGTCCCAGGCAAAGAAGACCTCGGAGTTGGTTCAAGGTGTTAGCTCCCTGGACAGACATTAAGTTTTACAGTCCCCATAGCTGTCAAAATATATTGTTTAGCTTTGAATGCTCTGCTCTTTACTACCCCCCCCCCCCCCCCCAGAAGTTGCTGCCTTAAGTGAATGCCTAGTTGGCCTAGTGGTTAGGCTGGCCCTGGTCCCAGAGGAGTGGAGAAAAGTGGATGTGGTCCATCTGCACAAAAGCATATGTAAAGAAGTGGTTCAGAACCATGGGCTGGTTAGTCTGACCTCTGTGGTGATTAAATTAATGAAAGTGGTGCCAGAACAAAGGATAGTACAATTTCTGGAATCCATTGAATTGCAGGATCAGAGGCAGTATAGTTTTACTAGAGGTAGACCTTGTCAGATGAATCTGATTAATTTCTTTGGGTAACCAGAGAGTTGGGTTGAGGAAAGGTACTAGATTTGTTGTAATTAAATTTCAGCAAAGCCTTTCACGTGGTTCCACATAGGTGACTTATAAATAAACTGAGTGCCCTTGGGATGGGCTCTAAAGTGACTGATTGGGTTAGAAACGGGATGAGTGGAAGGTGACAGACTAGTGGAAAATAGAGTTCTTTCTGAGGATAAGGGTATTACTAGTAATATGCTGCAGGATCTGGTTCTTTTTAACATTTTGTAAGTGATAATGTGAAATGACTCTCAGGTATGGTTTGCCATAAGGTAGACACTCTGGAAGGCATAAATAATGTGAGGGGTGTAGCAATACTTGAAGAATGCTCTAGAATTTGGCAACTGAGATTTAATGCTAAAAAATTTAGAGTCATGCACGTGGGTTGCAAAAAAACAAGAGTGCTACAGTATAGGGGGAAAAGTACTTCTGTCCATGAAAGAAGAACAGGGCCTGGGGTGATCGTATCTGATCTGAATATGGCCAAATAGGAAGAAAAGACGATGGCAAAAGTCAGAAGGACGTTGTAATGACCAGCCGGGAAAGGTACTTGCCTCTGTATAAGTCTCTAGTGAGACCTCACTTGGAGTATTGTGCGCAATTTTGGAGACCCTGAAAGATATAAAAAGGATGGAGTCAGTGTAGATGGTGGTTAATAAAAAGGTTTGTGGCCTTGGTCATAAACCATGTAGAGTCAGATTTAAAGATGTCAATATCTTTGCACAGGAGGTAAGCCTCGTTCAATTAAAGGAAAGCTCTGGAATGATGGGGCTTTGGAAGAAAGGGGATAGACTCAAGAGTAATCTAAGAAAATATTTATTTACTGAAAGTGTTGCTACTTGGGTGGTTTAGTAATGTGGTTTAGTAAATAGAATCCTAAGTTTATACCTGAAGTAATAATGGCCAGAGTTTCAAATATTTGTGGCAGATTTCTCAAAATCCTGTGATAATTTATAGCATATTTGCAAAACATGAATGGATCTGAATATTAAATAATATTAACTTCTATTTTACTTTATACACATAAAGCTGTTTTTCTGACATTTTCTGACATCTAGTTAATTAGGTTCTTAATTTGGAAGGGATGATGGATCATAGAGATCTGTGTTAGGAAAAAAGAAGGGGTATAGAAAATGAGGCAAGTCGAGGGGGATGGAAAGGGAATGGTTGACCTAATGTTTCCATCTGGGCACAGTTTTGTTTGCTATCATTGACCGAAACAGTGTGTGCCCTTCAAGCTATTAAAGAGAGGAGTTATACTTTAGACCTCTGTCCCGCTGAGGTAATCATGAATCTGGGTGATCTAGCAGTTTCTATTCTCGAGGCGGTCATCAATTGCTCATTGCAGGCGGGACATGTCCCAGATCAGTTGAAAAGAGCTGCAGTGCAACCAGCTCTAAAAAAAGCCAATGCAGATGTTATGCGAGTTGTGAATTATCACCATATCTTCAATTTGCCCACTTTGAATACAGTTACAGAGAAATGTGTATTGTGGCAGTTAAAAATTATATATAGACACTTAGGGGAATATTTACTAAATTGCACAGTGTGCAGATAGGGCACACTGTTTGGCCCCATTAACAGATAACACATGCAAAATGCAGATACAGTGATTTTCTGCCCTCACTGCAGAAAGCATGTTATCTGCATGATTTAGTGGGATTAGGGTGCAGAGGTGGTATGTCTGCAATGGTATGTGGTTACTGCGGGCTTCAACAGCAAATGGTAACTGTTGGATTTACAGACAGCGCAGGTGCTACTAACATCATCTCAATGGGCAGCATTAGCTGTTTGCAGACTGCTGCCCAACAACACTCTGCATTTTCAGTGCATTATCTACTGGGCAAATACTGCGCATGCCTCCGACAGATAACGCATGGCTTTGCAGCTAACACTACGCTATCTGCACGTTTTTGCTAGGTTAGCTGCAAAAGCCTAACACACTTTAGTAAACAGATCCCATAA
Organism: Ichthyophis bannanicus; assembly: GCA_033557465.1. Taxonomy (NCBI): domain Eukaryota; kingdom Metazoa; phylum Chordata; class Amphibia; order Gymnophiona; family Ichthyophiidae; genus Ichthyophis; species Ichthyophis bannanicus. Next base: position 244,914,456 of record CM066036.1, on the reverse strand, counting down.
TTTTTTGTATGTCCATTGATCTGTTTTTAGAAGAAGCCATAGCACTTAGATCATCCTTGCTTCCATTTTAGATATGCTTAGAATTCAAGCAGGCCAGGGTGCTCAGATGATACTGCTTATATTGGTTGTCATTCAACACAGTAGATCATGAATTGATGACCACTCGTTTAACAGACAGGGGGATATCAGGTCAGGCATTGCAATCATTTCAGTCTTTTTGTAGAGTAGATATCTGAAAGTTAAGGGATGGAGTAGAGTCTTCTTGGAGAGTTTAAACATGGTACAGTATATCAAAAATGAGCTTCATCCTATATGCTGCTGAATATTTGTTACCATTGACTGTATTATTGTAATTCTATCAGCTATCTTATAAAGTTTATGTCGATGATGTCCAAAAATTATGAGCAATAGATCATGGATAAAGATTGAAGATAAGTTAGTGCAAATATTAGCAACAATGGACAATAATAAGTTAGCAGTAAACTTAGGAAAGGCTGAATTATGGGTTCTAGAATCTATGATCTCCTCATCTGTTCTACCCACTAGCGTAGTGGTGGGCAGAATGTATATTCAGGTATCCACTGTAGTGAGAAATCTAAGGGTATTCAGTGATGAATGACTAACCTTGAAACAGCAGTTACAAAATGTAGTAAAATCTGACTTTTTAAATTTGAGATTGCTGGGACAGATCTGACACATAATACCCTTAAACAATTTTCAATTTATTCTTCTTTCCAGTGTGTTGAGCAGCCTTGACTATTGTTACACAATATCCCTTAGCCTCATATCCAAGTATTTGCGATCCTTACAATTGATCCAGAATGCTACAGCTAGACCGTTGACAGGCCATGGCACTTCGTTGGTAGCCTTTTGAACAATGATTTGTTGGTTAGTGTACAAACTGAGGGAAAGTATGGAGGCACCAAAGTATTTAACAGATCTGCTTCAGTGGTATAGTCCAGCCCAAAACTCGCAGTCTAGTGCCGCAAATCTCTTAGGCTCCCCTCCCAAAAAATAGCATGGCAAGAGAAAACTTGGTTGACATCCTTCTGTTGCTATGGAATGATCTGCCAGCTAAGATAAGAGCAGAGATTGAGAGAAAGCATTTTAGAAAATTATTAAAGATATCTATTCATAGAAGCCTTTTCTTCCTAATAATCATTGATTTATAAAAGTTGGTGTGTGAATGGTTTTAATCAGTTGTTGTGGCATTTCTCAATGAATTAAGTCTCAAGGAGAGGAAGAAGAATAAGTGAGTGAGGAATAAAAGGAGGGGAAGAGGGGGATCAGGAAGCTGAGGGAAGAACAATCATGAGTAGAGGAAGGTGAATAAGAAGAAAGGAAATGGGTATCATGGAATGGAGAGAGGGCAATTCAGGATCAGAAGAGAGCGAGTGAGGGTCCACTGTTGCTCACCTTCTGACATTTATCTGGTCTCTCATTTCCTCCCTGTCCCCCACCAAAGCTCTTCTGGACCCATCATTTACATCTTGTACATCCTCCTTTGCCTTCACTGTCCCTCAGTCATTTTCACCCCTCATATTTCCCTAGAACTCCCTCCAGTCTCCTCACTGCCACCCAGTCACTTTCACTCCTCTCCGCATTCTCTCAGCCTCTCCCTGATGACCTAGAACCATCTGATAATGCTACTAGGCCTATTCCTGAGCTTATACCACCTCCCCCCCCCCCCACTGCACAATCCTCATGAGCTATCCTCTCCATCTTCCCCTGTGGTTCAAAGTGCAACACTTGGGTTCTGGCAGCAGAAGATGAGAATGTATCCTGAGGAGCTCCAGTGCCACTGTCCTCCTCTGAAATCTAAGCTAGTGAAGGAGAAGGTAAGCAATGGGCTCCAGAGAAATAGGTGGAAAGAGGAAGCTGACTTACACTCATCACCATTAGCATTACAAGAATTGAATGCTCAGTTTGCACCTGACTCCCAGTCTCCCACAGTAGTTCCATGGGAATCGGCCTATTCCGAGGTACTGTTGCTACAAAATCATGGAAGACTGGGGCTCTGGCTATAGTTATGTGAGTGAAGAGGATAATCAGTGTGAATGTGAGCAAGGTTTGGCTAACTGGGAAAGTCTATAAGAAAGAGTGAAACATGAAAAGAAATGAAAAGTGAAACAATAAAGTAGTGAGATAGAAAACAGGGTATTAAAAAATAGGGAAGTAAAGAGAACATACAAACAGAGAAAACTGAAGAAAACAAGAAAAGGGGAACACTTCTAAAATTTGGAAATACATGATCTGAATACAACAAAGATATGAAAAACTTCAAGTTTAAGATTTTGAAGTGATGGCATCTTTTGTCTACCACATAGATATGATTTTATTGCTTTTGTTTTGTGTTCATTCGTATAGAGCTGCCAACCCTAGAGTAAATTGTGGTTCTTGAAAATTTCCAAAAGAGTGGATTAGCTTCAGGCTGGTTACAGTTGATCATCTCCCTCTAGATACTATTATAAAGAAGCAGATTCCCATACATAATTTATTGACAGTCTTAGGGTGCTCGTGTGCATCCATAAATCATTCCATTAATATTATGAATTATCCCTAAATAATCACAGTCTACAGATTCCATAGAAATTCACAGCTTTTAACTTGTCTACAAAGCACCAAATTGAGACTTCATTTGAGAGAATTAACAAAGAAATGAAAGACGTCTTTATTTCACTTTCACCCTTGGAGTAGACCTCTTTTGTCCTGGGCTGAGGCACATTGTTAGGAAAGAAATTTGCACTTTTTCCACCCAACCAATATTGTTCTATGAAAAATAATAGACCACTTTGTTTTCTAGTACCACCAAATATAATATAAATTAGTTATTTTTAAAACATAAGACACAAGAGCTCCCTTTCTTGACACTTGTTCCTAGTGGTAGTACCATGAGGCCACCACTAGGGCACAGAGGCCACCATTTTAAGGTAGGATTGTGCCTGGTAGGTGGTGGGGTTGGCAACTGGGGGTGGGGAGTAGGGATTTTAAAAGGAAATCAGAATATGCTTAAAGGGGATACAGGTAGGTGCCTAGCCAAAGGGATGAAGGTTGGGGGGATCAAGAATACATGAATGGGGGATCTGGGGATGGGAAGAAATGTGTAAAGGGATAGAGTTAGCGGGTTATTTGACACAGTACAGGCCCCTTTGATTTGCTCCCAGGGAGGGAAAAGGACCACCTGTTGAGTTATTGTTATATTTTCATAGATAACTGTTTCAGATATTTCACACAAGCTGCGTTATTAGTTTTTCATCTTAATGAGCTGCTTTGCATAGTTTGCAGCTCATTATTAAAATGAGTTGCGATAAAATAATCCCAAGCTGCATTATTGGAAAATACCCCATGTTACTGACAATGAACTTGTGTTATTGCCATAATGCAGGTTTGTAAATAGACCACCCAAGAGGACAGTTCTTTATTTTCATTCTAAGCTGGTTTCAAATTGCTTTCAAACTCATTTGATACGCATACCATTCTGTGCAATATTACAACATTACTACAGATGGAAATGTTAGCCCTGATGCTGACTCGCTTTATTAATCATTGCCAATTTTCCAGCTTTCACTATTTAATAATTTTCTTGGATAAGTTTATACTAAGTATCAAAGTGCAAAGCAGAAATCACGTGCCTGATGGCTTCCTATCATTGCAAGAAATGCCAAATCTGGGCCCCCTCGTCAAAACTGTATGATGTCAAGCTCTTTTTGTTATGTCAGTATATTTCGTATCATGATATGTTGCAAAATGATTCTAGATGATTGATATCTTGTTAAAACTTTTTTGGGGCTGACAAACAAAAGTAGTTGTAAGTTTACCGACAGCTGGGGAACATAGCTTCACCATTTGTGCATTTTCAAATGCATTGAATCATGTCAAATATCTAACTGAATGATCCAATACTATTTATAACAAAAGGGGCTGGACTGAGGGGAAGTATAGGCAAAGATGAGCTAAAAAAATGCTTTGTAGGTACATTCATCTGCTAAATGAAAAATGTATACAGTGATCACACTTCCTATATAATCAGAGTCATTACCTATACAAATAGCAGTGCTGAATATACAGACTAAGTTAGACACTTCACTAGTTGAAATTTGGACCCTTAAAGATACATTTTAGATGGGACATAGAGATCAGAACCCGAGATGTTGATGTCAGGATGTACTGAATTCCGATGGTCTTTTTTGAACAATTCTGATAAATGTGGAGCTGCTTCTAAAATACACATCCACATGCCGTGGGAAAAACTGACGGAGGAGACCTGGCGTCTTACACGTGTACGTGCTGGTATGAGCATATGCAAATGTTGGCACTTACACGTTCATCTAGTCCATTTTGCAAACCTAGACATGCAGATGCTCAATTAAATTACAAAGTACTCTATCTTGACCCCATTGCAGTTTGCAGTGTGAAATAAACATTAGGGTTAATCCTTAATCCTTCCTGTAAAGAGATGGTCCAAAGGAGCACTTTTAAAATTCTATTGCACATCAAGGAGCAAGTGTAAATCTAGATGTGGACAATTTGTACTTGCACGTGCATTCCTATATGAAATGGGGAAGATGTGTAGATTTTTGTCCTGCCCAGGCCATATCCCCACACCCCTGTGTGATTTCAACCCAATATGGACAATCATGTGTATGAGCCTTCTTGGAGATGGCTTCTACATGCAGATACCATCTGCATACACTCATGTAAAATGCAAATGAGGTTTCTAAAATAACCTTCTTAATGTTTTATCTTTTGTGTATATAATGGTTGCAACTCATAGTATCGGGGTACTGTGTAATATATTTATTATTAACGACTATCATAGGAACCCAGAAGTAGCTCCAGTGTGAAACTTGCATGAGGGTTATGTAGATGCTTTAACCAGCAGGACCATTTTCAAGTGCACTGAGAGATATTTATTTTCTCAGTGTCGCAGATGCTATGAAACCTCTTCAGATAACTAACTAAATGTTCGAGAGCAACCATTATGAAAATAAAATGCATAGCCATCTTCAAACTTTCTCTCACTATATGGATTTAGGTTTTCCCATGTCTTGTGATTTGACTTCCTATTAAACAAACTGAAAAACATCGGTCTGTACCTTTAGGAATAGGTATTGATTTCTGAGAAATTAAAACTATACTTATTTCACCGATAAAGCTACCTATTTTCATTTGATTGGAAATTTCCCTATTTCCTATTGAATTGTGTACCCATTTCTTTTGATTTCCTAGATGGCTATCTGCTTGAAATTCCCTCATATCTTTTACCTGCCTTCTGAATCTTACCACTGTCCTCTATAGCTATGCCAAACATGGTTTAATTCTGACCTTTGCTAGCTTTGCTGTTCTAGGTTCTGCCATGTTCCTCTTTAGTTCTTAGAAGACCCAAAGTTAAATCACTACTCAATCCCTCTCTTATGTCTCACCACCAAGTTTTGTTAGAATCCACAGAGCAAAAAACAAAATGAGCCTCTTGGCTTCACTGATGTTAGTATTATAACCATCAGCATAGCTACTTGAACCTGGCTACCTGGGCTTTCTTGGAAATCTGAGGCATCTGAATGTTTGGTGTTTGGATTATAACCATAAATCACGTTGTTGGTCTGTTGTTTTACAGAGTAAAAATCACTATAACCAAAAAAAACTCTGTACTCTAATCTGAAAGTAAGGTGTTCTAGACAAGACTGTAAATGTTAATAAATATGAGACATTAATTTTTCCGGCAACCAAGTGGTCTCAGCATCTCGGGGTAGAAGTCTGAAAATTTAACTCATTACCCACGCTTTTCACATCAGCGACCACTAAACTCCAGCTGCCTTATTTTAAATATTTTTAGAGCGATAAATTTAAAAAATGAAAAATTAATGTCTCATATTTATTAACATTTACAGCCTTGTCTAGAACACCTTACTTTCAGATTAGAGTACAGAGTTTTTTTTGGTTATAGTGGATTATAACCATATCTGCTCTGCATAGGTCACTGGTTTTCAACTGGTGGTATACTGAAACCTGTTCAGGGAGGGGGGTCTAAAATACAGAAGGCCCCCACAGCCTCTCCCAGCAGCATGGGCTAGGAGGAGGAGGAGGTGAATCTGAATCTGCTCATGCAAGCCTGAAAGTGGGCACAGCAATGGTGAGGAATGGAAGGAAGAGGCAGTAATGGTAGTACTGGCAATGTTAGATGGATGGAGGACGTAGCAACAGTAGTGGCTGAATCGGCTTGCAAGGGAGCCTCAGAGTAGAGGAATAGCCTCGTGGTTAGTGCAGTAGCCTGGTGACCAAAGAGACCAGCATCCAGATCCAAATGACACTCCTTGTGGCCTTAGGAAAGCCACTTAACCCTCCATTGCCTCAGGTATAAACTTAGACAAAGTCCTCCAGGGATAGGGAACTAAATACTGTGCCTGGTTGTAACTCAACAAAGGCAATGGTTTCAGAGGTAAGGCTGGTAGAGTTAGGAATGCAAGCAGTGAGAGAAAGCTGCCAGAACCAAAGTAGTGTCTAAGGTACCCTGGGAAGTTAGCGGAGGCAGATGGTGGTGGCGTTAGGCAATGTTCCTGCTAAGCTGCATGGGAGTCTTCCTCCTGTAATGTGATGGTATGATGTCATGTTTTCAGTCTCAAGGAGCACATAGGTCTGCAGGCAGATTGTAGATCTGCCTGCTCCTTGTGAATTAAAAGGTGATATCAGGGTTAATTATGACCAGAAATTGGCTCAGGCTTGAGGATCCTGTCTCCAGCTTATCCTCTTACTTTAGTCTTTCCCTCCTCCGCTGCTTCATATTACCACTGCTATTGCTGTACACCCCTGTCTCAATTGATGTAAACAAATTCCAGCAGCAGTGTGTCCCCTCTTAGTCTGTCCTCTTAAAGGCACGGTGGTTATGATTATGTTTATTTTGTTTGATATACCTTTAGACCAGGGGTGGGCAATTCCGGTCCTGGAGGGCCGCAGACCAGTCAGGTTTTCATGATGTCCCTAATGAATATTCATGAGATCTATTTTCATCCACTGCCTTCCATTGTATGGAAATAGGTCCATGAATATTCATTAGGGACATCATAAAAACCTGACTGGTCTGTGGCACTCCAGGACCGGAACTGCCCACCCCTGCTTTAGACTATGGTTATTATATAGCAGTGGTTCCCAACCCAGTCCTTAGGTACTCCCAGGCAAGTCAGGTTTCAGAATATCCACAATGAATATGCATGAAATAGATCTGCATGCACTGCTTCCACTGTATGCAGATCTATCTCATGCATATTCATTGTGGATATCCTGAAAACCTGACTGGCCTGGGAGTACCCGAGGACTGGGTTGGGAACTACTTCTCTGTAGAGACTACAGTAATATTCTTGAACTCCCAATACAGTCATACACCATTGGCTTGCATTTTCCCAACTGAAATATTTAACCTAGAAGCCCCCTTCTATTCATCTACCTATTTCCCTTTATCAGCTCTTAACACAGAGCTCTGTCTGCCCAAAGGGACTTAAATTATATAACCATTTTGGTTGTGTTTTCCAAAAATTTGGATCACCCCCAAATTTCATTGTTGTTTTTGTCAGTTCATTTCACACATTAATTTTAATAAAAATATTTAACACTTTAAAACTTTAACATGAGCAAATTGATCGTTTACAAGTTAATTCATCTCTAAAGTGTTAAATCAGTTTCAGACACTAAAGAGGCTTACTTAAGATTTATTGAAGTTTTATTGAAGATTTGCAAGCGTAAAATCTGGCATTTGAATATGGATGTCCTTACTGAACAGAAGAACAAGGGACTGTGCCAGGGACATGCTTAGGGAGTGGCCTTGGCAGGTCAAGCATTTACATGTATATTCCCCATTTTCCCATTTACACCTGCTCCCTGATAAGTATAGATTTTGAAAAAGTGATCATTTCGGCCAGCCCTTTACAGGAGAGATTAAGGGGGCTATCCTTCTTAATCCCCCCTTGTTTATTTCCCCCTTGAACTTGGATACACATAGTGGGTTCTGTAGTTAACTGGAGGCATTTGCATATGCAGTAGGCCCAACCCAACCATTAGACCAATTAGGTGGTCACCTAGGGTGGCAACTTCCTAAAAGTGGCAAAGAGCAGGGCATTCACAGCTAAACAATAGATTTTGACAGCCAAGGTACGTCTAAGGCTTGACATTTGCCTAGGTGCCAATACCTTGAATCAACTCTGGAGATGGCCGTACATGTAGGTTTGCAAAATGGGCAAGCTACAAGAGTACAACTGGTACTTACACATGGAAGATGCCAAGTTGCCTCCATTGATTTTTCTCACATGTAATCTTGTAAAATGGCTCCTCCAGCTGCACATCTTGGCACATGCACCTGCACTTCTTCACACACTTGACAGAGTTTTTGCTAAAATGTGTATGTCGCGACTGACACCTCAATTCTGATCTCCATGTATATCTAAAATGTGCCTTCACACTTAAGGCATGCTAGGAACGCATTCCTATTAACTAGGCGGAGCGTCTTGTTTACTTTGGGCCTGCAATCTTGATGGCAAATTATCTGGTCGTTTTGCATAGTCAGTGTGAAGTATCAGTGATGTCTGACTAAGGTTGCCTCTTTGACTAAATTTTGTCTGGGTAACGTTCTTCCTAGCCAAAATTTAGCTGGTATCAGTAAGGGAGAGGAGCCAGAAGAAGCAGGAAGTTCAAAATGCCAAAGTATGGCAATATGCCAAAATTAGTTAGGCAAATCCTTTGAATACTGGACCACAATTACTTTTTAACTGTTTCTAATATTTAGTTTCTATACATTTGTATTTCATCATTTACTCTCCCCAAAAAGATTTTTTAGGCATTTCTGTTCTCTGCAATTTTAGATAGTTATCCCCTCTTCTTTTCCTTTTCTATGGAAAAGTTCACCATTCCATGAATACGGAAGTCTTTATTCACTGATCTTGCTTTCCTTGCTAAAATGTAAAATGTAACGTATTTTGTTTTGCTGAATTCATGAGGTTGATAGGACTCCTCCATTGTTGAATGGCTCCCTAAAGCTGATATATATTGGATGTGGGAAATGCGGGCCCCAAACTTTACTGTGGAAGTTAGCTGCTCTTAAAAACTGTAGATAGTCTTGAATTAACTAGATTTTACAAAATCTCAAAAATAAATCATAATCAGCTTCAAACGAGAAAAATATTTTAAAAACTTAACAGCAAGAGAAATCTATAATTCATAAATAAAGGCATCCATGACATTTTCAGACGTTTAGCACCCACAAATTAAAACTAAATGAAAGCTTTAAAATTCCTGTAACAGTAAGAGGCATAAAAAATATCTGACTTCTCCATCACAAAAATAATGTAGAATGGACATTAAATTAACTTCTGAAAACCATAGCACTAGCAAGCTATGCCCTGCATGCTTAATCTATAGGGTATGACCTCTGTTTTAAATCATAGAGATATAATTGAGTCCCATCTATAAAACCTGAAAGATAAATGTGGAAGTAAAGAATACCACTAACAATAATAATGATGAATAATGAGATCCAAAGATAAAGTTAGCAAACAAAACCCAGGGATTACCTCCAAAGTCTGGTCTGAGGCGAATGTCATACCCCTTCAGCAACTTGTCCACAGTTTTTTTCACCACAGAGATATTCCCAGAAGGTGGGCTGATGAGACAAAATAGGAAAAATTGTAGCAACAAAGTTTTGTAAAATTTCTAAAGAAATCACCCCCCCCCCCCACACACACACACACATACACCCCTTCCAACCTGCCTCAATAGTTGGCCTTGATGGCCCTTTGCATTTGCGTGTCAATGTTTCATTGCTGCTTCATCTGCCTTAGCAACCCAGGTTCGTCCAAAGGATGGATCATTATCATATTGCTCTATTCAAAAGAAACTAACTCCAGTTTGCCTGACCAAAGTAGGTTATATCCTTTGGTCTCCTGAATTCTGTCCATCTATGAGATAGTAGCAGAAAGGAAATTCTTAGCCATAAGAGTGGTGGGCCAGTATAAAAACTAAGGAAACCTCACACAAACGAGAAGAGAATAAGAGGCAGAAAGAAGGAAAAAGGTCTAGAACCTTCATATATGGGGAGCAGGGGAGGCAAAGAACTACTATATATGTATGTCATATACAGCAGGCTATTTGCTGTATTTTTACATACAGTATGATTACATGATATCATATTAATAACCAGTCACATTCTACACAAGTTACTGCAGTTTGCTTGGGAAGTCCGACCCTCCCTCCCTCCTGAGCCTCACTATCCTGTACTGCAAGAGAAATAAAAGGAAAGAACCTAACAAAAAGGTGATGGTTAAAAATAAGCTTCACTTGAAGCATCTGGGTCCTGTTTATCACTGCTGCCTGAACTGAAATAAACATGATAGAGCAAGAGGGACACCACAAAAATGGAATCTGTTGCTTAAGGGGAAAGAAAGTCTGGAGAGTGGGGGTTGAGAGGAGGAGATAGACTGCTAAAGGGGAAAGTGCTGATCAGATGGAGAGAGATATAAAAGGAGATAGCATGAAGGAGGAGAAACTGCTGAGAGGAAAGAGGATGAGAGGGAGACAGCTGGGAAAAGGACAGGAGAGAAGGTCCACCAATTGTGGGAGATATACTGCTGAAAGCAAGAGACAGTTGAGAAGGAGGAAACTGAAATTTCTAAAGGGAAATAAACTATTGCGGGAAGAGAGATATTGCTGATAGAGAATGAGTGAAGCAGACAAAATAGCTAAAAATGAAAAAAAGTGCAAAGAGGAGAGATAAGAGCAGAGAAAAAACAGAGGGAGAAATTGCTTAATGTATAGACCGATGGAGGAGAAAGTGGAAAACAGATGAAGGAAGAAGATGGGAAAAAGAATGCAGAAAGAAAGATCAGAGAGACCATCAAGGAGTGAGAAGAAAAGATAGAACAGAAGACGAGTTCAGTAATACAGTGATTGACAAGACCTGGCAAATAAACTGAGGAAAATAAGAATGCCAATGAAGAAGGAGAAAATGAACAGAAAGTAGCAAGGGAAAAGAAGGAGAGAGAGAAATGTAGCCAGAAACAAAGAATAGAAAGGAAAGGTTGAAAGTCTATTTTACCTTGTTTCTCAAAGAAAATTAAGAGTTATAATTTTGTCAATGTGAAATATATGAAGCAGTTTTTCTTTTTTTGTCCGAATACATAATAACATGATAAAAGATCTGTGTGTCCAAAAAGCCCAAATTCAGTTGTTTTAGTGTAGACTATAGCATCTGGTTGCAAGGTAACAGTTAGGCCCCAATGACTCTTTTTACAATTGAGAGATATCAAAGTTTTATAATGAGTCCATAATATCCTGTGTAAAATTCAAGAAAAGTAAATATCTATTTGTTAGGTATCACAAACATATTATGAATTCATTAAATTTGCATATATTTTTCAAGCTGTTTGTAAAAAAAAAAAGAAAAAGAAAAAAGAGAAGGGAACAAGTTCTGTTTATCAGTACTGAGGGCATTAGAGTAGCAGAGGGAATTGCACCATCAGTATTTTCACTGGAAGTTGATCCAAGTGCATATCCAAATTTGAATTTGGCCCATTTTCACAGACTATACATTTTTCCATCTTATCATTTTACCTTGATTCGTATCATTTTACTAATGGCTGTTCTGCCTTGTGCTCTTATTCTTTTGTCAAAAATATACAATTACATCAAAGTTTTACTTTAGGTACACAACAAGAATGACTCAGTCACCCACTGACGCCACTAGAATGGAAGCAACCAAGATACAAGAAGCTGAGGATTAGAATCATTCTGATTTGTATTGGGATGGAGTAAGGAAGAAGGACGAAAAGAAATCGATGTAGAGGTGATGGAGTAGCAGGAAAGGAGGGGGTGAAAGATATGGCATGTAATTCTGCTGGGCAGGAAGGAACCACTGATTGGGGAGGGCAATAATACATAGGCTTCATGAAAGGTAAAATATACAGCAAAAGCCTGCACGTCTTCATTTTATCTTCATCTTTCATTGTCATGCAACATTTGTATGCAAGTGGCAGTGGTGATCTAAATTATATTTCTCGGTATATCTGAAAGGGAAAGATGTTATTTATGTTCACTCAGTATTCTGCAAATGGTAACGTAAAAGCACAACCAATTTCAGGAAGTAGGTACGTATGATGTGTACAGAATTTTTACATTCACATAAAATATCATTCGGCAATAGTATTGGGATGTAAGCAACACCAGGTAGTGGGCTTTAAAGCGACACTACATTTCAAAACACAAGAACGCACATTTTAAGAACAATGCTACATGGTGGCACGACTTGTTCCCAGTCCAGCATCTAAACCTGCAAAGCAACACTTGCCTTGCCAACAAAGCTGGGCGCACTGGGAGTAAGGTTTTCGTTCCCCAGCTACCATGTTGGCATTCTGTACAAGCGTGTCCCTATGATGAGTGCATCCATGCACAGACCTGCATGCATGTCTGCACACGCGACTCTGTGTATGCGGTGTATATGGTAGTGACTGTTTATTACAGATCTTGTAAATCTGGATACCATGTTCCACAACAGGGGCTTCATTTTGTCAGTTTCCCCTGCATGTCTGCTTCACTTAGGAATATTAGATGGACATGCCATACTGTCACTGCAGAAAGGCAAATGCTCACCTAGTGCACACACATTAACAAGACAAGCGGTAGCAAAATTAGGACAATATGCAAATCATATTTTTGCAATGTGTTTTTAAATGAAATAATGCCTCTTACCTTTGTGCACAGCAGACAAAGCAAAGAGCTGCCAAAGCAGATAAAATTCCTCTAAAACTGCCTGCCTGAAATCTCCACATTTCCACAAACACCATTGAGGGGGGAAAATTATGGAGGGGGAGGGGATGTGGATCTTCTGGAATCCCCTCAAAAATAATTCCTATAAAATACTCTCTACCTACCTATATATATGTGTATATATATTTTTTATATACATACATATATATATATATATAAAAGAAAAAAAAAGAAAAAATGAACAAAATTTCTATTAGTGCCAGTCAAAGAAATCGTCTCTTCTTTCTTTCAGCATCCTCTCGGCAAGAGGCATCTTGTGGCTATGAAGAATATCCCAAGAGAAATAAAACAGATGTCCCCAAATAGAGTCAAAATGTGGAATAAATCTTGCAGATAGATATCTTTTTCCTTCTCCCCACTTTGATTTTTTTCTCATGCTATTTTGCCAGCCGGTTCTGCAGATGTTGCATGGTTCCTGCTTTCCACCTTCAGAGGAGGAGGAGGAGGAGGTGAAGGGGGAGGGGGTGAGAGTTATCTAGCAATTCAATTTTACACTGAATTTCATCCCCCTTTTTCTGCTGTTTCTTCCCCTCTTTTGGTCTCACCCCGGGGTGCTTAGGGTCTGTGTCCTTTCACCGCTGAAAGTTAAATGGTCTTGTTCAAGAAAAAACAAAAAGACCAACAAAAATAGAAAAATAGCTGTAATGAAAGGATGGCCACAAAAGGCAGAATTGCATCTCTTACTGCTGTTGCTGCAGCTCCTGTACAGTTTGCTCTGCTCATTGCAAAGTCACAAAAGGAAGGGGAAAGGGGAGGGGAGAACATTTGCAGAATGTTAAAATCTAGCTAACTATATATCTATATCTATATCTATAATTTTCTCAGGGCAAATTAAGATTCTGACGTCTTGGCAGACAACATTAACCCTTGCTAGCTTGGAAGATTTTGCTTCCCATTTCATTTCCTAAAAGACTGGGTTTTGTAAGATGGAAAAATGTTATTTGAATGGACTGAGCCTTCCCCTATGGAATCTCAGCATCCTCTATGCACTTTTTCTCTTTAATCCCTGCAGTCTCATCTTAGTCCTCTAAAACATTGTTCGCTTTCTCTAAGGCATTTGTCTCTTTCTCTCTCTCACTTCTCATTAGTCATCCCCTTTCATCAGGCTCTTTGCTCCTCCTTTCAGCAGTCATTTTTTCTGCTCTTTGTCATCTCTGTCCCTTGATTGTTTTTCTCTCCTCTCTTAGTCTGTTTCTACCTTCTTAGCACTCTTCTGTCTTAACACATCTCTCCTTTTTATTCTTGCATTTCTCTCTTCACTCCCATCAATTTTATTCTTAATGTTTACAATTCTCCCCTTTAACAGTATAGGGGCCCTTTTACTAAGCATCGCTACCTCTTAATGTGTATGATAGCATGTGGTAACTGGCTGCAGTGAGCACTAACATGCGGGCATGCCCGCCGCTGACCCCTAAACTGAATGTTAACTGGCACTTGTGCATCGATGTTGAGAGCGGGTGGGTTGGGCGCAGAATTTGGGCATGGAGAGCACATTAATGCCCCATCACCATTAATGTGGCAGTTAGGATAGGTACACCTGACAATACCTCTATGGGTATGGTTAGATGCACCCGTATTAATTGCGCTACACGTTAATGTACTCACTCACACGTTAACTGCCAGGAACATGCTGGTCACCCCACAACAGCTAACGTGGAGACTTTGCACTTAATGTGCATTACAAATGCAAGTTAAGTGCACAACCTTACCAGGATTAAGTAAAAGCTGTAGCCCCATAATTTCCTCTTTAGCATCTCTCATCATTCAGCAGTTTCTTTCTGTCTTAACTCTTATTACAGTCCCTCCATCTCAGCAGTATGTTCCTTTCACTAGTCTCTCTCTCTCTCTCTCTCTCTCTCTTGCTAAGATTTGTCTCGCTGTTTTTTCAGTAGCATTTGTCTCTCTCTCTCACCTGCAAACACTCTTCACCTAAGCAGTCTCCCTGCTCAGTAGTTACTTTCTCTTGCCTCTCAGCAGTTTCAGTCTTACTCTGTCATCAACAGCATCACTCTCACTAGTCTTCATCTGCCCTCAGCAGTTTATGTCCATCCTCAGCAGTTTTTTACCTGCTTGTCAGCCTCTGCCTCCCTTCTTTACAGTTTCTTTCATTACACCAATACAGTTTCTCTTCCCCTTCTCAGTTGTCTCTCATGCTGTCAAGTCACTTTTCTTTCTAAGATGTTTCTCACTCTTCTAAAATCTCAGCTAAGCATTTCTCTCCTTTCAGCAGTTACTTTCTTTTTTCATATGAGTACCCTTCTACCTACAGTAATATCGACTTCCCTTTTAGGACCTTATTACATCTCAGAAGTTTGTTCTTCCTCAGCAGTTTCCCTTCCATCTCAGTTTCTTTATCAGTCTCCCTCAGCAGTCTCCTTTTCAACCCTAACAGTCTCTTTTGCTTTATTCACAATTTTGCCCCTTAAGTAATATCTATGGTAATCTCTATATCCTCTCATAAGCAGTCTCTCCTCTTAAATCAGTCTCATTCCCACCTATATTATTTTATTCTCTTCTCAGGGGAGATAATGTTTCTAGATGAAATAAATGACTGTTTCATGGACCAGCTGTTTCAGGAATTGACACGAGGGAAAGCTATTTTAGGTCTAGTCCTCAGTGGAACACAGGATCTAGTATGAGAGGTAATTGTTTTGGGGCCACTTGGCAATAGAAATCATAAAATGATCACATTTGATTTAATAAATGGAGGGAGGGCAGCAAAGAAATTCATGGTGCTGACATTTAACTTTCAAAAAGGAGGTTATGATAAAATGAGGAAAATCATTAATAAAAAACGAAAAGGAGCAAGTGCAACGGTTAAGAGTTTACATCAGGTCTGGGCGTTATTTAAAAATACTATCTTGGAAGCCCAGACCAGATGTATTCCATCCTTTAAAAAAGGTGGAAGGAAGGCCAAATGACAGCCAACGTGGATTAAATGTGAGGTCAGAGAGGTTGTTGTAGCTAAGAAGGAATCTTTCAGAAAATTGACGAAAGAACCAAATGAGGAAAACAAGAAAGAGCATAAGTACTAACAAGTTAAGTGCAAGGCATTGATAAGAAAGGCAAAGAGAAAATTTGAAAAGAAGCTTTTTGTTGCAGCAAAAGCGTATAAGAAAACCCTTTTTCAAGTACATTCATAGCAAAACACCTGTGAGGGAGTCAGTTGGACCATTAGATGATGGAGGGGTAAAAGGTGCATTGAGAGAGGACAAGACCATAGCGGAAAGACTGAATGGATTTTTTGCTTCAGTCTTTACTGAAGATGATGTAGGAAATTTATTCATCAACAAATCCAAACAACACCCGCACCAGAAGTAATCACAATTCACATGGAAAAAACCTCCTAGACTGCATTCCATGTACACTTAACACACTATTGTTCTTTAAAGCTCTGAAAAGCACTACTCTCAACATATAGTCTTAAATACAAATATTACTACTACACACGCTACACACCATTAAAACTTAAAGCAACTCCACAATACTAGCTAAAGGAAAAAGAAACCTCAGTGTAAAGGACTAATATTCCTCTACAGGGTGATTTTTAGTCCAAGAGGAGTAGCCTTCTAAACAATCAGCAGTCAGAAAAACTCCTTTAAAAATGATCCCAATTTTATTTAGCACACTAATTATCTAATTCTAAAAAAGACCTGCTAAGTTTAACATAGTCCGTAAATACTAAATCAAATATAATAATATTTTTCTTTTCTTTTAACTAATCAATAAAAATTGCCATTCAGTTTAGTGTTTCTCCGTTCAATGATATCAGACGAAAGTCTTAACACATTTCTGCCTCAACTCCCCACAGTCCGTAGGTCAAGTCAAGGCATTGGAATATCTGAACCAAAGACTGGATACATTCAAGGTATAAAACTGCCAAACATAACAAGAGACACACATCCAACTTATCTTTAGAGTGCAGTCAGCATCCCATGAAGACAGAGCAGCCCAGCAAAGATCTCTGCTTCACCAGCAAAGGCATCATCAGGAGCAAACTTGATTTTAGTCAAAGAAAGTTCAGTGTTGGTGTGTGACATCAGTGCTGATCCTTTTAAATATATACTAAGAGTCAATTACAAGAGAGCAATGGGAAGAGCCACCAGCTATCAAAAACGCTTTCCCCATTCAATCTTGTTGTTCAAGCCACTTGGTTCCATGGAGTTCAGGAGAAAAATCCACCTTTATTCGTTTTGTAACAAAATCTTACGGTGATTGCCCTCCTCTCGTTATTGGTCGAACAGTATCAATTGCCATACAATGCAAATCTTCAAAATCAGGATTCAAGTGTTGAAAATGCTCTACCAAAGGAGTTTCTCTCATGCTTTAGATAGACTATATTTATGTCCACTGAGCTGTACATGAAGTTACCTCATCACCTTCTCAACATTTATTTTATAGCAAGGACAGCATATGATGTACACAACATAGAAAGAAACACAGGAAGTCTCAGAATGCACCAAAAAGGTTTTACCATTGATAGAGAACTCATTCCCTTCATCCATTATGGCACAAAATTTACAATGACCACATTTATGATGACCTCTAGGACTATCCTTTTTCTCTATAGGTTGAAAAAACAGCTGGACAGAGAAAATCACACAGATTCCATCCCCTACTGTAAGATATTTTGGGTTTTAAAGCAGACAGCATTGGATGCACTTGAAGAACCAGCCATCGGTTCTTAATAACTGAGGCCATACGTGACACTAAAGAAGAGTACTGCAAAACACATACTATTCTGTCATGGTCAGAACCTGCACAAGGAGTTGTACTTGATTGATCAATCAGCCATTCATGATGATTGCAGAGGGCCCATTTGTAGGATTTCCACAATATTCCAGTCGGGTAACCATGATCGTTGAACTTAGAATACATTTTATTCACCTGCTGCGTTATTCTTCATTAGATGAGCAGAAACATCTACATCGTAGAAACTGTGAATAAGGCGAGCTATTTGCAGATGAATGGGATGGAAACTATTGTACTGTAGCAGTGTATTGCAATCAGTGGGCTTCAAATAGAGAGTGGTGAAGAACTCTCCTCCAAAAAATGTAGACTACATTCATCATATATTTTCTCAAAATGAATAGCTCAATTGCAGATGTTAAGATAATTGTGGAAATCCTTTAAACTATCAAAAGGGCACCCCCCACAAGTTCAGTTTATTAAGAATGGTCAGACCAGTTATTTGCCGTTTTATTTTATTTCTGGAAATGGAAAAGCGTTCCAGCCATTTTTATTCCATTTGTAAATCTGTTTAATGACTTTTTTAATTTCAATACACTTTCTGCCTGATTTTCAAGGGGGTTATATGCATTTGCTGTTGAATGGCTAATGAATAACTCTCATAACCATATATTTTTTAAAATAATGTGAATAATATCAGGCTGATTAAATTGCTAATGGCCAGATATTATCCATATAATCATGGTCTGGGTTAGGGGCGAGGTGAAGGCAGGCCCTAAAGTTATCCATTTAGTCATGATACGTTATTCATTTAGGGGCATGTTTACTAAACCCTGCTAACCGTTAGCTCAGGGTTTGCTGCATGCTAAGTGCGCTGTGCTTTTATTTTATTTTAGTTTCATTTTATATACCGCCTCTTGGGCTAATTAAAGTCCATTGCAGTGGTTCACAATCAATATAATTCCTAGATATAAGTACAATGCTCAGTATTGATTAATGTATAGTATTAGCACAATACTTATTGTTAATAAAATTTATACATTAGCATAGAAGTAGTAATGTGGACTAATACATAATTAATACAATAATTAATGTTGATTAATATGTAATATTACTCTAGTACTTAATATTAGTAAAGGTTAAATATTAGTATGAAAGGGTCCTGTGGTGACAATCCCACACTAACCAGTTAGTGTGCAATTGGGCTGGGAATAAACAGGTAAGGTGTGTAATATTGGTGTTGACCGCAGATTGCAGTTAGCATGGACTTTATGGATGCACATTAACCCCAAGTGTTGCTGTTGGCCTAGTACACTTACCGCCACTTCAAGGAGCGGTGGTAAGTGCACTCGTGTACTGCTTACCATGGCGTGGTGCATTAACAATGTACTAACAGCAGGGGGACAGGCTCAACCCCCCAAAGGTTAGCGCGAGCCTCCATGCTAGTTTTGCAGCTCAAACACCTTCTGATGGCACACCCCTTAGTAAACATGCCCCTTAGTTTAGGCTTGCAGAATAGAAGGTCTAAACTAAATGGATAGCGCCATCATGGTCCCCACACTATATGCCACTACCTATGGAGATAGTAATAATAACTTAAGTGCCAGTGCTGGTGCTTAACAGAGGCATGTTTACTAAAGTGTACAAATAGTTAATGTAGGGTTCAGCATATGGTAAACAGCATGGGACCGTGATAGCTGTTACCGCAAGCTGAAAATGCCAACGTGGTAAAAATCTCATGCTAACTGATTAGCATGTGACTAGGCAGGGACTGGGTAGATTAGAGGCAGAGAGTAGGCATTGCCTGAACATTGCGATGAGTGCAGACATCATTGGCGCAAGCTAATCGCTAATGTTGCATTTAGCGTTGGTGCACATATCGCCATATCAATGAGCAGCAGCAAGCGCACCTATGTTACTCGTGATTACAGGCTTAGAGTAGTGAGGCGCTTCCAGCTCACTGACTGAATAGGGACTTGCCGGGAATGTCCCGAACAGTGTGGTTGGCCACACCTTCTGTGCTAATTTTTGGCACTAAATGCACACTAAGGTGATGATTCTTACATTTTATAAACATGCTCCTAATGTGGTGACTATTCTAGCTGAATTTTGACTTATTTGTTTTTGGCATCTGCTATTTGCAGATAACATGCACTATTAGCGAATGGCAAACTAAACATGAATTAAAACAAAGTAAAAACCTTCCAGATTTTGTTGCAAGAGTTTTCTGCTCATTTTGAAACTTAGCAAAATAAACTAATTCTGCTATTTTTCATTCCATTTCAAAATGAGGACAACATCCCTACAATTTATCACTTTCCTGTCCTCTAAAGCATCCATAAAGAAAAACATGTTTTTAACTACTAAAGCAATTTTTTTGTCTTACATTTCCTTTCCCTTTCTTCTGCTGCCCAATAACAGCTGAAACGTGATGTCACATATGGAAGGCGTCCCCAGAACTGAAGGCCTTTCTCTGCTGGGCTGATAACACTGACACTAAAAAGTGGGAATAATGGGGATGGAAGGAGGCCTGGTGGGTTATCTTAGAAAGTGGAAATGTCACTTTCATTTACACTGCTGTGATCTACAGACCTCCAGTACAGGCAGAAGGGCTGGAGACTGATATAGTCATAGACATTCATTAGACTGCAGTGAAGGCAGAGGTGTTGCCGGTTGAAGATTTTAATCTGCCAGATTTCAATTGGTGCATCTGTGCTACAGCAAGACTTAGAAGCAGCCGCTCATCAGGCAACTGGAAAAAGCACCAACAAGAGAGGTGACAATAGTGAACTTGTCACTTAGCAAGGGAATAATGGGCCCGATATTCATTTGGGACGGCAATGCGCTGCTATGGTACATAGCCATCGCCGCCAACCTCTAACCCCATATATTTCCCCGGGGTCATATGTGCCCCTGGCATTGAATATCCAGGGTTCCCACATAGCTTCTGATGCCGCAGAAGCTAACCGGGTAGTGGCAATATTGCACCAGTACTCGGTTAGCTCCCATGGGTAAAACCAGGCCAGCTTTTACTATGCCTAGTTTTACCCATAGGTCGTTAACAGGGTAGCAGTGCAGTATTGCCGCTGCTTGGTTAGCAACTGTCGCCACCCACGACATGCCTCGGAAAGCCCACAACATGCCCTAATGCTAAATTGTTAGCACTGGGACATACAGCAGCATTAGTTGGGGATATTCAATGGCACTAACCATGTTAGTGGCATTGAGTATCCCTTTCAGCGGAATTTACATGGTTTACAGGTCAGTAAACCATATAAATGCCTATAGAATATTGGGCCCAATGTTTTAAATATCATACTTAGTCAGTGGCATTTAGTAACATAGAAACATAGTATATGATGGCAGATAAAGACCAGTATGGTCCATCTAGTCTGCCCAAGAAGGTGCCAAGAGTAGGTGCACCTGTCACTCCGTGCAGGTTACCCCTCCCCATGCCTTTGCTTCCAGTCTTTGAGGTCTGCTAACAGGTAAGGTTGCCAAGATATTCCTAATGAATATGTATGAGATAGTGTTGTATGCAAACTACCTCCATTGTATGAAAATCTCTCTAAGCATATTCACTAAGGATCTCTTGAAGACCTATCCCATCACAGGCCCTCATAGACTAGGAGTGAATACCATCATACTAGGTAGTCACCTGGGGTCCACAGATCAGCAGACTTGGTGATTTGCTGTGAGAACAAAGGCAGAGAGGGGCCATCCATAGATCAAAATGCTAGTCGTCAAGGAAGCAATCAGCAAAAAGTGCAGGTAGTTTGTAGATCTATGGATAAACCTGTAAGCTGCTGAGTTTCCCTAAGGAAGATTTGGGTTAGCCAAAAACTGCACATGCAAAATAAGCCTGGAAATTATACAAGGTATTTCCAAATGAAGTCACAGCATGCACTGCTAATCCTGTTCATGTCCCTCCCTTTAGCTGTGTTAATGGGGATGGACAATTTTCATGTGGGGTAATCTAGTCATTTTAATCATTAGGTGCTTTTGAGATTGGCTTCCAAGACGACCAACTTTAAGATGGGTACCTACCTTTAAGAGGCACTAGCAAGACCTAGGTGAGACAGAAGGACCCTGGACAAAATTAAAAGAGCCATTATAAGGACAACAAATTTTTATATTAAGAAAGTAAATACAAGTAGAAAGAAAAAAGAGACTAGTATAGTTTTCAAAAGAGGTGACAGAAAAGGAGAGCTAATAGTAACAAAGGAAGAAGACAACAGATCCCCACCCTTCCCAACCCCCATCATAAATAATCTTAAAGTCTTCTCTCAATGCCCCATGATTGTATATAATTATGCCAAATGTTCATCCTCCTTTCAGTCTCCCTCCTAATTGCACTACATGTTAATAATGCTATTTTATTAATGCTATATTGTTAAACTTCATGTTCTATGTAAACGTTATGCATTTTGTTTCATGTAAACTGCTTCGGCTAGCAGATGAAGCAGTATAGAATTGTTAAATAGATAAATATATCTAGAAAAGAAGGATAGGTAACAAATATCTGGTAAAGGCATGGGGAGTAAGGAAGTTAGTCAGGTTACAGTGATATAAAAAGAGGAGAAATCAGCTAAGGCAATGAGGCAGGGTGGCAAAGATTTAGACATGCTAGCGAAAGGAGTAGGGCTGTACACAGTCATTTAAAATGACATGGAAAATACACCCTACATGTGTGTCAATATCTGACATTTCTAATCGGAAACATTGATTAGGTGCACGTTAAAAGGCAGAAATGAAACAAAATGAAAAAACAAACAGTGAGGACCACTATCAAAATGGTCAGTCATCTTCATCATAAAGCATACGAGCACAGACTATGTGTATGTTTTTATTTTTTTATTTATTTATTACAGTTGCTTATATACCGCACTATTCGGCATCAGCGCGGTTTACAGTATGTTGGAAGAAAGGCGAGAAAGGAGAGAGATGATAGAGATATTTAAATACTTTCATAGTATAAACGCACAGGAGATGGGTGGATCCCAAAAAGTAGATAATTTCCATACTACTTATCCCCCTTCGGTTTCTATTTTTCCATTCCTGCCAGTTTCAGCTCTCCTTCTGCTTCAATCTCACTCCTTTCCTTCTTTTGAAGTCCACTCCATCTGCCTTTTTGCTCCATTACTATACTTCTCCAGATAGCTGTCGTTTATTGACCCCCTGATAAGTCCACCTCTACCTTTCTCACTGACTTTGACTTGTGACTTTTCTTCTTTCTGGCTGCATCTTCCCCCTTCCTTATTCTTAAGGATTTTAACATTCATGTCGATGACTCCTCTGACCCTTATGCCTTAAAGCTCCTTTCCTTTATCTCCTTTAAATGAGGGGCCGCAGGGCAGGGTCCCGGCGGCCGCGTGTAACCGGATGTTCGGCCAGTGCGGGGACCCTGGCCCGCGGCCGTCGTCAGAAGGGGGCGGAGGCCCAATGACGCGATGGGCTCCCTTGATGGTGATTGGCTCCACCCGCGTGCTGGAGCACGGTGGAGCCTGGGAGCTGGAGGCGGGCGGCAGTGAAGGGGAGGCGCCATGAGTCGGCAGCGGTTGCCTGTACTCAGGCGTCTCCCCGTGATCTGGGCCTGCTTCCCTCCCTCCCTCCCTGTGTTAGGGATTTGAAGGCGGGGCTGATGGGGTGTCGCAGCGCGGGGGGGGGCGGGATCCTGGAGGTCCGGGGTCCGGAGCCTTAGGCTATACTTGGGCTGGGGGCGGGGTGCCACCGACCCGGATAACCCCTGGCTGACTTTTGCTAATTACATGGCGAGGTCGGGGAAAGGGGATTAGGAGGATTGCCATTGGCGTGACTGCGGCAGAAGCGGAGGCAGGGTCACCTTGCTAATAGCATGGCTGGTGAGGAATTGCTCCGCTGTTTGGATTGTAACAGGATTATTCTTGGACTGTAATGTTCGGTATGTTATAAAGATTAATAAAGCTGCGACTGGTTATTTCCCAAGAGCGGTTGTCTGTGTGCGTTTGTGGGCAAAGAAGGGGAACTAAAGGTGGGGCAAGGGAATGAGGGGTGGTTGGTGGAGGGGCCCGGAGCACTGTGTCCGAACTACCTCGGTTACAGTTATTTATTTCCCTAACAAAAAGATTTGCTTTCCTCAAAATATTTCCTTTCAGTTTTGCCAAATGCTTTTCTTCCCATCCAGTGAATGACTCCTTAAAGTATACCCCTACCCTGACAAAATTCGTTTTTCTAAAGTCTACAACCTTCACTTCTGAATGAACCATCTACACCCTTGTTCTAATACTGAAGTACACCATCCAGTGATTGCTGAATGCAAGATGATCATCCACTATAGCATCAGAAATACTCTCCTCTTTATCTTTATCTTTATTATAAAACGTTTTATACCGCCTAAACCAAAAAGGCATACAGCGGTGTACAATAAAACAAAGGCTACTGAAGAAACAGAAAGGAACGCCAATTATTCACAAAAGAGATAGCAAAGGATAGAATAAGGAAATCAGAGAAACAGACCAATGAACTGTGGGCAGGGAGGGAAGGGATATCAAAGGCGGTACAGAAGAGGTGAGTTTTGAGAGAAACCTTGAAAGTGCTAAAAGATGATTCCAGACGCAAAGCTAAGGGGAGAGAATTCCAAAGGCGGGGGCCGAGAAAGAAAAAAGCAGAAGAACGCGTTGATTCAAGACGAGCCCTGGAAGGAGGTGGAAGAAAAAGACGGTTAGCGTGAATCGACCGAAGTGTTCTTTAGTAAGCACTGAGTCATAAGAATATAAGAACATAAGATATGCCATACTGGGTCGGACCAAGGTCCATCAAGCCTAGTATTCTGTTTCCAACAGTGGCCAATCTAGATCATAAGTACCTAGCAGCCTCCCCAAAAGACACAGGTTCCTTAATGCTTGTATTGGGTCAAGCAGTGATATCCTGGGTCCCTTTTAATAATGGTTTGTGGACCTTTCCTCCAGGAACTTGTCCACACCAGTTTTTAAACCCAGCTACACTAACAGCTTTTACTAAATCCTCCGGTAACAAATTCCAGAGTTTGATTACACGTTGAGTGAAAAAATATTTTCTCTTATTAGCCTTAAATAGGTTACCCTGTAGCTTCATTGCATGTCCCCTAGTCTTTTTATATTCTGATGACGTAAACAATCGATATAGGTTTACCCATTCCTTTCCATTCATTAATTTATAGACCTCTATCATATCTCCCCTCAGCCGTCTCTTTTCCAGGTTGAAGAGCCCTAAACTTATTAGCCTTTCTTCATAGGAGTATCCTTCCATCCCCTTTACCATTTTGGTGGCTCTTCTCTGTACCTTTTCTAATAACGCTATATCCTTTTTAAGATATGGCGACCAGAATTCAAAGTGCAGTTGCACCATGGAATGATACAGAGACATTATACTATCCTTTGTTTTATTTTCCATTCCTTTCCTTATGATACTTAGCATTCTATTTGCTCTCTTGGCCGCCATTGCACACTGGGCGGAGAGTTTTAACTTGTTATCCATGATGACACTTAAATCTTTTTCCTGGGTGGTGTTTCCCAATGTGGAACTTTGCATCGTGTAACCAAAATTTGGGTTGTTCTTTCCTAGATGCATAACTTTGCACTTATCCACATTAAATTTCATCTGCCATTTGGATGCCCAGTCTTCCAATTTATCAAGACTCTCGTGCAATTTTCCACAAATCCTCTTGGGTTTTAACAACCTTAAATAGTTTTGTGCCATCTGAAAATTTGATAACCTCACTCATTATTCCCTTTTCCAGGTCATTTATGAATATGTCAAAAAGCAGCGGACCCAGCACAGATCCCCGGGGTACTCCACTATTCACTTTTTTCCATTGGGAAAATTGGCCATTTAGCCCTACCCTCTACTTTCTATCTTTTAATCATTTCCTGATCCACAATAGTACATTGTCTCCTATCCCATGTCTTTGTAGTTTTGCCAAAAGTCTCTGATGAGGGACCTTGTCAAAGGCTTTCTGAAAGTCCAGATACACCATATCAACTGGCTCACCTTTATCTACCTGTTTATTCACACCTTCAAAAAAACATAACAGATTAGTAAGACAAGATCTTCCTTGTCTAAAGCCATGTTGGCTGTCTCCCATTAAGCCATGACTATCTACATGTTCAGCAATTTTGTTCTTTATGATGGTTTCTACCATTTTTCCTGGTACTGATGTCAGACTCACCAGTCTGTAGTTTCCCAGATCACCCCTGGAACCCTTTTTAAAAACTGGCGTTACATTGGCGATCCTCCAATCTTCAGGAATTACAGATGATTTTAATGATAGCTCAAAGATTACTAATAGCAGGTCTGCAATCTCATATTTCAGTTCTTTCAACACCCTTGGATGTATATCATCCAGTCCTGGTGATTTGCTACTCTCCAGTTTATCAAATAGTTGTAATACATCTTCCCGGTGTATCAATATTTCCTTCAATTCTTCTGCAGTATCACCTTTAAATACCACTTCAGTCATGGGTAACATCCCTTTATCTTCCTCAGTAAAGACCAAAGCAAAAAATTCATTCAGTCTTTCCGCTATAGCCTTGTCCTCTCTTACTGCCCCTTTTACCCCCTATCATCTAATGGTCCAACTGACTCTCTCAGAGGTTTTTTGCTATGTTCCCTGTAAAATAGTTATCTCCAAGTTATAATACCCTGTTCAATGTAATTTCAGTTTGTTCAATGTAAACCGCACTGATACAGAATAGTGCGGTATATAAGAGAATGTAACTAAATAAATAAATAAATAACTGTACTTGAAAAAAGTCTTTATTACGCGTTTTTGTTTCCACGACAAGTTTCTTCTCAAATTTTCTCTTTGCCTGCCTTATCAATGCCTTCCATTTAACTTGCCAGTGCTTGTGCTGTTTCCTGTTTTTCGTCATTTGGTTATTTTTTCCATTTCCAGAAAGATGCTTTTTTGGCCACAACAGCTTCCCTGACCTCACCTTTAAACCATGCTGGCAGTTTTTTGGACTTCCTTCCACTTTTCTTAAAGCATGTAATACAGCTGGTCTGTGCTTCCAAGATAGTATTTTTAAACAACACCCAAGCTTGATGTAAGTCTTTAACCTTTGCAACTGTTCCTTTTAGTTTTTTCTTAACTATTCTCCTCATTTTATCATAGTCTCCCTTTTGAAAGTTAAAAGGTAGTACTGTGGATTTCCTTACATCCCTCCTCCATTAATTAAATCAAATGTGATCATGCTATGATCACTATTGCCAAGTGGCCCCAACACTCTTATCTCTTGCACCAGATCTGGTGTTCCACTAAGGACTAATCCAAAATGGCTTCCTCTCTTGTCGGTTCATGAACCAGCTGCTCCAAAAAACAGTCATTTATTTCATCTAGAAACTTTATCTCCCTAGCATGTCCTACCATGACACTGACCCAGTCAATACTGGGGTAATTGAAATCACCCATTATTATTACTGTTTTGTAACTTTTGTTAGCTTCCCTGATTTCTTTGAGCATTTCATCATCCATTTGTTCATTCTGTCCAGGCAGTCGATAGTACAACCCAACTGCCTTCACCTTCCCCTTTTTACATGGAATTTCAATCCAAAGAGATTCTACAGCAAATTTTGTTTCCTTCAAAGCTTTAATCCTTTGTGACTCAATGCCCTCTCTAAATTAGAGTGTAACCCCTCCACCAATTTGATCAGCTCTATCATTACAATATCGTTTGTACCCAGGTATCACAGGGTCCCACTGGTTGTCCTCCTTCCACCATGTCTCTGAGATACCAATCATATCTAACTCCTCATTTAGTGCTATATATTCTAACTCTTCCCTTTGTGGGTTCTGTTACCAGTTGCCAGAATAGTTCTCCCTGTAGAGAATCCAAGATCTCCTTACTTCTAGATGACACAGCACTAGGGATATCCCAGTTAACATCTGGCAATATGGAAATGTCTTCATTTAAAACTCTGTCCGCTTCTTCTGCCTGTGAAGTAGGTCTGTATGTCACACCAATGTAAATGTCAGTTTCATTTCCTTTTTCCAGATTAACACACAGTGCCTTCTCCTTTCCTTGTAGGCCCTGAAAGTATATTATATTATCAATGGCTATTGTGCCATAGGGAACAACAATTTATTTTTCGTTGGAAGAGCATGGCTCCTCAGGGGTTAAATTCCCAGATTGAGTGGCATTGGTTCTTTTGAGTGTGAGTCCTGTGAGCTTTGCTATAAGTGTGCAAGTGCTGGCGTTTTTTGGAAATGCTTTTCATTCGGGAGGAACTATGTTTGAAAGAATGTGATGGCGTTTTGAGGTCAGGATTGTTTCAGTGCATGTGTTAGTTACAAAGTGTTTTGTATATCCATGGTATTTTTGAGAGATTACATAGATAGTCATTTGGAGACAATTAAATTTCATGGCCTTTGTTCTTCCTAGCCGACGGTCTTTCATGTATGTCAAGGATTTATAGCCTTTAATGAGGTTTGAGGAGATTGAGTGGTTGGTGAGCATATTGACATTGTAGTATGATACTCAATAAATGGTGGTATATTTTTTATGGGATTATGATAGTATGATGTCTTATACGGAATACATGCTTTTCTCACCAGATTTACTTTCATACTACTTGAGATTGTATCGTGAGTCCGTTTAAAGTGCTTAGACGGAGAGTCTTTTGTTATCTACAATGGGAGAGATTTGATACAGTGAAACATTCAGTATCTATATTTTCCTTGGCGCAAGAATTGAATGACTGCTATAAGTGGAAGATTCAGCATTTGTGAAGCACCATGGTCGATAGTTGGAGATGTGGAAATGTGGAATATGATTTGTTATTTTCATATAGACTGATGAGCAGGAAGAGAGATGAAATATTTGATGATTAGAAAGAGAGATATGAAATATTTAATTTCTGCATATGAAATAGTGTTTAGATGCATTTAATTATAGAATTATGATATATTTGTGAATATTGATAAACATTGCTTTATGTAATAGATAATGTTTAGTACAAATAGAAAATTGTAAGAAAATGTTTTTCATTTTAAATTTGTATTGATTATAAAACACAGTAAATTTACAACACACTGATAGGATTATTGTCTGTGATTTTTTTATTAATGTATGATTATATTTGTAAAATCAATTTAAGTAGGTTTTTGCATTGTGGATTTGGACATGTGTTGATTGATTGCAATTTAGTGGTGATTTTATTGTAAATGTTTTAATATCTCCTGACTCCTACCAACCCAGCTGTTTTGGGGTTTCTTGGCAATGTATCACTGGAAGTAGATTGCCAATCCTTTTCTTCTGAGGCAATGGAGGGTAAAGTGACTTGCCCAAGGTCACAAGGAATGCCTGTGGGAACTGAGCCCTTGATCTTTTGGGTACAAGGCAGTTGCTCTAACCCCTAGGCTACATATGATGCCATTTTATCTACCTTTCTTCCTACCCTGTTCTTCCTGAATAAATAACAGCCTGGTATAATTGTATCCCAGTTATAGTTCTCCAAGAACCATGTCTCCATGACCATCACTAAATCCAAGTCATTCTCCTCCATTATAGCCCCCCTAAAGACTATATTTAAAAACAAAACAAAGCAAAACAAGTTTTTCATGACTTTTTAAAAGATAATCAGAGAATAATATTGTTTTTCTAGTCAAAGAATTCCACTCGTATAGAAAAGAGATCACTATGAATTTATTAATCCAATGTCCCTTGTCCTTGCCAGAATATATCGGATGAAAAGAAACATATTGTACAAATGTAGGAGTCAATTTATAAAGTCATGTTAATGCAAACTGGCAATAGCACATGTTAAAGGACAATTAATGACCATTAAAATCATATAAAGGGCATAAATTGCACTTGTGAGTTATTTTACCATAACACTCAAAAATCTGACCCAACCGTGTTAACTGATAATGAGTAGGGTTGTATGTAATATCTGCAAATCATCAGAACATAGATCCATCAGCCCAGTATTCTGTTTCAAACAGCGGCCAATCTAGGTCACAAGTACCTGTAAGGTTCCCAAAAAGGTACACAGATTCCATGTTGCTTATCCCGGGGTAAAGAGTGGATTTCTCTAGTCCTCTTTAATGACAGTTTATGAACTTTTACTCCAGAAACTTGTCCAAACCTTATTGAATCCAGCTACACTAATAGCTTTTACTACATCCTCCAGAGTTTGATTATGCGTTGAGTGAAAAAATATTTTCTCTATTAGTCTTAAATGGGCGACATTGTAGCTTCATTGAGCATCCCCCAGTCTTTCTACTTTTTGAAGGAGGAAACATCTGATCTACATTTCTCCATTCCATTCCATTCAATTCACTATTTTATTGACCTCTATCATATTTCCGCTTAGCTGTTTTTTTCAAGTTGAAGAGCACTAACTTTTAAGCGTTTCATCATAGCTGTACCTTCCATAACTTTTACCATTTTGGTGGCGCTACTCTGTACCTTTTCTAATTCTGCTATAACCTTTTCAAGATGGGGTGACCAGAATTACAAAACACTATTCAAGGTGAGGTAGCACCATGGAACAATATAGAGGCATTATCCTTTGTTTTGTTCTCCATTCCTTTCCTTATGGTTCCTAGCATTCTATTAGTACACTGGGCAGAGGGTTTCAATGTATTATCCATGATGATGCCCGAATTCTTTAACCGAGGCAAGCGTACCCGGTGCTCCGGGCCCTGCCACCAATTCTCCCCCACTCTCCCCACCAAACCCCCACTTCCAATAAAACACCACACCATTATTATGGGAAGATAACTGGTCGCAGCTTTATTAAGTAATAACTATTAACAATATTCAACCACAGAAAACATAACTAGGCCCCCTAGCGGAGTAGTGCCACACCAGCCATGCCTTAGCAAAGTGCCTACCACCGCTACAGCCCGACACTTGCCCCCTGGCAAGTTTTCCCACCCTTCTCCCGACTTCGCCATGCCCATAGCAAAAGCCGTCAGGGTATATCCGGGTCTGGGGCACCCCAACCCCCGCCCAAGTGTACCTTGAGGCACCGGACCCCGGACCTCCGGGATCCCGCCACCGGCACATGACAATCTGTCGATGCGCCGCCCCCCCCAGCCTAAAGCTGCGACCAGCGTCTGTCCCGCAAAACAACATACTCGAAGGCCTCCTGCCAGTCATTAAGGAGCAGGTCCATGCCAACTGGGGACAAATGGACGCCATCACTCCTATACAGACCAGCGCAACCGACCTCCACCCACGTGTGCATGATCTGATAGCCCCCATTAACACAGACCCACCGGCCGATTTGCCGGTTTATCTTAGTCAGCCCCCTCGACCAGCCCCGCTGGCCCCAGCATGCTGGCCGAGGGATAATATCCGACCACAACAAAATTGTCCCAGGGAGCATCTGCAACGCCACTGCCAAGTCATCCTGCACCGCTCTAATCAGCTGACGACAGGACCACGAGACAAGGTCATTGCCCCCCAAATGCAGCAGCAGCACCGCCGGTTTCCGCAACGTCCTCAGGTGGTGACAGAGCAAAGGAAGCAGCTGCAGCCATCGTAGTCCTCTCTGTCCCAGCCATGAGACCGACACCACTGCAGGATCCAGACGCAAGTTCAGTCCCCCAGGTCGAATGGCAGCGCGCTGACCGGCCCAGTGGACAAAGGAATGCCCCACCACCCAGGCACTACCAGGCTCGATGCCCCCATCTGAAAAACAAATAAACAATCAGTATACCCCCACCCCCCAACCAAGACAAGCCCATATAACCGTATGTAACCCCGGAACGCCCGAGACCGCCAACGCCCTATGCCCCGCACGACATCGTCCGACATTCCGGTCCCCGCCACACTGGTTGCCGCACCGATACGAAACGAGTGCGAGGAAAAGCAGGAGTCCTCCTCACCCAAGGCAGCTAGAGCCAACCGCAGCACAGCCACTACTTGGAAACGAGTCAACACCCGATCGTTCGCATGACGAAAGAGAACCCCAGCCCGCTCCGGGTGCACCTGCAAATACCTCCGCACCGCCTGCACCGGGCAAGTAACGAGACCCGTGACCTCCCGCAATACAATCCACAAACCCCGACCTCGCTGATCTGTCTTGGACTTTTCCAACAGGATCCGCATCTGGCCGTCCCCCAAAAACACGTGGCGCCGGTGCAAACCTCCCCCAGCCCCCAATCTACCCGAACTGGCCACCAGCTCGCCCATGCGAAAAGCCCTGAAAAAGGCGAGACAAAAAACGGCCCGAAATAGCACCACCTCAAAAGCCGACAAGGCCACCCGGGGCAATACCTCGAAGAGGCGCACTAGCAAGCCATGCGTAATGGGCTTACGGCGATCCGCGGGTGACGGCCGAAGCCGCTCCCACCCCCGAAGCAGGCGACGTGCCAAAAATCCCCCCCCGCAGCACCACCCCAGCCCACGGCGCCGGCAAAAAAGTTAAAACCCGCCAGCTGCGAACGCACCAACGTGCGGGACAGCCCGCGACCCCTAGCCGCCGCTATATAACTACCAATGAGGGCATCAGGCACCCTACCCGCCAACCAACCCCTCTCCCTTAGAAACTCCGCCACCTCGTCGCAGCCACGCCGGTACACCGACCACGTCCCGGGCGTTACCGAACTTTGCAGTAAGCTCAGCATCTCTCCAGGCCAATGCTCCACAAGGAATCGGGGACCATGGCTCCCTCCGGGTCCACCTCCGGGGCCAGTTCGCGAAAACGCTCCCACTGTAAACGAGAAAGCGCATCAGCTATATGATTCTTGCAACCCGGGAGGTGCCTGGCACGAACAGATACATTCAAGGACAAGCAGGCTAACACCACTGCGCGCATCAAGCGAGTCACCCGCAAGCATTTTGGCGAGAAACGATTAACCACGCTGACCACGGCCTCATTGTCACACCACCACACCACCCGCCGGTCCCGCAACCGCTCAGGCCACAACTTCAGCACTACCAACAACGGAAACAATTCTAGGAAGGTGATGTTGGAGGTCAAACCCGACTCGTGCCAGTGCTGGGGCCACCGCTGCGCACACCAAGCCCCACCGAAGTAAACCCCGAATCCGATACTCCCAGCCGCGTCCGTAAATAGCTCCAACTGCGCACTAGACACCTCTGCGCCCAACAAAACGGAAGTTCCATTAAACTCCTCCAAAAATTGGCTCCAAACCCGAAGATCCACCCGCATCGGGATGGTAACTCTGATCCGGTGGTGCGGCTTCAGCACCCCAGCCGTCGAAGCAGCAAGCCGCCGGGAAAAAACTCTACCCATGGGGATCACCCGACACGCAAAATTTAGAGAGCCCAACAAGGCTTGCATCTCCCGTAAGGTGATCTTAGCAGACGCAAGGACGTTAGCGACCAACGTGCGTAAACCAGCCACCTTCTCCAGGGGCAAGCGCGCGAGAAGCTCCACCGAGTCGAGCTCCACACCAAGGAATGTGAGCCTGGTCGTAGGCCCTTCCGTCTTCTCCACCGCCAATGGTACACCCAACTCCTGCGATAACTCCTGGAACCCCGCTAACAACGCCTGACACTCATCGGAATGGGCCGAACCGATGAACAGGAAGTCGTCCAAGTAGTGGACCACATTCCGCAACCCAGTCTTCTGACTCAAGGCCCACTGCAAAAACGTGCTAAACTTCTCAAATAAAGAACAAGAAACAGAGCAGCCCATCGGCAAACACTTATCAAAATAATAGCTTCCCAGAAAATGAAAACCCAACAACGGAAAAGAAGAAGGATGAACCGGCAGCAAGCGGAAGGCGGACTCAATGTCCACCTTCGCCATCCAAGCGGACCGCCCAGCCATCCGTACCATCTCAGACGCCCTGTCAAAAGACGCATACCGCACAGTACAGAGCTCCCGCGGGATATGATCATTCACAGACGCACCCATCGGACAGGACAGATTATGAATGAGCCGAAACTTACCCGGCGCCTTCTTCGGCACAATCCCCAGCGGAGAGACCACCATACCCGGAAAAGGCGGCTCCAGAAAAGGCCCCGCGATCCGGCCCAAGCGCAACTCAGCCGCCAGTTTGCTCCGCACCACGTCTACAAACCGCCGAACCGAAGGGGAATTCCTCGACCGCTGAGCCTGCACTACCCCCCGAACCGGGATAACGAAACCAAACTGGAAACCGGATCCCAACAGCTCCCGATCCCGCCGCCGCGGGTATTGCTGCAGCCAAAACCATAAGGATTCCGCCCGAACCGGAGTCGGGGCCATGTCAGCCCACTCACTGGGCCTTTGGCCCTGGCCCGGCGACACCCTCGGGCCCACGTCTACCACACTTAACGGCGGAGTGACTCCCGCCGCAGACGGAACAGATGTGCTTGAATTTACAATCAGGAAAGGGGCAGGTGGTCCTATTGAAGCGCCAGCACATGTCGCTGCCACCCCCTGACCCGACTTTCTGCTGCACTCCCCCCCCGCCGATCGAAAGGAACAGCCCCCCTCCCCCGCAGGTCCTGCCGCACCCCCTCTCCCCCCGGAGACAACACCCGACCGGGCAGACATTTGGGTCAACCATAGGTTGATGTCCTGCGTGCCCCATGACAAGAGTCTATTCTCCTCCATCCTATCCCGAAACTTCTCGTCATAATTCAGCCACGCCCAACCCTCGTGCGTCTGCGAGGCTTCCAAAATAGAATCGGCATACGCCAGCAACATCCCATAATGCTCCGGCGAAGAATGCCCCCACACACTGGCTAGGCGCAAAAACGCCCGTGTCCAGTTGACCACGTTGCGCGCCACCTTCCGCAGCTGACCCGCCTTCTCGTCCTCCTTCCGCTTCTTCCGGCTCTCGCCGGACCTCTTTCTGCCCTCCAACAACCGAAAGATATCTATGTACCGGCGCTTCCGAATCTTTCTCCGCAATTTCTTCGGAACCCCTTTCCACAACTCCGGAAAAGCTACCACCGACGGGGCCCCCCCACCTGACCGAGACCCCGCCTCCTCAACCTCCGCCTCGCGTCCTGAGGAAGACGAAGACGACTCCGCTGAAGAAGAAGAAGAGGAATCAGAACTACGATGCCTACGACAAGCTCGCCGTCGCTTCCTCCGCGACCTATGCTCCGCACTGTCTAGGGCCAACCGCCGCGACCCATCCCCACCCTGGTCCCCCGACAACTCACCTGCGGCCTGTCCATCCACCCCCGACGGCAGAGTCGCAGCTTGGTCCCTCCGGCGCCCCCTTCCTCGGGTCGCTGTGACCTGGGACTCCAGCCTCCAACACCTCCGAGGCACCGCTCAGCGCCGCCGCACTGCCATCCGCCGCCGGAACCAGATACGGGCCGCAGCGCCGAGCTGCGCCATCCCCTGCACCTGCGGAGACAAGAAAGAAAAAACAGGGGGGGGCACCCGCCGTAGGCCACATAGGGGACCAAGGCGCTCGCCAATCAGCTGAAGAAGTGCCCTGCCCCCCACTCACCCAATGGTCCCAAGGCGAAGCACCCCTCGCCGGAATATAGCCCCCCAGAACGGATGGCCACCTTGCAACAGGAGGCGCCCCAGGAAAACCAGGGGCCCCGCCTACCGGCAACGCACCGCCCTGCCCTTGCACCGCTCAGCCAAAAGCAGCGGCTCCCCCAGCGCCCCCGTCCCCCCCCTCCGCTACACTCCCCCCGGCACCCGCCTCCAGAGCCTCCCCCTCCCCGGAATAACAGCGCTAGCCCGATCCCCCCCTCGTTGCGCTCTCGCCCTGCCCCTCGCTTTTCCCCTCTGAGCCCCCCCAACAGATGCCCCCCGCTCCCCCCGAGAGCTCCCACGCCCTCGAGCCAACCCCCGACCCCTCGAGACTCCCCTCCCCACAGGCCCCCCCCATGCAACCCCCTTTCCCCAGCTGTATTCCTTACACCCCCAGCCCTAGAAGGCACAGGCCGCCGACAGGAAGACCTGCTCACCCCCCTCTCCCTGCCCCCCCCGTCCCCCACGTGGTGGCATACTGAAACCCCCACTGCAATTTGCTGGCTATATCCCACGGATGGGCCGTTGAGCACCAGCCCCTGCCAAGAAGGGTGAACCCCCCCCTCCTAGGAGCACCTACACGAGAGGCACTAGGCCCGCACCAGTCCCGTGCTAGCCCCGCCCCCAACACCAAAACCCCCGCAGGCCCGCACACCCCCAGCTCCCCGAGCATAGAGCACCTGCCTGCCAGCAACCACCGCACGATGAGCCGCCGCCACAGAAACAGCAGGCCCCGGGTAAGCAGCAACAGCAACAAGCCGGCACTCTGCAGGTCTCCCGCGACGACTGAGCACGCGGAGACCTGCAGCAGCCCCTCGACCCGCCGCACTCCCCACCAGCCACTCACCCATTGGCTCCCGAGCGATCGCATTCGCTGGGAGCCAATGGTTTCAAATGATAACCTCCCCCCCCTCCCCCGGCCCCAGGAAGCGGCCGCGCGCAGGGTCCCCGCACTGGGCCGCACGCCCGGTTAATGCCGGCCGTCGGGACCCTGCCCACGGCCTTGCTCATTCTTGGATGGTGGTTCCTAATCTGGAACATAGAAAAATGGAAACATTTATTTATTTATTTATTTATTTAACAGTTCTTCTATACCGCGCTATTTTAGATCAGTGCGGTTTACATTTAACATCAACTATACAACACAGGCACTCTGAGTTGCATTTACAATAAACAGGGAGATCAACTTGGAAGTAACTGGGGAAACTATCTACATTGTATTTACACTGGTACCTGTTTTCAGGCAGAGTATATCTACATCTTATTTACACTGGGAGTCTGAATTCTATTTCAGGGAGTACTTTTGAGTACATGATGGCAGAAAAAGACCACATGGACTATCTAGTCTGCATCCCATATCAACTAGTCACCTTTTTACCTTTAATCCTCTGTGTTTGCCCCTTGCTTTTTTGAATTCAGATGCTGTCCTCGTATCCACCACTTCCACTGGGAGACTATTCCGTGCATCTACCATTCTTTCCATAAAGAAATATTTCCACATATTACTCCTGAGTCTATGCCCTTTCACTCTCATCCTATGTCCCCTCGTAGAAGAGCTTGCCTTCAATTGAAAGAGACCCTCCTGTGCATTTATGTCAGGGAGGTATTTAAATGTCTCCATCATATCGCCCCCATCCTGCCTTTACTCTAAAGTATACATTTTAAGATCTTTAAGTCTTGTCCTCATATGCTTCATAATGAAGTCCACTAACCATTTTAGAAGCCACCCTCTGCACCGACTCCAACCTGTCTATATTCTTTTGAAGGTGCGGCCTTCAGAATTGCACATAATACTCCAAGTGAGGTCACACCAAAACTTATATAGAGGCATTATTACCTCCTTTTTTCTGCTGGCCATTCCCTTCTCTATACACCCAAGCATCCTTCTGAATTTTGCAGTCACCTTTTCTACCTGTTTAGCTACTTTAAGATTGTCAGACACAATTACGCCTAGGTCCCACTTTTCTTCTGTGGACAGAAGTGCCTCACCTCCTACACTGTACCACTCCTTTGGATTTTTGCAGCCAAAATTAATGATTCTGCATTTTTTTCTATTAAATTTCAGCTGCCAAATTCTAGCCCATTCTTCAAACTTAGCTAGCTCCCGCCTCATGTAATCTACTCCTTACTGGGTGTCTACTCTATTGTAGATTTTGGTATCATCCGCAAACAAGCAAACTTTATCCAACAGCCCT
Source organism: Ichthyophis bannanicus (assembly GCA_033557465.1). NCBI lineage: Eukaryota > Metazoa > Chordata > Amphibia > Gymnophiona > Ichthyophiidae > Ichthyophis > Ichthyophis bannanicus. The sequence goes on along the minus strand of CM066036.1, from coordinate 244,877,347 downwards.
TCTGCAATATCACTAACAAAGATGTTTAAAAGAATCAGACCAAGGACACACCATTGATAGCTGGGGCACACCACTGATAACCTCCTTCTCCTCAGAGTGTACTCCTTTACCTGTACTCTTTGTTGCCTCCAACTCAACCAATTTCTAACCCAATCAGTAACTTTAGTGTCCATCCCTAGGCTGCTCAGTTTGTTTATAAGTCTCCTGTGCAGAACAGAATCAAAGGCTTTACTGAAATCTAAATACACTACATCTAGGGCTCTCCCTTGGTCCAACTCTTTGGTCACCCAGTCAAAGAAATCAATCAGATTTTCTGATAAGATTTGTCTCTAGTAAACCCATGCTGTCTTAGATCCTGCAATCCACTGGACTCCAGAAATCTCACTATTCTCTCTTTTAGTAGCCTTTCCAATAATTTACTACCACAGAGGTTAGACTAACCAGCCTGTAGTTCTCAATGTCATCTTTATGGCCGCTTTTGTGTAAAGGGACCACATGTGCCTTTCTCTATTCCTCTGGCACCACTCCAAGAAGGCACTGAAAAGGTCAGTCAGTGGAGCCGCTAGAACATCCCCACGGTCACTCAGTATTTTTGGATGTATCCCATCTGGACCCATGGCTTTGTCTACTTTTAGTTTAGCTAGCTCCTCATGAACACAGTCTTCTGAAAATCGTTCAAGCTCCACGTCACTTCTGTTCCTATTTGTGGGTATTTTCTGAGGTCCTGCTCCTGGCCCTTCATCTGTGAACACAGAACAGAAATATTTGTTAAGCAATTCTGTTTTATCCTCATCAGTTTCTGCATATTCCTCCCCTGCACCCTTGAGTTTGACAATACCACTTTTGCCCTTCCTCCTCTCACTTACATATTTGAAAACTATCTTATCCTCACATTTTATTGCATTGGCTATTTCTTCTTCTTTATGTATCTTTGCTTCTCTGACTACTTTGCTAGCTTCTCTGTTTTTCCCAATATAGATGCCTGTCTTCCTCTCTCTGTGATCTCTTGTATTTCATGAAGGCCTCTCTCTTTTTCTTCACCTTTTCAGCTACTTCTTTTGAGAACCATAGTGGCCTCCTTTTCCTTTTACATTTATTTACCTTTCTAACAAAAAGGTTTGTTGCCCTTAAAATATCCCCTTTCAGTTTTGCCCGCTGTTTTTCTACATCCCCCAGCTGTTCCCATCCCACTAACGACTCTTTGAGGTATTGTTCCAACTTGGCAAAGTTAGTTTTCCTAAAGTCTAAGACGCTCACTTTTGAATGGATTTTATCAGCTCTAGTCCTAATACTGAGCCATACCATCTGGTGATCATTGGATGTGAGATGATATCCCACTGTAACTTCAGAAATATTTTCCCCATTGGAAAGCACTAAGTCCAACATGGCCCCATCACATGTGGGTTCTGTTGCCAGTTGCCTTAATAGTGTTCCCAGTAGAGAAACCAGGATCTCCTTACTTCTAGATGACACTGCAGCCAATCAATATCTGGCATATTGAAATCGCCTATAAGTAGCACTTCTCCTTTCGTGGCAATACGGTATATGTCTTCTATTAAATCTTCGTCCACTTCTACTCCCTTTATATAACTCCAATGTAAATGAATTTCCCTTTCCATCTTTCTAGTTTAACACACACTGCCAACATGACTTTAGCCAGGGAAGGTCTTGTCTTATTAATCTGTAATATATTTTGAAGGTATAAATAAACAGGTAGACAAAGGTGTGTTTGTCGATGTAGTGTATCTGGATTTTCATAAAGCCTTTGAGAAGATCCCTCATGAGTGATTCTGTGAAATTAAAAAGTCATGGGATAGGAGGCAGTGTATTATTATGTATCAGGAACTGGTTGAAAGATAGAAAGCAGAGGATAGGGCTAAATGGCAAATTTTCAGACCCGGTGTAAATCTTTTCTTCAGTTGAAACCTAAGGTACTGGCTCTTGGAGGAACATTTTATTTGAAATTTCCCTGTAAGTGCTTAGTAACACTTTCTGGCAACAGCTATGTATTTGTTGAGGCTTCCCTCCTTGATAAATTTCTTTTGGATAAGTAGCTTTCTTTGAGATGTTTTTCTTTATTTGACTGGATGTAGTTAAAAAGGGTCGAATATATTATTTTGATTTTTCTTTGACCTCCGTGTACTCTCAATCGTCTTTCATAATGTGGGCTTGTATAAATTGTTTTTTATCTGTTTCCTGATGTTTGTTTTCCTGTATACTTTGATGAATTTACTTTTCTTATAAGTTGCTTATTGTAACTGTTTAAAATTTAATAAATATACAAATAAAAAAAAATGGCCAATTTTCCCAATGGAGAAAGCTGAATAGTGGAGTACCCCAGGGATCTGTGCTAGGTCTGCTGCTTTTTATCGTATCTGTAAATGACCTGGACATGGGAATAATGAGTGAGGTAATCAGATTTCAGATGACACAAATTATTCAAAGTTGATTGCGAGAAGATTGCGAAAAATTGCAAGAGGACCTTGAAAAATTTGAAGACTGGACATTCAAATGGCAGATGAAATTTAATGTCGACAAATGCAATGTTATGCACCTAAGAAAGAACAACCCAAACTATGGTTACATGATGCAATGTTCCACATTAGGAACCACAACCCAGGAAAATGATTTAGGTGTCACCATGGATAACACATTGAAACCCTCTGCCCAGTGTGCAGTGGCAGCCAAGAAAGCAAATAGAATGCTAGGAATCATAAGGAAAGGAATGGAAAAAACAAAACAAAGGATAATTATAATGCCTCTGTATAGTTCCATAGTGCGACCACATCTCAAATATTGTGTACAATTCTGGTTGTTGCATCTTAAAAAGGATATAGCAAAATTAGAAAAGGTACAGAGAAGAGTCACCAAAATGGTAAAGGGAATGGAAGGATACCCCTATGAGGAGAGGCTAAAAAGGTTAGGGCTCTTCAACCTGAAAAAGAGACGACTGAGGAGAGATTTGATAGAGGTCTATAAATTAATGAATAGAGTGGAACGGGCAAACGTTGATCGATTGTTTACACCATCAAAATGTAGAAAGACTAGAGGACATGGAATGAAGCTACAGTGTAACCCATTTAAGGCTAATAAGAGAAAATATTTTTTCACTCAACGCGTAATCAAACTCTGGAATTCGTTACTGGAAGATGTAGTAAAAGCTGTTAGTGTAGCTGGTTTTAAAAAGGATTTGGACACATTCTTGGAGGAAAGGTCCATAAATCTTTATTAAAGAGGACCCAGGAAATCCACTGCTTGTCCCAATACAAGCATTGTAGAACCTGTGCCTTTTGGGGAAATTGCTATGTACTTGTGACCTAGATTGGCCACTGTTGGAAACAGGATACTGGTCTTGATTGCATATCTTATGTTCTCTTCCTTTTAAGTCCAGCAATTCTATAGCTTTAATATATTTCTTTTACATATAGTGCCTCTCCACCTCTCCTTCTTCCTACCCTGTCCTTTCTGAATAAAATATAGCCCAGTATAATTACATCACAGTCATTGTTTTCTGTGAACTCTGTCTCCTAACTGACACTAAATCCAAGTCAGCCTCTTCCATTAAATCCTCAACATCTGAGATCTTATTTGCTATATTATGGGCATTTATACACACTGCTTTCCAGATGTTCCCCCTATTACCCATTTCTACAGATGTATTTAACATTTTACTTACCTGGGGTCTTTCTTCACTTTCCTGTGGGCTCTCTTCACCCATCCCTAGTGAATCTAGTTTCAAGCCTTCTTCAGTAGGTTAGCCAGTCTACTGCTGAAGACACTTCGACCCTTCTTGGACAGATGGACACCATCACTGCTCTTCAGCCCTTGGAACATCATCCCATGGTCCAGGAAACCAAAATGCTCTCGATGACACCATCCATGCAGCCATGCATTCATCTCCAGGATGTGAGCTTCTCTGCCTCAACCTTTGCCCTCAACAGGGAGGATTGAAGAGAACACTACCTGCTCACCTATCTGCTTCACCCTTTGTCCCAGAGTCATGAGATCACTTTTGATATGTTCAGAGGGATACCTAGCAGTATCATTTGTGCCGACATGGATGAACAACATTGGGTTTTGGCACCTGGCAGACAGAATACCTCTCTGGACATCAAATCTGGTCGACAGATGGATGCCTCAGTATCCCTCAGAAGAGAGTCATCAACTACCACTACCCTTCGCTTCCTTGTGACGACTGATTGTGCAACTTTGGGGTTCTCAAGCTGTGGTTCTTTCCCTTCCTCAGATTTTTCCACCTCCCCCACTTCCAGGGCTGCATACTCGTTCATGAATTCAAGGGCTGGAGGAGTTGGAGTGCTGATACGGCAGGCTCTGTTGACTCCTGTCCAACCTTCTTTCTTCCATAGCCTCCCATCTTCACTTCTGTCAGAGAGCTTGGATGTTTCAAGAAGCATCTCATCAATGTACTTCTCATTGTCTCGACTGCTTCTCGGCCTCACCATTTCTTCCCTGAGCTCCTCCACTTCTTTCCTGAGAGCCTCAGCATATAGGTACCCTGCGCATGGAACGGTCTTTCAACTGGCACTGGGATCTCTGTCTGGACACAGGCAGACATTGTAATGGGGGCAACAGCTTTAGCTACATGTTTCTTCCCAGCCAAAGCTCTCAAAGCTCCATTGTTTAGTTGATGGAGCTTTGGTACCTGTTGATACAAAAGAGAGAGATCTTCCAAAGTCCCTACCTGTTCATCAGCTGTCCTTGAAGAGAAAAAGCAGTTAACCTCTTTTAAGTGTGCTCTAACAGTGTTGTTCTATTCCCTGTGTGTAGCAAATAGGGGAGTTGCCCTATAAAGCAAGAATACTCACATGGGGTGGGTGGGTGTTGCGGTGGGTAGGGAGAGACCTAACATCTGATGAGGTCAGTGGCTTCAAAGAGTTAGCTGTGAATGGGTAGCTAGAACAAAGACAATGAACTCTGACTGAGCCTTGTGCAGCACTAAAAGCAAAGAAAAAAATATTTTCCCTTTTCAGTATAGAAAAAAGACTTAGCTTTGTTATAAATGAATACCAAAACCCCTTTAAGATTTAGCTTTTAAAACAGAACACCAAAACCCTTTTGAGAGCTTTCAGGCAGAGTATTACCTTGCTTTGCAATGGAACCTTGCATCGTATAATTATAGTTTGGGTTGTTCTTCCCTAAAGTGCATATATTTGTACTTGTCCACATTAAATTTCATCTGCCATTTCAACACCCAGTCTTCTAATTTATTAAGGTCCTCTTGCAATTTTTCAAAATCCTTTTGGGCCTGATTCCGATCACGATGTACATCTCTTTTGCACATCTGGGCTGACCTGGACATACAAAGATCGCGATTCTGATCCTGTGGGGCACATCTAGCCCCACTGGATCAGAATTGCGAAAAAACCTTTATATGCAGGCCAGGACTGCGATTCAGTCCCGGCCTGCACGTACAGGCACTGCCCAGCTAACTCAGCCAGAGCCTTTAAATGGAGCCATGGCACCGCAGCTCCATTTAAAAGCTGCGATGCCAACCTCCTGCCCAAAATGTTAATTCTCCACAGCCCGACCCTTGATCTGGCCTCCTAAGGCCAGGTTTGGATGGTGGGAAATTAACACTGCCCCTCGAGCCCCTTCTACCCACCGGAGCAGGAAAATCCAAAAGTCCAGGAAAGTTATTCCACCCTGGGGGTGGAATAACTTTCCCAGCCATTTCATCGGCCCTGGACATACAGGGCCAACATTAGAATCAGTCCTGTACATCCAGGGCTGGCAATCGCCCACTACCCGCCCACTCTCTGCTCCTGTGCTGCCCCCTCCCCGCCCCTGTATAACTTCCCTGCACAATCGGCGGGGAAGTTATACAGGGGCAGGAGCCAGCACGAATAGCGGGGATGGACGTTCCCGCTATTCATGCCTCAGGATGACCCCTTTGTATTTTAACAACTTGGAATAATTTTGTGTCATCTGCAAATTTGATCACCTCATTCATTATTTCCATTTCCAGGTTATTTATGAATATGTTAGAAAGCAGCGGGCACAGCACAGATCCCTAGAGTACTCCACTATTCATCTTTCTTCATTGAGAAAATTGGCTATTTAACCAGTTCCTGATCCACAATAGTATATTGCCTCCTATCCCATGACTTTTTAATTTCACCAAGAATCTCTCATGAATGACATTGTCAAAGGTTTTCTGAAAATAGAGATATACCTTATCAACTGGCTCACCTTTTTCTACCTGTTTATTCACACCTTCAAAAAAAATATAAGCGATTAGTAAGAAAAGACTTTCCTTGGCTAAATCCATGTTGACTGTCTCCCATTACACCATGACTATCTACATGATTTTATTCTTTATAATGGTTTCTACCATTTTTCCTGGTACTGATGTCAGGCTCACCAGTCTGTGGTTTCCCAGATCACCCCTGGAACCCTTTTTAAAAATTGGTGTTACATTGGCCAGTTTCCAATCTTCAGGTACTACAGCTAATTTCAATGATCACAGATTACTACTAGTAGGTCTGCAATCTCATATTTCAGTTCTTTTAGCACCCTGGAATGTATATCATCCTGTCCAGTGATTTGCTACTCTTTAGTTTATCAAATTGTTGTAATATATCTTCCCAGTTTATCAAGATTTGCTTCAATTCCTTCAATCACCTTAAAATACCATTTCATACATGGGTAACATAGTAACATAGTAAATGACGGCAGATAAAGACCAGCATGGTCCATCCAGTCTGCCCAGCAATACGGTAAGAGTAGGTGCACCTGTCACTCTGTGCAGGCCACCCCTCCCCCTGTCTTTGTTTAGGAGTGGACCCACCACTCCATGTAGGACACCCCAATTTGTTGAGAAGTTAGATAGATCAGTTTATTTTGTTTTTATCCTGTTGCTGTAAAGGGATCCGCTGTGCTTGTCCCATGCTGTTTTGAATTCCGTCACCATGTTTGCCCCCACCACATCCATTGGGAGAGCATTCCAAGCATCCACCACCCTTTCAGTGAAAAAATATTTCCTGACATTGCCTTTCAATTTTCCACCTTGCAGCTTCATGTTATACCCTCTAGTTTTGCAGCTTCCCCGTCTTTGGAAGAGGTTTGTTTGTTCATTGTTCCTCTTTAAGTATTTAAAGGTCTGAATCATATCTCCCCTATGCCTCCTCTCCTCCAAAGTGTACATATTTAGGTCTTCAAGTCTCTTCTCATAAGGTTTCTTATGCAGGCTCCAAACCATTTTGGTCGCCTATCTCTGAACAGTTTCCAGTCTTTTTACATCATTTGCAAGATATGGTCTCCAAAACTGAACACAGTATTCCAAGTGAGGCCTCACCAGCGACCTGTACAGTGGCATAAGTACCTCTTCCTTTCTACTGGTAATCCCTCTTTGTATGCAGCCCAACATCCTCCTAGCTTTTGCCTCTTCCTTTCTACTGGTAATCCCTCTTTGTATGCAGCCCAACATCCTCCTAGCTTTTGCCACTGCCTTGTCGCACTGTTTGACACCTTGAGATCCTCAGAGATAATCACACCAAGGTCTTTCTCCTGAACCATGCACACCAAACTCTCACCCCCTATTGTGTACATTTCCCTTGGGTTTCTGCTACCCAAGTGCATGACACTGCACTTTTTTGCATTAAATCGTAATTGCCAAGCATTAGACCATTCTTCCAGCTTTTGTAGATCTTTCCTCATGTTATTCACTCCCATGGGGGAGTCCACTCTGTTGCTAATTTTTGTGTCATCTGCAAAAAGACAGACTTTTCCATTCAGTCCTTCAGCAATATCACTCACAAATACTGTACATTGAACAGTGCTGGGCCCAGGACCGAACCCTGGGGCACCCCGCTAATCACCTTCCTTTCATCCGAGTGAGCTCCATGTACCATCACCTTCTGTCGTCTGTCAGTCAACAAATTTCTAATCCAGTTTACCATCTTGGGACCCATCCCCAAGCTACTGAGTTTATTGACAAGACTCCTATGAGGAACAGTATCAAAAGCTTTGCTAAAATCCAGGTATATGACATCCATCGCATGCCCCTGATCTAGTTCCTTGGTCACCCAGTCAAAGAACTCAATCAGATTTGTTTGGCAAGACCGTCCTTCGGTAAAACCATGTTGCCTTGGATCTTGCAACCTGTTGGTTTTGAGAAAGTTCACTATACGCTCTTTCAGGAGCACCTCCATTACTTTTCCCACCACCGAGGTAAGGCTCACGGGTCTGTAGTTTGACACTTCTTCCCTGTCACCACTTTTGTGTAGAGGTACTACAACAGTCATTCCCCAGTCCTGAGGAACCTCTCCTGTTTCCAAGGATCTGTTGAAAACATCATTTAATGGCCCTGCAAGAACCTCTCTGAGCTCTTTCAGTATCCTGGGATGTATTCCATCCGGTCCCATGGCTTTGTCCACTTTCAGTTTAGCAAGTTGTTCCAACACCTCATTTTCTGTGAATGGTGTGGTATCTATTTCATTCCCATTTTTATATTTGGGAGTCACAGCTGGTCCATCTCCAGGATTTTCTTTAGTAAAAACAGAGCAGAAGTATTTGTTTAGCAATTTTGCTTTTTCAATGTCACTTTCCACGAGTCCTTTCCCAGCACTTCTGAGTCCTGCAATTCCAACTCTGACCTTCTTCCTTTCTGAAATATACCTGAAGAAAGTTTTGTCGCCACCCTTAACATCTTTAGCCATCTTTTCCTCTGCCTTTGATTTTGCTATCCTTATTTCTCTTTTTGACTCTTTGAGTTTGATCCTGTATTCATTTCTGTGTTCTTCTGTTTGCAAGCTTTTGAATTTTGCGAAAGCTGTGTTTTTTGCCTTTATTTGAGCAGCCACTTCTTTGGAAAACCAAATAGGTTTCCTTCTCCTCTTGTTTTTATTTACTTTTCTTACATATTTATCTGTTGCCCCTTTTATTGCCACCTTTAGTTTAGCCCATTGCAATCCCACTTCCCTTATCTCTTTCCACCCTGTCATCTCCTCCTTTAGGTACTCGGCCATTTTATTGAAGTCAGTGTTTTTGAAGTTTAGGACTTTGAGCTTGCTATGTTTGGCCTGTACCTTAGTTTTTATCTCAAACCACACCGTGTGTTGATTGCTGTTGCTCACAGGGGCACTCACGCAGACATTCGACACGCTATCACCGTTGGTGAGCATTAAATCCAAAAGTAATTGCTAAAGCTCGCTTAACAGATCACGTAACCCCAATACTGCTAGAACTCCACTGGCTCCCTATAAAGTCGAATTAAATATAAAATTATCCTAACAACCTATAAACTCATAAATGACATAACCCCCTCACACCTATCCACATTACTGCACTCTCCAACATCGACAAGGGCCCACAGACAAAACACAGCCCACTCCCTTATCATACCAAAAGCCATCCGGAAGACTAAGAAAACCACTAGCTCCAGAGCATTCTCATTCACTGCTCCTACACTCTGGAACGACCTCCCTATTGAACTTCGCACCATAAAAGACCTCATCCAATTCAGAAAAGAATTAAAGACTTACCTGTTCACTGAACATTTTGAAATCCCCTACTCCCCCAAAGCCAGCCCCACTACAAACGTGGAAACAATTACACAAACCCCCTTAATCCCAACACCATAACCGCATGCCTGCCCAACCTCACACACGCCCCAAAGAAGACATAAAAGGAACTAAATTCCAGCACCTACACAAATACCCGCACTACACACCACACACTGTAAATATACATTTGTAAAAAAGTTTGATGTTTTGTTCTGCTTTAATACCCACTAAGTTAAATTTTATTGTTCAATGTAAATAGTTAGTTTCTATTGTTCTATGTAAAAAAATGTATACAAATGTGTACAAGACTGTTAACCTGTTATATGTAAACCGCCCTTGATCTCTGGAAGGGGCGGTATAAAAGAAATAGTTAAATAAAATAAAATCCAGTGTTGAGCTTTCCCAGGTTGGTTCCATGACCATTTGTCTGAGTAATGCATCTTGGAGAGCATCTACAATTTTTTTTGCTTCTTTCCAGATGTGCAGAAGGAGTAATCCAATCCACATCAGGTAGATTAAAGTCACCCAAAATGATCGCTTCCCCCTTTGTGGCTATCTTGGCAATATCTATAATCAATTCGTTATCTAGCTCTTCAATTTGAGTTGGAGGTCTGTAGACTACAGCAGTATGGATGACAGTGCCATCTCCTCTTTACAACGCAATCCAGAGGGCTTCTTCTTTTCCCCATGTCCCCTGCATTTCAGTAGCTTTAATATTGCTTTTGACATACAAGGCTACGCCTCCTCCTTTTCCATTTTTTCTGTCTCTTCTGAATAGATTATAGCCAGCTATGGCTATATCCCAATCATGCGATTCTTTAAACCATGTTTCTGTAATGGCCACAATGTCCAAATCCATTTCCACCATTAGGGCTTCCAGGTCTGGAACTTTGTTAGCTAAGCATCGAGCATTTGTGTTCATTGCTTTCCAGCATTTACCTGGCTTGTGTGTATTTTGCATTGATTTTGTTCTGCCCACATCTTCCCACTTGTTTTTGATGTGTGGTTTAAAAGTGTGACTGTTTTTGATGTTATTCTACTTTTTCAGGGGGTGGCGTGCAGATCTTTACCTTCCACATCCGTCACCCCCTTTTCCTAGTTTAAATGCATATCCACATACTGCCTGAATTTTTCACTTAGAATTCTTTTCCCTGTGACAGAGAGATGTAGTCCATCAGCACAGTATAGTCTCTTGTTGGTCCATCTGTTTCCCCAGTTGCCAATAAATCTGAATCCTTCTTGTTTGCACCACGTCTGGAGCCATGTATTAAAGCTGTTAATGCGATGCAGCCTTTTTGTCCCCTTACCAAGAACAGGTAGTACTTCTGAGAATGCAACGGTGTTAACAACGGTCTTGAGTTTCTCTCCCAGAGATTGGAAGTCCTTTTGGACTGTAGAGGCATTGTTTCTAGCCAGGTCATTTGTGCCCAAGTGGATAACAAAATCAAGTTTGGAGGGTTCACTTTTTGTGCTAAGTACTTCAACAACTTAGTTTGTATTCCTGCTGGCTGTCGAGCCTGGTAGGCACATGACTATCTTCTCTCCTTTGAACTGTGTTCCCAAGTCGGTGCCTCTGATGATGGAATCTCCAAGTAGTAGTAGTTTTCTGTTTGGTGAGGTTTTCTTCGTACTTGGTGCTTTAGCAGGAGATTGGGCATTGTCTGACTCATTTAAGGGCCCTTCAGTTTCTTTAGATTGAGTATCCTCATTAGCCAAGGCAGAGAAGGCATTATGCAGGGATATCTCTTGATGTATAGGATGTCTCTGTGTTACAGGTCACAATCTACCAGAACCCACTGTGATCCATTTGTTCCTGGGGTGTTTGATTCTTTGTGGGAGCAGTGGTGGACTTTGTTCAGCTTGTATCCTAGAAGAGGTGTGTTTCATTGCAGCCATTTCCTCCCTCAGTAGAGTCACCTCTTTATGCATGGCAGCTAGGTCTTTCCTTAGTAGAGTCAGTTCGTCATGCCTTGCAGCTGACCTGAGGCACATAGGACATGCTCTTAGGCTCCAAATGATTCGTCTTGGAATGAAAGTACCGCAGTCATTGCACTGAATACTCGACATGTTAGTTAAGCAGTCCCAGAAGAGGAAGAAGAAGAAGAAAGGATGAAGAAGATGTGGGCTTTTAACCCAAGTAAGAAAGGATAGATGGCATGTATGTGACCACTATATAGGCAATGTAGCCCCTGAGGTGGGTGGGGTGAGGGGTAGGGTGGGCAGGAATCTAAATGTCTCTGGCGAGTAGACTGTTCCTGAACCGTGGGCACACACAGATATCTGATGTAAGTCTATACAAGGAAAGCAGTCTAAATGTCCCCAAGCTTAGTCTAAAACCACAATTAAAATCTATAATAGTAATACTCCCAAAAATCAACAGTTAGAATTTATAGTTTTTAAGCCAGCAGAGAAGATAGAAAGGTTTGTTCTTAGCTTAATGGATGCTTCTCAGCTACATCTAAGTTTCCTACATCTTCTTCAGTAAAGACTGAAGCAAAGAATTTATTCAGTCTCTCCGCTATGGCCTCGTTCTCCCTTAGTGCCCCTTTTACCCCATTTAATGGTCCAACTAACTCTCACAAATTTTGTGCTACGAATGTACTTGAAAACATTTTTATTATGCATTTTTACTTCCACGGTAAGCTTATTTTCAAATTCTCTTTGCCTGTCTTATCAATGTCTTGCATTTAACTGGCCAGTGCTTATGTTGTTTCCTGCTTTTGTCATTTGGCTCCTTTTTCCATTTCCTAAAGATTGCTTTTTGGACTACAACAGCATATCTGACATCGCCTTTAAACCATGGTGGCAGTTGTTTGGCCTTCCTTCCATCTTTCTTAAAGTGTGGAATACATCTGGTCTGGGTTTCCATGATAGTATTTTTAAATAATGCCCATGCTTGATGTATATCTTTAACTTTTGCAGATTCTCCTTTAAGTTTTTTCTTAACTATTTTCCTCATTTTATTATAGTCTCCCTTTTGAAAGTTAAAAGCTAGTTCTGTGGATATCCTTGCTGTCCTCCCTCTCTTTATTAAATCAGATGTGATCATGTTATGATCAATATTGCCAAGTGGCTCCACATCATTATCTCTTGAACCATCTTGAATCATCTTGAACCATCCTGTGTTCCACTAAGGACTAGGTCTAAAATAGTTTCTCCTCATGTTGTTTCATAAACCAGCTGTTCCATGACACAGTCATTTATTTCATCTAGAAACCTTTCTCCCTACCATGTCCTGCTGTAATATTGACCCATTTGATACTGAGGTAATTGAAATTACCCATTTTTACGATGTTATAACCTTTGTCAGCTTCCCTGATTTCTTTTCTTATTACATCATCTTTCTGTTCATTCTGGCCAGGCAGATGGTAATATACCATTGTCTTCCCCTTTTAACATGGAATTTCTATCCATAGAGATTCTACATTGTATTTTGTTTTCTGCAAAACTTTTATACTGTTTGACTCAATGCCCTCTCTAACATAAAGCACAACCCATCCACCAAATTGATCTACCCTGTCATTGTTATATAGTTTGTACCCAGGTATCACAGTTTCCCAATGGTTGTCTGCCTTCCACTAGGTCTCTGAGGAAGGAGTATAACTAATGGGACACCAAGATACCTGGGTACAAACTATATCACAACAAACTAATTATCATGCAAACTGAATAACTCAGCTTATATTAAACTGCCTAAGCAGCATTATTCATAGAAAGCTATCAATGCCTCCAGAGGTTTTGTCAACTATCCCCTAGGAATACAGGCCCAATATTTCTGGGGAACAAATTAAAGGGGCTAGCATGATATATTTAAGAGGTTCCCATGGCTAAAATCAGCAGCAAGGTAGTGGTGAAAAGATTGCCCGTCCTCCCCACACCTTCATAAATAAGGAAACTTGTAAATTCAAATTAAAAACCCCAATCCATGGCTTTAGACAAGGAAGATCTTGTCTTACTAATCTGTTATGTTTTTTTGAAGGTGTGAATAAACAGGTAGACAAAGGTGAATCGGTTGATATAGTGTATTTGGACTTTCAGAAAGCCTTTGACAAGGTCCCTCATCAGAGACCTTTGGCAAAACTAAAGAGTCATGGGATAGGAGGCAGTGTACTATTGTGGATCAGGAACTGGTTAAAAGATAGAAAGCAGAGGGTAGGGCTTAATGGCCAATTTTCCCAATGGAGAAAGGTAAATAGTGGTGTATCCCAGGGATCTGTGCTGGGTCCGCTGCTTTTTGACATAGTCATAAATGACCTGGAAAAGGGAATAACGAGTGAGGTTATCAAATTTGCAGATGATACAAAACTATTTAAAGTTGTTAAAACACAAGAGGATTGTGGAAAATTGCAAGAGGATCTTAATAAATTGGAAGACTGGGCATCAAAATGGCAGATGAAATTTAATGTGAACAAGTGCAAAGTTATCCACCTAGGGAAGAACAACCCAAACTATGGTTACATGATGCAAGGTTCCACATTAGGAACCACCACTCAGGAAAAAGATTTAGGTGTCATTGTGGATAACATGTTAAAACCCTCAGCCCAGGGTGCAGCGGCAGCCAAGAAAGCAAATAGAATGCTAGGTATCATAAGGAAAGGAATGGAAAATGAGATTGTTTTGTTCCATGTAAACCGCGCTGATGCTGAATAGCGCGGTATATAAGAAACTTTAAATAAATAAATAAAATAAATAAAAATAAAACAAAGGATATTATAATGCCTCCATATTGTTCCATGGTGAGACCATACCTTGAATATTGTGTGCAATTCTGTTCGCCGTATCTTAAAAAGGATATAGCGCTATTAGAAAAGGTTCAGAGAAGAGCCACCAAAATGGTAAAGGGGATGGAAGGATATTTCTATGAAGAAAGGCTAAAAAGGTTAGGGCTCTTTAACCTGGAAAAGAGACGGCTGAGGGGAGATATGATAGAAGTCTATAAATTAATGAACGGAGTGGAACGGGTAAACGTAGATCGATTGTTTACGTTATCAGAATATAGAAAGACTAGGGGACATGCAATGAAGCTACAGGGTAAACTATTTAAGACTAATAAAAGAAAATATTTTTTCACTCAACGTGTAATCCAACTCTGGAATTTGTTACCGGAGGATGTAGTAAAGGCTGTTAGTGTAACTGGGTTTAAAAAAGGTTTGGACAAGTTCCTGGAGGAAAGGTCCATAAACCATTATTAAGAAGGGACTCAGGATATCAATGCTTGACCCAATACAAGCATTGTGGAACCTGTGTCTTTTGGGAAAAGTGCTAGGTATGTATGACCTAGATTGGCCACTGTTGGAAACAGGATACTGGGCTTGATGGACCTTGGTCTGACCCAGTATGGCATATTGTATGTTCTTATGTTCTTGTTCTAAAACCTACTCCTCCCACCACCCTCCACCCTCAAAACCTACCAGCTATCCCTGATATTGTAGTTGTAGCAGGATTGATTCCTGGAGGGAGGAGTGGCCTAGTGGTTGGGGCAAGGTACTATAGGCCGGAAGGTCGGTGGTTCAAATCCCACTAGAGGACAGCAACCTTGGGTCAGAAGGACTGGGGTTTCTAGTCCCACAGGTGCTCCTTGTGGTCTTGGGCAAGCCACTTAACCCTCCATTGCCCATGTTCCCTGTAAGTATTAGTGTATGTGTCTCATATCCCCTCGTGTTAAATGTATCCCCCAACCGCTTTGACCCAGTGAAAAGCAGGATATAAATGCAGCTAAATAAATAAATAAATAAAACATGCCCTGGCATCTCCCTCTACTGGTAGTCTTGTACTACTACCACTATGGGTAAATCTTAGTGGTAGCCCAATGAAAATATTACTAAGCACCATTTTTAAATATAAATGCTGGGGCAGGAGCAAGTGGGGAGTTTCTGCTGCCCCCACTAGACTCGCAGGGATAGCTAAGAGAAAAGTAATTCATAGGGGGGCAGGACTTGGGAGTGTCCATGTTAATTTATAGTTCTTTATTTCATGGCGGTGGCGGAGTGGGATAATGTCCTCCACCACTTCCTCTCCATTGACTTTAGCCATGGAGGAGGGATAGGGGTGTAAAACAGAGATAAATGAGGGTAATTTTATAAGAGGGCACCTAGTGAAATCATTTTTCAAGATGCCTATTTTAAATCTATTTTATAAAATAGTAGCTTAAGTGACAGAAATTGTGGTATAAATGCATAGATTATACAAGATTAAGTGTAAATTATAGAATATGCCACCCAAACTCCACCCATTTATATGCCCAAAGTATGCACCATCAAGCAACACAAATACTTTTACTCTGGTATTTCATAAGGGTCATTTATGGGCACAAGTGGAAACATATGCATGTAAATGACTAAAGTAACCCCTCTTAGGTGCACACTTGTTGCCTAAAAGTATGTGCCCCCTTTATAAAATTACCCCTATAGTGGGTCAGTTGGATCCTGCCATAGTACATTGTTGATGCTGGGAACATGCAATGATCCTGGCCACAGCAATACTAAAAAGATTATCAAGTGATTCTCTAACCTGTGATATTGAGGGACCACTGATTAGTGAATGGCATAGTAAGTTTCTTTAGTGCACATTAAAGGGTCAATTTTATAAGGGGGCGTATACTTTCAGGCACAGCGTGTGCATCCGACGTGGGGTTATTGTAGTCAAGAGCACATGTATGTAGCTACATAGGCAAGTTAATAACTTCTCAGAAAATACCGGCAAGCTTAAAAGTGTGAGCTTTGGGCATCTGCTTAGGCAGAGCATGGGTTGAGCACATAAGTGCACGTGTAGATCATAAAATACTATCATTTACATATGTTCTTGAAAAATACAGACATGGAAATTTACATCAGCTCTAGAGCTGGTATAAATGTCTGTACCTTAACTTAAGGTGTGATCTCTGCCATTTATGCTAGTATTTTGTAAAATTAAGTAGGTGTCTACTTGTCTTTATAAAGTAAGTTTAACTTAGGTGCCTTAAATAGCACTTTCATTAGGCCCTCCCTTACAAAATTACATCCTGTGAAGCATCAAAGATAAATAGGCGCCTTCTCATCTTTATAAAACATTAGCGTAAGTGGCTTTACGCATGCCTACGTTGCAGGCATAGACATTTACACCAACCCTAGAGAGGGTGTAAATGTCCACACCTATATTTTTCAGGCATGCACACAAATTATAGTATTTTTAAATTTTTTTCTTAATTTTAATTTTATAAAATTTACAATTTTACCAAGCCTGAAATCTTCTGCAGAAAATGAGGACATGAAATACAAAATAGGAAAATATATAATAAACAAAATCACATTAGGTACCCCTTATTCAAGCCCACAATATAGAGGGGGTCCAAATTATTAAAAAGAGAAAAGAAGTGGAGAAAAACAAAAGAAAAATGGGTCTCAGACAAACAACCAATAACCAAAGCATATTAAGAATTAACAGTGCCGGAAACCTGAGGAACAATCGGTCTGCATACATTAATAAAGGAAAGCAGCTGGAAAGACTCAAAGAAAATATAACTAACAGATTGAAACTTTATCAAGCCTTTACATGGAAACTTAAGAAAAAAAAATAAGCCTCCCAGCTGCAGTAATCCCGGCCTCAAAAGAAGGAACTCTCTCTTCTTCTGGATGTCCCTAGCCCAGACAAGAAATATATGGACCATGAGATGCTTGAAAGGAATATTTCTTTAAAAAAAAAATCACAGTCACTTACAGCCTGACAATGAGGCAAAAGTAAAATTCAGCATAGCAGGGACTACAATATCAGCTTCCAAGGTCTCCAAAATAGCAGAAACATTCAAGGCTTATGAGCAAATACCTCGTCTGTTCGCTTTCTCCGTTCAGACTCCTTCTCATTGGTCTCAAGGGAAGATGCTCAATGACTATGTACATTTTGCTAAATGCTCTCATTTGACTGTCTAACTTTGTATATATCTTTGTCCCATGATCATGCTGTATTGTAGATACTCTTTTGATCGTTTGATGTATAATCACTGTTAATTGGAAGCGCTCACATGCTGATCTAATCGGGTAGAGAAGAAGCATCGGGGTGGGGGGTAATGGGTTTACTTTTCCTTATTGTATACTTGTTTTGTCTCTTTTGGTGTGTTGTTTCTTTTGTTTGTTGCAAAATGAAAATAAAAGTTTAAAAAAAAAAAAGAAACATTCAAGGCATCCATCTGCCACAGACAATTACTCCAAGGCTTACCCGAGTCCTTCTTAGCAAGTGGCAAATAATACCAATGGGTCAGCCGTGGATGTGGTTCCATTGGGACCCCCAAAATTTCAGTCAGATAACTTTTAAACATATCTCTAGGTGAAATCATTGAAGATTTAGGAAAATTAATCAAGTCTCAAATTAGCAGAAATGACCAAATGTTCTAATTCTTCGTTCTTAAATTTAACCGGTCATATCCTATATACTGTAATACTTCACTATAAGCCTCCAAATACTGAAGTCTGGTTTTAACCACCAGTAAAGTCCCCTGAATACTAACCAGCTCTTCCTTATTTTTTGAAATAGCAGCCATATGACTTGAAAATTGCTCAGCAAGTACCTGCATTTGAGGAATCAAACATCCCCCCCTCCCCAAACTGTGATATTTCAGACCATATGGCTTCCAGAGTAAAAGTATTTGGCCGAATCAGAGAGAAGGCCAACACTTAGATCCAGAGGCTGAGAAATCAGGAAAAGCAGATGAAGAACAACTAGCTGCAGTTGGAATAGAGGCTTTGCTTCTAGCCGCCTCATCAACCAACCCCTGTGCCTGATCATGCACAGATAGCAAGTCCTATGAGAATATATCCAGACCCTTGCTTACCCCAGGCATCGTCCCCTCTCGAGGGGCACTACTCCCACTCATTGATGGGCCACTCACATGGCGAAGCTCTGAGGGTATAATGGATGTCGGGTGGCATGGGGGGAATCCGGTCTTCAGGGAAGTGCGACACCTCTGTCCCCAAATAAAATGCTGAGTCACCTGACTCCAGTGTCAAAACTGTCAGGCTTACTCCCTAACTACTTGGCCATTGCTCAGAATGCAAAGAAAAGAATCCACATGGCCAGATAAAGTGTAAGGTAAGGCAGATGCATTATTTATTTAGCGGTATTTATATACTGCCTTTTCCTTAAGTCAAGGTGGTTCACATTGAACTCCAACTGTTTACATTGCATCAAGGTGTTTTACATTCAACTCAATAACATTATGACATTGTAGATAAGGTAGGGTTGCACATCATGCAGGAAGCTTCACAAGTAATCTTAACAGTACATTTTCATAACTTATTTATAAGCATAACTTATTACAATTTGGGGTCATGTTTCGTGTTCGTGTAGTATTGTTCGTTTTTCAGTGTCCAGTGCTGGAGTGGATGGATAGTATGGGTTATTCTATGTGATACTGCCAAAATGTTCAATAAACAGGAATATCTTCAGTTTTTTCCTGAAGTTGCTTGATATCCCTCGTATTTCTGATATCCTCAGGGAGGGAATTCCATAAGCTTGATGCTTAAAGTGATAAAGCCCTGTTGGATGTGGTCTGCTTAGTTTTGAAGAATTCATTTGGAGTAACAACAAGTACACTGGAGGGTTTTTGTTTTTGCTTTTTTACCAGATTTCGCCTTCCTCTTGCCCATAGCGAATTAGCAACCCTGAGTGTAACGTCTGAGATCCACCATCTTGGACCCTTTTAAGATCATAACGTATAGTATTTTATAATCAATGCATATAGATGGCGCTTCACGCATGGTCTTCCCATATTTATGCCTACTGGCAAAGTGTGTACCATCATAGGAATGCGCATACTTTTTCGCTGTTTGGCCTTTTATTAGAGGCTATTTACACCTGTATGTGGCCAGCTATATGCAAAAATGAATAAAATATTGCCAAAGCATACTTTACCTCTTAAAGTATGTGCCCCCTTACAAAATCACCCGAAGTGGAAAAGAAGGCATTCGTAGACCATCACATTAAATAGCTGTATCTTACTACTACTACTACTAATCATTTGTATAGTGCTACAAGGCGTACACAGCACTGTGCCGAGACATGTAAGAGACAGTCCCTGCTTGTAAGAGACCATAAGAACAAAAGCCATGCCATATTGGGTCAGACCAAGGGTCCATCAAGGCCAGTATCCTATTTCAAACAGTGGCCAATCCAGGTCATAAGTACCTGTCAACTTACCAAAACGTAGACAGATTCCATGGTGCTTATCCCAGGAGTAAGCAGTTGATTTCCTTGGTTCTCTATAATAACGGTTTATGGACATTTCTTCCAGGAACCTGTCCAAACCTCTTTTAAAACCAGCTACACTAACAGCTTTTATTACATCCTCCGGTAACAAATGCCAGAGTTTAATTACACGTTTAATGAAAAACGTTTCTCCAATTAGTCTTAAATGTGCTACATTGCAGCTTCATTGCCTGTCCTCTAGTCTTTATACTTTTGAAGGAGTAAACAACTGATCTAAGTTTGCCTGTTCCATGCCATTCAGTATTTTTTAGATCTCTATCACAGTGGTTCCCAAACTTGGGGTCAGGACCCCAAATGGGGGTCACATCATCAGTGAATGGGGTCACAGAAACATAGCCATTTCCCCTTTTCTCTCGACTTCACTGTGAGCTTTGCCAAGTAGTGGCAGCTACCATTCAGTATGTGATCTGTGAGCCTGCTTATGGTCTAGTTAAGACAGACAGAACAACATTGGAGACTAGGATACATCTAGGGGAATGGTAAGGAAATACAACAACTGGAGGTGAACAGGAGAGGAGTCTAAGGGGATCAGGATCCAAAGGCAGTCTCCAAGAAGTGAGTTTTTAGCCTGGATTTGAATAGGAACAATAATACACCATAGCCCAGCCAAACTAAATCAACCACTTAGTGGATAATATTTTTTGTTGGAATGACCAGCTCAGTGAAGAGGAAGTTTTCCACTCACCGCTGTGGCCCGTCCTTTTTAATTATTTATTTTTCAAAAAAATCTCTGCTTTTTTAAAAAAAAAAAAGATGCTATAACTTAGCTGCATAATCCAGGCTGTCAGCACTACCGCAAACAGTAGTTTTCAAAACGACGACGTGTCAATTGGAGTCAGTTCAATCATTATATCCAGAAATTGAATTCTTTGAGTTTCAACTGCTGCTGTAAATTGTATGTTACTCTTAAAAGAATTCAAAGATCATAGAAACAACTCAAGTTCCTCCCTGGTGCCTGTCCATAAAAAGAATATGTCATCTAGAGCTGCTTTATTTCTGCCATTACCTCTGCTCATCGAGTTGCTCCGTTCCTGCCTGCCTAGCTCTCATTGGTGTGCTAGTTTGGAGGAGGGCCATTTAAGACCGGCTCCTACGTGGGACGTTTGAGCTGCTTTATTTCTGTCATTACCTCTGCTCATCGAGTTGCTCCGTTCCTGCCTGCCTAGCTCTCATTGGTGTGCTAGTTTGGAGGAGGGCCATTTAAGACCGGCTCCTACGCGGGACGTTTGAGCTGCTTTATTTCTGTCATTACCTCTGCTCATCGAGTTGCTCCATTCCTGCCTGCCTAGCTCTCATTGGTGTGCTAGTTTGGAGGAGGGCCATTTAAGACCGGCTCCTACGCGGGACGTTTGAGCTGCTTTATTTCTGTCATTACCTCTGCTCATCGAGTTGCTCCGTTCCTGCCTGCCTAGCTCTCATTGGTGTGCTAGTTTGGAGGAGGGCCATTTAAGACCGGCTCCTACGCGGGACGTTTGAGCTGCTTTATTTCTGTCATTACCTCTGCTCATCGAGTTGCTCCGTTCCTGCCTGCCTAGCTCTCATTGGTGTGCTAGTTTGGAGGAGGGCCATTTAAGACTGGCTCCTACGCGGGACGTTTGAGCTGCTTTATTTCTGCCATTACCTCTGCTCATCGAGTTGCTCCATTCCTGCCTGCCCAGCTCTCATTGGTGTGCTAGTTTGGAGGAGGGCCGTTTAAGACCGGCTCCTACGCGGGATGCGTTTTAGCGGGCGCGTGTCCACAGTGGTGTGTCTGAAGGGGCGTGTCCAAAGGGGCAGGTACCACCCCTTTGGTGCCCCTTCGGTGCACTAGGTGCATAGGTGGTTCCCTGTTATGGGGAAGAGGCAGAAACACCATCCATCTCCTGCGCAGTTGAAAGCGACCAAAGTGACTGGCCCGATGGACGCCCATGTTCGTGTTGGGGTCCCTGTAGCCTTGTCTGGATCTTTACTATCAGATTCAATGGAAACGTCAACTGTGAGTACTGTTTCCCCATCCACCTCTGCTGACGCTAAGGGTTTAACTCAGCCCAGTCAAGAGTTATCTGCTTCTGGCAGCTTTGCTGCGCCCTCTCCTTCAGATTTGGAACATGTGGACTGCTCCGATGTGGAGTTACTTCCTGATTCATTTTTGAAGATAGCTCCTATATCTATGCCTTTACCATCTTCTCTTCCCTCTGTTATTTCTTTTCCTTCTTCGCGTGATAGATTGCTGCCTCCTGAGAATGTTTCTTTAAAAGATGTCTGGCTTATTGTTTCTCGAATGGAATCTGCTTTAACAACCTCATTGCAAAAGGTTTCTGTATTTTCTAAGGAGACCGTTAGGAAGTTATCTGATCAAGAGGCCCGTTGTCCGCTTTGGAGAGGGCCAAATCATCTAATGAGGAATTGATTACTTCTCAGCAGTCTCTTTCTGCTAAATTTATGCAGGACTTAGGGTTTTTACATCGTCAAGATGAGTTTAGGGAAAATATTGCACGATCAAAAAATTTGCGATTCTTAAATTTCCCGAGGACGCATTATCTTTCTCCTTTGCTGTTGTTGCAAAAATATTTTAAGGAAGTTTTATTATTTAAGGATGCGGCAGATGTTTTAATTTTGCAATTGTATTATCTCCCTAAAGGTAAGGTGATTAAAGGTGATTCCACAGCTGTAGGAGATCAATATGATCAGTTAGCCTCATCCATGCTGGATCTATCTGGTTTTCTTGAGTCTTCCTCTGACGATATAGCCACTAGAGATACATTATTAGTCTCCCTTGTTCGGGAGATGGATAAAGACAGGATATTGCGGGCTTATTTTCAAAAGAAGTCTGAAAAATTTTGTGGTCAGAATATCCAGATATTCCCAGACGTGGCTAAGGCTACACAGGAACGCCGTAAAGCTTTCCTGGCGGTTCGTCCACGTGTTCTTGCCATTGGTGAGTTATTCCATCTTAAATTTCCTTGTAAATGTCAGGTTACATACCAGGGTAAACGTTATTTGTTTTGTGAAGTGGACCAATTGGTAAATTTTCTGGATCAGAGGGAGCATATTTGAACATTTTAGAATGTTCTTTTTCCTATTTTACTTAATTGTTCTCTTGACTTTATATAATTGGGTTTTGTTTTGTTTTTTGCTCTCGATTATTTACTGTGTTGTATAGAGTAGCTCCTTGATGTGGACTAGTGATTATGCCTTGGTGTAATGTTGCTTCTGTAACATAGTTTCATTATTATGAAATAAAGTCTTTAAAAAAAAAAAGAACATGTCATCTAAAAATCTCCTCCAAAAGGGAATGTTTATGAAGAACGGATGAGAGTACACATACTGTTCTTCAAACCAAGCCATATAAATAGTGGCTATAGAGGGGGCCACACTTCTAGGAATTTTGTGCCCCCCAAACCTCGAGGAGGTGATCGCGTTCAATCTTTGCAGAATCTGGAGCAAAAATGGATTTTTCTACTCAATACTGTTCACCCAATGGGTCTCAATATGCAAGTGGACTGGCATATGGTTTCATATTAATTTTTCGCTGTTTTCTGTTTGGGGAGGCGGTTCTTGTTTGGTGGTTCCTCCTCCCTTTGCTCTGATTGGATCTTTCAGTTTAAATCCCCCACGTCAGCGAGATGTGTGAGCTTATGTCTGGAACATTAGGATATAAAAAAACGTTCTTAGTGGAGAGCTTTTCTAAAGGCTGGATTGTCACCGAACAGGGTTTTGACCTGAAGCAGGGGGATTATCAGAGTTACCCCGAAACGTGACACGTCGTCGTTTTGAAAACTACTGTTTGCGGTAGTGCTGACAGCCTGGATTATGCAGCTAAGTTATAGCGTCTTTTTTTAAAAAAAAAGCAGAGCTTTTTTTGAAAAATAAATAATTAAAAAGGACGGGCCACAACGGTGAGTGGAAAACGTCCTCTTCACTGAGCTGGTCATTCCAACAAAAAATATTATCCACTAAGTGGTTGATTTAGTTTGGCTGGGCTATGGTGTATTATTGTTCTTGTTGACCTGGCATGAGGTTTTTTTCTGGGTTCTTTTTAATGGATTTGAATAGGGCCAGAGATGGAGCCTGCCGTACTGACTCAGGTAGTTGTTCCAGGCATATGGAGCAGCAAGCTGGAATGATGGATTTCACAGTAGAAGAGAAAAGCACAGATAGAAGGGATCTGCGAGAAGAGGGAAGTTCCTGAAGAGACAGTGTCTGTGACAGCTGTCACTCCAGGCCAGTCTCAGAAGGCATGAATACGTTCAGCCATCAATGGGTTACCATTTAGATGGTTACACAAGTAAGTAGCAATTTACACATGCAAATTGTCTTGCACTTTGTTCCATAATATATGCACTTTTAATCACAGTTAGGGGAGACATTCTTATTAACATTAAAATAATTTGGGGGAGGGGGGATGAATCAGAAAATAAGAGGCTTAAATTGTATTAATAATATGAGTGTCGCCATTTTGCATAGAACATCTACCTGCAACAAAAGCCAATAGGAATACCGGCAGATAATCTGCAAACATAGCAAGTCACATGCAACACACGCATTAAGCCTTGGTCTCATGCTCAGCTTCTAAAGTCCCCTCCTCTCACGCATTGTAATTTGAGCATGGGATTAAATTTGCACAGATGCACTGCAAACCTCCTTAGCCTCTCCTTGGTATGTGGGCTGTCTAGGCGGGGATGAGCAGAATGAAGCTGCTGTCAGACCTGTACAGCACTTATTCCAAAAGCCAGCTGTTACATCTCTGGACAGAACACATTGTTATTTTCCTTCACATGTGCCAATCTCTGAGGGAGGGGAGGGGGAGGGGCTGATAGCTTGGATTGTGCAGACTAAGGGCTGGTTTTACCTGGTGATTTAAGCACCTGGCCGGGAGCTTCTGCTATCACTGTCACTCTGCAGTGCTTGGACATCTCTGCTGCAACTTAATTTTCATGGGTACACACTGGGGCAATCCCATACTGCGTGACCTCTCTTGAGTAGAATACATAGCCTACTGAGCTCAGACATGTGGCACCTGACCTCAATCAACAGCAGCCACTGTATTGCATGGATAATTGGATCTCCCGAGTAGCCTGGACTACTGCTTGATGGAGAAGGAGGGTGAGTCTTGATGGGGGGAAGGAGTGAGGTAAAACTAAGACAGTGCCATGACAGAGGAAAAAGAAGATGGGGAAATGTGGGTACCTTGGGAGGGTGAAAGGGGTTGTTTGGGAGGAGGGGGCCTTGTAGGAAGTGGGGGAATAGGGAAAAATGGAGGCACTTTATGGGGAATTTATTGAGAGAAGGCCCCAAAGAGCCAGCTGCAGATGGATAGCAGTGGGAGGGAGAGAGCAGCACAGGAGGCCACGAGAGAGAGGTATTTAGGTACATTCTACCAGTGGGCTTTGCAGCAACAGAGCCAGTCTGAAAATTGCTGCCAAAACAGTGGCAAAAGTTCAAAATAGGCCCCCAAGCAACAATTTTAAAAGGCCCCCCAGAGTGTGGAAAATTATTTAATAAGATGCAGGAGCAGCTGCAAGTGAACCCCCCCTGCACAGGCTAGACAATCAGACAATCACTTAGGGTGGCATACGTTTATGGGTAGCAGCCATGAGGCAACACTAAAGAGATGGCAGCAGCAAGAGGCAGGGAACTCAGACATCTCAGTCACCACTCCCAAAATGCTTTAGGATGACTGCATCGTCCCTCACAGTGGTCCTCCCCTTCAAACCATTCAGCGCTCTGTTCCTTTGTTCCTTGATTTATGACAAGTCAGTATTCAAAAAGAAAATAAAATATCAAAGTTCCTCACACCAAAGCACACTGGAAGCACCTGCCAGTCCGTCCTCCTCGACCACGCACTTCACACTACTGTTAGGGGCAGGACCAGCAGGGATTTCCAGTGTGCATCAGTGCAGGTGCGAGTGCTTCATTTTCTTTTTGAGTACTGACTTGTCATAAAGCAAGGAATAAGGGAACTGTGCCCCTGAAAGTTTGAAGAGATGGTCCAAGGAGGGGGAGGAAAGGGAGATGGAACTATGGAGGGAGGGGAGGAGCATGCAGAAAATCTGCCTAGGGGAACAGATAGGTTTGGGCTGTCTCTGAATGCAGGTGCTATTTGGGCAGAATTTACGTCACAGCCCCAAAACAACAGGGCAGACTGAATCCATCCTAGAAGTGGTTAGTCCATATTTTACAGAAAGTCTTAGTTCCCCTTTCACTAAAGGTTGCTAAGGATTTGCAATTAATGCATAAATAAATGCATGCTAATTGCAAAGCCTCTGTGTTAGCTGTTAGGGGCATGACCAATATGTTCCCAGCAGTTAATGAGTGTTGGGCCACTTGAAAGTGCGCTCCACTAAATGACTCTCATGGAGGAGTCATTAGGTGAACTCATATTAAGAACTGCATTGCTGCTGAGCATGTAGCAATTGCCCTGGCACTAGTGGTAATGTGTTCTCTATGCCCATACTCCGCCCATCTTGCAATCACCAATTAACATGCGTTTTAGCTGATAGTGGAAGACACATTCACGTATTAGTGTTTCCAGCTGCCATTTGTCATGTGCTAAAAAACATATTAACCAGCTAAAATGTGTTAGTAAAAGGGGTGATAGCATAGACCAATGATGTTTCAAAATTTTGGTAATGTTCACTATATTAGGCATGTATGGTAATACACCTATTATTTTCTAGCATTGGTCTTTGCTATCACTGCACAATTGTTTTCAAAAACCTTTAATGATAGCATATCGTAGATCATCTAATATTGGGGATTTAATTATTCAAACATCAATGAAGAATACGAACACAATGTTGACACAAAAGCCGTGACACTTTGCTTCTGGCACATGTGACTTCTGCGATAACACTTTGCAGGGCACAAGTTGGACTGATTCTCAGTCTGGACAGTCATATCATTTGCGACATGCCACTTCTTGTTTATCTTCTTTTGTTGTATATTTAATCATATGCCCGTGTCAATTGAAATATATTGGAAGAACATCACACCCAGTAAGGAAACGTTTATTGGAACATCGTTCCCATATTAATTCGTTGGTCATGACTGCGCCAATGGTTTCCCACTGCAGGCAGTTTAAACATCGGTTTGAAGACTTAAAATGGTTGGTGATTGATCATGTTCCACACAATCTAAGAGGAGGTGATCATATTTCTAAATTACTCCACATAGAGAAACATTGGATTTATAAATTAAAGGCTCCTCAGGGATTGAATGCCGAAATTGATTGGTGGTCATTGCATATCTAATGTTGATTGACAGGATTGATTGCCTTTGTGGAGAACCAGTGAGTGATCACCTTGTTATCTGACGTCAGACGCTTATACAAGATATAAACAGGAACCGGATATATGACAAGGTCCGTTTGCCTGAAGAAGAGCTAAGAAGCTATGCAATTTGAAACACTATGTGGTGTTGTGGGGGCCTTGTGGATTTCCAACTGAAGCTATCAGCATTTTTTCAGATCATCACGGCCATGAAGTTCGGGTTCGCCATTTGACTGGAAAAGCTATGTGATCAGTGTGAGAGTTGGATGGTTTCTCCCCAGAACAACAAGTTAAGTTCTGCATTATTGAACGTTATGATTAACGAACAGCATTAAGCAGTTAAGCTATTTGATATGAGACATTGGTGTCCTTATTACTGCACAAGAGATTTGGAACGGCATGTGTTTATGTGGTCAGTTCTGTTGTTTTAGACCTATTTAGGTCTTCTTTAAGTTGATTAAAAAGAAGGACCCGCAACAAGAGGGGAGTTCCACTCATGGTGGGTAATGCGACAAAAAAATAATTGTTTCCAAATTGATAGGTTTTTTTGGTTTTGTTTATGAAGAAGTTTTCATTTATGTTATATGGAGTCATTTTTATATTAGGATATATATATTGATGATTTCAACGGGTTTATTTAGGGTTTCACTTTAGATCATAAGCTAGTTAAAGGCATTTAGTACGAAATCCACATTGTCTGATCAAAACTACTCATGGTCCAGATCTAGAGATCTAGAGTTTGGAAAAACTTAGAGAAGCTAGCAAAGTAGTCAGGAAGGCAAAGATTTAAAAGGAGGAGAAAATAGCCAATGCAATAAAATGGGGGGATAAGACATTTTTCAGATATGTTAGTGAGAAGAGGAAGGGAAAAAGTGGTATTGTCAGACTCAAGGGTGCAGAGGAGGAATATGTAGAAGCTGATAAGGATAAAGCGGAATTGCTTAACAAATAAGTCTGTTCTGTGTTCACAGATGAAGAACCAGGAGCAGGACCTCAGAAAACACCCACAAACAGGAACAGAAGCGAGGGACATCTTGAACAATTTTCAGAAGACTATGTTCGTGAGAAACCAGCTCAAATTAAAGTAGACAAAGCGATGGGACCGGATGGGATACACCCTAGAATACTGAGGAAACTTGGGGAAGTTCTAGCAGCTCCACTGACTGACCTTTTCAATGCCTCGTTGGAGTCAGGAGTGGTGCCAAAAGGACTGGAGAGAGGCTCATGTGGTGCCTTTACACATAAGCGGAAGTAAGGATGTGGTTGAAAACTACAGGCCGGTTAGGTTAACTTTCATGGTGAGTAAATTATTGGAAACGCTGCTGAAAGAGAAACTAGTGAGGTTTCTGGAGTTCAGTGGATTACAGGATCCAAGGCAGCATGGATTCACCAGAGGCAGGTCTTGTCAGACAAATCTAATTGATTTCTTTGACTGGGTGACCAGGGAGTTCGACTGAGTGAGAGCCCTAGATGTGGTGTATTTAGATTTCAGTAAAGCCTTTGACACTGTTCCTCACAGGCGACTTATAAACAAACTGAGCACCCTAGGGATGGGCCCTAAAGTTACTACTTGGGTTAGAAATTGGTTGGGTGGGAGGCAACAAAGAGCACAGGTAAATGGAGCTCACTCTGAGGAGAAGGATGTTACCAGTGGTGTGCCCCAGGGATCTGGCCTTGGTCCGATTCTTTTTAACATCTTTGTTAGCGATATAGCGGAAGGGCTGTCGGGTAAGGTTTGCCTCTTTGCGGATGATACCAAAATCTGCAATAGAGTAGACACCCAGGAAGGTGTAGATAACATGAGGAGGGATCTAGCTAAGCTTGAAGAATGGTCTAGAATTTGGCATCTGGGATTTAATGTTAAAAAATGTAAGGTCATGCATTTGGGCTGCAGCAATCCAAGGGAGCAATATAGTATAGGGGGTGAAATACTTTTGTCCACTAAAGAAGAGCGGGACCTAGGCGTGGTTGTGTGTGATGATATTAAAGCAGTTAAACAGATAGAAAAGGCAACAGCAAAAGCTAGAAGGATGCTTGGGTGCAAACGGAGGGGAATGGCTAGCAGAAAAAAGTAGGTGATAATGCCTCTGTATAAGTCTTTGGTGCGACCTCATTTGGAGTGTAGTGTGCAATTCTGGAGACCGCACCTTCAAAGGATGTGAACAGGATGGAGTCGGTGCAGAGGGTGGCTACTAAAATGATTAGTGGTCTTCATTATAAAGCATACGAGGACAGACTTAAGGATCTTAATATGTACACCTTAGAGGAAAGGCGGGATAGAGGTGATATGATTGAGATGTTTAAATACCTTCATGGCATAAATGTTCAGGGAGAGAGCCTCTTTCAATTGAAAGCAAGTTCTGCTATTAGGGGACATGGGATGAGGGTGAAGGGAGATAGATTCAGGAGTGATATGCGGAAATATTTCTTTACTGAAAGAGTAGTGGATCTGTGAAATAGTCTCCCAGTGGAGGTGGTAGAGATGAGGACAATAACTGAATTCAAAAAAGCATGGGACAAACACAGAGGATCTCTAAAGGTAAAAAGGGGACTGTTGTAGTTGTTTATATGGAAGGATAGACTAGATAGGCCATGTGGTCTTTTTCTGTCATCATATTTCTATGTTTTTATGTTTCTCAACATGGTAGCCTCAGAAATCACTTTCTCCTGCAGCCTCTCGAGCTCTGCTGAATAGCCAGACTATCAAGGATATTTGTGGAGCAAGGTCTTATAGCTATGCCACTGCAATAGCTCTTTGATCACCCCCAGACAAATAATATGCCTTTTATAACAGTGATAGGGCTTCTGATGTAATTTTAAGGACATTTCACATAAAGTTCCTTAGTACATCTAGGAAGGGACTTAGATTGTTTTGGAAAGTTGATAAACTGGTTCTGAAAGCATACTACAGGTAATATGGAGAACCATATTTCCTTTAATAATTGAAATGTTACATGTTTTTGCTAAAGTAACATTCTCTTTCATCTCCTCAATACATTGACCATTACTCTCAAGAGCAATCCTGATCCTATACCAGTGGGATGGGATATATATCCCCAGGGGCGGCCCAAGGGGGTTGCGGGGCCATGTGCGGAGACTCGGTGCGGTGCCTCATTTGCATAAGGGGCCTCATTTGCATAAATATTTGCATAATGTTACCATATACTAACTTTTAGTAAACATGCCTCTTAATGAGTGTATGAATAAAGAAAGACTAAAAGATTTCTACATTACTATAATCCAGTGCCAACCGCCATACACATTAGGAACTACTACAAACACTGCCCATTTAGAACCCATAGCAAACCCGCCGTATCCTAACAGCACTACCAGGACTCACAAAGCACCATACCCTACCTATCAAAAGGAAACATGCAAATATTAAACCAATACATTTCAGAGAATACCAATACATGACCTACTGGAGAAAGAGAACAAGTGGCAATGTCAAATAGGAATTATATAAAGAGAATACCTCAGCTCAGTTACACATGAACAGAACATAAACCATCACCAAACAAGGAATCACAATTTAGAAACAGGACGACAATATTTAAACTGGGAATCCCAAAAGCCAAACTTGGAATGTACAACAGTGTAGAAATAAAACTATACATTAATTTGCTTTTGTACTAAACAAAGCGCAGACGTTAATGATGCACATTTACAAGAGCTGACATATTCCAATTAATAAATTCAAAATAAAGAGATATTTTTCTACCTTTTGTGCATTTTTTTTCAGCTGCAATTGCTCCAGCCACTTTCTTCTGGTTTCTTCGTGTCTTCTGCTAACTCTCCATCGTCTGCTGTCCATTTGTCCTTTCTTCTCTCCTAGTTTTTTTTCCATTCTCTCTCTACATCTGCTTTAACATACTAATCTTTATCCTTCTGCTCTTTCCTCATTTCTATTTCATCCACTCAAATTTTACCCCTCCATCCTAAATCCCCACTTACTCTCCCAATACCCGGCCAATTGTAGATTTTTCATCCCTCCCACACAAAATATTTTTCCCCACTCCATTTTACTCTCCCAGCCCCATCCCATTCTAATCCTCCCCCAACATCAGCTCCCTTCTAGTTCCAGCCTCACCTAGCATCCATTCCCTTCTAGTCCCTGCATCAGCCCATTTCCAGTTCTAGCCCACCATCAGCCCATTTCCAGTCCTAGCAACCCTCCAACCCAATACCAGTCCTAGCCCCCCCATCAACCCACTTCCAGTCCTAACCCCCCATCACCCCATTTTCAGTTTAAGCCCCCGCCTATAGCCCATTACCAGTCCTAACTCTCCATCAGCCCATTTCCAGTTAGCCCCCCCATAGCCCATTGCCAGTCCTAACCCCCTCCATCAGCCCACAACCCATTACCAGTCCTAACCCAATCAGCCCACCTCAAGTCCTAACCCCTCCCCATCAGCCCATTTCCTGTCCTAGCCCCACATAGCCCATTATCAGTCCTAACCCCCCCCCCCATAGCCCATTACCAGACAGCCCCCATCAGCCCAAAGCCCATTACCAGTCTTAACCCCCCCATAGCCCATTTCCAGTTCTAACCCCTCCCAACAGCCCTTAGCCCATTACCAGTCCTAACCCCATCAGCCCACCTCAAGTCCTAACCCCTCCCCGTCAGCCCATTTCCTGTCCTAGCCCCCCATAGCCCATTATCAGTCCTAACCCCCCCCATAGCCCATTACCAGACAGCCCCCATCAGCCCACAGCCCATTACCAGTCCTAACCCCTCCACATCAGCCCATTTACTTTACTAGCCACCCCTAAGCCCATTATAATTCATAACCCCCCCATAGCCCATTACCAGTCAGCCCCCATCAGCCCACAGCCCATTACCAGTCCTAACCCCCCCCAACAGCCCACAGCCCATTACCAGTCCTAACCCATCAGCCCACCTCCAGTCTTAACCCCCCAGCCCATTTCCAGTCCTAGCCCCCCCCATAGCCCATTACCAGTCCTAACCCCCCCATCAACCCACAGCCCACCTCAAGTCAAGTCCTAACCCCCTCCATAGCCCATTACCAGTCCTAACCCCCCCCTCATCGGTTCAAGGAACATTAAAAAAAAACAAAAAGCTGGCTGCTACCGCTGCTGCTGCCGCCGCGGCAGCAGCAGAATGGAGTGTCCCGCGGGGCCCCCTCTGCCCAGCTGAGTCCCTCCCTCCCTCCCTCTGCGACGGCTGAGCCCCTCTGTGCCGGTTTTCAGATACGCGAAGGGAGAGTGTCTCTCTCGCGTCTCTGTTAAGCCCGCAGGCGCTGATGGGAAATTTCCCATCTGCCCCTGCAGGCTTAACAGAGACGCGAGGGAGACACTCTCCCTTCGCGTATCTGAAAGCCGGCACAGAGGGGCTCAGCCATCGCAGAGGGAGAGCTCAGCCGGGCAGAGGGGGCCCCGCGGGACACTCCATTCTGTTGCTGCCGCGGCGGCAGCGGTAGCAGCCAGCTTTTTTTTTTTTACTTAATTTTGAAAAAAGCAGAATGTTCTTTGCGCGGGGCCCCCTGAAACGCGGGGCCCTGTGCAAAAAACATTCTTGCTCAATGGACGGGCCGGCCCTGTATATCCCAACACTAAGGCTTAAAGGCCTTTGAATCCAGGCCAGTTTCTCCATACTCCCAACACTAGAAAAAAGGGAGAGTTGGTCCTCCAGCTAACTAATGAGGGTGTGGCAGGAAGGGGTAGGGTTAGACAAGGTAAAAAAGCCTGGGAGCAGAATAGGAGCTCAGTCTAAGAGAGAGACTCCAGCAGTGAAGAGCTGCCTGCCTCTCCAAGAAAAGGTAAAGCCTTGCTTTATTTCCCTACTGTTGGTTAACCCTGGCTTTTACTATTGAAGAAGCTTTGGACTAAGTGGTGCAGGGCTTCTTAAGAAAGCGGTGAAGAAAACTCAGATTTATTTTTGGACAGTGGGTGGTGGTCACCTTAATTCAGAGGATCTAAGTTGTGGGCTCAAGAGGGTAAAGTCAGGAGGTCTGCTTTGAAACCCAAACAGACTGATTTTAGAAAAGGTTTTGTTTGCTTGCTAAGGAAATGTGTAGTGATGTGACTTTAATCTCTGAATACAATTAGACAACAGGAGCTGCATACTATTGGAAGCCATGGCCCAATTGCCAGCAGCTGGATCACTGTTTTGGAATACATCTCAGAGACTTGGGGGCCTGGGATTTCTTCCTGCATTGAACCCCTTCATCACCTTAAGGTGGACTGGGTTTTTCCCTTGAGAAGGACAGTGATATAAATGTCATGAATATATTGATATAAAAAATATATGATCACTGAAAAGGCTACTGATATAACTGGAACCACAGGCCCATGAGAATCTTGGACATGTACGGGGTGCACTTGTTGGCGAAAGAGATACTGGCCTTCTCCTAGTAGTGAAGGTGCCTAGCCCATGGTAGATGCAAGCCAGGGTTGAGCTGTCACCATAGGGATCAAAGGAAGTTAGGTGGATTTGTTTTAGGCAGGTTTAGCAGGCCCAGGCTATAGAGGTAATGATTATCCACAGTTCTGTCATGTTCTGGCCTTTTACCTGGGGTTGAAGAAGGAGGAGGATATGAGCAGTGAGAAAGTTCAGCAGGAAGGGATAGAAAAGGAAGAGTCACAGACTGAGACTGGATTGTTCACAGTCTGCTGGCTGAAATACCAAAAATGCAGGAGAGAAGGAGGAAAAGAGAGTGGGATTGATGCATGGTCAAAAAAAAAAAAAAAAAACAAGCAAAAAAAAAACAAACCCCTCTTTCTCTGGGAGCCAGATCTGATAAAGGAATAAAAAAAGCATATATGAACAGAAAGACTTGCTCCTAGGGCCATAACTAGGCCCTTTTTTTTCCATTAGAGAACTTCTATGTTGATCCCATGCTTTCCTGAATTCAGACGCGGCCCGATTCCATCCCGCACATCCGGGCTCTCTGCATCCGTCCAGAAACGGACGCAGAGATGGAGTTGCGATTCTGATCCCATGGGGCACATCTTGCCTCACGGGATCAGAATTGCAAACAGGCCTATACGTGCAGGCCAGGACCCTGATTCCATCCGGCCTGCATGTACAGGTCTTCCCCGGCTAACTCAGTCAGGGCTCTTCAATGGAGTTCACAGTGCAATGGCATCCAGTTGCCATGACATTGTGGCTGCATTGAAGAACTGCGATCTCCAGCCTCTGACTCCAGACGTGAATTCCCCACAGCCCAACTCCTGATCTGGCCTCCTAAAGCAAGTGTTGGGCTGCGGGGAATGTCCTCGGCCTCCCTGCCCCATCTGCATCCCAGGCCCACCATCCCCACTGAATAGGGGAACTTATTCCACTTCTATCAACAATTAGCCACCTAATGAAAGATCAAACACAGTTTAGGACATCTATCCAAATGGACATCATGAGTTGACATTGACTTGTGGCACTTAACAACAACAATTGCAGAAATTGCCTTAAAAGAGCGCCATATACCAAGAAACCTCAACTATTTTTGTCACTTTATATGCGATTTTTGTTACTTATCTATTAGAATATCCACAAAGAATAGGCATGCATTTGGATAAAAATGAGCCAGGTAGCCAAAATATTGGATCTTCTTTTGGCATTGGCTGTTCAATTAATTCTTTCCACATGGAAGGATAACATCTTTCTATATATCATTGGTGGGGCCAGGAATGTTTGATTTGCAATTATGAAGAAGTGGTAGCCATTAAGCAAAGGAATATACTGGTTTTTTTGTGCTATATAGGCTCCATTAGATGAATATTATAAATCTCACTCATAGAGGCATGTTTACTAAAGATTAAAGCATGGTAAGAAAAGTTAACGTGAGTTAAGTGCTGCCACTGCCCTTTCATTTCTAATGGCTGTAGCAGCACTTAATGAATATTAAGAACATAAGATATGTCATACTGGGTCAGGCCAACAGTAGAAAATCTAGGTCACAAGTACCTAGAATTCCCCAGAAGACCCAGGTTCCACAATGCTTGTACTGGGAAAAGCAGTGGATTTCCCGGGTCACCTTTAATAATGGGATGGACCTTTCCTCCAGGAACTTATCTAAATCTTTTTTTAAACCCAGCTACACTAACAGTTTCTACTACATCCTCTGGTAACGAATGCCAGAGTTTGATTATGCGTTGAGTGAAAAAATAGTTTCTCTTATTAGTTTTATATGGGTTAAACTGTAGCTTCATTGCATGTTCCCTAGTCATTCTATATTTTAATGGTGTAAACAATTGATCTACATTTACCGGTTCCACTCAATTCATTAATTTATAGACCTCTATCATATCTCCCCTCAGCCATCTCTTTTCCAGGTTGAAGAGCCCTAAACGTTTTAGCTTCTCCCCATAGGGGTATCCTTCCATCCCCTTTACCATTTTGGTAGCTCTTAGAAACATGACAGCAGAAAAAGGCCACATGGCCTATCTAGTCTGCCCTTCCTTATCAACTACAATAGCCCACTTTTACCTTTAGAGATCCTTTGTGTTTATCTCATGCTTTTTTGAATTTAGATACTGTCCTCATGTCCACCATCTTCACTGGGAGACTATTCCACAGATCTACCCCTCTTTCCATAAAGGAATATTTCCACATAATAGTCAAATCTATCCCCTTTCACTCTCATCCTATGTACCCTTGTAGCAGAGCTTGCCTTCAATTAAAAGAGACCCTCCTGTGCATTTATGCCTTGGAGGTATTTAAATACCTCTATCATATCCCCCCTATCCCGCCTTTCCTCTAAAGTATAGTATTAAGATCTTTAGGTCTGTCATCATATGCTTCATAACTAAGACCACTAACCATTTTAGTAGCCACCTTTTGCACTGACTCCAACCTGCCTATATCCTTCTGAAGGTGTGGTTTCCAGAATTGCATACAATACTCCAAATGAGATCACACCAGAGATTTACACAGAGGCATTATCACCTCCTTTTTTCTGCTAACCATTCCTCTCCCTATACACCCAAGTATCCTTCTGGCTTTCGCAGTCACCTTTTCTACCTGTTTAGCTACTTTAAGATTGTCAGACACAATTACGCCCAGGTCCCACTCTGTCTTTTGTAGACAGAAGTACCTCACCCCCTACACTATACAGCTTCTTTGGATTTTTGCAGCCTAAATGCATGACACTACATGTTTTAGCATTAAATTTCAGCTGCCATATTCTATACTATTCTTCAAGTTTATTTATTATTTATTTAACCTGGTTTTTATATATAATTTTTCTACCAGGCAAAACAGTTTATATGGAACAAAAAGGAACGGTTTACATGGAACAATTGGAATGCATGAGATCCCCCCTCATGTTGTCGACTCCTTCCTGTGTGTCTACTCTATAGCAGATGTTGGTATCGTCTGCAAATAAGCAAACCTTACTCGACAGTCCTTCTGCAATATCACTAACAAAGATCTTAAACAGAATTGAACCAAGGACAGATACCTGTGGCACACCTCTGGTAACCTCCTTCTCCTCAGAGTGAGCTCCATTTACCTGTACCCTTTGTTGCCTCCCACTCAACCAATTTCTAACCCAATCAGTAACTTTAAGGTCCATCTCTAAGATGCTCAGTTTGTTTAAAGGTTGCCTGTGTGGAATGGTGTCAAAGGCTTTACTGAAATCTAAATACACCATATATAGGGCTCTCCCTCTGTACCTTTTCTAATTCTGCTATATCCTTTTTAAGATAAGGCGATCAGAATTGCACACAATATTCGAGGTGCGGTCTTATCATGGAACGATACAGAGGCATTATAGTATCCTTTGTTTTATTCTCCGTTCCTTTCCTTATGATTCTTGGCTGCCACTGCCCACTGGGCAGAGGGTTTCAACTTGTTATCCATGATAATGCCTAAATCATTTTCTTGAGTGGTGGTTCCTAATGTGGAACCTTGCATTGTGTAACCATAGTTTGGACTGTTCGTTCCTAGGTGAATAACTTTGCACTTGTCCACATTAATTTTCATCTGCCATTTGAAAGTCCAGTTTTCCAATTTATTAAGACCCTCTTGCAATTTTTCACAATCCTCTTGTGTTTTAACAACTTTGAATAATTTTGTGTCATCTGCAAATTTGATTATTTCAATTTCCAGGTCATTTACGAATATGTTAAAAAGCAGCATGTGCAGCACAGATCCCTCCACTATTCACTTTCTCCATTGGGAAAATTGGCCATTTAGCCTACCCTCTGCTTTCTATCTTTTAATCAGTTCCTGATCCACAATAGTACACTGCCTCCTATCACATGACCATTTAATTTTGTCAATAGTCCCTCATGAGGGACCTTGTCAAAGGTTTTCTGAAATTCCAGATACATTCCATCGACTGACCCACCTTTGTCTACCTGTTTATTTACACCTTCAAAAAATTATAACAGATTAGTAATATAAGACCTTCCTTGGCTAAAGTCATGTTGGATGTCTCCCATTAAACCATGAGTATCAACATGTTCAGAAATTTCATTCTTAATAATGGTTTCTACCATTATCCTTGCACTGATGTCAGGCTCACCGGTCTCTAGTTTCCCGGATCACCACTGGAACCCTTTTTAAAAATTGGTGTAACATTGGCCATCTTCTAATCTCCAGGTATTACTGATGATTTTAATGATAGTTCACAGATTACTATTAGTAGGTCTGCAATCTCATATTTCAGTTCTTTCAACACCCTTGGATGTATACCATCCAGTCCAGGTGATTTGCTACTCTTCAGTTTATCAAATAGTTGTAATACATTTTCCCGGTTTATCAATATTTCTTTCAATTCTTCTGCTGCATCAGCTTTTAATACCATTTCAGGCATGGGTAATTTCCCTACATCTTCAATAAAGACCAAAGCAAAGAATTCATTCAGTCTCTCCGTTATGTTGTCCCCTCTTAGTGCCCCTTTTACCCCTCTATCATCTTATGGTCCAACTGACTCTCTCATAGGTTTATTTTGCTACAAATCTACTTGAAAACATTTTTTATTATGTGTTTTTGCATCCACGGCAGTCTTTTTTTTTTTTTTCAAATTCTCTTTGCCTGCCTTATCAATTCCTTGCTTCTAAATTGCCAGTGCTTGTGTTTCCAGTTTTCATCATTTGGCTCCTTATTCCATTTCCTGAAAGATGCTTTTTTGGCTACAACATCCTCTCTGAACTCACCTTTAAACCATGCTGGCAGGTTTTTGGACTTACTTCCATATTTCTTAAAGTGTGGAATATAGCTGGTCTGGGATTCCAAGATAGTATTTTTAAACAACACCTATGCTTGATGTAAATCTTTAACCTTTGCAGCTGCTCCTTTTAGTTTCTTATTAACTTTTTTCCTCCCTTTGAAAGTTAAAAGGTAATACTGTGGATTTCCCTACCATTCTTCCTCCATTTATTAAATCAAACATGATCATGCTGTGATCACTATTTCCATGTGGCCCCAACACCCTTATCTCTTGCACCAGATGTTGTATTTCACTAAGGACTAGGTCCAAGATGGCTTCCCCTCTTGTTGTTTCATGAACCAGCTGCTCCAAGAAGCAGTCATTTATTTAATCTATATACTTTATCTCACTAGCATGTCCTGCTGTGACACTGACCCAGTCAATACCGGGGTAATTGAAATCACTCATTATTATTACTGTGCTGCCAGACTGGAAGTGGGACTTCAGTACTATGTCCCTGTAGTCTCATCTATGTACCTCTCTGTTTTCCTTATGTCTTCCAAGTCTGCTACTGTAGCTTCCAGAGATCGGACTTGTTCCCTGAGAGCAAAGAGCTCCTTGTACCTAGTATACACGTAACATCCCTCACCATCTTGGAGAAAATCATACATGTGACACTCAGTGCAAAAGACTGCAAAGCCCCCATCTCACTGCTGGACTGCTGTCTGCATCTTAGTTTTGAGGTTGTATTTATGTATTTAAATTGTTTACTTACATAGGGGTATGTTTACTAAACTGCGGTAAACGTGAATATAGCGCATGCTGTAGCGCATTAACGATCATAAACACGCTATAGCGCGCGTGATGCTCCGCGGCGTGGTAAAACAACGCAGAAGGCGGAGAGAGGGCAGAGAGAAGGGGTCAATGGGCGGAGAGGGGGCGGGGAGAGGCTCCCATTACACTAACGCACTGAATTTCAGAGCTGAATTCCAACGCGAATGAAAACCTGCCGTTAAAGGCATATTAAAGGGGAGAGAAACCATTTAAATGTCAGCAATGTACAGCCTAGGCAGGGAAACCAAAAAAAGGTGATAAGTGTGATACATGTGCACAAAACAAAAGGGCACAGAAACACTGAAAATGACCCCAACAAAATGGAAAAAAACAGCAACCAAGCTGGCCAATAGTGGTATCAATGAGAAACATCAAACCCCCCCCCCCCCCGAGTAAGCTCCATTAAACAGATATGTATGTATTTCTTTATTTTAGTTATGTATTTATAAACCGCGGAATGGTCCATACCCCGTCCCCATACAAGGTGCATGGGCCCACAGTGAAATAGCACTATTCAGGGACTTCCCCACCATCGGACAGGGTTCCTATGGCGTGCACATGTCCCGCAACATCAGGGCGGGCATGTCGGAATGGGCAACCGGTCAGATGCTGGAGAAGGGGATACAGAGGGCTGCAGGCGGCACATGCTGTGGTGCAGCTGGGCCACAGTGGGGACGAGGGTGATGCCTAGCTGGTCCATAGGAATGCTGAAACAGTAGAGCAGCCAGACAGCAACTGCTGAGGGCCCAACATGGGCAAGAGTGTGCTTCCCACAGTGTCACAGGGAATAGTACCCAGCAGGTACCCCCAATGGCACGGAACATTGGCAGGCGGTGCTGGGGGAAAGTGTGGGCAGCTATGCGGGCACCCCCACCCCAGAATACGCACCATAGGCAGCCGTCTACCTGCACACTGGATGGATTGAGACCGCACACCACCAGCACCACCAGCAGAAGGGCATGTCAGCATGGTGGCTGAGGGATACTGGTGGTGGAGGGGGCAGTGGCAGCTGCCCAGAGCAGACCGTGGTCTAGCCCCCTTCACGTGGGTGCAGTGCACTCCAACAGACAGGCCCTGTCTGACCAACAGTCATGGTATCACCAGGGAACGCACCATCTCTGTGAGAACATGGTGGTGCAGTGCACAGAACCAGTGTATTCAGAAGCAGAGGGTCACAGGTTCAAGTCCCAGCTGTGGTTTCCGCCAACC
Source organism: Ichthyophis bannanicus (assembly GCA_033557465.1). Lineage (NCBI taxonomy): Eukaryota > Metazoa > Chordata > Amphibia > Gymnophiona > Ichthyophiidae > Ichthyophis > Ichthyophis bannanicus. Next base: position 244,837,180 of record CM066036.1, on the reverse strand, counting down.
CAGTCCTCATATTTTACCCATTACTAGAACGGGCTAATACAGACAGAACCGGTCTTGCAGATGACGTAAACATGCCCAAAACACCCACATTTTGCCCTACAGAGCACAGACACCATAAACATGCACATTACCTAGAGCAGAGCCTCCCAAATGCAGTCCTGGAAGGCCAAACACCATCCCGGTTCCATGCTGCCTCTGATAAAGATGCCTGTGCTGCTTTTCTATGTGCCACCCCCATGGTAAGCAGATGTATCTCATGCATATTCATGAGGGACAGCATGAAAACCCGAACAGTGTTTGGCACCGCAGGACTGGATTTGGGAACCTCTGCCGTAAAGCAGCAGCCAACAGGGGCAGACACACCCGCACCCACAGGCCCCATTATCCAAAGCCTCCTAGAGAGGCAGGACTTTGGGCTCTGCGTGCATCTCCCAATACTAGCACATGCATACCGTAGTAATGCCACCCTAAACCTGGGAATATGTTACACAACTATCAGAAGGTTGCTATGAGCACTGGCAGATAGCAATTCCTAGGTTAAGTACAATTTCCTGAGTGAGCTGCATCATAGCAACCTTTCTGATGTCTGTGGAGTGTGCTACAGGTCCTGTGTCTAACAGTGTTTACCAACCTGGGGAGTGACTCCTACAGTATTGCGTACCATAGCCATGCCTGCACTGCGCCCAGGCCTGGTGTGGTGGCCTGGGCTGCCAAACACCTCTAGTGTTGCACAGTGTTTGCATAGGTGTGGGGAGTGCTTGTCTGTCTATCCAGTGTGTGGTGGCTTCCAACACCCTCCACAGCCCACACTGCTAGCACTGTTGCCAGTATTGGCCTGCCAATGTGCATAATGAGGAGCAAGATACCGTGGGAATAGCCTGGATAGGGTGGCCTGGCCTGTCCGCATCTGCACAGGGCATAGGGCAATGGCCGGACATTGTTGTGCCCGATACCACCTGCACGGACAGGGTGGCCATAGCATGTCCTGATGGGAGGTCACTCTCACCCTGACTGAGCAGTGACCATGGCATGGCTAGGTTCCACCATAGTGCTATATAGCATTTCTTTTATGTGATATTTATGGGTTTCCTTTTGGGGCCCAATCACGGACTTATCTGCTTGGTGTGTATGCTGATATCCCCGTTCTGGGTACATGCATCTCCTCCAGGACCATGCACTATAGACTAGCTGGCGGACTGTCTGCAGCTAGTATGTGTCTTGCTGGAACACTGTGCAGGGTGCAGCGGCTGGAGGCTTGCTGCTGGAGAATGTCAGATAATGGTGGGGGGCAGCTGAGCATTTCCAGACCTGCCATCTGTCTGCTCTTGCTGTACGGGTGTGTACTGCTCTGCATTGCCTGCCCTGTAGGGTGTTTGATCTCGAGTGGGACTGGTGTGATGGTCCCCTCTACTGCCACCATTGCAGAGGGTTGAAAGTGGATCTGTGGGCGGGAGATCCTGTCCTCCACCCTCAGCCCTAGAGGGTGCGTTGGGTGGTGGTATGTAATCTCCCTGGTAACCACAGCAGAATGTGGGTGTGGTGCCGTGCAGTCCTCCTGTAGCCAGCCATGTGTTTATTAGCAGCTCTAGCCCACTGGTTACTTCACTGCCCATGGAGCCAGTGGTCATAGGTTCACAACCCACAGTGGGGTTCATTGATAGGGCTGTCTTAGGCATTGTCTATTTTTACTGTATATTAGTGCTGCCAGCAGAACCACCCTCAGGGTACTGTCACCTTAGGGTAGCTCAAAAGGCGGCATATAGGGCACCTTATAAGGCGCCCTATGGAGCACCTTATATGGTGCCCTATAGGGCGCGCCTTACGCGGCAACCTATAGGGCGTGATTTACTCGGCGCCCAATAGGGCACGACTTACACGCTGCCCTATAGGGCGCACATTACGCAGCACCCTATAGGGCACACATTACACTTCGCCCTATATTATATGACCATGACCATGTCAGAGAGAACGTCACTATTGGAACATATTTCATAGGAAGGGTACACCTTTCCTGACATATGCAAACTGTAACCCGCCTGCAGACGGCGGATTAAAATATTATAGTCGGCTTTCAAAGGGTTACACAGGATGCCTCAGCCAGCCTTACTCATTAGGCACACTGGGGAATCAAACCCATGACTCTTGTACCATCAGTCTGTGTAGTAACCATTGTGCTACAGCTCTGTTTCTGTCTTTGGGTGTCTGTGCGCTGTCTTAAGCGTGCGCACAGTAGCGCGTGCTGTAGCGATTGTTGCTGCGCGGTGTGCAATAACGCACGTAACTGCGCGTTATTGGTTATGATATCCCGCCCATGTCCTTTTTTGGCTTTCCTTTCACTAACGCGGCTCCTAACGCGAATTGCACTAATGCAGTTTAGTAAACATACCCCATAGATTTTCTGAAGGTACTTATACTAATAAAACTATATCTGTTTAATGGACTTTGTTCACCTCAAGATTAATTAATTTTAAGTCCTTAATGAATGCTTGATGAGGATAAACAGCTGCACCTGAGAGTGAATATGGGCACCTCCTTCCCTTTAGGAGGTTTAAGAGCCTATAAAGCTACGATTATCCCAGGGGTGGGTGAGAGTGGGGAAGGAGGGAGGGAATGAAGACCTATTAAAGTTGGCTTGCTTCTAAATTAAAGGCTTACCAATTTCCTGGGTGACTCCCATATCCTTTGATTTGATAGAAGGGTCCTTTTAAATTGCCCCTTTGATTTGTCATTTGCTTTTAACACCTATTCAAGACTTCACAGATCTTTTGCCTCCTAACTTTATTTCAGTAACTATTTACTCTATTTAACTTTCTATGTTTAAGCTATACTTTGATTTGATTGAAATAAAGCTATCTAGAAACAAACATCAGAGTCTATTTACTCTTAATTTACTTTCTATGCTAAGCTATATTCTGCTTTGACTTAACTACAAAGCTCTCTGGTGGTACTGACTGACTCAGCAAAAACACTGAATTCTAAAATACACAGTTATATCATTTACCCAAAGAATTCCCTTTCCTCCCCAAGATTTAGACTTTATTTCAGAAGATTAATACTCACAGGTGTAAATCTCTTTCCTTTTAGTAGTCTCTTTTGATAGTCCATCATTAACTTTCATTAACACACGTTAACATTTAGTAAACATGCCCCATAATGTCACTTGTATTTTTAGTTTCTGACTGCTGACCTCTATTGTGGACCCCAGAGTCTGATACTGTATGTGCTATTACAGCACTGCCTGAGCTTGGACATCTGAAGGCACATTTTAGAAAGGATGTCCAAGTAAAAATATGCCCGTAAAGTCCAGTCAAATCCACGTTTACGCACAATTTCAGAAACATGGACATCCCTGATATAGATGTTGGTGGGGACATCTACATAAATGTTCCCACAATGATATCCGAGACCAGACATGCATCTCTGGCTGCCATAAGGCAGGCTGGACATACTGTAGTATAAAAAATATACCACAAGTTTCCCCATTGACTACCAGTTCGCATTACAGATGTGGACAGTACTGGGAATGTTAGTGGTCCATTTCCTGTACACCCTTGGGATGTTTTGCCGGCTGAACCAGCACTATTTTGATGCTTGTTCATGCCCTGGAGCAGATCTAGACTTTGACGTGGGTGGAGAGGTGACTAGTCTTTCTGAATTTGGGCATGCACCTCTCTGTTCGAAGGAATGCCCCATACCACATGGACATGTCCATGCTGGAGATGTTTCCATGCCCGGTTTGCAAAATAGCTCCAGGGACGTCTCCATGATTTGGACATCTGAATGCCCATTTTCAGACTCTAAATTGCATATAGAACTTCTAAAATAACCACCCTGATGTCCATATATTTAATTTTTTCTGTTGTACAATGTTTGAACTTGAAAAAAGAAATGAGCCAGTCAATATAGTATACCTGGATTTTGAGAAGGCATTAGATAAAGTCCCTCATGATAGATTTCTGAGTCAGCAGAGGAAATGTCAGCAGAGGAAATGCCCTGTTGTGGACTGATTAAGGGGTTGAATGACAAAAAGTGGAGGAGTGGCCTAGTGGTTGGGGCAAGGTACTTCAGGCCGGAAGGTCGGGGTTCAAATCCCACTAGAGGACAGCAACCTTGGGCCAGAAGGACTGGGGTTTCTAGTCCCACAGGTGCTCCTTGTGGTCTTGGGCAAGCCACTTAACCCTCCATAGCCCATGTTCCCTGTAAATTAGTTATCTCCAAGTTATAATGCCCTGTTCAATGTAATTTCAGTTTGTTCAATGTAAACCGCACTGATGCAGAATAGCGCGGTATATAAGAGAATGTAAATAAATAAATAAATAAAATAAAAAGCAAAGACCAACACTAAATGGTCTGTTTCTCTAATGAGAATAGGTAAATATTGGAGTGCCCCAGGAATCTGTATTTGGACCACTATTGTTTAATGTATTCAGTAATGAAATGGAAGAGAATGATCAAAGTTACAAATGAGACAAAATCATCCATAATATTTAAATGATGAGTTGGCTGTGCGGAATTGCAGGAGGTCATTTCAAGGCTGGGGAATTGGGCTACCCCTCAATTATGGAATCATCCTCTCAATTCTTTAAAGAGAAGGTTTTCTCTCATCAATTCAAAACTTTTTCAACAATCATTTCCTCTGTTTGTCTAATGTATATTTCAGGGGGTGTGTAGTTAAGCAGAGTAGTAAGGCAGCTTAGTTAAATTTTTATGGCTGAATGGTTTGATTTTTTTATAATGGGGATCATTACAATCCTATAAAATGTTAGACTGATTTTATGTATTGCTCCTACTATGCTTGTTGCCTTGTACCATTTGTATGGAAAAAAGCAGGTTATAAGTAATTAAATTAAATGACAGATTTGCTTCCATATGATCTTCCTTGACTCCCATTGCAGACAGGATACCTAACATAGCATGCTTTATTTTATTAAATTTAAATAAAATAAAAAATGAAATGTCTTATGTTCTTATATTACTTCAATCTGCATTTATCATCTCACCTCCAAATTATCCATTGCCTATAGAAAACGTTTATGAAAAAAGTTTAATTGAATAAGACCCAGAACATCATTTCTAACCCAGTCACACATTCATTACCACTGTTGCAGTTTATCCATGTACCCATGTTAATCCTCCAATTTCTTCTAGCTGTGACTTATTCACCAGTGACTCTTCTGTCATCAGTTTACCATTTCTGCTAGGTACACTTTCTAAAAGAGCTGCTGCAAATTCTGGCTTTGAGGCCTTATTATGCTATCACATTTTGACTCTAAAATAAAAAGTTCAAGAACAGATATTTCAAAACTCCCAGAAACAGTCCACTATTAATAGAATTTAGTGTAAATTGGATGTGTGGGTTATACAATTATGAGGGAGAGGCTGGGTTTTGAAAATGCTTATCATTTCTATATGTTACCTCAAAAGGGGACCCACGAGGATAGGCTTTGACATGACTACCAGACCACCAAGATGATCTGATAAACAATGGGGGAGAAGTGGGGTTTTTAGCTGATGGAACAGAGACCAGTTCAATGGGGCAGATGGAAGAGGAATCGGTGCTTTTAAAGTGTGGGTCACTGGAGATGTACAGTATTTCACACAAATAATTTGCATATTTGGAACTAGTTTTTGTCAACTATTTTGGATGTTTCAATGCATAATTAATAGTCAGAAAAGTCAGAATGTATTTATGGTTTGAGTGAACTGCATATTTTGAAACTATATTATAATTTTGATGGGGAGAAATAGATGGGACAGGCTACAATTCAATTAGAATTACAATTCATTTTATATGCTGAATTGGCCATGTCAGGGTTAGAATCTGTGAATGCAGGTCAACACAGATATTTAAAGTAGAATTAGCCCTTTAGCCATTTAAAATTTCAAAGAAAACACAATATTAGTTTAAGCAGCATTATATTTCTCAGTAAGAACTAAGAAACTTTCACCTAACCACTAATCTTGAAAGTATCAATAATGGACAAAAAGCATGAAGTGGAAGTCAGAGCCCAAAGCAGCAGTGGTATGATTCCGTCTGACCCATGACAAAGCATTGAGGTCATCTGCACAGAGCAGCAGCTCATCTTTGTATGACAGTGGTTCAAAGGTTGGGGAAGGGACATGGGGGAAATGAGTCACCGAAATATAAGCATATATCCTGATTTAGATGAATGCATCTTAATGAATCTTTAATATTATGTACTAAAGGAAGTTGATGTACATTGGCAAATAATGCACATTAAATGTGAGATATTGCAACACCACCTCCCCCTTTTGGCAGCAGCGCAGGCAAATGACTCCCATGCAGCTTTGTGGGAATGTTGCTAGGATGTCTTTGTTGGGTTATTGGAGAACCCAGTGGCCAGTCTCATCAGGCTGGCCTCAGAGTTTATGCAGTAGAAATATTTCCTATGCCACTGTAACTTTACACCCTTTGCAGGCTTTGCTGTCTGTGCTGAACTGTTACTTTTGCCAAGGCCTCAGTATAGCAAAAACTTAGATGACCTGGCTGTCCTCTTTGCCTGGAGTAGCCTCTTTCCTGGCTGTAGCTTTCTCTCGAGTGCTCCTCTCTCTCTCTCTCTGGCTTTGGCAATCTCATCTCGCAGCATATGAAACTCCACCCTTCCTTCCAGATGGGAGGGATGCTAACTTTTTCTAACTCAAAATCAGGCAGCTTTTCTTTGCTAGACCCAATAACAATCTCAGGTAACCTTGTGTAGCCCTCTTGGCAGATAGGGGTTATAGGGTTTCAAGGATTTTGATGTCTTTCAGTCTTTACTCTTGAAATTTCATTTCAGGGTTCTTTGAATGAGGACCAGCATATACTGATCAAAGAACATAGTCTCAAAATGGGCCCTGCACCTTAATGTAAAGAAGACAAAGATCATGACAACTGGCAAAATCAATAAGTCCATCACTGAAGGAGAAGAAATTGAAATTGTGGACAACTTTAACCTATTTGGATCAACTATCAATAAAGAAGCAACAAGCAGTCAAGAAATCTGACGACACATTGCTCTTGACAGAATGGCTATGAAAGACCTAGACAAGATTCTCAAGAGCAGAGATGTCTCTCTCCATACAAAGATTTGACTCGTTCAAGCCATGGTATTTTCAATAACATCATATGGATGCGAAAGTTGGACACTGAAAAAGATAGACAGGAAGAAAATTGATGCCTTTGAATTATGGTGCTGGCGGCGAATACTGTGTATACCATGGACTGCCCGAAGAACAAACCAGTCAGTATTAGAGGAGATCAAACCTAAGCTTTCTTTAGAAGCTCAGATGACAAGACTTTGACTTTCATAATTTGGACACATCATGCAAAGAGAGATATCATTAGAGAAAGACATCATGCTTGACAAGATAGAAGGTCAACGCAAAAGAGGAAAGCCAGCAATGAGATGGATCGATACAATGACAGCAGCTACAGGTGCCAGTCTGTCAATAATGATCCACCTGACTGAAGACCAAACAAAATTTAGGACAACTATCCAGAGGGTCACCATGAGTCGACACCAATTCGACGGCACTTAACAACAACAACAGCTCTCCACCCTAAGATTTTGATAATTAAACTGAATTGCAAACATATCAAAACCATCCCTTCTAGAACAATATTATAAAAATGCATATATGGACATGTGAAGCCCGATTCATGGAGGGGGACATCTGGGCTGTCTGGATGTTCTTGATGAAATTGGGGTTGTGTGGACCTGATTCTGGTCTGCGGGAAGAAAATGTTCCTGCTGTAGCCAGAATCGGGCCTAAGAATGGCCCAGCGTACCCCTTCCACCTGTGGGGGCGTCCTCCCTGCAGGTGCACCCAATATCCACAGCTCTAAGCCCTCAGTTCCCTGCCATGTGACCCATGGCTGGCTTGCCATGACCTGGATTGGGTGGCGGGGATCCTCCCGCACCTGGCCCCAGCCCCGAGGTGGAATCCTCAGGCCCAATTGGGCCAAAAGTGCTGCTTATACCACCTTTAAGGTGGTATAAGCAGCACGTCCCCATGGGCCTGGCTGCACATACAGGGCCATGACCTGAATCGGCCCTGTACTTGCTGCGGTGCTAGCCTGCCCCTGCTCCACCCTATTCCCGTCCCCCCGCCGGCTCTCCCCGTCCTGATGTACTGCAACCAGCATTTGTGAATGACCTCCAATGGGGGGCATTTTCAGCTGACAGGCTTGAATACTTACGAGAGGATATTCAGCAGCACTAACTAGTAAACACTGCTGAATATCCCAGTGGGGGATTTATGTGGTTACACATCTACAAACTGCATGCATCCCTTTGAATATTCTCCCCCTACACACTCCTAAATACTAAACGTTATTTTGTACATATATACATAATGAGGGAGATTTCACCTTTGTAAATGACTTTTTGAATGGATTGCATATTTCCCATTTTTCCTGCAAGTAAAAATGCACATTGATTCTGGGCTCAGGAAGCCTTATTTGCATATGATGAGCCCTTATTTATATATGGGTAAGCATTAATTTTAGTATTTACATGGTCTAGTAATGGGGCACAGTCAACAGGCATGTACGTAAATAAAGGTCTGAGTACATAGCACATTATTTTTATTGTGCAAGTGCAGTGGTAATTTTATAAGTGGAGTGGAGGAGTGGCCTAGTGGTTGGGGCAAGGTACTTCAGGCCAGAAGGTCGGGGATTCAAATCCCACTAGAGGACAGCAACCTTGGGCCGGAAGGACTGGGGTTTCTAGTCCCACAGGTGCTCCTTGTGGTCTTGGGCAAGCCACTTAACCCTCCATAGCCCATGTTCCCTGTAAAATAGTTATCTCCAAGTTATAATGCCCTGTTCAATGTAATTTCAGTTTGTTCAATGTAAACCACACTGATGCAGAATAGCGCGGTATATAAGAGAATGTAAATAAATAAATAAATAAGGAGGCACCTACTTTACACCAGAAAGTTGGAGCCTACTTAAGTGCCTACTTTTCTTTATCAAATACTAGCATTAGTAGTTGAAAATGGGCATTAATTTGAGGCACAATCACATATACCAACACTAGAGATGATGTAAATGCCTATGCCTAGATTTCTAGTATTTTATAATTTATGTGCATATCTAAGCACTCCATTCATGCTCGAACCAAACTCTGATCCTGAGCACAGGCACAGTAAACTACGAGGCATCGTGTTTACGCACATTTTTCCGGAAAAGGCACTTTGCCTTTTATGCACGTAACTGATTAAAATACCCCTATTTGCATGAGTTCTTGCCACCTAAATCTAGGCATCTTCTTATAAAATTACTCCCATAAAGATTATTAGGACCCAATGTATGTCATTGTGGAGGCATAGCCTATTGGTTAGAGCACTGGCTTGGTTACCAAGCAACCAGTGTTTGATTCCTACTAGCACTCCTTGTGGCATTGGGCAAGTCACTTAGCCCTCTGTTGCCTCAGAAGAAAGGCCTGGCAATATACTTGTGGTCACACTGCCAAGAAAACGCAGGAGCTGCTAGGTCACCAGAGGCCACATTGACTCAAAGGCACATATTATATTTTTGTATGTCATTAGGAAACAGAATCCCCTTTAGAAGTCTCACCCAGCAGAATTCCCCTCCATGGAACCCTTTTATCCCAGACTCCTATTGGACAGTATGCTGATAGGAGGCAGAGAGAGGTTAACTCGCATCCTCTTGCTTCGATGGCTTCTTTGAAAATGGCAGAATTAGGTCATTTTACCTTTATGTGAGTTTACAAAGTGAAAGGAAAACAAATTTTAGTTCAGTTTTCATTTCATTTCGAGCAAGGATGCCCTTCTTGCAATATGTATTTCTATCTTTTAAAAAAAAGCCCTCTGTGTTTCATGATAGTGTCCCGGATCCCTGCTGCCCCACCATTTTATAAGGGTATGCAGGCAGAAATTTTTCATTTCATTTTTGTTTGTATTCTGTTTCCTTTTGTTTTCTCTTTTATTTGCATTGCTATTTAGTGTTCATTGAGGGTCATTTTAGAAGCTCTATTCATGATCTGCATTGTCTGTAAACGCCCATTCAGATGTGCCAATCACATCCAGATCCCAAGAGCTATTGTAGAAAGGCCAAAATTTACACATGCTAGTATGATCATGTCTATTGCATAGAGGAATGGCGGGGCGTGTCTGGGGTGATCTGTAAAAGATGCACATATATGCCTGATTTTAGACTGGTACCATATGTCTACGGCCGTTGGCAGACACCTCCATGTCTATACCTGCCCCTGGGCATGAATAGCCATTTCAAAAGTGCTACTTTCGGCCAGCAAGCCACAGTAGGAAGAAGAGGGGAATGTCCTTTGATTCGCCCACTAAATTTCACTCCCTCAGAAAAGCATACAGGTAAATACAGAGACCTTGTTGTGAGCTTTTATGCCACAGCACATCTCTATTTGCAAAATGGCAGCCCAGGACATGTATGTAGTGACATGGAATAGCACTGTGGGCACGTCTATATTGACCTGATGCATTATTCTGCACATTCCCATCTCCTTCCATTTTGGCAGAAATGTTCATCTTTTGGGGTGGGGAGAGGTCAATTTTAGAAAACATTTACATGTGCTCACCATCTCTGTTGCCCTCGCCATAGGATTCCAGATTCTTGGACTTAGACATCGCAGATGGTACCTAAATGGCTTTTCTAAAAAGCTACTTCACATGAAATAGCACACGATCTTAAAAAAAGAAATGAAATGACCCAAAAATGCACATTTCTACCATTTTACCCTGTTTAAAGGCTGAAATGGGGAAGGAATGCCATCCCTAGTCACTTTGGGCCCACTAGTGCTGTATTCAGTAATGGTGCTGATGTCAGGTAGGTGCCATTTTAAAGCACTCCTCTACTACAAAGTGGCATTGGATTTAGGACAGCCTGAACCATTTTGAAATAGAAACCATGCTGGGGATCCCTTACCTCCCTGCCTCCCTCCACCCCGGCTGTTCAAAAAAAGGCAAATTGCTGGCAAGAAATCTCCTTTCACCTGTACAAATAGATCTCGCACACTTATTTTGTACAGGAGGAAAGGGTTCCCAGACAGCATGTTGGCTTTTTTAGAAAAACAGGAAGAAGGGGAGGAAAGGGAAATAGAGGTTCCCTGGAGCAAGGAGGACATGGTTTAGTCCATAAGACCTTTTTCAAACTATACAGTTTGAAAGACAGAAGGGAGAGGGTTTGGGCAGTAAATTATTTTGCAAATATATAGTACAGTCATAAGTGGGGAGGCGAGTAGCTCACTTAGGGGCATGTTAAGCCCTGCACTGGTAACATTTGTGTTTGCGTCTTTACTAGCACAGGGATTTGAGCTAACTGCGAGGGGAAGGGGGTGTTACATCCATTCCCCGGTAGTTACTATGCTTCTGCATGGCAAACCTGCTGCAGGAACAACTAATACCCCTATTGTAGCGTAGGCTACAAACGCCCATGCTGGCTGCACTATAGCAGGAATGCCCCCGTCCTGTCCAGTTGCCACCCCAAGGATAGTGCAGGGTTTTTAGAATGTGGCCCCATACTACTTTCTAGTGCCGCACCGAAACCATGATGCACTAACCACACACTAGCCTTTAATAAACATGCCTCTTGATGTAGGGAAGAAAGGGGCTGTTAGAGGATTTAGCAGCTAGAACTGTTTACTAACTGGGTATAACCGAGGCAGGCGGACCCGGCGCTCCAGGCCCCTACCTTACACCCCCCCCTACCCGCTCCACAACAGCCCCCCCCCCCCACAAAAAACAACACACCAAAATTTCATGGAACAAAACTGGTCGCAGCTTTTATTAGCCATAACAATTTAACAAACCAACAATAATTTTCAAACCCCTCAATTAGCGGCACCCGGCTGCACCAGCCATACCTCAGCAAAGTGCCTGCCACCGCTAATGCCATAACTCGCCACCCGGCAAGTTACCATACCCCTCTCCCCGACTTCGCCATGCTAAGCAAAAGTCGGCCGAGGGTTTGACAGGGTCAGGGGCACCCCGCCCCCGTCCAATTGTAGCCTGCTGCTCCGGACCCCGGAAACCTCCGGGATCCCGCCCCCCCCCCTCCCAGCTGCAACACCCCAAAAAAACCCCCACCGCCTAACGTTAGGGAGGGAGGGAGGGACGCTGGCACCGAAGCAGCCTCCGCTCGACTGACCACGCGGAGGCTGCTCGGCTCCAACCCCCCCCCCCCGCACCCCCAACCTCCAAGGTGCTAATTGGCTCCCGTGGGGCTGCGACCCACGGGAGCCAATCAATTCAAAAGACGCGCGCTCGCGCCCATCAGGGCCGCGCGCGCGCACCCTGCCCAGGCCGAGCGCAGGGTCCCTGCGCCGGGCCGCGTGCCCGGTTAGCATCGGCCGCCGGGACCCTGCCCGCGGCCCTGGGATTATTACATAATAAAGCTGTTAATGCTCTCTAGTATTTACTAGATCCCAGTGCATAAAATGGGATCTACAGTAAAATATACATTAATAGCATTAATGTGTGCTAATACTATAGTTTGTGTTAGTAATTTCCATCTGTATATCTAGGAATGGATTCTGTGTTCCCTAATTCTAGCTTGCTATTTTTAAGATGATTAAATGTAGTAAGAGTTTTTGCAAAAGTCTGCAGATAAGCTGTTAAATATAGCAAGCCAAAATATGGCCAGCTGTCAGGCACTTAGCACTTTTATGAATATTGATCTCTAATTTACTACATTGTATATTTGGGGGGGGGGGGTGTTATGGAAGGTAAAATAAAATCAGATTTGTTTAAAAAATAATATTGCAAATAATTTAAAAAATATTGTAAAAATGATAACATTAGCTTTCATTTAAATCCTGTTATAGATGAGTGACTTGATTTCTTGAATTTCTCTCCATCTTTATCTCATATCTCAACAAATAGGGGTGACCTGCACGGAGCGGTGGGTACACCCTTAAACAAAGGCATGGGGGAGAGGTGACCTGCACGGAGTGGCAGGTGCACCTACTCTTGCCACCTTGCTGGGCAGACTAGATGAACCATGTACATCTTTATCTGCCATCATATACTATGTTACTGTCTAATACACCAAAGACATATCTATTGTTCCTGAATGTAACTTGCTTTGAACTACTACTAAAAATGTAGTTGATATGTCTAAGAATTCTGATCTTACTGACTAGGGGAAGTGGAAATAATTTGAGTGTTATTCCCATTTTTAAAAGAAGTAAGTAATCTTAAAACTTCCTCTGAAAGAGGTAAACAAAGGAGCCTTGTATATCCATAATGCACACTCAGCTAAGGCACAAACGGGGAAAATAATATCTAGGATTAAAAGATCACTAAGAGCGCCTGACTTATCCATCACTCTCTCTTTCCTTGTAAATTTAAAGATATGTGGTTGTTATTAGAATCTGGACATGTAAATACAGATATATCTTTCTCTGTAGATAACATTGATCTATAAGTCATGCAAGGAGAAGACCTACGAACATCTACTCTGCAGAAGAAGCAGGGGATTTCTTTGGGTGGTTTCATTGTTCTGGGTTGCTTAGCAACAGGCTGGGAATGCTGATGCACTGTAGCATAATGCAACTCCCTTCTGAGGTTAGGAACAAAAAGACTCATTTAAAGATATGATGTGCAAGCATTTGCAGAGATGGTCAGGAAAGAAGAAGAAAGATTAAAAAGGAAGAGGGGGAGATGGAAAGAGAATGAAATGGGGAGAATGGGGAAAGCAAGAAGCACCGTGGAAGAATTAGGAGAATAGGCATGTTTGTATTTCATTAACGTGGGAATTACTAGATTTCCAGCATGCAAATGGGATACTTTTAGCATTGCTGTACTGTTATGATCTAGGGATTGGGGAGGGGCGGCTGGAGTAAGAAGGCTATGCTAGTTTTGCCAGTGTTTCTCTCTACTTCTTGCAGAAATGTTCTGCAGGAATGTGCTGAAACATTTCTAAGGTGTTTATGTTGAGAACTTTAACAATAACATTAGCTGAAGCCAGAACATGAGGGGAGAGCAGCACAAATAAAGATTGGAAGATTTACATGAATATGGATCAAACTTAACTCACTACACACCTGCCATTTGACCAAAATTTGAATTCTATACAAAAATGTAGCTTTCCAGCAGAAACCTAGTTGGGTCACTGAGGGTATGAGCAAGATGGTGACAGTGTGAGAGGACTGCAGAGAACCGGTCCTGTGCATTTCTTTTTCTTTTTTTTTAAACATTTTCTGCTTAATAATGATGTGTAAATTGAAATCCCAAAGCTCCCCCACAGCTAAATGACAGGCAAAATTGGGACTGATGGATTGGCATCTGAAGCTTGCAATGTCCTCTGCAATCATATTGATTCAGTTGGCATCCTTTGGGAATGAAGCAGGTGTGAGTTTGCCTGTTTCTTCCCTGGACTTATCCACAGTCAACTCGGAGCCATGACTATCCCCTAAACTACTAATGCAGGAGGAAGTGGGGCCCTCTGTGTGACCAGCGTATATGGAAGGCATTGGTGCCGGGTCTTGGGCAGGTGGTGGTGGAGCCCTGCTACCTGCAAAAGGTGAACATGGCCGTGGAAACAAGTATGAAAGAATTCAGGATCAGTATGAACTGTGTCTGGAGGCTGGAGTAAAGGATCTTCTGGAAGGATTTCTGTGAATCCAGCAGACATCTTTAGAACAGATACGTTTGCAATTTTCCAGCCTACACTTTCCAAACTTGCTATCATTTCCTTGGAAGGTATTTGGAAAGCAGTTGTTTTATTGGAGAAAGTATTTTGTAAGCAAAATGTTCAGCTGTTTCAGTCATTTGCTGGTTGATCTGCTCACATAAATAATTTAGAAGAAAAGATTAATGTGTTTGACAAAAATTAGAGTCTCCTCAACAATGAGTGGTTATGGTTATGGTTATGGACAAATTGCAGGAGGAAAACTTTGATTAATGAAAGATAGTACGTTGCTATGAACAAAGCTAAAGTTATTGAGAATGTTCAATGAAAACGTAATTTGAGTTTTATTTATTTACCTAAGGTGGCATTGACTGCTCCTTTCAATGTAGTAAAGAAATATTTTGTGGAGATATTGAAAATTCCAAAGACTGGATGTCCACCTATTTCCAGAGCTTACTATTTATCATCTCCTAAAAAGAGTTTTGGAGATATGCATCAAGCTTTTCCAGACTTAATTGATCATTTGGATGACCTGGACTCCTCTAGGGGTCCACCAAGGAAGCACGATACCACATGAACAGAAGAAACCCAGTATAATTTGTGGTATGAAGGAAGGGAAGATTTTATTTCACACAACTTAAGCCAAAAGCCCAACAGAGGCCATTTTTTCGAATCCTTCTTCGTCAGGGGGATTCGGGCACACTGTATCCATGGTTACATGAACAAGCAATAATTAAAATATATTACATCAATAAAACATTTGAATAGGTAAATTAAAACAGAATGATAAAAATAAAAATAAAACATTTCAAACAAGCACAATAAATAATCAATATATAATACAAACTATAAAACCAAATGGATCAAATGTAGTAATAATTGCAAATTAATAAAACCAATAAAAAACAATAAAAGATGTGTTGGAATGCCAACAAATAAATATCATAAACAAATATACATTAATAAGAACGTCAAACGTGAAATCAATGAGAAACGTGTATAAAGAAACAGAAAAGGATGTGTAATCATTACATGAAACCAATACTGAAAATAAACATACCTTATCAGTGAACACAAAAATGGGATTGGCTTCCGGATACCTCGGTTATCATTACATGAAACCAATACTGAAAATAAACATACCTTATCAGTGAACGCAAAAATGATTTTATACGTTTCTTGCTAAGGGGAGGAAGAGAAACAGGATATAAATGTGACAGGCAGAATAATTAAAAAAAATTTTTAGAGACAACAAAGCAGGAGTGATGTCAAATAACAGAACCAACTATGAAAGCTATTAAAAATTCAAAGAACTTTCTCCTATACATGATAAAGTATGTGCATGGGAACCATGCAAAGGATGGGAACCCCTAAGCCCATGGGGACTTTAAAGGATACAATTTTTAATCAACCGGGGTACCCTATTCTGCAGATGGTATGTTTATAAACTTCTAACTGATTGATAAGGAACAATTATGTACAACCGTGCAATGGATTGCACTATTGTAAAAGAGATACATCCTACGACTAAACCTACTGTAAAGAAATGTGACGTGCACAAAATTTAATTCAGAACCCAATGACTAAAGTCTAAAATAAAAAGAGCCGATCTTTGTGAAATCTTGTGTAATATTTACCCCAATAAATATGTCTTAATCAAATGATTGTTATAAAGAATGCTTTAGGCATCCTGTCAGTTGTGAACATACCTGTAAAACCCAAAGAACTTGATCAGCGCCTCGAGAGGGATCTGTAGCAAAGCTCAATTCACGTGCATCAACTCCTCATAAACTCAGACGCGAATCAGCTATTGTCCATCAAATAGTGAAACAAACTGTAGGAGGATGCCGGCACCTGCACGCTGAAAAATAAAGAAAACAAATGGCGGAAAATACTAGAAGCGCTTTGATTGGGGGACCGTCAACCAATCGATTGCCAGAAAAAAGGCACTGCGGCCAATATGTGTCAATCAGCGCTAAAGAATATAAAAGGCAAACAGGAGCAGACATTCTATTTATATGAGAACCAACCAGATTGTACTAAAACCACTAAAAACAAATCTTGTGCGCTGTCCATTCATGCGTGGGTCTAAAAATGTAAACCCACTATGTAAGGGCATGGTGATTACTATAAAAACATAAAGTGCATCAGAAAAAACCTTACATATTACACTCAAATTATCTAAAAATGACTCATACGTTAAAACCATATACTTATTTGATGGACAATAGCTGATCCGCGTCTGAGTTTATGAGGAGTTGATGCACGTGAATTGAGCTTTAGTCATTGGGTTCTGAATGAAATTTTGTGCACGTCACATTTCTTTACAGTAGGTTTAGTCGTAGGATGTATCTCCTTTACAATAGTGCAATCCGTCACACGGTTGTACATAATTGTTCCTTATCAATCAGTTAGAAGTTTATAAACATACCACCTGCAGAATAGGTTACCCCGGTTGATTAAAAATTGTACCTATCATTCAATGGGTCGGCAGTAGAATACCCTTCTTTCTTGAAAAATTATTATGTTGTGCTGTTTTTTAAGCCCTTATATGTTTGATAGTTTTTGTAAATAGCGCTCCTCATGTGAAGTGTCCTACATGTGCTGTTTAAATCCATTTTTTCCTTTAAAGACCCCCTGGGCTTAGGGGTTCCCATTCTTTGGATGGTTCCCATGCACATACTTTATCATGTATAGGAGAAAGTTCTTTGAATTTTTAATAGCTTTCAAAGTTGGTTCCGTTATTTGACATCACTCCTGCTTTGTTGTCTCTAAAAACATTTTTTTAATTATTCTGCCTGTCATTTTTGCGTTCACTGATAAGGTATGTTTATTTTCAGTATTGGTTTCATGTAATGATAACCGAGGTATCCTGAAGCCAATCCCTTGCCTGCTATCAGCCTTAACAACCGTTTACCCCTCCCCCCCCCCCCCCCCCCGCCGTCACCACCACAAAACAGACACACACTGGAATTTGGTAGCAAATAATTTGGTTGCAGCTTTATTAAATGAAATATAAAACCGGCCCCAACATGGGCCAACTCAACATTCTTAAATCCCAACACTGCCCCCCCTTTTTCCGGATGATGCCCCCCCACTAGCCATTTATAGCAAAGTGGTGCATCATCCATCCCCCATTCTCCCTGCCGCCCGCCTTGCCATGTTATTAGCAAAGGCCGGCAAGTTGCCTTCCACCGGGCAGAGACCCCAACCGTGATGTTTCTCCCAACCAAGGAGCCCTGCCGCTCCCCTGCAAAGCGGCATCAGCCTCAAATGCCCCACCGGGTCGGCAAGTGCCAGCTCGCTACCCCAACAACCACCGGAACGGCGCGAACAACAACCCCCCCCTACCCAGCTGCGATGACCCCAACCCCATTTAAAATATTTTTGGGTTTTTTGGGGTTTTTTTTATTTATAACATGGGAGGGTGGGGAGGGACACCTTTTCAACGCGGCGCTCAACGAGGAAGAGGGAGATCACACACCGGGATCTCCCTCTCACGCCGACGCCATGCCCCCAAGCCGGCACCAGCACCAATCGCCTGCCCCCACGTCACTGACGTGGGCTGCTGGTGCTGGCATCACTGAGCTCCTCGCCTCCCCCCCCCGTGAATCCCCCCGTGCTACCGTCGCAAGGGGTTTGGGCCTCAGGAACCCGGTTACCTACCAGTCTGGGGACCCAGCCCTGCGGCGCAGCAGAATTAACCGAGGTATCTGGATGCCAATCCTTTGCCTGCTATCAGCCTTGACAACCTGATACCACTCCCCCCCCCCGCCGTCACCACCACAAAACAGACACACACTGGAATTTGGTAACAAATAATTTGGTCGCAGCTTTATTAAATGAATTATAAAACCGGCCCCAACATGGGCCAACTCAACATTCTTAAATACCAACACTGCCCCCCCCCTTTTCCGGATGATGCCCCCCACCAGCTGTTTATAGCAAAGTGGTGCATCATCCACCCCCCATTCCCCC
Source organism: Ichthyophis bannanicus (assembly GCA_033557465.1). Taxonomy (NCBI): domain Eukaryota; kingdom Metazoa; phylum Chordata; class Amphibia; order Gymnophiona; family Ichthyophiidae; genus Ichthyophis; species Ichthyophis bannanicus. The sequence goes on along the minus strand of CM066036.1, from coordinate 244,818,573 downwards.
TACCGCCCGCCTCGCCATGTTATTAGCAAAGGCTGGCAAGTTGCCTTCCACCGGGCAGAGACCCCAACCACGATGTCTCTCCCAACCAAGGTGCCCTGCCACTCCCCTGCAAAGCGGCATCAGCCTTAAATGCTCTGTCCGGGTCGGTGAGCGCCAGCTCGCTACCCTGCCACCGGCGCAAGGTAGACCTCTATCCTTGCACTGCCCCACCATCGAAAGCTGTGACCAACACCAACCTTCCAGGGCCTCCTGCCAATCATTCAGCAAAAGATCTTGACCTACCGGGGCGAGGAGCACTCCGTCAAGATGGTACAAGCCAGCACACCTGACCTCTGCCCAAGGGTGAAGCACCTGCAACCCGCCTGTTTGCTGAACCCAGTGCCCTATCTGCCTGTTAATCTTGACCAGACCCCGCGACCACCACCGCTGTGTCCAGCAGGTAGGGCATGGGATGATGTCCGACCAAATGATGGCCACATTCGGAATGAAGTCCCACACCGAACCAATGTCTCTCTGTACAGTTCTGATGATCTGCCGGCAGGACCAAGTCGCCAAGTCATTGCCCCCTAAGTGAATCAGCAGCCCGACTGGCCACCTCTGCTGCGCAAGCTTCGCCTGCACAAAGTCCAAACGTTGCCACCATCGCATGCCATGTTGTCCCATCCAACACAGCTGCACTCCAGCATCTGCCAGCCCTAGGTGAATGCCCAACGGCCGCACCGCTGCCCTTCGCTCAGCCCAATAAACTAAGGAATGGCTGATGATCCACCAATCTCAGGAGCAGGCACCATCTGAAAGGACAAATCGGACTGCCAACTCTGAAATAGGAAGGAAATGGTTAGTACCCCCCCTTTGCCCCCCAACACCAACCGCAAAGCAGTTATCAAGCACGCACCACCCCAACACCAGCCCAGCACAGGCACCCTAAGGGCGAACGTACCCTTCATACACACCTGAGCGCCACCTGCCAATCTGCTGGATGACCCGCCCGTCAGGACCCGCCGCTGCCACACTCGTGGCCACCCCAATCGGGAAAGAGTACGACCCATAGCTCCGCTCATCATAACCCAGGAACCGCAAAGCCAAGCGCAACACAGCCATGAACTGGAACTGCATTACCGGCCTGCTGTCCTCATGGATAAAGAAATATCCGTGGACCTGCGGCCGCCGCTGTGAATAACTCCACAGGGCATGCACCGGAAAGGAGGGCAAGGGGAAAATAGCGCATAATACCACCCAGCCCCCTTTTCCCGTTTGATCTGTCTTGGACCGCGGGATAAAAATACGTACCTGAGACGCCTCCACCATCACGTGCCCAAAATCCAGACCGCCAAACGCACCCCACCTTGAGGAGCGAGGCACAAGTTCAGACACGCGAAAAGCCCCAAAAAATGCTGTTGCAAAAAGAAACCAGGAGTCGCCAGTCCCGCAATCTAGGCTGTGCCTTGGCCCAGCCTGCCAGCAGGCGCTTGACTAAAAACGACACCCTGGGGTTCTCCCAAACTGCCACCTTGCAAAAGAAGGAAAACCCGGCCAATGCAGCCGTGACCGCCGACCGAGACCAACCCTCCCTTTTTTCCCACAGTACGAACTGTCCAACCAGCCCATCGGGAACACTCCCCCCACTCCACCCACACGCACTCACAAATGTACTAACCTGGGAGTAGCCTCTCCGATACTGTGCCCAAGTGCCACGCGCCACCGACGAGGACAGCAATGCCATCAAGTCTGGATCCCAACCCTCCAAAGATGCTCCAGGAACGGCACAGCTGCCTCTTCTGCCTCTGGAGTCAACAGCCGAAACTGCTCCGCCTGAAAATGGGATAGAGCATCAGCGATAGAATTCTGTGAACCTGGCACATGCCGCGCCCTGGCGGTGACATTCAGGTGCAGGCAAGCGAAAACAAAGATCCGCATCAAGGAAGCTACCCTCAGACACCGAGGGGCATGCTGGTTAATAACTTCGACCACCGTGGCATTGTCACACCAGAACACCACCCGCCGATCCCGCAGACACTCCGGCCAAACCCAAAAAGCTACAACAATGGGGAAAAGCTCCAAAAAGGTGATATTGCGGGTCAAACCGGATTGAACCCATTCATTAGGCCAAGGCTCTGTACACCAAGCCCCCTGGCAATATGCCCCAAACCCAGAACTACCCGCCGCATCTGTGAACAGATGCAAGTCCGCATTTGAAAGCTCCGGCAGCTGCAAAACCGAGCAACCATTGAAACCGATTAAGAAAGCCTCCCACACACTCAAATCCTCATGCATTGCCGCTGACACGTGAATCCAGTGGTGCGGGCGATGAACACCCACAATGGAGAGTGACAACCGTCGCGCAAAAGGACACCCCATTGGCAGAACCCTACAGGCGAAGTTAAGATGCCCAACTAGCGACTGCATGACCCAAAGGGTAGTCTTACTCGATGATCCCACGAACACCACCAGCTCCCGGAGACGCTCGACTTTCTGCGCGGGAAGGCGTACCACCATACATTCAGTATCGATCTCGATCCCTAGAAAGGTAAGGTGCGTCACAGGCCCGAGGGTCTTGTTGGCCGCTATGGGAATACCGAAGTCCCCAGCCAAGTGCAAAAACGTCTCCAGCAGGTAGGCGCAAGTTCGCACCTGGCCAGGCCCAACAAACAGGAAATCATCCAAATAGTGCACTATGTTCCCGACGCCCGCCTGCCTTTTCAACACCCAGTGCAGGAATGTACTGAAGGCCTCGAAGTAGGCACAGGGTATCGCACAACCCATAGGCATGCACTTATCGAAATAAAACCGCGATTCGAAGTGGAAACCTAACAACGGGAAAGCCGAAGGATGAACCGGCAACAAGCGGAACGCAGATTTAATGTCGACCTTCGCCAACAGTGCGCCAGCCCCACACTGCCGCACCAGGACCACCACTACGTCGAAGGAAGCATAGCGCACCCTGCACTGGTCCCGGGGAATGCGTTCGTTCACAGAATCCCCAGGAGGGCAAGAAAGATTATGGATCAAACGGAACTTACCCGGCTCCTTCTTAGGAAAAACTCCCAACTGGGATACCATAAATGGAAAGAACGGGGGCTCCCGAAAGGGCCCCACCACTCGGCCCAGCGTGCACTCCTCCCAGACCTTCCTCCGGACGACCTCGGCCAGTGACCGCACGGAACTAGCGTTTCGCGATCCACCCCTCGCAGGCGCACCCCACAAAGGAATACGAAAACCCACAGAAAAACCCTTCAATATCAAACTCCACCCCCCCCCCAGACGAGACTGCCCATATTGCACTAACCACGGGCACATAGCGTCAACTCGCACAGGCATAGGGGCCAATGACACGAGAGCCCCCTCACTTGCCCCCCGCCGGGGCACCGGCCACTCCTTTGCGACTACACTTAGTGGCGGCGTGTCCACCACCACACACGGAGCAGGCCTGCTTAAATTTACAGACGGGGAAGGGGCATGACGACTTGTTGAACGGCCAACAAACGTCTCCGCCCGCCGCCCCCCCTTTGATCTGAGACACTGCGGGGACTGGGACTCGAAAGGATCATGAACTAGCCATTGCCGTGGCCGACCCCAACTTGCTGCCACCTCCTCCCGCCCCACCAACCCGACTCTTGGCGACATTTGCATTAGCCATAGATTCATGTCCTTCGTCCCCCATGATAGCTGCCCGTTTTCCTCCATCATGTCCCTGAACTCCTCATCGTAGTTTATCCAGGCACACCCATCGTGCACCTGCGACGCAGCTAAGATTGTATCCCCGTAAGCCAGCAGCGCCCCATACTGCTCCGGGAAATAATGGCCCCATACACTGGCTAATTGCAGAAAAGCCTGGGTACAATTAAGAGTGTTACGGGATGCCTTCCGCACCCTGCCCACTTTTTCGTCCTCCTTGCCCTTTTCCTGCTTTCCCCCGAGTGTTTCCGACCCTCGAGCAAGCAAAAAATGTCGATATGCCTGCGACGCTTGATCCGATGGCGCAGTTTTCGTGGCACGCCCTCCCACAACTCAGCGCAGTGCACCACTGAGGCTCCCCACCCCCACCCTTCTCCTTTCCCCATGACAGAATCACCAGAGGACACCGCCAACGATGTCGAGGACAAGGATGAAGAAGAAGCATGCCGACAGCGGTGCCCGTGCTTGCGCTTCGCCCTCGCCTTCCCCCCCATCGGGAGTCCCATCCCAGGGGTTTGCGTGCCCCCATCCTCGCCGCCCGCACCCCCCACATACTCACCAGCCTCACCGGAGGGCGCTACTAACACACCAACGGTCTGGACCCGCGCCGCCGAACCATATAACTCTGCCGCAGAACTTGTGAGACCTGCACCACTAGCCCGACCGATGTCAACCGAGGTCATCCCGGATGGTACACTCTGCGAGACCTGCAAAGGAAGAGAAGGAGAAAAACCAGCAGCAACTGCCCCCAAAGTGCCTGGCGCAGCACCCGGCCCACCGCCCCAGCCCCACGACGAGGAGCTGAGGCCACCAGCCGCCCAGGCCGCTGAACTCCTATCTGAAATACCCCTGGCCCCTCTTGCCCCGGCCCCCATTCAGTCGGCCCAGCCACCCCCCCCAATGCTCCAATCCCCCCCACGGGCCGGCCCCACATGGCCAAGGACCCGAGGAACCAGAGAAACCAGGATGCGGGAAACGTCCACCCCCCAAGCCGGGGGCATACCAGCCAAAAGATGTAGGGGATGAGGACACGCCCAGAGGCCCTCCCACCAAGGGGTCCAGCTGCAACCCAGAATCTGGTACCACCTCCACACCACCAGAGCCAGCCAATGACCCTGCTGCCCCAACCACATCGAGACCATCGGCCCCGGGCATGCCCACTGCACCGCCAACCACAGCACCGCCAACCACCGGGGACGAGGGGCCAGGCTCCCCAAATCCCATGCTCTCTAAAGGGACCACACCCACACTGCCCTGCGAGGCCCGACCTGCTGCACCCCCGCTCCCTGCACCCCTGGACCTCCTCCTTCCATGCCCCTGCCGAACGCCCGTAGCTGCCCCCTGCCACTCTTCCCCTTACTGGCGCCACACAACCACGCCACCCTGCCCGTAGCGCCCCAGTATCCGCCCCCAAAGCCCCCACCCCAGCTCTGACTCCCAGCCGTCGAGACCGATGGGCCATAATGCCCCCCCACCTGCTTTCCCAAAGAGCAACACAGCCCCCAACACACTCGCTCTTTACTTTGCTTTTCTTTTTTTTTTGTTAATTAAACCCCCATTTTCCTCTCTTTTTCTGCTCTTCTTCTTTGCTTTTTTTTTTTTTTTTTTTTTTAAGCAGTTAGTAGCACGATAATGGAATCAGACCGGAACAAGTCACCTTCCCCTTTGAGTTTAATATTTTGGGGGTTTTTTTGTTTTTCTTTATTTTATCTGTTTTATTTTGTTTTGAGACCCTTACAATGCTAGCCTCTCATTCCGTTCGCCCTAATGCGCCCAGCCCAACAGCTCCTAAAGGACCCCGGATGAGCTCACAGGCCCCCTTTTTTGCCCACGTGCAGCAGGCCAGCCACCCAACAAGCCAGCCACCCCCTTGCAACCCCACTCATGACATGGCAGCCTCCGTGCACCGCAACACCCCTCACCGAGACGCCCCGTAACAAGATACCCGCGGCCTTAGCCCCCCCCGCCTAAAGAATCGCCACGAGGAGCACGGACCAACTCACCTCTTCAACACGGTGCTCGACGAGGAAGAGGGATATCACACGCTGCAATCTCCCTCTCACGCCACTGCCACGCACCAAAGCCGGCACCAGCACCAATCGCCTGCCCCCACATCACCAACGAGGGCTGCTGGTGCTGGCATCGCCGAGCTCCTCACCTCCCCCCCCCATGAATCCCCATGCTACCGTCCCAAGGGGTTTGGGCCCCAGGAACCCAGTTACCTACAGGCCTGGGGACCCGGCCCTGCGGCGTGGCGGGATTTACACATCCTTTTCTGTTTCTTTATACACGTTTCTCATTGATTTCACGTTTGACGTTCTTATTAATGTATATTTGTTTATGATATTTATTTGTTGGCATTCCAACACATTTTTTATTGTTTTTATTAATTTGCAATTATTACTACATTTGATCCATTTGGTTTTATAGTTTGTATTATATATTGATTATTTATTGTGCTTGTTTGAAATGTTTTATATTTATTTTTATCATTCTGTTTTAATTTACATATTCAAATGTTTTATCAATGTAATATATTTTAATTATTGATTGTTCATGTACCCATGGATACAGTGTGCCAGAATCCCCCTGACGAAGAAGGATTCGAAACATGGCCTGTGTCGGGCTTTTGGGCTTAAGTTGTGTGAAATAAAATCTTCCCTTCCTTCATACCACGAATTATACTGTTTTTTTTCTGGACTCCTCTTGGGACTTGGAGGTCCAGCAAGCTACTTTACTAGTTGATTTTGCATTAGAACCTGATCCTGATTGGATTTTTCATTTGTTTTTTCACAGAAGATTAGAAATGTATTTAACAGGCTGTTTTTATATCGCTTTATCCTTTAGTCTGTGATAAGGAAGCTTATCAGGGCCTGGGAAACAAGGATAAAGAGGGGGAATTTGCCCTTATCAAAGGACCTGTATCGCAAGGTCAGAGATACAAAACCCCAGTTGTACCTAGAAATCAGATTGTACCAGGCTGCAATAGGTTGCAGAGTGTCCCTAGTGATGAGAAGGAGGGGGAAAGCAAGCTCAGGGTAAGGAGCCCTTACGTCACTGACTTTCCCAATTACTCAGCTGCCAAGAGGCAGTCTGATTTGCAACACCTGAAAGGAGAAAGGGCAGGATTAGAGCCTGGGAGGTTTAAAACTAGGATAGAATATTCAGGAGAAGAGAAGGAGTAGGAATGCCTACTGGAGGAAAAATGGAGCTGAAGCCCTGAGAACCAAGAGCCCATGCTGGAGGACAAGACAGGGAAGCTCAGATACATGCTGGCCAGAAGATGAGGGAGGAATAACTGAATCAAGCCTTGACCCAGGTATGAGTTTTGGAAGCCTGTCTGATTGGGAGCATTACAGATTTGCTGGAGACAGCGCTTGCCCTGATGGGAGGTAGTCAGCTAAGCCCTCTGAGCCAGAAGTAGAACCCATGCAGCTAGGAGAACAGGAATTAGTTCTGGAAGAGGATGATTCTTACATGGACTGTTCTTTATGCCAAACTGCTAAGCACAAAGAAGTCCTGAGAGGAAATACATCATAAGGGAACCTTCCAGAGTCCAGTATCCTAGAGAGCCTCTGTGTGAAGTGAAAAGGTTCTATGAAAAGGAAAATACTTGTGCTGAGAATGTGTGCTGCTGTTTAATTGTTTGCTCATTGACCAGCTGAAGTCAGTGCAGTGCAGAGCTTATGCCGTACTCACGGTGGATTTAAGAAGTTTCTTTTGGAAGAGAAAAGAGAGCTGTTTTATCTGAAGCTGATATTTTTGGTTTTGTTTTAAATAGCACTGCTATGCACGTTTGCTAGCAGTGGCTGTGGAAAAGACTTTCTGTTTTGCATTGAAGGACATTACAAGCTGTTTGTGTTTAAGTTCAGTGATATCCTGTTGTACTAAATATAATCCTGGAGAAGAAATCCAATAGGTGGCAATTTGTGAACCTTATTTGCGTTTACCTCATAAATAAATTCTGTCAATGCCTTAACTCTCGACCCAACTACAAAAGAGTGTTTTTCTGCCTAAAATGTCAAGTGTAACCTGACTGGACTACCTTTCCCATGGTGCACTTCAAAGTCAGTCAGTCAGGCACATTGCTGAAGTGGTAGAATCAGCTATAACAAGCACGCCCCTCCACACTGCTGTAAGGGGCTATGGGCGTGACAAGTCAAAGCGGTTTACAGAGTAACATTGAATAAGAGATTACATTGAACAAGGAACATTGAACTTGGAATTTAACTTAATGTCAAGAACTTACATTCAGAAAAGTTACGGTGTGATGCCTTTAGCAGGGTGTGGTTTGATTATGGTGGGCTATGTAATAGTTTGAAAGTGTTCTACCAAGAGGAAAGATTTTAGTTTCCTTCTAAAGTCTTGGCTGTCCTTTGTGGACCTGAATGTCTTCCGGTAGAGAGTTCCATAGTGATAGAGACGATAGTGAAAATGCCCTTCTGGATGTAGTTTGTTTAGTTCTTGTTTGGGTGTTGGAGATGATGATCATGTTTCTATTATTGATTCTCTTTGGTCTGGATTCAGGGTACATTGAGATCATTGTTTGTACGGAGCCTGCTGATGCATGATCAGAATTTTGAATATGGTGAGTATAGTCTTTCTTTTGATGTGTGAGTACATTGGGAACCAGTGTAGTTGATTCAGGAGGGGTGTTATGTGATCATGTTTTGCAGCCCTTGTAATGATGCATGCTGCCATATTTTGGGCCATCTTAGTGGGTGTACGGTTTGCTTCGGGAGAATTTGGTACATGAGGTTGCAGTAGTCCAGAATGCATGTGATTGTTGTCTGGCAGACCATCCAGAGGTCATTTTGGTTGAGCAGTGGTTTTATTTTTATGTTACCTGATGTGTCAGGAGAGATGCAGAATGGCAGAGACAATTCCTCCTAATGAGGCCTAGAGTCCTCCAGTTAGGGGTTGATTTTTGCTAAACTTCCCTTGCAAATGCATCTTCAAGTGCAAGGGTGTTAAATATTGGGATTCCATAAAATATATTTAACAGCCTTTTTGGTTTCACATCAGCCCCCTGGAGTGGCATCATCTTCTCCTACAGCTGTTTCAGATAAGGGACAACTTCGGATAATTGTATAATAAGGTAAGGCTAGGTTTTCCACTGTCTGCATTTTCTCTTGAATTCATATTATCATTGGAAATGTAGCTTAGTAGTTAGGGCAGCAGCCTATAACCAGAAGACTAGGATTCAATTCCCACTGATGCTCCTTGGGCAAGCCACTTAACCTTCTGTTGTCAAAGGTGCAAACTTAGGTTGTAAGCTGTCTGGGTACAGAGAAATAACTGCTGTACCTGAATGTAAATACTAATAAAAAAATATTACTGAGTGGTGATACTTACACTTCTCCTTACTTGTCAACTGGGTAGCTCTTCAGATTTCTTATCCAATATGTTTGTATTTTGTTTAAATCCACACATTGCTATTTGTCGTGTGAGGTGTATATACTTGTGTATATACACCTCACACGGCAAGTATATACGGCAAGTATATACTTGTGTATATACTTGAAGGACTGGGGTTTCTAGTCCCACAGGTACTCCTTGTGGTCTTGGGTAAGCCACTTAACCCTCCATAGCCCATGTTCCCTGTAAAATAGTTATCTCCAAGTTATAATGCCTGGAGGAGTGGCCTAGTGGTTGGGGCAAGGTACTACAGGCCGGAAGGTCGGTGGTTCAAATCCCACTAGAGGACAGCAACCTTGGCCGGAAGGACTGGGGTTTCTAGTTCCACAGGTGCTCCTTGTGATCTTGGGCAAGCCACTTAACCCTCCATTGCCCATGTTCCCTGTAAGTATTAGTGTATGTGTCTCATATCCCCTCGTGTTAAATGTATCCCCCAACCGCTTTGACCCGGTGAAAAGCGGGATATAAATGCAGATAAATAAAATAAATAATGCCCTGTTCAATGTAATTTCAGTTTGTTCAATGTAAACCGCACTGATGCAGAATAGCGTGGTATATAAGAGAATATAAATACTTGCGTTCTTTTAGACACTCTCAAAAAGAAATCTAGATTGCAAAATAAGAGAAAAACAATTTAAAAAGCAGAAGATAAGGAAAAACAAGTGGCAAATTAAGGGAAAATACAAAGTATTACTCCATGAATCATACGTGGATCAAACCAGGACACATGAATAGCTAAGGAGATGATATGAAATCCAAAAATGAGAGACTGCTAGTTGCTCATCTTGTAGCCGGCTATGTAGTTCTGATAACAGAAATTACCATGCAGAAAGATACAATAACATGACATGTCTATCCAATGGAAACTTTGTAAACACTACAACACTGTTGCAATGGAAAAGCACCAGGATAATAACCCTAAAAGAATTACAGAGAATGAAGATCTTATGATTACTTGGGACATTCTCATTGCGACTGATAAAAAACTAGATGCAAGGAAATCAGATATAGTGATGAAAGAGAAACATCAGAATGGTATTGACTAAAGAGGCGTTAGTTCATAACAATTATTCTGTGAATTGTGTAGAGAAGGAGAAGATCCTTAAGTACCAAGACAAGCAGTGAGAAATGTGGCAGAAAAATACAAAAATATTTCGCATCATATTGGGTGCCACAGGCCTGATTAAGAGGAATTTCCAGTATGACCTTGACAGCTTTCCTATAAATGTTACACCCTATGACCTCCAGAAGGAAGCTCTTTGACATGTTGCAAGTACTATGGCAAGCGTTAGCAGTAAATCTGAGAGACTAAGGTCATACTCTATATATTCTAGTTTAGGAATGGACAAATGGAACATTAGAGATAGAGGGGTAAAAAGGGCACTAAGAGGGGAGAAAGCCATGGCTGAGAGACTGAATGAATTCTTTGCTTCAGTCTTTACTAAGGAAGATGTAGGAATGCTACCCATGATTGAAATGTTATTTAAAGGAGATGCCGCAGAAGAATTGAAAGAAGTATTGATACACCGGGAAGATGTATTACAACTATTTGTCTGGTCTTAGTAGTTCAGCTCCTATTAAGAAGTAAATTGTGAATGCAGAGTAGAGGGATAACATAGGCTTTTATTTCCCTTTACGCAAAAGATTCAGGTGGCACACAACATAGAGGAAAATGTCCTTTACTTCAGGAATGAAACAAACTCATCGTAAAGAAAAACTGTTATGCTTCACAGTTGTAACAAGGATTAATTAAGGATTCCTAGGGGTATGTTTACTAAACTGCGGTAATCGTGAATAACGCGCGTAATGTAACATTAACGATCGTTCGCACGTCATAACGTGCGTTCTGACGTGCGAACGATCATTAACGTTACATTACGCGAGTTAACCGTAGTTAACGATCGTAAACTCCCGCGGCGCGCTAAAACACCGCAGAATGTGGAGAGAGAGCGGAGAGAAGGGGTCAATGGGCGGAGAGTGGACGGGAAGAGGCTCCATTCATGCTAACGCGCTGATCTAAAGAGCTGAATCCCAACGCGAATGAAAACCTGCCGTTAAATGCACATTTGCAGGGGAGAGAAACCATTTCAGTGTCAGCAATGTACAGCATAGGCAGGGAAACCTACAAAGCGTGATAAGTGTGATACATGTGCACAGAACAAAAGGTCACATAAACATTGAAAATGACCCCAACAAACTGGAAAAGAACCATAACCAAGCTGGCCAATAGTGATATCAATGGGAAACACCAACCCCCCCCTCTGAGAAAGCCCCCAAAAAAAGATATTAATCGTGGAAGGGGCTATGCTCCGTCCCCATACAAGTTGAAGGAGCCCACAGTGAAATAGCACTGATCAGGGCTTTCCCTTGTCAGTGAACAGGTGTCCTATGGCATGCACATGTTCCGCAACAGCAGGGTGGGCATGTTGGAATGGGCAACTGGACAGATGCCGGAAAAGGGGATACAGAGGGCCACAGGCGGCACATGCTGTGGTGCAGCTGGGCCACAGTGCGGACCAGGGTGATGCCTAGCTGGCCCATACGAATGCTGAAACAGTAGAGCAGCTAGACAGCAACTGCTGAAGGCCCAACATGGGCATGACTGTGCTTTCCACAGTGTCACAGGGGACAGTACCCAGCAGCTACCCCCAAGGGCACGGAACATTGGCGGGCGGTGCTGGGGGGAAGCGTGGACATCTATGCAGGCATCCGTACCCTGGAACCCGCACCATAGGCAGCCACCCACCCGCACACAGGATGGCCTGAGATTGCGCTCCACCAGCACCACCAGCAGAAGGGAATGTCAGCATGGCGGCAGAGGGTTACTGGTGGTGGAGGGGGCAGTGGCAGCTGCCCAGAGCAGACCGTGGCCTAGCCATGTGTAGGTGGGTGCCATGCACTGCAACAGACAGGCCCTGTCTGACGAACAGTCATGGTAGCACCAGGGAATTCACTGACTCTGTGATAACATGGTGGTGCAGTGCACAAAACCAGTGTGTCCAGGAGCAAAAGGTCACAAGTTCACGCCCCAGCTGGGGCTACTGCCAATCCAGTCCCCATATTTTACCCACTACTAAACCGTGATAGTAAAGTGTGGTGGCGAAGCCAGCCAGGTGCCTAGGGAGATAGAGAAAGCGCAAGCAATTTCCCATAGTCAGGAGGAAAGTGCAATAAATGGTCACTTTAAAAGTGCAGCTAACATGGAAAGAAACCTGTCAAAAGTTGTTGTCAGGAAGCCACGCCCCAGCTCCATGGTAACTGAGGGTGGTAATGCAGGACAGCTGGGGGCGGGGTGGAAAGATACAGGTCAGACCCACTCATATAAGCCCCAGAGAACAGGGAAAGAGAGAGCAGCAAGACTAACAGTGAGAGCAGGAAACAGGAACAAGACAGCAGAAAGAGTAACAGGAAGGCACGAGAGGAGGAGAGCTGAGTCTGATTCAGAGGCAGAGTCTGAGCAGGAACCTCAGTCTGAGCAAGAGTTTCACTCTTGCAGGAGGGAGAGAGACGTGAAGGCTAACTCATCCAGGAACCAGCATGGCCAGGGGAGTGGCAGTGAAGCACTGCTGAAAAGAATCTCCAAAGGTATTGCTCAAAAGGATTATAGCAAAAGCTCTCAGGAAAGGTTCCCAGACGGCAGTTTGAGGGAAGGATATCCCCAAAGGCAGCTCCAACATTCAAACCAGTACCAGGGTTACAGGAAGCCTGCAGGTGGTTCAAGAACCCAGGAAGGGCTGGTAAGAAAACCTCTTAACAAACAAGGGCTGAATGTTTTAAAGCTTTTAAAAGGTCTCTTAAAGGACCAGGAAGTAGCTTGTGGTAATAACAGCTCTGTGTACTGAGAGAGGTCTCGAGGGGAACAGCTGTTTTACGACGACGTCACAGATCCATCGGGTTCAGAATGTGAATCAATGGAACTGGGAGAAAATGATTCTGTCTTGAGTCAGCCTGAGGTAGAAATGGAGTGTGATTTGTCCATAGCAGTAAAGTAAGAATGTTTGGAAAATTCTAACCTTGAAGAAATATCCATGTGTTTGCTGTGCATGTTATGCTAAGAAGCCAGGAAGTTTTAATTAGCGTGGCTGCTGCTTGAAAGAGACTTATTAAGGAGGACTGCCTGAAGTCTCTAGGAAGCTAATTAAAACCCCTGAAGAAATAAGCTAAGAAGAAAAGTTATTGCTTGAGTTTTGTAACATTGAAGGTTTCAATGGACATTTAAGTTTCAGTTAAGCAATGTGAATTGAAGATTTACTGTTGAAGAAACCACATGTGCCTTGCTGAAGTAAGCAAGAGCCAGTGCTATCTTTTATTCTCCTGTAAAAAGTCTGTACACGTGAAAAGCCAAACTTCATTAAGAAGTTCCTGTTTATTATGGGAGGTGAATAAAATTCCTGTGTTTGCTTTCAACCCTCGGCTCAGCACTTTCATTACAACTACAATTTAACTACAACTCCCAGAGGCCTTTGCCCTGGAGTACAATTGAAAGGAACATTCGCCCCTTTCCTTGTCGGGCGAGGGCGCGACAAAAGTCAAATCTTTATTGCAGAGAACATAAGCATGGCTCAAACGCCTATAGTTTATCCTACAGAGCACAGACACCATAAACATGCACCATTCAGGTTCCATGCTGCCTCTGATAAAGATGCCTGTGCTGCATTTCCATGCGCCACCCCCATGGTATGCAGATGTATCTCATGCATATTCATGAGGGACAGCATGAAAACCCGAACAGTGTTTTGCACCACAGGACTGGAGTTGGGAACCTCTGCCGTAAAGCAGCAGCCAACAGGGGCAGACACACCCGCACCCACAGGCCCCATTATCCAAAGCCTCCTGGAGAGGCAGGACTTTGGGCTCTGCGTGCATCTCCCAATACTAGCACTTGCATACCTTAGTAATGCCACCCTAAACCTGGGAATATGGTACACAGCTATCAAAAGGTTGCTATGATTAATGGCAGACAGCAATTCCTAGGTTAAGTACAATTTTCGGAGTGAGCTGCATCATAGCAACCTTTCTGATGTCTGTGGAGTGTGCTACAGGTCTTGTGTCTGACAGTGTTTACCAATCTGGGGGGTGACTCCTACAGTATTGCGTACCATAGCCATGCCTGCACTGTGCCCAGGACTGGTGTGGTGGCCTGGGCTGCCCAACATCCCTATAGTTGCACAATGCTGGCATAGGTGTGGGGAGTGTGTGTCTGTCTATCCAGTGTGTGGTGGCTGCCAACACCCTCCACAGCCCACACTGCTAGCACTGTTGCCAGTATTGGCCTGCCAATGTGCATAATGAGGGGCAAGGTACCGTGGGAATAGCCTGGATAGGGTGGCCTGGTCTGTCCGCATCTGCACAGGGCATAGGGCAATGGCCGGACATTGTAGTGCCCGGTACCACCTGCACGGACAGGGTGGCCATAGCATGTCCTGCTGGGAGGTCACTCTCACCCTGACTGAGCAGTGACCATGGCATGGCTAGGTTCCCCCATATTGTTATATAGTATTTCTCTTATGTGATATTTATGGGTTCCCTTTTGGGGCCCAATCACTGACTTATCTGCTTGGTGTGTATGCTGATATCCCCGTTCTGGGTACATGCATCTTCTCCAGGACCATGCACTATGGACTAGCTGGCGGACTGTCTGCAGCTAGTATGTGTCTTGCTGGAACACCGTGCAGGGTGCAGCGGCTGGAGGCTTGCTGCTGGAGAATGTCAGATAATGGTGGGGAGCAGCTGAGCATTTCCAGACCTGCCGTCTGTCTGCTATTGCGTTATGGATGTGTACTGCTCTGCATTGCCTGCCCTGTAACGTGTTTGATCCCTAGCAGGACTAGGGTGATGGTCCCCTCTACTACCACCATTGCAGGGGGGTAGAAAGTGGATCTGTGGGTGGGAGATCCTGTCCCCCACCCTAAGCCCCAGAGGGTGGGGTGGGTTGGGTGGTGGTATGTAATCTCCCTGGTAACCACAGCAGAATGTGGGTGTGGTGCCGTGCAGTCCTCCTGTAGCCAGCCAGGTGTTTATTGGCAGCTCTAGCCCACTGGTTACTTCACTGCCCATGGAGCCAGAGGTCATGGGTTCACAACCCACAGTGGGGTTCATCGATAGGGCTGTCTTAGGCATTGTCTATTTTTATTATATATTAGTGCTGCCAGCAGAACTACCCTCAGGGTACTGTCACCTTAGGGTGGCTCATGAGGCGCCTTATACGGCGCATTATACGGCACCCTATAAAGCGTCTTATAAGGTGCCTTATATGCTGTCCTATAGGGGACATTATAGGGTGCCTTGGCAGACAGCGCACTTTAGCATGTGCCCTATGGAGTGCCTTCTAGGGTGCCTTATGTGGCACCTTAGGTTACGCCACTGTGAGGGTGTGTTTGCTGGCAGCACTATTACAGTACAACTAAACTTCTTCACAGCCCAATACTTAACCCTTTCCAGGCCAAGCCCACAACTTTCGGGATCCAAACTTCTGCCTAAATATTCCTATCAAATGGTATATAATACATGACCATGGCAGAGGGAACGTCACTATTGGGACATATTAAATAAGACGGGTACAATTTTCCTGACATATGCAAACATTAACCCGGCTGCAAACTGTGGATTAAAATATTATAGTAGGCTTTCAAAGGGTTATACATGACGCCTCAGCCAGCCTTATTCATTAGGCACACTGGGGAATCGAACCCATGACCCTTGTACCATTGGTCTGTGTAGTAACCATTGTACTACAGCTCTGTTTCTGTATTTGGGTGTCTGCGCGCCTTCTTACGCTTAATGCGCAGTAATGCGCCCTGTAACGATCGTTGCTGCGCGGCGCGTTATAACACGCGTTATCACTTACGATGTACCGCCCATGTCCTTTTTTGGCATTTCTTCCACTAACGCGGCTCCTAACGCGAATCACACTAACGCAGTTTATTAAACATACCCCCTAGAGTAACTCAACCGTTTCAATACTCTTCTCCCTTTTAGCATACAAGTAACACTCTGGAGACAGCATATATTATTTACAAGTCTAGCAGTGATTCTATACTGCTTGTAACGCATAGAGAACAGTCCATCTCCTCTTGAGACAAAAGACTAGGCTCCACAAATTCCACTTGCATCGGCTCTGAGTCAGAGTTATCCCTTTCTGTATCTGGGGTTTCTCTGGCTATTGGAACTGGCCAGTCGCTATTCTTATTCTCTGGGTGTTTGTAGAGTTCTTCTAAGGTTCGCCAGTGAGCGAGGCCTACCTTTGTGCTTTTACAATCTGGGTTATACAAGGTAGGTTTACTTTCCTTTCTTGTAACACGAGCATTGCTTTTAAAAGGGCACTTATAAGGTGAGCTTTTTCTCTTAAAAACAAAGTCAGCATACCTTGGCTTCCAACAGCGTGTAGAACAGGAACTTTCTCCTTCCAGTAGTTCTCCTGGGATACAATCCTCGTGCCAGTCTTTTCCCTGAAAGCTCTTGTTACCTTTCAGTCTGGCAACTGGTTCCTCCGGTAAGTGCAGGCCTCTTTCAAAGCCTAACTTCTGGCTTCTTCCTTCAGCACTGCTCTGCTTCCCAAATTGACTGTTCCTTTGCTCAGCATTGCTTTCCCATTCACTCCTAGGGCTTAGCTCAATGCTCCTGGTGCTTCCTTCTTCTAGGCCCTTGCTCGTGGTGCATTTCTCTCGCACGGCTTTGCTCCTGGTGCTTCTCTCTGGTCCACCTCTATCTCCACCCCTTTCCAGTCTCCAGCCTCTTGCTTATAAAGCTCTCCTGTGTTTGAGCTTTCTGGGCTGCTTGTCAGGTGGTGTCGATTAGCTAGGTGTGTCCAGTCAGCCTCTGTGAGTGCACGCCTGCTCCCTCTAGCTGCTCTGTGCGGGAATTGCATCCCGTGCACATCTTTTATATTGTGAAAAACAGCTTTTTTTCTTGCATCTTTGCTTCCATCAGCTCCTGCTGCATGACAGTATCCAAGGGTGTTGAAAGAACTGAAATATGAGATTGCAGACCTACTAATAGTAATCTGTGAAATATCATTAAAATCATCTGTAATACCTGAAGATTGGAGGATGGCCAATGTAACACCAATTTTTAAAAAGGGTTCCAGGGGTGATCTGGGAAACTACAGACCAGTGAGCCTGACGTCAGTACCACGAAAAATGGTAGAAACCATTATAAAGTCATGGCTTAATGGGAGACAGCCAACATGGCTTTAGCCAAGAGAGATCTTGTCTTACTAATCTATGTTTTTTTGAAGGTGTGAATAAACAGGTAGACAGAGGTGAGTCGGTTGATATAGTGTATCTGGATTTTCAGAAAGCCTTTGACAAGGTCCCTCATAAGAGACTTTTGGCAAAATTAAGAAGTCATGGGATAGAAGACAGTGTACTAATGTGGATAAGGAACTGGTTAAAAGATAGAAAGCAGATGGTAGGATTAAATGGTCAATTTTACCCATGGAGAAAGGTGAATAGTGGAGTACCCCAGGGATCTATGCTGGGTCTGCTGCTTTTTAATGTATTCATAAATGACCTGGAAATGGGAATAACGAGTGAGATAATCATATTTGCAGATAATAAAAAATTATTCAAAGTTGTTAAAACCGAAGAGGATTGTGAAAAATTGCAAGAGGATCTTGATAAATTGGAAGACTGGGCATCCAAATGTCAGATGGAATTTAATGTGGACAAGTGCAAAGTTATGCACCTAGGAAAGAAGAATCTAAACTATGGTTACATGATGCAAGGTTCTACATTAGGAACCACCATCCAGGAAAAAGATTTAGGCATCATCATGCATAACATGTTGAAACCCTCCACCCAGTGTGCAACGGCATCCAATAAAGCAAATAGAATGCTAGGTATTATAAGGAAAGGAATGGAGAATAAAACAAAGGATATTATAATGCATCTGTATCGTTCCATGGTGTGACCACACCTTGAATATTATGTGCAATTCTGGTCACCGTATCTTAACAAGAATATAGAGTTATTAGAAAAGGCATAGAAAAGAGCCACCAAAATGGTAAAGAGGATGGAAGGATACCCCAATGAAGAGAGGCTAAAAAGGTTAGGGTTTTTCAACCTGGAAAATAGACAGCTGTGGGGAGATATGATAGAGGTCTATAAATTAATGAATGGAGTGGAATGGGTAAACATAGATCAATTGTTTATGACATCAAAATATAGAAAGACTAGGGGGCATGCAAAGAAGCTACAGGGTAAACTGTTTAAGACTAATAAGAGAAATTATTTTTTCATTCAACATGTACTCAAACTCTGGAATTTGTTACCTGACGATGTAGTGAAAGCAGTTAGTGTAGCCGGGTTTAAAAAAGGTTTGGACAAGTTCCTGGAGGAAAGGTCCATAAACCATTATTAAAGGGGACCTGGGATAGCCACTGCTGGCCCCATTAGAAGCACTGTGGAATCTGTATGCTTTGGGGAACTTATGACCTAGATTGGCCACTGTTGGAAACAGGATACCGGGCTTGATGGACCTTTGTCTGACCCAGTATGGCATATCTTATGTTCTTATGAATGAGATCCATTACTTTCATGGTATGCATAAAACTAATTCATTTGGAGAAATTGCCGCCTGAGGAAAAAGATATGGAGATTTATTTCGAGAAATCACTTGTGTAACCTCATTTAAAATACTGTGTCCAGGTTATGGGGATCTTTATGAACCATGTTTTGTGGGTCTGGACATCCGATCTGGACATCCAGCCTCACGAAACACCTGGACTGCATCCTGGAAACTGAGCTCCCCACACCTAGATCTGAGCTGTGCGGGGAGCTCTGTTTGTAGGTGCTAGGGACCAGGCCGCAGGTGGAGCACGGGTGGGCTGTGGGCGGTGCCATGAACCCAGACTACAGGGCCGATAAAGAGGTCAGCCCTCTACATCCGGGATCAGTCATTTGAATTGGGGACTTATTCCACCTCGGAGGTGAAATAAGTCCCCCTAGTCAGAGCCTAATGGGGGATCCAGGCAGCGGGATATACTTTTCAGGTTTGGAGTAGTTGAATGGAAGTGAATATGGCACCTCCATTCCTTTAAGAGGTTTAAGCACCTATAAAACTACGATTATCCCAGGGGTGGGTGGGAGTCGGGGAGGGAGGGACAAAAAGCTGGCTGCTACACAGTACCCTCTTCAGTGCTTCTATGGTTATCTGTAACCAATTTCCTGGGTGATTCACACAGCCCTTGCTTGGGTAGAGGGAGTCTTTCAAAATGCCCCTTTGATCTGACCCTTGACTTTAACACCAATTTAAAACATTTTCACAGGTCTCTTGACCCCTATCTAGAATTCCTCTTTGCAAAGGTCTCTAGAAACAATTTATTGCTCAAAGAATACTGACCCTGTTTTTCTTTTTATGCTAAGTTATACTCTGAGCTGATTTAAATTAAAGCTCTTTGCTAATAATAGGCCCTGACTGAGTATTAAATTTAAACTAGAAGCTCTCTGATGGGTTTTAAATTTAACCAGAAAGCTCTCTGTTGTGTTATAATTTTAAACTGACAGCCCTCTGCTGGGTTTTAAACTAACTGAAAGCTACCCGTTGAGTTCTGCATCCCTGTAGGTCTTGTAACTAGACCCTCTATATTGGTTTCAATGGAATATTTTTCATGCAGAATTATGACACAACCATGGGAACATCTATAGCTTCAGATATGACCAATTTGTATGTCTCCAGATTTGAAGTATTTTTGTATACCTCAAGTTGTATGGCTTATGTTTTGGAAATGATTCATCCCGTGGCCTGCTTCAGCTGAACATTTGTTGGAATTCCACAGATAGTAAAATAGTCAGGATACACATTTGAAGTTCAGCTTGGACTATAATGTGGTTTCCATTCCAATTTTTGTACTTTTTTTTTAGGGAATCAAATGGGTTTCAAACCACACTGTACAGGAAACCCATTGATTAGCACAGTGTTTTTAAGTTTCTAGAGTAGACATTCTAAACCTTTGAAATTAGGGCTGCCTATCAGCCAGTTCATTAGATTTTACCAGCTTCAAACTGATGCACAAAATCTTTAAGGAACAAAGTAGAATTTTGGCACAAAGATTTTTACAGCAGGGATATCCTATACAATGCATTAGGAAAGCCTATTTGCATGGACAACAATTTTTTTCAAAAGTTTTGATTCCTGAAACATTTTGAGTGATTATGATAGACAGCTTCAAGTTGAACACAAATGTAATTTCATACTGACTAAATGTATCACGTAGGAATTTAGAGTAACATGAAATTAAATTATGACTGAATTTAGCATGTTTAATTGCACAATGATGCTGACATATTGCACTAGTTCACCTGAGCTAAAAATGTTTTGCTCCTGATTTTCATTTGTACTCAATATCTGATGCTTTTCGTCTCAGTATCCAATAATAGTCGGTAAGTATTGATGCATTCCAACTTCCGTGATACCACTTTTCCATCGTTGCAATGTCCTGGTGAAACCTTTCACCATGTTCGTCATTGACTGTACCAAGATTAGCAGGGATGAAGTCCAAGTGTGAATGCAAAAAATGGATCTTCAGCGACATGCTCCACTTCATGGTTTTGTATGTTTGAAGCATGTTATCAACCAGCTGGACATAGTTTGGTGCCATGTAATTATCAAGAAAATTCTCAACAACATTCCTGAATGCCTTCCATGTGATTTTTCTCAGGCTCCACCAGCAGATCTTTGAACTGCTTGTCATTGATGATGGGTCTGACTTGTGGACACACAAAATGCCTTCCTCAATCTTTGTATCAGTTATTCTTGGAAACATCTGTCTCAAATATTGAAATCCTTCATTTTCCTTGTTCATCACTTTCACAACGTTTTTCATCAGTCCAAGTTTTTTATGAAGACGAGCCAAAAATATCTTACTTATGTTGACAAGTGGTACATGTGCCACATTTTTATGTCCTGAAACCAAACGCGTAAGGCGCGTCCAGTTTTTTTTAATGTAATGAGGCTCTCTAGCATTGGAGTCCCATTTGCAAAAAAAACAGTACTTAATATACCCAAGCTGCATTCCTAATAACAGTTCCACTATTTTTAGATCACTACAGATGTTCCAATTATAGTCATTGTACTGTAAGTGTTTCAACAACAGTTCCATGTTTTCGTAGGTTTCTTTCCTGTGCTCTGCATAGGCAATAAGTATTGAAGGGTGGACATTGCCATTGTGAAACAAGACAGCTTTCAGGCTTAACAGGATGAATCAATAAAATGGCACCATTGTTGTGGGTCATGCACACAACCCAAAACTGTGAACAAACCATCAATGCCAGTGCAGAAACAGAGGTTGTCAACCTGCGCAAAGAAATCTTTCATATCTTCTTGGCAGATTCGAAAGACAGACATTTTTGTACCTGGTGACAGCAAACCCCATCCTTGCAAACTTCAAGCAAGTAGTTCAGCTTTTGTTTGTGATAAATTTAAGTCCCTCACCAGATCATTCAGTTTTGACTGTTAAAAGATGATGCACACCAAACATAAATGGTTCAAAAACTGGATCCATGTCATTTTCCACATCTGGCCCATGTATTGTGGCATCTTCACCTGCCTCATCTAGGCTCCATGTCTCTGGTTGCTTCGGTACTGGCATACCCAACATAATTGCCTCTCCTCCAGACTAGCCTACCATTTAGATCATACCTAATCTGTAGCACAAACTCACTGTACATATGTAAATAGCTGTTTTCATACTTCCCTATGTTATCCAAGTTGTCATTTCCTGTTCTATGTAAAACCATATAGTTTGTTGTTATGGTACTTTGTTTTATGTAAACCGCGCTGATGATAAATAGTGTGGTATATAAGAGACTGTAATAAATAAATAAATAAATACTGTCATCATGCGGCACTGGTCTCATGGCTGAAGGCAGACTTGGGTTTTCAATAGATTTCTTATTTTTAGCAGAGAAGCTGGATTCATTGGTCAGAGAGAAGTAACAGTGATATGATCCTTCTGTTCTTGCAAATGATCCTTCTGTTCTTGCAAATGACATTGACTTCTGAGTACCCCTGAGCAAAGATCTGAGATGGACAGCACATGTTGCACAGCAAATGTGAGGAGCCCAGGATTTACTATGATTGCCAACTTTACAACTGAGATAGAGCTCACATGCTTTCTTAATAAGTGCAGTCATGCTCAGGTCGTTGAGGCTTAAGCATATATTCACCACAAATTTAACAGAATGTATCGTGCAACATTGATGAGACATTTCTGCTGTAACAAATCATCATTTAGAGAAGATGCTTACATGTAAATGGTATTTTTAAGTACAAAAACTGACATCAATGTAATACATTGCATCTGTCTATGAAAGCTGCTTTTATAGCCTGTACTGCCAGCATCCATCCTGGCTAAGCACATCCATGCATTCCTGAGCAGTAGCATTTCCATTGCATGTTGTGAGCCTGCACTGAGTGCATGCCCAGGCATGCCTGGACTAAACAAAACAGCATACTTCTAGGCAACATATGAGTAGACTTAAAATATGCAAGGAATCACAAAAGAAGGCGATTGAAAAAAAAAACAAAAAACGGTGCATAATGGGAACATTTCAAGGTAATTTTCATAATCAGCAACCCAACATCCATAAGATACATCCAAAAGTGTTCAGGAAGCAAAATCTTTGTTGTCCAGTGTAATTAATCCTGGCTTTTACAATTCAGTTCTTAGGAAATTGATGATCATACGACTTGTGTATTTCAGGTTTATCAGCTAACAGGCTCTATCAGAAAACATTGGCGAATCACGGGGATACATGCGACATTCTAAGCAGACCCTTTGATAGCTTATAGACAAGAACTCAGCTTAAAAGATCTCAATATGAAGTTATCTTTGCCTTTTCTATCTATGGAACCAATGGAAAATGTACTGCTTGGGGAGATGCATTTGTGTGTGTGTTCATATGATAGTAAATGATATGTTTGGTCTTCCTAGTATTGGAGCATGCTACACCTTTAAATAACGAATAGAATGTTATTCCAGCTGTGTGGCTATGTCTATTATTGTATGTTGGTTGCAGGAAGTGCATGGTGTGTACACTTCTGGAATACTGCATTTGCATCAATAGATGGATGATGTAAACCCCATTGGTGGCACATTCTTTGTCCATGATACATACATTTTAATAACAATTGTGACACAACTAAAGACTGGCAGAGAAGGGACATTTGCACACTACTTCACTGAACTGGATTCTGAAAAGGATAATTGGAGTTATTGAAAGGGTAAATATTTTTAAACAATATTAAATAATGCATAATAAAAGAAGAATTATCCTGCTTTCTCAACTCAGGAGGATAAGTAAATATAGCCATACTGGGAATTTGGTAGTGACAGCTTATTTTTAAAGTCCTGCATAGCTTTATAAGATTGGTTGGAATCTCTCGTATTTTCAAATTTATTTACATTTTGGAGTAGTGGGAATAATGGACTCTTAACTCCTGGAACAAGGACATTTGTATTTTAGAACAGCTGGTCTCTAATGCATTGAAGAACGAAATACCAAAAAGAGGCAAACCCACCACAGGGATATACATCATAAAACAAAAGTGGCAATCCCAACCAAACAAATTGGACAAATAATTTTATTACAAAAATATACATATACACCATAAAAACCATACAGAAAATACTTTACAATACTGCTGCCTCATCTGTTTTCAGTTACGAGTTCCCCTTTCACCCCTGGTCCTCTGCCAAAGCCTGTTTTTCTGTAGAAGGGGCTTCTGTTTTGGTGGAACCTTCTTAGGTCATTACCTTAAAAGATTTGTGGCTTGCTTTATGAATATTGATTTAAGGTTATTTAGCACTGTTCAGTTTTTGTGTGCTTTTACTCAAGAGTCTGTTCAGAAGTCTCAAGAGCTGGATAATAGGTTGCTGGAAGTTTCTAATAATGTTGCGAGATTGAAAGGTCAGCTGCATGTTGTGAGCAGACCAGTGTTTCTGCTATTAAAGATTCTATGTCTGTTCATTTCAAGTTAGAAGCACTGGAAAATTTTACCAGAACTACTTACCTACATTTTCTTAATTTTCCAGTAGCATCCCTATTGTCCACAGAAATTCTTTTGGATAAATATTTCAAAGAAGTAGTTTCTTTCTGACAAGTTTCCTATCCAAATATGTTTCTATTTGCCTATTAGGAGGTGACAGAAGGATTGTGAGGGTGAAGGGATAGATGTTTTGTCACCTGATGTCAATCAGGATTTGACTAATTTCCTAGAGGACTCCAATGATGAGATAGCTAGGAGGGCTACTTTGTTGGTTTCCTTTTTATCTGTTACTGATAGAGTCAAGGTCTTGAAATCCTTCTTTTAAGTACAAGGATAAAAGTTTTGTAGTCAGAAATTACACATGTTTCCAGATGTTGCTAGGAAGACTCAATTGTGGAAAAGGAATTTTTGGTCTTGAAATCAAAGGTTGTGGAGTTGGGTGCAACTTTCTTTTTACGTTACCCATGCAAGTGTATTGTCTCTTGGCATAGGATTACGTATATCTTTTTTGAGTCAATTCAACTCGAAAAGTTTCTTCTGGATAAAGGTTAGGGTAAGGAATCCATAAAACATTTTTGCCTATAGTTGAAATTGGGGTGTCTCTCTTTGCCCTCCAATTTTGTTACCTTTGTTTTTGATTGCTGTTACGTACTCTGCTCACCCTTTTTTTCCTTGATGTGGACTTGTGCTGAGAATGGATATTTTGTTTTTTTTCTTCTTATATTATATTGCCTAATAGCATGTCTTATGAATTATTTTAGTTTGTAAATTGTAAAGCCTAATTAAGAAAATAAAATACAATTATTCAAATACCGCCAAACATATTTCAGCTAAAGCCTGCATCAGGGGCATATACAAATAAAAATAGTATGGTAAAAGATCAAAAAAATACAATGGTGCAAAGTAGGAACTAAAACAAATAAAGACAGATCATGAATAAAAAATAATAAAAAACAGCTAAACTCACTGTACAAACATACAATGGATTGAAATATACCTAAAACATGTAAATGAATTGGAGATCAGACAAATGAGAGCTGAGCAAAAAAAAAAAACCTAAACAATCCTCACTAGGACACATGTCATCACTGAAGTTTCAAGACCCGCTGGGGTGATACCCCCTGTAATGGATAAATCAAATTAATAATGGCCATAACTAAAAAAGAAAATCTAGCAAAAACATACTAAAAAACTCATGTACTCACTTCAAGGGTATCCGAATCTGCAGACAAACCCAGCAGACTTCTACAGGTCCCTTATAATGGATTGTGAACACCATCCAGCCTTCGCACCAGCTGAACAGCACAAACGAAGCCAAAAAAGGTGTCACCCCAAGACTACTAAAATAGTCTCCTTCAACATAGAATTTTAAATGATACATCTTCAGTCTAATACAGCATCTTACATTTATTCAAAGGGGCTAACACAAAGTGCTCTTAAGACTAATACAAACAATCCTGTAAGCCCCTACAATCATACAGTGAAATGCTACAAAAATATTCTTGCACAGAATGCTTTCAAAGAATAATAACAACAAATGTTGCTAAACCACTGGGTAACCTCCCGCACAACAGCATCCCTGATTCTGAATTGGCTTCCAGAATAGTCAGACAACTAGCCTAGCCAATAGTAACTTAAACTTAAAAATGCTGCCAAAACAACCAGCTGAACAAATCCCAGAAGACGTACCCTTTTGCGGTATCTTCGGTACTCTCTGCACTCTGAATAAAGTGATCGGGCAGCGAGCTGCCCTTTAAACCAACATTCCCGCCGATATAGCTCTGATTGACAGCGCAGCCAAAATGAGGCTATTAATAAAACATTCAAATTAAATAGATCCAAAAGACTCTGAAACATGCTCGTTTAGAAATAAAAGAGTCCTTTAGAGTGCAGAGAGTACTGAAGATACTGTTTGGCAGGTGCGAAGACTGGTTGGTGTTCACAATCTATTATAAGTGACCTATAGAAGTGTGCTAGATTTATCTGTAGATTCGGATACACTTGAAGTGAGTATATGGGTTTTCAGTGTTTTTGGTAGATTATAATTTTTATTTTTTGGGTTATGGCCATT
The DNA here is from genome assembly GCA_033557465.1 of Ichthyophis bannanicus. Classification (NCBI taxonomy): domain Eukaryota; kingdom Metazoa; phylum Chordata; class Amphibia; order Gymnophiona; family Ichthyophiidae; genus Ichthyophis; species Ichthyophis bannanicus. The sequence continues at coordinate 244,792,421 of CM066036.1, read as the reverse complement.
ATTAATTTGATTCATCCATTACAAGGGTTATCACACTAGTGGGTCCTGTGACTCCAATAATGTGATGTCTCCTAGTGAGATTTGTATGTTTTTTGCCCAACCCTCATATGTCTAATCTCCAAATAATTTATGTAATTTATTTATTTATATGATTTATGTATCTTTATGCAATGAGTTTTTATCTATATTTTATCATTTCTTATTCATGGTCTTTGTTTGCTTTTTAGATCCTGTTTTGCACCATTTAATTTTTTTTTTTTTTATTATTTTAATCTTTTATACAGGGAAATAACAGGAAATACAAGAAACTATTCTACATTCCAAAAGGAAAGAAAGAAAAAACAACATACATAATACCAAACCTAGCCCACAAAATGGAGTGTGAGACCTAAAAGATACACAAAAAAAAATTGCAAGCAAGGGAGCCAAAATTTAAACAATCCCCTGAGACTAAACACGAGCCCTGAAAATCTCTCAACTCAATCTACTCCCTGTAAGAACACTTCCAATTGAGAAACTTCAAAGAAAATATATGACTTACCCTTAAGAACAATAACACATTTACAGGGAAATTTTAAAGAAAAAGAGGCCCCAGACGCTACTACACGAGAGCGAAGAGCAAGGAAAGCCTTCCTCTTCAATTGGGTACTACGACTTACATCAGGAAAAACCTGTATTACATGCCCAAAAAATTTCTCTTGCCTATGTTTAAAATAAGAACAAAAAATTAGATCCTTATCTCTCTCTAACATGAAGGATACTAACAAAGTGGCACGAGTGGGAATCTCCTCAGTGGAAGTTTCTAAAAAAGCGGATAAATCTAAACTAGGCACAGATAGTTGATCAACTTCCCCCGCAGCTCCAGCACCAACCTCCAAATCCATCACCAAATTCTCTCTGACACCGGTTGGCAGATAATACAATTTGGAAATAATTATAGAATCAGGATCTGAGATTCCCCAAATTTCTTTCATATATTTACCCAACAGTATCTGTGGAGATAGGTAATGAGTGCGGGGGAAGTTCAAGAAGCGAAGATTCCGCATACGCAGAGCATTCTCAATAAGTTCATCATGTCGATGTAACAACAAAGAGTCCTGTATAGAAGAAGTCACAGCCCCCTGCAAAGAGGAGATTTGGGACTCCACTTTGAGTTTATGAGACTCAAGAGTTACCAGTCTATCATGGTGTTCAGCCAACTTACCCACAGTCTCTTTAGAAAACTGAGAAAGTTTCAATAATGAAGATTTTAAGGATAGTTCAGTTCTTGATACGATTTGCCAAATATCCTGAAGTGAGACATCCTTCGGCGGTTGAATATCATCAGGAATTTGAGAAAAATCAAGAGGTAGAGGAAGTAGAGAAGTAGAAGAGTTCAATCTCAAAAAAGAGTTTGAAAGCTTAATTGAACCAAGAGAAGCTTCCTCCTCCGGAACGGAGGAGGGGCTCCTGTCCAAAACTTGTGGCTCCGTGTTGGGTGGGGATAATACCCTCTGTGAATCAGGAGACAAAACAAGCGAGCCGGGACTTACCGAAGTGGAGGAATCCAACGACAAGTTAGCAGGGGGAAGAACCATGGACATAAAATGACTGTCCATGGGATCAACCACCTTTACAGACTTGCTGGTCGATTGAACAGTCGAAGACAACTTCTTCTTGCGTTTCCCCATCGGCAGCAGTCAAACGGCCTGCACTGAATGCTCCTCTAGGCTCCGAAGGGGCTCCAAAGGGGCAAAACGTGCCCCTTTGGACATGCCCCTTCAGAGCATGCCCCCTCGGGCACGCGCCCGCGGTGCGTGTCCCGCGTTGTGGGCAGGTTTTAAAGCCCATCAGATCACGTGGCCCCAGTGCTCACCGGCACGGATCAGCAGCTCCTCTCACGGCAAGGTACAAAGTCAGGAAATGCTCACACACCACCATTTAATTTTTTGATCTTTTACAAAATGCAATGTGTGCCTTTGAGTCAATGCTGATTCCTGGTAACCCAGCAGCTCCCAGGTTTTCTTGGCAGGGTGACGAAGTAGATTACCAGGCCTTTCTTTTAAGGCAATGGAAGGTTAAGTGATTTGCCCAAAGCCAGAAGGAATGCTAGTGGGAATTGAATGCTGGTCTCATGGTTACCAAGCCAGTGCTCTATACATTAGGGTACTCCTCCACACCGGATGCACAGAGGGAGCCGGGATTCTGATCCCGCAGGGCATGTCTAGTCCCACGGGATCAGAATCGCAACCAGACCTGTATGTGCAGGCCGGGACCCCAATTCAGTCTGGCCTGCATGTACAGATCTTGACCGGATAGTTCAGTCAGGGCTGTTCAATGGAGCTGCAGCATCATGGCATCCATTTGCTATGGCACCGCGGCTGCATTAAAAAGCTGCAATTCTCGGCCGCTGGCTGCAAAGGTATTTTCCTCGCAGCCTGACCCCAGATCTGGCCTCCTAAGGCCAGGGTCAGGCTACGGGGAATATCCTTGCCCTCCCCTGCCCTTTCCGTGCCCTGGGCCTGCCATCCCCCACTGACTAGGGGAACGTATTCCACCTCTGAGGCCATTCATCTCCCTATGCACCAGGCACCCATTCTGGCTTTTGCTGTCACCTTATCTACCTGCTTAGCTATCTTAAGATCATCAGAAACAATCATCCCTAGGTCCAGCTCCTCTTTTATGGAAAGAGGTACTTCACCCTCTGTCCCCTCAGATTTTTGCAGCCCAAATGCATGATGCAGCATTTTTTAGCATTAAATCTCAGCTACCAATTTCTCAATCAAACTTCAAGCTGAGTGTCTATTCTATTGCAGATTTTGGTATCATCCGCAAAAAAGGCAAACCTTATCTGATAGCCCTTCCATGGTATCACTTACAAAAATCTTAAAAATAATTGCACCAAGGACGGATCCCTGCAGCACACCACTGGTAACATTCTTCTCCTCAGAGTGAGCTCCATTTACCTGTACCCTTTTTTGCCTCCCACTCAACCAATTTCTAAACCAGTAAATCACTTTAGGATCCATTCCTAGGGCACTCACTTTATTTATAAGTATCCTGTACAGAGCAGTATCAAAGGCTTTATTGAAATCTAAGTACACCATCTCTCTCCCTTGGTCAAACTCTCTGGACACCCAGTCAAAAAAATTAATGAGATTGTCTGACAAGGGCCTGCCTCTAGTAAAACCATGCTGATTCAGATCTGGATTCCAGAAACTTGACTATCCTATGTTATTAGTTGCTTTTCCATTAGTTTACTCACCACAGAGGTCCGATTAATTGGCTTGTTGTTTCCAACTTCATCCTTACTTTTGTTTTGTGTAAAGGAGATACATGCTCTCCAGTCCTCTGGGACTACTCCTGACTCTAAGAAGTATTGAGAAGGTTAGACAGTGGAGCTGATAAAACTTCACTAAGTTCCTTCAATGCTTTTGGATATATCTCGTCTGACCCCACTGCTTTGTCTACTTTTAGCTGAGTTAGCTCCTTCTCAACAGTTTTCTGAAAAATTTTCAAGATCTGCCTCACTTCTCTTTTCTGTTTGTGGGTGTTTTCTGAGATCCTGCTCCTGACCCTTCATCTGTGAACACAGAACAGAAATATTTGTTAAACAATTCTGCTTTATCCTCATCAGCTTCTACATATTCCTCTCCTTCACCCTTGAATCTGACAATACCGCTTTTGCACTTTCTCCTCCTCTCACTAGCATCTAAAAAATATTTTGTACCCCCATTTGACTGCATTGGCTATTTTTTCTGCCATTTTTGCTTTCCTGGCTACTTCCCTAGCTTCTCTTAGCTTTCTTAAATATTGATGCTTGTCTTCATCTTTCTTTGATCTCTTATATTATGAAGGACACTCTTTTTCTTCATCTTTTCAGCTTGCATGGGAGATTGGTCGTTAGTGCATGATCAATGTTGGAAATAACGCTGGTGCATTTAATGCTAACTCAATGGGTGATGTTAAGCATACCCACATGAATTGCGAATGCTGTTGCCACACATTAGGGCAGTGGTTCTCAACCCAGCCCTCTGGGACCCTCAGGCCAGTCAGGTTTTCCATATATCCACAATAAATATGCATGAGATAGATCTGCATGGTCTGCTTCCATTGTATGCAAATCTATCTCATGCATATTCATTGCGGATACCCTGAAAACCCAACTGTACTAGGGGTCCCAGAGGACTGGGTTGAGAACCACTGCGTTAGGGTATGGTTCACCGTGATAACTGCTGGGAACATGCTGGACACATTCTGGCAGCACACAACATTTGATTTAATAAACATACATTAAGATCCTAGCACACTTTAGTAGACATGCCCCTCAGAGTTAGATTCGATATCATGTTACTGAGTAGTTAACTCACATTAATGCTCCTTTATCACCAGCACATTTACAAAGCAATGCACTTTAATGAATCTAACCCTCATTATGTGAAGGGTAATTTATAACTGGGCTTCTTGTTTAAGGTAGCCAACATATGCCTGGTTTATAAAGAAAAGTAGATGACCAATTTTCTTTATTAAATAGTAGCATAAGTATCCAAAAATGCATCACAATTTAGAACATGATAATTTACACCAGTCCTAGAGCCGATGTAAATGATCATGCCTACTTCTTGCAATTGCACATGTAAATCGCAGTAATTTACAATGTATGTGTGTATTGTTATATTCTGCCTATGCTCCATCCACAATCCGCCTCTGTACATGCTCACACTGAAAGTATTCACCATGAAATTGACACGCATACTTTGATGCTGAGTGCACCTATATTCATGCATAAAAGAAGACACCTCGCTATAAAATTACCCCTTAATGAATCCACACTTCATTTGTCTGTCTCATTTGAAATGGGTCACTGCTAAAAACTCGTTAACCTGCTTTCCTTCTTAAGTACAATAACACCTGTATGGCAACTAACCAAAAAACATAAGTTGTTCTCAACCAGGATATTGTGTCAGAAGACCCCAGGAGGTGTTGCAGGGAAGGGGGCAGCTTGAGGAGGGCCAGTGCAAGCCATGCATAGCAGCTCTGAGGGGGTGGCGGCAGCAGCAGGAGTAGCACTAGGAGACGCAGCCATGGAGAAAGGTCAGTGGTAGGAGAATCAGCTGTGTAGGCCCTGGCACTTTCACCAACTTCTGAACAGTGTTCCCTCCCTGGGTCATAGCAGCAGGTAGCACATATGATTTCACTTCTAATGTGTCTCTGCAAACCTAGACTGAAATCATAAGTTGCACATACTGCTGGGACCTGAAGAAAGAGCACCATTTAGAAAATTAGTTAAAGTGCCAGAACTTGTGTGGCTGTTCCTTCTGTCACATTGGACAGGGGGAGATGCTGCACTGTTGGCAGAGGGAGAAGGGAAATGCCGTACAGTTGGGAGAGGGAGATACTGCACTCTTAGAGGGATGGGGGAAGGGAGATGCTGTATTGCTAGAGGTAGGAGAGCAGGGAGAAGTGGAACTGGGGGCTGGTAAGGGAGATGGGACATGCTGCAGTGTTGGGCGGTAGGGGAGGGGGATGCTGCACTTTTGGGAGGATAGAATAGATGGGATTCTGCCCTTTTGATGAAGAGAAGAATAGAGATGAGGAGTTGCTGGACACCTAGGGATAGAAGGGGTGGGGGGATGCTGGAGTAGGAGTGGGAAAAAAGAGAAGATGCTGGATTTCAGAGGGAGGAGAGGAAGAGAGTATGTCTATATTTTGCACGTCATAACAAAAAAAATTGTCAATAGTCACCCTACCAAAATATCAAAATCACATCAGGTACTAACAAAATTCTCTACATAAAAAAGGAGAAAAAAGCCTCAGAATCCAATGAGGTAAAATAAACAAAGTTTCAAAGGCATGAAGCTTACCTCCCAGAACATCACAGGCTTTAAAAAACTCCTTACATCCCTTAAATTGTCCTTCTTACATACTTCACAATCAATAATAAAGAAAATTGGATGTCTACTTTTCTTTATAAACCAGGCATATTATTGATCGTGAAGTATGTAGAGATTTAGGTTGCTGTTACTCAGCTGATGTGAGAATCAGAGTATTTTTGAATGGCGACTTCCATGGAGAAATATCCTAATTCTGTACCTGTCGGGAGAAGGGATGGTTTTGTAAATGCAGAGCATGTTTACATTTAACTCTTAAGAACTGCTATACAGTGTCAGACCAAAGGTCCAGGAGGGTCACGTGTGAATTGTGTCACATATCAGCATCATCTATCCATGTGTCCAGACAGAAGAAAGGAAGAATATCACTGTCTTACAGAATTATATAGAACCTGAGTCCTGAAGTATTTTGTAGGCATATTTTTGCAAGGTTTTCCTAATTTTGAAAACATATAGGGCGATTTTACAATTATTTTTCTAAGAAGATAGGACATTAAAGAGGTGTGAATGCCAACTCAAGTAGCAATTTTATGAAGAAAATAATTTTTCTTCAGCTGTCCTGAATAAAACTGCTCTTGGCTGATCTCTGAAGCTAAGCAGATTCAGACTTATCTAATACTTGGGTGGGTGACCACCTTGGAATAACAGGGGCTGTAAATTCACTGTGCAAAAGAAAGACCTGGCAAACTACTTCAGGTTACATCTTGTCAAGAAAACCCAGGGGCTGGGTAGCCAGGCATCAGCATTGACTCGATGATGGCACATATTGCAAAAAGAATATACCTCTCCTCCTCAAAGCTCAGAACATTTTGTGCTTCCCCCTGGAAGCATTGCATCCATGAAATGTGCACTTTTTTCCACCTTATTCATGGTCAGGAGCAGGTATAGTCAGATGTGCTTATGCCATTCTGAAATTGCACCACAACATCTATTTCCCTTGCTCTGCCAGGTCATGCCTCCACCATGCTCCCTTTGTATATGGATGTTCTCGTGCTGAGGACGTCTATATGCCCGGCTTCTAAAATGGTTTGCGTGTCTGTGCTCAGTTTCAGACGTCTATCTCACAAATAGGGCTTCTAAAATTATCCCCTTAATGACTAGGAATCACAAGCATCCTTAAATTCAGCCTTTGGGGACGGGGGATAATCAAATGATTTGTGTTTTTCTATTTGACACTGTTATCTTCAAGCCCCAAAACTGTCCATGTACTGCTAGTCCAAATGTTCTCTCAAACACTTTCATTTATATCCATGTATTTTAACTTCTTACAGAAACAAGATTCTCCCCAAACTGCTTCTGAGTTTTCAATAAACTAAAGCAATTAAAGAGAGCAGGAATTCCTGGGCTTAGCACACAGTCCCAATACCCTAACTATCTAGCAATGAAACTCTCTCTCACTCATACAAATCCAGTTCTTCTGCAAAGTGTCTGTGCTCAGTCACTGGGCCATTTTGTAATGTTGAGGGAATAATAATGGGCCACACATATATGGTTGTGGACTGTGGAGTTTTTATGGCTAGATCAACTCTAGGTGGTCTCAAACACAATGATGACGGCAGTCTCTCTTAGGGGCTTGTTTACAAAGCCGCAGTAGCAGTTTCCAATCGTTATCAGAGCCGCGTCCCCATTGATTTCAATGGGGCCGCGGCTCCGATAACAATCGGAAACCGCTACCGCGTCTTTGTAAACAATCCCCTTAGTCTCAGTCACTGTGTTTATCTGACAGCAAACCAAGCTATGCAAGGCCTGTACTGTATGTCAGCAAACTCCACACTTTCTAGAAAGAACTGCTGCATTTCCTATCATACCTCTTGTATAGTCCACACTGAAAGACCCTGAATAAAGCATTCTTTCTTTTACATCATACTCTGACTGGGTTCACCATCACAGAGACTCTCCATTACTGCCTAGGGATCCTGTAAGTTAAACGCCTTCCCTATCAATCACAGGAGCCATTACTTAACCTCTATTAACTCTGCAAACATCAGAGAGCTAGTAGCCTCATCATTAATATAACATGACGACTGCATGTATGCTATCATAACTTTATGTATATCTAGTTCATAATGACTATTTTTCCATAGTTGTCACACTAATTTACATTAGTTACCCAGAGGTGATAAGGGTGAACTTTCCCACAGAGTGAGATTTACTGCCCCAGGGAGTAAGATTGAAGTCTAAAAAGGGAGGGTTTTTTGCATATGGTGCATCCAGGGTATGTATCTAGAAAGATTTAAAAGTTTTGCAAATAAGAAAATAGCATAAAATGATATTTCTTTTTCTTTGGCGCTTCAGAAAGGAAACTGACACAGCAGAGGTAATATAGATAAATTCTCTGGGCAGAAAATTTGCTCTTCACTTAGGGATACATTCTGATCTGCGTTTAGTAGGGATAAATAAATTGTAATAAAATACCTCCCGGTTGGACATATAATCCCTGCTAAATGCCCAGGTCCTATTCCAGCCACAGAGTTCCCCACACGTACAGCAGAGATGTGCAGGAGAGCTCTGGATAAGGGTGGGAGGGGGTGGGCGAAGGGAGGAGCGAGGGTGGGCTGGAGGCGTGACCCTCAACCCGGATGTACAGGACCTATTCCAGTGAAGGCCCTGTACATCTGGGCAGGATGAAGTAGACGGTGGACTTATTCCACCTTGGAGGTATAATAAGCCCCTTGTAACGTCGGCGGACATCCTGGATGGACCCCCCCCCCCTCTGAAGAGGTGAGCCGGCCAGATTGGGGGTCGGACTGGAGGAAAAATGAAGGTAGCAGGCAGTGCGGGACGCCACGGCACCATGGCTCCATGCAGGAGCCCAGGCTGAGCTAGCCAGGGAAATACCTGGATGTGCTGTGGGCCAGAATGGGGCAAGGCCTGCCCGTCCAGTCCCGTTACACCCAATTCTGATCCCATGTGGATGTCTAGCCCCATGGGATCAGAATCGGGCGCAAATCTGGACTGCCCTGATTCTGGACATCCGGACGGGCCAGACAGGCCCCGATTAGGGTTGCCAACCGGCCGGTATTCAGCCGGCCTGGCCGGTTTTTCCATGGCCAGGCCGGCTGCCGGCAGAGATGTGAAACAGGTCCTTGAAAAGCCGTTTTTTTGCTCTGGCTACAAGATCGGGAACGGCCAGAGCAAAAAAACAGCTTTTCTCCCAAAGTTCGCAGGGGAGGGAGCCAGGGAAGCCCGCGCGAGGCCCTGGCTCCCTCTGTACAACCATCAGCGTGAAGATCTTTTTCCTTCACGCTGGCGGCTGTTTATGTGAAGCTGCGATTGCTGGGAAAGGTTAAAGGCAATGCCCTTTAACCTTTCCCAGCATTCGCGGCTTCACAGAAACAGCCGCCAGCGTGAAGGAAAAAGATCTTGACGCTGGCGGTTGTACAGAGGGAGCCGGGTCCTTGCGCAGGCTTCCCCAGCTCCCTCTGAAGCACCTCACAGCCGTGGGGCTGGTCGGGTGGGGGGAAGCTATGACTACAAATGGACTTTGATGGGGGGGAGGGGAGGCCAAGGACTGGATGGGCTGTGATGGGGTGTACCTGGACTGGAAAGAGGATATTGGGGGGGGGGGGACTGGACTGGAATTGGGCTATGGGGGGAGGGGTGTACCAGGACTGGAAATGGGCTATGGGGGGGGAACCAAGATTGGAATTGGGCTATGGGGGGGGGTGGAACCTGGACTGGAAATAGACTATGGGGGGTGGATCTGGACTGGAATTTGGCTATGGGGGGGGGTGTACCTGGACTGGAAATGGGCTTTGGGGGGGGGAACCTAGACTGGAATTGGGCTATGGGGGGGGGGGAACCTAGACTAGAATTGGGCTATGGGGAGGGGGTGTACCTGGACTGGAAATGGGCTATGGGGGGGGGACCTGGACTGGAAATAAGCTATGGGGGGAAACCTGGACTGGAAATGGGCTATGAGGGGGCCTGGACTGGAATTGGGCTGTGGGAGGGGACCTGGACTGGAAATGGGCTATGGTGGGGGGAGGGGGAACTTAGACTGGAAATAGGCTGTGATTAGGGGGGCTAGGACTGCAAATGGGCTGTGATGGTTGGGGGGACTTGGACTGGAAATGGGCTGTGATGGTGGGGGGGGGCCTAGGACTGGAAATAGGCTGTGATGGTGGGGGGGGGGGGCTAGGACTGGAAATGGCCTGTGATGGGAGGGCTAGCACTGGAAATGGGCTGATGAAGAGCTGGAATAGGCCTGGAAATGGGCTGATGGGGGCTAGAATAGGACTGGAAGTGGGCTGACGAGAGGGCCAATAGGACTGGAAGTGGGCTGACGAGGGGGCTAGGATTGGAAATTGGCTGATGGGGGAGCTTGGAGTGGAAATTGGCTGATGGGGGGCTGGAATGGAACTGGAAAAGAGCATATGTGGGGCTAGGACTGGAAATGGGCTGATGAGGAGATGGAATAGGACTAGAAATGGGCTGATGGGGGAGCTTGGACTGCAAATGGGTGATGGGCTAGAATAGGACTGGAAATGGGCTGATGTGGGGGCATGGGAGAATGGGACTAGAAGGAAGCGGATGCTGGGTGGGTCTAGAACTATAAGGGAGCTGATTTTGGGGGAGGACTAGAAGGGATGGGGATGGGGAATGAGAATGGAGAGGGGTAAATATATTTTGTGTGGAAGAAAAGTCTACGATGGGCTGGGTATTGGGAGAGTAAGAGGGGATTGAGAATGGAAGGGTGAAATTTGAGTGGATGATAAAGGAATAAGGAAAGAAATGGGGAAAAGAGCAAAAGGGAAACGATCAGTATGTTAAAGCAGATATAGAGAGAGAATGGAAAACATCTAAAAGAGAAGAAAGGACAAATGGACAGCTCGCAGAAGACACGAAGAAACCAGAAGAAAGTGACTGGAGCAATTGCAACTAAAAAATAAAATTCCCAAACAGAAGGTAGAAAAATAATTTTTATTTTGAATTTATTAACTGGAATATGTCTGGTCTGGGAAGTGTGTATTGCTAACATCTTTGCATTTTTGTTTAGTGCAAGAGGAAATTACTTTATAGTTTTATTTCTCCAGTGTTGTACATTTCATGTTTGGCTTTTGGGGTTCCCAGTTTAATTATTATCTGACCAAGGGAGTTAGCCTACACGTATCCTCGGTAATTTTTGTGGGTGGGGAGGGGTGCAGCATTGGTGGGACTGGGGGCAGGGCAGGGGTGGGGCTAGGGGCAGAGAATGGGTGGGGCATGGCGAGCCACAGGTGTCAGGTTTTTCTCGGTGAAAAAGTTGGTAACCCTAGCCCCGATTGGAATTGGCTTTTCAGTGACTAAAAATATGTGGATAGGTTTCACAGATAGTTGTAGGTACAGGGAAAGGGGCTGGTTCAGGAGGAAGCAGTACAAGGGAGGGTGAGCTTGGATTTCTTCCTATGGCTGGGTCATTTGGTTTTTCTTCTCCTAGGTTTGCCTCACTGGTACTGAGGTTCTAATGCAAGAGAGCAGGGGCTCGAAGACTAAGAAAAAGAACCTTCAAATGAGTGTGACACATTCCTAATGAGATCTGGCATCTCTGGTTACCCTAGATGATATACAACATCTTAAAACCAATCATTTCATAACTGTGTCCCAGTATCAAATTTAATAGTAAGAATTTTCAATTTTATTTGATAGACAATTCTTTGATTAGTGTTATAAGTGGTTTACAAGTATTAAAATAAAAAGTCCAAAAGTAAAACAATCTTAAAAATAGTTGGGGTTGCATACAGTTAAATAAAATAAAATAAATGAAAAAATTAGGAAAAAAACAGATAAGGAAGAACCAGGCAAAAATTCTTAAAGCCTGTCTGTTCCTGTGATGCCCCCTACCAGTGCACAATACAATTTAAAACCAATCTTTTCAGACATCAGTCATCATCAAAATATAATTAAAATGCAACGTAAAAACAGCAAATCTTGGGCCCAATATTTAAAGGTTGTTATGCAGAAGCTGCAAACTGCATAAGCCCTGCTGGCGCAATATTCAGTGGCACTTCGGGGACTGTTCATGGGTGGGACTGGGGCGGTCCCAGCACCTATCCAGTTAGCGGCGATTTTCAGCCCACTAACCAGATAGTTAGCCACTTAATGTTTGGAGTAGTCAGTGGCTGTCCTAACTTTAACTGCTTTTGCTCTCCAGTTAGAGACTGAATGTCGCTGCTGACCATTTAGCAAAAACTGTTAGCGGCAAAACCAGATATTCAGTGGCAGACACTGGTGCTGAACATTTGGTTTCACTTTTGCTTATGGTGGTCAGGTGCTTTAGAAATGCTGACTGCCATGATCTCAATATCGGACCCCACCTCTTTCAACTTAAGACATTGTAACACAATCCACTAACGCTAGTACCTGGAGGGCAGTGGAGGAGTAGTCTAGTGGTTAGTGCAGCAGCCTAGGACCAAGCAGACCAGAGTTCAAATTCTACTAGCATTTGTGGCCTTGGGCAAGTCACTTAAACCTCCTACAAAGTTAGATTGTACGCTTTCCAGATAGTGGGAAATACCTACAGTACCTGATTTAACTCACACCTTTCAAGGTGAGTAGCAATCAACACAAAATTGATGCCCCAAATACCTTTAGCTGTTAGGTACATTAATCCATGTAGTCCATGCTTGAATGTAGGAGCTCCATCAACTGCACAGGGACCACCTGACAATTTATGTTCCTGGGTTCTTTCCTGGCAGAAATGAAAGATGGTCTTTCAAAGCTCTTAGGCTTGTGAAAAATCATTGCACGTCCCAGTAAAACAACTAAAAATGACATAGTTGGTCTGGAGAATGTTCCAAAATTAAATTATTTACTCAGATGCTTGATGCAGATGAATTATGTGGTAAACAGTACATTTAAGTCCACAGTACTCCATATAGAAAAACAGTCACTGGAAAACTATACTCAAAGGATGTCCATATAGAAAAACAGTCACTGGAAAACTATACTCAAAGGATGTCCATAGCCAAAAAACAGTCACTGGAAAACTATACTCAAAGGATGTCCATATAGAAAAACAGTCACTGGAAAACTATACTCAAAGGATGTCCATAGCCAAAAAACAGTCACTGGAAAACTATACTCAAAGGATGTCCATAGCTAAAAAACAGTCACTGGAAAACTATACTCAAAGGATGTCCATAGCCAAAAAACAGTCACTGGAAAACTATACTCAAAGGATGCCCATAGCCAAAAAACAGTCACTGGAAAACTATACTCAAAGGATGTCCATAGCTAAAAAACAGTCACTGGAAAACTATACTCAAAGGATGTCCATAGCCAAAAAACAGTCACTGGAAAACTATACTCAAAGGATGTCCATAGCCAAAAAACAGTCACTGGAAAACTATACTCAAAGGATGTCCATATAGAAAAACAGTCACTGGAAAACTATACTCAAAGGATGTCCATAGCCAAAAAACAGTCACTGGAAAACTATACTCAAAGGATGTCCATAGCCAAAAAACAGTCACTGGAAAACTATACTCAAAGGATGTCCATAGCCAAAAAACAGTCACTGGAAAACTATACTCAAAGGATGTCCATAGCCAAAAAACAGTCACTGGAAAACTATACACAAAGGATGTCCATATAGAAAAACAGTCACTGGAAAACTATACTCAAAGGATGTCCATAGCCAAAAAAACAGTCACTGGAAAACTATACTCAAAGGATGTCCATATAGAAAAACAGTCACTGGAAAACTATACTCAAAGGATGTCCATAGCCAAAAAACAGTCACTGGAAAACTATACTCAAAGGATGTCCATAGCCAAAAAAACAGTCACTGGAAAACTATACTCAAAGGATGTCCATAGCCAAAAAACAGTCACTGGAAAACTATACTCAAAGGATGTCCATAGCCAAAAAACAGTCACTGGAAAACTATACTCAAAGGATGTCCATATAGAAAAACAGTCACTGGAAAACTATACTCAAAGGATGTCCATAGCCAAAAAACAGTCACTGGAAAACTATACTCAAAGGATGTCCATAGCCAAAAAACAGTCACTGGAAAACTATACTCAAAGGATGTCCATAGCCAAAAAACAGTCACTGGAAAACTATACTCAAAGGATGTCCATATAGAAAAACAGTCACTGGAAAACTATACTCAAAGGATGTCCATAGCCAAAAAACAGTCACTGGAAAACTATACTCAAAGGATGTCCATAGCCAAAAAACAGTCACTGGAAAACTATACTCAAAGGATGTCCATAGCCAAAAAACAGTCACTGGAAAACTATACTCAAAGGATGTCCATATAGAAAAACAGTCACTGGAAAACTATACTCAAAGGATGTCCATATAGAAAAACAGTCACTGGAAAACTATACTCAAAGGATGTCCATAGCCAAAAAACAGTCACTGGAAAACTATACTCAAAGGACGTCCATAGCCAAAAAACAGTCACTGGAAAACTATACTCAAAGGATGTCCATAGCCAAAAAACAGTCACTGGAAAACTATACTCAAAGGATGTCCATAGCCAAAAAACAGTCACTGGAAAACTATACTCAAAGGATGTCCATATAGAAAAACAGTCACTGGAAAACTATACTCAAAGGATGTCCATAGCCAAAAAACAGTCACTGGAAAACTATACTCAAAGGATGTCCATAGCCAAAAAACAGTCACTGGAAAACTATACTCAAAGGATGTCCATAGCCAAAAAACAGTCACTGGAAAACTATACTCAAAGGATGTCCATAGCCAAAAAACAGTCACTGGAAAACTATACTCAAAGGATGTCCATATAGAAAAACAGTCACTGGAAAACTATACTCAAAGGATGTCCATATAGAAAAACAGTCACTGGAAAACTATACTCAAAGGATGTCCATAGCCAAAAAACAGTCACTGGAAAACTATACTCAAAGGATGCCCATAGCCAAAAAACAGTCACTGGAAAACTATACTCAAAGGATGTCCATAGCCAAAAAACAGTCACTGGAAAACTATACTCAAAGGATGTCCATATAGAAAAACAGTCACTGGAAAACTATACTCAAAGGATGTCCATAGCCAAAAAACAGTCACTGGAAAACTATACTCAAAGGATGTCCATAGCCAAAAAACAGTCACTGGAAAACTATACTCAAAGGATGTCCATAGCCAAAAAACAGTCACTGGAAAACTATACTCAAAGGATGTCCATATAGAAAAACAGTCACTGGAAAACTATACTCAAAGGATGTCCATAGCCAAAAAAACAGTCACTGGAAAACTATACTCAAAGGATGTCCATAGCCAAAAAACAGTCACTGGAAAACTATACTCAAAGGATGTCCATAGCCAAAAAACAGTCACTGGAAAACTATACTCAAAGGATGCCCATAGCCAAAAAACAGTCACTGGAAAACTATACTCAAAGGATGTCCATAGCCAAAAAACAGTCACTGGAAAACTATACTCAAAGGATGTCCATAGCCAAAAAACAGTCACTGGAAAACTATACTCAAAGGATGTCCATAGCCAAAAAACAGTCACTGGAAAACTATACTCAAAGGATGTCCATATAGAAAAACAGTCACTGGAAAACTATACTCAAAGGATGTCCATAGACCAAAAACAGTCACTGGAAAACTATACTCAAAGGATGTCCATAGCCAAAAAACAGTCACTGGAAAACTATACTCAAAGGATGTCCATAGCCAATAAACAGTCACTGGAAAACTATACTCAAAGGATGTCCATATAGAAAAACAGTCACTGGAAAACTATACTCAAAGGATGTCCATAGCCAAAAAAACAGTCACTGGAAAACTATACTCAAAGGATGTCCATAGCCAAAAAACAGTCACTGGAAAACTATACTCAAAGGATGTCCATAGCCAAAAAACAGTCACTGGAAAACTATACTCAAAGGATGCCCATAGCCAAAAAACAGTCACTGGAAAACTATACTCAAAGGATGTCCATAGCCAAAAAACAGTCACTGGAAAACTATACTCAAAGGATGTCCATATAGAAAAACAGTCACTGGAAAACTATACTCAAAGGATGTCCATAGCCAAAAAACAGTCACTGGAAAACTATACTCAAAGGATGTCCATAGCCAAAAAACAGTCACTGGAAAACTATACTCAAAGGATGTCCATAGCCAAAAAACAGTCACTGGAAAACTATACTCAAAGGATGTCCATAGCCAAAAAACAGTCCGTTTTTAGAATTTGGAGAATTTTTTTCACTTTTGGGCAAGCACACTCTTTGGGCCCTTTTTACTAAGCAGCGGTAAGTGGCTATCACAGAATTACACAAGCGTTAAACTCTAATGGTAACTGCTACTGCAGGGCAAGTGCAGACAGCACGGTCCAAAACCAGTGCTGTCTGTACTTGCTGAAGGTGGGCAGGATTGAGATGTGATCAAGGCCCAAAGGAGGCATGTCAGACAGTGACAGCCAGCATGCTCCACAATGCTGCGTGCTGTCATGATTGGCGTTAGGACAGCCACTCAATGAGGGTGGCGGTAAGTGCAGCCATGGCACCAGCAGCACAGTAGCATGGCTGCATCTGGTGCCCACTGCTGATTAGCCCCCCCCCCAATGATAGCCCCCAAATCATCCCTCCCCCAACACATCCCCCCAGTAATTCTTCCCCCGTCATCCCCCTACCCTGATCGAGACCCTTTTTCAGGACCACCATGGCCAGAAAGCTTGCATTCCTAGCAAAGAGGCCCACCAACTACAGGAAATGAAAGTCCCCCTCCTCCAAAATACTCCTGCACTCTCTGACCCCATCCAGCACTTACTCAGTGTCCAACCGGGTCATCCCTGGAGATCTAGGGGTAATCAGGGCAGGAGCAGTCTCTCTCGGCTCCTGCCCCAGCTCAGGCAATCTTCAAAATAGTGTTGAGGTGACTCCTAGTGGTGATGTCACGAGACTAGGTGATTCCAGTGTCATTTTGAAGTCTACCCAAGCCAGGACAGGAGCGGAGGGTGCAACCCGGTTGTGCACCAGGTAAGAGCTGGGTAGGGGAGGGGTACAGGAGTGTTTTGGGGGAGGGGGCTTGCATTCCAAGTTGTTGCTGGGTCCCTTTTCAGGGGCTTCATGGCTAGAAAGATTCCAGCCATGATGATCCTTAAAAGGGGTCCGGATCAAAGAAAGGGGATGTCAGAGGAGGAAAGAGGTTACAGGGGGAGCACATTGAGGGAGGGTTGATCACAACGGGCGATCATTGGTGGGATTGATTGGAGTGGGATCTGTGTTGCTTGCCTTGGCAGGGACCCTGAATGCTTCCTCATTCCCTGCCAGGGATTGTGAGTGCACCTGCGCTCCCTGTCAGGGCAGGGTTCACGGGCCCCTGTGCTATTAGGCAACCCCATGCACTAAATGCAGGGCATGCTCCCTGTATTTACCACACAGGGTTTGCACTTACCACACAGTGTTTCCTGTGAAACACCCATTATGGGTGCAAAGTCCTACCACGCTTTAGTAAAATTCTGCATGTTTATGCCCTGCATGAAGAAACACATTCTACAATTCACATCAAACTGTACAGATACCAATACTAGGAAAACCCAGAGAGTGCCTTTGCTAGGGAAGTGGCTGGTGAAGAAAGCCCTAGTGTATGCAGTAGTGATGCACATTTCTGAACATACATTTTCTTCATTAGTGCATATTAGAAAATTTAGTGAGGATAAAATTGATTTAACGTATTTATTAAGGCATGCACCATTGATTTGTACACATTAAAAAGTTCTGTGTGTTTAAAAATTTCATTAAATGAAACAGGTGAAATGAATAGAAAAACATATGTAATTTCCTTAATTTTAAAAGGTTTCATATGCTGTCAATAACTTATTCCCAAACTAATTAAAAATAAGGATGGCAACACAAGTTTGCCAGTGATTTTAGGATATTAGCAACTGGGCACCTGCATCGGCTAACAGAAACACTGAATCTGTTTGCTTCCTTAAACTTCTATGTATTCTAGGGGGTATATTTACTAAAGAGTGGTAAGGGAGCACCGGATTCCAAGTGTAAATGTCAGCGTTAAAGGTGTTTGCATGTGATAAAGGACAGTGCGGGGAGTAGGTATACCGGTGTTAAGGGAACAAGACGCCATTTATCAAGTGCTAAGAGGACACCAAGCAGTAAGGTGCCACCCGAAAAAGGCGGTCATGTTAATTCAGGATAAGGGATCCTGTCTGAAAGTGACATATCAGGGGCCGCATGCAAGGCCGGCCCAACCACTAAGCAAACTAGGAGGTTGCCTATGACAGCAACTTCCAGAGGCAGCCAAAGCAGCATAATCCAAGCTAAATATTAGAGTTTGACAGTGAGAGGGGTTATTAAAGCTTGAGGTTCACCTAGGAAACCAACACTCTGGTCCAAAGGAAAGGTCAGAAGAGATGGACCTCAATGACCCAAATGGTTCTTACGTGTCACACAGTATGTGGGAGGATAATGTTACAGCTAGTTATACTGTTGAAGTGACAGGTAGTCTATGAATGTGCCCTGATGTCAGTGTGTGGTCTCGGATCATTTGTAAGTGTGCCTACAAGGAGGTTCTAAGGTCCTGATGTGTCCATGAAAGGCATGATACTGCAGGAGTGCTGCTGTGCACAGTATGCACATGATAAATGTGAGTGAAGTGTAGTTATGGTAAGAAGTTAACTGGGTTGTACATGGCGTAGCAGCTTAAAGAGCTAGACATGACTGAAGCAGATGGTCATATGTGGATGGATATGAGCAACGATATATGTAGCAACATGACAAGGGTGTATGCATATTATGTGGCAATGTACATGAGTTCTAAATAAAATCCCTCAGTATTGGGGGAACTGTTGTATTCCCTGTCATAATTAAATATATATGTGTATGTGAGTGTGAGCATCACACGCAAACAATATGCCTTGTAAATGTCAAGAAAGAATCATTTATGATCATTATGATGTCATTCCTCTCACTTGGTGCCCCTACCTTTGGTCCATGAATTACAGTGACACAAGGAAAGAGGGAGTGTCATGTCAAGGTGATGCAGTGCTGATGTGCCATTGAAGGATATACAGTATGTTGATGGGTGTGTCACAGATGCAGTATGCTGTAATAGAGCCTCCCTTGTAAGCCAGCTGAACTATGTATGCTTGTCAATGGTGCACGACAGCAGAAAACCACCACATGGCCTATCTAGTCTGCCCATTCATATCAAATACAGTAAATGCTTTCTTTCCATTACAGATTTTCTGCGCTTGTCCCATGCTTGTTGGAATCCAGATACTATCCTTGTTTCTACCTCCCCAACTGGGAGACTATTCCATGCATGTAACACTCTTTCTGTAAAGAAATATTTCTGCATATTACCTCTGAGTCTATCCCCTTCACCCTCATCCAATGTGGCAGTGAGAAAATGCTCAACACCCATTTCCTGCCAAGAAAGTAGCTGGGTGAGCAGGAGCATCCGCAGTACTGACATTTTTACTGACTTTAGGGTTACACAGGCATAATGTTGATCCAAGCAGTGAGAGCATCAATGTCACTAAATTGGTCTGTTGCGTGATAGAAGTTAACACAGCCTCTGTCCCTGATATAGTTGTGGTGTGATATAACACTTCAGCCCCTGCAGATGGCATGACAGCAGCTGCAAATTTGGCACATCTCCATCAAATGTAGGAGTTTGGCCTGCTGTGGTGTGCTGTGGTCTGCCTGCAGTGGAGTTTGGGGGAGAGAAGCTGGGCTACATGAATGAACCCCTGTAGTATGGCAACATGGCCAAATGCCATCAGTATGGGATGAGCCAACTCAAATGCTTGTATGGGATGTCTGAGAGGATCCGTCAAATGCATAGGAAATAATGAATGTGAACAAAAACATGATTATCGCCTGCTGAGGGTTGTAAGCAGCCACCCACTGGTCACTGCACAGAGTACATTTACAATCAGGGCCCATGTGTTCTGTCAAACTGTCAATGATCAAAATTGAGACAACTGACTGCTACAACCCCTGATGTGTCAACATAGGCTGTGTTCATGGAATGAAGACTGTTGCCTGGCTCAACAAGGTGATTCCATATCTTTATGAAGTGTCATGCTGTAGTACCCATGTACCAACTTCCTCTGCTACCACTGTTGCAATGCAACTACCTTATACACCTAAAAGTTCAAGACTCAACAATGCCAAGCAGGGCTGGCCTACCCATTAGTGAAACCACATGCCTGGCTAGGACTGTAGGGTGAGTCATGACTCAAAAAAAAAAGTTTTCCAAGTGCCAGCATTTATGACATTGTGACTGGATCAATATTACTGCATGTGGTGCCCTCAAGGCCATCCGCTGATGACCCTCCAAAAGAAAAGACACAAAAGACACAGTGGATCCCTTTACAGCAACAGGACAAAATCAAAATAAACCTAACTATCTAATTTCTCAACAAACAGGGGTGTCCTACACGGAGCGGTGGGTTCACCCCTAAACAAAGACATGGGGAGGGGTGACTTGCATGGAGCGGCAGGTGCACCTACTCTTGCTAGATGGACCATACTGGTCTTTATCTGCCGTCATTTACTATGTTACTATGTTACTATGTAATATCCTGTCAGAGGGCGCTGGAAGTAATGTTTGAAGGCCAGGATTTGTGAGAGGCCAGCCCTGAGGGGAAATGCATGTAGCATATCAAAGCTATTGGCATGAATGAAGCTGATGGTGATTGACAATACTTTGGCATGGGGGGAGTCTGTGTGGATCACGAGTCATGGTGCTGTGTGCTAGAACTTGCAAGCCCTAGACCCCTGCAAGGCATTCAGTAGTGCATCTTCTCCGCTGAGTGATTGCTATTATGCCCCTTCTTTGAGATGAGATGATGGGTGGAGATCTGTACTGAAGGCCTGCCAAGGGTTGAAAATTTCATTAGGACACCCCTGATGCCAATATCACATGTGTGCATGTGTTATACATGTCTGGCCCACAGTAGCAAATGTTATCTAATACAGGTGTGATGTGTAATAACCAATGAAGTGAAGAAGGGGAAAGAATTGTACAAATCCAGATGTGCACACCTTACAGTGGATGTTAAAGGCCATTGATAGTGTGATAGGAATTGATGTTAATGCAGAGGACGCTGACAAATTGTTGATCACATTATATATAGAATGCATGACGGTTAGGGATCCTCAGATGTAAGACTGTTCTGTCAAATAGTCTGGCAAGCATGGACTGTGTCCCTGTGCCTCTGCATCCCTGTCCTGTGTTTTTATATGTCATGTGAGCCCCATAATGTTACTGTCATTTGATTAATTGTGTGCCACAAATCCTGGAAACTCTATGGGTCATGTTGCCCTGCAGCAGCTTCCCCACATATTTCCATTAGGTGCTCTAATAAGCAGACAATTAGTGGGACATACATGCATGCATTGCCTGACAAATTAAGTAGGCCATGATGACAGGAGATGATAGTGATTAATATGTACCTGTAGCCTGCAAACACCAAATACTCTGCAACCAAATAGAGTCTGGCCACATCGGGGTTGTTAATCCAGCAACGACCAGAGTTTGATTCCCACTAGTACTCCTGTGGCCTTGGGCAAGTCACTTAACCCTCCATTGCCTCAGAAGAATCCAAGTTATCAATGCCCCTGTTTAATGTACATTACCACGTTTAAGTTACAATGCAAATCGCTTTGACTGAAATGCTAAAGCGGTATAAAAAAACGGTTAAATAAACAAATGAATAAATAAATACATCGTGGTGTCACAAAATTAACTCCATTGTTGTCCAGTCAGGTCTGTGAAATGAACTGTCTGTCATACTGTGCATATGAAGCAAAGAAAGAATGTATAAACATTTTTGCAGCTGACCATCACAGGAGTGGGATATGCCAGTATTTGCTGCACATATATGAAGGAGGCAAAGTCCCTGGCCTACAGTTATCATGCACTATCACTGACATGTCAAATTCAGGTGTCCTGGACAAATAATCTGCAAGAGCATGCCAAATCACAATGTGCTGCATGAGCCGCCATACAGTCATGCACTCTGCAGAGCATGATCGTGATGTCCATGTTTCCAGACATATTGTGTTGTCCAAACTATAAAGGCAAGACCCTAAGCATATGTGTGTCCTGATGTTGGTAAGGAATCCTGTAGATGCAGAAGCCCCTGCCCTCTATTGATACCTGGAATGTGTCAAAATAATCAGTGATCTCCTCAAACGCAATGGAGGTCTAATAGTTTGGTCTGTGGGCACCATGAGTGCTACTGGGAATCCAACATGGGTCTTTTGTGTGAAGCAACCTCTGGCAGAAACAAGAGGCAAATCAAAATATATGATATATGAATTGCATGCATACAATGATCAGAACTGCATTGTTGTAGAGGGCCTGGACCTGTTTGCAGCAAGGAAAGACAATCAGTGAGATTATCATGTCTGACCACAATTACGCCTGCTATGTTGCTCCATCATTTGTGAAGAAACATGAATGTCACTGTTGGTTGTCTGAAGTACAAAGTTCATAGAGGAACTGTGTAACACTATGCATTGCTAAGCTGAAGGCATCTAACTGATCGCTCATACATCTTGACAGGAACACTTTGTAGCTGTATACAAACATTATTTGATATGGAGTTTATGTGCACTCATTGTACATTTGACAAACCTGGGTGGTCAGATATATGTCTGCTACCTATCATTTGCTGTCAATGTGCAGGTACAATACCTTGGGATGGCAGTGCTGTGAGTGAGTAGGAGGGTATGTGATGCAGCGTCATGCAGTATCTCAGTAAATGCCATGTCATATGTATCACATGTGAGATACAGAACTTTATGTCTTGTGAATCAGAGGAGGCATTACAATAAATGATGTGGCATACCTAAGGGACAATATTCTCACTGACTTTGCAAGGGATGGCCAGGTGAATGCATGTATGATGATGGGCTGCTGCATAGGATTATGAAGGTGTGTCTACAGCAGATGGCATGTCAATCTTTCAACATGCATTAAATATTGGGCCCAGGAAAACGTTTGTCATGGACATACTGCTGAGTTAGAGGTGAGTGGACATTCAAGGTATCAAGGGTATGTGAATCTACATGTGTGCCAAGTTGTTAGGTGGGAGTCATGTTTGCCAGTACATGTGTGGGTACAGTTTCATACCCTGTCACTCACAAGGACTGGATCATGTCAACATACCTGCTGATGTATGACCAAGTATTCTGTAGCTGCCAGTATGCATTCATCTATTAAAAGGTACATTGAATGGACACTATTATGTGTTTCAAATTAGTGCATATCACATCACCAGAGACCACTTGTGATGTGTATGAAACAGTAAACAGAAATGAACCAATGAAGCACACATGTGAGTCAAGAATATAATAACATAGAAAAATATGTATTTCAACACTATTTACATCCTCTCTGGCAAATCAACACAAACATGTGAATGTGAACATGTGGGTGGGATAGTCAAAGGAGGGACAGGCCATACGAGGTGTCATCCAAACCTATCAATGTGTTGTGTTGCTGTAGAACAACATATATTGCAGCACAATGATATCAGACATGCACTGATATAGTTATGTGCTGTGCATCTGTTGAATGTGGCGTACCTGCATCTGAACAGTATGTTGCAGTAATCCCATGATGTTGGGTATTCTGTCAAAACAGTCTGTGACATAGATGATGACTGAGAAAAGGTGAACAGCCAATTTGAGTTCAATTCTGCATGAGTTGTGGAGATGCCTGCAAAGAAATATATGGCAAATTAGATCCAGTTTATTGGGACGAATGCCAGAGTTGTACCCCACTCCATGACTGGTCCAAATGAGTTTAGGATGTCTGACAAAGTCAGTACACTTGCAAATGTTCTGGAAGGCCACACATGAGCATGAATGAAGACAAAGTTGAAGCAGTGTGTGCTGCCTTATGCACTTGCTGAGGATACGAAAAACATTTTCTGCTGTGCAAAGTAAGTACAGTCATATTACCACTTTGTGGATGAGATGTGTGTCTAAAGAGTCTCTGCAGAAAGACTTGGACCCTGAACAAAATGAAGATGGCCTGCCAGCAGCTAGGGAGTCAGAATGTGCATAAAATGGCTCTGTGTCCATCCAAATGATTTCAGTGATCAATTCTTCTTGGAAGTATGGTTATAACTCAGACATTAAGGGTCAATTCTCACAATGCAAGATTCCAGACTCTCCCATACTTGATAAAGGATGCTAAAGAAGGAGCTATGTAAATATCATGATCACAGTTTTTGTGGATTACCAGCATCTTATTCAGCATGAGTACAGTTGTGGTCAACAATATTGGCACTTTCAGTTCAACCCCTAAATGTCCAATATCTCCTAAAGAAAAGTGGCCAGTGAAATGGCTTGGAATAATATTTGCACACACAAAAGAGTCAAATAAAACAAGACTAATTAAAAGAAACATTATTCAGAAAGATTTGAAAAACTATGACACTGCCAGGACACTCTTATGAACTATTCACATCAATTTTAATAGAAAGAACCATAATCCCATTGCAGTAACATTAGATGCCCATGTGATCAACTGTCAGTACTCACCAACCAATAAATGATGGCTGTAATGTGTAAAATGGCCACATTCATTCACGGTTCCTGTTTTCACAATGGTGAAGACAAAAGAGCTGCCTGTGACCATCAGAAAAGCCATTATTAACCTAACATTAAATTTCAAAGTTGTACAAGGCCATCTCCAAAGACCTCAGTATGCTATGTTATTTTGAACATCTCTGCTCATGGAACTTTCAAGAACCTCCCAGGATGTGTTGGGAAGAGGGAAATTAATCCTAGAAGTCTTTGAAAGTTAGTGCGGACTGTGGCAAAAATACCCCGTACAACATGCAAAGAGCCTAAGATGGACCTGCATCAATCTGGAGTGGTGGTTTCAACCTGCACCATATGCCATGCGCTAAACAAAGAAGGATCTCAATGCCCAAGGCTGAGCAGAACCCCACACACAGACCTAAAAATGTAGCCTGATCTATGCCCAAACCCACCTTGAGAAATTGCAATCATTCTGTGAAAATGTTGTGTGGACAGAAGAAACCAAACGTGACCTCTTTGCCAATGCAGACTACTGATACATCTAAAGTTGAAGAAATGAGGATTCTAAGGAAAAAAAAACCCCTGCCTACAGTTAAATATGTGTGTCCCTTTTGCTGCCTCATGAACTGGAGGCCAGAAAAATATGCAAGGAACCATGATTTCACAGCATTACCAAGGTTTTTGAACATGTTGCAGAGATGGTCTTTTTCTTTTAAGATGCTAGAGAAGCTCAGGAAAGGTGAAAGTAGCTCTATCATGATAATACCCCAGCGCACGCATCACATCTTGTCCAGCAGTTGTTGATGAACACCAATTCAATACAAACACCTACAGCCTAGAACACATGTCCTGATAGTTTTGGATGGCACCTCACATGGTATAGGACCCATGGAGACAGAGGAGCCCTAAGGGATATTGCCCCACAGGTCTCCTGGGGCTCTTGCCTCCCATGTGGGGATGGCTGATGGTTGGGAGAAGCCCAACTGCCATCCTCCAGCCTCTCCAGATGATCAGCCACCCTCGCCACATAGGTGGTCAGCTGCTTCACAATCAGGTCATGCTGTGCCTGAATATTGGCCACTATTGCCAGAGCCATGACACTGTCAAGGTCTCCCAGACAAACACTCCACATAAATGGGGTTTGGGTGGAAGCTTCTGACAGTGATATGGTTGAGGCAGTGGCTGCTGGCACAAATGGCTGCCTGTCAGACCCCTGTGTACTGTGGAGCAGCTGACTCTGCTCTCCAGTGTCCTCTGCAGCCAGGGGTCCTTGAACTAAGGGGGGAGGCAGGATGGGGCTGGTTGCTGCATCCTGGATCCTGCAGGTTGGCCTCTCCGATATGGCTGATGTGACTTGCCCAAGGGCCTCCTCCTCCATGGCCCTGTCCAGATTCTTCTCTAGTCCCCCCCTCCTCCTCTGGCCCAAAATTCTCCCATTCAGAGATGTCTAATCCCTCATCAGGAGGGTTATCCTTCTCCTCCTCTGCCTCCTTTGCTGGGGCCATTGGGTCTTCCTCAGGTGCTGCATTTGGATCCTGTGCTGCTCCCCGCAGCTGTTGTAGAAAGCCCAGCCTCTTTGAAAATAGAACATACAGGTAGCCAAGAGCTGCATCACACACAAGGTGTTATCAAAGCTCTGTCTCCAATTGTTACCTGACTGTGACATGCTTAACATAAAAAATCACTTTGGCAGCTCACAGCATTACTGAATGTAAATTAGCAAATGTGATGCACTCAGTGCATATGATTTTGGCACATGCATGAGTCACGAAAAGAGGACACTGTGTGTACTGGTTGGTGGGTATGCAGCTGGAGAACATTATGTGCATGGACTCTGTAGGCTTTGTGAAAGAGAATGTCTCATGTGTGTTGGTGGTCACAGCTGCAGGTTCATTATCACCTTAGCAAACATACATCACAGGTGCTGACCTGTGCACTGTAAATGATGATATATATCACTTAAATGCCTATCAAATCATGTGGGGGGATAGTGCCAGTGCAACAATGTGCATGACATTAGTCTGATTGTGCACATATAATCCCTTAGGCCAGGACATCATTGTAGTGCTGCAGTCAGTATGGACACATCATCCACATATACATTCACATCAAATGAAAAAGCAAGTGAGATCTCAGAAGTCTTCCACAATTGCAAAGATGAGACCAAGGCATTATGACATCATATGTGTCCTGAAACGGCAAGATCTGTATGCTGTGTTATCTTTGGGAAATATATGAACATGGCAGGTTGAATGTACATGATGGGGCAGTTCCGATGTAGTGCAGGCTCCCTCTCCAATGTGGTGTAATCGCACACAATGCCCGTACCGAATGTATGCCATGTGGTGAATAATAGAAGCCTACAGAAACCCCAGTGAAAAAGATAGACAGTGAAAATTGATGCCTTTGAATTATGGTGCTGGCGACGAATACTGTGTATACCATGGACTGCCCGAAGAACAAACAAGTCAGTACTAGAGGAAATCAATCCAAAGCTTTCTTTAGAAGTTTAGATGATAAGATTTCAACTTTCATACTTTGGACACATCATGTAAAGAGAGAGATCATAAAA
This sequence comes from Ichthyophis bannanicus, assembly GCA_033557465.1. Classification (NCBI taxonomy): domain Eukaryota; kingdom Metazoa; phylum Chordata; class Amphibia; order Gymnophiona; family Ichthyophiidae; genus Ichthyophis; species Ichthyophis bannanicus. The sequence goes on along the minus strand of CM066036.1, from coordinate 244,765,487 downwards.
GGCCTTCATGAAATACAAGAGATCACAGAGAGAGGAAGACAGGCATCTGTATTTGGAAAAACTTAGAGAAGCTAGCAAAGTAGTCAAGAAGGCAAAGATTCAAAAGGAGGAGGAAATAGCCAATGCAATAAAATGGGGGGATAAGACATTTTTCAGATATATTAGTGAGAAGAGGAAGGGCAAAAGTGGTATTGTCAGACTCAAGAGTGCAGGGGGGGAATATGTAGAAGCTGATAAGGATAAAGCGGAATTGCTTAACAAATATTTTTGTTCTGTGTTCACAGAGGAAGAACCAGGAGCAGGACCTCAGAAAACACCCACAAATAGGAACAGAAGCGAGGGACATCTTGAACAATTTTCAGAAGATTGTGTTCGTGAGAAACTAGCTCAACTTAAAGTAGACAACGCGATGGGACCGGATGGGATACACCCTGAGGGAACTTGGGGACGTTCTAGCAACTCCACTGACTGACCTTTTCAATGCCTCGTTGGAGTCGGGAGTGGTGCCAAAGGACTGGAGAGAGGCTCATGTGGTGCCTTTACACAAAAGCGGAAGTAAGGATGTGGTTGAAAACTACAGGCCAGTTAGTTTAACTTCGGTGGTGAGTAAATTATTGGAAAAGCTGCTGAAAGAGAAAATAGTGAGGTTTCTGGAGTCCAGCGGATTACAGGATCCGAGGCAGCATGGATTCACCAGAGGCAGGTCTTGTCAGACAAATCTGATTGATTTCTTTGACTGGGTGACCAGGGAGTTGGACCGAGGGAGAGCTCTAGATGTGGTGTATTTAGATTTCAGTAAAGCCTTTGACACTGTTCCTCACAGGCAATTTATAAACAAACTGAGCACCCTAGGGATGGACCCTAAAGTTACTGCTTGGGTTAGAAATTGGTTGGGTGGGAGGCGACAAAGAGTACAAGGATGTTACCAGTGGTGTGCCCCAGGGATCTGTCCTTGGTCCGATTCTTTTTAACATCTTTGTTAGTGATATAGCGGAAGGGCTGTCGGGTAAGGTTTGCCTCTTTGCAGATGATACCAAAATCTGCAATAGAGTAGACACCCAGGAAGGTGTAGATAACATGAGGAGGGATCTAGCTAAGCTTGAAGAATGGTCTAGAATTTGGCAGCTGGGATTTAATCTTAAAAAATGTAAGGTCATGCATTTGGGCTGCAGCAATCCAAGGGAGCAATACAGTATAGGAGGTGAAGTACTTTTGTCCACTAAAGAAGAGCGGGACCTAGGCGTGGTTGTGTCTGATGATCTTAAAGTAGATAAACAGGTAGAAAAGGCGACGGCAAAAGCTAAAAGGATGCTTGGGGGCATACAGAGAGGAATGGCTAGCAGAAAAAAGGAGGTGATAATGCCTCTGTATAAGTCTTTGGTGCGGCATCATTTGGAGTATAGTGTGCAATTCTGGAGACCGTACCTTCAAAAGGATGTGAACAGGATGGAGTTGGTGCAGAGGGTGGCTACTAAAATGATTAGTGGGCTTCATTATAAAGCATATGAGGACAGACTTAAGGATCTTAATATGTACACCTTAGAAGAAAGGCGGGATAGAGGTGATATGATTGAGATGTTTAAATACCTCTGTGGCATAAATGTTCAGGGAGAGATCCTCTTTCAATTGAAAGCAAGTTCTGCTACGAGGGGACATGGGATGAGGGTGAAGGGAGACAGATTCAGGAGTGATATGCGGAAATATTTCTTTACGGAAAGAGTAGTGGATCCATGGAATAGTCTCCCAGTGGAGGTGGTAGAGATGAGGACAGTAACTGAATTCAAAAAAGCATGGGACCAACACAGAGGATCTCTAAAGGTAAAAAGTGGACTGTTGTAGTTGTTGATATGGAAGGACAGACTAGATAGGCCATGTGGTCTTTTTCTGTCATCATGTTTCTATGTTTCTATAAGATAAAGACATCATGCTTGACAAGGTAGAAGGTCAACGCGAAAGAGGAAGGCCAGCAATGAGATGGATTGATACAATAACAGCAGCTATGAGTGCCAATCTGCCAACAATTAAGCCGCCTGACTGAAGACCGAACACAATTTAGGACAACTATTCAGAGGATTGCCATGAGTCGACACCAACTCAGCAGTACTTAACAGCAACAACAACAACAACAGAAACCCCAGAGAAGACATCCAGCAGATGATGTCTCATGGCACTCCACACAGGTAGGAATATATGTGTGAATCACTGTGCTCAGTAGATGACATTGAGCTGGACATTGAAGCACCATCATGTCAAGGACATACCAGCATTCATGCTATGATGGATGAGCAATATGTTTGTTGACCAGGGAAGTGGCAGATGATCTATGTGATTATGGAACATTAACATCTGGATTCCCGCTTACAGTGCTTAGGTTCAGGAGTACTAGGCAAATGCTCACATGACATGTGCTGCAGATGTAGGTTCAAATGTGATGCTATGAAGGGATATATGTAGCCCCTGAGGAGGAGTTGTTTCTGTCCAAAACATGTCTGGTGTGTGAACAGTGACTATTCTATGTTTGTGAGTTGAGCTGTCACATCATACATGCACATTGACCATTATGTTGGCGAAACATGTTGAGATAGAAAACATGGCTGACATGTACATATTGAAAATATAGGACACCATGTTAAGGTTACGATGTTAAGCTGAATAGCTATAAGGGCCAAACAGTTCACAGCATGCATTTCCTGGAGCACATGAGCTAGGATAGTCACCTAAGGCTATGATATGCATGACAATATGTACGTTTTGTAGATATGGGGAAATCTCTTGCACATTTTACAGCTGTCATCATGTCCTGGGGCCACATGTTTGTTATAGGGACTCATATCCGAAACTCCTCCCGCACCCTCAGGCCACTTGTGCTGTAGCTCCTGGCTCTTCTTACGCATATCCCCCACCTGGGAAGGACATATAAAGGCCATCAGTACCATGCTGTATTTACAGTCAATGTATATGTTACACCACATCTCCATGAAGGCCATGTGTAAGTGCTGTGTCACAGTGCTTTGGTGGCAGATTGAGATAGATATATTCTGTATACTATATGCTTGCAATCTTGCTCCCAGACCGATAGTAACTAACAATGCAGCCCTTGGTCCCATGCTGTTCACTGTGCATTTGTGATACCATTTGCATGTGCTCTTATGTGTTTATCTGCTGTGCATGCTGCCTAAGTGTGGTATGTAGTGTAGTGTAGTTCACCAATTGTTTTTGGGTTCCACATTTCAGCAGCTGTCAGTCATGTATCCTGGGATTGGGTCACATTGCTGAGAATGGTCCACAGCAGAGCTTTCACACACAAGGCCAGTCCTACTCAAATGGGTGGACATGGATGAAGATCTTGTATGTTCTGAGGTGATGGATAACATAACAAGCTGTGGTCTATGATGTACCTCAATGTAACATTATGTATGTGAGTCTGGCTTCATTTCCAGCATGTATTGATCTTGGAATGTTCAGGTGCTGTTCAAGGTGAACAGATTCCTTATCTTCCTAGGATTGTGACACATGGCAAAAGCAGTCATGATGTCATTGGGCGCACGGCTGCAGCACGCCGCACACCTCGCCGGAGCCAGAACAGAGCAGTCGGCCCTTTAACTTTGGAGGCGCCATCGGGCGCACAGCTGAAGCATGCTGCACACCTCGCTGGAGCCGGAACAGGGCTGTCGGCCCTTTAAATTTGGAGGCTCCATCGGGCGCACAGCTACAGCATGCCGCAAACCTCGCCGGAGCCGGAACAAGGCAGTCAGCCCTTTAACTTTGGAGACGCCATCCGGGGCATGGCTGCAGCATGCCGCACACCTCACCGGAGCCGGAACAGGGCAGTCAGCCCTTTAACTTTGGAGGCACCATTGGGCGCCCGGCTGCAGCACGCCGCACACCTCGCTGGAGCCGGAACAGGCCAGTTGGCCCTTTAACTTTGGAGATACCATCGGGCGCATGGCTTCAGCACGCCACACACCTCGCCGGAGCCGGAACAGGGCAGTCGGCCCTTTAACTTTGGAGGCACCATCGGGCGCGCCCTTGCCTGAGGGCCTCGCCAGAGGGCCCTTTGGTGTGGCCCTTAGGCGGGGGCCAAAGGCGTGGCTTGTTCATCCAGTACCATCTACCCATCAACTAAACACCAGGCAGCCTCAAGAAGAAGATCAGATCCAAACGTTCCTCCACACCTCACCTCCTGACCCCAACCAGCTCCCATACAATTAAGCACCCACCACTGCTACCCACAGCCTCGTGCCTCCATTGCTACCCACTGCTTCCCCACCATCGCTAACCCATTACTCGCAATTAACTCTGTTTAACTGAACTTGCTCCCATCGCCTGCTTTGAACTTGTTACCCATCGCCTGCTTTGAACTTGCAACCCATCGCCTGCTTTGAACTTGTTACCCATTGCCTACTTTAAACTTGCAATCCATTGCCTGCTTTGAACTTGCAACCCATTGCCTGCTTTGAACCTGTTATCCATTGCTACACTGAACTTTGCTGCACAGGCTATAATCTCCCCGCTACCCACTGATGGTATGTTACCTATATTGCATAGCGTGCTGTCCTCACTTGTAAACCAACACATACTGCATAGTGTGTAGAATCCCTACCCAAATCATTGCTTGTAAATTATCATACACTGCTTTGTCCCATCACACCTCTTCCATGGCCCTCCATCTCATTGTCCTTCTCTTCCTCATACTTCTCAACTACCTCCCCTACTCCCCCTCTACCTTCCTCACCTCTCCCTCCATTCTGTCCTCTAACCTAGCATCTGCTCTTGAACTTCATTACACCCTCCCCCTCATTCAACCTGCCCCCTCTCTCTAAGGCAACCCCACCCTCGCTTCCACCACAGCCTCTGCCTTACCCCGCTCACTACTACTCCTTCTCCTTCTCTCATCAGGTAATATCAACCCCAACCCTGGCCCCCCCCCCCCATTTTCTACCTCACTCTAAGAAGAGTTCCTCACGTACCTTATCTAATCTCATACATATCCCTCTCCTTTCCCCATCTACCCGCCTTCACTCATACCCCAATCACGCATCTAGAGATATCAACCCCAACCCCATCCCCTTTAGAACTCTGTCTCACTCCAAAATAAAATAATCCTCACCTAACCTTTCTAATCTCATCAATATCCCCCTTCATTCCCCTTCCACGTCCCCTCCCTCATGCCCCTCATGGTGGGCACACTCATCCAAAAACACCCACCCGTACCCTAGCCCCTCTAAATCCCCATACTACTCTGGAAATAGATCCTCACGTACCAGCCCCCCTAGACCGCCTTCTTACTCTGGAAAGAAATTCTCACGCAACTTGTCTAACCTTATCCATATCCCTCTCCTCTCCCCATCCACTCTCCCATTCTCATGTGCCCTATGGAATGCTTGCTCAGTCACCAACAAACTTCCTTTTGCCCATGATCTCTTCATCTCTAATGCACTACACCTTCTTGCCCTAACTGAAACCTGGCTCCACCCAGATGACACCACATCCATTGCTGCTCTCTGCCACGGGGGATATCAATTCTCCCATACACCTCGCTCCACCAGCCATGGTGGTGGAGTTGGGCTTCTACTCTCCCCCTCTTGCCAAGTTCAACCCCTGCTGCTACCCCAGTCACATTCCTCCCTCTCTTTTGAAGTCCACTCCATTCGCCTCTCTACACCTCTTCCCCTCCGAGTAGCTGTTATCTATCACCCACCCGATAAATCCACATCGACCTTCCTTACTGACTTTGACTCCTGGCTTTCCGTCTTTCTGGATCCCTCCTCCCCCACTCTTATTCTTGGCAATTTTAACATTCATGTCGATAACCCCTCCGATCCCCATGCCTTAAAGTTCCTCGCCCTCACCTCCTCGTTCGACCTCCAACTCTGCTCCACTTCCCCCACTCACCTACATGGCCACTGCCTTGACCTGCCTTCTCTAACTTCTCTCCCTCAAATTTCCGCAACTCAATCCTTTCCTCATCTGACCACCACCTTCTAACCTTTAATCTTAAGCTTCCACCGTATCTACCTCATCCCGTCTCCTCCGACCTATTTAGAAATCTTAATAATATTGATCCCCTGACCCTCTCCTCCACCATTTCTTCTTCTCTTTCCCCCATTATGTCCTCCAAGTCTGTTGACGAGGCAGTATCCTCTTAAAATACTGCACTATCCTCAGCTCTCGATACTCTCGCCCTGCCCACCCCACGTCCCGTCCGATGTTCTGGTCTCCAGCCCTGGCTTTCTTCTACAACCTGCTACCTACGCATCTGTGCATGCTCTGCTGAACATACCTGGTCCAAATCCCGCTCCCCAGAAGACCTTCTACACTTCAAATTCATACTTGGCTCCTTCCAATCAGCCATAGCACTTGCCAAACAATAATACTACATCCATCTGACTAACTCCCTTGCTTCTGATCCTCGCCGCCTCTTTAATACCCTCAACTCCCTCCTTAAGGTACCACATTGATATGCTGCAGGTTCAACTGACATTCATGTCTTACATATGGGATCTGTCCAGCCAAAGGAGCAGGCCATGATACATGAACACACACAAATTCCAGACTATGGGTGACCAAGCAGAATGACCAATGTACCTATTTCCTGGTGTTTGCTTGTGGGCTAGTCAAGGTATAATCTCATATTTTTCAGACCACAATAACTACTTTAGATTCATATGTGGCTTTGATGGTTGCAACTGACTGAGTACTTACTTATGGAAGGGTCACCGATTTACGCACAGATTATGGTCATCATTTGGCAGGTGAGAGATCAGGGTGATCATTTTTCTTCTGACATGGGCTGTAATCATATTGCATGTTATTCCTGCCTCAGTGGCATATTTTTCACCCCACATGCTCATATCCACTCAATATGTGCAAGTGGGGATCATCCTGTTCCCAGGGCCAGTCTATCCACTAGGCAAACTATCTGGATGCCAGGGTCCACTGATCATGGTAGACAGCATGCTAGACAATCCCTCCCTCCCTGCAAGCGTGGCACAGCCACCGCTTCAGTGCTGCAGGCAACCTTAATTCAGTTGCACACATGCAGCTGGTCACAGCATACCACTCCTGCCCCCCTCCAGTGGGGGATGTGGGCACATGTGCTGCTGCCTTAGACCTCGGAAGGGAGAGATCACCAAGTGCTCTGCTGTACCTGCTGATGACATGCTTGGCATGCCACTGACAATGGCAACAGCAGCATTGCACCTGACACGCAGGGCTGAGACACAGATTTCTTCTGCACCAGGCCACAGCTGCTGTGACCGTCACTTCATCCTCACAGCAGAGAGTCATACCAGACATTGCAGATGTACACCTTAGGCAGCTGCCTTTTTAGCCTAGTAGACCAGCCAGCCCCACTGCATTGCTCACTTGACACCTCCTTTGTCAATTTGGGACCAAGAACATATTGCCCTTTATTAAAGGCCACCATGCTGTTACTGCCAATGGAGCACTACTATCACTAATTTGAGAGTTACAATGGGAGATGCACTTTGCATGCATTTAAATAGGCTTTCTCCTGTAAGAAATAGCCCTTACTGTGAGCTTTCAGATGGCGATAGGGTTCCCAGTGAGGGGGCCTCTAACGCATAATAACACAAACCAGTGTTAAAGGGGCACACGCTATCTCCGCCCAATCTCTGCCCCATTAACACCCACTCTCCATCTCTTTCTACCTTAACACTAAGGGACCAGTTTCCGCATGTTAATCCAGCAGTGCTTTCCACAGCATTACCTGCTCATGGGTGCCGATAACGCCTGTTAACGGCACCTATGCTCCCTTACCGCTCTTTAGTAAACATACCCCTAGCTGATATGTAGAGTTGCTATGCTAATTCAAAATGCAGAACTGAAATCCCACAATGATGCAGTTGGATACAAAAAGAAAGCAGACTGGCTCAAAGAATCCCTGAAGACTCAAACTGCAGCTTTGCAGCAGACAGAGGAGATTTTATTCTGTAGCATTCCTGGTATGCATAGTTGCCAAATTACCCAGTCCCATGAGTGAGATTTTAAGCCAGTCCTGGATTTGACAATATCATCTTTATGCACTATAGAAACTGCAGTGCTGATTCCCATGGTAGAATCAGGGACTACAAATACCATTCTGCATTGCAAAGTAAATTTAAAACCAGAACTGGGAAAACATCGTGCTCCTGGAACCAGGTAACTTGGCAACTCTGAGTATGCAAAAGCATACTGCTGTTTCTGTTTGCTGCTGGAGAGTACCAGTATTTGCTCCTTAGTTCTTGAGGGCAACCAAAGAGAGGAAACCATTTCAGTGACTTTTCTAGGCTCATTCTTCATTTGATAAAGTGTGCTTGAAAATAAAGCCTGAAAGATTCACACAGATTTATGAAATTATGGACATGATGCACAATGATAGAAATTATTTACCACGGTCCCAGTATTTGCAAAAAAAAAGAGATTTTGGGATTTAGCTCATGCCTTTTTCAATGGCAGCTCAAGACAAATGGTATTCAGATACCGTAGGTATTTTCCTCTCCTCAGAGGGCTTACAATCTAAGGGGCCATTTTACTAAAGTGCAAGAATGTGTTAAGTATAAACCTTCCATGGTAGCTGTCAGGGCAATGACCAGCATGTTCATGAAAAGCATAGATAAGTACCCTAATGCATGGTACTATTACCGTAGGTGCACTTTCGTCCACCTATTGAGGTGATATTAGGTGAACTCATACTAATGGTAACATTGACAGCATACTGTATGTCCTCAAGTAGTAACTACAATGTGCCCAATGTCTGCCCCGAGCCACCTATTCAACACCCTAACGTGATTGGCATTTGGCATGAAAATCAGAGTGCATTAACTGTCATGCTCCGTGGCAGCTGTTAACGTGGGCTCAAGCATGCAGTTAACATATGTCAAATTGCGCATTAACAGCATAGCACACTTTTGTAAAAGGGCCACTAAGTTTGTACCGGAGGCAATGGAGGGTAAAGGATTTTCCCAAGATCATAAGCAGCAGCAGTAAGATTTGAACCTGATTCCCTGGTATTCAGCCCACTGCTCTAACCATTAGGATCCACTCCAAAGGAGTCTTTTTATTACTAATCCACTGTGCATCACACTTTGATTCAGAGATTCTGATGATTGCTGCTTCTAAATGAAGTGTCTCAAATTTCAAGAAGCTAACCAACATTTCATTCACAGGCATACTGTCAGCAAAAGACATGCCATTCTGGCCTGCATGACCCTCTTTAAAGTTACATAAACCACAATTAAATGGATACCAATCGTTCTTGATAGATGTTCTGCCACAAATCTGGATCTTATGGATTTCTTTCCCATGGTTCCATTTTATCTAGCGAAGGCCATAAATCCTGCTACTGCAGGATTTTACACCTCCTGTCCTCTCACAGTATTCACCTCACCATTTGTCCCATGAAGGTATGCAGCTGGGAAAAAATGAGAGGTTTCTATCTGTTACCCAGTGTTCAAAAATAACCATAAGGTCACAATATGTGTCCTAAGTCGGTTCTCTTTCCTTCCACCTTCCCTTTCCTGTTGTTGTCTTATCTTTTGCTGTATTCATGTCTCAGTTCTTCTGTGCTCTCTTTTTATATCTTTGACATTTTCATGATTTTTCAAAATATCTGTGTATCTTTTTCATTTGTCTTGTTCTTGCTTGTATTGAAGATCTGACTCAGTCTCCTGCTTTTTTTTCTCTTTCTGTATTCCTCTCTCTTTACTTTCCTCTCCACTTATTTTCAAATCTCTTCCTTTTGTTACATTGACTGTTTTATCTCCCTCTCTTTAGTTTTCTTTTTGTTCCCCATTCCTATACCTTATATACCTATTTATAAAAGCCAAGGCATCTAAATGAGGTCCAATAAGTAGGTGAATGACAAGTCAAAGTGTGAAACAAAGTGCAAGAGAGTTCATCACACATAACTAGGCCTCATAGCTGATCAGATTATAACAGAATGCTGGGTTACCATTCTTGGAATGTTGACAAAAAGTGAAACTAGTACAATAAGGCACGTTAAAACTCACTATAACTACAAGATAGTGGTTTATCAATGAGCAAAATTACTGCACCATGTTGGCATTTCTAAGAGCAAGTGAGGATCTTGCACTACGTAGTGGTGGAGAGCTGATAATGAGTGGGTTATTGTATTTTATGATGGCAGATTGATACGAGTGAATGAGGCTATAGCATTGCACTGAAGCATAGAATTGAGAATGAGAGAGGTTATGGCAAAGTTTTGTGGTACGCTGTTAAAGCACTGAATAGGGAAATAGATTGCCAGGCCTTTCTTCTGAAGCAATGGAGGGTTAAGTGGTTTGCCCAAGACTACTTGGTTACCAAGCCAGTGCTCTAACCACTAAGCTATGCCTCCACTCTACAGTGATGGTAAGTAATCAGATATGTCCCTTCCCAAAAGAGATTACAACCCTTAGTGGTTACTGCAGGGCTGGCCCTAGAGTTGGTTCAAGGTGCTGGTGCCCTAGGCCAGGTGTGGGCAACTCTGGTCCTCGAGAGCCGCAGACCAGTGAGGTTTTCATGATGAATAATCATGGACCTATTTCCATACAATGGAAGGCAGTGGATGCAAATAGATCTCATGAATATTCATTAGGGACATCATGAAAACCTGACTGGTATGCGGCTCTCCAGGACCGGAGTTGTCCACCCCTGCCCTAGGCCAATCTTAAGCTTTATGGCCACCCTAGCTGTCAGATTTATTGTTTAGCTTTAATTGACCTTTGCCACATCATTGGGCCAACCCTGGTGTACCTGAGGGAATAGGTGATAAGGTGAAATAGGATTTTACCCAAGCCTCTCAGCCCATTGCTCTAACTGCTAGGCTACTTCCTCTCCCACCAGCACTGAGGAAGATAATTGAGTGTGAGTGTGGTTATGGCACTGTACTAGATACACTGCTGAGGGTGAATGAGTTTATATTATAGTGGGAGTGTAACCAAGATGGAGTGTGATTTTTGCACTGTACTGGGACAAATAGCTGATTGCAAGTGAGGTTATCACACACAGTGCTCAGTTTTTAGTTAATAGTCACTGCTTTCCATGAGTGCTGTATAACAGATTGTGAACACAAGTGTGAGACTTAGACCATGCTGGAGTCTGTAAATGAGTGCGTCACAACAGAGTCTTAGGGTCAATTACTGGGGAGGTGAATAAAGATATTATACAGTCGTATGAGCTAAACACCAGTGTGGTAATTGTTACTTCAGGAATTGCAGATGAAGCAGAATCTGAACATTACTGTTCTCAAGCATCAGCACATCAGCAAAATTTTCACTATCCTGGCGCTGCTTTACTGTATCGACGAATCCAAACCTCAAATGGATCAGTAATTACTCCAGGGACACCATACAGATTTTCTATCCTACATAGTTCTCTATCTACGGCTCTTTCTGACAGCAAAACCAATCTGCTTGTAAAGAATATTTAAACCCTAAACTTTATTCATCTTTGCTATGTGCATTATTTTTACTATGGTATTTACTGTGTGGATTAGCATCATTTATTAAACCCAGACTGTGTACTCAGGTTAACCACTCCTAGCGCAGTATTCATGCAAACACACACAAACACAGCATTGCACATTTGTTTTCTTCATTCCTTTATAAAAATCAAAACTTCACATACATTTTACACCGTATTTATATATAACCTCAGCACTGCACACTGAAATCTTCCCAGCTCAATATTCTTATTGCATGTATGTTTTTAATGTATTAATCTTATTATAATTTTTGCTGTCACTGGCTTTGGATTGAACTTTGCTTACAAAAAGTGAGTTCTACATGTAACATTGCATAATATTAAAATATCCCCCACTACCACGCATAGTTCCTTGCACTGCACATTAATGGGAAAACTGTCAAAGGAATTTTTCTGTGGAGAAGGCTCCTGTGAAAATTCTCACCTCTGTGGGGAAAGGTATGCAGGCTTCAGGATATAGAGGTGCAGACAGGGATGGGCCCAGGGCAAACTGGCCATCCAGGCATAGGCAGCAGAAAGGAGAGGGTCATTGGAGCCATGGACCAATGAATGTTTTGCCCAATGCAGCATCAGAGAAATTTGTGGGGGAGCCAGAGGTTGGTTTGTTTGGCTTCTCCATTCAAAAAATGCTCTGCTGTCCCTGCCAACACAGATTTCATTTTGAAATCCCTGTAAACTGTTCAGCCCCTACATTTTACACCTGCAAAGTATGTGGTATTAAACAAATCCCACTTACTTTGCATTTGTAGATTATTGTTGATTTTGAAGGTAACTGGTGTTTTCACAGCAAACTCTAGCTGGCTGCTGGCTGCCAGTTGAGCGGCCTCTGATCTGGTCTTTTTCTTCCTTCCTTTTATGTCTTACAGCAAATCTTAAGGATAGATTTAATTGTATTAGGGGCTTGTTTACAAAGCCGCGGTAGCGGTTCGCGGTCGTTATCGGAGCCGCGGCCCCATTGAAATCAATGGGGTCGCGGCTCCGATAATGATCACTTTGCTGTTCCTGTTATGAAAGCAGTCCATCAAATTAATAAACATAAGGATTTTTAATCTGCGGGTCAGCAGTGGTTTGCAAGTCTGCAGGTTCTCTAAAAATTACCCTCTAAAATTCTGAAATGGGCTCATCCGGGCTGTCCGGACGGCCCTGAGCAGGATGGGTCCATTAGGAACTGATTCTGTAATGTGGGAATAAAACATTCTCGCGGCCTACAGAATCGGGCCTGAGGACGGACCGGCACATTCCTGCATGCCTGTGGAGACATCCTCCCTGCAAACTCCCCTGGCTCCCACGGCTCAGATCTCCCTCTTCTCCACTGCCTGACCCAAGGCTGGCCAGCCGGGGCCTGGATCGGGTGGCAGGGACCCCCCTACATCTGGCCCGGCATGTGGGGGGAGGGATCTCTGACCCCAATTGCACCATTTGTGCTGATTATTCCACCTTCGAGATGAAATAATCAGCTCGTCCCCCCTGACCCCGTAGAATGTACAGGGCCATGACCTGAATCGGTCCTGTATGTCCTGCTGCCTTGGCCTGCCCCCAGTCCGCCCAGAACGCCTCCCCCTCTCACTCACTGCCAGCTCTCCCCCGTTCTGTTGCTCTCGCTGTATGCGGAGAGCTGGAGAGGGAATAGGGGCAGGATGGCTTGCGGGGCTGTACGTCCCTCCAGGACATGCAGCCCCACAAGCCGTGACTCAGAATCGGGCCCATAGTAACATAGAATATTACAGCAGATAAAGACCAGTATGATCCATCTAGTCTGCCCAGTAATGTGGCTAGAGTAGGTGTATTCACCATTCTGTGCAGGTCACCCCCTCTATGTCTTTGTTTAGAGTTGTACCCACCACTCCGTGCAGGTCAACCCTCTCTGTTTGTTGAAGTATAAGAAGGTTTTTTTTATTTTATCTTCTTGCTGTAAATGGATCCAATGTGTCTGTCTCATGCTAATTTGAATTACATCACTGTATTTTCTGCCACCACCTCCATCAGGAGGGCAAAAATATGGTGATGGGATTCAAAATGGCATGGGACAAACACAGTGGAAAGTTTAAAAATTGGTGGGGTCTGGGCGGACTGGGGGCAGGCCAAGGCAGCATGACATACAGGACCGATTCAGGTTACGACCCTGTACATCCTACGGGGTCAGGGGGGCAGCTAAAGATTCCTGGTAGATCAAGGAAGGTCCTAAGCTACAGTGAAGAAAACACAACACTCTGATAAATTAAGTAGTTACCAGTGTTAACTTTAGATCGAATAACATTATTAGAAAACCCCAAATGCAAGTATTTACCATCCAAAATAGAATAAAAGCTGTAAGGAGCTCAAAATAATAAAACCACTCAGATCCCCAAAAGATCATTTGCTGAAATCCTGAGGCATGAACCAGGTCTTCTGGATCTCTCCTCTTAGGGGTCCTGAACTGGGTTCCCTAACTCCTTTATTTAGTTATTTAACAGGTTTTTTTTATATTGCTTTATCATTTTAGTAAACCGGTTTACATTGTAACTTAAACTTGGTAATGTACATTAAACAGGGACATTGATAACTTGGATTTTTTTAAGGCAGTGGAGGGTTAAGTGACTTGCCCAAGGCCACAAGGAATGCTAGTGGGAATCAAACTCTGGTTTCTTGGTGGTGAAGCCAGTGCTCTAATCATTAGGCTACTCCTCCAATCCTTCTCCAATTATGGTTGTGCATTTGTCAGTGCTAATTTGGTTCATTTGGGCACATAATTTTAAGTGTGTGCAAATTCCTTATACGTGCAAATATCTATCAAGTAACACACAGACAATAGATTGCTTGCATTTTTAGTTTCTTGCACCCATACACGGAGATATTTTAGAGGCCCTGTTCGTGAGTTAGTTGTCTGAAAATGGGTACTTGGATGTGCAAATCATGGAGACATCTCCAGAGACATTTTAGATGCCAGATATAGAGACATCCCTAGCAGGAATATCCATGTAGCATGGGGGCATGGGAGAGGCATGATCTGGGTCAAGCAAGGGAGATATACATCATGACGAGCATGTCTCACCCTGGTTGGTAAGACATCTACTCCTGACCATGAATAAGTTGAAAAAAAGTGTTTGCTTCATGGATGTAATTCTTCCAGAGGAAAGCACATAATGCATTTATATTGCCACCATTATTATTTCCTGCTCGAAAAAACTTGAACGTAAATGCATACTCCAAGCATATTACTGACCTACCACCATATGTCTGAATGTCAGGCTGGGATATGCAAGTCTAATAGCATAGTAGACTCATTCTGAAATATCCCTACCGGTACATCCAACCACAGAGACTGTTTTTGGATCCTGATGTCCCTGACTCTCTTGTTCACCACTTATTTATTTTATTTATTTTTTATTTATTTAACAGTTGCTTATATACCGCTACCTTCCACAGATCAGGTGCGGTTTACAATGAACAAAGAATGAACAGAATAACAGGTCTGTTTTACATGGAACATTAATTAACTAGGTACAATGTTGCTAAGTACATTAAACTTGATTGGATTAAATATGGTAAATAATTTGTTAGGTAACAGTCAAACTATTTACATAATTCAAACTATTTACATATATCTATTTACAGGATTTACAAATAGTTATTTAATCGGCTTTAATTGTAGTTTAGATAGAGAAAATTTAAATTGGTATACTTTGGGTTCACTATTAACCATTTCCTGTTAGTGGTGGGGTATTTTCTAGTGTGCCGAAGTGGGAGGTGAATAGATATGTTTTTAATTTCTTGCGAAGTTCCTTTGCATCTTTTAATGCTCTTATTTCTTCGGGGAGGGAGTTCCATAGGGTGGGAGCCGCATGTGAAAACGCTTTTTTATTAGTTGTTTTTTTGGTAGTTGTGAAATCCTTTGGGATCCTAATTTTATTCGCGTGGCCTCTCCGTAGCGCAGTTTGGGATGTGTCTTTAGTGATAATTTTTGTTAAAGAGACTGGGGCCATTGTATTTAGTGTCTTAAATGTAGTGATAATCAATTTGTAATTTATTCTGGATTGAATTGAGAGCCAGTGAAGGTTTGCTAATATAGGTGTAATGTGCTCAAATGGTGGAACCTTCATTACGATTCTTGCTGCTGCATTTTGGGCAAGTTGGAGTCTCTTTATGTTCTGTTTTGTTGTTCCTAGTAGGGTGAGATTTGCGAAATCAAAGTGTGGAGTGATGATAGCCTGAATAATGCTCAGAAAATCGTGTAGAAGTACAAGGGGACGTAATTGTTTTAAAATTTTGAGTTTAAAGTAGATTTTCTTAGTGATGTTTCTAATATGTGTGTCCATACTAAGGTGTGAGTCAATGGTGACACCTAGGTATTTTACTTCGTTTTTGATTGTAATGTTGTGATTTTGGAGAGTGATGTGTGTTGGAGGTATGTATGATTGATTTTTAGTTACTATTAATATATCAGTTTTAGCATGATTGATGTGGAGATTGTGGTCTTTTAGCCAGATTATTAATTCAGAGAAGCATTCTGATAACAGTTGTAGTGGGAGTGTTGGGATTGTGAATGGTATGTACATCATCATATCATCTGCGTATATGTGATAGTGTACTTTGAATTTCTTGAAAATGTCACAGACTGGTTGAATATATATATTAAATAAGAGGGCGGAGCCTTGGGGGAGACCAATTTCCTGTTTGTATGTTTTAGAAGTTTCTGTGTTAGTTCGGACGGTTTGGGTTCGATCAGTTAGGTATGAGGTGAACCAATTATGTACAGTTGAGTGGATTCCTATTTGTTTTAATCTATTAAGCATTACAGCATGGTGTACACTGTCAAACGCTGCAGAGATGTCTAGAAAGAGGAGGATGAAGGCTTGTTTAGGGTTATCAATACCTCGTATTAAGGTATCAAGGAGTACTGTTAATAGAGTGTCTACGCCATGATAGGGACGAAAGCCATATTGTTGGTCATCAAGGGGGGCTGAGGTTTCTATGTGATCCTGTGTTTGAGTTTGAACGACCTTTTCAATTAGTTTTTGCCATGAATGTAATGCTAGAGATAGGTCTGTAGGAATTAGGTGATGTTTTGTCGAGGGTGTTATTTTTTATTATCGGTCGGATTTGTGCATGTTTGAGGGGAGGTGGTAAGTATCCTTGGCGCAGCGACAGATTGACTATAGGAAGGATAAAGGTGGATAGTGTAGGGAGGGTATGCTTGATCCAGTTTACCGGACATGGATCAAGTTGAGAAGTCGTAGTGTTCAAGTTTGAAATAGTAATCTTGAGAGTGTCTTTGGTTATAGGGTGGAAGTCGGACCATTTTTTTATTTGATGATGGTGGGAAAGGGATAGAGGATTTGGTGTGAATGCAAATGTTTTTGATTTATTTATGTAGTGGTTTGCTAGAGTCTGGGCAGAGATATCAATAGTATCATTGCTGGTGTCGTATGAGTTATTAGTTA
The DNA here is from genome assembly GCA_033557465.1 of Ichthyophis bannanicus. NCBI lineage: Eukaryota > Metazoa > Chordata > Amphibia > Gymnophiona > Ichthyophiidae > Ichthyophis > Ichthyophis bannanicus. The sequence continues at coordinate 244,748,580 of CM066036.1, read as the reverse complement.
GGTTTTGGACGATGCTGAAAAGTTCTCTTGGTCTATTAATGGATTTGGTTAGTATAGATGTGTGGTAGTTTTTCTTTGCACCGTCTGAAGCTTCTTTGTACTTTTTAAGGTAGCTGTGATAAGCGTCATAAGAAGGGATAGATTTGGTTTTGCGCCATTTGGATTCAATATTTCTCAATTCTCTCTTCATTCGTCTTAAGGTGCTGTTGAACCAGGGGGCATCTCCTATTCTAGAGTTGCTTTTCTTCTTGGTGGGTTGCTTATATGTAGCTGCATTGTTAATTGTATTGTGCCATGTTGCGACGGCTTCATCTAGGTCAGTTGGTACAAGGGGGAGATAGGGAATAGTTAGATCAATGAATTCTTCAGCGTTAAATTTTGTGAATCTAGGTGGGGGGGTTATCTGTAAGTTATTTTTGTTGTTTCTTCCAGTGTAGGCTAAGGTGAATTTGATCAGGTGATGGTCAGACCAAGGAATAGGTGTACACATGAGCGATGATCGGTTAAAATATTTTTGGAATGCTTCTGGTAGAAGGACTAGGTCAAGGGTTCCTCCTTTATTATGGGTCTTTGAGTTAATTATTTGGAGGAAGCCCATATCAGCTAATGATTCCAGGAAAAGAGCTGAGTGTGAGGGGGGTAGGGATGGGAGGTTAAAATCTCCTAGTAATATTATAGGGTTAGTGACTGTGGATGAGCTGAGGAGTTCTATTAGGGCATCTAAGTTTTCAGATTTTTGATCCGGTGGTCTGTATAATAAACAAATTTTGAAATGGGCAATTTTTAAGATGAGGGTGTCAATATTATTTGGGAGGACAGATCGATGTGGTTTAGCCTTTAGTTCTTTTTTTGACATTATAAGGACTCCACCTCCTTTTTTAGATGTCTTATCCCCCACATTTTACTGTACTGGCTATTTTTAATTACACTTGCATCTTTGTTTTCCTGACTACATTCCAAGCTTCTTTTAGCTTTTCCTAATGTTTTTGCTTGATGAAACCTTGGTCTGATCCAGTATGGCATATCTTACAGGTCATCCTCTTTTTACTTACCTTTTCAGCTACATTCCCCAGCTGTTCCCATTCTGCTAATGACTCCTTCAAGTAGTCCCCCACCTTGACAATAAGAACATAAGAAATGCTTTACTGGGTCAGACCAAGGTCCATCAAGCCCAGTATCCTGTTTCCAACAGTGGCCAGTCTAGGTCACAAGTACTTGGCAGGTTCCCAAAAACGAACATATGTGTGGGAAAGGCAAGATAGCGCTGGTGTAGCGTCTGCTTACTCGGCGAGGTACTTTGTGCTAACATGCTGAAGTACAAAGGCAAGCAGGTAAGCCGGCCAGCAGGAGTGACTGAGGGAGAAATTGGTCAGCAGACCCTCATTGAGATCGGTGTCCAGCCACTGAAGGAGGTGGCTGCCTTGGACTGCCCTGGAGGTGACTCTGTGGCAGGGGCGGCCCAAGGGGGGTGCGGGGCCATGTGCGGAGACTCGGTGCAGGGCCTCATTTGCATAAGTTGTCTTATTTGCATAAATATTTGCATAATGTTACCATACACTAACTTTTAGTAAGCATGTCTCTTAATGAGTGTATGGATAAAGAAAGACTAAAAGATTTCTACATTACTATAATCCAGTGCCAACCGCCAGGCACATTAGGAACTACTACAAACGCTGCCCATTTAGAATCCATAGCAAACCCGACGTATCCTGACAGCACTACCAGGACTCACAAAGCACCATACCCTACCTATCAAAAGGCAACACTGCAAATATTAAACCAATACATTTCAGAGAATACTGGGGAAAGAGAACAAGTGGCAATGTCAAATAGGAATTACATAAACAGAATACCTCAGCTCAGTTACACATGCAGAACATAGACCATCACCAAACAAGGAATCACAATTTAGAAACAGGAAGGCAATAATTAAACTGGGAACCCCAAAAGCCAAACTTGGAATGTACAACAACACTGTAGAAATAAAACCATAAATTAATTTCCTCTTGTACCAAACAAAGCGCAGACGTTAATGATGCACATTTCCCTGAGCTTTCATATTCCAGTTAATAAATTCAAAATAAAGAGATATCTTTCTACCTTTTGTGCATTTTTTTTCAGTTGCAATTGCTCCAGCCACTTTCTTCTGGTTTCTTCATGTTTTCTGCTAACTCTCCATCGTCTGCTGTCCATTTGTCCTTTCTTCTCTCTTCTAGTTTTCTTTCCATTCTCTCTCTCTACATCTGCTTTAACATACTAATCTTTCTCCTTTTGCTCTTTCCTCATTCATATTTCATCCACACAAATTTTACCCCTCCATCCTCAATCCCCACTTACTCTCCCAATACCCGGCCAATTGTAGATTTTGCATCCCTCCCACACAAAATATTTTTCCCCTCTCCATTTTACTCTCCCAGACCCACCCCATTCTAATCCTCCCCCAACATCAGCTCTCTTCTAGTTCCAGTCTCACCCAGCATCCATTCCCTTCGAGTCCCTGCATCAGCCCATTTCCAGTCCTAGCCCCCCATTAGCCCATTTCCAGTCCTAGCTCCCCCATCCATTTCCAGTCCGAGTCCCTTCATCAGCTCATTTCCAATCTTAGCCCCCCCATCAGCCCATTTCTGGTCATTTCCTAGCCCCACCATCAGCCCATGTCAAATCCTAGCTCCCCTCCACTCAGCCCAATTCCAGTCCAAGCCCCCCATGAGCCTATTTCCAGTTCTAGCCCCTCCATGAGTCCATTTCAATTCAAGCCCCCACCACAGCCCATTTCCAATCTTAGCTCCCCCCAACAGCCCATTTCCAGTCCTATCCTAGCTGCTCCATCAGCCCATTTTCAGTCCTAGCTCCCTTCCCTCACAGCCCATTTCCATTCCAAGCCCCCTACCCATCAGCTATTTGCAGTTCAAGCCTCCCCTTCCACTCAGCCCATTTCCAGTCCTAGCAACCCCCAACCCATTACCAGTCCTAACCCCCCATCAGCCCACTTCCAGTCCTAGCCCATCAGCCCATTTCCACTCAGCCCCCCTTAGCCCATTGCCAGTCCTAACCCCCCCATCAACCCACAGCCCATTACTAGTCCTAACCACATCAGCCCACCTCAAGTCCTAACCCCTCCCCATCAGCCCATTTCCTGTCCTAGCCCCCCCATAGCCCATTATCAGTCCTAACCCCCCATCAGCCCACAGCCCATTACCAGTCTTAACCCCCTCATAGCCCTTTACCAGTCCTAACCCCCCCAACAGCCCACAGCCCACCTTAAGTCAAGTCCTAACCCCCTCCATAGCCCATTACCAGTCCTAACCACCCCCCCATTGGCTCATGGAAAATTAAAAAAAAAAAAAAGCTGGCTGCTGCCGCTGCCGCCACGGCAGCGGCAGAATTGAGTGTCCCACGGGGCCCCTCTGCCCGGCTGAGCTCTCCTGGCCCGGCTGAGCCCCTCTGCGCTGGCTTTCAGATACGCGAAGGGAGAGTGTTTCCTTCGCGTCTCTGTTAAGCCCGCAGGGGCAGATGGGAAATTTCCCATCAGCCCCTGCTTCCCATCTGCCCCTGCGGGCTTAACAGAGACGCGAGGGAGACACTCTCCCTTCGCGTATCTGAAAGCCGGCGCAGAGGGGCTCAGCCGGGCCGGGAGAGCTCAGCCGGGCAGAGAGGGCCCCGCGGGACACTCCATTCTGCCTTTGCCGCAGCGGCAGCAGCCAGATTTTTTTTTTTAATTTAATTTTTAAAAAAGCAGAATGTTCTTTGCGCGGGGCCCCCTGAAACGCGGGGCACTGTGCAAAAAACATTCTTGCTCAATGGACGGGCCGGCCCTGCTCTGTGGGGCGGAGCACGGAGGGGGCTTCATTGAGCCCGACAATCGGTCCCCTCCCTGGCAATCTGGAAGCGCTCTGCTGGGGCGATTGGATTCTCCGTCTTCTGGCAATGCTGTTCAGTTGGTGGAGGATTTTCCAGGTTTCCCCCTTTAACAATCCACTCCCGATGGCATGAATTCTGCACAAGTTGTCGGAGGAGTGTCTGGGATTCAATCTGAGAGAAGACATGGCGAGTTTTCCAGGGGAAGGAGGCTGGTATAACCTTGGAGGTGCTATGGAACTCAATCAGGACTCTTAATGTTAATTTAACACAACGTTTCTTCTAAGGTGGATTCTCTTAGAGTTTGTTTCTGCCCAGAGGAATGAAGTTGCGCAACATGAAGTCAAATTGGAGCAACTGTGGGGCCAAATGGATGAGTTGGTTACTTTTAAAGACGCTCAAGTGAAGGAGAGCTTTGGGCTCTGGAGGAAGCTGGAGTTTTTGGAAAATCAGTCTCAGAGGAATAATTTGTGTTTCCTGGGTTTTCCCCGATCCCCCTTGCTAGGCCCTATGGAGTTGGTCAAGAAGTATTTGATTGAGATATTGGGCTGGGCATCAGACAATCTTCCTCCTGTGGCTAGGGCATTCTATGTGCCCTTCTCCAGCGGAGGTTATGCAAACCGTGGTCGATCACAGGAGCAGCTGAACCTGACCGGGTTCCTGGAGGGATCAATGGAGCTGGTAATATCTTGCTGTACATTGTTGGTGACTTTTACCTTTGAGCAAGATAAAGTCTCAGTTTTACGTTTGTACTTCAGACATATGCAAGAGCAGTTTATGGGTTCTGTAGTTTGTATATTTCCTGATTTGTCTAAGCAGAGCCAGGCTTGGTGGAAGGAGTTCTTGGCCTTGCGGCCTCAAGGCCTTCAGTTTAGGGCAGGGGTGGGCAATTCCGGTCCTGGAGGGCCACAGACCAGTCAGGTTTTCATGATGTCCCTAATGAATATTCATGAAACCTATTTCCATACAATGGAAGACAGTGGATGCAAATAGATCTCATGAATATTCATTAGGGACATCATGAAAACCTGACTGGTCTGTGGCCCTCCAGGACTGGAATTGCCAACCCCTGGCTTAGGGCTACCTAGCTGCTGAAATTTCCTTCTTTATGTTATGTAAGATTGGTGGGTCAGAATTATTTCTTTATTGAGCCTAAACAACTCTTAGAATTAATTGTTTCTAAGGAAGGAAGTCTGGGGGTTACTGGGGAGGTTCTGCTGGCAGCACTACTTCACCTTCTTTCCTTCTATTTCTTCATTTGTTTTTGACTTGCCTTCCCTACTTGTTGTGGGCTGATGTATTGGCATGAGATATATTTCTTTATTATGCTTTTCTTATTATTGTCTTATATGCATTGCCTGTAATGTTTCTTGAAAAATTCAGAAATAAAAAATAAAAAAACCAAAATGTACATATGTTCCACAATGCTTGTTATGGGGTAAGCAGTGGATTTCCTGGTTCCTCTTTAGTAATAGTTTATGGGCCTTTCCTCCAGGAACTTGTCCAAACCTTTTTGAAACCCAGCTATACTAACAGCTCTTACAATTTCTTCCAGTAACAAATTATACTACTACTACTATTTATCATTTATATAGCAGTACAGAGGATACGCAGCGCTGTACATTATGTGGACAAGTGGAAAGTTATGCACCTAGCGAAGAACAACCCAAACTATGGTTACACAATACAAGGTTCCACATTAGGAACCACCACCCAGGAAAACGATTTAGGCATCATTGTGGATAACATGTTAAAACCCTCGGCCCAGTGTGCAGCGGCGGCCAAGAGAGCAAATAGAATGCTAGGTATCATAAGGAAAGGAATGGAAAATAAAACAAAGGATATTATAATGCCTCTATACCAGGGGTGGGCAACCATTTTGACTCGAGGGCCGCAATGGGTTCATATATTGGACCCGGGGGCCGGACCAAGAGTAGATGGACGGTGTGTATGTGTGAATTAATATAAATTAAATTTAAATTTCTAACATTAAATGTTTAGATTAATTTAAGGTAGAAAAGCATAAAAGGAGTTATTTTACAAAACTTTTATGCAATGTATTTCTTTCATAAAATAGTACCTTCAATTTTAGTGGCCGTAGTTTGCCCATCCCTGCACTAGACCATGCCTCCCTACTTCCTTCTGTGGGTGGGTCTTTAGGTTTCTGAAGCGTGGTAGCCAAAGTGGGGGCTGTCCCACGCGCTTCATCCGAAAAGATGGGGTGGGCAAGATATGAGCGAGATTTAAGATTCTGAATCAGCTCACATGAATCTGCAGTTATTGCGTGCCGAAGCGTCAGGAAGTGGGATATCCAGATCCCCAGACAGCCCCCATCAGCCCACAGCCCATTGCCAGTCTTAACCCCCCCCATAGCCCATTACCAGTCCTAAGCCCCCCATCAGCCCACAGCCCATTACCAGTCTTAAACCCCCCCATAGCCCATTACCAGTCCTAACCCCCCCATCAGCCCACAGCCCATTGCCAGTCTTAACCCCCCCATAGCCCATTGCCAGTCTTAACCCCCCCATAGCCCATTACCAGTCCTAACCCCCCATCACCCCATTTCCAGACAGCCCCCATCAGCCCACAGCCCATTGCCAGTCTTAACCCCCCCCATTGCCCATTATCTGTCCTATCCCCCATTCACCCCATTTCCAGAAATCCCCCACCAGCCCACAGCCCTTTGCCCGTCTTAACCCCCCCATAGCCCATTACCAGTCCTAACCCCCCCCCATCATCAGCCCACAGCCCATTGCCCGTCCTAACCCCCCCCCCCCCCATCGGCTCACAGCCCACTGCCAGTCCTAACCCCCCCCCCCCCATCGGCTCATGGAAATTAAAATAAAAAAAAAAGCTGGCTGCTGCCGCCGCGGCAGCATGGAGTGTCCCGCCCCCTCTGCCCGGCTGAACTCTCCCGGCGCGGCTGAAGCCCTCTGCTCCGGCTTGCAGATACGCGAAGGGAGAGTGTCTCCCTCGCGTCTCTGTTAAGCCCGCAGGGGCTGATGGGAAGCAGGGGCTGATGGGAAATTTCCCATCTGCCCCTGCGGGCTTAACAGAGACGCGAGGGAGACACTCTCCCTTTGCGTATTTGCAAGCCGGAGCAGAGGGCTTCAGCCGCGCCGGGAGAGTTCAGCCGGGCAGAGGGGGCCGGATTAAAAGGTCCGCCGGGCCGTAGTTTGCCCATCCCTGCTCTATACCGTTCCATGGTGAGACCACACCTTGAATATTGTGTGCAATTCTGGTCGGTGTATCTTAAAAAGGATATAGAGTTATTAGAAAAGGATCAGAGAAGAGCCACCAAAATGGCAAAGGGGATGGAAGGATACTCCTATGAAGAAAGGCTAAAAAGGTTAGGGCTCTTTAACCTGGAAAAGAGACGGCTGAGGGGAGATATGATAGAAGTCTATAAATTAATGAACGGAGTGGAACGGGTAAACTTAGATTGATTGTTTACGTTATCAGAATATAGAAAGACTAGAGGACATGCAATGAAGCTACAGGGTAAACTATTTAAGACTAATAAAAGAAAATATTTTTTCACTCAACGTGCAATCAAACTCTGGAATTTGTTACCGGAGGATGTAGTAAAGGCTGTTAGTGTAGCTGGGTTTAAAAAAGGTTTGGACAAGTTCCTGGAGGAAAGGTCCATAAACCATTATTAAGAAGGGACCCAGGATATCAATGCTTGACCCAGTACAAGCATTGCGGAACCTGTGTCTTTTGGGGAAACTGCTAGGTACGTATGACCTAGATTGGCCACTGTTGGAAACAGGATACTGGGCTTGATGGACCTTGGTCTGACCAAGTATGGCACATCTTATGTTCTTATGTGTTGAGTGAAAACATATTTTCTCTTATTAGTCTTAAATGGGTTACATTGTAGCCTTATTGTGTGTCCCCAAGTCTTTCTACTTTTTTGATAGCATAAATAGCCAATTTACTTTTACCCATTCCATTCATTAATTTATAGACCTCTATCATATCTCCTCTCAGCCGTCTCTTTTCCAAGTTGAAAAGCTGTAATCTTTAAGCCTTTCTCCATAGGGATATCATTCCATCCCCTTTACCATTTTGATGGCTCGTCTCTGTATCTTTTCTAATTCTGCTATATCCTTTTCAAGATATGGTGACCAGAATTGCACACAATATTCAAGGTGTGATCACACCATGGAACGATACAGTCCATTTCCAGTCCTAGCAGCCCATTTCCTGTCCTAGCCCCCATCAGCCTATTTCCAATAGTATCCCATTTCCTGTCCTAACCCCACCTGATTAGCCCATTTCCAGTCCCAGACCATTTCCAGTCCTATTCCCCTTATCAGCCCACTCCAGTCCTAGCACCGCCAATCAGCCCATTACCAGTCCTAACCCCCCCCCCCCCCGATAAGCCCATTTCCAATCCTAGCCCCTCAATCAGCCCATTTCCTGTCCTAGCCCCCCCCAACCAGCCCATTTCCAGTCCTAACCCCACGATCAGCCCATTACCAGTCCTAGCCCCTCCTCCCGAACAGCCTATTTCTATTCTTAACCCCCCATCAGCCCATTTCCAGTCCTAGCCCCCCTGCCCCAATCAGCCTATTTCCATTTTTAACCTCCGATCAGCTCATTTCCAGTCCTAACCCCCCCTGCTCAGCCCATTACCAGTCCTAGCCTCCCCCCTGATCAGCCTATTACCATTTTAACCCCCCATCAATCCATTTCCAGTTCTAGCCCCCCATCAGCCAATTACTATTTACAGTGTTACACCCCCAGCCCAGCTCAGACCTTCACAGCTGATATGAAGTCCAAAACACCTTGGGAAATTTAAACAAAAAAAAAAATGGTTGAAGAAGCTGCCCCAGAAGAGCCTTACCATTGTTTTCCCAGTGCCGGCTCAGCTTTGCAAAGACGCCAAGGGAGAGTGTTTGCCTTCTTTCCTGCGACTCTGTTTACCATCAGAGCTGGCAGGTTCAACTTTAACAGAGCCACTGGAAAGGGAAATGCTCTCCCTTCACGGATCTGCAAAGCTGAGCCGGTGCCAGGAAAACAATAGTAGGTCTCTTCCGGGGCATCAGGGGGCTGCAGGGCACTTGATTTTGCTGCTGCAGCAACGGCAGCAGCTTCTCCAGCCAGGGTTTTTTTTTTGTTTAAATTTTGAAGGTCGAGTGAGGCAGCCTTTTGGGTGGATTTTTTGCCACCTGAGGTCACCGCCTCACTTGGCCTCATTATAGAGCTGTCCCTGAAGAAAGAGGTGGAGAAATGCTGAACATGAGCGTAATAGGGAGGGGATGGTTTGGTATGGAGATGGGGGAGATGCTGGTTGCAGGGGGATAGGAAGGGAGAGGGCAGACATGGAAGGATAGGAGGAGAGAGAGCGGAGTTACTGGATGGAGGGAAAGAGAGAGAGCTTGAGAGAGAGAGAGAGAGAGAGAGACAATGAATGGGGTTGGGAGATGTTAGATATGGAGGGGGACAGAGAGTGAGTGAAGGACTTGGGAATAATGGACCAGGGAAGAAGAGCAGGGGAATGGGAGGACTGGGGTGAAGGTTGAAAGGTGATAGGTAGATGGCGTAAAAAAGAGGGGGATTGAGAAACCTATAGTAAGGAGTAGTGAAATCTGGGTGGACAAAAAGAGAGAAATAAATGGAAGAAAGTTGAAAGTAAAAAAAAAATCAATATCCAAGTTGAAAGAAAGTGAAGAAAACAAAAGGAGAGACCAGAAATGACAGATGGACTAGAGCAGTGGTTCTCAACCAAGTCCTCTGGACCCTAGGCCAGTCAGGTTTTCAGGATATCCACAATGAATATGCATGAGATAGATCTGCATACAATGGAAGCAGTGCATACAGACCTATCTCATGCATATTCATTGTGGATATCCTGAAAACCTGACTGGCCTGGGGGTCCCAGAGGACTGGGATGAGAACCACTGGACTACAGAGTGTAGAAAGAGAGTCAAGAGAAGACAGAAAAGCAGAAGCCTCAGATCGGGACCAGCATGATCAGAGAATAAAATGGTCAGACAACAAAGGTACAAAAAATAATTTTATGTTCAATTTTGTGATTGGACTTTGCGATATCTTTATATTTTACACAGTATGTGGAATTGCATCTCTTTTATTTCTCTGGTGTTGTACTACATTTTTGCATATTTTTATTTTACTTTAGGTTGTGGTCACTTATTCTGTACTTGGTGAGAGTCTGTCTTCTGAATGTATAACCAAGGCCAGGCATTCTGTTAACCTAGAGTTTGTACATATGAATCTGTACTATAGTAATGTGACTTGTTCATCTTTTCAAATAGGCATATGGATGTTTTAGGGCCTGCTGCAGTATTTATAATGCTGCTTTTTTCTGGGTAGGCCTCTTGTATGAGTTTTGGAAGTTTGGGAAGTTTGGAGTTTTGGTATGCTATGGTAGATTTAGCCTTGTAGATCTTCAGTGACTTTCGTAGGGTTTTTATGTTAGTTCACAGTATGCCTGGTACTGGATAGGGTTGCCAACCGGCCAGTATTCAGCCGGCCTGGCCGGTTTTTCCATGGCCAGGCCGGTTGCCAGCAGAGATGTAAAAACCGGCCCTTGAAAAGCCGGTTTTTTGCTCTGGCTGCAAGATCGAGAGCGGCCAGAACAAAAAACCTGGCTTTTCTCCTGACACCCAAAGTCCGCGGGGGAGGGAGCCAGGGAAGCCCGCATGAGGCCCCGGCTCCCTCTGTACAACCGCCAGCGTGAAGATCTTTTCCCTTCATGCTGGCGGCTGTTTATGTGAAGCCGCGATTGCTGGGAAAGGTTAAAGGTTTAACCTTTCCCAGCATTCGAGGCTTCACAGAAATAACCGCCAGCGAGAAGGAAAAAGATCTTCATGCTGGCGGTTGTAAAGAGGGAGCCGTGGCCTCACACGGGCTTCCCCAGCTCCCTCTGAAGCACCTCAGACAGCCGCGGGGCTGGTCGGGGGGGGGGGGGGAGGGAGGCTAGCACTACAAATGGGCTTTGATTGGGGGGGGAGGCCAAGGACTGGATGGGCTATTGGGGGGGGACCTGGACTGGAAATAGGCTATTGGGGGAGGGGACTGGATGGGAAATGGGCTATGGGGGGAATCTGGACTGGAATTGGGCTATGGGGGGGGGGTTTACCTGGACTGGAAATGGGCTATGGTGGGGGACCTGGACTGGAAATAGGCTATGGGGGGGGGGGGGGGGAAACCCAGTCTGGAAATGGGCTATTGGGGGGGGCTGGACTGGAAATGGGCTATGGGGGGGACTGCAATGGAATTGGGCTATGGGGGGGGGGACCTGGACTGGAATTGGGCTATGGTGGGGGAGGGGGAACTTGGACTGGAAATAGGCTCTGATTAGGGGGGCTAGGACTGCAAAAGGGCTGTGATGGTGGGGGGGCCTAGGACTGGAAATAGGCTGTGATGGTGGGTGGGCTAGGACTGGAAATGGCCTGTGATGGGAGGGCTAGTACTGGAAATGGGCTGATGAAGAGCTGGAATAGGACTGGAAATGGGCTGATGGGGCTGGAATAGGACTGAAAGTGGGCTGACGAGGGGGCTAGGATTGGAAATTGGCTGATGGGGGAGCTTGGAGTGGAAATTGGCTGATGGGGGGCTGGAATGGATCTGGAAAAGAGCATATGTGGGGCTAGGACTGGAAATGGGCTGATGAGGAGCTGGAATAGGACTAGAAATGGGCTGATGGGGGGAGCTTGGACTTCAAATGGGTGATGGGCTAGAATAGGACTGGAAATGGGCTGATGTGGGAGAATGGGACTAGAAGGGAGTGGATGCTGGGTGGGTCTAGAACTATAAGGGAGCTGATTTTGGGGGAGGACTAGAAGGGGATGGGGATGGGGAATGAGAATGGAGAGGGGAAAAGATATTTTGTGTTGAAGAAAAGTCTACGATGGGCAGGTTATTGGGAGAGTAAGAGGGGATTGAGAATGGAAGGGTGAAATTTGAGTGGATGATAAAGGAATAAGGAAAGAAATGTGGGAAAGAGCAAAAGGGAAGCAATCAGTATGTTAAAGCAGATATAGAGAGAGAATGGAAAACATCTAAAAGAGAAGAAAGGACAAATGGATAGCTCGCAGAAGACACGAAGAAACCAGAAGAAAGTGACTGGAGCAATTGCAACTGAAAAATAAAATGCCCAAACAGAAGGTAGAAAAATACTTTTTATTTTGAATTTAATAACTGGAATATGTCTGGTCTGGGAAGTGTGTATTGCTAACATCTTTGCGTTTTTGTTTAGTGCAAGAGGAAATTACTTTATAGTTTTATTTCTCTAGTGTTGTACATTTCATGTTTGGCTTTTGGGGTTTCCAGTTTAATTATTATCTGACCAAGGGGGTTAGCCTACACTTATCCTCGGTAATTTTTGTGGGTGGGGCTGGGGTGCAGTATGGGTGGGACTGGGGGCGGGGCAGGGGTGGGACTAGGGGCGGAGAATGGGTGGGGCATGGCGAACCTCAGGTGTCGGGTTTTTCTCGGTAAAAAAGTTGGCAACCCTAGTACTGGAGAATGCTTATGTTGTTAGTAAGATAACCAGAATCCGATTTTTTTTAAATGTATTAAGTTCTGTGGGTGAATTTCCTACTTCTGCTCTGCACTCATTGTGGAGGGAGATGTTTCTGTGGATGCAGATATATATATATTCAAAAAGAAAAAGCGAGAACCATAGCACAGTTTATAACAAAATAAAATGAGTTATAATTTTATAATTTGGTGTTATAAACTGTGCTGTGGTCCTCACTTTTTCTTTTAGTTTCTTGCTGAGTAAGCATCTTGCACTTCCTTTGATTTTTGCAGAATATATACAGTCAAACCTCGGTTTTCATGATTAATCCGTTCGAAAAAGTCTGACTAAAACCGAAACGTATGAAAACTGAAGCAATATTTCCCATAAGAAATAATATAAATCCAATTAATCCATTCCAGACACCCAAACATATTCACAAAAAATACATTTTATAGAGAATAACTATATTTTTACATACAGAAAACAATGAGAAATAAATATAAATGACTAATGAAATGGATAAATGAACATTTAACATCACTGAAAGCAAGCTAAGTACAGTACGTTAACATCTGGCCTTAGCCACCCCTGACAAGTTGCTGTGCCCAGCTCTCTTCGGAATCACATTGGATTCAGCCCATTAAAATACCTTTACATTATCTGCTCAATGCTTCAGAATGGCAGAAAGTCTTAATGATATAGCTTCAGACGTACCCTGCAAGAGAAAGAACTGCCTCCCACATTCATGCAACATCTCCTGCTTACGTTGACAGCTTTTCTTCCCTGTTACCTCCGAGCCTGAGGGGGGCGCTCCAGAGAACGGGCAGGCGATGGACGAGATCAGGGCCTTCCTCTCTGCGCAATCCTTGCCTCTCTGACTCCGACCAGGCTCGAGGATGTGTTTCATTTACGTGCTCAGCTGGCTTTCGCTTCTCATCATGCTGGCGATCGGTGAGTCTGGGGGGCAGTGCTGCCGGGACCGGGCGGGCGTTCCGGCAGTGTTATTTACAGTACTGTAGTTTATGAAAACCGAGGCGATGTACGAGAACCGAGACAAAATCTCAGTCAGTCAAAAAAGACGTTGAAAACTGAAGCGATGTATGAGAACCGGGACAAAATCTCAGTCAAAAAAGACGTTGAAAACCGAAGCGTATGAAAACCAGGGCAAATGAAAACCGAGGTTTGACTGTATTTACATTAACACCATGCTAGTCCAGTGTGCAGTTTCAAGAGTTATATTGAGGTTACCAAGCCCTTCTTAGTGTTTATATTGGAGTGGGAGGTGTTGTGTTGGGATCACAAAGTCTCTCAGGGTAGGAAGTGTTATGGGCCACTGAGCCTCTCATGTTTTTGTGAAGGTGGAAAATGCTGTGTTGGGGTGTCAAGTCACTCTTGTTTTGGTGGAAGTGCTGCATGGGTGCTGTTGAGCCCCTCTTGTTTGGCATATTTAGCAGCATATTACCTAAGCTCTGTGCTGGTAACATATGTGTGGGGAACATTACCAGTGCGGGGCCATAGGCTAACTACAGGAAGGCAGTTATGAGGGGGAGCTGATAAGCAGGGCCAGCCCATCCATTGTGTGAGAATGTTGTTCGCACAGGGCCCAGCGCTTCAGGAGGCCCCACGCCAACAACATCACGCACATACTGTTTGGCTCCCGGCAGGCCCTGGCTCACCTCTCTAAAGTCCCCGAAGTGAAGAACGCCAAGCAGGAGATTATGCTTCAGGGTATGCTAAATAGAAATAAAGGGCCCGGTTTTGAGTTAGGCAGGCTATGAGCCGACCCCCTTCACCCGGAAGTGGAAGTGAAAATCCGGGTTATGCTGGATGTGCAGACAGCCGCTAAGGCTAAACGGGTAGCAGCGATTTTCCCCTGCACCTTAAAGATAGGCGAGGAAAAACCTTGCTTATCTTTAAGGCGCAGAGGACTAAGTGGGTAGCATCAAAAGTTGCCGATCCCTGTTTAGCCCTTTCCTCTTCCCCACTCTGTACCGGAATGCTCCCAACACACCCCCATGCTAACCGCATAGGATCTGGGCGTGTTAGGAACTTATCCGAGATTTTTGAAAGGCAGTATCTGGTAGGTGGCTTTCGAAAATCCCAGATAAGGTATTTACACGGGTAACTAGGGCAGTTACCCATGTAAATGCCTTCGAAAATCAGGCTCAAAATGTTCTAATGCAGACTTAGATTTAGGAAAGTATGATTCCAACCTAATGTCCTGGGGCAGGGAATTCCAGAGTGCTGGTGCTAGGTTAGAGAAGGCAACTTGTCTTGTGCTGTCAAGATGGGCTCGAGCATTAGAGGGAATAGCCAAACTATTTTGTTGCAGAGACCGTAGGGTTCTGCTGGGAATATATGGGATTAGTAGGTTTGAAAGCTACAAAGGCAGACTCATATAAAAGCCTTGTGTGCCAAACTGAGTATTTTGAATTTAATCTGGTAAAAACCAGCAAATAGTGAGGATCCCTTAAAAGAGGTTTAACATGGTGAAAATTCTTAGAGTGAGTTACAATTTTGATAGCCTTTTGATATGTATACTTTGGAAGAAAGGCAGGAGAGGGGAGATGAAATACAGATGTGTAAATGCCTTGATGGCATAAATGCATGGGAGGAGAATCTCTTTCAATTGAAAGTGAGCTCTGGAACAACGGGGCATAGGATGACGGTGAAAGGGATAGACTCGGGAATAATCTGAGGAAGTATTTCTGAATGGAAAGAGTGGAGAATGAATGGAATAGCTTCCAGTAGAGGTGGTAGAGTCAAGGACTGTATCTGAATTCAAGAAAACATGGGACCAACACAGAGGTACTCGAAGAGAAAAGAAGGGATTGTAGAGTTCAATAGTTGGTATGGAAGGGCAGACAGACAGGATAGGCCATGTGGTCTTTATCTGCCATCATGTTTTTAAGTTTCTGTGTTCCTACCCTTCTCCCCAAGAGTAAAACTAAGAAAAACATCCATAACCACCAAAAAGCAAAGCTCAAACACAATCCATGAACTGGGAGATTGGGATGTACTGGGGTGTTTGGTCCCTTTCACCTCAGTTCTAGGCCTCTCAGAGATAAAGATGGGAAGTATCTTGATTATCCTACTTACTCATGCAGGAAAATCATGTGGAGGCCCATTCTGATCGGTGCACATCTGGCATGTCCAGTTGTCCAAAATCTGGAGGGGCAGGATTTGGCCACGATTCTCTACTCTTGGGAGCTAGACATCCCTGTGGGAGCAGAATCGGGGCAATTGGACGGGCAGGACAGGCCCCAATTCAGTGGGCCGGGATGTACAGCGTTCTCCCTGGCTAACCCTCCCCATGCTACTGGAGTCCTGGTGCCGTGGCATCCCATCGCCATGGAACTGGGACACCATACAGGAGCCCCAATTCCCCTCAACACCATAAAATTGTTTTTCCCCACTGCCTAACTCCTGGAGGGGCCTGCCAGGGCCAGAATCAGGTGGCAGGGAACCGCCTGATGTGGCTCATCTCTTTGGGGGGTCCTCCACTGCTGCCCACCATCACTGGGGGGACTTATTCCACCTCCAAGGTGGAATACGTTCCCCATCCATCCTGCCCTCACCGGACATACAAGGCCATGACCTGTATTGGCCTGTACCTCCGGATTGTGTGGCCCACCCCTGCTCCATCCAGACTCCTCCTTTGACCCTCCCCCTCCTGCCCCTGCCAGAGCTCCCCACACAAAGCCACTATACATGCGGGCAGCTCTGTCTTCAGAATAGGCCCCCAGCGAATAGC
Source organism: Ichthyophis bannanicus (assembly GCA_033557465.1). NCBI lineage: Eukaryota > Metazoa > Chordata > Amphibia > Gymnophiona > Ichthyophiidae > Ichthyophis > Ichthyophis bannanicus. The sequence goes on along the minus strand of CM066036.1, from coordinate 244,732,471 downwards.
AGGGGTTGTACGTCCAAACCGGACATGCATCCCGGCTATTCGCACATTGGAATGACCCCCTTAGTCTTCAGATTCCTGAGTCCTTTCTATTTCACTTCTCACAATTTTTTTCTACTCATCATATCCAGCATCTCCCTTCCCATCCTTACCCCATCTCCATATTCCCGCATCTCCCCTTCCCTTCCCTACCTTACCCCATCTCCATATTCCCGCATCTCCCCTTCCCTACCTTACCCCATCTCCATATTCCAGCATCTCCCCTTCTCTTCCTTACCCCATCTCCATATTCCAGCGTCTCCCCTTCTCTACCTTACCCCATCTCCATATTCCCGCATCTCCCCTTCCCTTCCTTACCCCATCTCCATATTCCAGCGTCTCCCCTTCCCTTCCTTACCCCATCTCCAAATTCCAGCGTCTCCCCTTCTCTTCCCTACCCCACACCCATCCCCACCATGCTTAGCATCTCTTGCCTCTTCCCTGCATTTGCTGTTGCTAGGCCTTGCTTCCTCTTCTCCTCCACTGCTGCCACCACCTGCATTTCTTTAAACTTCAGAAGCCTGCTGCATCTCGCCCACTCTGGTACAAACTTCTTATTTTAAAGTTCTCTGGATGTAGCCCAAGCTGTTTGACAGCGCCAATTCCACACAGCTGTCCCCATATTCTGCTGCCCTAGGCAGATGTCTAATCCATCTAATGGTTGGGCCAATCTTGTTCCAATTGAATGTGAATTGACATAATAAGAAACCCCAAACTCAAAGAAGCTAAAAGACAAGGAGATCAACAGCACTCAGACTCTCCATCATTTCAGCTCTGTAAACATGAACCTGAAAGGCAGCATCCATCTTTGGTCTTCTTTTCTGATACTTCCTTACACTGCTGTAAGAATGTGTGTTGCAATTTAACTGATGGTAAAACTTGTTTACAACAACTGGATTTAGTGCAAATTATTCAGAGTAGACCACCACTTTCAGCACCCTTTCTACTTTTCTGTGAAGGACAGAATCACAGTAAATCAGCAATTTTATAGCATTACTTCAGTAAAGAATTTGCATTTCTATAGCAAATATTTCTAGGGTTTTTTGGACTGGTTCCAGTTGTCAATTAGTGAATAATGGGACCAATGTACTATGGCTATGGTTCCCAAAGTGTGAGTCCGGGAAGACTTGCAGGTATGTTAATGTGATAAATCACCATTATAGTGACCATCCAGGGAACTCAAAAATAAAAATAGAACAGCAATTTGTAAATAACCTTACATCCCATGAGCTTTACAGTATTAGAGATATGAAAAATACCTTTTCTATGGCAAGTCCTGTGATTTTGTTAAAGCTCAAACTTGACTGCCATTGAAAAAGTTTGAGTACTGCTATAATATGGGTTTGCAAAAACACAAACCAGAAAGTGTGGAAAGGGCTGGATCGCTGAAGGGAGATTTTCACTGAATATCACAGTATTTTACTGTTAATTCACTGAGGCCTCAGTGGAATAAGCTATGCATTGGACGGGTTCGTTAAGCTTGAGTTCGCGTTATTCTAAAGCATGCAGTGAAAAAATCTTTTTACTCCCAGTGCAATAAACTAATGGCATTCCAATTACCACAGTTTTTAAAAGTGTGTGCTGACAAAAATAAAATAGTTGATAATGCCACCATAATCTGCATTGGGAGAAAAATGTCTTCTATCAGTGTGTGAGTGGGGATTGGCTCACACATTGCATGGAAAATAGACACTTAAAATGCAGGGGCCCATAAAAGGTTTGGACTCCCTGTCCCATGCCTTACCCTCCCCTACTCCACGAAAATTCACCCGATGGCCCACTGACCCCCAACCTGCAAAACATCCTGGTTGCTCAGTGGGCCCCAAACTCCTGAAGCCTCCCAGACCCTAAGACTCCACAGACCCCCTGGACTTCCCCACCTCTTGGGCCTATCTGCTCTAGGATGCACTGGCAAAGGCATCCCGATCCAGGGCACCCCTATAGTAGGTACCTGAGGTCACTGTACCCTGGTCAAGGGCATCGTGAAGCAGGTACTCCAGGTCAGGGCAGCCTGGGACTGGGCAACTGGCACAGGGAGGCCCTCAAGTAGAAAACATTTATGCTTCTTCTGGGACCTCTATGGACCAATAGTACTTACCTGGTCCAGGGAAGTGTTCAGAGACATTCTTCTCCTCCCACCACCATCTTAGAAAATGTCATTTACTGACCCCCAGCAGTGCATCAGGCTGCACTACTAGAAGCTATCTGCCAGATAAGGGATTGTCTCCTATACTGGAAATTGTTACCTCATTTGGCAAACTGACCACTATCAGTGCATCCCATCTATCTAGTGGAGGTAAGGCACCAGATGGTTCTAGAGGCATGAGCAAATGGGCATCACGCCTGTCTCCTGACCTAGAGGTATGTGAGCTGGGGGAGGGGGTTGGAGGATCCGGGGCCCAAATAGCCCACTAAGGATGATTTTGTGGGGGTCAGGGAGTAGCATTGGGGTTGGGATGGGGGAGGGAGGACTTGGGGTCTACCTAGGGCATCAGAAATGTTTTTGTGGGTCAGGAGTAGGAGAGGAGGCCAGAAATCCTACTTGGGTCACCAGGGAGATCTTTGTGGGGTTGGAAGGTGGGGGCCCAGGATTCCACTTGGGCCGCTGGCGAGGTCTCTTGAAAAGGGTCATCTGTGGTAAAGTGCTGCATTTCACCTCGGGTATTCTTTTGCTTTCACACAGCATCTTTATTCCAACCCTGAGCTATACTGGATGTTTATATTTTAAGTGCTATCTAATATAAATATCCAATATAAGCGGCTCCAGAAGATATCATCTACAATAAGAAGATTCTAAATTTAGAAGCTTTTCTAAATATGCTATTGTAGTTGGGATCTTCAGGAGCCCCTTATAATTATTTATAACTAGAAGTGGGGCATTGTTAGTTCCTTTTTGTTACTTTCAGCTCACATAGCCAGAAGCCAGCGGGAATAGGGAAAGGAGCAGGCCCAATACCTTGCAAGTAGTTTTCCAACCAGCCAAGTTCAGCTTGCCTCAAAGTGAAACTAAAATAAAAACCACCACATCCACCATTTAATAATTAGTAGGAATTTGCACCAGAAAACAAATTTGGGTTTTAAGATTTTTCAGACTTTTTCCTGATTTTTGGCCCTTTTTCAGACATTTGTTTTAATAAGGAAATTTTAGCATGCATTAGAACGTTTTAATACATGCATATCAATTGTAGACATGTTAATTCATAGGCTAATGTGCATCAAACTGATTTTACACACAAAGAGCCATATTAAGTAAATATTAGCACATGCGAATGGACATCAGAGAGCACTAAGTACCATATGGTTCATTTCATTTCTATGGACCTTGTGGCATTTACCTAGCACAGGGGTCGGCAACCCGCGGCTCCGGAGCCGCATGCGGCTCTTTCTCACCTTTGCCGCGGCTCCGGAGCACACTGCCCGCCCGGTGACAGGCAATAGTTTTGTAAGCTCCCTCCCTTCTTCTGCAGCCGCGGCTCCCTGCCTCTTAGGGAACCGCGGCTGTGCTTTTAAAATCATCTCGGAGCCCTTCCTGTCTTGACGGGCTCCGTGCAGCATTGTCCCGCCTCTAAAGGAAGTTTGGAGGCGGGACAAGGCTGCACGGAGCCCGTCAAGACAGGACGGGCTCCGAGATGATTTTAAATGCACAGCCGCGGTTCCGGAAGAGGCAGGGAGCCGCGGCTGCAGACGAAGGGAGGGGAGCTGACCTGGAGGGAGGGCGCAGAGAGGGATGGAGGGAGGGGGGCTGACATGGAGGGATGGAGGGGGCTGACATGGAGGGAGGGAGCTGATATGGATGGATGGATGGAGGGAGGGGGGCTGACATGGAGGGAGGGAGGGGGGCTGACATGGATGGATGGAGGGAGGAGGGGCTGACATGGAGGGAGGGAGGGAGGGGGCTGACATGGATGGATGGAGGGAGGAGGGGCTGATATGGTTGGAGGGAGGGGGGCTGACATGGAGGGATGGCGGGGGCTGACATGGAGGGAGGGAGCTGATATGGATGGATGGATGGAGGGAGGGGGGCTGACATGGAGGGAGGGAGGGAGGGAGGGAGGGAGGGGGGCTGACATGGATGGATGGAGGGAGGAGGGGCTGACATGGAGGGAGGGAGCTGATATGGATGGAGGGAGGGGGGCTGACATGGAGGGATGGAGGGGGGCTGACATGGAGGGAGGGAGCTGATATGGATGGATGGATGGAGGGAGGGGGGCTGACATGGAGGGAGGGAGGGAGGAGGGGCTGACATGGAGGGAGGGAGCTGATATGGATGGAGGGAGGGGGGCTGACATGGAGGGATGGAGGGGGCTGACATGGAGGGAGGGAGCTGATATGGATGGAGGGAGGGGGGCTGACATGGAGGGATGGAGGGGGCTGACATGGAGGGAGGGAGCTGATATGGATGGAGGGAGGGGGGCTGACATGGAGGGATGGTGGGGGCTGACATGGGGGGCGGGAGCTGATATGGATGGATGGATGGAGGGAGGGGGGCTGACATGGAGGGAGGGAGGGAGGGAGGGGGGCTGACATGGATGGATGGAGGGAGGAGGGGCTGACATGGAGGGAGGGAGCTGATATGGATGGAGGGAGGGGGGCTGACATGGAGGGATGGAGGGGGGCTGACATGGAGGGAGGGAGCTGATATGGATGGATGGATGGAGGGAGGGGGGCTGACATGGAGGGAGGGAGGGAAGAGGGGCTGACATGGAGGGAGGGAGCTGATATGGATGGAGGGAGGGGGGCTGACATGGAGGGATGGAGGGGGCTGACATGGAGGGAGGGAGCTGATATGGATGGAGGGAGGGGGGCTGACATGGAGGGATGGAGGGGGCTGACATGGAGGGAGGGAGCTGATATGGATGGAGGGAGGGGGGCTGACATGGAGGGATGGAGGGGGCTGACATGGAGGGAGGGAGCTGATATGGATGGATGGAGGGAGGGGGCTGACATGGAGGGAGGGAGCTGATGGGGCTGACATGGAGGGAGGAGGCTGACATGGAGGGAGTGGGGCTGACATGGATGGAGGGAGGGAGGAGGGGCTGACATGGAGGGAGGGAGCTGATATGGATGGAGGGAGGGGGGCTGACATGGAGGGATGGAGGGGGCTGACATGGAGGGAGGGAGCTGATATGGATGGAGGGAGGGGTGATGACATGGTGGTATGGAGGGGGCTGACATGGAGGGATGGAGGGGGCTGACATGTAGGGGGCTGACATGGAGGGATGGAGCACGGGTAATGGGGTTGAGGGGACTAGCACTGGAAATGAGCTGATTAGGGGAGGCTAGGACTGGTAATGAGCTGATGGGGGTAGGACTGGTATTGGGCTGATTAGGGGAGGCTAGCACTGGTAATGGGGTTGAGGGGGTTTAGCACTGGAAGCGTGCTGATTGGGGGGCTTTGAATGGGCATGGGCTGATTGTGGGGAGGGGAGGATAGAGCTGCTGGCCCTGGAAGATAACTGGGGGCTAAGGCTGCCATGGTATTTGTACTAGAAGGGACTGGTCAGTGGGGAAGGAGGGGGATTGGAAGGAAATGGACACCAGTGGCAATCATGGGAATGCAAGTTGACATTGGAAGGTACTGGGAGTGAGGACTGGAAAGGGGCTGATATTGGGGAGGGTTACTGGGACTGGAAATAGGCTGATGGAAAGAAGTGAAGAAAACGAAAGAAGAGATAAGAAATGGCAGATGGACCATAGACCACAGAAAGAGAGCTAAGAGAAGACAGGAAAGCAGAAGCCTCAGATCGGGACCAGCATGATCAAAGAATAAATTGGTCAGACAACAAAGGTAGAAAAAATAATTTTATTTCATATTAGTGATTTGACTACAAAATCATCATAATTTTGAAATCAAATATTGTTACTTGTTGTTGTGATATTTTCTGGCGTATTTTTTTTGGTGTGCGAAGGAAGAGGGGTAGTCTTATACGGCGAGTATAGGCCAAACACCTATATTTTAACAGGAAAAGTAGGGGGTCGTATATAGCATTAAGGTAAGAAACAATATATGCAGTGTTAGATTTGTTTTAAATGTCGCAATGGTTTTGCGGCTCCCAGTTTTTTTTTTCCCTTCGGAAACGGGTCCAAGTGGCTCTTTATGTCTTAAAGGTTGCAGACCCCTGACCTAGCAGATACCAGGCAAACCAGCCACAAGCTTTATAACATAGTCCTTTTATATTCACATTCCACTGGATCGTATTCTGCATAACCCAGTCAGTAATACTCAATCAATGGAAAGTCTGAAAATATCTTATGTAATGTCAGTATATACCAGTGTTTCCAAAGAGTAAGGGCGCGGGCAGGGTCCCGGCAACCATGAGTAATCGGGTGCGCAGCCCGGTGCGGGACCCTGCACGGGTCGGTCGGCTGAGATGGGGGGCGCAATGGGAGTGAGGACGCTCGAGGCGTCTTTTGAATTGATTGTCTCCGCCAGCGGGGATGTGCGCGGGGGAGCCAATCAGGGCAGAGGCAGACATGTGCTCGGCGATGGTAGTGGTCACCAGAGCACATGTGAAGGGAGGCTGGCGTCCCGCTCTCCCATCTGATATATCGCAGGGAGGGGGAATAGCTGTGTCGCAGCAGGGGTGGGGGTGGGATCCCAGAGGTTTCCGGGGTCCGGAGCCTTAGGCTACTTGGGGCGGGGGCGGGGGCGGGGTGCCCATGACCCGGACAACCCCTAGCAGATTTTTGCTATTGATATGGCGAAGTCAGGCAGGGGTGGTAGTAGCTTTGCCAGTGGGTTAACCATGGCAGGTGCGGAGGTGAGATCACCTTGCTAATTGCATGGCTGGTGAGATATCACTCTGCTTGGGGTTTGGTTGATGATTGTCTGTTCATAATGTTCAATATATTAATTGGTAATAAAGCTGTGACCTGTTACTGCCAAGAACAGTTGCCTGTGATGTTTGTGGGAATGAGGGGAGGTGGATTAGAAGGGGAGGAGGTGTGTGAGGGGAAGGGTGGAGCACCGGGTCCCGCTACCCGGTTATCACTTGTACTGTTTCATGTGGCATGATCGTATAAGGGAGAACACTCTCTTTCGGAGTCCTCTATTTACATTCTAAAAGTCATTCTCAGTGACCATACTTGGCTCATTTATAAGCATTCTTGAAAATATATGCTGGGTAGTCATGTTGTAAAAATCAATGAATAGAATTAATAGAAGAATCGATTAATTGAACAACATCCATGAATACCATAATTTTATATTCTTTGTAAAGTATATAAGAATTTGAACAACCCTCTGGGCTGCCCTATTTTTTCTATGCAAAGTTCTATTTTGGAACCATTGTCACAGTTTATTGATAATTCTGGAACCTTTGGCTATGGAAGTTAAATTTTTCATTAAAGATTTATCCCGTAGGGGGGCGGAGCCTGATGTCCAGCGGGTAGGACGCTTCGCGCTGAAGCTCCCGAGAGGCCTACTTAGAATCCTGACATAATATCTATACAAACTTACTATTTCGCTCCGGGCTGACCGGGGTACCTCGGGGGGGATGGCGGCCCATAAACCAGCGCGCTTGGACTTCGGGTCTCCTTCTTCTTCTCACGGAAAACGCTCCAAAACAGAGGTGTCCTCCCCACAGAAGATGGTTCCATTTCGGGAGAACCCCGAAATGCACCTGGAGATTCTAGAGGAAATACGCGGCGTGAAGGAATTGGTGCAGTCCAATGGAGAAGCGCTTAGAGCCATGCGAGAAGACTTTGGAGTGCTCCAGGACCGACTTGAAGGTCTCTCATTACGGCAGGACAATATGGCGGGGGTCCTCGACTCGCACGCGGTGCGCTTGGGCACACTGGACAAGGCTGAGCGCCAGATACAGAATCTTCAAAAGGAGTTAGAAGATAGCAATAATCGAGCCCGTCGCAACAATGTGAGGCTCATTGGAATACCGGAGGGGGTGGAAGCGGGAGATATGAGAGAATTCCTGCTCAAAACTCTTCCCTCCTTGCTGAAGATCACCTTTCATAAAGAACTGGAAATCGATCGAGCACACCGTGTTCCTACCCACATGGCGCTCAACCGAACGACCCCCCGGCCTATTATCTTTCGCTTGCTACGATATCAACAAGTGGAACAAATTTTAAATGCTGCCCGGGCGAACCATCATTTGGAATTTGAAGGTCACAAAGTCTCCTTCTTCCCTGATCTGGCAAAGCCTACAGTCGACCGACGGAAGAAACTCCTTGCTTTTCGCCCTCGACTTCAACAGCTACAGGCTCGCTTTGGCCTGTTGTATCCCGCGAAGCTCCGAGTGACTCTCCACAATCAAACCAGGACATTCGAAGATCCTGATCTACTATCAACATTTTTAGACTCCAAAGAAGCAGAGCAGATGCGCTAATCCAACGACTTGGACTTTTATTTGCCGGCTCTGTCCGCCATTTTGAAGGGCCCGATGCGGCGGTCATAGTTCAGTACAGAGACTGCCTGGACTTTCTTTCTTTCTTTCTATGACTTTTGTTATGTGGTCTCCTATCCCTCCATGATGTGTGCCCCGGTCGGATTCGGAGCACGCACAGTCCTACAGGTTATGTGTTTTTTTCAATTTCGGCCTTCTCCGGGGCTTCTCCCCGCAGACACATGGTCGCCAGTAATTTTTGGGGTTCTGCTTCTTCTCTACCGCGCTGCGGTTTTTCTTTTTTCATGTGGGGCGCTTCATTGTATTATCTAAGCTTATTTTCTTTTATGCCATATGTACAGCCAGATACAGTCAATATGAGGGACATTGTGAAATTATGTGCGCTATCATGCTCAGAATTTTTAACTTGTCTGAATGGCTTTATGTAAAATCTTATCACTCAACGTAAAGGGCATTAATAGTCCAATCAAGAGGAAGAAAATCCTTAGCTATCTTAGCCATGAGCATGCTGATTTAGCGTTTCTTCAGGAAACGCACTTAAACTCTGCTGAAACACTGAAACTCAATGTTAAGCCTTACATGGTGGCTGCTTATTCTCCCGCCATTTCCAAACGGTGCGGGGTAGCCATTCTGGTTCAGAAATCTTTGCAAGCTACTGTAATTGATACTAGTGCTGACAAGGAGGGTAGATGGGCCCGCGTACATCTTAAGGTTGGAGATAGTGAATTTACATGTATTTGTATTTATGCCCCGAATGTGGACAACCCTGCTTACTATGCAAGTATTGCGCAGTTGGCACAGGCCTCTGCCAATACTCCATTAATACTTGGTGGTGATTTTAATCAAGTGTTAGACCCTTTGATAGATAGACAGCCGCCTAGAACGAGTAGTCCACCCAAGAGTCTTGCTACCCTTACAGCTCTGATGCAAGATCTTGCGCTGGTAGATATATGGAGGCTACTTCACCCCTCCGACTTAGAGTTCACTTTCTTTTCTGCCCCCCATCACTCCCAATCTAGAATAGATTTCTTTCTCATTTCCAAAGCACTGATTTCTCAAGTAGACACGACTAGGACTCATCCTCTCCATATTTCAGATCATGCTGCCATATCTTTATCATTACGTGTCACTGCGCGGGACGATTCTCCCCGAGCTTGGTTTTTTGATAGATCCCTACTGGGTCAAAAAGATTTTCAGGTTGATATAAAGGCCGCTATCCAAGATTATTTTCATTTCAACTCACCCCATGACACAGCGAGCTGGGCTTGGTGGGAGGGTTTTAAAGCATCTATCCGCGCCACTATAACTAGCTATCAAATTCGGCAGGGGAAACAAAGAAAGCAGCATTTACTGACTCTAGAGCAGCAGATACAAGCTGGGGAGCGTCTCCTCACGTCCCGTACTGACCCATGTATTTTACTCCGTTTACAACGCTTGCGTTTTCAATACAATCAGCTTTTGTACACTGCTGCTGTTAAAAATATCGAATCACAACAAGGGCTATATTATCGGGAAAATAATCGTGCTGGCAAATTATTAGCAAATGCCCTAAAAGGTCAAAAAGAAGCTAAGCGTGTTACCGCCCTCCGTAATCCGTCGGGGGGGGGGCTTGGTCACTAAAGATACCGAAATCTTAGAACTCTTTCGTGATTTTTATACTCGGCTTTATCAATCTGAATGTGATTTTGAGCCAGATGTATTTGAACGCTTACTTTCAGGGGTACAAAGACCGACCCTATCTGACGACGATAGAGTGGCCTTGGACACACCATTTACTGTCTCAGAAATTCATTCTGCTATCAAGAAATGTGCCTCAGGTCGGGCCGCAGGCCCAGACGGTCTCCCTGCTGAATTCTACAAAACTTTTCACGCTGACTTAGCTCCAGTTTTGAAAATTTATTTTTCTGCTCTGGCCGAGGAGGGTTCTCCTTCTGGGTCCTTTTCCATGGCAAATGTAGTAGTTTTTGAGAAAGAGGGGAGAGACCCGCAACTAACAGCTAATTATCGTCCAATTTCCCTTCTAAACGCGGACTATAAAATATTTGCTACCATTCTCTCTACCCGGCTCTCGGATAGGATGCCTACCTTAATACACCCAGATCAATGCGGTTTCATTCCTGGTAGATCAACTGCCGACAATGCTCGGACCCTATGCCATGTACTGACTACCGCAGTTAATCTTGATCGCCCATTTGTTGGCCTCTCACTTGATGCTGAGAAGGCCTTTGATCGCTTAGAGTGGCCCTTCCTGTTTGCAGTCCTCCGCTGGTACGGATTCGGGGAAGGTTTTCTCTGTTGTCTTCGCACCATGTACGCACAGCCTACAGCCAGTATATGTGCCAATGCTTTAAAGTCTCAGCCTTTTCCCCTTCAACGCGGCACTCGCCAGGGATGCCCACTGTCTCCACTTCTCTTCGATCTTGCACTTGAACCCTTGGCTTTACTAATCCGGCAATCGGAGGAGATTCATGGAGTCCCCTTCACCCATAGGGAAGTCAAAATTTCAGCGTATGCTGATGACCTTATGCTTTTTGTCTCTATAGACTCAGTACCGGCTGTCCTAGAGCAAATTGGTAAATACTCACAACTGTCCGGTTATAAGATAAATTGGACCAAGTCGGTAGCCTTTCCATTAAATCCTTTGCTTCATCAGGCAGATATGCAACCCTTCCCCTTTTTATGGCAACCTCGCATGGTCAAATACCTTGGGGTTCACTATTGTTCTCCTTTGGAAGACACTATCTCCTTCAATGCCAAAGACTTAACCTCTAAAGTCCGGGCGCTTACTCACCGCTGGACTCCTTTAACACTTACCTGGTGGGGTCGATTAGAAACCATAAAAATGATGATTGTTCCGAAAGTGAATTATATCTTAGAAATGTTGCCCTGTCTCTTCCCTCGACGTATCTATAAAGATATAGAGGGCCTTCTGACTAGATATTTGTGGCAAAACAAGACACCTAGGATAGCGAAACATAAGCTGCAAGCAGATAAGGAAAATGGGGGTGTCAGATTCCCTGATTTCCTGAAGTATCATCAATCTTTTCTTCTCAAACAAGGCGCTCGCTGGCTGGAAGATCCAGTACCGAGTAGACCTGTGTGGCTAGACATAGAAGAGGACCTTTGCAAACCGATTCCTCTTACTTTTCTCCCTGGTATGACTCTCCCATCAGACTCCCACTTTCCACCAATGCTTTTAGACACCTTAGGTGCCTTTAATAATCTTATGCACTCTTTAGACTCCCGACTCTGTCCGTTAGACAAGCTCCCACTTTGGTATAACACTCGATTTCGAATACAAAATAAGCCGATGGCGTGGAGCCCCTGGTACACTAGGGGCATTTGGATTCCTAGTCAGTTGTTCCATGAAGGTCGCTGGAAAACTTTTAGTGAATTGCAAATTGAATTTGGTCTCCCAGCGAAACACTATTTTCAGTTGGTGCAACTTCAGCATTGCCTTCGGAGTGCTAAGGTGCTCCCGCCATCGGCCTCCCCTACACAAGGTTGGTTGGAGACTATCCGATCTATCGGTAGTTCACCGGGTGTAGCATCCAATTTTTACAAAACCTTATGTAATGCTATAATTAGAGATACCCCTATAGCGCAGAAAGTATGGGAGAGGGAATTGCATGTGACTTTGACCCCGGAGCAATGGAGCCTTGTCTGGAGTAGAGTGACACGGGTCTCCCGATCCGCCTCACTCACTCAGACACTCTTCTTTCTAGCCCACCGGTGTTTTTACACTCCTGACAGATTAGCCAAATGGAACACTACTCAGGGCAATAGTTGTTGGACATGCCATGCGGCCATTGGTTCACTACCTCATGTTATGTATGAATGCCCCGCACTACAGTATTACTGGCGTTGGGTCTGGGGTCGTATCCAGTCTATTTTGCACTTTCAAGAGCCCCTTTCTTGGAGGATAGTGGGACTTCGCTCAGCTGCGGGGATCCCCTCTCTTCCAAAAACGGCTTACTTCCTTTTGGACTTTATGCTTGGCATTGCTATTTCCCTAATCACGAAATACTGGAAAAATAGCTCTCAGCTGAGCCCCAATGAATGGTGGAATCATGTCTGTCTCTACAGTAAATATGAACAAATACCTCGTATGTTTGCTTCCCCCATTCAGACTCCTCATCATCGGTCTAAATGGAAGATGCTCAATGACTATGTACATTCTGCTCAATGCTCTCATCTGACTGTCTAAATTTGTATATATCTTTGTCCCATGATTATTCTGTATCGCAGATCCTCTTTTGATTGTTTTGATGTATAATCACTGTTGTTTGGAAGCGCTCACATGCTGACATAATCAGCTAGAGAAGAAGCGTGGGGGTGGGGGGTAATTGGGTTTACTTTTCTTTATTGTATACTTGTTTTGTCTCCTTTGGTGTGTTGTTCTTTTGTTTGTTGCAAAATGAAAATAAAAGTTAAAAAAAAAAAAAAAAGATTTATCCCGTATGTTTAAAATACTGACTAAGATTGAGGGGCCCAATGATTCAGTATGGCTTGTTACTCTTGATGTTTCTCCATACAAGTGGATTCCTCAGGAGACTGTTTTAAACATTATTAAAGAGTTATTTGATATTCATCTTAGACCTTCAAGACTTTCTATATTTTTTTGTTTTCCCTATTGAAACTGGGGTTGAAGAGAAATTATATGATGGTTAAATATATGGGACAGCAATGCATGCAATGTTGGCTTCATCATTGGCTGCATTATATTTGGCACAATATATAATCTCACCATGCAAACAGGTATAAAAATGTTTGAAGAAAAATTTTTATAGCTGTTTGCATAGTGGGATTATATACTGTGATGGAAAATTTTTTTTAGATGAAATATTTTTTATTTGGAAAGGGACTCTTGATGAATTGAAGATTTTTTTGACTTATTTAATTTCTATTGATTCTGATTTAGAAGTTAATATGACATGATTTTCAGATTGATTGTTTTGGATGTAAGGATTACAAAATGTGATAACTGGTTTCCACTCTTTATCGGAAAGCAATTGAAAGAAATAATAATTTGAAGTTTCATAGTTTCCACTCATTTTGCTTTAAGCAGAGTATCCTAGTAAGTCAATTCCTTTGTTTACATAGATTATGTTCATCTCTTGAAGTTTTTAAGCCAGCTTAAGGATTTATTTAAGCCATTTTTAAAATGTGACTACCCAGCATATATTTTGAAGAAAGTTTTCCCCTTCCCTATGGGCCTACTTGGCCCATTTATAAACAATCTGGATGGATGGAATGAGTACGAAGGGGAATAGAGTAAGCAAGTATTTCATTTATTCATTTAACAGGGGTTTTTTATACTGCTTTATCCTTCAGTCAAAGCAGTTTACATTGTAATTAAACTTGGTAATGTACATTAAAGAGAGACATTGATAACTTGGATTCTTCTGAGGAAATGGGGGGTTAGGTGACTTGCCCAAGACCACAAGGAGTGCTAGTGGGAATTGAAGCGTGATCTGAAGGGTATGAAGGGCAAAGAGTCTTTTGAGATAAAGGTAGAGGGTGAGAAGGAAGAAGAGTGTGGAAGGAAATGGGAGAGAGAGTGTGAAGAACTGGAGGAGGTAGGGAAGGGACTGAGATTCAGTGTAAAGAGATGGGGATTGTGGAAGGGTGAAAGAGCGATAATGGTAAGCTGCGTACTGCTGTAGGTGCTTGGAAAATGAAGAAAGGGGCGAGATGCAAAGAGAGGCTGAATGACAGAACAAACTGGACTGCTGAAGGAATGAGACTCAGAAAGTAGATGAAGGCTTGGGAGGGTGAATGTAGTTGGAAATAGGGGACTAAGGAGGAGTAAAAAGACAGAAGGAATATGAAGTTGAGAATGGAAAAAGAGACAGAAGGGCTGAGAGTGGAAAATGGAAAGCTGGTTGGTATGTGAGAGGTGAAAAGAGGGATACTGAGCACTGGATGGTGAGAGAAAGGGAGAATGAAATGTAAAATATAGCTATGAGTAGATATGCAGGGAAGAGAGACACGGAGAAAAGAGAAACAGGAAATATCAGTATCAGAGAGAGTTAGAGAAGGAAGGGAAGACAGGAGGAAAGAGATAAAAAGAAACCTTAGAAAATAACTTACGAAAAAAACTGGGAAACAGAAACAGACCAGCCCAATTAGAAAAACAAAATAAATAGACAAAAGTAGAAAAGAGAGAAAAATATTTTATTTTTTAGGGATTGCTGTACGTCAGCTTTGGAAATGTAGATCTCTTCCATCATATTTTACTAAGCACAGGAAGAAATTAATGTTTCCCTTTTTCCAGTACTGTGCTGCTTATAAAGTCAGGTTTTTTGGGGCTTCCATTTCAGTTTTAGTCTACATATTTGTTCATAATTTCTGGTCCCTTATTCTATATTAGGTGATGGTCTGTCTGTGTTCTGTGCATGTGACAGAGATGAAGGATTTGGCTAGTGTGCAGTTTGTGTGTGGGGATCTAAACAGAAGATATATTGTAGCTTTGGATCCAGTATGATATTTACAGTGCTGCCTTTTCATAGGTAGGGTTGCTAGGGTATGAAACGTTTACTATACACATTCTAAATATATTTTTCAAGATTTTGTCTTACTTCATGTGGAGCGCGATTCCATAACGTGCTCAACATCTAAATGAAAAATGAGCCTCGTTTGACCCTAATTCCACATGTGTGGGCCTGGACGTGCCTGTGGGTCCAGAATCAGGGACATAGACATGTTTGGCGCAACACACACACTGGGACACAGGTATACGTAGCAAGCAGCCTGGATGTCCCTGACTTCGGTGAATTCTGAAAAGATGTATAGCTCCGATGCTGCCGTCTACATGTGGCCACGCCTCCTCAGTTAAAGTGTGCATCCCCGAGGCTGCTTCTCACACTGATGGTGTGGTGCCCATGCCAACTACCCATGAAAACAGATGATACAAATATGCTGATGCAAAATAGACTATACAAGCTAGTCCTTTGCTTGACCAGAACACTGCAAAGTGAGCTCTGTGCACTCAGAGATCTTACAACAGCAAGTAGAAAGTGATATGATTGCCCTGACATTCCTTGCAGCACAACATACATGGCAATAGGTAAAAATGTTAGTTGTGCTTGCATTGGTCATCTCTGACAACAGTCTGTGCAATGCTATGTAGGGACAAGAAGAAATCAGAAAAGGTCCTCTACAGCTAAATGTCAGAGCATATCCCTGACATTAAATAGGGATCCTCAGATTGAGTGCAAGCTCCACCGCAAACAGCTAGGGCCAGCCCATCCACTCGGCGAGCTAGGCCGCCACCTAGGTTGACTAGCCTGGGTGGGCGGTGGCAGCGGCACAAATGGACAACCACTGCCACACCCCTTCTAGTTACCGCCAATTCCATTTGGGGGGAGGCAGGCAGCAGCAGTATTTCCAAAAGCAGCCGCTTTTGGAAATACTGTCACTGCCTGCCTCCCTTTCCCTAAACAGGATCAGCGTAGCTTGGGGGGCGGCGGCACTGGCAGCTGGAGGGGGGGGGGGGTGGCGGCAGATGGGAGGGGGCGGTGTCAGCGGTGGTGTGGGGGGGACAGCATCAGTGGGGGGGGGGCAGAGCTTGGGTTTCTGCCTAGGGTGGCAGAAACTCTTGGGCCAGCCCTGCAAACAGCACTAGTTGTGCACTGATGGAGCTGTATGCCCTGTTGCTTGCCCTCATTCTGAGGGTCCCTTATCGCTGACAGGGATATGCATTGACATTTAGCCATAGTGACCCTGTTCTGCTGTATCCTGCCCAATATTACTGGTACCTGGTCATGCTGTGGTTAGCCCTATGGACCAGATACTGGCCAGGCACTGATGTCCCCCCCAAATTGCAGTTGTACACACCAGGTCCCCACATGCATCCCTCTAACACACACACTCACTTCACCCCCGGCAATCTGGTTTTCGCCCCAGCCACAGCACGGAATCAATTCTTCTCTCACTTCTCAATGAATTACACACTGCTCACGATCATGGTTCTCGCTCTCTTGCTGTTTCCCTGGATCTTTCAGCTGCTTTTGATCTGGTGGACCATCACACTCTTTTGGATCATCTTCGGGATGCCAGCCTCTCCGTTTCAGTTTTGCACTGGTTTCTATCTTTTCTTTCCTCTCGTTCTTTCTCGGTTCTATCTGGTTCTGCTTCCTCTCCCTCCACTCCTCTCCCCTGTGGTGTTCCTCAAGGCTCTGTCCTTGCCCCTCTTCTCTTCAATGTCTTTCTGGCCCCCTCACTCTCCTTATCCAACAGCACGGTGTTTCTGCCTATTACTAATGCTGACAATATTTTCCTTCTTCATCATCCCTCTCAATGACTGTCTCTCTTCTGTTGCCTCTTGGATCTCTTCTAACTTTCTTCACATTAATCTTACCAAAACCTGAGCAATCTGGTTCACCTTCGGACATCCTTCCCCTCCCCCCATACCCCTTCTTTCTTCCACACCTATCCCTATGGTTTCCTCTCTTAGATATTTGGGTGTTACTCTTGATTCTGCTCTTTCTTTCAAAGGTCACACTTCCTCTATTGTCCAACGTTCCTTTTTCACCCTAAAACAACTTCGTACTGTTCGTCCTTTTCTCTCATCTTCTTCTATGACTACCTTGCTTCTCTCTCTGGTACTCTCATGTCTTGATTACTGTAATGTATCTTTGGCCGGTCTTCCCCAATATCAGCTCTCCCGTATTCAATGCATCCAGAACACCGCCGTCCGCATACTCACTCACGCATCTCGTTTTGATCATGTCACCCCCCTTTTTCTACAACAGCACTGGCTCCCCATCACTTATCAAATACAGTTCAAAATCCTCATTTTTGTCCATAGAGCCATTCACACTGGTATCCCCCTCTATCTTTCTGATCAAATCCGTCTTCACACCCCTCACCGTTCTCTCCGATCCATTCACATAAACCATATGTTTCTCCTTTCTCCATCTCAGGCTCACCTAGAATCCACATGGTCCTCAGCTTTTTTCTTTCTTGGCCTCAGACTCTGGAACTCACTCCCCCTTCTCTTCGACTGGACCCATCCCTCAAATCATCCAAAACTCAACTGAAGACTCATCTCTTTTGTGCAGCTTTTAACCCCCCCCCCCCCTTTTCTCTCTCCTTCCCAAATAGTCAAGGTAAAATAATGATTCAATAGCATTTCCTCAGCTCACCTCCCATACCCCTTCCCTATTACTGGCCTGTCCTGTCTTTACCCACCTACTGTTTCACTCTGTTCCCCACTGACCACTGTCTCTGTCTCTCTCCTTTCCTCTTAGAGGTTTTATTGGCGTTCCTCCTTCCTTTTCTGCAGCCTCCCTTTTTAAATGTTTGTATTTTATTTTTGATTGTAAACCACCCTGGTACTTACTGTAACAGGAGGTATATAAAGCTTTTTAAAAAACATAAACATAAACACTTGCAGACACACAAAACATCCATCTGTAGTACACCTACACTTGCACCTGTAGAAAACAGCTGGTATATCATAATGGCATGGGGTCCTAGGACTACTTATCTGTTCTGCGTTTCTCGCCCACATATGCATCCGTCCTATACTCACCCACATACAGTCCCTACATCAACAGTCCCACTTCTCAGATGGCAGGAATTGTTAGGGTGCCCTAGATCAGCTCCTCTAGCTCACACAGCAATTGTCAGCATAGCCAGACTAATCACCATTTCACCTCTGAATATTTCTGTAGGGGTGTTTAGTAATGTGTCTTTACCATACAACCTTCCCCCAGCTCTACATTCTGTTCTTTACAACTGCATCTTGTGGTATTCTGGATTGCAGACTCACTGGTTCAAAACATCTTTGTCACAGCCATTGATGTATATGGGATGCATTGCAGAGCAGAGCAGAAATGTTTCTAAGTCCTGGCCTTATTCCACATTTCCGCTGGTGTAACATGGACTTCCGCAGGAAACACATAGAATGTACATGGCCCTTTCCTGACTACACATTGCATGTCTCCACTGATGACCACTCCCCCATTCTGCTCCCTCCCACCCATGTTCTGAGATTCCCATGCTAGCGCCATGTACATACAGGGTCAGGGGTGTTTCAGAATACGGTTGTAGACATTTTCACTAGAAAAACATCTATGCTGCACATTCAAAGGGCTTATTCCTGGTCTGGAATGAGCCCCAAAGTGTCTGGCAGTAGAAGCAGAGTGCTATTGCTGTTCTTAAAGTGGCTCCGCAGTTTAATTGTATACTTATTTTGGTTTAGCAAGGGAAAATGTCTTTGTCATTATGGGGAGTGAGGGGTGTAGAGTGTATAACAAAACTGAAGGTGCAAGGTTTATACTGAGATGCTTCTGATCATGTCTAAAGCTGGACTTCACTTTCATATAGAAGAATTTGTTGAATGTTGCTATCAAACAATTATGATGGAAGGTTTACTGAATGGCTGAAACTGGAAAGAGGGTTTATCTATGCATGGGAATTCTTCTTGTGTCTTTTATAGATAACTGTTACTGTAGGTGAGGAAGAGGGCTGTGATGTGGTCTTCGTAATGATGTGCAGAAATGTAACTTTGACTTGGCCCCTTCCATATCTAACTTGCCCCTCCTTCCCATTTTCACCCCAAACACTTCTTTCTAGAGCTAAGAGCATAAGAATTTTCATACTGGGTGGGTCATCAAACCCAGTATCCTGTTGCCATTGCATAGAGGCAATATATTGACATGGCCAAGAGTGCACCCCCCCCCCCCCAAAAAAAAACCACCATGAGCAGGAAGCTGACAATATAAAAGATGCCCCTGTCTCTGTAGCTTCAGATTACCCTCAACTCAAGCTCCAGCAGTGGCTGCAACAGCACCCAAAGATCCAGGGAAGGGATCCAGCCAAATAGCAGTGAGTGATTAGGAAGATTAGAGTTGTACAGTGGGTCCCTTTGAAGCACAGTGAACATGAGCAGCAGTCTCTCAGCTAGCACCTCCTTCCCTGCCCCATGACTGCAGAATGGACTCTCCTTATAGAAGCTATGGCTTTGGCAGTTACCATCCGAAAACTGTATCTCCCTTCCCAAACTTTAGCAACACAGTACCTTGTGGAGTCCATCAAGGTTATAACTACAGACCTCTTGGTATTCTGGGCATACAAGGCTATGGTCTAGCTGCACCTTGCACAAGTCTCCCAGCTTTCCCTTATCTGCCCATCAACCAGTGAACCTAGTGATTTTGAGTCATATCATTCACCGCTAATAATACAATTCATGGAAAAAGTTGATCTTCTGGGTTTCCCCGACTTCCCATGCAAGTGGCATGATGACCGAGCATCACTAATGCCCTCAGTACATTGCTCTGCTGTTGTCACTCTTGCTGCTGGCTGCTTGACCTCCTCTTACTTCCCTTGTGCTTTCATGTTTCCATTGTGATTTTTTAACATAGTAACATGGTAACATATTAGATGACAGCAGATAAACACTAAAATGACCCAGCTGGTCTCCCTAGTAATCGATTAGTGTTGTAACTGCTGCTTTGAATAAGTTATACCCATGACTTTGAAAGTAGTAACTAACACTCTGTACAGATTACCCATGCCTTAATTGAAGTTTGTAACTGCCAGTGGCATTCCCAGTCCCATCCGTCACCCAGGGCAGGTACCCCGCCATGTGCACGCCACAATGAACCTCCTCAGCCAGGCCCACATAGGCCACACCCACTGCTCTGCCCTTGGTACACCACTGGTAATGGCCATTCCATGCTGTTTACCCCCAATGCCTTTATTTGGGGTTGTAACTGTGCACCATGCAGCTTAACATGCCCCCTCCTCACCCAAATCATTCATTCACTATAGTTGTAACTGTTCATCCATAGAGATTGTTCCTTTATGCCTTCATTTGTCCCCAACAAAAGCAAAAAAATCTCTCCTACCCTACTCTCAGTGCCTTGGTCTATTAATGCCCCTGTTGATGCCGCTTTGCCCTTCTTTCATTGCCTTGGACTGTTCATGCCAGTATTGTTGCTACTACTGCTGCTTGTCTACTTCAGCTGCCCGGCTGCTTTTTTTTGCTCTTCCTACTCCGTTGCTCTGTACTCAAAGTATTGGGATGTTGATGCATTCTATTCTTGCTGCCTTACCCCTCACTACAAAGGTTGTTTTTATAAATAGTAACCTAAATTTATACAGCAAGTATGCACATAAATGGTGGTATTTTCGTCATTTACATTTAAATGGCCACTTATGCGTGCACTCACACTGCGCCCCTTTCTGTAAGTATACATTTAAATACAATAGCATGTATTTACACTGGGCATGTACAGGGGTAGAGTTTGGGTAGAGCATGGACGGGGTACAAAGTTACATGTGTCAATCATAAAATATTATAATTAAGATGTGCTTTTTTTAGAAATCTGGGTGTGGACATTTACACTAATGCTACGGCTGGCGGAAGTGATTGCAACTGAAATTAGCATGTTTTGTACTTATGCTAGCATTTTATAAAGAAAATTAGGCACTTCTTATAAAATTACCCTGTGAATGTCTTGAAGTGCTTTGCCCCTCTCTTTGTGCCGTGGACTGTTCTTGCTTCTGTTGATTTCTTCTATTGGGTCCAATGATCCTCCAGGAATGCTGTATGGACCTCACTCATTTAACTCTAATGGCATGGTTTTACACCTTCTCGACCTTTTGTTTTCAAAGCTGCTTATGATACCTACTGACTTTTGATCTTACCTGGTATGTGTCCTTCAAAGTATTTCAACAATCATTTTGGTGCATTTGGCTCTTCATGCCACTTGTGTTGCTTTGTCTCTCTTGGTGTCTAAATAGGCAGAGTTTAGGATAAGATACAGCATGGAATTCAATGGGGCCGCAGTTCCAATATCGCTGGGAAGCTGCTACGTCTGATTAGTAAACATACCCCTTAGTGAGATTTGGTTATATTTGGATGCATATAGGCATGTCAGCTTATTTTGATAGATATGACAAGGACTATTGATTTGTAAATCCCTCCTTATTGCTAAATAGGTTATATATCATCATCATGAATGGCATGACTCTTAACTGGTTTCAACCTTACGTATCAGATTGTGTTCAGAAGGGTTTTTTATTCTAATGAGCCAGCACAGGAAGGATTGCTTTATGAAGTGCCAAAGAGCTCCATTTTGACTCCCACTCTGGTTAACATCTTTTTTTTTATTCTTGTGACTGTTTTGGTACAAAGTCTTCTGAGTCTCAAAGCTATTGAGAACTGGCTGAATGGGCATCTAGTGATTATCTGGTTTTCAAGACAAGCATTATCTACCCTCGCATCACCTGTTATGGTTGGTATGAAACTATCTATTAAGGATCTCATTAAAAATCTTGGGGTGATGGATTGACATTTGACCTTTTCTACTCAGATTTTTTCATTTTAGGATGATTTTGGAAATGTATCCATTTTTGGGTACATCTTTACCCCGTGTACTAATATATGCTTTTATCATTAATTGGTTAAATTATTGTTACTCATTTTATGTGGGAATTACAGCAAGAGACAGTAGAGACTTTTATATAATTCCACAAGATTTATCATATGTCATCACCATTAATGGAGGAATACCAGTTGCCAGTGGCTGTTAGAATTAAGTTAAAAAATCTGAAGCTTGCTTGTCAGGGATTTCTCTATAGGATGTCCACATTATTTATCTGCAGCTATTCTTCCTTACATTCTATCCAGGGCACTTCAGTCATCACAGAATAAACTGCAGACCGTGCCGCTCCTTTTACAATTAGAATGGGGATTATGAGATGTTTGCATATGTAGTGTCTGCATTATGGAATTCTGTACCACCTAGGCTTAGGAATAAGTCTTCATTACTGAGGTTCAAGAAGGAACTTAAAGCATTTTTTTTGCTGAGGTGTTTGATAAGGATTCAGATGACAACAAGAGTCTCAGTGGGGTTCTGGTAGATCTGCATCAGTTTCCCTTTTCTTGAACCGTGTCGCACAATTGCTGCTTTTTAAAATGTGCAACTTTTTCTTGCTGTTATTCTCTTGTTATTTTATGTGATCTTTTTATGTTCTATTGATTTACCATTATTATTATACATCACTGAAATGCTTTTGACTAAGAGAAGTATAAAATATAGAATAAATAAATAAAGTGAGGTGAAAGGCTTCATGTAAACACAGCAGTCATGTAAAATGGAGTCTGGATATAGTTCCAGGATGAAGAATGTAAAGTATCCTGGACTTCTGTGTCTGCTAAGGATGTTAACAAATATTAAACCAATTTTATATTTTATTTATTACCATTATTATGATTGTTATTAATAGTAACAGTAGTAGTTTTATTTTGTTTAAAAGGAGGGATGATTATGACATATAGAATTTTGAATATAAATTATGGTGAACAGATGGCTCTATGTCGTAAGTGAGGTTCAAACAGGTCTGGTTTTATATGTATGCATCTATAAACTTCTACTGTAGTTCCAATTTCTTTAAGAGGAGGGAGGGAGAGGGGGAAAAACACAAGTCTACCAATGCAATGGGGTGACAATGTAGGACTACCTCACTCAGCCTCTATTCTATGGCATGCTGCTGGTTGCTATCCTCTACTTGAAAAATGGTAAAATAAAAATAGCTCTGCCAATGAGAAGTTTCCTCGATACCTTGTTTTTATAACAAAAGTGCCTGCCATATGATGATATATGGTGCCTGACCCAGACAGAACTGAATACATTTTCAGCTTATTCTCTAGAGATCTGTAGTTTTCTCTCATTCTACCCTATGCTAGACTGACAATGTTCTTAAGCTTAAATGTTGAGCATTATGTTTCCCCACCAGAAGTGGAGTTGGGATATGAATGGGATATGGGATATAGTTATAATGCCCTGTTCAATGTAATTTCAGTTTGTTCAATGTAAACTGCACTGATGCAGAATAGCACGGTATATAAGAGAATGTAAATAAATAAATAAAATAAAATGAAATCGGAAACCCAGACACGGTGAAATGTGTACGTGTCACTGGATGAAGGGATAAAATTGGGGAGTCTCAAGTAAAAGGAAAACAAAGGGAGAGGACTTAGGTTGTTTATTTAAGAAAAATTATGAAATCGGGAAATCAACAAAAAGCTGTTTATAGCTAGCTGTCCTAAGTAACCAGGAGATTGTGTCTTGAGCGATTACCCTACGCACTAGAGAATCTGGAAAGAAAGAGCGTGAAGAGAGAATATTTTTCAAACACATTATGTGTGTTCTTGTCGACATCTCTCTTATCCCTGCTCTGCTTTCTTTCCTCCTCACCCCACCCCACCCCCACCAACTCCATTTCATTCCCTTCAGAGGGCACCGGTAATCTTGGAGCATTCCCTCACGACGTCCGGGGAATGACAATCCAGGTTGCTATGGTGATGGTGAAATGCTGCAGTGCTGACGACCAGACAGGCTTTGCTATTGGCAGATCTGAAAAATAGGAACCTAAAGGGCTTGCTGATTTGAATAACAACATGTTCTTCAGATACTGAAAAATACTACAGCCAGAATTTGCAGGGACTAAAAACACCTAAGTGAAGGAAAGCAGGAATATAAATGAATAAAAATATCTTAAACTGAAAAATGTTCACAGGCACAGGTTATCTAGATAGACTGACTATAGCACGCAGAAACATATGTGACTCCTTAAAATTCTATAAAGTAAATACCTACGAGACAGTTATGTGATGCTCTTATGAACAGTGGAGTCACCTATGAGGTATGTACTACAGGATTTACAGGGGAACACATTTCATGTTTGCATCACCAAAGGGACTCCTATACCCTATGCAGCTTATTCTCAGTAAGATTTAATGTGATTGATAAGGCTGAAAAATAACCATTGAGACATCTCGTAAATTGCTGGGGATAATTCTCTGGTAATCTTACGATACAGAACTCTTTAATTTAGGATTTCAAGGGATGCATGCTGGCCAGCAGACGGGATAAGTCTATTTTATTCTTTATTCTTTTCCATATGCTGCATGGTCTTAAAGTAAAGTTACCTGGATTCCCTGAAGGTGGAGATTCACCAACCAAGCCACATTACATGCCATCAATATAAATGCAAGAGAAATTCTTTTGAAGAGAAGGGATAGGAATCCCTAGATGCTTTTGCCTCTAAGAGTTCCTCACAGAAAATGCCGTATATACAGTATGTGTTTGCATGAACAATTTTAGGTCAGGGAAATTCTCTCTGCTCTCAGGAAAAAATACCCTTAACACCTTACAGGAATACTTGCTTTTCTGTATTGATCCTGTGTCTAGTAAATGTGTTTGCTGTACAATTACAAAAAGCTTAATTTTAGAATTCAGTTTCATTTATTTCCCTATAGAAGAATTTGTGAGACGTCTAGCACCACTGCTGTGCACATCCCTGACAGTCTATAGGAAAGTGCCTTGAATGAAGTAGTTTCTTTCACTCAAGTAAATGCTAACTGCTGCTAAAATGGAGCACAGAGTTCCAGGCTGGGTTTTATGTGTGACTATCACAATTAACTGGTGTATAACTAATTAATTAGTTCATGTGAATGAACAAGCTGAGAGTCCTCGCTCCACCTGACATCAATGTAGACATGGTCAACAGTGATGGGATGGTAACAGGGAAATCCTAGGCTGTAAATTCAGTCACTAACTCTACCTTTTCTCCTCCCTTCTTGCTACCTCCCATTTCTCCCATTGTTCATTTTCTCACTTTCTCTACTATCTTCCCTCCACTCTCTTATTCTTAAAACAAATATTGTAGACTGCAAAGCATTACCTGTCAGATGTCAGACACATTTACTGCAATGCTATTTATGTTAATTTTTTCCCCAATTAGTCCTATTTTCTTGGGAACTGGAAACTGGGACTCTATTGTAACTAGATTAAATCAGCTCCTAGTATATCTGAATTTTCTTGAAGGCATTTGAAAAAGTGCTGCATGAGAAATTTCTCAGAAATTAAGAAGTCATGTGATAGGTAACAGTGTCCTATCAGAAACTATCTAAAAGACAGAAAACAGTAAGTGGGACTACATGGTCAGTTTTTCAAATGGCTCTCCATTATATGCAGATTTCTCATGCATTATGATAATCCTGAAACCCCAACTGGTTAGCTGTGCCTATAGGAGCAGATAAGCACTAAAATAGCAGATGATTGTTTAACCTTCAAACAACACTATGGTGTCTATTCTGCACTGCATTTAGAGGGGATATACGTTTGGTTTGTACATATATCCAAAATGTCTGGGGCCGATTCAGGTGGCAAAGTTCCCTGCATATACAGTGGAGATGTGCAGGGAGCTCTGGACGGGGGCGGGAGGAGGAGGGCCAGCGGAAGAGCGAGAGCAGGCCAGAAGTGTGACCCTGACCCTGGACTTAAAGGGCCAATTCCAGTTGCAGCCCTGTATGTCCAGGGTTACCAATCTAGACAGGGGACTTATTCCACCTCGGAGGTGGAATAAGTCCCTCTGACAGGGGGGGGGGGGCGACAGCACAGCGGGGCAGCACCGACAAGGTAAGGTGCAGAAGGGGGTTCCCAACAGCCTGATCCTGGCCTCAGCAGGGGGTTGGCAGCAGGGAATACAAGCTTTAAAACTGGGCGGACGATCGGGGCTCCTACATGGGAACCTGGTGCCATGACAACAGGACTCCATGGCACCACGGCTGCATGCTCCAATAACAACATCCAACCCAACCAATAAACTCTTATCAGAATGCTTCACCGAAGTATTCAGCTGGCTACTAAAGAACAACCTATCCATCAACATAAAGAAAACTGAAGCCCCCATAGTAACTAAGGACCCTGACTTCACACCTCCTACACATCTCGATATTGGCACCACAAAAATACAAATACAACCACAAATAAGATACCTTGGAATCATCATAGACCAAGCACTCACACTCAACCAACAGATCAAAAAAACCACCGCAACAATCTACCACAAGGCTAAAACAGTACAACGCCTCAGACCTCTCCTTGAACCACAGGACTTCAGAACAGTAATGCAAGCCTTGACACTCCCGCAACTGGACTACTGCAATATAATATACCATGGACTTCCAGCCACTCATACAAACCCACTTCGAACTACCTTAAACACCACAGTAAGAATTATCAAAAAGGCAAAAAAACAGGACCACATCACCCCAGTCCTGAGGGAACTACACATACTCCCTCTAGAAGCAAGAATCAAATACAAAGCTGCACTACTCACCCCCAAAGCTCTCTACCAACCTCAAACTTCCCAGCTCCACACTCTATTGCCTCAACCAGCCCACAACAGAACAACCAGACAAACCACCAACAACTCCCTCACCATCCCTCACAAAAGAACGAAATACAATCAACGGACCTGCCACAGAGCCTTTGAACTATATGCACCATCCCTCTGGAACTCTCTACCCAATCACATCAGAAGCAACACAGATCCATCATTTTTCAGGAAACAACTTAAAACTGCACTGTTCCAACAATTCCTCGGACCAGAAACAAACACCCACCACTGACTCCCTCCCAACCACCATGTCTCATCTTCCGAACCTATGTCCTATGTATCCAGTACACAATGTCTATGTCTATGTCCCAACTAACTGTCAAAAAATCATTATTGTTGGCCACCAGGTGATGGCCCCAAACCCCTCTACCTGATTATTACATGTTCCACCGCTTTGACCCGGTGAAAAGCGGGATATAAATACAGCTAAATAAAATAAATAAATAAATACAGGGGCCTAGGCTGGGCTAGCTGGGGAGGGAGTTAGTTGTTAAGTGAGACTGGATTGAGGCACATCTTGGAGGTCCAGGCCCCATGCCATGATTTTGCTCCCATGGGGCTGTCTAGCTCCCATGGGAGCAGAATCGGGTGCATATCCGAGCCGTCCAGATTCTGGATATCTGGACGGCCCAGACGTGCCCTGACCTGAATTGGCCCCCATGGATCCCTTTTACTAAAACCTAAGGATCTGATTGGAAGATGGCCAATGTAACACCAATTTTTAAAAAGGGTTCCAGGGCAGATCCAGTAAACTACAGACCGGTGAGCCTGACGTCAGTACTGGGAAAAATGGTAGAAACCATTATAAAGAACAAAATTACTGAACATATAGATAGTCATGACTTAATGGGAGACAGCCAACATGGCTTTAGCCAAGGAAGGTCTTACTAATCTTTTTTGGTTTTTTGAAGGTGTGAATAAACAGGTAGACAAAGGTGAGTTGGTTGATATAGTGTATCTGGTTTTCAGAAAGCCCTTGACAAGGTCCCTCATGAGAGACGTTTGGCAAAATTAAAAGGTCATGGGATAGGAGGCAGTGTACTATTGTGGGTCAGGAACTGGTTAAAAGATAGAAATCAGAGAGTGGGGATCTGTGCCGGGTCCACTGCTTTTTAACATATTCATAAATGATCTGAAAATGGGAATAATGAGTGAGGTTAGCAAATTTGCAGATGACACCAAATTATTCAAAGTTGTTAAAACCCATGAGGATTGTGAACATTGCAAGAGGACCTTGATAAATTGGAAGACTGGGCATCTAAATGGCAGATGAAATTTAATGTGGACAAATGCAAAGTTATGCATCTAGGAAAGAACAACCCAAACTATGGTTACATGATGCAAGGTTCCACATTAAGAACCACCACCCAGGAAAAAGATTTAGGCGTCATCGTGGATAACATGTTGAAACCCTCCGCCCAGTCTGCAGCGGCGGCCAAGAGAGCAAATAGAATGCTAGGTATCATAAGGAAAGGAATGGAGAATAAAACAAAGGATATTATAATGCCTTTGTATCATTCCATATTGCGATTGCACCTTGAATATTATGTGCAATTCTGGTCACCGTATCTTAAAAAGTATATAGCAGAATTAGAAAAGGTACAGAGAAGAAGCACCAAAATGGTGAAAGGGATGGAAGGATATCCCTATGAAGAGAGGCTAAAAAGGTAAGGGCTCTTCAACCTGGAAAAGAGAGGCCGAGGGGAGATATGATAGATGTCTATGAATTAATGAATGGAGTGGAACCAGTAAGATTAGATCGATTGTTCACACCATCAAAATATAGAAAGACTATTGGGCATGTAATGAAGCTACAGTTTAACCTATTTAAGACTAATAAGAGAAAATATTTTTTCACTCAATGTGTAATCAAACTCTGGGATTCATTAGTGGAGGATGTAGTAAAAGCTGTTAGTGTAGCTGAGTTTAAAAAAGATTTGGATAAGTTCCTGTAGGAAAGGTCCATAAACCATTATTAAAGGGGACCCGGAATATCCACTACTTGCCCCAGTTCAAGCATTGTGGAACCTGTGTCATTTAGAGATACTTTTAGGTTCTTGTGACCTAGATTGGCCACTGTTGGAAACAGGGTACTGGGCTTGATGGATGTTGATCTGACCCAGTATGACATTTCTTATGTTCCTATATTCTTAAACACATGTTAATTACAGAGCTTCTGCATTCGTTTTTCAGGGTATGACCAGTATTTTCCCAGTAGCTAACGCATGATGGGAAACTTGAATGTGTGCTCTGCTAAGGGGGTTCATTTAACAACTCCACTGGCTCCCCATAACCACCATAACCAAATACAAAGCCATACTCACTATTTTCAAAATCCTACATCAACTATCACCAACAATACTTCAAACGCTTATCAGCAAAGACCCTGAAAACAGAACAAAAAGAAAAAACAATAAAAACCTATTAATAATACCTAAGAATAGAACCAAAGCAAAACAGACAATCTATCACAGAGTCTTCTCAATATATGCTCCAACCCTCTGGAACGCACTCCCGGAAAAAATAAGAAACATCACTGACCTATGGGATTTTCGTAAAGCCTTAAAAACACACCTTTTCTCAGAGTACTATGGACTAGAAGCAGAACCACCATGTGAAACGTAGCCACCACAATAAATCCAAACCCATCCGCACCAACCGGTAACTATAACCTATCTCAAACACCCATCCATACAGTCGCACAACCTGTAACAAGAAATCACGTAAATAATACTGTTAATACCCCTGTTCTCCAAGTTTAATGACCTTGTTCTATGTAATGTTTCTTGTTCGTTGTACAATGTAAACCGCTTTGAATACAAGAAAAGCTGTATAGAAAAATTGTTAAGTAAATAAATAAACTCCCATAGAGGAGTCGTTAGGTCAACTCACATTAAAAGCCACACTGCCACAGAGCTTGTGGCCATTGCCCTATTAGTGGTAAGGTGCTCTCCACACCCATTCTGCCCCATCCCATGATCATCAATGTGTATTTTAGCATGAAGTGCGTTAGTGGTCAGACTGCTAGTGATAATGGTCTTTAGTAAAAGGGACCCTAAGGGTTCTGTTTACTAAAGTGGTACATTTTTGTTGTTAATCTTCAGGGAGTTGGCAGTGCTAAAGTTTCGGCAACAATGGGGACATGGTACATTAAGGATGAAGGAGCATGGTAACAGGCACTTGGCATGCATTAACAGTTACTATGCACTATGTTAGAGGTACACTTCTGATACTGCATGGTAGTATACTATGGGTTGAAGTTTTCCACCTTTGCTATCCAGGCTACTGTATAATAACTATCCTTTACATCAATGTCTGTGCTGTGAAGAAGGTAAAGAGCTTTGGAAATTTAAAAGGAGTGACAGAAAGGCATCAGCTACTTTGTGAATAGAGTAGGAGTTCAGAAAATGCCATGGTATTACCAAGGGGGCTCTATAATGAGGCGAAGTAAGGCAGTGGCCTCAGGTGACAAATGTTTGGGGGCAGCAAAAATGTCCCCTAAACAGCTGCCTCACTCCACCTTCAGTTAAAAAAACCAACAAGAAATGTGGACAAGCTGCTGCGGCCGTGATAGCGGTAATTTGAAATGAAAGAAAACCGATTCAGAGTCTCCCATCTCTATGGAACCCCTGCTGCTGTGTCCCACTCTAGTGTCATTTCCTTTTGGGGTGGAACACAGCTGCAGGGGTTCCATTGGTCGGGAGGCTCCACACTGGTTTCCTTTCATTTTAAATTACTGCTGCCACAGAGGAAGGTGAAGGAGCAGGATGGAGACACAGGCAGCAGGAGAGGGAGTGGAACGAGCTGCATGGGGGGGGAGGGGGAGGAGAGGGAGTGGAGTGAGCTATATGGTGGGAAGGAGAGAGAGTGGAGCACGCTATACGGGGGGAAGGAGAGGGAGTAGAATGAGCTACACGGGGGAAGGAGAGGGAACAAAGCTGACATGAGTGGCAGGAGAGGGAGCTCAATGCACCTACATGGGGGGGGGGAAGGAGGAGGAGTGGAACGGGGCTGACATGGTGGAAGGAAGAGGAGCTGAATGGAGCTACATGGGGGGGGAGAAGGGGGAGCAGAATGGGGCTGACATGGAGGGAAGGAAGGGGAGCTGAATGTAGCTACACGGGGGAAGGAGAGGGAGCTAAATGGAGCTGACAGAGGGGGAAAGAGATGGCTGGAAGGGAGCTGACAGAGGGGGAAAGAGAGGGATGGAAGGACACTGACATAGAGGAAAAAATGGCTGAAAGGGAACTGACAGAGAGAAAAAGACAGGGCTGAAAGGGAGTTGACAGGGGGAAGGAGAGGGAGCGGAATGGAGCTATCAGAGGGGAAAAGAGAGGGCTGGAAGGGAATGGAGAGAGGGGAAGGAGATGGCTAGAAGGGAACTGACATGGAGGAAGGTAGGGGCTGGAAGGGAACTGACATGGGGGGGGGAACGTGGGGGATGGAAGGGAACTGACATGGGGGAAGGAGGGGGATGGAAAAGAGCTGACACCTGGGGATTATACTGGAGGTGGACTGGAAGGGAGCTGAAACCTGGGGGGTGGGACTGGAGGGAGCTGACACTTGGAGAAGGGACTGGTAGGTGGCTGGGTAATGGGGAGGAGGCTGGCAGGGATAGGACACTGGGACTGGAAGGGATAGACACGTGGGGAGGGTTACTGGGACTGGAAATGGAAGGAAGTAAAGAAAACAAGAAATGGCAGATTGAGTGCTAAGAGAAGGAAGGAAAGCAGAAGCCTCAGATCAGGACTGGCATGACCAGAGAATAAAATGGTCAAACAACAAAGATAGAAAAAAATAATTTTATTTTCAATTTAGTGATTGAAATTTGTGCTATCTTTATACAGTAGTTTACACAGTATGGGGAACTGCATCTCTTATCTGATGTTGCGCTGCATGCAGAGTCTGGCTTCTTGGGATTTCGGTTTAATTTTTGTCTAAATATTTTATTTTTACTTTAAGGTTGTGATCACTTATTTCTGTACTTGGTGAGAGTCTGTGTTCTGAAATTGTGACCAAGGCTGTGTGTTCTGTTAACATGAAATTTGTATGCAGGGATCTGTTCTGTAGTAATTTGCCTTGTTCAGCTTTTCAAATAGGTATTAGATGTTCTAGGGCCAGCTGCAGTATTTATAGTGCTGCTTTTTTCTGGGTAGGCTCCTTGTATGAGTTTATGAAGTTTATGCTGGTAAGCAGGGTTCAGGAAAGGGCGAGGAACGAGAAACATCATTGCGGATGTGAGATGGATCCTTGAAAAGACTAAAGAATGCAAAAAGGATATCTATTTGTGCTTTATCGGCTATAGCAAGGCTTTTGACTGTGTAAACCATGAGAAACTCTGGGCCACATTAAGAAGCATGGGTATACCAGAATACCTGATCGTTTTCTTGCACAATCTGTACATTGATCAAGAAGCAACAGTTCGAACAGAACAAGGAGAAACAGAATGGTTTAAAATAAGCAAAGGTGTAAGACAAGGCTGCATACTTTCCCCCTACCTGTTTAATTTATATGCAGAACAAATCATCAGAGAAGCAGGATTGTATGAAAACAACAGAGGTGTGAAGATTGGTGGAAGACTCATCAACAACCTTCGCTATGCTGATGATACCACATTACTGGCTGAAAGTGAAGATGATCTGAAACATTTGCTTCTCACAATCAAAGAACATAGTCTCAAAATGGGCCTGCACCTTAATGTAAAGAAGACAAAGATCATGACAACTGGCATAATCAACAGGTTCATCATTGAAGGAGAAGAAATTGAAATTGTGAACAACTTTAACCTACTTGGATCAACTATCAATAAAGAAGCAACAAGCAGTCAAGAAATCAGACGACGCATTGCTCTTGGCAGAATGGCTATGAAAGACCTAGATAAGATTCTCAAGAGCAGAGATATTTCTCTCCATACAAAGATTCGACTTGTTCAAGCCATGGTATTTTCAATAACATCATATGGATGTGAAAGCTGGACAGTGAAAAAGATAGGAAGAAAATTGATGCCTTTGAATTATGGTGCTGGCGGCGAATACTGTGTATACCATGGACTGCCCGAAGAACAAACCAGTCAGTACTAGAGGAGATCAAACCTAAGCTTTCTTTAGAAGCTCAGATGACAAGACTTCGACTTTCATACTTTGGACACATCATGCGAAGAGAGAGATCATTAGAGAAAGACATTATGCTTGGCAAGATAGAAGGTCAACGCAAAAGAGGAAGGCCAGCAATGAGATGGATCGATACAATAACAGCAGCTACGGGTACCAGTCTGTCAACAATGAGCCGCCTGACTGAAGACCGAACACAATTTAGGATAGCTATCCAGAGGGTCGCCATGAGTCGACTCCGACTCAACGGCACTTAACAACAACAACATGCTGGTAATGGTATGGTAGATTTGGCCTTGTAGATCTTTGGTTAGTTTTGTAGGGTTTTATATTAGTTCACAATATGCCTGGTACTCTAGAATATTTGTTAGTGAGATGACCAGAATCAGATTTTTTTTTAAGATATTTAGTTCTGTGGGTGAATGTTCTAGTTCTCTTCTTCACCCACTGTTGAGGGAGGGGGTGCTGTGGATGCAAAATATATGTTCAAAAAGAAAACGCAAGAACCATAACACAGTTTATAATAACAAATAACAATGAGTTATAATTTAATTTTATAAACTGTTGTGGTTCTCACTCTCTCTTTTAGTTCCTTAGTGTGCAAACATCTTGCATTAACTCCATATAATCTAATCTGCTTGGTTCAGTACCTGATTGGAGTTATGAGAAGGCATCCCCTCCCCCACTATGGTGTGGGGGGGGGGGCACCATTTCATCCCTTGCCTCAGGCAACAGATTGCCTTGAGCTGCCTTAAGATATTATGTTTATTGCTGTATTTTTGGTTTATTTGCTTTTCAGTGTGCAAGAAGTGTGAATGTGAAAGGGACATAAATGGAGCGTGGGAGGCATATGAATGGATCAACAGAAATTATGGCTGAGAATGGTGAGTCCAGGAGTAACTCATTCCAGGAGGTCCCACAGAAAAAGTGTGGGGAAGACAGGGAGAGGAAGGAGCCAGGAGTGACAGAGAGCCTGACACCAGCCAGGAGCAGAACAGAGAGGACCCAAAGGAGACTGGGAGAGCCCCAGGCACTGGCAAGAACCAGGGCAGAGAAGGGGCTGAAGAGCAGCAATGTCCAGGGAAGAACTTGCATAAGTGGCCACCTCAGCTCACAGACCCTCAAGCAGAGGGAGCTAAGGAGGGCAGAGAGGAGATAAGTGGCAGGGATGAACAGGGAGGGAGGGCCCCTCACCTTCTAGCTATGCAGCCTGCCAGCAAAGCTTCCACACATGCCTTGAGCCCATTTGCTGCTGGAGATTTGGCAAGCAGAACTTCAAGATATCGGCAACTTCCAAGAAAGTCATCTAGAAAGCCATTCTGAAATCTCTGAGCAGACCCCCAAGGTCATGAAGCATTTGGTGAGTCAGCTCACACACCAGTGCTATGATATGAGGAGGCAGCAGAAGAGTAAAACTGAAAGTAGTGAAGCAGTAGGACATTTCAACATCATGAGAACCACCAGCCTGTCTCCACTGGGTTAGGGATCATGTACAGCTGGTAGAATCAATGCAACACTGATCTCCTGAACTTTCCTGTTAACAGAAAAGGTCATGAACCAAATAAAACATTTGTGCCAGTGGCAGGTTACAAGCACTTTACATATGCATTAATGTCTGAGCAGAAAGACTACAAATAGTTGTGCTTGAATAGTAGGGTCAGGTACCTCAGCTTCTATCATGAACCATGCCAAGAAGAACATACGGTGGAAAATGCATGGGAAAAGACAAACTGTGCCTTTATTGGCTGACTTGCATGGGGGATAATCCAAGGAAAAAGATTTGTTGGTTTGGGATTCTTTAATATATGTTAGGCAGAGTGCAGCTACCATGTGTGCACATAAGGCCTGATCTCAAGGTGGTGTTAAAATCTCCACACTCTCTGCAGCCTTAATAACATAGGCTAACATACCATGCATGAACTGCAAAGGTGCAGTCTCCACTCACACCCTGCCCACTTTATATTCCTTCATGCGCTAAACATGAAACACTACTTCAGCATGCAGTAGTCATTACTGCATGTCCATGCTGTTGGCATGTACTGAAACAAGAGGGCACTCCAAAAAGCAGACAAGTTTGAAAATTGCACACATATTGTGACAAAATACAGCGTTTCCCTGGAGTCTCCACTGGTGGGGGCTCTCCTCTTGGCCATGATCGTGGCCCGCAGCTCTTCTGCCGGCAGATCGGACATATCTCTTTAGATTTAGACCTTCTATACAGCATGTATTATTTCATGTGAATGAACAAGTTGAGAGTTCCCACTCCACCTGATATCAATGTAAACAAAATCCAAATTCATAACTTATCCTTTAGAAACTGAAAATTGTCTTTAAAAGTATAAGTGCTGGCTTCAGCTTTTCTTTGCTTTTCCCCAGTGTTGGCCCTTACTATATGGTTGAAATCTGGCCATTAAATGGTCTAATGTTATCCATAGAAGGACTGAAAATACACAGCAGTTTATGGGTTTGCCAGGTGCCGGTAAATATATACAAAGGAGGGTACTGGTTTTGTGAAATCCGTATTGCTGAAATCCAGAGCTCCACAGGGTTCTGCCCTTTCTGCACCTGTCTTTAATATCTATTTAGCTCCTCTTTACAAGATTTTCAGACAATTAGAGATTCATTATAGAATTTATGCTCATGATATCCAGTTCTTTTTTTCTGATTGTTGGAACGTTACAGAATTCTCTTGATTTGACATCCAAGTATTTTAAAATCATTGAAGGGTGAATGACAGATAATAGATTACCATAGTTTCATTCATATTCATTGCCAATGATTGTTAAGCGAGGAGGAGTTCATGATCAAGTGTTTTCTTTGAAGACTGTCTCTTCTGTTATTTCTACTAATCAAAAACTGAGCCCATTCATTCTCCCAAGGAAATTTAAAAAAAATGTGTTTATTGGACCCAGCCACAGCAACATGATAGCTATGATAATCTCAAAAACTATAAGGAACAACCAGTCAGTTTTAATATACCTGTATAACCCTTTTTAATTCAAAAATTCTTTACTTTTCAAATAATTCAGTTCATAATAAAATGTCCACAAGCAATACCTGACAGTGCTATGTTTTGGACTTTTCCCACTCTCGATGTCCTGCTTCAAGGGTATAAAAATAGAAAACCAGACACTTACCTGACATGGAATTTTTTCCATCCAGTCTCAAACTTCATAGTTCCAAATGGACTCTTTTCTGCATCCTCAGTCAATGCTTAAACATCTGTTATTTCTACAGTTTCTAGAGCGACCTGTCTGGGTGTTGTATTAGATTCAACAGATTAATGAAGTAGTAAAGTGACATTTTACTTACCAGTTAATGTCATTTTCCTTGAGTCCAGCTAGATCAGTCCAGACAAGTGGGTTGGTGGAGACAAAGAACCAATGAAAAGCCTAGGTTTCAATGACATCACTTTCATGCCTCTATTCATCTCACCACCAGAGGGCCTTTCAGTATTAGTCCCAAAGCATATGGGAGAAACATAGCAAGTCTCACACATCCTCAAACGTGGACAACAATGAGTAATCAACAGTAGAGAACTATGTACAGGAAAGCATACTGGGTCAGACTAAGGTCCATCAAGCCCAGTATCCTGTTTCCAAAAGTGGCCATTCCAGGTCAGAAGTACCTGGCAGGTTCCCAAAAAAGTACACATATATTATCCAGATAATTAATCTGGATAGTGGCTGAATATCACTGTCTTATTTATTTATTTATTTATCTGTATTTATATCCCGCTTTTCACCGGGTCAAAGCGGTCAATTGGGGGATACGAGACACATACGCTAATACTTACAGGGAACATGGGCAATGGAGGGTTAAGTGGCTTGCCCAAGACCACAAGGAGTGCCTATAGGACTAGAAATCCCAGTCCCTCCGGCCTGAGATTGCTGTCCCCAGGTGGGACTTGAACCCCCGGCCCTCCGGCCTGAAGTACCTTGTCCTAACCACTAGACCACTCCTCCCTTCCAGATAATTGCTGGCTCCACCCAAGATCTGCTCACAGACCAGATGAAATTGCGGATATCCAGGACATTTCTGAGATCTGGAAGTGATGTCTGGGTTCCTGGGAATACCCCAGCCATACCTCCACCATGCCCCCCATTCAGACTTGGACTTCCTCAAGGTGGGGACTTTCACAGACCTGGCTTCTAAAATGGCTCCAGAGACATCTCTGTGCTTTGGACGCCTCTATGCTCATTTTCAGATCTCCAAAGCACAAAAAGGGCTTCCAAAGTATCCCCCTTTGTGTTCAAACCTTTCTACTGCCAAAGAAGAACAAAGCAAATACATGAACAGTTAAAACCACTACAACCAGAGGATGCTACACTGTTACATCTCATTCACCTAATTCCTCATCAATTTACTAAATGCTGATCCAGTAACTTCCATTTCTGATGGAAAAGAAACAGGCGACCCTGTCATTCAGCCATAATTACCTCATACTTCCTCATCACACACACACTAAATTCCACCACATAGACACATCCAGTTACACCAATAATTGCCAAAAAGCTTCATGCTGGCTGTGTCAGTAATAAATCCAATAGGACAGCCTCTTCCTTCTTCAAAAACCCAGGAATTTGAGGTGATTTTAATATTATAGTACTATATAATGTCAGTTGCTCCTTGAGTTGGAAAATCTTACAAATTTCCCCCAAACTGCAGCCCATATCAGTCACAGATTGGGGCCAGGGCTGGTGCGACTATTAAGTGAACATGGCAGCTACTGCCGTCCCTTTCTAACATGTGCAGCATCAGCAAGTTACCTTCTGCTCTGGTGCCATGATGCCATTCGTGCTTCTGCCCCCCCCCCCCAATTCCACTTCCTTTAACAGGAAGGAAGTGGAATCGGAGGAGACAGAAGCAGAAACAGCACTGCGGCACTGGAACAGATGGTAAATCCGGTGGCATAGTGTCTTTTTAAACACATTGCCACCACTGCACATTCTGGA
This sequence comes from Ichthyophis bannanicus, assembly GCA_033557465.1. Classification (NCBI taxonomy): domain Eukaryota; kingdom Metazoa; phylum Chordata; class Amphibia; order Gymnophiona; family Ichthyophiidae; genus Ichthyophis; species Ichthyophis bannanicus. Next base: position 244,694,803 of record CM066036.1, on the reverse strand, counting down.
AAGGAGCAGCGGCAGTGGCAATGGGTGCGAGGGTGGAGAAGGGGCAATGCTGGGAATGAGGTTTGCCTAGCCTAGGGCGTCTCACACCCTTGCACTGGCTCTGATTGGAGCAAACGTATAACAAATGCAACAAGGCTCCAGGATCTGTGCAGCATGACCAGCAGACCTTGGAGGAAACAGGATCTTGACTGGGTTGATTTATGAGTTACTTTTTGTTGAATCTGGAGTCTGGGTTGATTTATGAGTTACTTTTTGTTGAATCTGGAGTCTGGGTTGATTTATGAGTTACTTTTTGTTGAATCTGTTTAGTTTTCTGTGGTGTGCTAGAAAGGGATTCCTCTTTGTTATTTGAATTGCTATCTGCAGAACCTTCAGTTAAGTTACCTCATGTCATTTTAACTGATTTTAAATTATATTTGAATAAATATCCAAGAAATATATTCTTGCAATAGCTTTTTGTATGTTATCAATGCACTTACATTTATGCAAGCCCTACTCACACTCATGGAGAATTGTTGGATCTGCTGTTTGTAACTGATGAATTGCATGAGTTGGGCATGCTGGCTGTGTAAGCTGCTACCATGGTCTGACCACAGTTTGATTATGTTAATGTTTTCTATTCCACTTTGGCTGTTCTCATACATACAGCTGAAATATTGGCTAGAATGATTCAATCTTCATATAAGATTGTGAATCTCAAAGAGTGCTGGTTGCCTAAATTGACTGGAATAAGAGACATGAGCAAGTTGACTGTTACTGAGTCAGTAACTGCGTGGACAGAAGCCTTTCATGAGTCAATGAACAGTATTGCTCTTCTAAAAGAAATTGTTATTCACAGTAAATCTAGATCACCGTGGATAACTAATTCTTTGATAGAACAAAAGAGGAGATTACATAGAAAGGAAAGGTGTTGGAGAGTTGGGAAGCCATGATGAAGATGTAAGAAGTTACAAGGAGACTACAAATGGTTTAAGGAATTGGCGGATATATATATACAATAACCATGGAGAATCATGATGGAGATAAGTAAGTGATATGCCCTGATGCAGAACTAAATAATTATGTAGAGCATTTGAAAAGCAGCGCTGGGTTCATGGAATTAGTAAAAGTAGCGATAGTTCTTAACTGTAGTGGGCATACTGTGTGGACAAGGTTGAGAAAGGATTTTAGCCGATCTTATTTCAATTGAACTTATAGTCATGAGCAAGGGCAACCCAAGAGCTTCTGCTGCCCTAGGCAGGCCCTCTGTGCCGCCGCCACCCCCCCCCCCCCATGCCTGAGGTACTGCCCTGCTCATCATGCTGCCGTCACCCTCCTTGCATCCATCTACCTACCTGGAGGATGGGGGTGGTATGCCAATCCTTCCTTTGAAGCAGCAGCAGCTGTCTCTTCAGCTCCGCAGCAGGTTTTAAAGTGCTGGCCCACATGCAAATACTCATGGCCTGCCGCTCCTGTGCCCCCCGATGCAGCTTCCTGTTTGGAGGGGACAAGAGTGACAGGCCACAATTGTATATGCTTGCCTGCACAAGTGCAGATATACGCGGCATGCCATTTAATGCCTGCTGCGGTGCTGAAGTGGCGGAAGGATTGGCATTTCATCCATCAAGGTCTGCTGCTCTAGGTAACCACCTCGTTTGCCTACTGGACAGGCCAGCCTTGAGCACGAGAAATAATACATGAGCTTGACTATGGGATGTTTTCCACTAAGTACAGTTGTGGTATAAACAATTAAGTTGTGATTTGTTAATAGAGTAGAAAAGGACCAGAAGGGGTTCTCACAAGTTTTAGTAACATGTTCAGCCCTAGGAGTTGCCCACCAAAACATTGGTGTGGGTTAATACTTTTTAAGCTATGTTAGCTTAGTGGAGGAGTGGCCTAGTGGTTGGGGCAAGGTACTTCAGGCCAGAAGGTCAGTGGTTCAAATCCCACTAGAGGACAGCAACCTTGGGCCGGAAGGACTGGGGTTTCAGTCCCACAGGTGCTCCTTGTGGTCTTGGGCAAGCCACTTAACCCTCCATAGCCCATGTTCCCTGTAAAATAGTTATCTCCAAGTTATAATGCCCTGTTCAATGTAATTTCAGTTTGTTCAATGTAAACCGCACTGATGCAGAATAGCACAGTATATAAGAAAATGTAAATAAATAAAATAATCAACCCCTATTTGGACTTTTATACTGTGTGGCCATTTTTCATAGCAGTATTATTTAAGTTGCTTATGAAATTATCAAGATGCAGTTCTTATTGGTAAGAGAGCATATTACAATAAGCAGATTTGTATCCAGAATTCATCAACCTATACAGCTGTTTTCCATTGTGAAATGACTTATTTGCTCTCCTTCTGATAGCCACGATGTTGCTTCACTTTATCCACAATTACTTTTGGAGTCCTTTTGCAGTAAGCTTGATGGGATTACAGTCTTTTTTCCTGATGCAATCTTGTTTCAGTTATCTATCCATGCTGACATCTTGTGGGAGGAATTTTTGTCTCTTTCTGCTGGTCCTCAGGATGGTTGCCCCCTCGGGGTTTTTCAGACTTTGTGACTTAGTTAATTCTATTATCAACAGGTCTTTTTTAGACAGAATTGTATCACCAGCTCTTAAGGAAGCTTCTGTTTTTTCCCTTATTGAAGAATTCCTCATTAGACAAGGATGATGCACTTAATTATCATCCTAATTTCTTTCTGACTTTGTTAGCTAAGGTCTTGGAAAAGTTAGTGTTGAACCAGCTCTGAGACTATGTGAATAAGCATGAAGGAAGATATTTTCAAAGTCATTTACACAGTTTGCAGACTTGAAACCATGGAAATGCCACTCTGTGGGATATTAAGTGGCATTAACATGGACATTCAGCAGTCTTCGGGGGAGGGGCCAACAGCACAGTGCCAGCAATAACAGCAGCAAGGAATTATGTTAAAGTCATTCTCAGTGGCAGGCTTTGGGTGTGCACACATGTGCACCTACAGATGCTGAAAGTTCACTCTGGGGACTCTCCATCTACTCACAATACTGCCGCAATTGCTACCAGAATCACCAGAAGCATCCCTGTGACATTGGCCAAGGGAGCCTATAAAGACACAGGCTCCTCCGCGGGACACAGAAGTGGGCGTGTTCCCAGGGCGCTTTTCAAGGGGTGGATAAGGGGTGCATTTGGGCCCAGTAGACTGCTTTTTGGTGTTTGGGGCTGAAAAGGAAGAAAAAATGATGGCTTAAGATGCATAAGGCAGTTAAGGTACTGGGCCATTGACCCAGAGGTTTCCTCTCCCAATGGTTGTGATTCTTCCACTGCTCTCTGTCCCGTTAAGGACGATCTGACTCAGCCCAACTGTTTAACTGTAGATGCAAACTCCCAGGGTTTGGCATATATAGCTGGACCTATGGCGGAGATCAACTTTCCTCTTGGAGCGTACATATTAGACAGTCCTGAAGGTGCAGGACCAAGTGTTATTCCTCTTCCTTTGCCATTACCACTGTCCTATCCATCTGCTTTGGTTTCCCTACAGGTGGACGTTACTTTAAATGACATCTGGCAGGTTGTTTTGAATAAAAAGTTTAATAAACAACTGCAAGATCTTGACCAGCTCTCACTGGCTGAGTCACTTGACGTTACCTCGTTCTTGGAGTCATCGATCTACGAGATTCCTACCCACGCCACATTGTTAGTAACTTTTATGTCCTTATTAGATAAGTCAAATGTTCTAAAGCACTTTTTTCAGTGTAAAAAATATTTCTTTTTGTGGTCAATGAAATGTTTTTCTGGATGTTTCTAGGGCCATTCAGATCCGTCATAAGAGTTTTTTAATTCTTCGGCAGAGAACATTGGCCCTGGGGGCTACATTTTATTTAAAATTTCCCTACAAATGTCTTGTTGTTGATCAGGGTATTCATTATATTTTTACTGATTCTGCTTTATTGAAAAGGTTTTTGTGCGGGAAAGAGTCCTTGTTATGTCAGCTATATTATTTGTTTTTCTTTAAACCGCTTAGTTAAAGTGAGACTAATACTATTATGCATTGCAGTCTGGATTTTATGTACTATCCTATGCTGTTCCTCTTTGTTATCTTGAATTTTGAGTAGGAGTGAACCTCCATGAAGTGGGCTTGAGGGTTTTCTTGTTTATTTTAGTGTTATTTATGAAGTAATATTATATGTTTCTTAATGTAAAAACTTCTGTTTTGTATGTTTTACAAAATTTGAAAATGCTTAATAAAGAGATATAAATTAAGAAGTTCACTCTGAGGATAAGGACATTGCCAGTGGTGTGTTTCAAAAATTGGTCATTGGTCTAGTTCTTTTTAATATTTTTGTAAGTAATATTGTGGAAGCACTGTCAGATAAGGTCTTCTTTGCAGGTATCAAAATCTGTGATAGTGTAAATACCCTGGAAGGTGTAATTAACATGTAGAGATCTAGTGAAGATTGAAGAACGACCTAGAATTTGGCAGGTGAAATTTAATGCTAAAAAATGCAAAACATGTATTTGGGCTGCAAAATCCCAAAGAAGTGGAACAATATAGGAGGTGAAGTACTGTGCACAAAAAAGAAGATCCTGGGGGTGTCTCAGTATCTAAAAGGGATCTCAAAATATGTAGATTAAAGTCTCCAGTATTTTTATCTTAGATAAATCCAAATCTGAAGTTAACAAATCACACATAAAAAAACAAAGATCCACACCTGCTAATTTTAAATGGATATGCTTTGGTTGGATATCATAAGGTGTAGCTGCAAGTTCTCTCTTTGCTATTCCATAATTTTCAGCACTAACTCTTTAGCCAAGTGGAGGCCAATTCTGAGATGTGCGTCACTGGGCCATCCAGACACCCAGATAGCCCGGGGATGTACCTGATTCTGCTCTCACAGGGGCTAAACAGCCCCATAGGAGCAGAATTGTGGCATAAGGCTGGGATGTCCAGGTTGTGCCCCTATTCAGGCACCCAGGACATCCCGACACTTACCTGGCTAGCACAGCCAGGCTCCTGCATTGAGCTGTGGTGCCATGGTGTCATGTTGCCATGGCACCACGGCTCCATGCAAGAGCCGCGATCCCTACCACACCCCGAAAAGTTGCTTTCCCCACAGCCTGACCCCCTTACCACTTCCTCTTCCCTGGCCAGATCCCACATTCCATTGTTCAGGGGGACTTATTCCACCTCAGGGGTGGAATAAGTCCCCCATCCAAATGGCCGAACCCAGATGTACAGGGCTGACCCCGGAATCGGCCCTTTATGTCTGGGGTAGGCATCATGCCTCTGGCCTGCCCTTGCACCTCCCTTGGCCCACTCCCTCCTGCCACATACGAAGCTCCCTGCATATCTCTGCTGTACTTTTGGAAAGCTCTGTTGGCTGCATCGCCACCCAAGCATAAATGCCCTTCTCCACAAAACGCTGCTCTGAATCAACCCCACAGGGCCTGATTCTGATCCCGATGTAGATCATCTTTGTACGTCCAGGCTGACCCAGACATACAAAGGAGATTGTGATTCTGATCCCACAGGGCACGTCTAGCCCACGGGATCAGAATCCCGAACAGCACTGTACATGCAGACTGGGACTGCAATTCAGTCCCATCCTGCACATACAGCAAAGCACGACTAACTCAATCAGGGCATTTAAATGGAGCCACGGCACCATCGTGTCATGTTTCCAAGGTGCCATGGCTCCATTTAAATGCTGCAATGCAGGCCGCCTGCTAATAAGTTAATTCCCCGCAGCCTGACTCCCGATCTGGCCTCCTAAAGCCAGGATTGGGCTGTGGGAAATTAACTTTGCCCCCCCCCCAGCCCCTTCTGTGCTCCAGAGCTGCTGAAAGAACACGTCCAGGAAAATTATTCCACCCAAGGGGTAGAATAACTTCCCTGGACATTCCGCCAGCCCTGGCCATGCAAGGTTGACTTCAGAATCGTCCCTGTATGTCTAGGGCCGGTGACCACCCACAGCCCGCCCACTCTCTGCCCCTGTGCTGCCCCTTCCCTGCCCCAGTATAACTTCCCTGCACAACCAGCGGGGATGTTATACAGGGGCAGGAGCCGGCATGAAGAGCAGAGATAGATGTCCCATTGAATATGAAACACAGAGTAAATAAATGCCAAGTTGCATTCCTGTAACAGGCATTCTCTATGGACAGCTGGATCCTAAAGTCAGAGCTTGAAAATCTTCCAGAAAAGTATACCGAGCCTATGCATGGGCTTCCTATGCTCTTGTTGTGTGAAAGTCTATCAGTCTAGTTCACTGTGCTCCAACACTGGATGGGAGAGTGGGTAACTTTAGCTGTAGAATCCTGCTATCCATGGACAACATTTGTTACAGATTTGCAACTCTTTTTTTCTCCATGGAAAGCAAGGATCTTTACAACTACAAAGTTGATTCCTAAGCTGAGGGTTGCTGTGGTTTGAATTTAGTTACTTGCATGCAACCCATGGCAGCAGGAGGAGGAGCCATGTTGAAGTATCAGATAAAAGAATCCTGAAGAACTTGTCTGACCAAGGACTATATCCTAGTGACAATAGTGTTTCATAAAGATATGAATACTTGTCCAAAGACATCATCTTCTGCAAAGGACATCACCAGATGTGTCTTAATTGTCTCTGCAGCTCTCAATCTATGAACAGTAATTTTGTCTGGAAGAGTCCTCCCTGTCTTCTGAAAGAAGAAAACGAAATACATCAGAGATTCATAAAGTTCTCTTGTTTACTGGCATGTTTTTCTATTTTGAAATAAATGAAAAAAAAAAACATCTGGGATGGTCTGTTTGGAAAATCATTCCTTTTCAGATAAGAGGTGTGATCAAAAAGTATTGAGACTTAAGAAGTATAATACTGACAGTCATTGCACTTGGTCTCCTTCAAAGTAGCCCCTTCCGATAAAACACACTTCCTCCAGCATTCCTGCCACTGCTGGAAACAATTTTGAAATGCCTTTTTCATTATGCTGTGAAGCTGCTGTGTCAAATTTTGCTTTATGGTCTCCAAGTTATTGATTCCTTTCAGTGGTAATGTCAGTTTTGGAAACAAGAAAAAGTCACAGAATGCGAGTTCATATGAGTATGGAGGCTGGCGGACTTGCTTGGCCAAAAAACTGCTGGACAAGATGTGATGCGTGAGCTGGGTTGTTATTGTGATGAAACAACCATTCACCATTCCTGTGCAACTCTGGTCTCTTATGAGAAAATGCATCTCTCAAATGAGTCAAAACTTGGATGTAATACTCCTTATTGATAGGCCTTGGATGTAATACTCCTTATTGTTTGGCCTTTTGGAGCATATTCATGATGAACAATACCCTGGTAATCAAAGAAAACTATGAGCATGACCTTGACATTACTCCTCACCTGAGGGGATTTCTTGTGTCTGTGAGAGTTTGGAATCTTCCATTGTGAGAATTGAGCCTTAGTTTCTGGATCATAACCATAAAGCCATGATTCATCACCTGTAATAATCTTTTTGATGAAATCTGAGTCATTTTAAATGCATTCCAACAACTCCCTGGATGCAGCCGATATTCCTTTTGGTCAGGGGACAGAGGTTTTGGCACAAATTTTGCAGACATATGTCTCATCCCCAAATCGACAGTAAGAATGAACTGTACCAACCCGAAACTGATGTCCATGTCCTCAGCAAGCTTCCTGATAGTCAATTGATGATTTGAGCATATGGCAGCACGCACTGCTTCAATTTTGTCTTCATTCCTGTTCGTGGATATCCTTCCAGAACATTCATCACTGTCAACACTTTGGCGGCCCTCTTGGAAACATTTGTACCAGTCATAAACTCGAGCACGACTCATGCTTTCATCGCCATACATTTGCTGCAACTTGTCATAAGTCTCTTTGCAACAAATCTCCAAGTTCTGGCAGAATTTAATGCAAATTCGCTGTTCAATTTTTTTCACCCATCATAAATCTGATGAACTGCTTTTACACAATAACAAACATCATGTGATTAAAAAACATACAGGTGTGCTCTAGCCATGCTACACTGTGCATATGCAGAGCACATAACTAGGTGACTACATGCTTAATAGCATCATGATGTGATGTATTGTTATATAGCTACACATTGAGTCTTGATACTTTTTGATCACACCTCGTATATATGTAAGATTCGTCAACAGTCCCAAGGAATACAGTGTACTATCCTTTTTGTCATTATGAGAGGGCAGATAGAATATCAATAGAATGATAGTTTGATTGATGTGAAAAGATGGCATCACTTTTGGAAGAAACTTAGAATGTGTTCTCAAAATAACTTTATATTCTGAAGGCTCAGTTTATGAACTGTGGAAAACCAGAGTTTGAAGTTCACTGATTCATCTGACAGAAGTTTTGATGACTAAGAACAAAGGAGGCATATTCAGCGGTGAAGGCTAATGTTTGTAAAGCAGCTAGCCATCGGTGCTGAAGACTAACTGCGGATATTCAGCCACCAACGTTGAAAATATGGTTCACCACGGAAGCCAGAAGCTAACTGAACAGCGGGAATATTGAGTTACTGCCCGGTTAGCTTCTGTGGGTAAAGTTAGGCCAGCATTTGCTGTGCCTTATTTTACCCACCTATCAATAACCGGGAAGCAGCTCAATATTGCCATTGCCCGGTTGGCAACAGGTACCGCCTCCACTTCATGCCGGAATGCCATGACCCCCCCCCCCCACTCCCCAATGCTAAGCGCTTTGCATTAGGGCATGTAGCAGCAGTTTCCATGGATATCCAGCAGCACTAACCGTGTTAGTGCTGCTAAATATCCAGTTTATCAGCATTTACACAGTTTGCAAGTCTGTAAATATGTAAATGCCTTTGAATATCCCCCCCCCCCCCCAAACGTTTTTCAGATGAGAAACTGAAGCTCAGCCTGATGTAAATGCTCAAAAGGGATTCATTGCAAAATCTGGAATACTAAGTTGAAGTCCTAGACTGGTGGTCTCTTAACTGGAGGTCAAAAATTGAATAGCCCTTTCATATACCTCCTAACCAGATGGTGTTAAGAGAGAGATTTCTTCTTGAAGATTGCAGTAGTAGGTTGCTAAAGCACTCAAATGAACCACAATGATGAAGTGCTAAGACTTGAGTCTGACTAGTGAAGGGTTCTCTGTGTATATTCCAGTCCTTGTTGAATGTCTTCACTGTTTTCTGTCTCTGGGAGGGCATTCCAAGAATCTACCTCTTTGTCCAGCATCTACCCCTCAATCAGCACACGATGCGGTATCAGAGGTGGAAGCGGGAGCTGCTGGTCCCTCCCGCTCTCCCCACCAAGGCCCAATCGGGAGACAAGAACCAGCATTTAAAAAGAAAGCACGCCTGGACCAAAGCCTCTTCTTCCAGCATCTACCCCTCTATCAGCACCCGATCCGGTATCAGAGGTGGAAGCGGGAGCTGCTGGCCCATCCCGCTCCCCCCACCAAGGCCCAATCTGGAGACAAGAACCAGCATTTAAAAAGAAAGCACGCCTGGACCAAAGCCTCTTCTTCCAGCATCTGCCCCTCTATCAGCACCCGATCTGGCATTGGGGGTGGAAGCGGGAGCTGCTTGTCCCTCCTGCTCCCCCTGCCAAGGCCCAATCAGGAGACAAGAACTGGTATTAAAAAAGGAATCATGCCTCAGGCATGCCCCTGCCTGGCGGGCCCGTGCCTGAGGGCCTCATCAGAGGGCCCTTTGGCGTGGCCTTCGGGCAGGGACCTGAGGCAAGCTTGGTAACATCACCTAAAACCATTTTCCTGAAGACACCTGTCCACTCACTGAACGAATCAAGACAATAGCAATAAACAGAAGACAACATTGCAAGAAAAGACCATCTACAAGGAAACAAAAGACAACAGAATTGTGAGTAAACTTGATTCAATACTGCTTAAATGAATAAGATCAAACACATGAATAAGATCAAACACATCAAGTACACATAGAATAACACCATCCTTATCTGCCCGTCTTAACAACCATCATACAGGAAGCCCTATCCTAGAAGTCAATTTCTCGCTAAATAGATACGAAAACAAACATACACAATGGGCAAAAATATAAAGATCATACTCCTCCTTCTACTCCTGCTCCTCAAAAGCAGGTACACAGATGCTGGAGGAATCAACTTACCAGCTCCTGCCCACCTGATTCCAATTATACAAACAATTAGATACGCAACCCACAAGATAAATCTAAACCCAAATCAACATAACAGCCAGAAAGATGAATCCACATAACCCCTTCTATCTATGAGGAAGGAGCTCCCACCAAGAAGCCAAATCATGCTTCCTTCAATTGTGCACTAGTCAATGCTCGATCTATCTGAAACAAATTCAGTACAATAATGGATTATATACAGAACCGGAACATAGATATTATGTGTATCACTGAAACATGGCTCTCCGATGCAGATAATGTCATAATAATCCAAATTTCCTCACAACAATACACAATACAGAATTCCACAAGGCCCTCATGAAAAGTGGAGGTATGCTAGTTATTGCAAAGTCACACCTAAAAATCAATATGACCTCCTCCTTTCAATCTAAAGGAAGCAACATAATAGCTATTTCAAATAAGCCTCATAAGCAGAGCCCCAAGTGTGAGCAAAGAGTAACTAACAACCATTCTAGAACAAGTCTGCTCCCATGCTACCCAGAATAAACCTCTCATCATCCTCGGGGCTCTAACCTCCCGTCACTGCTTACTCATGATGGAGATACCTTCTTGGATGCAATGAAGGGCCGTCAATACACACAAATGATAAATACCCCAACCCACAAGAAGGGAGGGACACTCAACCTTGTATTTGCACCAAATCAATAATCCATCAAAAACCTAATAACACACATAACAGTCACCTCAATCCCATGGTCAGACCACCACATGATAAACTTCTCCATAAAGAATGAAACATCTGAAGAAACCCTTAAGGAAAAAAAAAGAGATTTTGAACCTTCAACAAAGATAAATTCCTGGAAAAAATTCTACCAGAACTGGAGCAAAGCACAACAGACCTCAACACTACCACTGCCAACTAGAGCAAAACTCTCCATAAAGCATCAATTGCATCGGACAAACCAATCCATAATAACAAATGGTAATACAATTGGTTCTCGAGTGAAGTCAATGCACAGAAGAAACAACTAAGGAAAATGGAAAAACTATGGTGTTGAACCAAAAGCCAACACCACCTAACAAGATACAATGAAATGCAAGCCATATACTACAATATGATAAATAAATCTACAGTATGAAGGAATATCACACAAACCTAATAATGAAATCCATTAACAAAGCAAGTAAACTCTTTGCCATAGTAAACAGCCTAATGAAAGAACCAGTGTAGCCAGATGACCTGAACTCCATATCCCCACAAGACCTGACAGACTTCATACAGCTAAAATATACACAGAAGCAACTCGACAAACCGACCCAATTCAAATTACAGAACACCGATGAAAAAACATGGGACACATTCTGCATCCCATCAAAAAAAGCAACTCTGTTATAAACAATATTAATCAATATTATTAATACAACTACCTCACCTATTGACCCATGTCCAGTTAACTGGATTAAGCATACAAGAGAGTACCTAACACCATATCTACAAAAGATCATCATTCACTCAAGGATACCTCCCCCTTCAACTGAAGCAAGCATCCATTAGACCAGTCCTTCAAAACCAAGAACTTCAATAATGAGGACTCAAGCTCCTTCCGACCAATATCGAGCCTTCCCTTCATAACCAAGATAATTGAAAAAATACTGCAGAATCAGCTACAGGACCACATAGACACCTATGCCCCATTAGACCCACCCCAGTATGGATTTAAGCAAAATCACAGTGTAGAAATGCTTATTACATCACTTATGGACACCCTTGTAACAGGCATAGACAATATACATGAAGGCTTCATCATATGCTTCATAGATATCATAGCTGCTTTTGACTCCATTAAACACAACACTCTGCTATGAAGACTTTGAGATATAGGAATAAATGGCACAGTACCAGATTGGTTTGTCTCATACCTGTCCCACCATAACCAGCACGTGAGGACCAAAAATCAACTGTCCAATCCATTTAACCCAAGTACAGGGTGTTCTACAAGGCTCAGCCCTTTCAGCACTGCTTTTCAATATATATATATATATATATATATATATATATATATATATATATATATATAGTCGTGCACCGCCCTGGTGGCCAGTGGTCGTAAGGGTAGGTGGGACACAAAAATGATTTTATTATGAGAGGAGGGTCTTTTAAGAGCCAGATGTAACCTGGTCTTAGCAGTTCAGCTCCTAACTAAGAAAAATTGTGAATGCAGAGTAGAGGGTTAACAAGGCATTTATTTCCCTTTACGCATAAGATTCAGCTGGGTTACAACCTAAAGAAAAAGTCCTTAACTTCAGGAATGAAATCAACTCAGGTTAACGGAAAAACTGTTATGCTTCACAGTTGTAACAATGCTTAGTTAAGCTTTCCAGAGTAAAGCAAATGTTTCAGCACTCTTCTTCCATTTAGCAAATGAATAACATTCTGCAGATAACATATATCATTCACAGGTTTAACAGTGACTCTGCACTGCCTGAAATACACAAAGAACAGTCCATCTCTTCCTGAGATAAAAGACTTGGCTCTACAAGTTCCACTTGCATCGGCTCAGAATTATCTCTGTATCAGTGGTTTCACTGGCTATAATTTCTGGCCAGGCCCTAGTCCTGTTCTCTGGATGTTTAAAGAGTTCCTCTAGTGTTTGCCAATGAGCATGGCCTACCCTCGGGCGTTGGCTACTTGGCTTATGAGAGGTAGCTTTCCTTTCCTTTCTCACAGGTTTAGCATTACTTTCAAAAGGCTTTTTATAAGGTAAGGTTTTCTTCATAGAAACAGAGTCAGCATACCTTGGCTTCCAGCAGCATATAGAACTGGGATTTCCTCCTTCCCGCAGTTCTTCAGGAACACAATCCCTGTGCCAGGCTCCTCTCTGAAAGCTTCTGTTACCTTTCAGTTTAGCCCCAGGTTCCTCTGATCCAAGCAGGCTTCTTTTTTTCACTCTGCTTTGCCTCCAAAGGTGATTGTTCCTTTTCCCAGCACTAGTTTCCCAAGTGCTTCTTTCTGCTTGGTCCTTGCTTGTGGTGCTTCTCTCTCGTAAACCTTCAGCTTTACCTCCAGCTCCACACCTGCAAGCGCTGCTCTGCCCTCTCCAGTCTTCCGTTTATAAAGCTCTCCTGTGTTTGAGCTTTCCGGGCTGACTGTCAGGTGCTCTCGATTAGCTAGGTGTGTCCACTCAGGCTCTGTGAGTGCATACCTGCTCCCTCTAGCTGTTCTGTGCGGATACTGCATCTTGTGCACATCTTTTCCCTCATGAAAAACAGCTTCTTCTCCTGCATTTTTACTTTCATCAGCCCCTGCTGCATGACAAAATATATATTCAACCAATATGCAACATCATAAAACAACACAACATTCATTACAGAATATATGTGGACGACATCATGGTATTCACTCACATAAACATCAAGCATCCGAATTACTCACAAATCACTACATGCCCCGAAACAATGAGGTTGGCTCAAAGGACAGAACCTATCAACTTAAAAAAATCCAAATTACTGCATATTACCAGAAATACATTATTCTCTCCACCAGACTCATTAAAGATACTCTACTACAGCCTAACTAACAAGCAAGAAGTCAAATACCTTCAACCAGCAACTCAGTTTCCAACCACACATAAAAAGAACAACAAGAACAGCGTACCACAAGCTTAGAACAATACACAAACTCAAACCAGTACTCAATGACAGTGACTTCTGAACAGTATATCAAGCCATAATAATATCCATAATAGATTATTGCAACGTAATCTACCATGGCCTTCCTAAGAAAACAATACTCTCCCTGCAACTCGTGCAAAACACTGCTGCAACAATCATTACTGGAACAGCAAAATATAACCATATAACCCCTACACTCCACCAACTACACTGGTTCCCAGTCACTGTATGCACTAAATACAAGAACTTAATAATAATCTTCAAAATATTAAACAACCTATCGTTTCCAATTCTTCAACCAATCATCAATAAATCACATCAAACCAGAATAAGAAGAGGTGCAAACAGCAACATACTGGAAACCCCAACAAGCATCAGAACAGCAAAACAATCCACTTGCAGTGGAACCTTCTCCTTGTATACTCTCCAGTTGTGGAATGATCTATTCGCATCAATACGAACAATTAAAGACCTATCGGATTTTAGGAAATCCATAAAGACTCACCTCTTCCTCGAATACTATGATCCCACCCTATAAGAATAAGAAGCATAAGATTATGATTTGAAAAACCCATCAAGTTATGGAACTCATTAAAACCACCCCATGAACAATCCGATATAATATTTCCAGATAAACCTCACAGACCTCTCCCTCAACATAAACATAACCATGTAGCACACAACCCAAACCACAACAATGTATCTGTATATAGCTAACACTTGCTAAATGTGTCTTTTATTTCCCTGTTGATCTTCCAAGTTTAATACCCTGTTCTGTGTAAAAGCTGGTTGCTGTAATATTCTATATAAACCCCTTTGAATTAATGATAAGGCAGTATAGAAGACCTGTTAAATAAATAAACTTACCACCCTTTCTGTGGAAAAAAGAGTTTCCTAACTTTGCTCCCGCACCTACTTTCTTGCAACTCATAACATGACCCCCATTTCCACAACTTCCTTCGCTTTGGAAATGGTTCATTTCTTGAGCATTAATACCTTTCACATATTTAAATATCTAGATCGTAATTTCCTCTGTCCCTTCTATCCTCCAGGATATACATATTTAGGTCCTCAAGTTTCTTCTCTTATGTCTTCTGGTACAGACCACGCACCATTTTGATCATTTTCCTTTGATCACGTCTAGTCTCTTTATATCCTTCCCAAAAAACACGTCTAGTCTCTTTATATCCTTCCCAAAAAACACTCAAACAACTTAGTAACAATCTCATCACCAAAAATAATGCATGTGCCTTGGTCAGACCACCACTTAATACAATTCACATTTGACATACCAAAACAGTCATCTAATTTAGAAACTAATACCAATGCACAAAAAAGCCTATTTAAAACGCTAGATAAAGAAATGCTAATAAAATCAATATTTTCCCATGTAAACACAAACTTCAAACCTAGATGATTTAATCAAACAATGGAACACTGGAATAGAAACAGTATCTAAACAACCCCCCAAAATCACAAACAAAGAAAGTAACAAACTAAGAAGAAGAACTGAACCATGGTACACATCAGACATAGCCAAAGCAAAGAAGGATCTCAGAAGAATAGAAAAAAAATGGAGATCTAAGAAATCAATAGAGATCAAAGAACAATACATGACATTACTCAAATCCTATAAAGAAACAATAAACTCAGCAAAAAAGAATTACCACACAAAAAAACTAAACAATGCATTAAATAGACCAAGAGAATTATTTGAGCTTGTAAAATCCCTTACTAAACCCCCAAGTGAAGCCAATACAAAATATCCGATAAATGCACAAATACTTGCAGACCACTACGCTAAAAAACTAAACCCTAATGAAGAAGTAACCACCCTCAAAACTGAAATCAACACAACTCAAAAGGTAATACAGAATATTAATTCCATAATATGGGAAGACTTCCACATAATAGATAGTAGACAATTACTGAACACAATTACAAACATAAACACCACGACTTCCCCACTAGACCCCTGCCCAGTTACCTGGATCAAGTCTACAAAAACAGAAATTGCACCCATAATACTAAACATAGTAAATCATTCACTACTACAAGGAACCATGCCAGCAGAACTAAAAAGATCCCTTATACGCCCTATACTAAAAAACAAATCACTAAACAAAGCAGACCCTTCTGCCTACAGACCAATATCAAGTATACCTTTTATAGCCAAAATCATTGAAAAAACCATACAATACCAATTGCAAGATCATATAGATATCACTAATGCACTTGATGCTCATCAATATGGTTTTCGACAATCACACGGAGTAGAAACACTCCTACTAGTACTATTCGATAAACTTTATAGAGGCATAGAAAACTGCAAGAAAATGTTCGTCTTAATATTCATTGACATAACTGCAGCCTTTGATTCAGTGAATCATAAGACTCTTTTAACAAGATTGGAATCAATAGGAATAAAGGGAACTCCCTTAAAATGGTTATCTTCCTATATCTAATAGGTTACAACAAGTATACTTTGACCAAAACCTATCCAATACCTTCCCACAGACACAAGGTATTCCTCAGGGCTCGGCACTATCTGCCATGCTATTTAACCTATATCTAAGGCCTATCTGCACAATATTCCAAAAACACAAAATTGACTATCATCTATATGCAGATGATATAATGCTGTATACCCAACTCGATATAGGCAACCCAGATTACAGCCACATTGAAGCATGTCTCAAAGAAGCACAACAATGGCTCCAAAGTAACAGCATGAATATCAATCATAAAAAAACTGAGATAATGTTTATATCTAAAACCCAGAATTTATACACCCTCCAACAATCACCCTAAATAACACAGCCTACAACATTAAAAAAGAGTTAAAATACCTAGGTGTCACCCTTGATACAGCACTTAACATGGAAACCCACCTGAGACTATTAAATAGAACGATCTTCTACAAACTAAGAACCTTACAGCCTTTACGCACCACTATAGAACTTCCAGACTTTAGATCAATAATACAGGCACTCATCACTCCACATTTGGACTATTGTAATGGCATCTTACAAGGTCTCCCTAAAAAAACAACCAACATACTCCAGTTGGCCCAAAATGTAACAGCGCGAATCCTAATGAATGTACCACTCTCGGATCACATCACACCCATACTAAGAGAACTTCACTGGCTACCCATACAAGTGCGCATAAGATACAAAATAATAATTACAACATTCAAATTAATACACAATATTGCCCCATCCTACCTTGCCACACTTATTAAAACTCAACCTCCCGACAGAAAAAGACGGACACACAATTTAAATACACTACAAATTCCACCTTCTATCTGCAAAGTAAAAATGAACACCAGCAATAGAGCATTCATATACTTAGCGCCCACACAATGGAACAAACTACCCAACACACTAAGAGCTAACAAAGATCTCTTATCATTCCGGAAAAACCTTAAAACACACCTTTTTCAAGAATACTACAATCAGTCCGAAATAACATAGAGCAAAATTTACACACGAAACAAATTTGATGAAGTGTAACACATCCATTATCATATAAAATTACAAACTACCACTGAACTAACTGTAAATCCTACATGTATGTAATTCATATACTGTATCAATTCAAATACATTGTATATAGTTTTTAACCATATGTATCACCATATGTGTTCCCTTATTATGTAAATAGTTTGAGTTATGAAGTTAATGTTACCTTTTTTACATGTTCAATGCTCCCCACTACTGTTTTATGTAAACTGCTAATTTTTGTTTTATGTAAACTGCTAACTTTGCAGAGTTAAATGTTTAATGTGAACCGCTGCTGATCACTGGAAGGAGCGGTATAGAAATGAGTTCAAATAAATAAATAAATAAATAAATAAAATATCCAGAGAATGATGTGTGGTGAGTTAAAAACAAGCTTCCATCAAGTTCACAAATATCTAAGATTAACTCTAATATGCAGCACTGCATATGCTTTTATTAAAATGAAACATCACTATTTGTGTCATATGCAAACCCTGGCTGTTCTTAAATATGGCCCTACAATGTGTGGTCAACTACTTTTATTGATTTTTTTTTTTAAGCAAATCAAATGACTTTACATATGAGTCAGGTTTGCATTTCCCTTCTGAGTGAGTCACTTTCCTGTCTCTCTCGATAGGGACTGGGGAAGGAAGACTTTTCATGTTTAAGTAGCTGCCCCACATAAGGTTCCAAATCAGAGCCATTTCTGTCCCACCTCTGCAAGGTAGATCAAAACTTGTGAGTCATGTCAAACACAAATCTTGGAGAGGTGAGTCATGCATTTTGGGATTACATTTACACCATACAGGGTCAGAGTCAGCTGTAGCTAGAAGTATTCAAATCAAATAAATTCCCCTACCCCTCGTTTATAGTGGAGAGGAGAGGGTCTGAATCTAATCTGAATCTGTGCATCCCTGCAGGGCTTTAATGATTAGACGATGCCTGCTTTATTAATAGGTTACTATAGAGGTGATACAGCTTCACTCAAAACATCTCATTAAAACAAGAGCCGTTAACAGTAGATATCCAGTCTGGTGCCATATTTTGCTTCTGATCTCAGATCTATCTACATTAAGTAAATAAGCAGAAGTACAGTGCAATGCTGGTTACAGGATAGTTATGAACACTATGTGTTTTTAAAAGGAATAATGAGTGGCACTGGAATCTAGGACCCCAGTTTCCCAGGTAAGGACTCCTCCACGAGATTCAGAATTCAGTTTCGCTGCTTCATGCTGGCAGGTCCCGTGGTATATTTAACCCCCAGATTTTCACACTGCAGGAGGAAGCATACTCTTTATATCTCATTTCAGCCTTGGGTGAGCATCACACTATGGCTGTGACTATGAGGTGATACATTCCCCATTAACACCTTTACACTGCTTAATATGCAACCAAGACCTTGGAGGAAGCTTAGAAAAGCAACTTCAAGCTTGCAGCTTCAGATATTTTATTCATTTATATCAATTAAACTTTTTTAAACTAGTGTTTTTCATGACCTAATTTCCATTGGTGCAGGCAGCTGATGGGGTGGGGGTGGGGGGGGGGAGTAGTCGGGAGATAACTCACTGATTTTCATTTTAACACTTCGGAAGAGGCATTCGGTATATACAGATTACATAAATATTTATGAACCTTTGATTTTGGACCAAATCATCTCATTGGATACAGTCATGAATCAAGACAACCATTGCCCTTTAAAAGTGCAATAGCTTTTTTTATCCTATTCTATGTTATTTATTTATTTATTTATTTAACACTTATTTATATACCGCATCTTCCAGCGATCAGTTGCGGTGTACAATTAACAACAATTAACAATGCAGAGCTTGTTTTACATAGAACAATTATAACTTTTTACATAGAACATCTTAACTTGTACAACAAAGGGTTTAAAAGACTAAGCAGAATAATTCAGTAAATCAACTAACACAGTTTGTGTTACAATTTAAACAGAAGTACTGTCCCTAAAACAGTTGTAACTATATACAAGTGGGGAATCAATGCATAGGAATGGAATGACTATTCATTTAAGTTTGTACATATTGATTGTAGTAGGGAGTATAATCTTGATTTTGGGCAGGTTCATGTTTACATGTTGACTTTCTTTCTTTCTCATATTTATAACCTGCCCCTCTCTGGAAGCCTACAGGGTTATTTACAACACTTAACACATAAAAAATATACAAATGCTAAGCAATAAAATAAATTCTTCACTTGGAGCTAATTTTTTTTTTAAATTATAGAAGCTATGTAATATCAAACTTCTTATTGATGATTTAATAAGATTTCCTTTTATGTTCAGGACAGTTACATAAAGTGAAGTGTAATGTATGTATTGTCATTTCTTCCTGTAACAGATGAACATTGTTTCATCCTCAGAGGAAATAGTCATCTTCAAGTCCCTTATTGTCACTCTGTATTTGATCTTTCACTTCAGTATACAAGTGCTGTTTTTGATTATTGCTTTAATCCCAGACCCATGAACTTGCACAGGTAACGTCCATAGATTTTTTTGATGGTCATGCCACATATACAGGTTTTGTGAGAGCAGGGGAGAGATTACCACCCATATAAGTGTAAAGGAGTCTATGGGGCTCTCGGCAGAGGACATAATGTAGTGTTAGTATAATGAGTGTACTGAAGCATTTGCTATGGAATTCCCTTCTAGGAGTAACAATCAGACAACCCAAGGAAGCCCAAGAATATTCTTGTAAAAACGTTTAGGAGCTGAGAATGAGAAGGTCAGTCTCTTGTCCCTGAGATGAAGGAGCTTGAGAGGGAGGAAGCCACCCCCCTCTCTCTGAGTTCCTATAATCGTGAGTTTCTTGCTTTTCACTATAGGAAGCTACTCCTGAGGGGTCCGGCAGTGGAGTGCAGATTATTCCTGCTCTGGGGGTCTGTCTTTCATGGGGAAAAAAAATCCTGATCTAAGTTCCAGCAGTGACTGATGATATTTGTGGGATTAGTGAGAAGCATATGTCAGGTGCCTATTTGGAGGTATCCTGCCATGTTAAAAGGCAAAAAGCACAAAAGCAAGAGCTGTGCATTTGGTGCTCTGTCCAGGGGTTCAAAGCAGTCCAGAGGAGAAAAGGGAAGATAAGTAAAGAGCAAAGAGAGAAACAGATGCAAGGATCCTTGGGGAGCCAGAAAGCCCAACAATAATACTAAGGGAACCTAAAATCCATTAAGGAAGTCCGGGTGCAAGCGAGGATCCCTGTTCTGTTTTATAATGAAAGCTGCAACAAAAACTGTTACAATTTACAACACTTTTACTCTGAAAAAAATTTGATCCAGTAAAGACTTTTATTTTGGAACATGAAATATTGTGGGCAGCATCTCCTTCAAGTCATTTTCCAGCTAAATGCCTTGGGCTCTGTAGGAAGAATGTTTTCCCCACTAGAGAATCCACACCAGTGGGGCATATCCCTGTTATTGAGTGTCTTCTCTTAGAGGTGTACACAACTGCTTGGTACTCAACTCATTGAGAATCTCCTTAAGTTCCCTTCACTGACTATAAGTTGTGCCTGCTGCAGCCTGCATGAAGATGTAAGGAGTGCCTACTTATCATTGTCACCACCACCATCACACCCTCACCTCAGGAAACTCCCTGTAATAGACTACTATGTGCTCCTAATTCCATGCCTACTGCTGCTTGCCACCTGACTCTGAAGCCAAGCGCCTACTTGGGATATAAATTCTTGAGTGTAAATTCAGGATCTGAAATTCAATTGGGACAGCTATGCACTGTTATGGCACATAGCCATCGCCACTGATCTTTAACCTCGAATATTCAGTGCTGGGGTCATATGCGGCCCTGGCATTGAATATCCAGGGTTGCCGCACAGCCTCCGCAGTCACAGAAGTTAACCGGGTAGCGGCAATATTGTACCGCTACCCGATTAGCTCCCGCAGGTAAAACCATGCCAGCTCTTGCTTCACCTAATTTTACCTGCAGGTTGCTAACCAGGTAGCGGTGCAATATTGCTGCTACCTGGTTAGTGACTGTCGCCACCAATGACATGCTCAGTAATACCAACGACACGCCCTGATGATAAGCGGTTGGTGTTGGTTGGGGATATTTAGTGGCACTAACATGTTAATGCCCTTGAATATCCCATTCAACAGCATTGACACAGTTAACAGGTCAGTAAACCGTGTAAATGCCATTAGAATATTGGGCCCTCAGTTCTTCCAGTGCTTAAAAATATAAAGTGCTGTGCATGTAAATTGCATGCATGCACATATACCTATGAATTAATACAAGTACAATTGGTTGTGCATATTTTTAATTCTTGCATACATAGAATGCATGTTTAAAAACAACTAGGTCAAACAAACACAAAAAAGTGTCCAAAATTGGGAAAACTTCATTTCAACGGAACATGAACCTTACTAAACCAAACCTTTTTGGACATGTACACCTCTAGTACCTATTTGTTTTCAGTATTAATGTGAAAATCAGTCTCTGAACTCCTTCTCCTGTGAACACAAGCAGTAGTGAGTCTCAAGTGAATGCAAATTCACTGCTGCGATATATAGTAGGTCCATGAATACAGTGGCACAGTGCCCCTCCTTTACAATAATGTGGAATTCTGCATGACATTACATCCAAGAGAACAATACAAGCCGTTCAATGAAATATTGCAAAATCTTTGGGCAATAAGGTTTACTTTGGTCAGCATTGTAAAAGAAGAAGAGGGCCTCAGGGTAAGCTAACAGAGAAACTTTCCTTTGAAATCCATTGGGAAAGTTTAATGAAAATTAACGAAATTCTAGCGGGTCAATGATAGTGTATCTTCTGCTGCTAGCACTGTACATAGCTTTACCACCAGCATCATAGCTGGAAAGGTTAGTGCTCTATGCTGAAACAGGAGAAAGCCCCTCCCTACATGTTCACAAAGTGGATGCCAGTAATACAGTTGTGGTCAACATTCTTGGCACCTTTGCAGTTCAACCACTAAATATCCAATATCTCTGAAAAAAATGGCCAGTGAAATGGCTTTGGACTATATATGCACACATATTTGACATATAAAGGATTCAAATAAAACCAGACCAATTAAATAAGGTAATAGAAGGAAATTGCATAAAAACTGGGACATTGCCAGGACATGATTATTCAAAACCAAATTAGACTTCAAGCCCACCAACTAAATACTCAAAAATAAAGGTCAGACATAAATAAAACCAGAGCTAATTAGAAAATATGTATTTGTCGGAATGTTTGTCTTGAGGACTAAATCCTCTCATGACAAAACTTTCCTTTTAAGCATTTAAGGTTAATATAACAAAACCATTCCTAAAATGTATCCAATCACAATCCAATCTGTGTGAAATACTAAAGTTATATAAATTATATATTCCGACCAACTTGTGATTATTTCCCGCTGATGTCCAACTCAATGAAGATAGTAAGGATTGTATGGCTTGCAACGGGGTACCGAAAACCTCCATTCTGTAGAGTAGTATGACATTCCACAGCAAACACAGCACTGCTTTTAGAGCTCATCTCCAAATCTTCCAAAATCGGTGTCAACGCTCATAAAGAGAAATGTTCCAAATGCAAAGTAATACCCAAATCAAAATGGTTGTCAGCGGAATCAAGCTCTGCTTTTCAAATGATAGTGTATGACGTCAGAGGAGTAAATTACATGGTCCTAAGCAACCAATAATAACTGAGTGATGATTAAATGATGACAATGCCCTGTAGAAATAAGACATTCAACAATATAAGTCCCAATGTGTCACAATAGACTCCACCAATCCAATTCAGAATTCGGTCCAAATGGAGTCATTGTTGAAAATTTGAAGATCCATGATTGTTCCAAAATTTGAAGTTTGTGTTCCCGATCCCCCCCCCCCTCCTCACGAGAGTCATAAGGGACACAATCTATCACTCCCCATTGTAATTCTGTAAATGTATGCTAAAATTGAATACAATAACTCACAATGGGTGCACTCATCACCTTGGTGTTTAGTCTAAACTGATGTTCTCATAATCGGGACATTATGGGATGGATCATCTGCCCTATGTACTTCAAAGAACAAGGGCAGAGTAAAATATAAACCACACATTAAGAAGAACATGAAGTGTGCCATTGAGAGTAATATGTCTTGCCTGTAGCAGGATCATTCCTACTGGGACCAGTTATAGAAGATTGGCAAAAACTACGTGATGCACGGTTGTAGTGATCGCAAGAACTGTCAAAAACTACAGGTTGATCAGCTGGTACCACTGTGTGTACTACTTGATCTTTGATATTTGAGTCTCTACTGTATGCTATTTGAAAATCCATTTGAAAACATTTATGGAGAGACAATATTGGCCAGTGTTTTTTCAACAATGTGGTAACTCAATGAAATGAAGACATATAAGGAAAAGCCCCAACAAATTTAGATTCAGTCTGAGTGGAAATGTGGGAAACATTCAAATTACAATTCTTAGAAAACAATGTAGTACTAGATAAAGAGGTATCAACTGGAATCAGTGTTGATGTAACTATTGGAAGATCACCCAATGTGTGAATGGCTATTGGGTGATCCTCGGTTACATGAGGACATGATTATTGGCACCCTTATAAACAATGAAAATCAGTTTGAATATTCCCATTGCAGTCAAATTAGGTGCACCTGTGATCAATTGCCAGTACTCACATGACTTGAATCTACCAATGAATGATGACTCCAGTGTTTAAAATGTCCACATTCACTCCCTGTTCCATTTTCACAGTGGTAAAGATAAGAGAGCTGCCTGAGACTGTCAGTTCACCATTAAACTGAAGAGTAGCAAATCACCTGGGCCAAATGATATACATCCAAGGGTGTTGAAAGAACTGAAATGTAAGATTGCAGACCTGCTATTAGTAATCTGTGAACTATCATTAAAATCATCTGTAATACCTGAAGATTGGAAGATGGCGAACGTAACACCAATTTTTAAAAAGGGTTCCAGGAGTGATCTGTGAAACTACAGACCGGTGAGCCTGATGTCAGTACCGGGGAAAAATGGTAGAAACCGTCATAAAGAACAAAATTGCTGAAGATGTAGGTAGTCATGGCTTAATGGGAGTCAGCCAACATGGCTTTAGATAAGGAAGATCTTGTCTTACTAATCTGTTATGTTTTTTTGAAGGTGTGAATAAAAAGTAGACAAAGGTGAGTCGGTTGATATAGTGTATTTGGACTTCAGAAAGCCTTTGACAAGGTCCCTCATCAAAGACTTTTGGCAAAAAAAGAGTCATGGGATAGGAGGCAGTGTACTATTGTGGATCAGGAACTGGTTAAAAGATAGAAAGCAGAGGGTAAGGCTAAATGGCCAATTTTCCCAATGGAGAAAGGTAAATAGTGGTGTACACCAGGGATCTGTGCTGGGTCCGCTGCTTTTTGACATATTCATAAATGACCTGGAAAAGGGAATAACGAGTGAGGTTATCAAATTTGCAGATGACACAAAACTATTTAAAGTTGTTAAAACCCAAGTGGATTGTGGAAAATTGCTAGAGGATCTTGATAAATTGGAAGACTGGGCATCCAAATGGCAGATGAAATTTAATGTGGATAAGTGCAAAGTTATGCACCTAGGGAAGAACAACCCAAACTATGGTTACACAATGCAAGTTTCCACATTAAGAACAACTACCCAGGAAAAAGATTTAGGTGTCATTGTGGATAACATGTTAAATCCCTCGGCCCAGTGTGCAGCGGTGGCCAAGAGAGCAAATAGAATGCTTGGTATCATAAGGAAAGGAATGGAAAATAAAACAAAGGATATTATAATGCCTCTATATCGTTCCATGTTGAGACCACACCTTGAATATTGTGTGCAATTCTGGTCGCCGTATCTTAAAAGGATATAGCGTTATTAGAAAAGGTTCAGAGAAGAGGCACCAAAATGGTAAAGGGGATGGAAGGATACCTCTATGAAGAAAGGCCAAAAAGGTTAGGGCTCTTTAACCTGGAAAAGGGACGGCTGAGGGGAGATATGATAGAAGTCTATAAATTAATGGAGTGGAACGGGTAAATGTAGATCAATTGTTTACGTTATCAGAATATAGAAAGACTAGGGGACATGCAATGAAGCTACAGGGTAAACTATTTAAGACTAATAAAAGAAAATATTTTTTCACTCAACGTGTAATCAAACTCTGGAATTTGTTACCGGAGGATGTAGTAAAGGCTGTTAGTGTAGCTGGGTTTAAAAAAGGTTTGGACAAGTTCCTGGAGGAAAGGTCCATAAACCATTATTAAGAAGGGGCCCAGGATATAAATGCTTGACCCAATACAAGCATTGTGGAACCTGTGTCCTTTGGGGAAACTGCTAGGTACATATGACCTAGATTGGCCACTGTTGGAAACAGGATACTGGGCTTGATGGACCTTGGTCTGACCTAGTATGGCATATCTTATGTTCTTATGTTCTTATCACCAAACATCAGACTTCAAAGGGATCCACGGTCATCTCCAAAGACATTGGGATTCCTGTGTCTACAGTTTACAATGTTAAAAAAAGTTTTCTGCTGATGGAACTTTCAAGAACCTCCCAGGATATGGTGGCAAGGGGAAAATTAATCCAAGAATTGTTTGAAAGTTAGTGCACATTGTTTGAAAAAAACACCACTACAACATCCAAAGAGCTTAAGGCAGACCTGGCACAATCTGGAGTGGTGGTTTCAACTCACACCATATGCTGCACATTAAACAAAGAAGAACTTCATGGGTGAAGGCCAAGGAGGACACCAGTGCTCAAAGAAGACATAAAAAGGCACACCTGATCTTTGCCCAAATCCACCTTGAGAAAACACAATTCTTCCAGGAAAATGTACTGTGGATAGATAAAACCAAACGAGATCTTTGGCAATGCAGACCAGCGATGCATTTACAGGTGAAGAATTTAAACTTATAAGGAAAACACTCTTCCTACTGTTTAATATGGTGGAGGTTCCCTAATGTTGTGGGGCTGTTTTGCTGCCTCAGAAACTGGAGGGTACCAATGACCTGGCTAGAAACAGTGCCTCTGCAGTTCAAAGGGACTTCCAGATTCCAGGAGAGAAACTCAAGCCCTTTGTTAACACTATAGCATTCTCAGAAGTTCTACCTGTTCTTGGTAAGTGGGCAGAAAGGCTGCATCACATAAACAACTTTAATACATGGTTCCAAACATGGTGCAAACAAGAAGAATTTAGATATATAGGCGACTGGGGAAACAGATGGATCAACAAGAGACTATACTGTGCTGATGGACTACATCTCACTGTCGTAGGGAAAAGGATCCTAAATTAAAATTCAGGCAGTATTTGGTCAGGCATTTAAATGAGGGAAAGGGGATGATGGATGGAGAAGGACAAGTTCAGGATGTCACTTCCAGCAAAAGCATTACAACATTGGAAACAGCCACACTTTTAAACCACACATCAATAGCAAGTGGGAAGAGGAATGCAGAACAAAATCCATGCAAAATACAGGCAAGCCAGTCAACAAATGCTGGAAAGCAATGAACACAAATGCTTGAAGCCGAGCCAACAAAGTTCCTGACCTGGAAGCCTTAATGATGGAAATGGACTTAGACATTGTGGCCATTAAAGAAACTTGGTTTAACAAGTCTCATGAATGGGATATAGCCATAGCTGACTATAATTTATTTAGGAGAGATAGAGAAGGCAGAAAAGGAGGAGTAGCCACCCTATATGTCAAAAAAACTCAGGTCACTAGTAGAGTGTAGAGAATCCAAAAAATCAACTAGCACACACTCAAATATAACAAAAATAAATCAATTTGTATATGGTTGTGGATCAGCTGTTACAACCCACAGCTGCTATGTTTAACACTGGTTTATTCTCAGTGAAAGAAAGTCTCAGCAATACCGGGCCGGTGTTCACCGTGATACTAAATCACACACACCAATTATCCATGCCCTTTTCACATCAACGACCTTCTACCCAAGATGCCCAAACCAATCAAATAGAAAAGCCATGGGAAACTTAACTTGCAAACTGTTCAGCTTTTTCGAGATTTATTTTTGTTATATTTGAGTGTGTGCTAGTTGATTTTTTGGGCCCTATATGTCAAAAGCAATATTAAAGCTGCTGAAATGCAGGGGACGTGGGGAAAAGAAGCAGCACTGTGGATTGTGTTGGAAAGAGGAGATGGCACTATCATCCATGCTGGTGTAGTCTACAGGTCTCCAACTCAAACCAAAGAAATTGATAGAGACTTGATTATTGATATTACAAAGGTAACCATGAAGTGGGAAGTGATCATATTGGATGACTTTAATCTACCTGATGTGGATTGGAGTATTCCTTCTGCAAACCTGGAAAGAAGTAAAAGAAATTGTGGATGCCTTCCAAGATGCATTGCTTAGATCAGGGGTCTCAAACTCAAATTGCTTTGAGGGCCAAATGAGGACTTGTAAAGTAACCCGGGGGCCGCATAAGACACGGGCCTCATTTGCATAAGGGACCTCATTTGCATAAATATTTGCATAATGTTGCATAATGAGTGCATGGATAAAGAAAGACTAGAAAATTTCTATATTACTATAATCCAGTGCCAACCGCCAGGCACATTAGGAACTACTACTAACACTGCCCATTTGGAACCCATAGCAAACCCCCCGTATCATAACAGCACTACCAGGACTCACAAAGCACCAGACCCTACCTATCAAAAGGCAACACTGCAAATATTAAATCAATACATTTCAGAGAACAATACATGACCTACTGGGAAAAGAGAACAAGTAGCAATGTCAAATAGGAATTACACAGAATACCTCAGCACTGTAGAAATAAAACTATAAATAATTTCCTGTACCAAAGCACAGACATTAATGATGCACATTTCCCAGAGCTGACATATTCCAGTTAATAAATTCAAAATAAAGAGATATTTTTCTACCTTTTGTGCATTTTTTTTCAGTTGCAATTGCTCCAGCCACTTCTGGTTTCTTCGTGTCTTCTGCTATCTCCATCGTCTGCTGTCCATTTGTCCTTTCTTCTCTCTTCTAGTTTTTTTCCATTCTCTCTCTCTACATCTGCTTTAACATACTAATCTTTCTCCTTTTGCTCTTTCCTCATTCCTATTTCATCCACTCAAATTTTACCCCTCCATCCTCAATCCCCACTTACTCTCCCAATACCTGGCCAATTGTAGATTTGTCTTCTCTTCCAGACAAAATATTTTTCCCCTCTCCATTTCACTTTCCCAGCTCCATCCCATTCTAATCCTCCCCCAACATCAGCTCCCTTCTAGTTCCAGCCCCACCCAGCATCTGCTCCTTTCTAGTCCCTGCATCAGTCCATTTCCAGTCCTATCCTAGCCTCACCATCAGCCCATTTCCAATCCTAGCCCCCCATCAGCCCATTTCCAATCCTAGCTCCCTCCCCTCACAGCCCATTTCCATTCCAAGCCCCCCTCCCCATCAGCCATTTGCAGTTCAAGCCCCCCTTCCACTCAGCCCATTTCCAGTCCTAGCAACCCCCCCAGCCCATTACCAGTCCTAGACCCCCCATAGCCCATAACCAGTCCTAACCTCCCCATAGCGCACTTCCAGTCTTACCCCCCCATCACCCCATTTTCAGTCTTACCCCCCCCCCATAGCCCATTACCAGTCCTAGTCCCCCCCATAGCCCACTTGCAGTCGTATCCCCCATCACCCCATTTTCAGTCTTACCTCCCCTCATAGGCCATTACCAGTCCTAACCCCCCAATCAGCCCACCTCCAGTCCTAACCCCCATCACCCCATTTTCAGTCCTAGCCCCCACCATAGCCCATTACCAGTCATAACCCCCCCCCTGCCGATAGCCCACTTCCAGTCCTAACCCCCATCTGCCCATTTCCAGTCCTAGCCCCCACCATAGCCCGTTACCAGTCATAACCCCCCCCCTGCCAATAGCCCACTTCCAGTCCTAACCCCCATCTGCCCATTTCCAGTCCTAGCCCCCACCATAGCCCATTACTAGTTATAACCCCCCCAGCCCATTACCAGTCATAACCCCCCCTGCCAATAGCCCACTTCCAGTCCTAACCCCCATCTGCCCATTTCCAGTCCTAGCCCCCACCATAGCCCATTACCAGTTATAACCCCCCCCCCAGCCCATTACCAGTCATAACCCCCCCCTCCCCCCTCTGCCAATAGCCCACTTCCAGTTCAGTCAGCCCTTCCCTAGCTCAGTACCGGCCAACAAAAAAACCCCCAAAACCCTGGCTTCTGCTGCTGCCGCTGCCGCCGGGGCAGCAGCAGAATCAATTGTCAAATTAAAAAAAAAACTGACGTCTGCTGCTCAAGCAGCTGTCCTGCGGCCCCTTTCCCTCTGCCCGGAGATCCGACTCTGCTATAAGCGGCGGGCTTTTCAAGCCGCGACGAGAGTATTCCCCTCTCGCGCGGTTTTTCAAGCCGCGCGAGAGGGGAATACTCTCTTCGCGGCTTGAAAAGCACGCCGCTGAGAGCAGAGTCGGATCTCCGGGCAGAGGGAAAGGGGCCGCAGGACAGCTGCTTGAGCAGCAGAAGTCAGTTTTTTTTTTTAATTTGACAATTGATTCTGCTGCTGCCACGGCGGCAACGGCAGCAGCAGAAGCCAGGGTTTTGGGGGATTTTTGGTTTTCCGCCGTCGCGGGCCGCACAAAGTTGTCTCGCGGGCCGCATGCGGCCCGCGGGCCGCGTGTTTGAGACCCCTGGCTTAGATAAATGGTGATGGAAGTGACTAGGGACAGTTCAGTGCTGGATTTAGTACTCACCAATGGAGAAAGTGAAAAAGTGAACATGCTAAACAAATATTTCTGTTCTGTTTTTACTAAAGAAAATCCTGGAGAAGGACTACTTGTGATTGACAAATATACAAATGGAAATGGAGTAGATATCACACAATTCACAGAAGATGATGTGTTTGAGCAGCTTGCAAAACTGAAAGTGGACAAAGCCATGGGACTGGATGGGGTACATCCCAGGATACTGAAAGAGCTCAGAAAGGTTCTTGCAGGGCCTTTAAAGGATGTTTTTAAGAGATCCTTGGAGACTGGAGGAGTTATGCAGGACTGGAAAAGGGCCAATGTGGTACCTCTACACAAAAGTGGTAATAGGGAAGAAGTGGCAAACTACAGGCCAGTAAGCCTTACCTCGGTGGCAGGAAAAGTAATGGAGTTGCTCCTGAAAGAGAGAATAGTGGACTTTCTCAAAACCAATAGGTTGCATGATCCGAGGCAACATGGTTTTATCAAAGGATGATCATGCCAAACAAATCTGATTGAGTTCTTTGACCAGAGAACTAGAACAAGGGCATGCGATGGATGTAATCCACCAAGATTTCAGAAAGCTTTTCATACTGTTCTTCATAGAACCACACTGATGAAGAATAGCGCGGTATATATTTATTTATTTATTTATTTAGACAGTTTTGTATACCGCCTTATCCTTCAATCAAAGCGGTCACAACACAATTGGGGGATGCATTTAACACACGGGGATATTAGACACATACACTAATACTTACAGGGAACATGGGCAATGGAGGGTTAAGTGGCTTGCCCAAGACCACAAGGAGCACCTGTGGGACTAGAAACCTCAGTCCTTCCGGCCCAAGGTTGCTGTCCTCTAGTGGGATGTGAACCCCCGACCTTCCGGCCTGAAGTACCTTGCCCCAACCACTAGGCCACTCCTCCACTCCACATAAGAGAATGTAAGAGAATGTAAATAAAATAAATACATAAATAAATAAATAGGAGGCTTATCAATAAACTGATCAGCCTGGGGATGAGTCCCATAGTGGTGCAATGGATCAGAAATTGGCTGACTGACAGACAACAGAAGGAGATGGTAAATGGAACTCACTTGGATGAAAGGAAGGTGATTAGTGGCATGCCCCAGGGGTTTGTCCTGGGGCTGTTACTGTTCAATGTATTTGTGATTGATATTGCTGAAGGACTGAATGGAAAATCTGTCTTTTTGCAGATGACATGAAAATTTGCAGCAGAGTGGATTCCCTTGAGCTAGTGGATAACATGAGGAAATATCTACAAAAGCTGGAAAAATGGTCTAGATTTAATGTGAAGAAGTGCAGTGTCATGCACTTGGGATGCAGAAATCCAAGGGAATTTTATGAGATAGGGGACAATAGGTTGGTGTGCACAGACCAGGAGAAGGACCTCAGAGTGATTGTTTCTTAGGATCTCAAAGTGGCGAAACAGTGTGACAAGGCAGTGGCCAAAGCCAGAAGGATGATGGGTTGCATACAGAGAGGAATTACCAGTAGAAAAGAGGAGGTACTAATGCCACTGTACAAGTCACTGGTGAGGCCTCACTTGGAATATTGTGTTCACTTTTGGAGACCATATCTCACAAAGTTTATAAGAAGACTGGAAATGGTTTAGAGGGAGGCGACCAAAATGATTTGGATCCTGTGCCAGAAGACATATCAAAAGAGACTCTAAGATCTAAATATGTCTACTCTAGAGGAGAGTAGGGACAGGGGAGATATGCACCAGACACCATCGCAGCTCCATCGGACCCTGTTTCAGCACACAGAGAGAGGTCAGAGTACGTTTGCCCCTCCCGCAGCTCCCACAGCCCAATCGGGGCCTTGCAGCACAGTAGATAAGCAGCTGCACGCTCCAGGCATGCTCGCGCTTGCGTGCCCGCGCCTGAGGGCCTCGCCAGAGGGCCCTTTGGTGTGGCTCTTAGGCAGGGCGCGAAAGGCCAGCGTCCAGGTTTACTTCCTAATCTAACTGCTGAGATCTGCCGCTGCCCAAACACAGCTTCTCTCCGCAGTCTAAATGAGGTACTCACAATATTTTTGATTGCTTTGCTGTACTTTCTCCAGACCACTTACCTCAGCAATATTGCTACAAAGTATCTACCCCATTGTGATACAAAATATTCTTTCCTTTGTGCTACTGTGTTACTCCTCCTGTGTGTTAGGTTATTACTGCTACCACTTGAATGCTTCCAATCACCTTGTAAAGCCTCTTACTGTGTTGCTATTTCACATGTTGTTGCTACTGCACTTTTGCTGTAAGTGTTTACACTATTGAATTTAAACTCGTGAACTTACTCACAATCAAGCATTATCTCCACACCCACACCCAAAACCTAACCCAGCATCCACTAAGCTACCATGGCCCTCCCACTACTTACCCTCACTATTCTATACTTCTTAGCAGACACCATACAAAACTTCATTGCCCTCTCAAACGGATATAGCAACATCCCTACCCTACCTCACCTGGGCAAGAGAAATCATGGTAACCCTCACCACTCTGCCACTGGTATTCCACACTATTCTCGACACTCACACTTACTGTACGTGGCCCTCAATCATCCTGATAACACCAAAGCAGCTCTACTAAAACACAAAAATTCCTGAAATGCGCCCTCATAAATTCACGCTCTGTGCGCAAGAAATGGCCTGTCATCTCTGACCTTATAGTAGTCCATGATCTAGATCTCCTCATGGTGACAGAATCATGGCTCACTGATACTGATACAGCCCTCATAAACCAACTCATCCCTCCTAACCTCTCCATCCACACTTGCCACAGAACCAACCGTAGAGGTGGAGGAGTCTTGATTCTTGCAAAAACAGAGCTAAAATTTCAACTTCTTTCCTCCAAGAGCACCACACACATGGACTCTGTCACCATTGCCAACAAATACAACACCATGAACCTCATATATAGAGCCCCCTCCTCCCCACCAGAGGACGTCTCTACCTTCATCGACTTAGCCTGCAACCCAGCAAACCCACGCAACCCCAACTGGTTGCTCGGAGACTTCAACTTATCCTCCCTGCAGTCCAACCAAGCAGATGACTTCCTGGAAGCAATGCAAGCCCTTGGATTCAAACAACTAGTGAGGGCTCCCACCCATCTCAAAGGGAACCTGCTAGACCTAATTTTTTCTTCCCACTCTGCCGCAAGTCACAAGTCCAACCTCAACATCACTATTACCCCTGTCCCCTGGTCTGACCATAAGCTAATCACGTTCCAGATTCCCTCTTATCAAGATCAAATTCCTCCCAATGATGCCAAAACAGAACCCACAAATACCTCTCATTTCAGACCTCTTGATATAGAAGAATTCACTAAACGTGAACTACTCTCAAATTAACCTCACCTAACCTGGATGAAGCAATCACCAACTGGAACACCACACTGAAATCATTCTCCCAACCACTAGCCATGGACAAATCAGCATCCCCCAAGAGATGTAAAAGTAGAAGACATCCAGCTCCATGGTTCACAGCTGATCTTCGGACATCTCTCCTCTCTCTCAGGAAACATGAAAGGAAATGGAGACGCTCTCACTCCCAAGCGTAGAAATCAATATACCTAGAACACCTTAAGTCCTACCATGAAACAATATACCTCAGAATGAGTGAATACCATGCCAAGCTCCTTCTCCGCTCACTCAACAAACCTAGAGATCTATTCAGCCTAGCAAAATCCCTAATCAATGAACCCTGTCCTACCCAACCCGATCCAATACCCCCCCCCAGTCATATGCTGACTACCTCCAATCCAAGACAATCATGACTGATAAAGTTTCAACATCCACACCATGCCATACACCCACATTACTACCACCTATCACAAAGTTTATCCCACCAACCGAGAAAAACATCCAAGACCTCATCACCAGCATCAACACTTCTACAGCTCCAAATGACCCCTGCCCAGCATACTGGGTCAGAACTCTGCGTGTCGAACTTAGTCCATTTCTTTTTTTTGAAACTTTTATTTTCATTTTGCAACAAACAAAGAAACAACACACCGAAAGAGACAAAACAAGTATACAATAAGGAAGAGTAAACCCATTACCCCCCACCCCGGTGCTTCTTCTCTACCCGTTTGTGTCAGCATGTGAGCGCTTCAAATAACAGTGATTATACATCAAACGATCAAAAAGTATCCACAATACAGCATGATCATGAGACAGAGATATATACAAAGTTAGACAGTCAGATGAGAGCATTTAGCAAAATGTACATATTCATTGAACATCTTCCATTAAGACCAATAAGAAGGAGTCTGAGCGGAGGAAGCGCACAGACGAGGTATTTGTTCATATTTACTGTAGAGACAGGCATGATTCCACCATTCATTGAGGCTCAGATGGGAACTAATTTCCCAGTATTACTCAATGAGGGAAACAGCAATGCCAAGCATAAAGTTCAAAAGGAGATAGGCCATTTCGTGGGAGAGAGGGGATCCCCGCAACTGGGCGAAGTCCCACTATCCTCCAAGAAAGGGACTCCTGAGAGTGCAATATAGACTAAATACGACCCCAGACCCGACGCCAGTTATACTGTAGTGCGGGATATTCATGCATAACATGAAATGAAGTAATAAACCAATGGCCCCAGGACGTGTCCAGCGTCCATTACCCTGAGTAGTGTTCCATTTGTCTAAACTGTGAGGAGTGTAAAAACACCGGTGGGCTAGAAAGAAGAGGGTCTGAGTGAGTGAGGCGGGTCAGAAACCCGTGTCCCTCTGCTCCAGATAAGGCTCCATTGCTCCGAGGTTAAAGTCACGTGCAATTCTCTCTCCCATACTTTCTGCGCTATAGAGGTATCTCTAGTGATAGCATTACATAAGGTTTAGTAAAATTGGAGGCTACACCCGGTAAACTACCGAGAGATCGGAAGTTTCCAATCAACCTCATGCAGAGAGTGCCGATGGCGGGAGTACTCTGGTGCTCCAAATGCAATGCTGAAGTAACACTGACCAGAGTCGGGAGTCGAAGGTTGCATAGGAATATTAAAGGCACCTAAAGTGTCGAAAAACATTGGTGGATAGTGGGAGTCTAATGGGAGAGTCATACCAGGGAGTAAAGTAAGAGGAATCGGTGAGCAAAGGCCCGCTACTATATCTAGCCACACAGGTCTGCTCGGTACTGGAGCTTCCAACCAACAAGCACCTTGTTTGAGAAGAAAAGATTGAGGGAACACTTGAGTAAAATCGCCACCAAGTATTAATGGAGCATTGGCGGAGGCCGAGGCCAACTGCGCAGAACTTGCATAGTGAGCAGGGTTGTCCACATTCAGGACATGGTGCAAATACACGGGAATTCACTATCTCCAACCTCAAGGCGTATACGGGCCCATCTACCCTCCATGTCAGCGCTAATATCAGGTACAGTAGCGTGCAAAAACTTCTAGACCAGAATGACTATCCCGTACCATTTGGAAACGGTGGGAGAGTAGGCAGCTACCATGTGAGGCCTAGCATTGAGTTTCAGTTTTTCAGCAGAGTGAAATGCGATACCAAAAGAAACACCTAATCAACGTGCTCGTGGCTAAGATAGCTAAGGATTTTCTTTCTGCTGAGTGGACCAGCAATGCCTTGTACGATGAATAATAAGATTTTACATGAGGCCATTCAGAAAAGTTAAAATTCTGAGCGTGATAGCACACATAATTTCACTATGTCCCTCAAGCTGACTGTATCTGGCTGTACACATGACATAGGAAAATAAGCTAATATAATACAATGAAGCGCCCCACATTAACAAAGATAACCGCAGTACGGTAGAGGAGAAGCAAAACCCCAAAATTACTGGCGACCATGTGTCTGCGGGGAGAAACCCCAGAGAAGGCCGAAATTGAAAAAAAAACATATAACCTGTAGGACTGTGCGTGCTCCGAATCCGACCGAGGCACACATCAGGAAGGGATAGGAGACCAAAGACAAAAGTCATACAGAGAAAGAAAGAAAGTCCAGGCTATTTCTGTGCTGGGCTATGACCGCCGCATCGGGCCCTTCAAAATGGCGGACAGAGCCGGCAGATAAGAGTCCAAGATTTGGGATTAGCGCATCTGTTCTGCTTCTTTGGAGTCCAAAAATGTTGATAATAGATCAGGATCCTCGAACGTCCTGGTCTGGTTGTGGAGAGTCACTCGGAGCTTCGCTGGATACAGCAGGCCATAGCGAGCCTGTAGCTGTTGAAGTCGAGGGCGAAGAGCAAGGAGTTTCTTCCGACGGTCAACGGTAGGCTTTGCCAAATCAGGAAAGAAGGAGACCTTACGACCTTCATAGTCCAAATGATGATTCGCTCGGGCATCATGTAAAATTTGTTCCACTTGTTGATATCGTAGCAAGCTAAAGATAATAGGCCGGGGGGTCGTGCGGTTGAGCGCTATGCGGGCAGGAACACGGTGTGCTCGATCGATTTCCAGTTCTCTGTGAAAAGTGATCTTCAGCAAGGAGGGAAGAGTTTTGAGCAAGAATTCTCTTATATCTCCTGCTTCCACCCCCTCCGGCATTCCGAGGAGCCTCACATTGTTGCGACGGGCGCGATTATTGCTATCTTCCAACTCTTTTTGAAGATTCTGTATCTGGCGCTCAGCCTCGTCCAGTTTGCCCAAGCGCACCTCGTGCGAGTCGAGGACCCCCGCCATATTGTCCTGCCGTAATGAAAGACCTTCAAGTCGGTCTTGGAGCACTCCAAAGTCTTCTCGCATGGCTCGAAGCGCTTCTCCATTAGACTGCACCAATTCCTTCACGCCGCGTATTTCCTCCAAAATCTCCAGGTGCATTGCGGGGTTTTCACGAAATGGAACCATCTTCTGCGGGGAGGATACCTCCGTTTTGGAGCGTTTTCCGTGAGAAGAAGAAGGAGACCCGAAGTCCAAGCGCGCTGGTTTGTGGGCCGCCATCCCCCCCGAGGTGCCCCGGTCAGCTCGGAGCAAAATAGTAAATTTATATATGTATTAAGTCAGGATTCTGAGTAGGCCTCTCGGGAGCTTCAACGCAAAGCGTCCTACCCGCTGGACATCAGGCTCCGCCCCCCGAACTTAGTCCATTTCTAATAAACATCATTGGTCTATCCTTTGCAACAGGCTCATTCCCCTCACTCCGCAAACAAACATCAATAAGACCACTCCTCAAGAATGACAGACTTGACCCCCTGAAGTCTGATTCATATCACCCAATTTCGAGCATACCTCTGTTAGCCAAAATAATTGAGAAGGTTGTCCAAAGGCAGATCCAGCAGCATATTGACGTAGCGTCCCTCCTTGACCCCTGTCAACATGGGTTTAGGGAATCTCATGGAGTAGAAACTCTGCTCACCACCCTTACCAACACTTTGAATAGAGGAATAGAAAATGTTGAAAATGGCTTTGCTCTCATTTTCCTGGATATCGCTGCCGCCTTCGACTCCGTCAATCACAATCAACTTCTCACCCGTCTCCAGGAGAAGGGTATCTGTGGACTTGCCTGGGAATGGTGTAGATCTTACCTAACAGATTGCTGGCAACATGTCCGGGTTGGGTCCATCACATCTGCTCCTTTCCACCAACAAGGTGTTCCACAAGGCTCCTCTCTATCTGCGCTGCTATTCAATTTCTACATGCAGCCGATATGCGACATCATCTGCTCCTTCGATATCTCTTCTCTAATTTATGCAGATGATGTCCTGCTGTTTACGCCATTCAAAGTCAATCACCCTGATTTCACCAACCTTGTCAACTGCTTCAACGCAATCACTGACTGGCTACTAACTCAAAATCTCCGCATAAACTTCAAGAAAACTGAAGTTCTGTTCATTTCAAGAAACAAAACATTCTCTCCTCCATCTTCCCTAAAAGAAAAAGATGCGGAGCTTCCAAGTAAACTCTCCATACGCTACCTAGGGATTACTCTGGACCATCATTTTGACTTTAAGGAGCAAATACGAAACACAACCAGGACCATATATAATAAAATCAGAACACTAAGGCACCTTAGACCCATGCTACCCCCTAATGATTTCCTAACCATTTTCCAGGCCCTCATTCTACCACATTTTGATTATGCAAATGTAATCCTATATGGTCTCCCCAAAAACACCCTCAACCCACTGCAACTCACGATGAACGCAGCAGCTCGTGTTCTCTGTGGTCTTGCCAGAACTGACCATATCACCCCGGTACTCAAGGAACTCCACTGGCTTCCAATATACTGCAGGTTAACATACAAAATTCTTCTCATTCTATTCAAGATCATCAATAATATAGCCCCCACGACACTCATTGACCTCATCACCCCTACGCCGAAAAACAGAATGAGGAGGACAATAACAAACAACACTTTGATCATCCCTAAAGACTCCATTAAGTGTACCCAAACAACTAGGAGAAGAGCTTTCACCTTCTACGCCCCAAAATGCTGGAACGATCTCCCACCTGAAATAAGATCGATCAAAGACCTCATTCAGTTCTGGAAGGCAATCAAACACTACATATTCCTGCTACACTTTGCATAAGCATCCACTCTGCCCCCAATCAATCATCTGCGAACCCCACAAACTCCCCATTCACCACACAAACAAAGAGGTCTCAAGAAATAGCTACCCCGTCTATCGTTTTTCGTGACATTACCGGCCAAATCATAATCTTATGCTCTATGTTAATATGTATATAGTTTCCCTGTATTGATCCAAGTTTTATCCCCTGTTACAATGTAAGCGCAAGACAGTTTCAACTGAATTGAGCAACCTTTGTTAAATGTAAACCGCACTGATAATAAATAGCGCGGTATATAAAAGTTGTTAAATAAATTAAATAAATAAATAAATATGTTACAGACCTTTAAATACTTAGAGTATTAATGAACAAACAAACCTTTTTTCAAAGATGGGGAAGCTGTAATTCTAGAGGGCATAACATAAAGCTGCAAGGGGGTAAACTGAAAGGCAACGTCAGGAAATACTTTTTCACTGAAAAGGTGGTGGATGCTTGGAATGCCCTCTCGATGGAAGTGGTGGGGGCAAATACATTGACAGAATTCAAAATGGCATATGACAGACACAGTGGATCTCTTTATAGAAACAGGATAAAATAAAACTAAACTATCTCTGATATCTCAACAAGTACAGATGACCTGCACAGTGCGGTGGGTACACCCCTAAATAAAGGCATGGGGGAGGGGTGACCTGCACAGTGCAGTGGGCACACCTACTCTTGCCACCTCTCTGGGCAGACTAGATGGACCATGCTAGTCTTCATCTGCCATCATATACTATGGGCCCAATTTCGAAGGCCTTTACACAGGTAACTTCCTTTGTTACCTTTGTAAAGGCCTTATCTGGTATTTTTGACGGGCACCTACATGGGTAGTGCCCTTCAAAAATCCCGAATAAGTCCCTAATACACCCAGATGCTAAGCAGGTAACATCAGGGCATGTTAGGGGCTTTCAAGGGTAGAGTGGGAGAGCAGGAAAGGGCTACACAGCAGTGATTTTCAATGCTACCCGCGTAGCCCTCTGCGCCTAAAGATGGGTGAGGTTTTTCCTCACCTATC
The DNA here is from genome assembly GCA_033557465.1 of Ichthyophis bannanicus. Taxonomy (NCBI): domain Eukaryota; kingdom Metazoa; phylum Chordata; class Amphibia; order Gymnophiona; family Ichthyophiidae; genus Ichthyophis; species Ichthyophis bannanicus. The sequence goes on along the minus strand of CM066036.1, from coordinate 244,655,288 downwards.
TTTAAGGTGCAGAGGCTATGCGGGTAGCACTGAAAATTGCTGCTACCCTTGTAACTTCTGCAGCTGCTAGTGCATCCAGACAAACCCGTATTTTCACTTCCACCGGCATGGAAGTGAAAATCCGGGTTAAGGGGGTTGGCGGGCAGGCTATGCGCTTATATTAAAGGAATCATGAAGTCAGAGGACTACCAAGGTATTTTGGAGTGAAATGTGCTACCTAGTGTCAGAAAGGATAATGACACAGAACATACATCCAAAAGAACCAAAGGCTGTTTAAAAAGGAAAAATTGGACTGTTTTAAACTGGCCAGCAATGAGTCCTGATCTCATCCCAAGCGAGAACCTTTGGAAAGAGCTGCAATCTGCCATTGGTAAAAGGAATTCTGAAAACTTTCATGAGCTGGAACAAATCACAGTTGAAGAGTGAGAGAAATGACTAGCAGACAAATGTATGAAACTTATAAATGGCTACAAGGAATGTTTGGAGACAGTCATCACTGCCAAGGTTTGTATAACCAAATATTAATGAAGGATGCCATTAATCCTGTCCAGGTCATATTTTGTTTCTTTTCTCATACATTACTACAGTATATCTAAGTTGCACAGACATCTTTTTTTGTGGTATACTTTTGAAAATACTATTAAAATATTATGATGGCATACAGTTGGAATATTTTCAATTCTTTCTCAAGAAATTGTATACAACATAAGAACATAACATATGCCATACTGGGTCCATCAAGCCCAGTATCCTGTTTCCAACAGTGGCCAATCTAGGTCACAAGTGCATAGCAGTTTCCCCAAAAGACACAGGTTCCATAATGCTTGTACTGGGACAAGCAGTGGATTTCCCGGGTCCACTTTAGTAATGGTTTATGGACCTTTCCTCCAGGAACTTGTCCAAACCTTTTTTAAACCCTTCTACACTAACAGCTTTTACTACATCCCTACTAGTAATGAATTCCAGAGTTTGATTACGCATTGAGTGAAAAAATATTTTCTCTTATTAGTCTTAAATAGGTTACAATGTAACTTCATTGCATGTCCCCTTGTCTTTCTATATTTTGATGGCATAAAGAATTGATCTACATTTACCCACTCCACTCCATTCCATTTATTAATTTATAGACCTCTGTCATATATCCCCTCAGCCATCTCTTTTCCAGCTTGAAGAGCTCTAACCTTTTTAGCCTGTCCTCATAGGGTTATCCTTCCATTCCCTTTACTATTTTGGTGGCTCTTCTCTGTACCTTTTCTAATAATGCTATATCCTTTCTAAGATACGGTGACCAGAATTGCACAATATTCAAAGTGCGATCACACCATAGAATGATACAGAGGCATTATAATATCCTTTGCTTTATTCTCCCTTTTCTTATGATTCCTAGCATTCTATTTGCTTTCTTGGCCACCCACACACACTGGGCGGAGGGTTTCAACATGTTATCCACAATAATGCCTAAATCTTTTTCCTGGGTGGTGGTTCCTAATGTGGAATCTTGCATTGTGTAACCATAGTTTGGGTTGTTCTTTCTAGGTGCATAACTCTGCACTTGTTCACATTACATTTTATCTATAATTTGAACATTTTGCCTTCCAATTTATCAAGATCCTCTTGCAATGTTTCACAATCCTCTTATATTTTAACAACTTTGAATAATGTGTCATCTGTGAATTTGATTACCTCACTCATTATTCCCATTTCCAGGTCATTTATGAATATGTTAAAAAGCAGCGGATCCAGCACAGATCCTTGGGGTACTCCACTATTCACATTTCTCCATTGAGAAAATTTGCCATTTAGCCCTACCCTCTGCTTTCTATCTTTTAACCATTTCCTGATCCACAATAGTACACTGCCTCCTATCCCATGACTTTTTAATTTCGCCAATTGTCTCTCATGAGGGACTTTGTCAAAGGCTTTCTGTAAATCCAGATACACTATATCAGCTGACTCACCTTTGTCTACCTGTTTATTCACACCTTCAAAAAACATAACAGATTAGTAAGGCAATATCTTCCTTGTCTAAAGCCACGTTGGCTGTCTCCCATTAAGCCATGACTATCTACATGTTCAGTCATTTTGTTCTTTATAATGGTTTCTACAATTTTTTCTGGTACTGAAGTCAGGCTCACCGGTCTGTAGTTTCCCGGATCACCCCTGAAACCTTTTTTAAAAATTGGTGTTACATTGGCCATCCTCCAATCTTCAGGTATTATAGATGATTTTAATGATAGTTTACAGATTAGAAATGGTAGGTCTGCAGTCTCATATTTCAGTTCTTTCAGTACTCTTGGATGTATACCATCCAGTCCAGGTGATTTGCTACTCTTCAGTTTATCAAATAGTTAGAACATAAGAACATAAGATATGCCATACTGGGTCAGACCAAGGTCCATCAAGCCCAGCATTCTGTTTCCAACAGTGGCCAATCTAGGTCATACGTACCTAGCAGTTTCCCCAAGGGACACAGGTTCCACAATGCTTGTACTGGTTCAAGCATTGATATCCTGGGTCCCTTCTTAATAATGGTTTATGGACCTTTCCTCCAGGAACTTGTCCAAACCTTTTTTAAACCCAGCTACACTAACAGCCTTTACTACATCCTCCGGTAACAAATTCCAGAGTTTGATTACACGTTGAGTGAAAAAATATTTTCTTTTATTAGTCTTAAATAGTTTACCCTGTAGCTTCATTGCATGTCCCCTAGTCTTTCCATATTCTGATAAGGTAAACAATCGATCTACGTTTACCCGTTCCACTCCGTTCATTAATTAGTTGTAATATATCTTCCCAGTGTATCAATATTTCTTTCAATTCTTCTGCAGTATCACCTTAAAAACCATGTCAGTCATGGGTAACATCACTACATCTTCCTCAGTAAAGATCAAAGCAAAGAATTCATTCAGTCTCTCCGCTATGGCCTTGTCCCCTCTTAGAGCCCCCTTTACAGTTCTATCATCTAATGGGTCCAACAGACTCTCTCACAGGATTTTTGCTATGAATGTACTTGAAAAAGTCTTTATTATGTGTTTTTGCTTCCACAACAAGCTTCTTCTCAAATTCTCTCTTTGTCTGCCTTATTAATGCCTTGTATCTAACTTGCCAGTGCTTCTGTTGTTTCTAGTTTTCGTCTTTTTCCATTTCCTGAAAGATGCTTTTTTGGCAACAACAGCCTCTCTGACCTCACCTTTAAACCATGCTGGCAGTTTTTTGGACTTCCTTCCACTTTTCTTAAAGCATGGAATACAGCTGGTCTGGGCTTCCAAGATAGTATTTTTAAACAATACCCATGCTTGATGTAAAATTTTAACCATTGCAACTGATCCTTTTATTTTTTTTCTTAACTATTTTCCTCATTTTATCATAATATCCCCTATGAAAGTTAAAAGTTAATACTGTGCATTTCTTTGCTGTCCTTCCTCCTTTTATTAAATCAAACACAATCATGCTATGATCACTATTGCCAAATGGCCCCAACACCTTTATCTCTTGCACCAGATCTTGTGGTCTACTAAGGACTAGGTCCAAAATGGCTTCCCCTCTTGTTGATTCATGAACCAGTTTCTCCAAGAAGCAGTCATTTATTTCATCTAGAAACTTTATCTCACTAGCATGTCCTGCCATGACACTGACACAGTCGATACCGGGGTAATTGAAATCACCCATTATTATAACTGTGCTATAACTTTTGTTGACTTCTCTAATTTCTTTGAGCATTTCATCATCTATTTGTTCATTCTGGCCAGTCGATCGATATTACACACCAACTTCCATCGCCTTCCCCTTTTTACATGGAATTTTAATCCATAGAGATTTAAAGTGTATTTTTGTTTCCTTCAAAACTTTATTCCTGTGTGACTCGATGCCCTTTCTAACACAGAGCGCAATTCCTCCACCAATTTGATCTGCTCTATCATTATGATATAGTTTGTACCCAGGTATCTCAGTATCCCACTGGTTGTCCTTCTTCAACCATGTCTTTGAGATACCAATCATATGTAACTTCTCATTTAGTGCTATATATTCTAACTCTCCCATCTTATTTTTTAGACTTCTTGCATCTACATACAAGCATTTTAGAGGCTGTCTTTTATTCATATCAATCTGGTAATTGGTAGGCAGGTGTAATTTGGAATCTTTAAGCTCTGTCTGCTCTGTACTTAAGGACATTTGGATTACTTTTGTCTTTATTTAAATCTCCCTGTTGATATGCCCTAAGTTCACTCTTTTGCTAGAATCCTTCAAGGATACATTGTTCCAAACCATGCGCTCTTAGGCAACTGTCAGCTTTCCCCTATTATCTAGTTTAAAAGTTGCTCTATCTCCTTTTTAAAGGTTAATGCAAGCAGCCTGGTTCCATCCCAGCCCATCCCTTTGGAAAAATGCCTCTTTTCCACAGTATGTTGCCCATTTCCTAGAAAATCCAAAACCCTCTTCCTTGCACCATTGTCTCATCTATGCAGTGAGACTCTGGAGCTCTGCCTGCTTTTTGGGTCCTGCACGTGGAACGGGAAGCATTTTTGGCAAGGGTGCCAATAATGTTGACCACAACTTTAAGTCTGCCAGCTCAGACCAGGATTTGCTTCACTAGGCAACACCAAGCTTGCGTGATGGTTGACCCACTCCTGAATAGAGGCACAACTAAAAACTCTTCAGTTTTGATTGGGAGTATCCTGGTTTAGAGATGTGAATCTGGGTCTTCAGAAGAGCACTAAGGAGTTCCAGGTTTAAAAAAATCTTCAATGCCTATATTGTACCACTCGCTTGAGTTTTGCAGTCCAAATACATGACATTTATTTTTTAAGATTAAATCTTAGCTGCCAAATTCTCAACCATTCAAGCTTTGCTAGATCTCTACATGTTATCTACACTTTTCTAAGGTGTCTACTCTCTTGCAGATTTGGTATTATTCGTAAAGAAGTATAACATTTGTGACAGACATTTCATAATATCGCTTACAAAAATGCTGAAAAGAACAGGACGAAGGACTGATCCCTGAGGAATGCCACTAGTAATGCTCCTATTTTCAGAATGAACTTAATTTCCTACTACTCACTGGTACCTCCCATTCAACCAGTTTCTTAACCAGTCACTTTAGGGTCCATCCCAAGGGTACTCAGTTTATTCATAAGTCACCAATGCGGAATGGTGTCAAAGGTCTTGCAGAAATCTAAGTATGCCACATCTATCATTCTCACCTTATCCAATTCTCTATTCTCCCAGAAAAGAAATTGACCAGATTCATCTGACAAGATTTATCTCTAGTAAATCCATGCTGTCTTGGATCCTGTAATACCCTGGATTCCAGAAACCACACCATCCTCTACTTCAGTAGCATTTCCATTAATTTACTCACCACAGAGGTCAGATTAGCTGGACTGTAGTTAGCAAACTCTTTTTATGTCCTTGCTGTGGACAGGTACCATATTCACCCATTTCCAGATCTATGGGATCACTCCCAATTCTAAAGAAGCATTGAAAAGGTCATCCAGTGGAGCCACCAGAACTTTCCTAAATTCTTTAAATATTCTCAGATGAATCCTTGCTGGCCACATCACTTTCTCTACACTTAGTTTTGCTAGCTGCTCATGAACTTCTGAAAATACTTCAAAGTTCTACATCACTTCCATTCCTGTTTGTGTTTGTTTCTAGAGGTCCCTTTCTTGGCCCTTTATCTGAACACATAACAGAAATATTTGTTAAGTCTCTACATATTACTCCCTTTCACCTTGAGTCTCAGAATGCTGCATATCTAAAAAAAAGTCTTGTCCCATGTTTTACAGTATCAGCTATGTTTTCTTCCATTTTTGTCTTGGCTTTCCTGACTACTTTACCAGCGTCTCTTAGCTTTTCCAGATATTGCTGTTTGCCTTCTCCTTTCTGCAATCTCTTATAGTTAATGAAGGTTACATTATTTTTCCTAACCATTTCAACTACTTCTTTGGAAAACTATAGCTGCCACTTTTTCCTTTTTCTAGTATTTACTTTTCTAACAAAAAGTTAATTCCCCTTAAAATATCTCCTTTTGTTTTATCCCACTGTTCTATTTCTGCCAGATATTCCCACCTGGCTAACTATTCCTTGAGATATTTCCCCATCTTATTTATAGAATCATACGGACATTTAGACAACAGTCCATACCCAAACAGAAACACAACCACCTCCGCCAACTAGGCACACACTCATCCTACCTACACACTCAAGATTAATATATATGTTATTAAACACCCTCTTGTTAAATGTTACCCTTCAATTGTACTTTCTAAATGGTGTTAAGTAATTGTTCTGTCTAAATGTTGACAAATACCCTAATGTTAAATGTAACCCTCCAATTGTGATGTGACGTGACCACCTTGATTGAAGGATAAGGTGGAATACAAATCTGTCTAAATAAATAAAATAAATCTTTGCAAAGTTAGTTTTCCTGAAATCTAAGACCCTTGCTTTTGAATAAGCCATCTCCACTCATGTCTCAGTATTGAAGCTCACTTTCTAGTGGTCACTGCACCTCAGATGATCATCCACTATAACATTAGAAGCATTCTCCCCATTTGTAAGCAGCAAGTTCAGAATTGCCCCCTCCATTTACCAGTTGTTGGTATAGTTCTTCCTGTAGAGAATCCAGAATATCTGTACTTATAGATGACACTGCAGTAGGGTTATCCTAATCAACATCTAGCAAATTGAAATCTCCTACAAATAGTACTTCCTCTTTCATGGTAATATTGTGAATGGTTTCAATTAAATGTCTATTTCTTCTGCTTGTGAGGGAGATCTATATATCACACCAATGTAAACAGATTTTTCATTCACTCTTTCTGGACTAACCCACAGTGCCTCCTTGTTCCCGCATAAGCCTATAGTTCAAAGGCATTAATATTATTTTTTACACAGCACCACTTTTTCTCCCTTTCTTCTTACCCTTTCTTTCTTGAATAGATTATAACTCAGTATAACTAAGTCCCAGCCATTGTTCTCTGTGCATCATGTCTCCATGACTGCCACTATATCCAAGTCAGCCTCTTCTATTACAGATTCTACACCTGAAACTTTATTTTGCATACTATAGGCATTAGTATATGCAGCTCTCTACTTATTGTCCTTTTCCCTACCATTTTTAAATGTTTGTTTACCTGAGGGTTTTAGTTGCCTGAGGGCTTTGTTCACCCATCCTTGACAATCCTAGTGTAAAGCCCTGCTCAATAGATTAGCCAGTCTCTTATGGAGGACACTCCTCCCCTTCTTGGATAGGTGGATGCCATCTCTGCTCAGCAGTCCTTAGAAAATCATGCCATGGTCCCCAAAGCCAAAAAGGTCACATTTAGAAATTATACATACCTGTTACATCTTACAAACTCCAGAAGGAAGCTCTCTTTGGCATAATGCAAGTACTATGCAGAGCATTAGCAGTAAATTTGAGAGACTGAGATCATACTGTATATACCCTGTCTTAGAAGTGATGTTCATAACTCTCATGGTATATGTAAAACTAACTATTTGGATAAACTGCCCCAAAAAGCTATTTGACACCATTCACACAGCCAGGCATTCATCTTTGGGGTGCAAACCTCTCGGCCTTGACGCTGACCCTCAATAAGCAGCAGGCCTGGTGCTACCATTAGGCAGACTATCGGTCGCCCAGAGTGCCTGCCCTCCTGGGGTATACATTGCTGCTGCTGTCACCCCTCTTGGGATAGGCAGCAGCAATGTCTCAAACAGCCCTCAGTGCAGCAGAGATGTTTATTTCTGCACCTCCGATGCCCAGTGTCGACTTCCTACTGTAAACAGGATGTCGGCATCAGGCACCAGAGAGGGGATGGAAGCAAACAGCCCTGCAGCATTGAAGTTAAAAAGGAAAGTGTTGTGGGGTTGTTTGTGACCATGTCCACTAATGCATATCCCAGAGAGGTGCTGCAGCAGCTGTAATGGGCATCGGAGGGTGGGAATAAGGGATAAGGTTTGCCCAGGGACCTCATCTCCTTGCTCCAGCTCTGATAAGGAATAAGGAGAAAAGGGGTGTGAGAGGAGAAAGAGGACCAGGAATGGCAGGAGATAGACAAAGAGATTATTCTGGTTTGGGAGGGGAACAGAAAATCATCAACGCTGCTAATGTAAGAGGAAGGAAATGAGTGGTTATAATACTCTCATTGTGTTGTGTGGATTGCATGAGAGGCTATATTGTCCACAACTAAAGCAAGTTCAAATAAAAATGCAGAGGGGTATAATTTTGAAAATCTGCCTTTGGTGAAGAATAGGAGTACGTATGGCCAAAAAAAATTCAGTTCATGTTCATTTAAAATTAGGTTTTACCTATTTTGGGGGCTTTTTTTCAGTTCATTTCCCATTCATTTGTTAGAAATAGAAATATGACAGCAGAAAAAGACCACAATGCATATCTAGTCTGTTCTTCCATATCAACTACGTTAGAGATCCTCTGTGTTTGTCCCATGTTTTTTTGAATTTAGATAGGGCCCGATTCCGTTCAAGACATAGATCTCCTTTGTACATGAGGACTGACCCGGGCGTACAAAGGAGATCGCGATTCTGATCCCGCAAGGCACATCTAACCCCGTGGGATAAGAATCGCGAACAGCACTGTACGTGCAGGCCGGGACTGCAATTCAGTCCCAGCCTGCACATACAGTGCTAGCCCAGATAACTCAGCCAGGGCTTTTAAATAGAGCCTCGGCACCATGGCGTCCTATTGCCACGGCACAGCAGCTCCATTTAAAAGTTGCGATGTCGGCTGCTTCCCACAAAGTTAATTCCCCACAACCCGACCCCCAATACGGCCTCCTAAGGCCAGGGTCAAGCTGCTGGGGATTAACTTTGTTCTCCTCCAGCCCCTTCCATGCCCCAACACCACGAAAAAAAAAAAAAACCATCCAGGGAAGTTATTCCACCCCGGCAGTGGAATAACTTCCCTGGACATTTCGCCGGACATGGACATACAGGGCTGAAATTAGAATCGGCCCTGTATGTCCAGGGTTGGCATCCACCCACTGCCTTCCCACTCTCTGCCCCTGGGCTGCGTCTTCTCCTGTTCCCGACTTACTTCCCCGCACAACTGGTAGGGAAGTTATTCAGGGGCCTGTAGCCACACATCCATCCCTGTTATTCATGGTTCGGAATTACCCCCATACTGTCCTCGTCTCTACTACCTTCACTGGGAGAGTATTCCACACATGTACCACTCTTTTCCATAAAGAAATATTTCCACATATTACTCCTGAGTTTATCGCCTTTCACCATCATCCTATGTCCCCTCGAAGCAGAGCTTTCTTTCAATTGAAAGAGGCTCTCTTCTTGTGCGATTTTGCCACTGAGGTATTTAAACGTCTCTATATCTATCCTGCCTTTCCTCTGTCCTCATATGTTTTATAATGAATGCATGTTAGACATGCATTGTATTTGTGCAAGAATATTTTTCAGCGTGTAAATTCTATGTATGTTCATTTCAATATATGCGCTCATACAAATGATTTGCACATACATAGAGGAGGGAAGCAAAATTAAGTAAAGTTAGGACAACACAGGATCTGAGAATCCTTAGTTCGAACATACCTCCTCTAGAGAGCTCAGGTATTTCTGGTTGAAGTATGAGGACCAAAGACATTCATTTTAATCCGACTGGAATTACTAAAAAAAAACAGATTCCAGAGTATTTCCATAAGTAAAAAGGTAGAATGGTAGAGATCATCTGCTGAACTCTAAGTTCTAGCCCAGCAAGCCATAATCTTGCAACTAGCAAGTGGTCCTTGTAATTTCTTCCTGTATTACAGTTTACAACTTCTTCTGGGTCTCATAGTTCATTTGTCTGGGTTGGGGAAAGAAGGAAGCAAATGTGGTAGTATCAAGTGAGGTGAGGGGAAATCCTTAATATGTGTCTCTTTTTATCTCTGTGTCTCTAGCTGTCCAGATATTTTAGAAGACAATAGAAGAATGGTCTAGAATTTGGCAGCTGGGATTTAATGTTAAAAAATGTAAGGTCATGCATTTGAGCTGCAGCAATCCAAGGGAGCAATACAGCATAGGAGGTGAAGTACTTTTGTCCACTAAAGAAGAGCGGGACCTAGGCGTAGTTGTGTCCGATGATCTTAAAGTAGCTAAACAGGTAGAAAAGGCGACGGCAAAAGCTAGAAGGATGCTTGGGTGCATACGGAGAGGAATGGCTAGCAGAAAAAAGGAGGTGATAATGCCTCTGTATAAGTCTTTGGTGCGACCTCATTTGGAGTATGGTGTGCAATTCTGGAGACCGCACCTTCAAAAGGATGTGAACAGGATGGAGTTGGTGCAGAGGGTTGCTACTAAGATGATTAGTAGTCTTCATTATAAAGCATATGAGGACAGACTTAAGGATCTGAATATGTACACCTTAGAGGAAAGGCGGGATAGAGGTGATATGATTGAGATGTTTAAATACCTCCGTGGCATAAATGTTCAGGGAGAGAGCCTCTTTCAATTGAAAGCAAGTTCTGCGACGAGGGGACATGGGATGAGGGTGAAGGGAGATAGATTCAGGAGTGATATGCGGAAATATTTCTTTACGGAAAGAGTAGTGGATCCATGGAATAGTCTCCCAGTGGAGATGGTAGAGATGAGGACAGTAACTGAATTCAAAAAAGCATGGGACCAACACAGAGGATCTCTAAATGTAAAAAGTGCACTGTTGTAGTTGTTGTTATGGAAGGACAGACTAGATGGGCCTTGTGGTCTTTTTCTGTCATCATGTTTCTATGTTTCTATGCTAGAAAATGAGGTTGTGCCAGGGCCTGAATGACCATTAGGTGAAATAGGTGGCCTCCTACATCACCAGTGGTCCAGGGGAGGTCCATTGCTGCCGCTGCAGTGACAGCGATCATTGGGGACAGAAATGGGGAGGGGGTTCAAGGGATGAGGTTCACCTAGAGCACCTTAGCTCCTTGCACCGGTCCTGGCTGTTGCTAGGGATCATGGCCAGTTTCCACTATGGGCACCCATGGACAACTGGGTGAGAAGGTCCTTTGTTTCCCCCCCACCCTGATCAGCTCTTCCCAGATCCTTCCTTGTCCCAACATTCTTATCTCACTTCCTGCTGGACAGTTCAGTGATTCAATTCCTAATCATAGTAGCAACGCTGATAACAAAATTCAGCGCAAAGCCTGCCCAGGCAGCACCCAGCAACTCCATGTGTTCTCCTCTCAGAGGGCTTCCTGCTAGCATGAAAACACCACATGGGGAGAGGAGAGGCACGGCTTCAATACGTCTGAGCAAGCTCTGTTCTGAATTTTGTTGTCAGCATTGCTGTTTTGCTTGGGGACCAGATAATGAACAGCACAGTGATGCCAGGCCCAGATAGAGGCATGCAACAGAGGTAGTGCTCTAGTGCCTTTCAAAATTTGGCACTGGAGTCAGTTGCTTACATTGTATAAAGCTAAGTCCAGGCCTGCTTGGGATTCAAAAAGAGTAAGAACATTTAATTCACCCATTGCAGGACACAATGGTCACTTTGAGTCAGTTTTTGTCTGTTGGGGAACCTATGGTAAACTGAAATATGAGATTGCAGACCTGCTATCAGTAATCTGTGAGCTGTCATTAAAATCATCTCTAATACCTGAAGATTGGAGGATCGCCAATGTAACACCAATTTTTAAAAAGGGTTCCAGGGGTGATCCGGGAAACTACAGACCGGTGAGCCTGACGTCAGTACCGGGAAAAATGGTAGAAACCATCATAAAGAATAAAATTATTCAGCATGTAGATAGTCACAACCTAATGGGAGACAGCCAACATGGCTTTAGACAAGGAAGATCTTGTCTTACTAATCTGTTATGTTTTTTTGAAGGAGTGAATAAACAGGTGGACAAAGGTGAGTCGGTTGATATTGTGTATCTGGACTTTCAGAAAGCCTTTGACAAGGTCCCTCATCAGAGACTTTTGGCAAAACTAAAGAGTCATGGGATAGTAGGCAGTGTACTATTGTGGATCAGGAACTGGTTAAAAGATAGAAAGCAGAGGGTAGGGCTAAATGGCCAATTTTCCCAATGGAGAAAGGTGAATAGTGGTGTACCCCAGGGATCTGTGCTGGGTCCGCTGCTTTTTGACATATTCATAAATGACCTGGAAAGTGGAATAACGAGTGAGGTTATCAAATTTGCAGATAACACAAAACTATTTAAAGTTGTTAAAACCCAAGAGGATTGTGAAAAATTGCAAGAGGATCTTGATAAATTGGAAGACTGGGCATCAAAATGGCAGATGAAATTTAATGTGGACAAGTGCAAGGTTATGCACCTAGGGAAGAACAACCCAAACTATGGTTACACAATGCAAGGTTCCACATTAGGAACCACCACCCAGGAAAAAGATTTAGGCGTCATTGTGGATACCATGTTAAAACCCTCAGCCCAGTGTGCAGCGGCGGCCAAGAGAGCAAATAGAATGCTAGGTATGATAAGGAAAGGAATGGAAAATAAAACAAAAGATATTATAATGCCTCTATATCGTTCCATGGTGAGACGCACCTTGAATATTGTGTGCAATTCTGGTCGCCGTATCTTAAAAAGGATATAGCAATTTTAGAAAAGGTACAGAGAAGAGCCACCAAAATGGTAAAGGGGATGGAAGGATACTCCTATGAAGAGAGGCTAAAAAGGTTAGGGCTCTTTAACCTGGAAAAGAGACGGCTGAGGGGAGATATGATAGAAGTCTATAAATAAATGAATGGAGTGGAACGGGTAAACGTAGATCGATTGCTTACCTTATCAGAATATAGAAAGACTAGGGGACATGCAATGAAGCTACAGGGTAAACTATTTAAGACTAATAAAAGAAAATATTTTTTCACTCAAAGTGTAATCAAACTCTGGAATTTGTTACCGGAGGATGTAGTAAAGGCTGTTAGTGTAGCTGGGTTTAAAAAAGGTTTGGACAAGTTCCTGGAGGAAACGTCCATAAACCATTATTAAGAAGTGACCGAAGATATCATTGCTTGATCCAGTACAAGCATTGTGGAACTTGTGTCTCGTGGGGAAACTGCTAGGTACATATGACCTAGATTGGCCACTGTTGGAAACAGAATACTGGGCTTGATGGACCTTGGTCTGACCCAGTATGGCATATCTTATGTTCTTATGTTCTTATGAACGTGAAGAAAGTCTTTTTTTTTCTCCCTCAAATGTAATTGTGCTTCTGATTAAGAACTATTATACTAAAGTAGAACTTCCCCGATTTGTACTGGGACCCCACAGCCACTTCTGTTTTCAGAGTATTCACAATGAATATGTTTTTGATAAATGTGCATATGTGGGGTCTCCAATGTATGCAGATCTCATGAATATTCATTGTGGATATCTTGAAAACCAATTAGCAGTAGAGTCCCCAGGGAAGGATTGGGAAGCCCTGCATTAACGAAAACAGGAAAGACCCTCCATTCCAGTTTAAGATAATTATGGAGCTCCAGGCTACTTATTATTGTGCGGGTCCAATCTAGTCAATTTCCAAATAAGAGTATTTTATCTCATATCCAAGAACTGTGTGTGTTGCCATTTTGCTTTTAAAAGTAAATGCAGGACTTCAAGTCTCAGCATGCTTTGAAGTTTCTTAAAAAAAGAGGACAAGAGTAAATTTATCGACAGTGATCAAGGTTTATTTATTTATCTATTTGATTTTATATACTGCACTATTTAAAAATCAGCATGGTTTACAGAAAACAAGTATCAACATTTTACATAGAACAGGTGTAAAACAGAAGAATACCATCAGTAAACCTTTTACATTTAAACAGGGCTGTCAACTTGGGTAGTAACAGGGCGAACTATCTACAGGCTGGTTAGTGGACCGTGAGAGGAAAGTGGGTCTGAGCTATGGCTGGTAGGTAGGTTCCAAGGTGAAGTTATGTTATATGGTCATCATACAGTTGGAAAAGATGTGCTTTGTTTTCCTGAAGGTTGATAGGTCGGAAATGGCGCAGATTGGGGCAGGGAGGGAGTTCCGGAGAGTTGGTATGTATAGTGAAAAAGCTTGGCTCTGAGCAGCTTGGGAACTCTTCCTTATTACTGAAGGGATGGTGAGCGTGTTTGCCATGCTTGTTCTTCTCATTCCATTGTTCGGTGTCCAGTGTATGATTTCCTCTAGGGAGCTTGCGGAGAGGTTGTGCAGGATTTTAAATGTCATTAGGAGGGCTTGTACTTTAGGCGGCCAGCTAGAGGCAGCCAATGCAGTTGTTTTAGGGTGGGTGTTACATGTTCATATCTGGAGGCTCAATACAGGGTTTGGGCTGCAGTGTTCATGGCCATTTGAAGAGGATGCAGTGTGCAGCCCAGCAGGCCTTGAAGAATGATATTTGCATAGTCAAAGTGTGGAATGATAAGTTCCTGGAATACGGTGCGGAAGTCGGCAGCTTCCAGCAAAGGCCGTAGGTGATGGAGGGTCCTTATTTTGTGGTATACTGCCTTGTTAATATTCTTTATGTGTGATTCCATACTCAGGTACTGGTCCAGGCTGACACCTAGGTAACGCACCTCTTGCTTCATCTTCAGCTCAGCTCTATATTTGATCAACATATGACATTCTATCAGTTGTTTAGGGCTGACAGAAATGGGGCCGGTGCTGGAAAACTGGATTTTGGGTCAGTGATTGTAACCCAACTAAAAAAACCACCAAAAATGTTCTTGCTGACACAAATAAACCAGTAAACCCCAATTTTTCTGACCCTGGTAAAACATAAGATTGCATTAAAACTAAGCCCCGATAATTCCAAACAATAAACACCTCATATCAGGCAGGTTTACATGAGCAATATCCTGAATATTTTTCAGAGCTTTGCTGCAGCATTTTCCTCCTGCTATTACCTGCACACTGTGCAGATTGTTCCGATGGAATCAGTGGCCATGGACAGCCCCTGGTGGCAGCTTGAGAAATTGCAAAGACTAGTAGGAAACAAGAGGACTCAGAATCTGGAATAGAAACAATCCTGTTGATTTTAAATCAGCAGTGACAGCAACATGGATACGTAATCAGTTTACAGGACTGAAGACAAATAACCGCAGCACACAGGTGATATGGTACAAGACTAATTACATGTTTATGCAGGTTTGGATAAAATAGATACTAAACCACTGACCAATTTGTGAGTGACTAGAGAGGCAAGATTAGGTCTAAGCAAATTGTTCTGGTGCTTATGCTGGCAGTAGAAAGCACCTTCTGGTGTACATTGCATATTAAAATACTGATGTATACAGCTACAGCAGTGTTTCTGCCTCTGGGAAGTATCGAAAGGTGGATCATAAAATGAAGCTACATTAGGAAATTAAGGGGCACTTTTCCTAAAGTGTTTTTGTACAGCTAATGCATTTTAGCATGAGGTAATCATAAGCATGGGAGGCTGCAGTAACTGATACTACAGAAGCATGACAGCTACCATCCACTAAAACATACCTTAATTTCCTACCACGCGAAGGGGCAGGGAATGCGCAGGATATGAGTGAAGTGGGTGTGATGAGCACATTGCAGTTAGTGGGGGGAGGGGGTACATATTATACATAATGGTAATTAGTGTGGGTACACTGAAGGACACTTCTATGAGTGGTGTTAAATGCGAATGCCATTTGGGTACAGTTCTTTGCGCTAACTGTTGGGGACCTGTTTGCTCTTAACGCACAGTAAATACAGGCCCTTGTTGGAGCTTTAATAAAAGGCCCCCTAAGAGAGCAAAAGAAAACTGAATGGTGGCAATAGTATTAAGTCCCTAAACTTGAAACAAATTCCTAGTTCTGGGTGTATTATTTAAAGATGGAAATACCAATTTAACATTAACAAAAAGTGTAACATCTATGATAGATGCTAAAATGTCTAATTAATTTTGAATCACAATAAGACCCATCGGAATCTATTAACTAACTGTGTTAGTGGTTTAACATAGGTTTTAAACATGTTTCAAAGCAATAATATGTTAAAAATGCTTCAATACGCATTAAGTCACTAATGCACATTAAAATCTGTATAGCAGCCTCCTGATGCATTTTTTGTGTGTGCGGCTCCAGAGGGGGTGGGGAAAAATTGCCTTCAAGGCCCTAGTTCTTAGCCAATAATTCACAGAGGGGAAAATGAAGAAACAAACTCAAAACCAAATAAGACAAAATACAAATATAGACACTTGCAGGTTGATGTTCACATCAAGTTACATGTTCATCAGCCTATCCCTTTTTTCAAAAAATATAAGGACAAGATCAGGCCAATTAAATCACTAAGGGGCCCTTTTACTGTCACTTAATGTGTGCTAGTAATGCACGTTAATGCAAAACCTCCCCATTCGCTGTCAGACATGATCAGCATTTTCCTGCTAGCTACCGAGTGCTACAATTAACATGGGTGCACCAAATGATACCTTCAGAGGTATCATTAGATGCTCCTGTGCTAATTGTCACATTAACTGTGCTCTCCATGCTCACATTGTGCCTCTAACCCGCCCACTCCCGACATTAGCATATGGGTGCATTTTGGCCATCAGTAGTTCACATGCCCACCATTAGTATTCACTGCAGCCAGTAACTGGTTAGTGGCGCTCAGTAAAAGTGCCCCTATATGGCCCGATACTATACAATACATATAAAAAAGGGCAAGCAAAGGTGGAAGAAAATAAAATTATTAAGATAAAGGAATGGGCATAGGAAACATGTTTGTTTGTTTTTTTTGGATCAGTTACTGATACGTTTCATTTTCAGACACAGAATGATTCATTTGTTTCCATTAAAGTCAATAGGGTGAGTAATTGAGTACTTTTACAGGGTGACGTTCCATCCATTTTCAATGAAACCTGCTTGAGACTTCAGCAGAAGAGGTACCTAGTGATCAGAGCAGTGAGTTAAGACCCATGCCCAGGCTGATTTTCTATTTTGTCAGGTATAAATATAGAATATAACTCCCCTTATAGATGTGACCTTTTGGCATACATGCAGGCAGGCATCTGTGACAGAGGCAACAACACTATAAGACATAAAAGAGGGTCAAAGAACACAAAGAGTGGCTTGAAGACTCTGAGCTATCATGAGAAGTGCAAAGCGGCACCAACAATGGCAGGCAGACCAAGACACTAGAAGAGGGGTAAAGTGATACCAACATTGCAGTGCTCTTTCTGTTTATTTCCTATCAAGCTTTTCACTATGAGTCTGTTGGCTCTGGATTGTCGAGCCCAACATTTCTCTGAAACACAAACTCAGTCAGTGTCTAACTCCTCTGGATCTGAGCCCTGTGTGTATCTTTGGTTTCTTTTTTGTCTCTAAACTTGATCATTTTTACCCTTTTCCCCTCTGAAACCTACATACCTAACCTAACTCGAGCTTCTCTCCTCTGAAATCTAAGAGCGAAACGTCAGGGAAATGGTGCTGGTCACATATTCATAATCAAACTAACCTAAGAGTTAAAGTGACCAAAAGTAAATTTATCAATGTAACCTAGGAGCAATCAAAAGGTTACCCGACATCAATAAGCACTTCAAAGCATCACATATCATATACTGTGTAGCCTCTTAAGCTACAATGTCTGAGAAGGGGAGACAAAGGGACCTCAGTAACTGGGCAAATGGCTAGACTTGCAGTCAGTGACTCACCTCTATACTGCCAGTCACATTTCACCCTTGTCATCATTGATAGGCCACCAAATGTGTTTTAACAATTTTCAAATGCAATTAAAAGAACTGAAAACAAGAGGGGCCAAGAGGTGCAGGCTGGTGCTATATCTCAATTGAAAGAAGATCTGGGACACCTTTGTGAGGAGCATGTGGCTTTGATTAAAGATAGATTGGTATTGGCTAGGAAGACAGAACAACTGGAGAATCAAGCATGAAGGAATAATCTCCGTCTATTGAATTTTCCAAGGTCTCCTCTCATGTCCCCCCTGGAAATGGTGAGGAAATACTTCTGTGAGGTGCTTAAGATCCCACAGGAGCATTTGCCTCCCCTGACCAGGGTACAATACCTCTCTGTCGGTACTGGTGGCACTGCCAGAGCAGGTTCGGAGGATCTGCCCTTTGGGACTGGGGACTTGACTGGGTTTTTGGAAAGTTCTTTGGAAGTGATAACTGAGAGAACCACTTTGCTTGTTACCCTAGAACTGGAATCCGATAAGGTTTTGATTCTTCATTCTTTTTTTAGGAACATGCATAAGAACATAAGATATGCCATACTGGGTCAGACCAAGGTCCATCGAGCCCAGTATCCTGTTTCCAACAGTGGCCAATCTAGGTCATAAGTACCTAGCAGTTTTCCCAAAAGATACAGGTTCCACAATGCTTCTACTGGGTCAAGCATTGATATCCTGGGTCCCTTCTTAATAATGGTTTATGGACCTTTCCTCCAGGAACTTGTCCAAACCTTTTTTAAACCCAGCTACACTAACAGCCTTTATGACATCCTCCAGTAACAAATTCCAAAGTTTGATTACACATTAAGTGAAAAAATATTTTCTCTTATTTGTCTTAAATAGTTTACCCTGTAGCTTCATTGCATGTCCCCTAGTCTTTCTATATTCTGATAACGTAAACAGTCGATCTATGTTTACCCGTTCCACTCCGTTCATTAATTTATAGACTTCTATCATATCTCCCCTCAGCCGTCTCTTTTCCAGGTTAAAGAGCCCTAACCTTTTTTGTCTGTCTTTCTTCATAAGAGTATCCTTCCATCCCCTTTACCAATTTGGTGGCTCTTCTCTGGGCCTTCGTATTTTCCCTGACTTTTCTCATGCTACCCAGTTAAGGAGGAAGGAATTTCTGGCCTATCGGACCAGGACGCTGTCTATGAGGACTACTTTTTTGTTAAAATTCCCCTCTCGCTGTTATATTTCTTGTGCTGGTCCAATGGGCTCCTTCAGGGGCTTGTTACTTCACTGCCTTCTATTGTGCTCATACTGCTTTAGTGGCTTCAGCTGCAAGTTTCTAGCTGCCAGTCAAAAGAGTTATGGGTTTGGTCCCCAGTGAGTCTTACAATGACTGAGCAAAACCTTTTGTTTACTAGCCCATAGACTGAAATGGGTGGTGAAAACAAAATGGATATCTGAGTCAGATGGTTCTTTTAGAGATATACAAACCAAAACTGGATGCATATCCCTATCCAGATAGAGGTGAGAGTCAGTCGCTGTCAAGACAAGTTACTGTATAATACTGATTACACAGATTAGTTAAATGCTTCTCACCGTACCAGCTGAATATCAATCCCTGGGCTTCTAACCCTTGAAGTCCTCCTCTCTCTTCTCTTCTCTGCATCTTCCCTAGGAAGAGATTTACTAGTTCTCCACTCCAGACACTCCCACATCAGCGATTTGTACGGATGCTTCACACACTCTCATCGTTGTCAGTTCTTTGAATACAGAGTGTTCCCACTTGGCAATCTCCCAGTGAAATATACCAAGACTTCCTTGACAGAAACTCTAGCTCTATGTCTTCTCCTCCAGACTTTTCATTAGTTATAGGCTCATTATGCAAAACACATTTAGCTGCAAATCCTCTCAACCAGCTCTTATCTTGCTGCTCATAGCACAATATTAGCTGCCAGTTCTCTCCCCCAACTCTCTTCTAGGTGATCTTAAAGTGTCAGTATTACATTTCTGGCTGCCAGTCCCCTCCTCTAATTCTAACTAGTCATAAGTTCTGCACAGTCTTCTTCTTAACATTCCTTGCAGGTGAACAGATCAATCAACTTCCAAATTTTCTCTGCTTTTTCTAAGCCCAAGTCAGCATCTAGGACTCAGCTGACTAGAAATAAGCACCACCACATCATCTGACTCCTCCCCTGTCCTTCCATATTGGGAAGCCAGCTAGAAAATTATTCACACATTATATCTTAGCCTAGTAACCACAGAAAGTGGTACTCCTGAATGGAAACCAATACATGGAATCCATTACAAAAAAAGCACAAACTGAGAGCACTCCTTGAATACTAGTGGACCTTATGACAATCTGCATGAAAACATTAACAATGAATTTTATTTAAATGCAGAGAAGAGAGTGGGAAGGTATAATACAAGGGTGGAGACAGAATCCAAGGATCACACACATTAACATGCGCTACAATAAATATACGTTAATGCTAACATAAGGCTTTACTGCAGAAATTTAACCATACCTTCAGCATATGCTTAAGGGTTTCTGTGGTACAAATCACAATGTTAGCATGCATTAACACACCTAAATGTATCAGCTGTTTTCTCTCACATTCTGGGCGTGCTCCCTTTTACTTTAAAACTTTACTATCCAGTAACATGCACTAAAACACACCATTAATGTGAATCAATATTGAAGCGTTAACATTGTTTAATAAATGATCCTCATCATTAAGAATGCTTCCTTCCATTTTTGTTTTATATCCCACACACACTTGTGATTTGTATAATTTTGGGGAGCAAATCTGGGACACCTGGGCAGGACCTAGTTGGACTGGGAGGGGCAGGTATCCTTCCTCCATAGGCATCTTTTCCCTATATATTTCAAAATGACCAGTCTAGGTAGCATTCAGTAATTTCAAAAGTTTTTTTTTTTTTTTATCAAGACAGTAATAGCCCTTCTGGAGTTATAAGCACACATACATACATATATGCTTAAACTATATTTTATACATATAGATAAATATTCTCTATATTTCTAAAATTCCTCTTCTCTTTTTCAGAAAATAAGTTAATTTACATCTTCTCCTTCCAGGAGAAGACCTGTCCTTTGTTTCTGTCCGCACTGAAATTGGGAATAGGAGGTGGTTATAGTCCATAGAATTGGGAGCACTACTTTAAAATTAGGGAAATCTGGTAACCTTATCAATTTTGCACACAATCATAGGTCTAGTCTTGTGCACAAGCCTAGTAAGCCTGTTCTTGAGGCCAGGGGCGGCCCAAGGGGGGTGCGGGGCCATGTGCGGAGACTGGGTGCGGGACCTCATTTGCATAAGTGACCTCATTTGCATACATATTTGCATAATGTTACCATACGCTAACTTTTAGTAAACATGCCTCTTAATGAGTGTATGGATAAAGAAAGACTAAAAGATTTCTACATTACTATAATCCAGTGTCAACCGCCAGGCACATTCGGAACTACTACAAACACTGCCCATTTAGAACCCATAGCAAACCCGCCATATCTTAACAGCACTACCAGGACTCACAAAGCACCATACCCCACCTATCAAAAGGCAACACTGCAAATATTAAACCAATACATTTCAGAGAATAACAATACATGACCTACTGGGGAAAGAGAACAAGTGGCAATGTCAAATAGGAATTACATAAACAGAATACCTCAGCTCAGTTACACAAGCAGAACATAGACCATCACCAAACAAGGAATCACAATTTAGAAACAGGAAGACAGTAATTAAACTGGGAACCCCAAAAGCCAAACTTGGAATGTACAGCAACACTGTAGAAATACAACTATAAATTAATTTCCTCTTGTACTAAAACAAAGCACAGACATTAATGATGCACATTTCCCAGAGCTGACATATTCCAGTTAATAAATTCAAAATAAAGAGATATTTTTCTACCTTTTGTGCATTTTTTTCAGTTGCAATTGCTCCAGCCACTGTCTTCTGGTTTCTTCGTGTCTTCTGCTAACTCTACATCGTCTGCTGTCCATTTGTCCTTTCTTCTCTCTTCTAGTTTTTTTTTTTCCATTCTCTCTCTACATCTGCTTTAACATACTAATCTTTCTCCTTTTGCTCTTTCCTCATTTCTATTTCATCCACTCAAATTTTACCCCTCCATCCTCAATCCTCACTTACTCTCCCAATACCCGGCCAATTGTAGATTTGTCTTCCCTTCCACACAAAATATTTTTCCCCTCTCCATTTCACTCTCCCAGCTCCATCCCATTCTAATTCTCCCTCAAAATCAGCTCCCTTCTAGTTCCTGCCCCACCCAACAGCCTTTCCCTTCTAGTCCCCGCATCAGCCCATTTCCAGTCCTAGCCACCCCATCAGCCCATTTCCAATCCTATCCTAGCCACACCATCAGCCCATTTCCAGTCCTAGCTCCCTCATCAATTTCCAGTCCTAGCCCCCACATAGCCCATTACCAGTCCTACCCCCCATCAGCCCACTTCCAGTCTTAGGCCCCCCCCCCCCATAGCCCAGGTAGATTAAAAAAAAAACACAACTTGCTGCTGCTGCCGCCGTGGCAGCAGCAGAATCAAGCTTCCCACTGGGTCCCCCTGCCCGGCAGAGTCCTCCATGCGGCCTCAGCTCCCTCAGTGCAGGCTTTTCAGAGCCGCAAAGGGAGAGTTTCCCTTTCTCATGGCTCTGTTTAAGCCTGCGGGGTTGATGGGAAACAGAAAATCCTGTTTCCAATCAGTGCCAGCAGCTTAACAGAGCCACGAGAGAGAAGCTCTCCCTTCGCGGCTCTGAAAGCCGGCATCTTCCCTCCCCATAAATCTTTCAATCTTTCCCTCCTGCTGTTGTCTCTCATTTCCCCCAACTTCAGGAATCTCCAGAGGTGGTGTAGCCTTCTCTGACTGTAGTGATAATGAGAATGAAGTCAACCTACCTTGTTGTTTATGCACTGGTCCCACTCCTTTGAGACATCCAGGCAGGAAGCAGAACCCTTGGAACACAGCTGACTTAATTTAAGTGCTCACTACAGATTAAGGATTCCTCACTGAAGCAAGGCTCCTAAGGTTGGGTGGGGGTGGTATCAGCATGAAAGGTTCAGAGGCCTATGGGGGAGGTAAGGCATCACAATCACCACCAATATTTGCTTATGGATTGCATTAACTAAAATCCATCACTGCACACCAGGAAATATGGATCCCCTCCGACTCCAAGATTTCCTTTCCAATGTTTCCCAGGACAAATAAAGGTTCAGAGCCCGATTCCATCGGGGACGTATAGACCCTCTGTGCGTCTGGTCGGAACCGGACGCACAGAGGGAGTCGTGTTTCTGATCCCATGGGGCATGTCTATCCCCGTGGGATCAGAATCACGAACAGGCCTGTACATGCAGCTGGGACCACGATTCAGCCCAGCCTGCACATACAGGCCTTGCCTGACTAACTCAGTCAGAGCTTTTAAAAGGAGCTGCGGTGGGGAAGGAGGATGGGACTGGGGAGGGGCATGGATAGCAAAGATGGACATCCCAACAGGATGTCCATCTCTGCTATTCATTGCTCAGAATGACCCCCCCCCCCTCAGTTTCAGAAGTAACCTCACTGGGCCGTGAGAATAAAATCCTTTTTTTTTTATTATGCAACATGACACTTACAATAAAGAAAACACATAAAGGCAATTCAAAAACAAAAGAAAAAGCAATTACAAGCAGGAAAAAAAAAGCAGCACAAATTAGACCACATTACATGGACTGACTTGATGACACTTAAAAAAAATGAGGAGAAAGGGGCTGAAGCCAAACATCAGGAGAAATGCATATCATGCAAATTACTCAGGAAAAGAGAGAATTCATGCAGATCCAGTAAAATTCAAAACTAAAGGCCTCATCCTACTGGACTAGAAGTCTGGACAATCCAATGACTAGAGTCAATGAAAAATCAGAGCTGAGATGGCTCAAAAAACAAATACCTAATATTATCTAAACAAAGCGCAAGGAAAATGGAGTCTAAAGGAGGCTCCTAAATCCGGTATCGCTTGATGCATATCTACAAACTTCCTCCTTCACTCCTGAGTAGACCTAGCTAAATCAGGAAAACCCAAATTGACCCAAAGGTTCCTCCCTAGGGCTAGATGACTCTGCCCTAACTGGAAGGTAAAATACCTTAGACATGGGAGGAAGAGCATTCTCGTACATTTTTTTCAAAAAAATATTTAAGTAGAGTATTTTGGGAGGACAACAGATGTGTTTTTGGGAAATTAATAAACTTAAATTCAGAGCATTGGCAGCGTTGTCCAAAACTTTCTAATTTTCTTGCAGTTTGTAACTTGTCTTGAATTAAGGTGGATTGAGTTTCACCAAATCAAACTTCCGTGTCCTCCTCCTTCTTAACATGAGAGTTCAGATGTGAGAATTCTGTATCTTTAGTCTGCAACTGTGAATGCATGTCCAACGTTAGGTTAGCCATCGCAGAAGTCAAATGATCAATAAACACTACAGCCTGCCAACCACTCTCCAGCGACACCTTCAGAGGTTTCACAAGTGGTGCCTTTTGCTGGATATTTCACACGGCAGTCTACAGCTCAGTAATTCTCACTGACGCCCTAGCCAACGCTGATGGGGGGGCTTGAGGACTCAGCCACACCAGCCGAATCTTTCATCACTGCCAAGCTCACCTGAAATGCCAGCTGCAATACACTTCTGGGTAGCCCTCCTACTACTCCAGATACCTCTCCATCAGTTGGGCAGGGCTCCACACCACTTCAGTTGGCCTCCCAGCTGAGACCTCTGGAGACCTCAGACCTCACTGCAGGGATGTAAATGGCCTTTCACCAGGACTAAGAGAAATGTCAAGGCCAAGGAAGGAGCCCTTTCCTGCTTGCTCCAACACAGCGGCAATTGCATCCGGCACTCCCAATGTCTGAGGTATGAGCAACTCAGTGACTGTAGTTTGGCATAAGGTTAGTTTAGGGGCAAAAGTGGAGACTTTGCCATGATTTTTGCCTTCTGCTTACCCATGTAAGAGGAAAAAGAGAGCTAAAAAAAGAGTGGCTCACCAGTCATTCCTCTAAGACGTCACCTTGCTCCCCCCCCCCCCCCCAACAAAACCCTTTCTAATGTTTAAAGACTTTTAACTTACAGCCTGCAGAAGTCATTCAGAGAGCTGGTTGTGTAGTATGTGGCAAAGTTGGATAAGGAGTAACTTGGATCAAGTGAAGTTGATTCTGTTCCAGCAGAGTCAGCATGTGCCTGAATGCTTTTAGCAGTTTCAGACTGAATTTGTAATCCTTGAAACGTGAAAGCTGGTTTCAGGAGAAAGGTTGGCATTTTTGTTCCATGTTAATGAAAACATGATTAATAATCATGATTAATGGATGAGTGACAAAGATTTTCTTTTTTCCACCTCCGATGATTTATGAACTGCAGAACTGCATCTGTTATCTGACAGCAAGTTCTGCTTATTGTGGCAACTTTTTTTCCTTCCTTTGCTTCTTACCTTCTTTTCATTTTTTCCAGAGTTTGTGGACATTTCATGACCTTCGTCCCAAGAAATGGAATGATAATGTGCAAGCCAGTTCTAAGGAAAGAGAACCACTGAATTGCACGTGACCAGCTGCTTGAACAAAGATAGGAAGAGTGGAGTGATTCTGATCTGGGGGAGAAAATTATTCATTTTCATCTAAGTCTTTTATTTCCAAATATGAATAAACATCAGCACTTCATGTGATGTATTTGAAAATCCTCCTTTTTGGAAACATAGAAAGTGATGGCAGATAGACCATATAGTCTATCCAGGCTGTCCATCCACAAGACCTATTCAGATCTACAATTCCTTCCTCTATCTCAGAGAGCCTCTGCACTTGTTCTATGCTATCTACCTCTCTGCCACCTCCACTGAGAGGAAGTTCCATGCATCCACTACCCTTTCCAACTAGAAACACTCCTTAGATTACTCCTGAGTCTATTCTCTTTCACCCTCATTCTGTTACCCCCTCATTCCAATCCAGAGCTTCCCTTCATCTGAAAGAGGCCCGCCTCATATGCATTTTTACCAGGGGTTCTCAATCCAGTCCTTGAGACTCACCAGCCAGTCAGTTTTTCAGGATAGCAACATTGAAGATGCATGAACAAGATTTGCATGCATTTGGGGTTATTCTGTCCCAAGAAATAGCGGGGATGGACATCCTATCCTCACTATTCGTGGTCCTCCCCGCCGGCGTCTAACTTCCCTGCCGGTTGTATGGAGAAGTTAGACAGGGTGGGGAGGGGTCGGATCAGGGGCGGAGTTAGGGCAGGTGGTGGGTGGTCACTGGCTCTGGACATACAGGGTCGATTCTAATGTCGGCCCTGTATGTCCGGAGCTGGCAACTTGTACGGGGATGTTATTCAACCTCCAAGGTGGAATAACTTCCCCAGACGTCATGGATGGCAGGCCTGGGGCACAGATGGGGCAGGGGGAGCCGAGAACCTTCCCCACAGCCTGACTCTGGCCATAGGTGGCTGGATCAGGGGTCGGGCTTTGGGAAATGATTCGAAGAAGCCGGCAGCCAGGATCATGGCTTTACAATGGAGCCAAGGTGCCACTGCAACCAGGCGCCATGGCACCGCAGCTTCATTGTAAAGCACTAACTGAGTTTGTCGCGCATGTCCTGTACATGCAGGCTGGGCTGAATCGCAGTCCCAGCCTGGACGTACAGGACTATTTGTGATTCTGATCCCGCGGGGCTAGACTTGCTCTGTGGGATCAGAAACGCAATGCCCTCTGTATGTCCGGTTCAGACCGGAGGTACAGAGGACTTCTACGTTTGGGACAGAATAGGGTCTATTGCCTCCATTACATGCAAATCTCTCTCATGCATATTCATTGTGGTTATCCTGAAAATCTCACTGGCTAGGTGTGTCCTGAGGACTGGGTTGAGAACCCTTGATTTATACCAGAGAGCTATTAAATGTCTTTATAGTATCTCCCTTCTTGCACGGTTTTCCAAATTATACGTTTTTAAATATCTAGGTATGTTCCCATAGATTTTATGATGAAGACCACTGGCCATGTTAGTAGCCACTGTCTGAACAGATTCTATCCTGTTTTTATCTTTTTGAAGGTGTGATTTCTAGAATTGCAAACAGTATTCCAAATGAGGTCTCAACAGAGATTTATACAGAGGTACTATCATCTCCTTTCTTCTGACCATTCCTCTGCTCAAGCACTCAAGGATCCATCTTCCCTTCTCTGTTGTTGAGTTGGGTACTAATAGTAAGAACTGTGTGTGCAATGTATTACCATGTTTTTGGAAATGCTATTGACTATAGTTTTCTTGAAAGATGCTCATGAACAACAACATATATACTGATCATACGCTCCAAAAATATTATAAACAAACCACAATTTAGCTTGTGATGCCCTGTTGCAAATCAAGTTTGTTATGAGTGTTGGGAATGCCAAGCAGGGCTGGCCCATCCACTAGGCAAGCTAGGCAGCTGCCTAAGGAGGCTGGCCCAGGTGTGTGGTGGTGGTGGTGGCGGCAGCAGTAGCTGCACACATGGGTGGCTATGCCATCCTCCCCAGTTACCACTGATTCCATTTGGAAGGGGGGGGGGAGGCAGCCAGCAGTAGTATTTCCAAAAGCAGTGGCAAAAAGCTGCCACTTTTGGAAATACTGCCGCTGCCTGCCTCCCCCTCCCGAGACGGAATCGGCGGCCGGTCCTGATGCCAAGACAATACTCAAGGGACTGAATTGATATCAGACAGGTGCCAATGAAATAACCCACAAGTGTGTTAATGGGAACAAGCAAGGGCTGCAGAAATGTTTCTTTTTATGCCATCTCGCTTAGATATTATTCAAATGGATACACAGATTTATTTTTTTGTGGTAATATCCATGCAAAATCTCGGACTTTATCAAAATAATAATTGCACGTCACTAATATGATGGAAAATCTGTGACTTGCATGATTTTTCCATATGGAACAGTGCTAAGGAAGAATTAACGAGCTGCATAATTCTTCACTCATGAGTGAATTTCCATAATTTTTGCAGAGGCCTTCACAATTATAGAGTTATGCATAGCAAAATGGCAAATAGAAACTGTAAAACTTTGCCAGCATGGTTATACATGCTTTCTGCTGTTTTTGTGTGTGACATTTCACTTGTGAAGGTGTTTGCACCTTAGTGCATCAGCCTCATAAAGTTCCAAGCCATGATTGTTCCCATTTTCCTTACCTCTCATATGCTGACAGTCTTGCTTTTACTGAAGCATGCATGTGTGGGTGGGCGGGTAGGTGGATGTGGTGGGAAGGAGGAGGAGGAAGAGGCAGGGCCCTTGACCTACATTATACATTGCACATACCTTCCATAATCACATGCCCTGGACGTCCATTGCCTTGGGCAGCCTAGTTTCCAGCACAGCCTCAACCACCCTGGCAGGCTGAGGCTGTTGTGCTTACTGCTGTTTCACTATCTCAGCTTTCAAAAGTGAAGACGTGGGGTATGTGTTAGGAAGTATATTTTTGCATATTTAGCACACAGTGACTTGAGATAGTTACCAATTCCTATAACAAAGAACAGTTCTTAA
This sequence comes from Ichthyophis bannanicus, assembly GCA_033557465.1. Lineage (NCBI taxonomy): Eukaryota > Metazoa > Chordata > Amphibia > Gymnophiona > Ichthyophiidae > Ichthyophis > Ichthyophis bannanicus. Next base: position 244,627,149 of record CM066036.1, on the reverse strand, counting down.
AATGGGCTATAAGTTGTTCCTAGCATATTTTAATTTGCAAATTCCTGCTTATTGATAAGTAGACCTTTGTTTTTGCTTCTTCTTTTCTCTCTCTTCAGGTTTTGTCTCTACGTCTCCCGCATTGCGTTTTGTTTCTGTTCTCCCTTCCTCTCTGCTCTGTCTCTGTTTTCCAGAGCTCACCCTATCCCGACAATTTACTGGCCTGGCATCACAAGTGTCTGATTGACCTGAGCTCCCCTTAAAATCATTGGGATTAAACCTGTGCAGGTTGCTGCTTGCTTGAAGATTAAAAAGCATACCAGTGGAGACAAAATGTACTGGGTCCTGATTATGGCGAGTGGGCTGGGAGATATATACTATAGAGAGTGAACCCTAAATATGTATTAATAGCAGGCAATGAGGGCTACTACTTGAATGCAGTGCAGTGCAGTGCAGATCCTCAGAGGACAGGGCACTTAAGATATATAGGGAGAATCTCCTGTCTAATATCTAACTAGTTTCTGATTTAGGGAATGCAATTTTCAAAACAATTTAACTAGCTAAATTAACAGATGCCCAAATAAAATCTCATCAGAAAACATAAGGGCACAGATTTAAAGATCGAAATACGGATACCCTGAAAGAAATAGGGATTGGGATGATATGAGAGAGATATTTAAGTAACTCCAAGCCTCTTTCAATGGAAAGCAAGTCTGGAACAAGGGGTCCCAAGATGAAGATGAAAGGGGATAAACTCAGAAGTAATCTGAGGAAATATTTATTTTTAGAGAGAATAGCGGATGTATGAAACCGCCACCCTATGAAAATGGGAGAGATGAAGACAATATCCACATTTAACAAAACATAGGACAAACATAAAGTATCTCTGAGGAGAGGAACTGTTAAAGAGCACAGCAGTTGGTATTGGGCAGACTAGATATAATCCATATAAAGGCACATTTTACATATGATGTCCAAGTTCAATTTAGGACATCCAAGCCAGAACAACTGAAAAAAAGCAGGCACATCCAAGTCTCAGGCACAATTTCACAAACATCGATGTGCCTAATGTGGACATAGACATTTCCAGAATAGCATTCAAGAGTGCGGACATCTAGAATAGGCTAATGGTTAGAGTAGTGGGCAAGGAGCAGGAAGCTGGGTTCAAATCCCACTGCTACTATCATTGCGATTGTGGAGTGTCCTGGAGATGGTGGCACTTTCCTGATGCCTAGTTTTGTGTGGAGCAGGTCTAAAATTGGATGGGGTCATAGACATCCCTGCACTGAAATCAAGCAGGGGATGTCTAAGTCCATTGCATCACACCATTACATGATAGCCCCTCATCATCCACAAAACCAACTTCCCCCAAGCTCCCTTTCCCTCTTAGCAATTCCAGATCCACTCACTGTTCAAAGCTCTGGAAACAAGACAATATTACATTTGAATCAAAGGAAGCAATGCCAAGAAACAAAAGAAACAATCAAATAAAATAAAGGATACCATGATTTACCAGTCTTCCTCATATTTCAAAAAGGGGGCACAGACTTCCTTAAACTTAGGCACCTTATTCTTTAGTTCATATGCATCTTTTCTAATAAAACTTTAAATTGACCAAGAGAACTGTTCAACCTGGTCAAATGACCAGATGACCTTCCCACCATATTAGACCTAGCCGCCAATACCAGTAACCTCAACACTCCCAACTGGATAATGGGAGATCTCAACCTCCCGTCACTGCAGCAAAACCAGTCCTCCTCACTACTCGATGCCATTGAAAATCTGGGATATAAACAACTAATCATGGAACCCACTCATTCCAAAGGAAACATTCTCGACATGGTTTTCGTTCCACAATCTGCTTATGAACAAAGCAGCAACATTGTAAAGTCGATCACCGATGTACCATGGTCAGACCACAAACTCATAAACCTACAAATTCCCCTGAGCAACACACATCCTAACAACAGAAAACCAAACGACCCACCTAGAGCCCCCACAAGGGGTTTTCGACCTTTCAACAGGGAACTCATACTGTCAAACACCCAACCACTCCTCAATGACCCAACACTCAACCTCGAAGAATCGATCGACGCCTGGAACAACAGCCTCAACTCCGTTGCTCAATTACCACGCAAAAACAACACATCAAGGAAAAGAACCTCTGCTCCGTGGTTTACCCCCGAATTGCGGTCTTCTCTTACCCACCTACGGAGACTCGAAAAACGGTGGCGTAGATCACTATCCATCGATGATCATACAGCCTACAATCTCCACCTAGCATCTCACCGCGAGGCAATCATAACCAGAAAGAAGCAATACCACACAGATACACTCAAAAGATCACTAAACAAACCTCGTGACCTTTTCAATTTAGTCAAATCACTATCAAAGGAACCATCCCCCGAACAAAAAGAAGACATCCACCCACAAGAATTTGCTGACTACCTGCAAACAAAACTTCTACAGACAGATGAACTCTCAACAATCAATGTACAAGAAACATCCTGCCTAACATACCTGTCTGCACTTGCCACACCTTCTGCCAAACACATCGAAGACACAATCATCTCACTGAACACCACCACTGCGCAAACCGATCCTTGCCCAGCCTTTTGGATAAAGAATCTTCGAAGTACATTTAGCCCTTTCATCACAAAAATCATGAACCTCTCATTTACAACTGGCTCCTTCCCCTCCGCACTAAAGCTCACATCCATAAGACCTCTACTAAAAAACGCCAAACTAGACCCAAAACGGCCTGACTCCTACAGGCCTATAGCCAGTATCCCCCTCTTAGCAAAGATTTTTGAGAAAGAGGCACAACGTCAAATCCAAGACCACATAGACTCCGCAGCCCCTCTTGACCATTCTCAACATGGATTCAGAGAATACCATGGCGTGGAAACACTGCTTACCACCCTATTCAATGATATTCTCACTAGCATAAACACCATCCGGCAAGGCGTTGTTCTAATCTTCTTAGATATAGCAGCAGCGTTTGATTCAGTAAACCATGAGATTCTCCTCGGGAGACTGAAAGAGAAAGGCATCTGCAACTCCGCACTTGATTGGTGTAAATCGTATCTTGACAACAGAAAGCAATATGTAAAATCTACAACGGGAGAGTCAAAACTCTTCCATCAAAAACAAGGCGTTCCTCAAGGATCCTCTCTTTCATCTCTCATGTTTAACATATATATGCAGCCTATCTGCAATATCATCAGATCATTCAATGTGAAATGTATGATATACGCAGATGATATCCTACTCTACATGCCATTTTCCACAGTGCATATGGATTTATTGCCTATAATAAATTGCTTCGACGCAGTATCAGAATGGCTCCTATCACAAAACCTCCGCATTCAGCATAAGAAAACGGAGGTTCTTTTCATCACCAAAGACCCCAACTTCATTCCACCACCACATATAAGTGTTAAGGGAGCAGATCTATGCACTAAGGAAACAATAAGATACCTCGGAGTCACACTGGACCATCATCTCAACATGAAATCACACATAAATAATATTGTAAAAGCTGTGTACTTCAAGATACGCACGCTCAGGCACCTACGCTCCCTACTAGACCAAGAGGACTTCAGAACCATCTATCAGGCACTGATCCTACCACACTTCGACTTCGCCAACTCCATCCTGCAAGGGCTCCCACAATCCACCCTGAGCTCACTTCAGCTTGCTATGAATACTGCTGCAAGGGTTCTACAAGGAGCGTCCAAGAGTGAACATGTTACACCTATCCTCAAACAGCTACATTGGCTCCCTATACACGGAAGGATTATGTTCAAGACCTTGATTCTCACCTTCAAGGCCATCAATGGTCTCTCAGCCAACTCAATCACAGAGCTCATACGAACTGTACCACCAAACAGAAATAGGAGACAGGTAGCATTGAACTCCCTAATAATGCCAAAGGCCATAACAACATGCAGCCTATCAACAGCAAACAGAGCTTTCATATTTTGCGCACCAAAATGCTGGAACTCTCTACCACCTGATATCCGTGCCATAACCGACTTAGCCCAGCTTAGAAAGGCCCTCAAATTCAACCTATTCATCAAATACTACCCAACATAAAATAAAACTTACAGTCCCACCGCAAACGTAATCACAGATTTCTCATTGTTACTAACATTCTGGCTAAATTGTGTAAATAGTTGAGTATGTTGTCTAGTTAACCGATCATATACTCCATGTAGATAGTTCTCCCTTTTTAAATTTGTTTTTTCCAAGTTTATGCTCCTGTTATATGTAACACCGAACAGCTTGTTGTTCTGGTTTTTGTTTTGTTCTCTGTAAACCGCGCTGATGCCGAATAGTGCGGTATATAAAAAATGTAAATAAATAAATAAATAAATAAATCCCTCACAAAGGATCCACCATTACTAGAGGGCCCTTTGATAAAAGCACAACAGTTTGCCTCCTACTTGCAGAATAAGCTCCACGCTTGCTCAGATAATTATAGATAATTATAGATAACACAGGTACACTACCAAAAAACTGCCTCCAGTTTTGCAACTGATTCCTATAGATTTTGGGGTGCTGAATCCAGGAAAAATAGCCAAAATGTTCCATCACGTCACGTTTTCTTGCAAAATTAGATTTCTTACCCATATAAGGAATGTTCACATAATTTCTTTTTAGCCAACTGCAGTTTATTTTCTTGGCCCAAAATAGAGGTTGTAATGGTTAACTAACTAGAAACACTCCCTCATGATATTTTAGAGTGTTTTTTATTCTTTTTATACATTAACAGGACAATTGGGAGGCGGGGGGCTAAATCCAGTACTCGCGCTGGCGCATGTTCTTTCCTGTTCGCCTCACCTCGTTCGCTCGCTCAAACACGGTGGTTGCGACATGAACGTTCCTGTCAAATTTCAGTTTCTTGCAAGTTCATTATTACCTTTTGTTTGCTCAGTCGTAATCCAGCTTTATTCCGAAGTGGTTCACTACAGTTGTAGTTTGCAGTGCTGTGTATTTGTGATGGCTCACAGAGCCAGAGGTTGTGTCAACTCTCCGGACAGTTTTTGTTTTATTTGTGGGGAATATACCGTGAAAAAGCGGCAGAGGAACATTTCTGCATTTATTAAAAAAGTATATTTCGCCTATTTCGGTTTGAAGTTAGGCGATCAAGACAAACCGTGGGCTCCTCACAAAGTGTGCAAGACATGTGAGGAAGATCTACGCTTATGGATGAAAGGTAAAAAACAAGCATTTCGTTTCGGAATACCTATGATGTGGCGTGAACAAAGAGACCACAGCAGTGACTGCTATTTTTGCTCTTTCATTGTGAAGGGATACAACTTAAAAAATAAGAACGTAATAAGTTACCCCAACCTTCCCTCAGCAATTAGGCCTATGCCTCATAGCAACGAAGTACCTGTGCCTGAACCACCAAAATCTTTGGATCATATTTGTGTGGACGGTTCTGATCATGATGAGACTCATCAGATGGCTTTTCCCGATGAGTCCAGTACTTCCGAGTTTGAAACTGAACCAGATCCGAAACCTGAACTTTTCTCTCAAGCTGAATTGAATGATTTAGTCCGGGATTTAGGACTCCCAAAAGATGCTGCCCAACTGCTAGGTTCTCGGCTTAAACAGAAAAATCTATTGTCAACAGGAACAACTTTTTATTGGTACCGCAACCGCGAGACACAATTTTTGAAGTATTTCAGCAAAGTGGAAGATTTGGTATTTTGCAACGATATATACGGAGTGATGGAAAAGTTTAAACTCAAGTATGATCCTGCTGAATGGCGACTGTTCATTGATTCGTCAAAAGACAGTATAAAAGGTGTTCTTCTTCATAATGGCAACACATTCGCTTCAGTTCCTATTGCTCACTCTGTTATTCTCCAAGAAAAATACGAGAATTTGGCCCTGATTCTTCAGAAGATTCGTTATGATGAGCATAAGTGGATGATTTGTGGAGACTTTAAAATTCTATCCATGCTATTAGGGCAGCAATCCGGTTTCACCAAATATCCCTGCTTCCTTTGCTTGTGGGATAGCCGGGCCCGCGACCTACACTGGGGGAAAAAAGACTGGCCAATTCGGGAGTATTTGAGACCCGGTGAGAAAAATGTTCTTCATGAGAGCTTGGTACCTCGTGATAAAATTCTATTACCACCTCTCCACATTAAGTTGGGTCTCATTAAGCAATTCATCAAGTCCCTTCCAAAAGATGGTGAGTGCTTTCGGTACCTTTGCTCAAAGTTCCCCCGACTTTCTGAAGCAAAGCTAAAGGAAGGAGTGTTTGTTGGCCCTGATATAAGGAAACTCATTTCAGATGGAGCATTCGCTGAAACGATGTCTGAGAAGGAAAAAGAAGCCTGGGATTCCTTCAAGGATGTTGTTCTCAAATTCTTGGGGAACAGGCGGGATGAGAACTATAAGGATATTGTTGCCAGGATGCTCAATGCCTTCAAAGAACAAGGCTGTAACATGAGCCTGAAAGTCCATTTCTTGCACTCCCATGTGAACTACTTTCTCGAAAACCTGGGGGCGTACAGTGAAGAACAAGGTGAAAGGTTTCACCAGGACATCAAGGACGCAGAGAGAAGGTACCAAGGAAGATGGAACACCACTATGATGGCTGATTTCTGCTGGTTGCTGCTGCGGGAAACCCCAGATGAAAAATACACCAAGCAGCGCACCAAGAGAAGCATTCGGGGGAAGAAGAAACGGGCCCACCAGGAGATTGATTGACCCAAGAATGACTTTAAAATCTAAACTGTGTTGACAAATATCGTGTTTTTACTAAACTTTGAAATAAAAATTTGCTAGTTATTACCACAGTGTCGGATCTCATTTATTAGAATTTTATTTTCACACCATCGGGTGTTTGTCTTCATGTATTGCAATGGTGCGGTTTGCGTTTTCTATTCTTACATACATACCTGTACAACATTTTTTGCACATTTCTTTGCTTTGCTTTGTGTCTAACCTCGCTCTTATATGCTCAATGTTTGTGCACATGTATGTGGCTGTTTTAAGTGCAGACAATTTTGCTACCATCACAGTGTGTTTTGTTGACATTACTCTATTCTTATGTGCTGCCTTGTTACAATTTTCTTTATTCTTATTTGAATAACTACTAAACAATTAGTATAAAGAATTCATCCAAGAAACTTTTATCTCGATCGCACTCAATCTGAAACGTTCACCTCAAACTGCTAACCCAATGTAGCAAACAATCTGTACGTGATGGAGCAAATTGGTTACCAGATTTGGATTCAGCGCACCAAAAAACGTAAAAATCAATCGAAACATTAGAGGCAGTTTAAAAAAAATTTTTTTTAGTGTACCTGTGTAATTTTATGATGAAGACCACTGGCCATGTTAGTAGCCACTCTCTGTACAAATTCTATCCTGTTTTTATCTTTTTGAAGGTGTGATTTCTAGAATTGCAAACAGTATTCCAAATGAGGTCTCACCAGAGATTTATACAGAGGCACTATCATCTCCTTTCTTCTGACCATTCCTCTGCTCAAGCACTCAAGGATTCATCTTCCCTTCTCTGTTGTTGAGTTGGGTACTAATAGTAAGAACTGTGTGCGCAATGTATTACCATGTTATAATATAACAGACATATGGTCACACCAAGAGACTCCAAGAGGTTTGCAGAAATGGACTACATTTGAATCAATCACGGAACAATGCCATGAACAAATACTACAGATGATCAACACAACCACTTCTCCCCTTGACCCATGCCCTGAATCATGGATCAAGATGACTAGGAACGTACTCTCAAATACTAGTCAGAATTATAAAACTCTCTTTTATCCAGGGACACAAGCCTGTCAGCTAAACATCTTCCTCAATCAGATCCACCTTAAAAGGCCCAAGTGCTGATCCTAATCTACCAAGCTCTTACAAACCAATCTATCATACCGTTCTTAGCCAAGTTAATAGAAAAAAACAGTACAAGTGCAACTTCAGGACTTCATCGACTCATTTGCTTCACTCGACCCCCAACAACATGGGTTCAACCCTACTTACCTCACTCAAACACACTACTCAAGGGCATCAAACATTCCAAACAAGGATTTATCCATATATTTCTTGATATATTGTCCGCCTTTTATCTAGTAAGCCATAATGTCTTATTAGAATGCCTGATGGACCTGGAAATAAGCAGCACCCCACAGAAATGGTTCCACTCCTATCTGTCCGAGTGCACTCAGCAGATAAAGATAAAAGATGACACATCAATGCCTTTCAAATTACAGACAGGCATACCATAAGAATCATCTCTCTCTTCATTACTGTTCAGTCCCTACATACAACCAATCTGTAACATCTTTCAAAAGCACAATATCCTGTACCACATATATGTAGATGACCTAATTCTCTACTCACCCATCTCTACATACAATCCTGAATATTCACTAATACAATCATGCTTCAATGATATGACGGAATGGCTAAATAAGAGTAACCTCTCCGTCAACTATAAAAAAACAGAGGCAATGATCATAACCTGTGAGCCCTCATTCTCCACTCCAAAATAAATTTTAATAAAAAATAAATCAATCCCAGTTAAACAGGAAGTCAGATATCTTGGAGTCACTCTTGACCAACAACTAAACATGCGAACACATATAAAAAGAATTACAACGTCAACGTATTACAAAATAAAGAACCTATATCACCTAAGACCACTCCTTGACCTAAACTATTTCCATAAAGTCTGTCAGACCATTATCACAACTAGATTATTGCAACGCCATCCTCCAAGGTCTACCAAAGTAGACCCTACTTCCTTTGCAACTAGCGCAAAACATCGTAGCACATCTGATAACAGGATCCCCAAGACACAAACACATAATCCCTGCTCTGAAGAGCCTATACTGGCTCCCTATACAGGACTACATTAAATACAAGGCAATTTTCGTCATCTACAAGACCATGCATAACCAAGCTGCAGATTGCATCTATAGGCTCATCCAAAAACCCTCAAACTCGAGAGCAAGAATTATTCAAAACCAGAGCTTACTCAGCATTGTAACTCACAAGCGGAAGAGTATCCAAGCAACTTGCCAGAGAGCTTTCTCAATATATTGGCCAACAATACGGAGCTCTCTTGCTAATGGAGGGATATCAAGCACTGTGGGGACTTCTGAAAAAAATGAAAGACCTGCCTAGTCCAGGAGTACTTTAGCCCTGGAACCTGACCAGCACACTCTAACAGAAGACTCTCAACAAGACAATCCCTTATACATAGTTACTTTGATTATACATAGTTTTCAGTGCCTAGCAACTATACTTCTGGGTGCAAGCAGACAAGTAGCCTTGTGTGATCATTGTCAGTTGGGGTCATCCCCAACAGATAACCTGTCATAGTGAGAGGAATGTCCTATCTCTTCATTTGTGATACAAATACATGTAGTCCAAAAATTCAGAATCCTTAGGGTCGAAGTTTTGAGATCCCAGGATTCCATCCCTTGAAATATGATATAATCTCTCATAAGAATATATGTTTGGGTGCTAATCAGGGACATAGAAAATTTTGGTTTATATTGTGGCCTAGAAGATTCCCCATTCTGAGGCCCCAAGTTCCTTTCCCATTGTGCTAAATAGGTATGAGATGGCAGTTCTGAGACTAATGAGGTGACCTGACCTAACCTAACCTAACCTAACCGAGCAAGCAACCCTTGAGCTTTACTCTTCTCAAGCAAAGCTTTTCTATCATTCCCTGCTAAACCCAGGAGCCCACTCTAAGTGAGTGGAAAAATGTCTTATTTGAAAATATTGAAACAAGGAGACCGATCTGCCAAAAACAGCAACAAAATCGCCCTATTCTTTAAAGACCTTATGGTTAAAAAAATTGCAAGAAAGTAAGAGAGTCACACACTTGCTATGGAGCACACCATGGGTATTTTCCCTTTTCCCTAACAAGGGAGACAAGGGTATATACAGAGAATATGCCAGCAGACTCTAGCATATTATAGCACATTCAGTATGAAAGGATGACTCTTGAACCCTCAAGGGTGCTCTTGTTGCCTGGTAAGAATAAAAGCAGACAGGGGTATACTGTATGATAAACCTTGCCCAGTGGGTGGAGGTTTCATACCTACTCCATGCCAAAATTGCTCATAAGCAAGCACACCAGTAGTATAGGTGAAAGTTGGGAAAACCTAATTCTCCTTCATCTTTACAGGATATCAAGGTTATATAAGTAATATGTGGGTTTTTTTTCCTCTTGGAAATGTATTTCAGCAAATAGGACTTTAGCGCTTCATTTCTTTCACATTGTATTTGCAGAAGAACTTCATATGCACACAATTGATTGCACAAATGTTAATTATATGCAAGTACAAATGAATCAAATGCATGATCACAAATGCACATCCCTATCTTCTTCTGCTGTCTTGTTCTCTATGTTTCATGCAGTCATTCATCATACAGGCCATCTAGACTGATGGTCCAAAAAAATGGAATACTTTTGAGCTAATAAGTAAATAAATGAATGACATTTTTTATTGTATTACTGAAAATCAGTTGAATAGCTCTGTACACTCATGCAGTTTTATCTCCTGGGACTTGGCACAAAATAATGGCCATAAGAGGAAGCTGTTTTATTTAAATCAGTTACCAGCTAGTCTTATCTTAATTTCCACTTCATCTGGTCACTTTTTAAAGTCCCAGAGGGACCCTGGCAGGTGCCTAGGTCTCTCAGCTTGCAGTTTTCCTTGTGCTTATTTCCAGTAGGTGTACTTGAAAAGTGCAAAACATGTGACCTAAAAGTGGACCAAAGTGAATTTTAGGGGTTACTGTTCCATGTAAAAAAATGTATCAACATGTTCCTGGGGAATCTGGGGCAAGTCTGATGACATTTGCTGAAATTAAATGCAAGTCTAATTCACAGAAATGCACATCAGGCTTTCTTCCAAACTGATGAATTAATTTGGCGAAGCAATAAAAATTCTTGCAGGTTTGGCATATTAGTTTGAATCTTGTTCTGCAAAGCGTGGAATCTTCTAAATATTGACATGTCAGTCTGGAATTCCCACAGTTAAGACTCCACCCCAAAATAGAAAAATCTCAAATTAAGTGATTCTACCAATAGCAGATAGCCTCCTGTTAGCTTCATCCCACAGAAGTCAAAGTGCTCAACTTTGTGTGCTGTGAGGGTGTTCACAAAATCCTCCTCATGTTTCTCAGCCAATCCTCGATGATTTACACCTTCTTTCAGATACAAGCGTGTTTTAGAGAACCTCTCCCAAAAGTGCACCATCCCACATCCAGTGCTACAGTAAGGTTACAAGATACCCCTGATTTTCAGGGATTGTCTCCGATTTTAGAGCTGTGCCAGCAGCTCCCACCTGACTGGCAGCCTCCTGTCCCAGATTCCAGTAATGCGAACAGTGGAAGCGGAAAAGAAATTTCAGTTTCAAGTTAATGATTTATATATTTGTCAGTTTTTAGAATTTACATCCATTATCTTTATATTCTGCTCAGTATGGGGGAAATGCATGGCTGTTTCTATTTCTCTGTTGATTTGTCTGTTTGGAAGTGATGCTGCTGTCACGGGATGGATGAGGGGTGAGGACAGGGTAATGTCTCCTGTTTCTTGCTCCATGTTTTCTTCCTCAAACCTGAAACGGAGGTAATCCCTCCCCCCACATACTTTGGATAACTGTCCCAGATTTGCCTGCAAAAAGTCTGGTAACCTTACACTAGAGTAGCTGTGAACTAACCATGACTAAATCCTCTGTAATGGCTAACGTCTCATTAGCAACACACAATCACTAAATGATGGTTTCAGGTCTGTAGACTAATAGGAATTAACATCAGACTCCAGTTCACGGGGTCTGTAAATATTCTCCAAATACCAGGGTGGGCAACCCTGTTGCCAGTCACCACAAGTGGCAAATTTGAATTTGCTATATTTTGACGCTAACAATAAAAGTAGTTACCTGTAGCAGGTGTTCTCCGTGGACATCAGGAATAAGTCCTCACATACGGGTGACATCATCAATGCAGCCCCACGTTGGAATGCTCCTCAGCTTCTATTGGAAGCTTTTGGGAGGTTCCATTGCGCCTGCACACCTGTCTTTCCATCTGCCATGTTGCCATCTTCTCCACTATGATAACAAAGCTGTAGCAGAAGGTAACTCCTCAAAGGTGGGAGGTTGTGAGGACTTATTCCTGCTGTCCATGAACATTTGCTATAGGTGAATAACCACCTTTTCTCCATGGACATGCAGGAATGAAATCCTTACATATGGGACTCCCAATCTACAGGCTACTGAAAACCAAGGACATCGAAAAGCCCAATGGGGCAAATGAACAAGAACTGGAGCATCAACTATGTATAGCACAAGTAGTCCCCAAAGGGGAACTCATCTAATTCAGCTTCTTCATCATACAGCTTCATCATGAACATTTATGCTCTGATGTTTGATGCGCCTTTTTTTTGTAGCCTGGATGGAGAATAGGGCTTTGGAGAGATGGAGTTGTATTCTAATCCCCTAATAAATGCCAGAATGCAGATTGGCTGAATTATCTGTCATGTTGGGAATTCTCATCCAGCCAATAGTGAGATGTGAAGGTATGGACAGAAGACCACGTCACAGCCCTTCAGATCTCTTCCATGAAGACTGAGTGCAAGTTGGCCACTGACACAGCCATGGCTCTGAGGCAGTTTCTCCAAATGGGTTAGTTTTGCACATACCATGACAGTCATAAACCTCACTTCTATGCCAGGGTGTGTGGAGTATGATCTCAATCTCTCTAATATACTGCTAATGCTCGGCATAGTACTTGCATTGTGCCAAGGAGAGCTTCCTTCTGGACTTCTTAAAATGTAACAGGTGTAGGAAATTTGTCGAGATGTGCTCAGGAATTCTTCTTTAACAAGCCTGTGGCTCCCAATACAATGAGAAGTATTTCTGTATCTTTCTGCCACATTTTCTTGTTCTTTGACTGCATTTCATGGTACTTCAGGATCTTCTGCCTCTCCATGTGATAAACAGAGTAATCGCTTGGAACCGACACCTCTATTATCAATACCATTCTGGTGTTTTTCTCCTTTACCACTATGTCAGGTTTCCTCACATCCAGTTTCTTATCATTGTGAGCCATGATATGACCATCAAGGCTCAGGCCAGCCTGGGCATAAGTGAAAAAGATGCAGTCTGCCAGCCAAATTGAAAGAGTGCATTTGGAAATGGCAGCCCCTTGGTTGTTGGTGTCAAAAGAAACAAACAGCTGGATGGACTTTAGGTGGAACTTTGTCCACTCTAGAAGACCAAGGCTCACTTGCAGTCCAGCATGCACATTGCTGCTTCCCCTCTATGGGTGTGAGGCCTCGTAAAGAAAGTAATCAAAATGACTGACTGATTAAGATGGAAAGTTGTACCATCTTTTGGAGGAATCGAGGATGATTGCGCAGAACCACTATCATGATGGAACCTGGTGTATGGCAGGTGAGCCACTAGAGCCTAACATGCCACTAGAGCCTAACATGGCATGCTGAGGTAACTGCCACCAGGTACAAGACCTTCCATATCAAGAACTTCAAAGGAGAAGAGCTGAGCAGCTCAAAGGGAACCAACATGAGCCCCGCCAGAACCACATTGAGGTCCCAAGCCACTGCTGGAGGCATGAGAGGAGGTCTTGAGAGCAAATCCCACATGAAGCAAACCACCAAAGGCTGAGTCGATATAGACTTACCCTGCAAACTGCAATAGTAGGTCCCAATTGCGCTGAGGTAAACCCCTGACAGAGTTAGACTTGAGACCCAATTCCGAAAGGTATAAGAGGTACTCGAGGAGCCTGTCGACAGAACAAATAAAAGGATCCCACTGAGGTATTGGCCCATCTTGACAAAGAGAGTTTTCCTAAAGTAAGACCCTCACTTTTGTAGGATTTTATCAGTCCTAGTCCTGAATAGAACAGAACCCACACATGAATGTGGAGTGGAGGAGTGGCCTAGTGGTTGGGGCAAGGTATTTCAGGCCGGAAGGTCAGGGGTTCAACTCCCACTAGAGGACAGCAACCTTGGGCTGGAAGGACTGGGGTTTCTAGTCCCACAGGTGCTCCTTGTGGTCTTGGGCAAGCCACTTAACCCTCCATAGTCCATGTTCCCTGTAAAATAGTTATCTCCAAGTTATAATGCCCTGTTCAATGTAATTTCAGTTTGTTCAATGTAAACCGCACTGATGCAGAATAGCGCGGTATATAAGAGAATGTAAATAAATAAATAAATAAATGAAGGGGCCATACTAGACTTGGTGATTACCAATGGTGAAAGTGTTTATGATGTTATAGTGTGAGATCTTCTCGCATCCAGTGATCACCAGATGGTGTGGTTCAGTATTAGGACTAAGGCTGATAAAATCCATTCAAAAGTGAGGGTCTTAGACTTTAGGAAAACTAACTTTGTCCAGATGGGCCAATACCTCAAGGAGTCATTAGCGGGATGGGAACAGCTGGGGGATGTAGAAAAACAATGGACAAAACTGAAAAGGGATATTTTAAGGGCAACCAATCTTCGTGTCAGAAAGGTAAAAGGAAAAGGAGGCCACTATGGTTCTCAAAAGAAGTAGCTGAAAAGGTGAAAAACAAGGGGAGGCCTTCATGAAATACAAAAGATCACAGAGAGGAAGACAGGCATCTATATTTGTAAAAATTTAGAGTGGCTAGCAAAGTAGTCAGAAAAGCAGAGATACAAAAAGAAGAAGAAATAGTCAATGCAATAAAATGGGGGAATAAGACATTTTTCAGCTACGTTAGTAAGAGGAGGAAGGGCAAAAGTGGAATTGTCACTCAAGGGTGCAGGGGGAGGAATATGTAGAAGCTGAGGAGGATAAAAAGGAATTGCATTACAAATATTTCTGTTCTGTGTTCACAGATGAAGGCCAGGAGCAGGACTTCAGAAAACACCACAAATAGGAACAGAAGCAAGGGGGATCTCAAACAATTTTCAGAAGAATGTGTTCATCAGGAACTAGCTAAACTAAAAGTAGATAAAGCTATAGGACAAGATGGGATACATCCGAGAATACTGAAGGAACTTGGGGACATTCTAGCAGCACCACTGACTGACCTTTTCAATGCCTCTTTGGAGTTGGGAGTGGTGCCAGGGGACTGGAGAGGCATATGTGGTCCCTTTACACAAAAGCAGACATAAGAATTACATTGAGAACTACAGGCCAGTTAGTCTAACCTCTGTGGTGAGTAAATTATTGGAAACAATGCTGAAAGAGTGAGGTTTCTGGAGTCCAATGGACTACAGGATTGGAGGCAGCATGGATTCACCAGAGGCAGGTCTTGTCATACAAATCTGATTGATTTCTTTGACTGGGTGTCCATGGAGTTGGATCGAGGGAGAGCCCTAGATGTGGTATACTTGGATTTCAGTAAAGCCTTTGACAGGTGACTTATAAACAAACTGAGCACTCTAGGGATGTACCCTAAAGTTACTGATTGGGTTAGAAATTGGTTGAGTAGGATGTGACAAAGGGTACAGGTAAATGGAGCTCACCCTGAGGAGAAGGAGGTTACCAGTGGTATGCTGCAGGGAACTGTCCTTGGTCCGATTCTTTTTAACATCTTTGTTAGTGATATTACGGAAGGGCTGTCAGGTAATGTTTGCCCCTCTGCAATACAGTAGACACCCAAGAAAGAGTAGATAACATGAGGAGGGATCTTGCTAAGCTTGAAGAATAGTCGATAATTTTGCAGCTGAGATTTAATGCTAAAAAATGCAGGGTCATGTATTTGGGCTGCAGTAATCCAAGAGACCGATATAGTATAGGGGGTGAAGTACTTCTGTCCACAAAAGAAGAGTGGGACCGGGGCATGATTGTGCCTGACAATCTTAAAGTAGCTAAACAGATAAAAAAGGTGATTGCGAAAGCTAGAAGGATGCTTGGGTGACTAGGGAGAGGAATAGCTAGCAGAAAAAAGGAGGTGATAGTACTTCTGTATAAATCTTTGGCATATTGTGTGCAGTTCTGGAGACCACACTTACAAAAGGATATATAAATAGGTTGGAGTCAGTGCAGAGGGTGGTTACTATAATGGTTAGTGATCTTCATTATAAAGCATATGAGGACAGACTTAAGGATCTTAATATACTTTAGAGGAAAGGTGGGATAGAGGAGATATGATAGAGATGTTTAAATACCTCTTTGGCATAAATGCATAAGAAGAGAACCTCTTTCAATTGAAAGCAAGCTTTGCTATGATGCATAGTGGATGTGGCAGAGATGAGGACAGAATCTTAAATCTAAAAATCATGAGTCAAATACTGGGGGTCTCTAAAGGAAAAAGAGGACTACTGTAGTAGTTGATATGGAAGGGCAGACTAGATAGGCCATGTGGTCTTTTTCTGGCGTCATGTTTCTATGTTTAATTATCCAGCACCTGTGCTGTGCACCAGGAATCAAATCTCTTCCATTTGAAAGCATAAGACCTTCTTGTCAACAGAACATCCTAGAGGTCAACAGAACATCCGTTATGCAGTCAAGCAGATTAATTTCTAATAGGACTAGCCTCGCAACATCCACACAGTAAAGGCCAAGGATTTGACAATGGGGAACAGCATCCTCTCATCCTCCTGCAAGATAAGTTCTGGGGCAGAGCCCAACCTCAGAGGCTCCCACTAGGAGAGTTAAAGCAGAAGGGGAAACCATGGCTGCCTAGGCCAATATGGCACGATGAGGATCCTTGACCCCTTCAGCAGGGTCTTCAGTATGAGAGGTATGGGAGGATATACATATAACAGAGCCTCTCTCCAGTACAGGAGGAAAGCGTCCAGAGCCAGCCTGCTGCTCAAGGCGACCCTGGAGTACAACTGATCCACTTAGGCACTATACTGTGTGGTGAACAGATCTATCGAGGGGGTACCACACTTCCAAAAGATCTGAACTGCAACAGCCCTGTCCAGAATTCATTCGTGCAGTTGGATAATGTGGTTCAGCTGGATCACCAGGATCGCCTGCTCTCCCAGCAGATACGTGGCCCTTACCATAAGTAATGGCACTTCCACAACTGGATCACCTCCCTCACAGGAGATACGATCCTGTGACCCCTTGCTTGTTGAAATAGTATATCACAACCTGATTGTCCGTCTCCTTTTTAATATCTTCCTGGCTCCTCTCACTCTTCTGATACAGCAGCACAGTATCTCAACATATTATTAAGTGGATGATATCATTCTTGTACATCATACCAGCCCCACCGTGCCTGACATTACCCCTCTTAATGCCTGCCTATGTCAGCTCCTGGATGTCCTCAAACTTCTTCCACCTCAACCCTGCAAAGACCCTGGCTATCTGGTTCACCTTCGATGGCCCTGTTCCTTCCCTAGCTCCGGCACTCCCCTATTCCCCTTATCCCCTTCTTGCGCTATCTCGGTGTCATTCTAGATACCACCTTATCATTCCATGATCAGCTATCCTCCATCATAAGCTGCTCTTTCTGCTCACAGCATCAGATCTGTGCCATCCATCCCATTCTCAACACTCCATCCTTGGTCACATTACTACTCTCTCTTGTGATCTCCCATATGGACTACTGCAATATCACTCTTGCCAATCTACCATAGTACCAGATACACAGACTGCAACTTTTACAGAACACCACACCTCGCATTGCCACCCATGCCTCCCGCACTGATCACATCACCCCAATTCTTATTCACCTCTACCGGCTCCCCATCACCTTCTGCATACAGCATAGGATCCTAATCCTGGTCCACAAAGCCATTCACACTAGCACCCCACAATACCTCTCAGATCTGGTACATCTCCACGCTCCTCTGCGTTCACTCCAACTCATCCACTCCAATCGTATGTCCCTCCCCTCTCCTTCACAAGCACACCTGGAGTCCACTCGCAACTCTGCCTTCTTCTTTCTTGGCCCCAAACTATTGAACTTCCTCCCTCCAGATCTGCGACTGTAACTTTCATTCACTAAGTTCAAGTCAATGCTGAAAACTCATCTTTTACGCTCTGCATTTAATCTCCCTCCCCCCTCCTCCAGATGCTGAGGCAACTTCCTCCCCTCCTTCTCTGTCCTCTCTCAACATCTCTCATTCTTCTTTCTCTTTCCTATCAAAATTATGGCGTTCTTTTCTTCTTTCAGCAGTCCTTTATGTTTTATGTATTGTAAATCGCTCTGGTGCTTGAATGTAGAGCAGGTATATCAAAAAAAGAAATAAAGATAAAAAATAAAAAATAAAGATAAAGATTTGCAATGGCTCATAACTCCAAGAAATTGATCTGGTGCAGGCTCTCCTGTTCAGACTAGACACTTTGCATGTGGAGGACATCCAGATGCACTCATAGCCCTGCTTCGATATCTTCTGCAGTGGTGCCTTCTAAAAAGGTAGGCCCCTGAGCAGATTCAGAGGATCCAACCACCATTGCAAGGACTGGACAAGAGGCATGGTGATAGCCACCTGGTCTCAGAGGGGGCCAGTGGCCTGGTTCTACTGAGTACTCAGTGTCCACTGAACTTGTCTCATCGACAGATGAGCCAAGGGAGTGACGTGCACCGTAGAGGCCATGTGGCTGAGCACAGTCAACATCCCATGAACCATGGTCTGACGACTGCGCTGGGTATCACAGACCAAAGCCATCAACCTCTGGAGTTGGTCCACTGGGAGAAGGCCCTTTGCTTGAGTCATATCAAGAAGAACTATGAACTCCAGTCATTGGTGGGCTGAAGGTGGAACGTTGGATAATTGACATGAAACCTATCAGCTCTAGCATCTGCATGGATAGTTGTGTTGAATGCCAGACTCAGTCTGGAGTGGTACTTTTTATGAGCCAGTCATCCAGATAAGGGAAGACAAAAAACCCAAGAGTTCTAAGAATGGCCACTACCACTGTGAGGCACTTTGTGAAGATTTGGGGTGCTGAGGCCAGTCTGAAGGATAAAACTTGGTACTGAAAATTCTGTCCCTTCCAGGAAGAATCAGAGATATTTCCAGTGGGTGGGATATGTCGGTATGTAGGTATACACATCCTTTAGATCCAGGGAGCATAGCCAATCATCTTTTTGAAGATAAGGGAGCAAGGTCTCCAGAGAGACCATCTTGAACTTTTCTCATATTAGGAATGTGTTGAGCTCTCTAAGGTCCAGGATGGGCCTAACCTCCCTCCTCCTCAATATTTATGAGGACCAGAAAGTACCTGGAGTAAAATCCACATCCAATCTATTCCCCAGGTATGGGCTCAATGGCAAGATCAGTCAAGAGGGTAGAGATTTCTCTCAGAAGGCGGCTTTGATGCAAATGGTCAAGGAGAAATAGCCTGGGGGGTGGGGGCAATGAGGTGGCAGTTCAGCGAAGTGCAACATGTAGCAGCTTTGGACCATTTGTAGCACCCATGCATCTGAAGTGATGACTGTCCACCTGTGGGCAAAGAGAGTAAGCCGTCCCCGTACCAGAGAACTCCCCTCTGCAGTTACCAGTAGATTGGCTATGCTTCTAAGGAACCAGTCAAAATCCCATCCCCAGCTTGGGCTGTGGGGCTGGCTGAGTCTTTTAGGGCTTTTCCCAAATGTTGAGGATGAGGAACCTGGGGCTATTGCTGGAAGGCTGAGGACCATGAAAGTACCTGCATTTACGTGGGTAGTAGGCCATCTTCTGGACTCCCCCTTGATACTTTCTGCGATAGGGATCGGATGTGCGTCTCAAGAACCTGGTGAAGGTGATGTGCTGCTTCTCTATGACACCAGTCTTTTCCTCCTCTTACTCTTCGAAGAGGTTCTCTCTCAATAATAGCATGTCTGCTGCTTATCTTGAATCGACTGCTCCAGGTCAGAAGACTTAAGCCAGGCGAGGCGGCAGGCTCCAATACCCATAGCCGCCACTTTAGAGACCACCTCAAGGGTGTCATATGTCGCCCTGACCATGAACTTTGAGCAATCTTTGCCATGACCCACCATGAATGCAATGATAAAGCAGTATTAAAAAACCTATTAAATAAATAAATAAATAAATGTTATGATGAAGCTTCAGCTCCTCTGGCATGAGGAATGGGCACAGATCAGCGAGATCATGCATGATGTCCTTCAGGGACATGTTCATGTAAAGCTGGTAGGAGGAGCACTCTAACCACTGAAGGAGTCCAGTGTCTGAGTCTCCCTCCCAGGGGTGTTGAGGAACAAGTCTTGGTGCTCCTAATCCTCTTAAGGGCAGACTCAATCACTAAGGAGTGTTGCAGAAGCTGAGGCTTCATAAAGCCCGGAGTTTTCTGAACATGGAACATAGAGTCCAATCTCCTACATCCTCATTTGCAGTCTTTGTAGGATATGGTGCACTGGCATCAGCACATATACCTTAGGAGTTGAGGAGTACTGGAGGATCTCCAACTCCTCTTCCCTAGGTTCATCCTCCACCTCCAGTGAAAATGTGATGGCCTTGGCCTTATCTCTCACAAAATCCTGAAAGGACATGTCTTCTGGAGGAGACTGCTGCTGTTCATGAGGAGGGAAGGGGTCTGAGGGAAGCTCAAGGGACCTAGCCTCCATTAGTAACCCAACACAGGGGTATTGGCATTGTGCTCATCATCACGAGATGGTTGATGCCCCTCCAAGACTATGGAGGTTGATTCCTCTCTCCAGGGTACCTTGGCCATTACTCTCAACATCGTGTCGAGAAGAGCTTTGATTCCGATACACAAGGGGCTTCACCCAGTAATTGGAAAGGTCCCCTGTCAACGTTGATAGAGTCAAGGTCTTTTTGATTCCAAGTGGGGACTGGCCAATGGCACTACAGGCCCTTGGTTCTGAATGACCCCAGGAACCTCTTGATGTCGATACACCTTCGGCGAAACCAAGGGGAGCCATTGATGCCAGTGCCGAAGATGCTGAATCAGAGCTCTGGCCAAAGATGGATTCTCTCTGCTTCTCTCGATCCCTCAGGCCTCCCCTTATCATCTGTAGGTACAAATTACAAGAAGGCGGCTGGTGATCAGGACCCAGACACTGGAGGCACCAATTGTGCTCGTCAGTGACTGAGATTGCCTGAACACGTTTGCTGCATTTCTTGAACCTGCTGGCCAGTTTTTGGGAGATGTCTGGGAAGATAGCTGTGACAAAATCAAATGGCTCAATTGCAACAGAGGCCCAGTCAAGCCATGGGAAAACAATGAGAAAATAAATGCACTGAAAAAAGAATAGAGATGCAATCGTGACTGATGAACCTGACGCTACCAATGGCAGGCAGAAAAGTTAAATACAAGCCCCCAAAGAGGAAAAAATGGAATGCTTACCGGTGGATGACAGATTCACGCCTGTGGGGCTCCACGGAAAATGAAGATTGGAGAAGATGGCACATGGCAGGAAGGAAGACAAGCATGCAGGCACAGTGGAGCCTCCCAAAAGCTTTCAATAGAAGCTGGGGAGCATTCCTGCATGGGGTTCCATCAGTGACATCATCCATATGTGAGGATTTCAATCCTGCTTGTCCATGGAGAAAACATAAAAAACGTTCATTGACAGTGTGGTCTGCTGCATGGCTGTACTAAGGGTTATGCAAGCGGTGTGGTCGCACAGGACCAAGCAGAGAAAGCACAATGATATCCTCATTGGGTTTACAGGAAGCTCAAAAAAGTGCATTACTCCACATGGCTGGGGCGGAGGGGGGCACCAGATTTGCTAGTCACACAGGGTGCATTTCTAGCTTGGTACCATCCTAGTCTGCTGTATAAAATCAACCAATGAGAGAGTGCCCTTATTATCATATGATCATTCATTCTATTCCACCTTCTGACTGACTAATTGACAAAATGCTACAAGGCCAATACACCCCTCCACAGTTCATAGTCTGTAGTGTGGCGAATTGTACTTCCATTCACCACACTACATAGGACAAGGGTGAGCGACCAGGGCATCCTAAGGGGCTTGTTTACAAAGCCGCGGTAGTGGTTCGCGATCGCGATCGCAGCCGCGGCCCCATTGAAATCAATGGGGCCGCGGCTCCGATTACGATCGCAAACCGCTACCGCGGTTTTGTAAACAAGCCCCTAAGTGTAGTGCAAATTATTCCTTCTGATAGTACTACTGCATGTCTGATGTAGAAAAGACTAAGGCAATGTCTATTTACGTTTTATTTTAGTTAAGCAAAGACACATTTGGATCTAAGAGAAAGTTAAAATGATAGAAACTGGATTTTTCAGACCTATAGCATTTAGAGAACAATTTTATAATATGCTGCTGTGTGAAGGCCACATGGACATAGATGTTTTAGCCTGTTTGATAAAGCTACATAGGGATCCATGTGTCCTTATAAAATACTAGCACAAGTTCAGCAGAAATAGCAACTAGATTGAGCCACGGACATGTGTGTACATGTTTTATAAAATATGGGCATAAACTGTGGCTCCATCCAACCTCTGCTTAAACTCTAAGGGGCTTGTTTACAAAGCCGCGGTAGCGGTTTGCGATCGTAATTGGAGCCGCGGCCCCATTGATTTCAATGGGGCCGCGGCTGCGATCGCGATCGCGAACCACTACCGCGGCTTTGTAAACAAGCCCCTAAGTTGCATTTCACTATGCTCTTAATTACACTGTGTGTACTTTTTTACATGAGATAATTTTATAAGAGACCTTCTATATGTATACACTATCATATACACACAAAACACCCTTTAGAAATGACCGTCTTAAGGGGGGCGGAGCCTGATGTCCAGCGGGATGGTCGCATAACACTGAGGCTCCCGAGAGGCCTACTCAGAATCCTGAATTAACACCTCACATTTTTGGAACTTCTACTCTGATCTTGCCGGGGCACATTGGTGAGATGGCGGGGACCAAACCAACGCGCCTGGAATTTGGGTCTCCAGCGGCTTCTCACGGCAAACTTTCCAAAACTGAACCTCCGTCCCCGCAGAAGGGGCCGGCCTTGTGCGAGGGCCCCGAAATGCAGCAGGAAATCCTCGTAGAGATTAGAGGGGTCAAAAACCTTGTGCAGGCAAACGGTGAAGCACTCCGAGCGCTGCGGGACGATTTTGGTGTGCTGCAAAGCAAGCTAGAAGGGCTTTCTTCGCGTCAGGACAAAATGGAGGGCATATTGGACTCCCATGCGGCCCGGTTGTCCAAACTCGACAAAGTTGAACGACAGGTGCGGGCCTTGCAGAAAGAGGTGGAAGATGGCAATAATAGAGCGCGCCGCAACAACATACGACTCGTGGGCATACCGGAGGGAGCGGAATCGGGAGACATGAAAGAGTTTTTATGCAAAATCCTCCCTTCCTTGCTCCAAATCACCTTTACCAAAGATTTGGAGATTGATCGCGCTCATCGTGTACCCACAAGCATAACGCTCAACAGGAAGACCCCGCGGCCTATCATTTTTCGACTATTGAGATATCAACACGTGGAGCAAATTCTAAGTGCCTCTCGGGCAAAGGGCCATATGGAGTTTGAGAGCCACAAGATCTCCTTCTATCCCGACTTGTCTAAACCCACAGTCGACCGCCGAAAGCGCTTTCTGGAATTCCGGCCGAGGCTTCAACAACTACAAGCACGCTATGGCCTGATGTACCCGGCCAAGCTCCGAGTCACGCTTCACAATCAGACAAGAACATTCGAGGACCCTGATCTACTAGCGGAGTTTTTGGATTCCAAAGAAGCCGACTTGATGCGCTGACTTCCAGAATATTCCTGCAAGTCTCCTTATATCCGCTGTACCTGCCATATTGGATCTGCCGCAGCCTAGCAAAGAGTCTGGCGTGGGCAGTCTGTTGCCTTACTCTTGATGGTATCTGTGACCCGACTCCATCTACCCACAGTAGCCTCGATGAGTATCAGAGACAGTGTTATTATGGACTCTGGTGTTTCTTTTCTTTTTTTACATGTCTTCTATTTCCTCTCCAGGGCCTCCTCCCGCAGACATATGGTCGCCATATTCTTTGGGGGTTTTGCTTCTTCTCTAAGATACGTTGGTACATACTTTTCAATATGGGGTGTATTAGCCAGAATACTCGGTGATTATGACATTGTTGTACAGATTCTGCTTATGTTCTATGTTATCAAGCGCCCTTACCTAAAATGTCTACTACCGATTGATGGCACCATGTAAGATTTTTTCATTGAACGTAAAAGGCATCAATAACCCGATAAAATGGAAGAAAATCCTAAGCTACCTCAGTCAGGAAGCAGCGGATCTGATTTTTCTCCAAGAAACGCATTTAAATTCGAGGGAAACTCTTAAACTCAATATTAAACCTTACATGGTGGCCGCTTATTCCCCAGCCGTTTCTAAGAAATGTGGGGTTGCCATACTGGTTAGGAAATCTTTGCATGCTACTGTTATTGCGACTAGCTCAGATACAGAAGGTAGATGGTCTAGAGTTCACCTCAAGATAGGTAGCCTAGAAGTTACATGTATATGCCTTTACTCTCCTAATGTTGATGACCCTGCCTTTTTTGCTACCATTGCTCAGGTTGCGCAGGCTTCTGCTAATACTTCATTGATCATTGGGGGGGATTTCAATCTAGTCCTTGATCCCCTGATTGACAAACAGCCGCCTAGGACGAGTGGTCCCCCCAAGAGTCACGCTACGCTTACCTCCCTGATCAAGGATCTTGCTTTAGTTGATCTATGGAGATTACTACACCCCAATGAGCTTGACTTCACCTTCTTCTCCTCCCCTCATAAATCTCAGTCTCGCATAGACTTCTTTCTAATCTCAAAACTGTTAGTTCCTCAGGTAGACACTGCAAAGATTCACTCCCAACATATTTCAGATCATGCTGCCATTTCCTTTCAATTACACACTACTGCACCCCAGGGAAACTCGGGAGCCTGGTTCTTTGATAGAGCCCTGTTAACTCAGCCAGAGTTCCAGTCAGAAATTCGAGTAGCCATACAGGATTACTTCCATTTTAATCTACTCCAAGATACTGCGAATTGGGCTTGGTGGGAGGGCTTCAAAGCGGCCATTCGGGCAACGATCACTAGCTATCAAATCCGCCTGCGGAAACAACGTAAACAGCAGCTGCTCATACTAGACCAACAAATAAAGCAGGCGAACGAGTTCTAACTTCACGCACTGACCCATGTGTATTAATTCGATTACAGCGTCTCCGTTTTCAATATAATTCAATCCTCTCAACTGCAGCTTCTAAGAGTATTGAGCTTCAGCGAGGGACATATTATCGTGAAAATAACCGAGCCGGTCGACTCTTAGCCAATGCCTTGAAAGGTCAAAAAGAAGCCAAACGCGTTGCGGCCCTTCGAGCTCCACAGGGAGGGGGCATAGTGACCACAGACTCCGATATTGTAGAGCTCTTTCGGGATTTCTATACCCGCCTATATCAATCTGAATGTGAGTTCTCGTCAGAGACATTCGAGCGATTGCTCTCTGGCATTCAGCGGCCGACCCTCTCTGAAGATGATAGAGATGCGATGGATGAACCCTTCTCTACTTCAGAGATCCAATCTGCCCTAAAACGAACAGCCTCGGGCCGTGCCGCAGGGCCCGATGGTCTCCCGACCGAATTCTACAGAACGTTCAGTGCAGATTTAGTTCCCTATTTAAAACTCTATTTTACTGCCCTTGCGGTAGATACATCCTCTTTGGGATCCTTTTCTGCAGCTAATGTGGTTGTATTTGAGAAAGAAGGCAGAGACCCGCTACTGACCGCCAACTACCGTCCAATCTCCCTACTTAATGCCGACTATAAGATCTTCGCAACGATCTTGGCCACCCGGCTATCTGACATGATGGCTACCCTAATTCACCCCGACCAATGCGGTTTTATACCCGGCAGATCAACTGCTGACAATGCTCGGACCTTGTGCCATGTGTTATCTAGTGCTGCCAATCTCGACCATCCATGGGTGGGTCTTTCCCTGGATGCCGAAAAAGCCTTTGATCGTCTACAATGGCCCTTCTTATTTGCAGTTCTCCGATGGTATGGCTTTGGAGAGGGCTTCCTCCGATATCTCCAAGTCATGTACACTCAACCCGTCGCCAGTATTTGTGTAAACGCCATCAAATCTCAGCCATTTAACCTCCAAAGAGGCACGCGTCAAGGTTGCCCCCTATCACCAATGCTTTTTGATCTCGCTCTTGAACCCCTAGCCCTCCTTATTAGACAGTCTGCACGTATTCGAGGTGTCCCCTTTAGTCATAGGGAGATTAAACTCTCTGCATATGCAGATGACCTTATGCTCTTCGTTTCCCTCGATTCGGTTCCAGCTGTCTTGGATCTGATTGACGGATACTCACAATTATCGGGCTATAAAATTAACTGGACCAAATCTGTAGCATTCCCACTGAACCGCTGGGTGCATGAGGCTGACATGCAGGCCTTTCCCTTCCTTTGGCAATCCCGCATGGTGAAGTATCTCGGGGTCCATTACTGTTCTCCTTTAGAAGACACTATCAGTGGGGGGCGGAGCCTGATGTCCAACGGGGTAGACGCCTTGTGCTGAAGCTCCCGAGAGGCCTACACAGAATCCTGACTAAACTCCTGCAAAACTTCACTATTTTGCTTTAAAATCGCCGGGGCGCATCGGAGGGATGGCGGGACCTAAACCACAGCGCCTAGATTTCGGCTCCCCCACTTCGTCGCACGGCAAACGCTCCAAAACGGAACTGCCTTCCCCGCATAAGATGGCGCCGCTCTGTGAGAGCCCTGAAATGCAGCGGGTGATACTCGAGGAGATTCGTGGTGTAAAGGAACTGGTACAATCCAACGGAGAAGCGATCCGCGCCATGCGTGAGGACCTTACCATGATGCAGGAAAGGCTCGAGGGCCTCTCGTTGCGCCAAGACAAAATGGCGGAGACTCTTGAATCGCACGCGGTGCGAATGGGGAAGATCGATAAAGCTGAACGCCAGATTTTGCTCCTTCAAAAGGAACTTGAAGATAGCAATAATAGAGCTCGTCGCAATAACATTCGACTCATTGGAGCTCCAGAGGGCGTAGAAGCAGGAGATCTGCGGGAATATCTGGGCAATATTCTACCCTCTCTATTGAAGACGACGTTTCTTAAGGACCTGGAGATAGACCGGGCACATCGTGTCCCCACTAATATGGCGCTCAACCGGACGACTCCCAGGCCCATCATTTTTCGGCTACTGCGCTATCAACAAGCTGAGCAAATTCTGGCTGCTGCCCGGGCTAATCATCACCTCGAGATAGATGGGCATAAAGTGTCTTTCTTCCCTGATCTCTCTAAGCCCACGATGGACCGCCGAAAGAAGCTTCTTGCTTATCGCCCTCGCCTTCAGCAACTGCAGGCCCGATTTGGTCTCCTGTATCCGGCAAAGCTACGCGTTACGCTACATAACCATACCAGGACCTTCGAGGATCCTGACCTCCTCGCTGCATTTTTGGACTCTAAAGAAGCTGAACTGATGCGTTGATGTTACCATCAAGCTGTGTTGCTGTTCAAAGCTCTCTTAAATCTCTACCTCATTGGGGCCTATCGCAGTGATTTCGCTGCGGACGCGGTTGGACTGCTCTCCTGACCTACTTCTTTGAACCGCCATCCTGCTTCTCTGCACCCTTCGGTGGCTCCCGGGACTTGTTCCTGCTGCAGGGAGTATGGCCAGTTTCGGGCCTTCTCTGGGGCTTCCCCCCGCAGACTCATGGTCGCCAGTAATAGTTGGGGTTTTGCTTCTTCTCTAGTACACTTCGGTGCCTGTCTCTTTTTTTTTTTTGGGGTTATTTATGCTTTCTACCAAAAGTTTATTATTTCATGTCGTGTGTACAGTCATTTGCTACCAATATGCATAGTTTAGGGAATAATGTGCAACTTCATGTTCTCTCAGAATTTTGTATATTACTAGATGGCTTTCTGTAAGCTCTTATCATTGAATGTCAAAGGTATCAATAGTCCAATCAAAAGGAAGAAAATTCTTAGCTATTTGAATACGGAGCATGCTGATTTAGTACTGCTTCAAGAAACGCATTTAAATGCTAAAGAAACACTAAAGCTTAATGTCAAGCCTTATGCTGTTGTGGCGTATTCTCCCGCTGTTGCTAAACGCTGTGGTGTTGCCATACTTGTTAAGAAATCCCTGCAGGCCACCGTGCTAGATATTAGCTCAGATAATGAGGGTAGATGGGCTCGCGCTCATCTCAAAGTGGGGGATCTAGAATTCACGTGTATTTGTATTTATGCTCCAAATGTTGACAATCCTGGTTTTTTTGCTAAAATTGCACAAGCTGCGCAAGCCTCCGCTCATACCCCACTAATACTGGGAGGAGACTTTAATCAGGTCCTCGACCCTTTGGTGGATCGGCAGCCGCCTAGAACCTGTGGTCCACCCAAGAGTCTCTCCATACTTACAGCTATGATCGCTGATTTGGCTTTGGTGGACATATGGAGGTTATTGAATCCTTCTGATTTGGATTTTACCTTTTTCTCCGCTCCTCACCAATCACAATCCCGAATAGATTTTTTTCTTTTATCTAAAACAGTGTTTCCCAACCGGTGTGCCGCGGCACTAAGGGGTGCCGTGAGATCTTTTGAGGGTGCCGCCAAAATTTCGGGGAAAAAATTGCACTAACGTCATTCTCTCTTGGCGGGAGAGGGGGAGGGAGGGAGGGGACTACCGAGATAGCGGAGAGTCCTTCTCCACCCCACCTCACCCCACCCGTTCCTCAGTGAGGGTTGTGGATTGACGCGTATAACACACGTACAGGACAGGGCGCACAGCGAGTCGCCAGTCGCCACTCGCCAGCATGCCTCAGTACTGATTGGTGACTCAAAGGAGGCAGAAGGTATTGTATTAAGCAGCACATGCACGAGTGCACGTAAATTTGTGATCAAGTGCAATTCTTGTGATAAGCTAAAACTGTGTTTGTCGCTCTCTACTTAACTATCAGAAACTAATTTAAGCCTCTGTGATGTTTTCCTTTTTTTCAGAATACATCTTATCTGACAGCGTCGAAAAAGAAGGATGGATAAGTTCGTAGTGAGGAAGCGAAAAGTACAGGCGGATGAATCTCCAGACCAAATGGTGGCTTCCAGTATTGGTACTGCTTCGAAGTCAAACACTGAAGGTGTTCCTGCTCCATCTGAATCAAATTGCGAAAAGGGGAAACACGCATCTCTCTCGAAGAAAAGGACATATATTGATGCCTATTTAGCATATGGTTTTACTTCAAACAATGATGAAGATAATCCGCGTCCTGTGTGTTTCGTTTGTGGAGCTACACTCAGCAATGAGGCCATGGTACCTAGTAAGCTCAAGCGGCACCTCAATAGCAAACACCCTTTTGTGTCACAGAAGGACATAGCATATTTTTCTCGTATGTTAGAAGGGCAAAGTAAGGCGGCTACTAAAATGGTCAAGAAGGTAACAGTAGCTGACACTGCTCTTGAAGCTTCCTTCAGAGTAGCAGAGCTGATAGCAAAGAAAATGAAGCCTCATACAACTGGTGAAGAAATCATTGGCCCTGCATGCAACATAATTGTAGAAACAATGCTTGGCAAAGAAGCTCAGGAACAGATTTCGAAAGTACCTCTTTCCAACAACACAATCAGCCGTAGGATATCTGAAATGTCAACAGATATTAATGAAGAAGTTGTGAAGCAGATAAAATTGAAAAGAAAATTCGCATTGCAGGTAGATGAGAGTACTGACATAGCTGGAAAATGCCAACTGCTTGGGTTTTGCAAATTCATTGACAAGGATATTGTGGAACAGTTTA
The DNA here is from genome assembly GCA_033557465.1 of Ichthyophis bannanicus. NCBI lineage: Eukaryota > Metazoa > Chordata > Amphibia > Gymnophiona > Ichthyophiidae > Ichthyophis > Ichthyophis bannanicus. The sequence continues at coordinate 244,597,503 of CM066036.1, read as the reverse complement.
TGTTTTGCAAAGAGTTACAGACTACAACTACTGGAGAGGATATCTTTGCATCTGTAAATTCGTACCTCACTGAACATGGTCTTTCATGGAATTACTGTTGTGGCATATGTACTGATGGTGCACCGTCGATGATAGGGAAGTACAAAGGCTTCATCACCAGGGCATTGAAAGAAAATCCATCTATAACTACAACTCACTGCTTCCTACACAGAGAGGCTTTAGTAGCCAAGACGTGTGGAGAAGAGTTAACTGAGGTTTTAAACCAGGCTGTCAAGATGGTTAATTTAATCAAATCCAGGCCACTGCAAAATAGAGTTTTTCAAAAGATGTGTCAAGAAATGGGTGCGAATCATATTTCACTGATTTTGCATACTGACATAAGGTGGTTATCAAGAGGTCGTGTACTGAACCGCGTTCTTGAACTCAAAGAAGAATTAAAAGCGTTTTTCCGAGAGGAGAGACATGATATATTCATAAAGCTGCTTGAAAATCATACTTGGTGTTTGAAGCTGTCATATTTGGCAGACATTTTCATGAAGCTGAATGAACTAAATCTCTCAATGCAAGGAAGACTTGAGGGAATTGTAACATCAGTTAACAAGATGAAAGGTTTCCAGAGAAAGCTGAAATCATGGAAGTCGGCTGTTCAGAGAGACGATGTGTCAAACTTCCCTTCTCTTCAACAAGCAGGATATAACGGCTTTGGAACTGTAAAAAATCTGATTGTTAATCACTTGGAACAGCTGAGAGAAGCAGTTGATAAGTATTTTCCATCGCTGTCTACAGAAAAACTAGAATGGATTGTATCACCCTTCGAACTGGCTGACATGGCTGAAGAGCTGGACTTCACGGCAATAGAACGTGACGAATTTCTTGATATGTCTTCTGATTCAACACTGAAAGTCAAATTTGAGAAGAGTGACGTGACACTGGCAGCTTTTTGGCATGCAACATTGGGGGAATACCCTAATTTGGGTCAGAAAGCTATTTCTCTACTTTTGCCCTTCTCCACATCGTATCTGTGCGAGCAGGCATTTTCTGCCATGGCTACAATAAAATCGAAACAAAGAAATAGGCTTCTTTCACTTGAGGACGATATGCGGGTGGCATTGTCAACAATAAGACCTGATATCAAGAGTTTGTGTTCCAAGCATCAATCACAAGTTTCACACTGAGTATACATGCATGGTGCACTGTGGTCTATTTGTGTGTTTGTCTTGTATCATAGTGTAACACTGTAACTACTTGAATACATTGTGCAACTACAGTAAAACTTGTCACAATTACATATTTGTATCGTAATACTATTTTTTTTATTAAGGCAGAATCAGTGTAAACAGTATTCTCATATCATCTAGGACTAGGTATAAGGTGTTGTTGCATGCAAACTCTCGAAATGAAACAAATAAATAAATAATAATAAAAAAGCTACGGAGATTTTAAATATCTATTTCCTTATAAGGGTGCCGGGAACTTTTGAAAGGCTTTCCAAGGGTGCCTCAAACAAGAAAAGGTTGGGAACCACTGATCTAAAACATTGGTATCGCAGATTGGTATGGCTAAGATTCACCCCTTGCACATTTCAGACCATGCTGCCATATCTTTTACGATACACACTGCTGCGCAAAATGCAAGTCCCCGAGCATGGTCTTTTGATAGGTCTCTCCTAGACCAACAGGATTTTCAAACTGTAATACGGGCTGCCATACAAGATTACTTTCATTTTAACTCTCCCCTTGACACAACGAACTGGGCCTGGTGGGAGGGTTTTAAGGCGTCTATTCGAGCCACGGTGACTAGTTATCAAATCCGTCTTGGGAAACAAAGAAGGCAACAATTGGTGATCCTTGAACAACAGATACAGGCTGGTGAACGTATTCTTACGTCCCGAACAGACCCATGTGTTCTGCTTCGTTTGCAACGTCTCCGTTTTCAGTACAACAAGATTTTGCATAATGCCGCTGTTAGAAATATAGCATCCCAGCAGGGATTGTATTACCGGGAAAATAATCGCGCTGGTAAACTACTAGCTAATGCTTTGAAGGGGAAAAAAGAAGCCAAACGGGTAGCAGCTCTCCGAAGCCCATCTGGGAATGGCCTTGTCACAAAAGATCATGAGATTTTAGAGCTTTTTCGCGATTTTTATGCTAGCTTGTATAAATCTGAATGTGAGTTTGTTCCTGAACATTTCGACCGCTTGTTAGCTGGTGTACAGCGTCCTACTCTCTCGGCTGAGGAATGCACGGCCCTTGATCATTCGTTTACTCTTGTGGAAATACAGGATGCAATTAAAAGATGTGCCTCCGGCCGTGCTGCGGGTCCAGACAGCCTTCCGGCTGAGTTCTTCAAAACTTTCAGCTCTGATCTGGCCCCGTTTTTGCAGCAATACTTTACTACCCTAGTAGCCGACGGATCCTCCCTTGGTTCCTTTTCAGAGGCCAACATAGTGGTCTTTGAGAAGGAGGGGAGAGACCCACACCTGACAGCCAATTACCGACCCATCTCCCTGCTTAACGCAGATTATAAAATCTTCGCCACTATTCTTTCTACTCGGCTCTCTCACAAAATGACCACTTTAATACATCCAGATCAATGTGGATTTATTCCCGGCAGATCAACTGCTGATAATGCCAGGACTCTTTGTCATGTACTAACTAATATGGCCTCCCACGATCGTCCATTGGTTGGCCTTTCCCTAGATGCCGAAAAAGCCTTTGACCGGCTAGAATGGCCATTCCTATTTGCGACCCTCCGTTGGTTTGGTTTCGGCGATAATTTTCTCCGTTGCCTTCAAGTGCTATACTCTCAACCAACTGCTAGTGTCTGTGCCAACACATTGAAGTCCCAGCCATTTTTACTGCAAAGAGGCACCCGTCAGGGGTGCCCACTTTCCCCCTTACTTTTTGATCTTGCGTTAGAACCCCTAATCCTGTTAATCCGTCAGTCTCCACATATCCACGGCGCTCCCTTTCCCCGTCGGGATATAAAAGTCTCAGCGTATGCAGATGATCTTATGCTTTTTGTTTCCTTAGACTCCGTATCTGTTGTTCTGGATCTAATTGACCGCTATTCTCAACTTTCAGGTTACAAAATTAATTGGACCAAATCAGTCGCCTTTCCCCTAAACCACCAGGTTCACCAAGCAGACTTGCAAACCTTTCCTTTTGTATGGCAGCCCCGTATGGTAAAATATTTAGGGGTACATTACTGTTATCCTCTCGAAGAAACCGTCGCTTTTAATGTCAAAAATTTAATCACCAAGGTCCGTGAGCTCACCCAACGTTGGTCTCCACTTACTCTTACGTGGTGGGGCCGTATGGATACCATAAAGATGATGATTGTTCCCAAGGTTAATTATGTCTTAGAAATGTTACCGTGCCTTCTCCCTCGACACACTTACAAAGATATCGAGGGCCTGTTGATCAGATTTTTGTGGCAGAACAAACCGCCTAGAATAGCGAAGCATAAACTTCAGTCAGATAAGGAACATGGTGGGATAAGATTTCCTGATTTTTTCAACTATCACCTCTCTTTTCTTCTCAAACAGGGTGCCCGTTGGTTGGACGCTTCTTTCCCGTCCAGACCAATATGGTTAGATATAGAAGAAGACCTCTGTAAGCCCATTCCACTTAGCTATCTCCCTGGAATGACTTTCCCACTGGATGCCCACTATCCACCAATGCTCCTGGATACACTTCGCTCCTTCAATGTTCTCATTAGCTCCCTAGATTCCCTAGCTTGCCCACTAGATAGGCTTCCAATTTGGCATAATGCTCGATTCCAAATTCAACATAAGCCGGTGGCCTGGAGTCCCTGGTATTCCAGAGGCATCTGGACTCCCAATCAACTGTTTCATAATGCTCGCTGGAAGTCCATTAATGAGCTCCATTGTGAGTTTGGCCTTCCTTCTAAATACTATTTTCAACTGCTTCAGTTGCAGCACTGTCTCAAGAGTGCTGGGGTTTTTCCCCCACTAACTCCTCATGACCAAGGGATAACTGAGGTGGTCTCCTTTATTGGGGCTCAGTCCGGTGTTGCTTCCACCTTTTATAAAACTCTTTGTGCTCCTCAGAATGCTGTCCCCCCTTCTGCACAGCAGACTTGGGAGCGAGAATTGGGTGTAACTCTAACCCCTGAACATTGGAACCTCTTCTGGAGCAAAGTGGTTCGTGTTTCCCGCTCGGCTTCCTTAACCCAGACGCTTTTCTTCTTTGCCCATCGCTGTTTCTATACCCCTGATAGACTGGCCAAATGGACTTCCACTCTGAGTAATCAATGTTGGACTTGCCATGCAGCTACAGGCACCCTCACTCATGTCATGTACGAATGCCCCGCACTACAACACTACTGGAGCCGGGTCTGGGGTCGTATTCAATCTATCTTACACTTTACTGAACCACTCTCCTGGAAAATAGTGGGACTCCGTTCTGCAGCGGGCATCCCCTCTCTCCCGAAGTCTGCTTACTTCCTCCTTGACTTTCTAATGGGTATTGCCATATCGTTAATCATGAAATATTGGAAAAATAGCTCTTCACTGAGTCCTCTAGAATGGTGGAATTGTGTCTGTCTATATAGTAAGTTTGAACAAATTCCTCGTAGGGCTACCCCTTCCCTTCAGGCCCGCTACCAGGTGTCTAAATGGAAATTACTCACAGATTTCGTGCAGTCGGCCAAATGCTCGCACTTGACTGTCTAGTTATATCTCTCTCTTGATCCATAGTATATCATGACTGTTATGTTTATGTTCTAACATAATTGCTATGGACCCCATGCCTGGGTTAATATCTTTTCTTTTCTTTTTTTTTTTTTTTTTTATTATCTAGAGAAGAAGCATAGGGGGGGAGGGTTGATGGGGTTATTTTCCGGTTTATTCCATTTTATTTTGATGCAATCATCCTTGTTTTATTACTGTGTGTATTGTTATTGTTATAAAATGAAAATAAAAGTTTAAAAAAAAAAAAAAAAAAAAAAAAAAAAAAATAAGACACTATCAGTTTTAATGCCAAAGAGGTAGTCTCCAAAGTCCGTGAACTCACAAATCGTTGGTCTCCCTTATCTCTCACATGGTGGGGCCGCTTAGACACTGTGAAAATGATGATAGTCCCCAAAGTGAACTACATTTTAGAAATGCTGCCATGCTTACTTCCGCTACATACTTATAAAGATATTGAGGGCCTTCTCGTCCGTTATCTCTGGCAGGGCAAGCCACCAAGGATAGCTAAACATAAACTGCAGTCTGCAAAGGAACGAGGGGGTACCAGATTTCCTGATTTTCTCAGATATCATCAAGCCTTTTTACTTAAGCAAGGTGCCCGATGGCTAGATACCTCAACAGACCGCCGACCAGTTTGGCTTGACATAGAAGAGGAGCTTAGTAGCCCAATTCCGTTGACCCATCTCCCCGGTATGTCTTATCAAGTAGACACCCGCCATCCACCAATGATTGTCGATACTCTTGCGGCCTTTAACACTCTCATTCTATCACTGGGCCCGAATGTATGTCCTCAGGACGGACTCCCGCTATGGAATAACCCCAGAATTCAAGTCCTAAATAGAACAATAGCCTGGAAACCCTGGTACTCCAGGGGGATCTGGACACCCCAACAGCTTTTCTCTGCAGCTCGTTGGAAAACCTTTTCGGATTTACAAAAGGAATTTGCGTTACCAGCGAAACACTACTTTCAATTGATGCAGCTTCAACACTGCCTCAAAAGTGCTCGAATCATGCCGCCCTCTGCCCCTACTGAGGATGGGCTATTGGAGATAGTTCACTCCATTAGTAGTACACATGGGGTAGCCTCTAATTTCTATAAAATACTTTGTCAGGGTACAGATACGGACACTTTTAGAGCCCAACAAGCCTGGGAGCGCGAACTGCAAACCACTATAACCCCTGTGCAATGGAGCGTTTTTTGGAGTAAAGTAGTGCGGGTTTCCCGGTCTGCCTCTGTTACCCAAACTCTCTTCTTCTTTGCACACAGATGCTTTTATACCCCAGAAAAAATAGCCAAATGGAACCCAAATGCTAGGGACCTGTGTTGGTCTTGCCATACTGCTGTGGGATCCTTCGCTCATGTCATTTATGAATGTCCTCAACTGCAGGTCTATTGGGGGCGGGTCTGGGGTCGTATTCAATCTATCTTACACTTTCATGAACCTCTTTCTTGGAAGGTCGTGGGACTCCGCTCTGTGGCGGAGGTCCCCTCTCTTCCAAAGAAGGGTCGCTTTCTCCTTGATTTCATGCTAGGTATAGCCATATGCTTAATCACGAGGAATTGGAAGGATAGCTCTCGACTTACTGTCAATGAATGGTGGAACCTCGTCTGCTTATATAGTAAATATGAGCAGATACCTCGGAGAGCTATTCCCCATGTCCAAACTCACTCTTGCTTGTCTAAATGGCAGATGCTTAATGATTATGTACAATCTGCTCATTGCTCCAACATGCCTGTATAATGTGCACTCATCATGTTTTAGATCACCGTTAGGTTTTGTAATACAATAATGTAAGTACACGCCCGCTTCGGGAATGCTTAGTTTTCTAGAGAAGAAGCAGGGGGGAGGGGGGTGGTAGGGGTTTACTTTGGTGTATGTATTACACGTTATGTATTTGTCTTTTAGCTGTATGTCTTCCTTTCCTTTGTTGTTATAAAACGAAAATAAAGAATTAAAAAAAAAAAAAAGAAATGACCGTCTTAAAAGGAATTTTCTTTTTATGAAACAGGTGAAAATTGTTCTCACCCTTTCCCTTTATAAAACTTTTAGTGGGACATTATGCATTTACTTCATTTTACACAGAATTCTTCTCATTAAAATCTTATAATGAACATAATAAAGACTTTTGCAGGATATTTGCAAAAATATTCACTGAATGAACGTTTCACTTTATGCATACCCTTAGTTCACATTCAGGCTCTCTTTTCCATTGGAAAAGGACATGATTGAGTTAAACATAAGTAATTGCTATAACCAACTTGCCTTCTTGACTGCAGGATGATAGGGCATTTCACCTCAGTGTACTTTCCAAGCTACTTACACAGATTAACCAGCAGATGGCACAGAAACAAAAAAAGCATCTTCATTTTATGATTTAAACTGCACAGAGCAGAATGCACTTACTTTTTGTCTCTTTGTTTCAAACGGGTAACTTATGTCTTGACATGACATGTTTACATTAAGGACTTATCCTTTTGAACAATGGTATTCATACAGTATTATTATTTCTTGGGATGTGCATACTATTCTGTCACATTTGAAGTAGTCAAAATCTTAGAAAATCTGACAGATTCAACACAGATTCAGTGAATTGGAAGACCGTACATTGAATCTGCCTGCTGAAGACTTGGTTAAACAGGTGAATCTGCTCAAACTAATATGGAGGAATCCATATCAGAATATATATATATTTTTTTGGTTGCAGGGGGAAGGGGAAGCTGATTTGCAAGGTTTTACTTTCAATTTGCACACCCTAATTATTATGACATTTCTTAACAACATTTCTCCAAATTGTTGCATAAGGTTTGATGAAAGATTTGCAAACAGTGATCCTGTTTAAGTCCTTTCTTCCTGGTTGAATTTGGCAAGTCAGAGTTGTACTGAGAGCATAAATCCCTGCCAGCTCTGTACCACATGGTGCTACAGTCACAACTTAAGCATGACTGAAAGAAGACATCAGTTAGATCTACCACATTTTGGTGGAAATGTTTTTAAGGATTTCACAGCAAGAAAAAATGTCATGACGACTCATCATGCCCGATATTGAAAGGGATGAACATGGTTAGCAGATGTTAATCCCCTTGGCTGTGATATTCAGTGGCACTAACATGGTTAGTGCTGCTGAATATCCGTGGGTGCCGCTTCTGCAGCTCTGGAAATGTAGTTAGCTGCACTGCACTTTCTAAGTCATTAGTAACTACATGTGGTAACTTTTGCATTAACTGCAAGGAGCAGTAACCTAGTGGTTGGTGCAGCAAGCTAAGAACCTAGGAAGTCATAGTTCAAATTCTATTGCTGCTCCTTATGATCTTGGGAGAGTCATTTAGCCCTTCAGTGCCTAAAAAATACTTGCAGGCAGAGTTACTAAGATGTGTTACCATGTCCACGCATATTAATGCCTTTAGAGGGTAATTCTGTAAGGCATGGATAGAGTTCCACTTAATCTTTATGGTATAATGACTGTGTATTCTTTCCACCTTTTCTTGATCTTTTTATCATCATTCAACATGGATCCTTAAGCATCTTGTAGCATTCCAATTCAAGGCTGGAAATTTTATTTTTTAACTCTCATAGCTTTAGGAAAGCTGATCTTGTTCTTCCTCTAACAGTTTCTGATTCCATTTCTGGCATGCACCATTGTAGTACTTCTTGTCTTGTCTTGCTGCATGTTGGAAATCTCTGAGTTCTGTGATTTCCTCTCTCTCTCCTCTGGCTTTAGCTTCTCTGTGTTTCTGGGACATTTTCAGAATTTCTTTGGTGATCCTTTTTGTCAGTTTTTGTTTTTTCACCTTTTGTAGGAGACTTCACTTTCTTCGAGCACAACTTTCTTGATGTTTTTTTTAATTTTTCTAATTTAGACAGTTTTTGTATACCGTCTTATCCTTCAATCAAAGCGGTCATGGCACCATTGGGGGATATATTTAACACGCGGGGATATGAGACACATACACTAATACTTACAGGGAACATGGGCTATGGAGGGGTAAGTGGCTTGCCCAAGACCACAAGGAGCATCTGTGGGACTAGAAACCCTGGTCCTTCCGGCCCAAGGTTGCTGTCCTCTAGTGGGATTTGAACCCCCGACCTTCCGGCCTGAAGTACCTTGCCCCAACCACTAGGCTACTCCTCCCTCTCATACCCCTTCTGGTGCTCTATCACTTGTATCCAAAGCAGTAAATCAGTTTCACAGGCAGTCTTTAAATTCTGGTAGTATATTCTCAGGGTCATATTTTGTTACATTCATGAATGGTTTGTTCTTTATCAGCTTGAGCTTGCATACTAGTAGTTAGTGATCTGTACCATAGTCAGCTCCAGAATTGTCTTTTTTGATGTTCTTGAATTTATCCATCGTTAACTTCCACAGATGTAATTAATTTGATTTTTTGTACAATCCACTGTGTGATGCATATATGTAGTCGGTGCTTGTGGTGCTGGAAGATGTTTGAGTTGAATAGTTCATTGTTCTTGCAGAATTCTATCAGTCTTTCTCCAGCTTCATTTCTGTTGCCAAGTCCATATTTTCCAACCACTTTGCCTTCTTTGTTGCCAACTTTTGCATTCCAGTCACCCATGACTATTAGGATATCCTGTTTGCATGTTCTGTCAATTGAAGCTTGTACCTTTTCATAAAATGTCTTCCTTTTCTGCAGCTGTTGTTGTGGCATATATCTGAATAATAGTTGTGTTGATGGCCAATCCTTATAAACGAATTAGACGTTAAACATTCACTGATTGCCTTGTATTTCATTACAGTTCTTGCAAGTTTTTTCTTAATTATAAATGCAACCTCATGTCTTCTTTGTATTTCATTTCCAGCATAGCATACCAAGTAATCTCAAATGCAAAGTGCCTGTCAGTCCATTTCAATTCGCTGACACCCAACATATCGAGTTTTACACGTTTCATTTCATTCTTGATGACCCCCCAACTTTCCTTGGTTCATGCTTTGTACATTCCATGTCCTAATATGTAAGACATTTTTGCAGCTTCTGACTCTCATTTCATGTGCAGCTAAATCAGCAGTCTCGAGGGCTTTGATCCAACCACATCATAAATGCTAGTTTTACTCTGGAAAAAAAAAATCTTCAGCTCATCCCCAGTAGTCAGTTGAGTGCCTTTTGACTCAGGAGTCTCATCTTCCAACATTATAGTGCAATTTGTTTTGTTATGACTATCCATTGGGATTTTGTGGCAAGCTACAGAAGTAGATTGCTAGGCCTTTCTTTCACACAGGCAATGCTAGTGTTGTTGCTATCGTCACAGAAATGTGATCCTCTACCACCAACACCGTCCCATTCTGCTGCTACCCAGATGGATGGTTTGTCTTAATCTGGCACCTCCGCTGAGACCTGGAAGACCCTACCAGTAGTTAAGCTACTGATAATCTAGCTTTTAGCATCACTGATTCACGCAAGCCCTCACTGCATAACATGCTGCAAACCAAGTAAAAAACAGCAAATCACCAGATAGTATATACTTAAGAGTACTGAGAGAACTCAAAAAATGAAACTGCAGAGATACTATTAAACATTTTTAACCTATCATTAAAATCATCTATGGGACCAGAAGACTGGAGGGTGACCAACGTAATGTCAGTTTTTAAAAGGGACTCCAAGGATGATCTAGGAAACTGATTGGTGAGCCTCATGTCAGTGCCAGGCAAAATGATGGGAACCATTATAAAGAGCAAAATTACTGAATACCTGGACAGACATGGCTTTTATGTGACAAAATCAACATAAATTTAGCCAGGGAAGTCCTGCCTCACCAATCTGCTCCATTTCTTTGAAGGCATGAAAATACAAGCAGATAAAGGTGAGCCAAGCGATACAGAAAGTGTTTGACAGAGTCCCACATTAGAGACTACCAAGGAAATTAAAAAGTCATAGCATAGGAGTAAATGTCCTATTGTGGAATGGAAACTAGTTGAGACATAGAAAACAGAGAGTAGGGATAAATGGTTCCTGAAGAAGAAGAGGAGACACCATCTCAGATATTCCCCTTCCAAGGAGACGTAATTGGAGTCCTGGGGAAAGAGAGGAAGGAGAAGAGTCTCAGGAAGAAGGGAAGGAGAGATAGAACTCAGGGGGAGGGCAGAAATACAGTTAGGGCAGTAGTTAGGGCACCGGAGGAACCAATGAATAAGTTCCCTTCTTTCGTGCATGAACAGAAGGCTGACCCGGCCCTAAGGGTGGTTTCCCCAGGTTCATATTAGAACACGGAATACTTTATAGGGAGAGTCCAGATCCTGTCAGTCCTGGGACAAACAAGCAATTAGAGGTTCCCTGGACCTTCAAGGACCTGGTCCTAAGACTCGCACACAATCACCCCCTATCAGGACACAAGGGAATCCAGGGTACCCTAAACCAGATACTTCAAAGGTTTTATTGGCCCAGAATCTTTAAGAATGTAACAGAATATTGTTCCTCTTACCCTCAGTGCCAACAGATGTCAGCCTCTCGTACAGCCCCGGTTCCCCTCAAACCCTTACCTATTATTAAGGAGCCACTGACTCAGCTAGCAATGGACCTAATAGGCTCCCTTATCAAAACCCCTATAGGGTTTATGTATATTTTGGTTATTATAGATCAAGTCTCTCGCTTCCCGTGGGCCGACCCCCTTTATCTGCCAAGGTCATAGCCAATGAGCTGATCAAACTATTTTGCGAGATAGGCTTCCCAAAGTAAGTGTTGATGGATAGGGCTACTAATTTTATGTCCGACCAACTATGTATGGCAAGTACTCGAGGTGTTTGAGATAAGCCGATACAATACCTCCACCTACCACCCACGAACAAATAGTTTGTTAGAGAGATTTAACAAAACCCTGAAAGCAATGCTAAGATGTGGGTTAAATGAGGATGACACTGAGTGGGATCAGTTGCTACCCTTCACACTTTACGCTTGTTGTAAGGGTATCCAGACCTTACTGTGTATCTCACTCTTTTTATTATTGTATGGACATCCTCCTAGAGGAGTTTTAGATATACTAAAGGAAAAGTGGGTAGAGCCAAAGAGGGATCCTCAAACCATACCAGCCTTTCTTAAGGACCTAAAAGGGAAGTTAAGTAGGATTTCTAAACAGGCTCAGGAGCATCTGAAACAAAGCCAAGAGCGGCAAAAGAAATATTATGACGGCAATATACAGCTTAGAAGTCTGGAGGAGGGTGACAAAGTGCTTGTAATGATCTCGGAAGACCCCCACAAATTTATATCTAAGTAAAAATATGGGTGCGGTCCTGAACTTATGTGCTAGTGAATAAAAAGGGCCAGAAACAAATTTACCACATCATTGTGCTAAAACCATGGCATGAGAGGCAGGCTATGTCCGCCTCCGTAAAAGACGAGAAGTGAAGATTTGGTCCCCAAGTTAGTGATTTTTATGAAAAGGAGAAACCTCTTATAGGAGTAAGTCTGAGTCCCAAACACGTAGCAGACTTATCTGAGTTGTTAGAGAATTTCCAGGACATGCTAACGTCAGCCCCAGGCGAAACCCACCTAATCACCCACAAAATACATACAGTATCCGGGAAAATCGTGAGGCAATGTCCTTACAGGTTACCCAAGACCAAAAGGCAGGAGATTATTAGTCAAGTTTGAGAAATGGAGAAATTCGGGGTGGTCAAAAAATCCAAAAGTCCCTGGTCTAGTCCCATTATGCTAGTGCCAAAACCAGATGGCACGCAACGGTTCTGCATTGATTTCTATCAGGTTAATGCTATCTCTACTTTCAATGCCACAGCTTCCACCACCGCGCAGGAGCCAAACTACCCAACACTATTAACCACCTTCTCTACCCCGTCCAAGAAGCACATTGAAGACACCATTGCCACGATCAACACCTCCACGGCACAAACAGACCCCTGTCCTGCCTTCTGGATAAAGGAACTACGTACTGAATTTAGTTTATTCATAGTCAGACTCATGGACCTATCTTTCGCAAAAGGCTCGTTCCCCCAAAGCCTCAAACACACGTCCATCAGATCTCTGCTGAAAAACAACAAACTCGACCCCCAGAAGGTTGACTTATACAGACCCATATCTAGCATACCTCTACTGGCCAAGATAATTGAAAAAGAAGTCCAACGTCAAATACAACTCCACATCAATGACACTACCCCACAGGACCCCTGCCAACATGGATTCAGGGAATCCTATGGTGTGGAAACACTCCTCACCACCCTCTTCAACAACATAATTGCTGGAATCGATAACACCCATCATGGGTTTGTCCTCATCTTCATGGATATAGCTGCTGCATTTGACTCAGTAAGCCATGAACCTCTCCTGAGGCGACTTGAAGAGAAGGGTATTTGTGACACGGCACTAAACTGGTGCAAATCATACCTGTCTGACAGATGCCAGCACGTATGAGCTGGGTCCACAACATTGGAACCGTTCCACCAGAAACAGGGCGTACCACAGGGTTCCTCCCTCTCCGCCCTGATGTACAACATATACATGCAGCCCATCTGTAACCTCATCTATTCATTCAATGTTGACTGCTTGATATATGCTGATGACGTGCTACTCTATATGCCTTTCTCAACTGACCAGCTTGACCTCTCTCCACTGACAGACTGCTTTGACGCATTGGCCAATTGGCTCCAGACCCAAAATCTCCGAATACAGCACAAGAAAACAGAAGTTCTCTTCATCACGAGGAATCAGAACTTCTCCCCTCCAACCTACCTAAAGGTCAAGGAAGCAGAGCTGCAAACCAAGTCCACAATCCGATACCTTGGAGTCACATTAGACCAACGCCTGGACATGAGGGCGCACATAAGCAACATGGTAAGAGCAGTCTACCATAAGATCCAGACACTCAGACACTTACGCTCCCTGCTAGAACCAGATGGCTTCCGGACAATCTTTCAAGCGCTGGTTATCCCACATTTCGATTACGCCAATGCAATTCTACAAGGACTCCCATATTCCACCCTGGGTCCGCTCCAGCTCACAATGAATACCATGGCTAGAGTTCTATATGGTGCCTTGTGACCATGTGACACCCATCCTGAAACAGCTCCACTGGCTCCCTATTCATGGTAGAATTTCCTTCAAGATGCTACTGCTGACCTTCAAGGCCATCAACGGGCTCTCCTCCGCCTCACTCTCAGAGCTTATCCACACTACTCCCCCCAACAGAGCCAGAAGATCTGCAGCAATCAACACACTAGTAACACCGAAAGCAGTAACACAATGCATCCAGGCAACAGCAAGCAGGGCATTTAGGTTCTGTGCACCCAGATGCTGGAACGCCCTTCCACCTAGAATCCGGGAAATCCCTGACCTAACACAATTTAGGAAGGCTTTGAAGCACCACATCTTCCTCAAACAGTACCCGGACGATTGCGCACCATTAACCGCTCCCCCTTCTAATTCTAGTTCCAATGCACTATGAATACTCTTTGATTCGACTTGATGTGATGCCTATATGTAAATAGTTTCCCCGGTTTTACCCAAGTTTAAGCACCTGTTCTTTGTAAATGTGGAGCAGATTCCGGCACCGTATAAGCTTTCTGTTGTCATGTAAACCGCACTGATGTTGAATAGCGCGGTATAAAAGAGATTGTAAATAAATAAATAAAATAAATAAATGCGTATCCCATACCTCAGGTTGATGAATTCTTAGATAGGTTAGAGCAAGCACAATAGATGAACACTCCTGACCTCACTAAGAGGTACCGGCAGATTCCCCTAGCCAAGGAATCCTGTCCCAAAACAGCATTTAGCACCCCAATAGGGTTATGCCAGTTTTGCCGAATGCCCTTTAGCCTTAATGAGGCCTCGGCTACCTATCAGAGGCTCCTCGATCACATCCTTTGACGCCATCAAGAGTACGCGGTGGCGTACATGGATGACGTCATCATCTTCAGCCCGGACTGGGAAACCAACATCTCTAGAGTAAGAACCTTCTTGGAGTCATTAAGGAGGGCAGGGCTTACATTAAATCCTCGCAAGTGCATATTTGCCTGACAGGAGGTGAAGTATTTGGAATATTTAGTGAGACAGGGAAGAATAAAACCTTTACTCGATAAGGTGCAGAGTATCTGGAAATTTCTCAAACCAAAGACCAAACAGCAGTTGAGGGGTTTCCTGGGATTAGTGGGATATTACAGGTGGTTTATTCCTAAATTTGTGGAGGAATCTGGCCTCCTCACTAACATGTTGAAGAAAAACAGGCCGAACCAACTACAATGGTCTGAGTAAGAGGAGGCCGCCTTAGCAAACCTATGAAACAGTCTGTTTAGGGAACCCATACTACGAGGGGTAGATTTCATCAAACCGTTTATATTTATTTATTTATTTAAGGGTTTTTTTATATATCACCTTTGGTCCAAGGTGGTTTATATTGAACAACAGCACACAATCTCAAGAGATTTGTTTTACAAAGAACAAGAGTTAAACAACTTGGAATTAAATATAGGGGGTTCTAACTGAGATTATATTATGAACAGATGCCTCTGAAAAGGGTCTGGGGGCCGTGCTGTCTCAAGAGCATGAGGTGGAAGAACATCCCATTCAGTATCTAAGCAGAAAGCTAGCTTCCCCTGAAAAAAATTATGCCACTTTAGAAAAGGAGTGTTTGGCAATTAGATGGCCTATAGAGGCCCTTAAGTATCATCTAATGGGCCATACCTTGATGCTAATAACTGATCACGCCCCCTTGAAATGGTTAAACCAGATGCGGAACAATAATTCCAGGCTCACTAGGTGGTATCTGACTCTACAAGGATATAACTATCATGTGGAGCATAGAACAGAGAAGCTGCTAGGAAATGCGGCCACTCTCTCCAGAATTGCAAACACAGAAGATCATCTGGTGCATCACAATGTCTTGAGATGGGGTGTGTATGATGATCAGCCAGGAAAAACCCAAGGAGAGAATCCATCTGTGATAGTGCAGGAACTTTGCAGCCACAGGGAAAGCCTAGAACCTGCAGATCTGACCAAAACCCGGCCTGGCCTGAAGAAAGAAGGAAGGCTCCTGCTATGATAGCAGCTTGGAAGGGACAAGCCAGTCTGCCAGGATGCAGCAGGTTTCTGATCAAGCCCGGTATCCTTGGATTACCAGGCAATACTCCGTAGCACCAAAAGGAGGCTGGAAGGGGGAGGGGTTGCCTGTCCCTGCTTATGAAAATGTTCCTGGGCCTCAGACTGATGCGGGAGGAGGAGCAGTCCAGGAAGAGCCG
The DNA here is from genome assembly GCA_033557465.1 of Ichthyophis bannanicus. Taxonomy (NCBI): domain Eukaryota; kingdom Metazoa; phylum Chordata; class Amphibia; order Gymnophiona; family Ichthyophiidae; genus Ichthyophis; species Ichthyophis bannanicus. The sequence continues at coordinate 244,581,593 of CM066036.1, read as the reverse complement.
ATGGAAGCTGTTGAATTTGGGGAACACGATTCTTCTGAACCCATGGATGCACTTTGCTCTTGAAGCAGTTACTGAAACAGCCAGAACTAGAATTTGCAAAACTAGAGAAAAAAACTCTTCAAAGAATTAGATCAGCAAATGAGTGGCAAATGCACAAATACAGTGGGAAATAAAAAAGCTTTATTCTTTGTTGATAATATATATTTTTGTTCTCCTCACCCCCCTTTGGGTATCTTTTATCTTCCTGTCCCTTTTTTGTATCTTTGCATTTCGGGCATTATCCCGTGAATGTATGTTTGGGTGGCGATTGAATTAATTTGATGGTCTTTTAACTTATTCATATGTTGTTTTTTACTATTTTTTATGTGTTCACGTTCCTCAGCAGTTTCAATATTGTGCATCAGCTCCTTTAATCTTCTTTGTGCTTTTATACATTTTTTATGCTTCAGATGTAGTATGTTTTATGTATCTTTATGATGACAAATTATTTATCGTTAACATTTACTTATTGTTATCTTTTCTTTTTAGGTGCATCAGTTGTTTTTATGATATCATTTACTTCTTATTTATTGTTCTATTTATTTGTGTTTTTGTTTTTATGAGGTTTGTACCCCCCCCCCCCCCCCGAGGAAGGCTTTTGGACGAAACGCATCGGGGTTTTCACAATAAAGTCCGTTTGACCGCCGTATCTGCATCAGCTTCTTAATTATTGTTTGTGTCATAATAAAGTATATTTTACACTTTCAAAGTCATAGGCATGTTGTGTATATCACATAGTTCTAACCCCCAAAACTCCATTTTCATTCCAGGTTATAATGCGACAAAACAGGACAAACAGAGGGGATTAATACCTTTGCAATGCACTGTATGTGCGAAACTATTCCATTTGGAGAAACTGCCCCAAATGTTCAGTGAAAAGCAGATAACCGCCCTACAGATGTCTTCTGGAGATACCAAGATGGACTCAGCCCAAGAGGATATGAAATTATGTGTTTGGCAGCAGCGCTAAATGTGTAAGTGCTTTTTGGTATTGACTGGTGAGCATCTACTGCTGTGTTAGTTTGGTGTAGTGCACAATATCACTTTTACACACAAAAAGAGTAAGTGTCACTGTGCACAATGGAAACAGATAGTCCCTGCCATAAAGTATACCTTTCTTAGAGACACATAGTAGAAGAGTTTGACTGGGACTGTGTCTGCTCTCTCAGCTGCCCTGCTGTTACACTTTATCAGTCTAGACTAACAAAGCTGTTGACTAAGCTTAAGTCTCAAAGCTTAGAATTTTTAGTGCTACTGCCCAGTGTACACTAGACAGCAGCAGCAGCAGCATCCCCTGATGCAGTCAGTGCCAGTACCTTTCTCTGAATTCTTGTTCAAAACGCTATGTCTAAACTCTAGAAATAAAGGAACTTTGCAACTTGTGTCTCGAATGCCTGAGAGTTCTCACATAGTGGTAGTGGTAACTTCGGTTTTAATTTCACTTTTTTGAGAAAAGCTAGAAAATTGATTGCAAGGAATTGTTCCTGCTCTTCGATATCTCACTCTCTCCCCCACCCCATCTATCGCTGCACACCGAGTTGAAAAGTAAGCATTCAGTGCTTCAGTTTCCTCATAGACTTTAAAACAAAATAAAAATAAATATTAACGTTGATGCCTTTTTCGTTTGCAGATGAAATGAAAAACAAACAACCTTTTTCATGCATTTTTCATTTAATTTTCAAATTAATGTACATTCCTAATGAGCTTAAAATCCCTTTTGTCAAACTTATTAGGATACCTCTCTTCTTGATGTGAACAGCTTCTGCAAATGAAATTGGCAATCAATTAGCAAATACACAAATATATGGGATGCATTCTTAAAGCTTGAAACCAGATTTTGCTCATCATGGTTTTCAGTTGTGGCCCTGCTGCAGATAGGGTGAAAGAGAGTATAGAGGCTGTCTTTGACTCAAATGAGATGTTATGGGTTCTATTTAATAAACATGTGTTAACCGCTGAATGCATTTTAATGAAATCTAGCACACATTAAATAACACAAGTTCCATTATGCACTAGGAGGTCTATTTGCTAACTGTGCACTTGACGCAAATTAACACGTTAATATGCAATGTATACTTAATTACTTAATGTATGTTAGTAAATAGAGCCCTATATTTATAGTCTGTTCTTGAATGACGTGTTTTGCTCCAGACCAATCAAAAATGTTAGACCTCAAAAATGGGCTAAAAATGCTTCTTTCTCTGGGCCTCTTACAAATGGACGATCCATTTCCTTCATCCCCATGTGAACCTGCTTTTAGCCAATAATACACCTACAGTCCATTTTCAAGACTGATGCATCCATTGTTCTGCTTCCGTTGATCTACTTAAAAAATATAACCTTCTTGACTAAGGATGTCATCAAATCCAAATAGGTATTTCTGTAACTTTCAGTGCAGTTTTCCTAATAATCTGTCTTTCAACTTGCCTTTCATTTCATGGAGTCCAGCTGCATTTTCGACTTTCCCTGTTTCCGTTTATCATCCCATTTTCTCTTTGCTTAGAATTGAAAACATCAGCAGAATATTGTGGAAAAGTTGCATATAACATGGCACTATTTTTCTAAAGACCAGCGCTACTTCTGCTTTTACTGTATGCTGTTTTTAACTTTTCTTTGCTTATCGCCTTTGCTATCATGTCTCTGTGGCTGTATCCTTGTCCTCCTTTATTTACACCAGCCTCAGGCTTCCACAGTGAAGGACAGGCCAGCTGAGCTCACACAGACAGCTACACTATTGACAAGGTGGGAAGTGTGAGAAGAGAGGGGGAGGGGCAGAGGGAAAGAAAAGGGAAGAAACAAGATGACGAGGGAGGGAAATCTAATTACAGCATCAGCCAGTACCAGGGGAGTCGGAAAACACCCTCAGCTGAATACTGATTATTGCAGAGATGAGAAAGCCATTGCACTAGCAGTTATTTGCAGGCATGTGAGGGGCAAGTCAACATATTCTCAGTCTTATGGTCTGGGATATGGGCTTGGAGAGTGACACAGCAGGGCTGTAGTTGCTGCTGCTTCCTCGTTCTTCTCTTGCATTTTCCTGAAGTAGATGGGGTTGAGCAAGTCGACTGTAGGACCATTTGTAATGGGCACAATACACTATGCCTTAAGCTTAATTTTTTGCTGAGACATACAGCTCTTCTTTAATAAAATGGGGTATCCGAGCTGGAGGCTAGCAACTTACAATATGTTTGCTCTAAAGAGCAGTTTATATGCTAGCTGAAAAATAACTTGATTGTTACTAGGCACTTTCTCACGCTACCTTTTTAATAAAAAAACATAGGAGCAGCCACCTTTTCTCACCTTTCCTTCATCCTCCCAGTGATTATCTATCCCTCATGGATACTGAGTCCAATCAGGCACTGCTTTGACCTTATGTGGATTTATTATCCTTGGGACATGGTGAATGAAAGCATGAGGTGGCAACAGGAGCAAATGTAAAAAAAGAAAACTGTAAGAATGATCATTCTAATACAAGTTTTCCTAGAAATGTGCAGTTAGCCTTCCCCGTGACTTGCTGACAGCATATGGGAAGCGAGGGGGCTAAGGATGAACTAACTGTGTGATCTTGCACGCTCATCTATTCTAGGTGAGAGTACAGATGACAAACTCCTACAGGTGGTTATACTGTATGATTGGTAGCTGGTAAGCTGGTAGCTGCTTTTTAACATATTCATAAATGACCTCGAAATAGGAATAACAAGTGAGGTAATCAAATTTGCAAATGACACAAAATTATTCAAAGTCATTAAAATGCAAGAGGATTGTGAAAAATTGCAAGAGGATCTTGATAAATTGGAAGGCTGGACATCGAAATGGCAGATGAAATTTGTCTGTCCTCATTCTGTTATCTGCCTGCCTTTCTGTTGATGCTACCTCTGTGCTGACTGCATATCTTTTCTGTCTCTCCAGTTCTCTTCTGCTGTCAATCCACCTCATTACCCCACAGGAAGTGACGCGACTGCGTTCCATGGCCGCGTGAAAGAAGGTAACGCCTCCTCAACATTTCAAAATTTAAAGCAAGCTTCTGCAGCGTTTTGTGCTGCGGGATGCACCCAAGGAGTGCACCTTGGGCATGCTCCTTGGGGTGGCATAGGTGGCTGTAGAGAGCTATACCCGCTTGGCAGGTATTTTATACAGACAATCCTTTATTCTCTGTTGGCCCTTTCACTCCTCCTCATCATGGCTGCCATCTCCATTCACAGGGACTGCCATTATCCACCCTCTCTTCTGCTGTTAAGCTGCCGCCCACCTACATCCCACCCAATTTGGTCCCATGCTTTTCAAAGCCCCCTCGTTGACATCAGTCTGTTCCATCCCCTACTTGTCCCATATCCATCCTGCTTGGGCTGGTAAACTGCCACTCTCTTCGGAGCAAGACCCTCCTGATACAGGACCTAATCAATCAAAATGGCTTAGATCTCCTCTTCATCTCTGAAACGTGGTTGAAGGAGGGAGAAGCATCTGGAATGGCCGTACCGGGGGTAGCTGTTATTCACTGTTCCTCCCCTCCAGTCACTCAAACTCCCTCATCGCATTACCCCAAGACCTTTCTGCTCTGCCTTCAACTTCCCCCCTATCCATTGTCTCCTCATCTATTCTCCTCCCTCCCTCTCTCCATCCCCATCTTTGGGATGACCTACTTGTCACTATATCAGACATATCTATTCAATTCCCCCAGTTCCTTATCTTAGGTAACTTCAATGTGCATTACCACTCTCCAGTCTCTGCCCATGATTACTCTTTCATTACTCTTCTACATGATCTTGCTCTCTCCCAGCATTTAAATCTGGCCACCCACTCAACAAGTCACACCCTTGATTTAGTACTTACTTCATCTACTTCCTCCTTCCAGCTCTATCGGTGAAACCTCTTCCTTGGACCAACCACTTCTATGTCCAATTCTTCATGCAACTGCCCTGTCTGCATTTTCAAGTGCCTCTGCCTCTTCTCCCAGTCTTCCCCCTCCTCAGCCCCTCCAATGGCTGTCCTGTCACATTACCTGTTCCCCCCCCCCCCCAAACAATTCAGAACTGTCCTGCTGCCGACCAGCTACTTACCCTGGACTTCTCTTCACTCTCAACAGATCAGCAAATTTCCTTGTGGAATACCTCTCTTGCCACTGCCTTTGACCACTTAGCACCATTACATCCATATACCCTTCCAGGTCCCTCCCACCAACCATGTTTCCATTCAGGGCTTTGCCTACTTCGTGCTCAACTGCACCACTCTGAACAGTTCTGGCATAAGCACTGTACCCCTTCAGCACTCCAGTATTTTAAATCCTGTCATCAGAACTATTGACTACATGTCCATCAAGTCAAACATTCCCATTTCTCTAACATTATCTCTCCATCAACCAACTCCAAATGGCAGTTATATTCAGTCCTAAGTCTTTGTTGTCCATCCAGTCTTGCTTATCCTCTGGCAATGCTGTCGCCATCCCTGCTCCCTCCCAGTTAGCCACCTTCTTTGGTTCCAAAGTCCATGCCTTGCGCTCATCACTTACCGCTTGCCCTCCTCCTATAGGGTCCCCCTCAATCCTCCCCAACTTTATCCCCTTCCCTCTCCCACGTATGGACTACTTTCTGTCCATTTACAACCACTGACCTCTCTAAGCTGCTGTCTACATCCCATAATACCTCCTGCCCACTAGACCCTCAGCGTGGCTGGTGGAACCCTTTCTAGCACTCTACCCTTTTATCCTCACTATGCATAACTTGAGCCATTCATCCAGCATTTTTCCTAGCCACTTGAAGCATGCACTAGTTTGTCCCCTTCTGAAGAAGTCATCTCTCAACCCACTCAATCCCACCAATGACCATCCAGTTTCTAACCTGCTATTCCTCTCAAAAATTCTGGAAAAAGCCATTTTTTCACAACTATCTCAACACTTTGATTCCACCCATCATCTTCACCCCACCAGACTGACTTCCACCCCATCATAGTGTTTAAATCATCATGCTTTCATTCCTCAATGACCTTCACACTGCAGACACTCGTGGAAGTCTCTCTTGATCTTTCGCCAATTTTCGACTTAGTGGATCATTCTCTTCTCCTTTCTCATCTGCGGGATGCTGGTCTTTGGGGGACAGTATTTCAGTGGTTCCACTCCTTTCTCTTCTCACATTCTTTCTCAATGCATTTGGGTGGTGGCTCCTCTGATCCTGTCCTACTCTGCTGTGACATCTCCCAGGGCTCCGTCCTTGCACCTCTCCTATTCAACGTTTTTCTTATTCCACTCGCTTTGCTCATTCAACAATTCAGTCTGACAGCATATTATTACTCTGATGACATAATTCTGCTTCACCACACCCATCCACAACATCTAGATCTTTCCCTTCTCAATGACTGTTTAGCTCAGGTCTCCAAATGGCTTGCTACAAAATGTCTACATCTTAATCTGTCTAAAATACTTGCGATCTGGTTCATGTTTGGTAATCCCTGTTCGTCAGTTGCCCCAGTCCTCTCCAACTTTACAATCCCACTGGTACCCACTCTTCGCTATTTTGGTGTGACACTAGACACCTCACTTTCCTTCCATGAACATATTTCACTCCTCACCTGCCGATCCTTTTTCTACCTCCACCAGATATGTGTTATCAGTCCCTTCCTGTCCTCCCAGGCACTGCTCACCCTTTTTCTATCCCTATTCATGTCCCGTATTGACTTCTGCAACTTGTCCCTTGCTGGAATCACTCAGTCCCAACTACATCAGCCCCAGCTCTTACAGAATACCACTGTCTTGATCCTTACTCATGCTACACATCGGGATCATATCATTCCAATTCTTATTCAGCTTCACTAGGAAAAAGATTTAGGTGTCATCATGGATAATATGTTGAAACCCTCCACCAAGTGTGTAGTGGCAGTCAAAAAAGAAAATAGATTGCTTGGAATCATAAGGAAAGGAATGGAGAATAAAACCAAGGATATTATAATGCCTTTGTATCATTTCATGGTTGAACCGCACCTTGAATATTGTGTGCAATTCTAATCATCATATCTTAAAAAAGGATATAGCAGAATTAGAAAAGGTACAGAATAGTAAAGGGGATGGAAGAATACCCCTATGAGGAGAAGCTTAAAAGTTTGAGGATCTTCAACTTGGAAAAGAGACAGCTTAGGGGGGATATGACACAGGTCTATAAATTAATGAATGGTGTGGAACAGGTAAACATTGATCGGTTGTTTATGCCATCAAAAAGTAGAAAGACTAAAGGACATGCAATGAAGCTACAATGTAACCCATTTAATAAGAGAAAATAATTTTTTAATCAATGCATAATCAAACTCGGGAATTTTTTACCGGATGATGTAGTAAAAGCTGTTAGTGTAGCTGGGTTTAAAAAAGGTTTAGACAAGTTCCTGGAGGAAAGATCCATAAACCATTATTAAAGAGGACCTGGGAAATCCACTGCTTACCCCGGGATGAGCATTGTGGAACCTGTGCTCCTTGTTGGGAAACTGCTAGGTACTTGTGACCTGGATTGACCACTGTTGGAAACAGGATACTGGGCTTGATGAACCTTGGTCTGATCCACTATAGCATTTCTTATGTACTTATATTCGTACGTTTAGCAGTGTGGACAGTGGTAACTGGGTCAGATGGTCTTTGTATGTAATGCAATATTTCATACAAATACAATGGACCATTCCATTTCAGACATAAGAGGTGTTGTACAGGTTAATGGCTCCCAAACTGTGGATCATGATCCTAAATGGGAACACAAAAACATCAGCTGGGGTTACTAGTTCATCCCTGTAAAGTTTAACATTTTTTTGGCACAGTCAGCATCATGTGGTCAGCTGATATGAACAGCAAACCTACTTTACGTTTACCTCAATAGCCATGTTTACTTGACTGCTGGATGAGAAGCAGAATGCATGGCGGTTCTCAGCACTTACCTTCACCGTATCCACTGCTACTGCTGTTGCCACGGGGCCAGAAATATAGAGCTGCTCCTTCTGCTGTAGTCATAATCACCATCACCACATCAGAAATGCAAATCTACTGCTGGTCTTTTATCTCTCATGTCATGTTTACCTCTCAAGTCATGCTTACTGCCACTCCTGCTGCTAATCTAGCCTCAATTTGAAATGCCTTTCAGTTGTGGATCTTCTCCTTACTCTGTAGCCACAATAACTGCTAAAACTGCAGGCAGAGGAGATAGTTCAAGGTACTGCAGCTCTCCATCTTCTTCTTTACAAGGAGCGGGTGAGTTTGAAAAGAGGGGCAAGCAAAGGAAAAGGGAGTGGGGGTGAGAGTGGGAGTTAAAGATGTGAGAGGAAAGGAATGAGCCAGCGAAAGGGAGACAAATCTGAGAGTAGAGGGAAAGGGAGGTAAATGTTAGAGCGGATGAGGGAATGATCAAGGGGAGGAGTGTGAGAAAGAAGGTGGGCCTGAGGGCAGTCACAGAGAGAGGGGCATGATAGAGATGAAGAGGTGAGAGCAGGTGTGAGGCCCACTCGCTCCTGCTTGGCATAAGGCAGTTGCTCACTGAAGTAAGGGAGCATTAGTTAGGGAAGCAAAATGAAAATGGCCAGCCCCCGGGGGGGGGGGGGGTTAAAGAAGGGGGAGGGTACAAGGGAAGCAAGGGGGGAAAGGGGAATGCCAATGTTTCCAAGATGTTTTTAGTATATTATAATTTCTATGGCGGAAAGGGAGAAGGTGCTGCTTAATCCCAACCCACCCTGTCCCAGCTTTACCCAGTACTAGCAATACAGCAGCCAGTGCCACCCCTGCTCCGCCCAGACGTCCTGGATTTGGAGATCAAAAATCTGGTAAGCTCACACTGGGATCAATTAGCCATTGCAGATGCACAGTACATAAGATAAACATGCAGGGATTTCAAAATTAAATCCTCATACTTACTTAAGGGGGCATGTTCTAACACTGTCCCCGATGCCACCTTTATTCTCCACAAGTGGGGGAAGGGTAATTTTCCAAGGAACGTTTTCATTTATATAGCGCTAGAAAAGTACACAGTGCTGTACAGACATTAAGAGACAGTTCCCATTCCTAAAAGCTTACAGTTTAGTCAATGGGGAATGGTAAGGAAACATATGGGAGGTGACAAGGAAATTTGGGGGATCAGTATCCAAAAGCAGTCTCAAAAGAAGTGAGTTTTGACCCTGGATTTGAACAGGACCAAAGACGGGGCCTGACATACCAACTCAGGTAGTTTGTTCCAGGCATAAGGAGCACCAAGGGAGAAAGATCGAAGGTCTTGGGTTGGCCATGGAAGAGAAGGCAAGCAGAAAAATTCATTTAAAAATTAATGTGAAAACGGCTCATAAAATACATGTGCGATAATTCAGAGAGCTTTAAGTTTCCTACACCTTCTCTCTCTCGCCACCTTCACCAAATGAATGCAATCCAGAGGTGGAAGTAGGATTGTAGAATTCCAGAATTTACAGTTCTCCTTGCAGTAAGCTTTAAACTACGCCACCCACCGACCTCCACATGTATTCTGCATTTTCTAATGGTGTGGCTGCATCATTCCTCAATAAAGCCTGACAAAAATCCATAGAGAGGAATGTTAAAGACTGAATCTCCCACTGCCACTCACTTTAATATCATTAAGAAGTTATATTACATGAGTCTCTGCTGGTTTATGTTTCAGCTAATTAGAACTAATGAGATTCACTTTGAGTGCTAGGCATTCCTCCTCCACCCTCCCTGCCTGTTCTTATTATCTCTGCTAAGTTTACCAAACATGGCAAAGAATAATCTTTCCAGGGACCAAACAAACAGCACAGAGGTGTCAGATCTCCCCATCTTGGATGTCTTGTTAGAATCCTTATTAAAGTGTCAGGTTTCCTAGCTTAATTTATTTTACATCCTTGGGAAATGCATCCTGAAATTCCGCTCACTGGTAGGATCTCATCTTTACCTCTTCTTAAATAAAATTTGAATACATGAAAATAAAAAATTTTAAAAATGGAGGGAAATATGTAGAGCGATTGCAAACCAAGCTGATAGATGCAGCTACCTTCACCACCCTTTATATACAAAAAAAGTTCAGTATATACTGTCAGACCACACAATACCACTGCATATGCTCTGTCAGAAGAGAGAGGAATAAACACCTCTAAGTCCTGACCGAATCTTTGAAACTACCCTTGGGCGTGCCTTTTTGGTGAGGGGGCTGATGCTTTGGGATAAGGTACCTTAAGGAATAAGGAATCTGGTTTGTTATTTAACATTTCATAAACATCTTAAATCTTACATTTTTCAGAAGGCAGTCCAGCTGTGAATTAGTTAATTTTTATTTGCATTAGATATTCCTTTTTTTTCTTTGGAGTTGATTGCATGTGCTTTATTATAACTACTTATAAAATGTTTTGATAGGCAGAATAAGTACTATAACTAAATAAAAATATAGAGACTACAACTGGGGCCAGCTTAACCCTTAGGCAGACTAAGTGGTTGCCTAAAGTGGCAGTTTATGGAGTTTGTTGCTGCAGTCAAAGCAAAACAAGAGGTCCTAAGAGCCCTGCAATTTGAAAGATCCATCAGTACATACATTTATCTGCATGGAGGGTGGGCAGTTTTCTAAGAGCTTTTGAAAATTGCCTTCATTATGTACTTATATAAAGGGCTTCTGATATTAGGTTTTAGCTGATTAAACAATGAAATACCCTGGTGAAAAAAGTGTATATTGGTTAAACACCAGAAAAACACCACTTCCTCTAGTTCTCTCTCACCCTTCTCCAGGCTTGTCTTATATCCTCCACTCAGTTTTTCAACAGGTAAAACTGACATAGTAGAGTAGCTCAGGGGTGGGAAATTTAAAAAAAAAACAGCCCTCGGAGCTAATGGTATAGAAGAGTTAGAAGATGCCCTCTCAAATGTTTACATGAGGGTCCCAGCGAGTTGATTTGGACCTCATTTCTCAGTCCAAGTCAACTCTCTGGTATGACTGAGAGTTCGTCAGTATGAGAGAGAGAATTGGTACCTGACCCAGTTGCTTCAGGATGAAAAGTGGTAGGATCCAAGGGGAAGGTTGTGCTTCTAGTAGGCATCTATGGACATAATAATCATCTTAGAGAACAGGTGGAAGGAGGACAATCAATGGGACACTGATATCAGGGTACAAATTATACCAAATGATAGGGTTAAGAAAGTAGACTGATAGCACTATATGTTAAGGCTGGCAAAGAGTCAAACAGAATAAAGGTCTTGCAAGAAACAAAATGCAAAGTGGAATCTTTATTGATAGAAGTTCCATATGTGATGGGAACAAAGAAAATTAATTCTCCATGGACAAGCAGGCTGAGTCAGACATGCCTAGGTGTGTCATCCACAGGGATCAGATTAGCTCTCCCATAGCGCAGAAGAATCCCCTTTAAAAAAAATTCTCTGAGCATGCTCCCTTCCCTTCCTGGGCCCTGCCCTTCCTACCTCAGTTTTTTACATCTGCCGTCTTGGACAGAGGAATTCTTCAGCTCTCCTACAAAAAATTCTTGCATCTCTAACTTCTATAAGTTTCCTCTTACCTCCAAAATGGAGAAGCCAGGGTTCAAAAATGGCCTTGTTGCTCCATGAAGATGAATGCTATCAATGCTCATGATCACTGCCTCCCATGCTTGGGCCCGACCCACCACATGGAGTCCTGCACCCATTGCAACAGGATGTCCCCCAGGGCCAGAAAACACCAGAAAAACACCCTCTGTGATCTTCTGAGGGAGTCTCCATCCCAAAGAGCCAGTTTAAAGGAGGATCATGCCCAGATCGCTCCTCGGGAAACAACAAGGAGCAAGGGTATAGCTGCCATAATGAGGGACTGCCTGAGCCCTCAGCAGCACCAGCACCTAAGGCCGCCAATGTACCACAAGTTGGGAGAAGTCCAGACCCAAGACCTTCACTCTTGGCCAGCAGTACCTCCTACATATCCTCCCTAAATGCGGCAGAGGTCCCCCAAGAGGCTCCAGCACCTCCAAGGATCAACTGTGAGGCACCACGACCCCCCTCACCAATACAATGCTTCACACAGGTGCGTATGAGGCCAGGGAGTGCAATTAACTGTGCAGCCTCCTCTTGGTGCCATGGCGACCCGGACAATGCAGACTCCCAACCCCCCACAGAGAGGAGCTCTGGTGTGAGGGGGCCAGGGGACCGGCATGGGGGGGGGGGGTGAGAATCCAGACACTGAAGCCACCACGCCAAGATGCAGAGCAGGACTGGCCATATTCCCACTGATGCTGATGTCATAGCTCCACCCACAAAGGCCGGCACAAAACCTCCAGGCATGCCCATGACTCCACCTCCTTCTCCCCCCCAGAGCCGGCAAGAAAAAAACACAGCACAGGCAGCAGCCACCAAAGCCCAAAATGGATAAGAAAGGCAGACAGGGACAGACAACCAAAGCTCTGCTATAGACTACAGCAGGAGCCTGCCAACAACCCAACCCAGAATCAGACCTTGGCAACCACAGCACAGCAATAAAGCATCCTGGATCTTTGAAGGAGACTGATGGTGCAGCAACTCTTCGGTGCACAACAACTCCAGATGACTGCTCAGCTCCATCAACCGGCCACCCACAGCACCCCTCCACTAGCGACATACATGCAACCCCCTACCTCACCAGAGATACACCTTACAGAGGAGGAAAGAAAAATCCAGGACTCATATGGCTCCACATAGGACTCTTCTAGCTCCAATGTAGCCCTTTCACCAACCTTGCTGCGATCACTGGCTATCCCCTCAGATGCCTCACCATTGCCGCCACCTCCAAACTCACCCCCGGAGGATCTAACCTACCCAAAATTCCTTCAGAAGCTCTTGGCACAGCTAGGGCTTTTCAAATACCTGGACACTCTAAAAGCCATGGTACTTGTCCCCATACACAAAGTACTCCTAGACTGCAAGGACAAGCTTTGGAAGACCCCAGATGTCAAGTATCAGGTATAGCCCGCTCGAGGTTTTGACAGATCACAATTGCCATATCAGTCCATCATCATTGAGTTGGCCATGAAGAGGTTCAAAAGCTCACACCAACACTCTAACACCCTGCCGGGAAAAGACCAGAAGATCCTGGATGGCGTAGGGAAAAAGGTCTTCCAGGGTTACATGCTAAATGCTAAGATTGCCTCATACAGTTCCAGATTGTCCTATATCATGACGCCTTACTGGCCTCATACAGTTCCAGATTGTCCTATATCATGACGCCTTACTGGCCAAAGCCAAAGAAGCCCTGACCTTCCTGCCTCCAGAGTCTAGAAATCTCCTGGCACCCATCCTGCATGTTAGAGAGTGCAGAAAGCACTTCATTCGGCCATCATGCAATGCCTTAGAGACTGCCTCCCATACAACTGGATCATCTATTGCCGCCAGAGACCTAGCATGGCTCAGGGCCTCCATCCTCCGTGAGGACATCCATGATCACCTGACTAATGCCCTCTTCTTAGGGAAAAACCTATTTGACAGCAAGATGAAGGAGATGATCGACAGCATAAAGGATAACTGCACTACCCTCCAGACCCTATCCAATGAGGGACTGAACCACCACCAGATGACAAAGCATCACAGCTCTCACAAGTCCTATTACTCCTTGTGCTGGTACAACATCTACTCCTGGGGGCAGCCAAACTACCACAAACCCCAGCATTGCCAGGGCTCCTACCAGCAGAAACCATGCTAGAGGGAAAGGAAGCCACAAAGTCACATACCACACCAGCAGCTAAGTCCTCCCCAAATTTTTAACCATTCATACATGAGGACCATACAAGTGGGGGGCTGCCTCTCGTACTTTGTGAAGGCATGGGCATGCATTACAACCTACCGATAGGTCCTTAACATCATCCACTGAGGCTTCTGCATTCGCTTCCAGGCCAAGCCCCCCTCCAGGCCTCCCCCCAACATGAGGGTAGTGCTGGGGAAACTGCTCCTCCTCAAGGAGGTCCATGCCCTCCTTCAGACAAGGGCCACAGAGCCTGTCTCTTCCTCAAGGGTCAATCAAGTCTTCTGCTCACACTTCTTCCCCAACCCCAAGAAGTCAGGGGGATGCACACCTTAGGGACCATTTTCCCTCTACTGCAGAACTATGACTGGCTGGTGTTACTGGACCTTCAAGACGAATACACACACATTCCTCTCCACTCATTGCAGAAGAGGTACCTGTACTTCCAGGTCAGCAGTCAACACCAAAAGTACCGGGCTCTCACATTCAGCCACTCCTCGGCACCAAGGGTCTTCACAAAGTGTGTCATGGTCACAGCAGCCCATCTCCACAAAAAAGGGATCCCTATCTTGATGATTGGCTAATTGCGGCCTGATCGAAGTGAGAGGTCCTGGTGGTGATCCACACCACAGCTTCCCTCTTTGCATACTGGGCTTCCTCATCAACACTGGAAAGTTGCAGATGGAACCCACCCAAACAGTGGACTTCATCAGGGCTGACATCCACATGGCATGCACCAGGCATTCCTCCACCCCACAGGGTAGACAAGGTCATCGCATTAGCCAGCAGAATTTCCTCAGTAAACATGACCTCAGCCAGGACCTTCCTATAACTCTTGGGCCACCTGGTAGCAGTGGTCCATGTCATCCCACTTTTCAGACTCCACATGTGCCAGCTCTAGTGGTACTTATGGAAATCCTGGAACCAACACATGCAATGCCCGAATCACAGGATCCCGATAGACCACGCCACCTGGAAAATGCTCAGCTGGTGGATGTCTCAAAAAAACCTGAGCAAGGGCATACCACTCCAGCCTCCCCAGATGCAGATCACTCTAACCACAGACGCATCAAAGCACTGCCCGGGTGTGCACCTGCTTCATCTCTGCACCAGTGGCGTGTGATCCACCTCTGAGACCCACCTCCACATCAACCTCCTCAGGCTTGGGGCAATGGGAATGCATTTCAAGCCTTCTGCCCCTGGATCAGGGGAAAAGCTATCCTCAACCAGGTCACCATGTTCTACATCAGCAAGCAAGATGCACTGGCTCATGCAAACTCTGCAGAGAAGCCTATCAGATCTAGATTTTTGCTACCTCCCTTGTATTCCACCTTCAGGATGCATACCTATCGGGGGATAACAACATCCTGGCGGGCTCTCTGAGTTGTCAACTTGCACCTATGAGTGATCTCTCAAATGCTCCATCAACTACTATGTGTTCCGGCAGTGGGGGACCCTTTGGTGGACCTATTTGCCTGCAAGGATAATACAAAGTTTTGGAACATTTGTTCCAGACTGGCCTCAGATGTGTTCTCAATACACTTGGGCCCCCAACTCTGCTATGAAAACCCACAAACTCCATTCACAGCCAAATCTCTGCAGAAGATCATACATGACAGGGCAAGCATGATCCTCATCATCCCATACTGGTCCAGACAACTGTGGTTTCCATACCTGCAGCACCTATCTAGCCGCTGCACTTGAGCCTCTCAGAGTGCCCAAACCTCATCACACTGGATAGCAGATGCACACTCCACCCCAAACTGGGGGCCCTGGCCCTAACATCATGTTTTTTTAAAGGGCCACCCTGACACCTCTCCACCTTTTGAAAGGCATCATAGAAGTTCTCCTGGCAGCCAGACACCTGGCCACCAGATGTTCCTATGCCACAAAATGGGAAACGTTCAGGGCATGGTGTATCACCAATCAGCTCAATCCATTTGCCTGTCGCATTCCAGCACTGTTACAATATCTCCTCCGCCTCTCTGAGGCAGAACTGAAACTAACATCTAGTAGAGTCTACTCGAGCGCCTTAACCATATACCATGACAAGTTGGAGGGGGAAGTCCATCTCCGTACACCCCCTGGTCACAAGATTCATGAAAGGCCTCAACTCATCTACCCTGGTTTGAGACCTCAATATCATCCTTCAGAAACTCATGAGTAACCCATTTGAGCCCCTGAAGGGTGTGGAAGACCATCTTCTTGGTCGCAATAACCTCAGTAAGACTTATCAGCGAACTTCAGGCCTTGGTGGACTACCCTCCCTACACCCAACTCCAACACGACCAAGACATCCTCAGAATGCACCCAAAATTCCTCCCAAAGGTCATTTCTGCCTTCCACATCAACCAGGCCATTGTGTTCCCCACATGCAACACTGGAGGAGAATCACCTTCACACATTGGACAGCACTCTCACCCTCCGCTCCTACATCGATAGGACTAAACCTATTAGGAAGGCACCACAATTGTTCCTAGCCTACAATCCTAACAGACCAGGCACCCCAGTGACAAAACACATGCTATCCTGCTGGCTATCAAAGTACATAGCCTTTTGCTACCCACAGGCCAACCTGCACCCAGTGGGCAGTGCATGAACCCACCAACTGAGGGCCATGGTGACTATACTGGCCCACCTCCATGCCACGTCACCCGTGGACATCTTCAACATCACACCTTCACCAAACACTACTGATTCAACTGTCCATTCCACATCACCGCTCCCTTTGGACGAGCAGTCTTACATGCAGCAGAACTGCAGGACTGATCTATATAAAAGAGTTGCAGACCACCTTACAACATGACGGGCAATGACTTCTAACAGGCCTCACAGCAGGGTTTTTTCCCCTGGCCTGCCCCATAATGACCTGTGGGTAAAAAACAGTTACCCAGGGAGATAAAGAGAACCGTGCCTCCAACCAAAAGCCACCTACCTAGTGCGGAGACATCTATCACTCCCAAATTGATGATGAGCTAATGGTTTCATTTTGTTTCTTCAGTTGTAAAAAAACCCCCCAAAAAACAGGTCTTTTTGTATACTTGGCTTATAAGCGAACAGCCATTATGTTCAGCTTCAAAAAATAAATGTGCATTATGTTAGGGACCTACTGGACTCCTTGTCGACTTTGTAACATATAGGTACCACACAGCCTCATCCTACCATAGCTTTCCCTAGGATGTAGAGGGGGAGGGGCACAACACATGCTCTCCATGAAGGCACCCCTCCACATCCCTGCTTGGAAGTCACCTAGGCGTGACTGACTCAGCTGACTTGTCCATGGAGAAAGTGAGGTTACTTACCATAATGGGGGTTCTCTATGGACAGTAGGATGAGTTAGTTATGCCAACCCATCCTCCAAACCTTTTGGATGAGCCTGCCAGGCTAGGGAAATTCTGAGGCAGGAAGGGCAGGGATGGGGAATGAAGGGGAGGAAACATGCTTAGGGGAATCCCCCCCCCCCCCAAAAAAAAGGGGATTCCGTTGAGCCATAGGAGAGCTAAGCCGATCCCCGTGGATGACACACCTAGGCATGGCTGACTCATCTTGCTGTCCATGGAGAACCCCCTTATGGTAAGTAGCCTCACTGTATTTGCACACACAGCCTTCCTTGCTACAGTGATAAAAGCCTTTGGACTATATTCGGCAGACTATAATGGCCTTGCTATCTATCAGCATTGGCATTGCTGCTCTGAATGAGCCTGATCTCAGACGTCAAGCAGGGTTGGACCTGGCTAGTACTTGGATGGTAGAACATATTAGAATACCAGGTTCTGTAGACTTACTGTGCAAAATAAAGGCCTGGTAATATAGTTCTGGTCACACCTTGCCAAGAAAACTCTGGGGCAGACAGCATTGACTTGAGGGTGCACACTTCCATTTTCATATTATGTTTTTATTATTGTAATGGAATTAGAATAATTTTATTTTTTATGAAGAAGCTCGGCCTTTGGCCAGAAAAACAGATATATAATTTACACAATTCTTTAAACATCCATATTGAAATGATGCAAAAAAACGCTACAACCAACAGCTCTGGGAATTTCACTCTTCATCACTACTGACATTTTCTATATGTAGGTATTTATCTGTAAAAAGAACTGGCTCTAAAAATGTTAGAAAATCAATGTATTCTAATCTTCAATCAATGAATTTACCTAGAGTTTCTCTGTATATGTCAGCAACAACTAATTTTGATGATCCTTAGTCGAAACTGAGCTGTCTTTCATTATCTGGACTGTTGAGTCTTTTAACCCCTTTTGTCTATGTGGTTAAGAGAGTTGGATCTGAATATTTAAACTGATTCCATTAGTTGAAATTTTCTAGGGCTTTTTTGTTGTCTTTTTATTTTCTTTTTAGCATTAGGCTATTAGTTATACTGTCCTGCACAGCCTATTTTTAATTTTACCTGTTCTGAATAGATCCATCGTTCTGTCTTTCCTGCAAATGGTGGTCTTTCTCATTCCCTTTTAGAGGAATAGATCTTGCTTTTCGCTTCCTTGAAGGCAGCTATCCCTCTGGCTATAATATTATGCTTGCTGTTTGAAACATTTCAAATGTTGTCATGGACAGGGAGCTATCATTCTCCAGTAGCATGGAATACACCACTGTTACCCAAGCTGGTCCTGCTGTACCCTATAACCATTCTGGTTTTTAGGATATCCAGGATGAATATGCATGAAATAGATTTGCATCCAAAGGAGACAGTGCATGCAAATCTATCTCATGCATATTCACTATGGGTATCCTAAAAACCAAACTGGCTCAGGATACACCAAGTCTGCCTTGAGAAACAATGGAATAGACTATCCTTTTTTTTTGTAATCACATCACTTCTGTGCTTGGCCATGTGCATTAAACAATTAGAGAGCTTTCTTAGTGGTTCTAGATAACTTTCACAGCTTGGAGAAGAGACTTGGATTTTGTTATTGTTTCGTAGGGGGGGGGGGGGGGTTGTAATTTTACAATTCCTACCCAAGCCCCTCTGATTGGTTTGGAGAGAGGTAGTTTGGTTGGATGGCTAGATCATGGTTGCTTGGAAACTGTGATATCATAACTCTCTCAGTAGTTTTTCCTAGACCAATCAGGAGATGCTAAGGTTGAACGTAGACTTTCAGATTCTGAGAAACCTCCAGCCTTTAACCTGCAGGCTGTGGCTTGTTTTGCATCATAGGGAACAAAGAAAGTGCAGTATCTGCATACACAGCCTCCCCCGCTACAGTATTTACACCCTTTGCTTTTCATATTTCCTGGCTCTCCGTTCTAAAGAATCTGTCCGGCAACCTGCAGTACGCTATATCATACGGAATAATTAATAACAAGAGAAGGCTGGATTACAGCTGTGGACAGATAGGGGTCTGAATTAAGCTATGTGTTACCATAGAAACCAACAAATAAAGCATGCTGCAATCCCCTCAACAATGCTGCCCCTCGTACAGAAACCAGGAGCAAAGCAATAAAAATGGGAAAATAAAGGCAGCGGAAAATGGGAGGGAGCATAGGAAAGGGGAGAGAAAGCACAGGGCAGAAACAAAAACCATAAAATGTGCTCCCTGGTTTACTTAAGTGATGACATCCACACAAGCAGAGCTTGCACTGAAGGGTGACAGGTGTGGGAAATTACTCCTTCAGGAGATGCCACCGTCTTAGAATTTAGAGCCGAGATCTGATTTTAGCATGTCGTAGCTATTCATTCAAGTAGGCATCATGTGGCTGTGCTTATTTGACTTTTCTCTTTCTTAGTCTGCATGAATGAGACCCTATAAATCTTCCAGCAGAGCGATGCTCTGTTTCTTTTGGCTTGTCTCCATGGTCAAGGAAGATATTTTAGCACCACATCAATTACTAATCAGAAGGTGGAGGTTTTCCAGTTCTGGGTCTTTATTAGTGACTTTGAGATTCGATAGTACAACTTTCAGTGCTGCAGAGGCATCTGCATTGCTCTGACTCTCAGCCAAGGAGCGCTGCGCTTTACGGAACAGTCACTAGTTTAGGGA
Source organism: Ichthyophis bannanicus (assembly GCA_033557465.1). NCBI lineage: Eukaryota > Metazoa > Chordata > Amphibia > Gymnophiona > Ichthyophiidae > Ichthyophis > Ichthyophis bannanicus. The sequence goes on along the minus strand of CM066036.1, from coordinate 244,561,876 downwards.
ACTCAGTACTCCTGGCTGCATGGAACAAAGCTTGTATACTGCCATTAACAATGCATATTTTGAAAGACTCAGTAGTATATTCTCACCTATAAGGAAGAGAGTACCTATAAATAAAGGCATCATGTAGCAACTCACACCACATATTTTTGCTTTCTGATATAGTTGTAATTTGAAAGCTTATCTTATTAGTTAGCATAGATATTTTAAAATCTCTCAGATCACAACGTATCCTTAAGAGCAGCAACCATTTCTAGATACCCAGGTCCAGCCTAAGGTGGATCACTGTATCTGATACAGTAAGTCCTTCTGCTAACCAGCCTTGTGATAGATATTCTGTGAGGTCTGTATTGAGAATGTGGCTTTGGCAGGAACAAGACTAAATACTTAAAGCCAAATAAAAAACTGAATTCCTTAAAGAATACCCATAAAAACATAAGATATGCTACACTGGGTCAGACCAAGGGTGTATCAAGCACAGTATCCTGTTTCCAACAGCGACCAATCCACGTCACATGCACATATCAGGTTTCCAAAAAGGTACACAGATACCACCATGCTTATCCCAGGATAAGAAGTGGATTTCCCTGGTCCTCTTTAATAATGATTTTTTGATTTTTCCTCCAGGAACTTGTCCAAAGCTTTTTTAAACCCAGCTATACTAACAGCTTTTACTACATCCTCCGGTAATGAATTCCAGAGTTTGATTATGCCTTGAGTGAAAATAATATTTTCTCTAATTAGTATATTGTAGCTTTATTGTGTGTCCCCTAGTCTTTCTACTTTTTGAAGGGATAAACAAACAATCTACCTTTACCTGTTCCACTCCATTCATTATTTTATAGACTTCTATCTTATCTTCCCTCAGCCATCTCTTTTCCAAGTTGAAGAACCTTAACTTTTTAAACCTTTCCTCGTAGGGATATCATTCCATCCCCTTTACCATTTTGGTGGCTGTTCTCTGTCCTTTTTCTAATTCTGCTATATCCTTTTTAAGATATGGTGACCAGAAATGCACACAGTATTCAAGGGGCAGTCGCACCATGGAACAATACAGAGGCATTATAATTTCCTCTGTTTTATTCTCCATTCCTTTCTTTATGATTCCTAGCATTCTGTTTGCTTTCTCGGCTGCGGCTGCACACTAGGCAGAAGGTTTAAATGTATTATGCATGATTACACCTAAATCCTTTTCCTGAATGGTGGTTCCTAATGTTGAACCTTGCATTATGTAACTGTAGTTTGGGTTGTTCTTCCCTAAGTGCATAACTTTGCACTCGTTCATATTAAATGCCATCTGCTATTTGGATGCACGGTCTTCCAATTTATCTTCTTGAATTTTTTTTACAGTCCTCTTGTGTTTTAATAACTTTGAATACTTTGATGTCATCTGCAAATATGATCATCTCACTCGTGATTCCCATTTCCAGGTCTTTCAACTATTCAACTTTCTCCACTGAGGAAATTGGCCATTTAGCCTTATTCTGTTTTCTATCTTTCAACCAGCAACTAATCCATAATAGTACATTGCTTTCTATCTAAAAAGTAATTGCCCACAATTGTTCCTACCTTGCAAACAATCCCATACCAAAAAGCTAACCCCTAACAACTGCCCTACCACCCAAAAAACTGTCCCATCCCTAAAAAAATATCACCCATAACTTCCCCACCATTCTGCCAATTGCCCCACCATTCTGCCAGTTGCCTCACCCTGTAAAACTATCTCTATAATTGCTCCACCTCCCAAAGCTACCAGTCAACGACTGCCCAATCAACCCGCACACTGCTCCACCCCTAGAAAAACACTCCCTCACAATTGCCCTATCATTCTTCAAACTGCCCCACCCCTAAAATAAACTCCTCACAACTGCCCTACCACCCCAAAAATGTTCCACCCCAAAATAATGCTCCCTCCAACTGCTTCGCCACCTCACCAAATGCCCTTGCATATGCCTCACCACTGTGCAAACTGCCTTTACTCTCAAAAACTATCACCCTGCAATTGCTGCACCCTCCAAAAACTACTCCCCCACAACTGTTCCAGTTTGCAAACTGCCACCCCACAAAAATATCTGCCCATGACTTCCCCACTCATAAAACTATCCCATGCAAGTGGCTCACTCTCAGAACTCCCCACTATAACTACCATATAGAAATAGAGATAATAAACATACAAAACAAAGATACAGAAATGTGCATACACATACATAACACACATTCACACTCATACATTCACAAGACACATACACATACACACAAGCAATGCAGTTACAGATGGACAGGGGCACACATGTACATCTACACAGGGGTTTGAAAGAATTCCATAAGATATGCTCTGCATGCTTTCCCCACTTCTGTTATTATGCATTTAGATGGGTTAAAAAAAGAGGCACTCCTTGGAAATGCTTAGATCGAGGAAGGAAAACAGCCTTAGATTGATATTCAAAAGCACTTATGCAATTAGCAATGTCAACAATCACATAAGTATTTCTTTAAAAAAGATTGCTGTGGTTATATGTATAAATTTGGCCATTTAGATTGCTAAATGTCCAAAATTATAGGGCTCAATATACAGCAGCAGCAGGAGCTAGCATGATTACAGTGGCTAGCCATCATTGCTGATCACTAAACCCAGATATTCAATGCCAGAGCCATATTCGGCTGGTGAAGCAGGAAGTTAATCAGGCAGCGACAATATTCAGTTGTTGCCTCGTTAACTTCAGTGGAAAAGTTAGGACAACCTTTAAAGTGCCTAACTTTTGCTGCCAAGGGATAACTGGGCAGCAGCTGAATATCGCCTCTGACTGGTTATCCCTGGGTGCTGCCCACAAATCACCCCTCGAATGCCCCGAAATTGGTTAGAGGTATTTACACAGTTTGCATGGTCAGCAGTGTTACCTGTGTGCAATTCTGCTAATTTAGTGCCTTCTGATCAATACTGCAGAAGCCTTTGGCTGAAAAAGCTGAGCATTGCGACTTCTGTGTTCTGGCTGGCGCGATCTGATGGCGTCACCCACCGGGAAGTACACATCAGCCTGTGCTGCTGAGGCATCAAGCTTCAGGCGTTGCATGAAAAGGCATGCCTAAGAGGAAGCCCCCATCCCTTAGCATGTCCCTTGACATGCCCTATTGATTTCTTGCTAGCAGCATTTGTGCTAAATGTTTATTCTTTTCAGATGTTTTTGATTCCTACGGTGATTGATCAGGGGCAGTATGGGGATTTATGTGGGTTGCAGTACTGGTTTTGTTCTTGTAACATACATAATTTATGTCAAATCCCATTAGTATCACTGCTTTCTGGAGTTACTCCTGCCACAGTTGAGACACAGATACGGTTAGCTTGTGTAAATGTTCAGTTTTGTTATAATAAGGTACCATTCATTTTGGATTTATTTTCAACATTGTAGATCTGCTGCGAATGACTGAAATCTGGCGTACCTTTGCAGTGGTTGGGGCAAGTTACCTCAGGCCGGAGGGCCAGGGGTTCAAATCCTGCTAGAGGACAGAAACCTTAAGCCAGAAGGACTGGGGTTTCTAGTCCCACAGGTGCTACTTGTGGCCTTGGGCAAGCCATTTAATCCTTCGTTCCCTCGGGTAGAAAAACATAGATTGTGAGCCCTTCGGAGACAAGGGAAATATGTATACAGTACCTGAATGTACACCGCTTTGGCTTGTAGAAAAGCAGTATATAAGCCTAGTTAATTAATGTATTATTTATTTATTACGTACTGCAATGTGCAGAGTAGGATGAGGAGGTGGGATTTCTGTGATTTTTGGGGAGAGTTAATGGTATTCATGAAATTGCTGCCTTTTCAAGAAAAATTTCAGATGCTATTTTTGTTTCAAATGATCAGTGGCATTTGTGTTTGGTTTATATTCCCCTCTATTCGTTGTCTTCTGATGCTTTTCAATTTATTGATTGTTCAGGTTTTTTTTGGTTTGGACTGGGATTACTCATTTATTATGGATATGGCCGATTTTAATATGCATATTGAAGAGCATTATGATTTGACCTTGTAGATGCCTTCTTGTCAGCTATAGAGTCCTTGGGGTTTGAGCAAAATGTGCATCTATCATTACATTGCTAGAGCCACAGGCTGGATTTGTTGTTTGTGCCTGTTTGTGGCTCTGAGCAGTTACTTTGTATGTCTTAGAAGATGTTACCTTTACCATCAATCAATTGCTTGCTTTCTTTCTTTCTTTCTCTTTATTTAGAATATATTTTTATTTCACTTTTCAGCAAATACATCTACAATGCAACCCCAACAAGAACAGAACCCTCACCCTGCCACCCCAGCTTCCTGGTCCATAACATGCAATCAAAACAATCATCCCAATCGGGATACAGCCAGATCAGGATAAGGTTACAAGTAATAGGAATACAAAAGATATGATTGTACAAATGTTCAAAATGAGGACAAAACAAGGTTAGATGATCTCACTCTGCTACTCTCTCCACCTACTCCGGCCCTCCTCAAGAGCTCTCCCTGAAGGAAGAGCGGGCCGGAGCAACAAAAGAATCTCCACCCGCCCTCCAGGATCGCTACCCAATCGGGGCAGTGTGCACAGTTTAAAAACCGGCGCTGATCGGGCGGTCCCGCGCCTCACGGTCCCGCGCCTGAGGGCCTCGCTAGAGGGCCCTTTGGCGTGGCCCTTAGGCGGAGGCCCACATCACCAAACACGACGCAGCTGAATACAGACCTGAAGCATCCCACACCAACTCCGGAACACTAGCTCTCTGATGGATTCAAACCCAAGTCTACCATAATGCAGCATGCATGCTAAGAACTGTGGCTGGCGATATCACCAAAAGGTTTGCTCAGGATCTTAAGCACCTTGATCTTATACTGAAATAAGAACTAAACTAGCCTATCCCTGACCTCCTAACGTAAGCATCTTGTTAACTACTTCCAGCACTGTATATACATACTTATGCCTATCTTACTATGATTTAGTCTAATTCAAACGCTCTGACCAACTTAATTATTGCTCCCTACTACTCATCCAAGTTGTACTACATAGTATCTTACACTCATACATTGTAACAGTTTAACTGTAACAAAGGTTATAAATAATAGACTATTTTGACAAGCAATTGTAGTCTTGCAACATATGTAACTACTCATACTTGCAAAAATTTCAGCTCTAAGTCTCCTACCCTTTCTCACAAAAATTCACCCTAACAGACTCTGAATTCACCTTCCCCTGTTTTCCCTACCCCCCTCCCTTACCCATTCTTGGAATCATTCCAATTCCCACCACAAAAATATCCTACATCAAGCCCTGCTCATTCACGATGGGGCCTACCCTTAGTTTACTTTACCTATTCTTACTTGCACTACCTTACGCCCTCACCCTAACCCCCAGTGCCACCATTCCAATAATCTTTTCCCCTAGGCATTTACTCCCCCCACCTCCCTCCCACTATAATACCTATAACACCTACCACTGCTCTTGCAAACTAAAACCCATTACTGTAAACCACAACCTACATCCCTCACCCCCCTCAAATCCACCCCATCCCCCCTCAAATGTGCCCTACTTAATGCCCGCTCAGCCAGAAACAAAATCCCATTACTTGCTGACATCATTACTGATTATAACCTTGATATACTCTGCCTTACCGAAACCTGGTTCCAAGAATCTGACACTGTATTACTAAATCAAATATGCCCCAATTTATACTCAATTAACATTACTAACAGATTACAAGGTAGAGGAGGTGGTGTAGCCATTATTTCTAGATCCAGCTTACAACTTTCCTCTATCGAATCCACTTCCACCCAAGGCATGGACACTATTACTGTCTCCAACTCTACTTTAACCCTACACCTCATATATCGTGCACCACAAGCAGACTCCTCAGATCTCTCCACGATCCTAGATACTGCCTGCTCCCCCCAACTTACATCACACCCTCTAATAATCTTAGGTGATTTAAACCTACATTCCACTTCCTCTTCAAATTCCTCCTCCTTCCTCCAAGCTATGAACGCCCTCCACTTTACCCAAATACTCCATAACCCTACACACTCTAAAGGAAACACCCTTGACTTAATTTTCATCTACAACACCCTCATCTCAAAGACCAGATCCAACATACTACCCAACCCATACCTTGGTCTGACCATTCCATTATCTTCTTCACCGTCCCCTACTCATCTTCTCAAAATAAACCTCACTCCCATCCTCAACCCATTCGAAAATTCAAACCATTCAATGCAGCTAACTTCCTAGAGCAAATTACTCCTTCACTTGACCAATTAAATGACAAAATTCCCAATCTAAATTCCACCATCTCTTCTTGGAATCAAACACTATCCTTAGCATCCCTACTCCCACCTAAGCATCTCTCTAACAAACATCGCAGAAGAGCCCCCTGGTTTTCTACAACCCTGAGAAATCTCAAAAGAGAGCTTAGACGTCTTGAACGCAAATGGAGACATACACAAGATCCAGATGTATACAATACCTATAAAACTAAACTCCGATCCTACTGTGCAGAAACCATTAATCATAAAAGAGAATACAATGAAAACATAATCCAGCGTGCCCTCAACAAACCAAGGGAACACTTCTCTATTGCCAAATCCCTAATAAAAGACCCCAACCCACATGACCAACCATCTAAAATATCCGCCCAAGCTATAGCTGACCACCTGGCCTCTAAATTCCTCCCCCCCTCTCCCCTTCCCCATCTAACAAGCAATTCCCAAACACCTGAAGTCCATAATACTCAACCACTAGAGAACTCATGGTACGAATTTCACACTGTCACCTCGGAAACTATATCTAATGTCATAAATAGTTTGAATGCTTCTACATCTGCCCTTGACCTTTGTCCTGCCCCCTGGATAAAATCCACCAGAACATCCCTCAGCCCCTACATCCAGTCCATTGCACAATCCTCCCTCCAGTCTGGATCTGTACCTCCCCTACTTAAGTGTGCCTCTATCTGCCCTATCTTAAAAGGATCTAGACTTGACCCCACCTCCCCTTCCTCCTATAGACCCATCTCTAGTATACCCTTCCTTGCAAAGATTACTGAGAAAATTGTCCAAGCCCAACTACAGGATTACATAGATGATCACTCTTCTCTTGACCTATACCAACTTGGATTTAAGAAGAATCATGGAGTTGAAACCCTCCTAACCTCCCTTCTAGACTCATTGTATTTACACACTCATAACCCTACCCAGGGTTGCTTACTTATATTCCTCGACCTATCTGCTGCCTTTGATTCTCTTCCCCATAATCAACTCCTAACCAGACTTCATGAAATAGGTCTGAGAGGCACTACTCCAGAACAAAACAGGTCCACATTGAAAGTGACACCTCCCTCCCATTTATACTAAAGCAAGGTGTCCCCCAAGGTTCTAGCCTCTCTGCCTTACTTTTTAACATCTTCCTCCAACCTGCCTGCAAACTTTTCCAAAACTATGGCATTCAATACCAATTATACGCAGACGATATGATGTGCTTCACAACATTTAGCCTCGCTAACCCTGACTTTACCAAATTAAATGAATGTTTAACCAATCTCAAGTCTTGGCTTTCCCAGCACAACCTACTTATTTAGCAATCCAAAACTGAGATCCTCCAAGTATTCTCCAACCCCTTATATACCCCTCCCCCAACACTCACCCTTGGCGACCTCACTCTCACTATAAAAAACCAAGTGAAATATCTTGGAATCATCCTCGATCAGAACCTCTCCTTCATTGATCATATAAAGAAAACTACTAACGCAATTTATGCAAAGTTGCGTACACTCCGTAACCTCAAGCCCCTCTTAAGCCCCAACTCCTTTCGTACCGTCTGTCAGGCTCTCACAACCCCCTCACTTGACTATTGTAACCTTATCTATCATGGCCTCCCTAAAACTACTATCCAACCTCTCCAACTTGCCCAGAATACACTAGCATGTTTAATAACTAACAACCCTAGGCGATCCCATATTACACCTGTCCTCTATGACTTACACTGGCTCCCACTCCGACTCCGAGCTAAATTTAAAGTGCTCACCCTTATTCATAAAATTATCTCAAAAGAATCAGCTCCTTGCCTTTCCCCTCTCCTAGCCTTCCCTAATAATACAAGAACACGCCGCTCCTCTACCAAAAACCTTCTATCCATTCCTACATCCAAGATACACTTTAAACAATCTACTAGCAACAGGGCCTTCTCTCTCTACGCCCCCCTCCCTATGGAATACTCTTCCCCATGACCTACGTAACTGTGTGAGCCACGCAGAATTTCGAAAAAGATTAAAAACTTACCTCTTCCTCGAACATTTTTCCCTACCACCCTAGTTCCTCCCCCCTACTCCTACTCCACTACTCCTACCCTCCTACTAGTCCCTCTAATTGAAATCCCAGTGACCCTTGCTATTTCTTAGGTAAACAAACGATTCATATTATTGTAAATAATATTTTGTACATAGTTATTAGTTTATTAGTTCCCTAGTTCTTATGTTACTTATATAACCACTTATTCTCATTCTATGTAACCTGTTACCTTGTTCTATGTTCTATGTAAACAGTTGTATGATACTGTCAGTTATGTTACATGTAAACCGTCTTGATTTGTAGAAAGACGGTATATAAAAACTGTTAAATAAATAAATAAACCCTACTGGTGGTAAAGTCGTCAAGGAGTTCCATTGCAGCACATATGCCAGGGAAAAATGTGTGGTAGTTGTCACAGCATATTTGTATCTGTGATGAAGGCATAAATGATTCCACCAAAGATGCCAATGCAAAGTTGATGGGTTTTTCCAATTAGAAGTAAAAAACTTCAGTGTTATATTGATCATAAAATCCAACAAAAAGTGACTGCTGCTCAGTAATGAGGGAATGTCCTCAAGGGACCACAGAGCAACTATACACCGTCAATGGCCTTGCAAATTGAAGGACCATTTGAATTTTCAACCATACCTGTTCCCCAAAAGAGTAAATGTTAGAGCATTCAAATACCATATGCGCAAAAGTACCCACTGCACTTTTACAGGTCCAGCATCGATTACCTTGGGCTGGATCCCATTTTGACAGATGCACTGGAGTAATGTAGGCCCTGCGTGCCAGAAAGAACAGAGACTGTGTAAGGGCAGCTGACCATGAGACACATATTAAAGATCCCCGGAAACATGTCCATGTCTGTGGCAGGGAAAAGCACCTATGTTGCTTTCCCACAATTTCTCGATACCCACCAAAACTCGATGAGAGCAATCTCGGAAAACCACATAAAAATGAGAAGTGATCACTGAGGCACTGGATAAGGTATGCACCATGCACCTCAGTCCCCAATCTTCCTGAAGGCTTTGCAAAACAAGACCTGATTTGGATATGCAATGCTTAAATTGCAGCCACTGAAACATACAAGTGCCTGGAAGACTGAATTCCAGTTGAAGATCAGTGAAGGATTTCCGAAGAAGCATTAGCTGCCATAGTCTCCAAGCAAAAGATTTGCGTTGTATCTTGAAAAGAGGATTATGCCAAATAGAGACTATGAGAGAGGGGGGATTGTCCATATGTAAAACTTGGGCAAGGTCATGAAATGCCTTCTGTGTGTCGCTAATGATAGGTGAGCATCTTGGCGCATCCAAGTGCTGCATTCCCAGGAGCAGATATAGCGGAGTCGGGGATATGAGACGTTCTTCCAGTACAAGCCAAACCAGACGAGAGAACAAGGAGATCTTCCCCACCCACTCAGAGCCTTGTTTGAGGAGAAAGGAATGATGATACCACTGGAAGTCCAGGAAATGTACCCCTCCAGCCGATTTGTGATGCTTCAATTTTTTGATAACTATCCGTGAAGGATTCCTTTTCCATAAAAAGTGGACCAGCAGCCATTTGATCTTCTTGTAGAAAGAATCCAGAAAGAAAAATGGGAGCATACCCAGGATATAATTCATCTTAGGAGTTACCATCATTTTTATCATCTCCAAATGACCCCATCATGAGAGGTGCAAGGGGGACCACTTCAAGAGAAGCACATGCACCATCTGGGTCACATCAGAGATATTGTACTGGAGAGTGTCCTCCAGTGAAGAATCATAACAAACACCCAGGCATTTGATAGCAGAACCCTCCCACACAAAGGGGAAAGATTCCCGATCTGCTTATGAGTAAGCTTATCTAAAGGGAAGGTTACTGATTTAGTCTAATAAATTTTATATCTGGAAAGATATGAATAACAATCAATTTGCTCAAGAGCACAGGAATAGAGGCAGGAGTTACAAAAAGCAGAAGGTCATCAGCATAAGCTGAAAGTTTGATTTGAGTGGCCACAATGCTTAAGGCCCAAATTGCCTCTGACTGTCAAAGTAAAAAGGCCAAAGGTTCAAGGGCTAGATTGAAAAGCAAGAGGGAAAGTGGTCACCCCTGCCTCGTACTACGGCCTAGAGTAAAATTACTTGATACGGTCAAATTAACTGCAGTATTAGCCACTGGGTTAGCATAAAGCACACTGATCATATTCCAGAAACCAGCACCAATACTAAACTATTTCATTTCAGAGAGCAGTCATTGATTTTTCTTCAGTTTTAGGTGGTGTTTCTGCTTCCTGGTATGCTTTTTCTTCAGTGACAGTACCAGATATGGAGCATTTGATTCAGAAAATGCATAATACTTTGTATCCTTTGGATATCATTTATGCTTAGGCTCATCTTTTAGGTGATTTGGCACATGTGTTTTTGTGTACTTTTATTATTACCCTGCTATTTGCTGGGGTTCTGCCAGTTTCCTTGAAGAAGGTGAAAGTTCACACCTTGGTAATAGATAAAAGTGGTGATTTGTTTGATGTAAGTAATTTTCATCCTATTTCTTCCCTTCTTTTTTTGCTTAAATTTGTTAAACTGGTGGTGCAAGTACAGCTCGTTGACTATGTTGGGACTTTGAATGTTTTGGATGAGTGGCAGCATGGATTTCGTAGTGGTCATAGTCCAGAGACACCACTGGTCTCATTGCTTGGGTGTTTGCTGCAAAGTCTTGCTGGGCAGAAGATTGGGTTCTTATTATTGTTCATTGATGTGCATTCAGCTTTTGATTCTGTGGTTCCTGAGTTGTTGGCTGGCCTGGGTTTGTCTGATTCAGTTTTGGATTGGTTTGAGTCTTATTGGCATGGAAGGGAGCAGTGGGTTTTTTCATGTGGTGTGTTTTCGGCTTTTCCACTATTAGCCTGAGGTGTGCCTCAGGGCTCTGCCCTTTCTGCAACTCTTTTCAATTTGTAACGTTTTGCCAGTTTTTGCATTCCCTTCAGTTGGAGTTTCAAGTCTATGCCGACGATGTTTTTATTTTTAAGGAATGTCAGCTTTCTGAAGGTTTTTCATCATTAAAGTTGGTACAGTCTTTTGATTCTATTCATCATTGGTTGTCATCTCATGGTTTGAGGATTAATGCTAGTAAAATGGAAGCTATGGTTCTTTCAGGATAATGTATATGTCCCGCCTGAATCTGGGGTTTTAGGGACTTTGGTTGTACTGATACAGCATGTTTGAGCAGTATTTAGGTGTACTGCTTGATCATTACTTTTCATTTTGGCCTCAGATAGAAGCTGTGACGAGGGCAGTTTATATTAACTTATGTATGTTTGTCCTCTGAAATTTTATTGTAGAGGCATAGCCTAGTGGTTAGGGCAGCAGCCTGGAGCTAGAAAGACCAGCATTCAAATCCCACTGACACTCCTTGTGGCCTTGGTCAAGCCATTTAATCCTCTATTGCCTCAGGTATAAACTTACAGGCTAATGCAGAAAGACTAACACACCCTTTGTGTGCAGATAGTGCAACTTATATGCACAAGTTCTGCCATATTCAAATGCAGAAAAGAGATTAACATGTACATAAACAGCAAAAGAAAAATAATGCCACGCAGCAACACCAAGTGTATGTAGATCATTTATTTATTTATTTGCAAGGTTTTAACCACTTTTCTGAGAAACAACTCAATCAGTTTACAGAAAGAGGAACAAGCAACAAAAAAAAAGGTGTCCCATGCCAACCCCACATAGAACAACAGCCCTAAGTGAACCCTAATCATATAACCACCTCACCCTCACCTATACCCCAGCCAGAAACAGCCGCGTCTTCAAATGTTTATGAAAGGACAGCAACGATGCCAACAAACGCAAGCCATCACCCGAAAAGCCCGGGCCCTATGAGCAACCTTAAGAACCATATCCAGGCCCGGCGTATCCAATAAGCCCACATGAGAAGACTGTAAAGCTTGAGAGGGGCTGTACCAAGACAAGTCCTGCAGAAATGTAGGACAAGAGTCCTGAAAAACCTTAAAAACAATAACCAACAACTTAAATTTTACCCGCTCATGCACAGGCAACCAGTGCAGACACACCAAAGATGGCCGGGCACTGTTGTGGCACCACGCCCCCAGTCAGAAGCCAGTTTGCAGCGTTTTGCACAACCTGCAAGTGCGAAGTAACCACCATGGCAGTCCAACATAGAAAGCATTACAGTAATCTAGCACTCAAAGGACTGTGGTCTGACCTGCAGAGCTGTCGGCGCCAAATATGGCTTCAGCTGATAGGCAAGCCTAAACCATGTTGCATGCAATATGCAAATAAGCTTCACATATTAAAATAGTATGCTAATAAGGTCAGCACTCAATGCAGAGAAACAGATAGAGGATTATATAACCAGCATACGCAGAGGCCTTCACCTGAAGATCCGCAACTGCTACTCCTCTAATCTCATCTGACTGTCGTATAAGTAGCATCAGTGGTTCCAACGCCAAATTGAATAACAGAGGAGACATAGGGCATCCCTGCTGCGTGCCCCTATGTAAGGAAAGGGGTTGAGACAGCACGCCATTAGCCAGGATCCTAGCTCCAGGATTGGTGTATAACAGCTTCACCATTCGAATGTATGAGAGGGGGAATCCAAACCATTCCAGTACTTGGAATAAAAAAGGCCACTCCACCCTGTCGAAATCCTTCTCAGCATCCAAAGAAAGACCAATGTAAGGGGAGTCCAAACTGTCAGTAATTTACAGGATGTTATAGAGTAGCTGAGCATTGTCAGCAGTGGACCTTCCTGAAACAAATCCGCATTGATCGGGATGAATCAGCGAGCTCATGACCCTCTTGAGTCGTGCAGCAAGAATAGAGGAATAAAGCTTATAATCAGCATTTAACAATGAGATGGGTCTACAGCTACCCACCTGGCCCGGATCCCTCCCAGGCTTCGGTAAAACAACTATGGTAGCCTCCGCAAAGGCCCCAGGGAGGCATGCTTGGTCTTGAAGCCGCTGATAGAAAGGACAACAGCTGCGGGCCAAGGTCCGTCGCAAACATCTGATAAAACTCTACCGGGATTCCATCAGGGCCCGCCGCTTTCCCACTCTCCATCTTATTTAGCGCCAACTTGAGCTCTTCCAGCAGAATTGGTTCACACAGGGCAGCTTTCTGATCCGGTTCTAAGCAGGGATGATCAATTTGTTCCAGAAAACTCTGTACCTCAGCCTCCTCACTGACTCCCTCAGAGGCGTATAACTGACGATAGAACACAGAGAAAGCGTTCGAAATGTCCTGGTCCTTATATAGGGGGCCTGCTTGCACATCCTCTATCATCACAATGCGAGCTTTATCAGCACGAGGCTTGAGTTTTGACGCCAAAACTTTCCCCGCTTTATTTGCCTCCATGTGATATCTCACTTGCAAAGGGAATGCAGACCGTTCAACCTCTGTACCGAGAGCCGAATTATATGCCGAATTATACGCATATCTTAACTTTTGCAGCTGAGCCAAGACCCTATTGTTGAATTGCCGCTGCAAAATTCTCTCCCCAGCCCATATCTGTTGATCAAGAGTCTTCAGCTCATTCCGAACAGCCCTGTTTTTGGCTATCACAAAACTAGTTATCTGCGCTCTCATTGAAGCCTAAAACACTTCCCATCAGGCCCACGCAGGGGTATCGCTTGCCAAATTAATCTCAAAGTACTCTTGCATAGCTTTCTGGAGATATACCTTAAATAACTCTTCTGCTAGCAAGTATCTTGGGAAGAACCATGACTCCTTTTTTCAGGATTCAGCCTTTAGGTCCAGAGTGATCACTATGGCAGCATGGTCAGAAACATTGGTGCTGAGGATTTCAGATAAACTGACACTTTGAACTAATGTTCTGGACACTAGGAAGAAATTAATTCTCAAATGAGAACCATGCGGATGTGAGAAGAATGTAAAGTCAGCTTCTGTTGGGTGATGCAGCCTCCATATATCCACTACTCCAAGATTCTCAATGATCGAATGTAGCACTTCCAAGGCTTTCTCCCTCCTGCACGATCTAATTTATTTATTTTATTTATTTAACTGTATTTATATCCCGTTTTTCACCAGGTCAAAGCGGTGGAACATATAACATGGGGGGGGGGGATCAAATGGGGGGGGCCATCACCGGGGGCTCAACATTGATGATTTGGGATGAACATAGAGACTGACAAGATAGCATAGTTACTGGTTTGGACTTCTTGGAGAGGAATAGGGGGGGGGGGGGGGGTTCCTATTCAGAGATGTTCTTGGAATAGGATGGTTTTTAGCTGCTTTTTGAATGATGGGAGATCACCGTTGTTCTTGATGTGGTTTGGTAGAGAGTTCCAGAGGGATGGAGCATAGAGTTCAAAGGCTCTTTTGCAGGTCCGTTGTGTTGCTTTGGTTCTTTTGTGGGGGATGGCAACGGAGCTGTTGGAGGATTGTCTGGTTGTTCTGCTGTGGGTTGGGCGAGGCAGTAGGGCGTGGAGTGGGGTGCCCTGTGTTTGGTGGATGGTTTTATGGGTGAGTAGAAGAGTTTTGTACTTGATTCTTGCTTTGATGGGGAGAATATGAAGGTCTCTCAAAATTGTGGTGATGTGGAAGGAACTAGATCTGGGGCATGCAATGGATGTCATCTATCTGGATTTCAGCAAAGCCTTTGATACTGTTCCTCATAGGAGGCTTGTCAATAAACTCAGTAGCTTGGGGATGGGTCCCAAGATAGTAAACTGGATTAGAAATTGGTTGACTGACAGACAACAGAGGGTGATGGTACATGGAGCTCACTCGGATGAGAGGAAGGTGATTAGCGGGGTGCCTCAGGGTTCGGTCCTGGGCCCGGCACTGTTCAATATATTTGTGAGTGATATTGCTGAAGGACTGAATGGAAAGGTCTGTCTTTTTGCAGATGACACAAAAATTTGCAACAGAGTGGACTCCCCAGAGGGAGTGGATAACATGAGGAAAGATCTACAAAAGCTGGAAGACTGGTCTAATGCTTGGCAACTACAATTTAATGTGAAAAAGTGCAGTGTCATGCACTTGGGTAGCAGAAATCCAAGGGAAAAGTACACAATAGGGGGTGAGAGGTTGGTATGCACGGTTCAGGAGAAAGACCTTGGTGTGATTATCTCTGATGATCTCAAGGTGGCAAAACAGTGCGACAAGGTGGTGGCAAAAGCCAGGAGGATGTTGGGCTGCATTCAAAGAGGGATTTTATTTATTTATTTATTTATTTACATTTTTTATATACCGCACTATTCGGCATCAGCGCGGTTTACAGAGAACAAAACAAAAACCAGAACAACAAGCTGTTCGGTGTTACATATAACAGGAGCATAACTTGGAAAAAACAAATTTAAAATGGGAGAACTATCTACATGGAGTATATGATCGGTTAACTAGACAACATTACCAGCAGAAAGGATTACCAGCAGAAAGGAAGAGGTACTTATGCCACTGTACAAGTCACTGGTGAGGCCTCACTTGGAATACTGTGTTCAGTTTTGGAGGCCATATCTTGCAAAAGATGTAAAAAGACTGGAAACTGTTCAGAGAAAGGCGACCAAAATGATTTGGAGCCTGCGTCAGAAGCCTTATGAGGAGAGACTTGAAGACCTAAATATGTACACTTTGGAGGAGAGGAGGGACAGGGGAGGTATGATTCAGACCTTTAAATACTTAAAGAGAAATGATGAACAAACAAACCTCTTCCAAAGACGGGGAAGCTGTAAAACTAGAGGGCATAACATGAAGCTGCAAGGTGGTAAATTGAAAGGCAATGTCAGGAAATATTTCTTCACTGAAAGGGTGGTGGATGCTTGGAATGCCCTCCCTATGGAAGTGGTGAGGGCAAACATGGTGATGGAATTCAAAACGGCATGGGACAAACACAGTGGATCCCTTTACAGCAACAGGATAAAAGCAAAATAAACAGTACCATCTAACTTCTGAACTATCTAGCATCTGAACAAATAAGGGTGTCCTACATGGAGTGGTGGGTTCACCCCTAAACAGAAACAAAAACATGGGGAGGGGTGGCCTGCACAGAGCGACAGGTGCACCTACTCTTGCCATCTTGCTGGGCAGATTAGGTGGACCATGCTGGTCTTTATCTGCCGTCACTTACTATGTTACTATGTTACTATGTGGTCTCGTTTCTTTGCATTGTGAATTATTCTCGCCGTGGTGTTTAGGGCAGTTCGGAGGGGATTGGTCTGTGTGGCAGGTAGGCCATTGTAGATTATGTTGCAATAGTCCAGATGAGGTAGCGTTAGAGCTTGCATTACTGTTCTGAAGTCTTGCGGCTTGAGGAGGGGTCGGAGGCGTTGTACCGTTTTGGCTTTGTGGAATACAGTTCTCGTGGTCTTGTTGATTTGCTGCTTGAGGGTTAGGGCTTGGTCAATGATAATGCCGAGATATCTTATGTGTGGTTGTATTTGAATTTGCGTGGTTCCCATGGTGAGGTGAGTGGGTGGTTTGAAGTCTGGGTCTTTTGTCACTATAAGAGCTTCGGTCTTCTTTATGTTAATGGATACATTGTTTTCTTGTAGCCAATTGGATACGTCGGTGAAGCAGGTTGATAGCTGGTCGTTTGTTGGGTCCGTGGTTGTGATTGGGGCGTAGAGCATTATGTCATCTAATAGGTTTGCGATCGATTAGGGGCGTGCAAGTTGGGCTGCGCAGGAATCCTATGCGCTCTCTCAATATCAATCGGGCCTGTTAGCTTTAGATGCAGCAGCGAGGGCAGGGTTCTTGCCAAGAAAGAGATCATGTCTGACCCCTCAGCACCCTCCGGAACACCTAACATTCTAATATTGTTCCTTCGGTTTCTGTTAGCTACATCCTCCAAGCTTAATTCCAGCCTCTCAATCTTTTTTTCTGTCTTATCCACATGTGCGAGTTTTTCCTCGTGAGCAGCAACTGTCGCTCCGATGGTATCCAACCTAATAGTAAACCTCTCCATTTGCTCTTTAATGTCCTGCATTTCAACTTGCATGTTACCTAGCGCCTCACCATTCGCCAACACCAACTCCTTCACCGATCGCATCTCCCCCAGCAGTTCTCGGATCATCTCCTCTGACTCCCGTGTAGCGGCCATCTTGTGTGGAGACAAAGGATCAGACTTTGCCCTCTTGGATCCCGAATTACCACCTGCCGCAAAGTCCAACTTCGTGGGTTTACAATTAGCCATAGCACCTCAACGGTATGTATGTGCAGAAGCAATTTTAGCACAGATTGAATTTCTCAGTCGCAGAGTTTCTCACAGGATCCGTGCCGGGGTCCGAGGAGCTAAGCTCTCAAGCTGCCATCTTGCATCCGCGCAGGCTCCGCCCCCCTGGACTTTCAGTTCTTGCAAATTGGCTTGTACTGTGTTTAGCGAGTCCCCATCAGCCGTAACCTGAGAACAAACAGCATGGATCTCCGCTAGGACTTCGTGCATTTCCCCCAAAGTTCAGCGACACACTGCCATCTTATAGGGAGACAAGTGGACCGCCTTCATCCGCTTCGTACCAGAATTTTGCGATAAGGGTTGTTCAAGGCGCACTGGTTTACCGCCAGACATGCTTCTAAGCGAAGTAAGTACTGTGAGGAAGTTAAATAATCATAAGTCAAAGAATTCTAAAGGGGTCAAAAGCAGGAATTGTAGCAGGATTCCTGGGAGCTAATCTCCTACGTGACCATGCTGCTCCGCTGCTAGCTCCACCCACCTATTTATCTTTTTAGAAAATTAGCATAAGTGGCCTAACATCCTAGAGGTTGTGCAAACATGTGCGTCTGCATTTTGCAAGTATCTTATAATTTACATATACACTTGGGCATGCAGCACAAACTCCTCCATGTACAGGCCCACTGGAAAAGTATGAGCCTTGATCCCAAAGTGTATACTTTTACACTAGTCAATGTTTTATAACAGATCATTAACATGTGTATGTGGCCATATTATCTCCTTTGTATCTCATATGCTCTGTCTTTTTCACAACGCAATATAAAGAGGAATGGAATGCAAAGTTGACTATGAAATTCTGCATATGCAGCAATAATAGGCTGGGGAATTACACAAGACGCATGGGTGCATACTGTGTGCATGGATGAATGCTGTTGTGAGACCTGTTTTAAACCAGCCATGAGGGACCTTTTCAAAGGCCTTTTGAAAATCAAGATACACTATTTCGATGGGCTCACCTTTGTCTACCTGTTTATTCACACCTTCAAAAAAATATAAGATTAGTAAGACACGTTGGCTTTCTCCCATTAAACCTTTAAATACCCTTTCAAGCTCAGGTAACTTTCCTACATCTTCTTCAGTGAATATCAAAGCAAAGAATTCATTCACTCTCTCCACTATGGCCTTATGCTGCCTTTGCACTCCTTTTACTACTCTATCATCTAAGAACATAAGAAATACCTTATTGGGTCAGACCATTGTCTATAAAGCCCAGTATCCTGTTTCCAACAGTGACCAATCCAGGCCACAAGTACCTGGCAGTTTCCCAAAGAGGTAGACAGGTTTTACAATGCTTGTCCCAGAGCAAGCAGTGGATTTCACGGTTCCTCTTTAATAAAGGTTTATGGACCTTTCCTCCAGGAACTTGTCTAAAGCTTTTTTAAACCCAGCTACACTAACAGCTTTTGCTACATCCTCCGGTATAAATTCCAGAATTCATACCGGAGGATGTAGCATTGAGTAAAAAAATATTTTCTCTTATTAGTCTTTATTTTGTTTTTTTAACTTCACACACTTTATTGAGTAAAGAGATAAAATAAGATTGTATTTCAACAAAATATAACACAATACAAAACTCAGAACCTGATAGGGAGAGTTACATTATACCCAAAGATTATGCACGAAGGAGCCAAATGTGCTGATAATAAAGCATACAAACTCCAAATCTTTAAAGGCATGCAGCAGCCAGGATACAGGGGAAGCTATACTATATCCATATGCGAGAGAAGAAACTGTTCCATTGGGCTCCATTTCTTCAACAGAATAAGTAGGTTACTTGTTCTGAGTGCCAGAGCCTTTTCATATCTGTGTGTCAAACAAACCAGATGCCACCATAAGTGAAACATCAGCCCAGACTCCACCAACGAAGCCCCGACTGGCATCGGGCTGAAGCACGAAAAAAGCTCCCCCCACCCAGGCCCCAGCCTAAAGTCAATCAGGGCCCCGGACTACCTGCTTTAAAAAGGTGTGCTATCAGACACGCCCAAACCTGGTGGGCCCATGCCTGAGGGCCTCGCCAGAGGGCCCTTTGGCAGTGATCGTGGAGGGGAGCTTTCCAACAAACAGAAGCCCATCTGTAATAAAATCAGCCGAAAGCACAGAACTACGACATGTGAGTGCATTCGATAAAGTAGACATTTCCATCGTAATTGGAGAACAAACAACCCCAGCACTCTATAGCCACACTAAGCCACTGAGGTTTGACAAATCCCTATGGTAAAATCAAGACCAGCCCAAATTACTAGCCCAGCAAAATGATGCTCCACGGCATAACACTCCTCTCAACCACACTAATATTGCAACTTCTCACACAACAAACAACAACGCTCTACACCAGAACACCAGAACTACATCCTCTTTTATCTTAATTGTAAATAAGTTAAATATACATAATTATGTAAATCTTTGATCGTTCACCAGTTATATTGTTTATTATATCCGTTGTTAATAATGTAAACCACTATGATTACCTGAAATAGCGGTATATAAAACACACAAATAAATAAAAAATAAAACATACATACCCACCTACATGCACACCCCACACATACAATACTTCACCCCATAGCATATACAATATTTCACCACATGGCACAACCATATTACACATGCACTACACATACACAGAACAGGAACCATGATCAATATACTTCCCACCTACAAGGCACAATACAGTCACATTAATCCCATGGTAGGTACAAACCTTACCTGTACTCTTATAAATGCAAGGTCAGTCAGAAATAAAGCCAACACCATCACTGATTATATACACACACGAGGACCAGATATACTCTGCATAACTGAGACTTGGCTCAATGATACTGATCAAGTAATTTTAAATCAAATCACCTTCAACTCTCCTAGAACAGGCAGAAGAGGTGGAGGAGTACTGATTCTGGCCAGGAGCCACTACAAATTCAAAACCACCCTAACAAGCCACACAGAAGAATCCAGCACAATCCTCATTTCCAACAAAGACATAGCTATATGCCTTACATATAGACCACCAAATACCAAATCTGATGACCTAACGAAGATTCTCAAAACAGTATGCACACACGATTCACAATCAAGCCACTCATTCTCCGAGGTGACTTTAACATTGGAGCAACACCAGAAAAAATGCCAAAGCCTTCCACAAAGCAATGGATACATTACAATATCATCAACTGATCAAGGAACCCATTCACAGACACAGAACATCCCCAGACCTCATATTCATTCCTAGATCACTACAAGCACCTAGCACAGTCTCCCATCCCACAACTGTGCCAATACCATGGTTGGACCACCACATAATAGCCATCACAATACAGATCTACCAACTAATGCATACACCAGAAAAACCTGAAACCAAAAGAAGATTTAAATCCTTAGAGAAACTTTCTTGAAAGAAGTAATCCCAAACCTACAACAAAACACAGATGACCTCAACAAGATCATTGAAAACTGGATCAATACAATATCTATCGCAACAGCAGCGCCCTGCAGAAACCACACACACACATGCACTAAATCATCCGCCCCCTGGTACTCCAGCACAATCAGAGATGCAAAAAGAGAACTGAGAAAAATTGAAAGGAAATGGAGAAAAACAAAGACCCAGACATGCAACAACTATGCTACACTAAGCAGAACAATTACAACTCTCTGATCAACAACTGCAAATGACACCACATAAACCTAATCATGCGATCAGTAAACAAGCCAAGAGAACTGTTCAACATCATGTGAACCCTCACCAGAGACAACCCACACCAGAACACCATCGAGGTCCACCCTCAAAACATGGCAAACTACCTAGCCAAAAACACAAAACAAACACCCACGTGCAGCAACACTAAAGTACAAACCTCTGTGCAACCATGGGGAGAATTTACCATATCACCCCAGAGACAAATAGAACAAATAATCACTGCCCTCAACACCACCACTTCTCCAAATGACCCATGCCCTTACTACAAGGGCACATGACAGCCTCCCTCAAACAAGCAAACATACCGTCTGATCTCCAGCCTACCATTTCTTGCAAAGAAATGTAGAGAAGACCGTGCAGATACAGCTCCAGGACTCTATAGATCACAATGTGCCACTGGACCCTCAGCAGCATGGCTTTAAGCTATGTCACAATGTGAAGACACTCCTAACATCACTCTTTAACAACATCCTGAAAGGAATCGATGAGCCAAAGAACGACTTTCTCCTCATTTTAATGGACATCTCATCTGCCTTCAACTCAGTCTTGCACCCCATCCTAATCCAACGCCTCCAGGAAACTGGCACCTGCAACACCACTCTAAAATGGTTCACCTCATACCTAAAGGACAGGCTACAACAAGTAAAATGTGGAACAAAACACTCCACACCCTTCACTATAACACAAGACATCCCACAAGGGTTGGCACTCTCATCAATACTATTCAACTTAAACATGTGCCACGTCTGCGACATCATCAAGAAACATAACATACTATTCCTTGTATGCTGATGACCTCGTGGTCTACACTCCAATTGACTTGGAAGCATCAAACCTCATGATCATCACTCAATGCCTAAAAGATGTAGCCACCTGGCTCAGCAGCAACAACCTTACACTGAACTATAAGAAAACAGCAGCCCTTTACATCAGAGCAGTACCACCTTCAACCCTCCACAACAAATCCAACTGCTGAACCAAACCATACCTATAAAAGAGGAAGTGCTCTACCTAGGTGTCACACTAGACAAAAACATCAACCTTCAATCTCATATAAACAAGACAGTAGCAAAGGCATCCTGCAAATTAAACCTCATAAGAAGACTTAAACCACTCTTACACCAGGACCACTTCCAGACCGTTTGCCAAGCCATCATCACACCAATACTGGACAACAGCATCTCACTCTACCAAGGCCTATCAAAGTAAACCACACACCCACTACAAATGTTGCAAAACACAACAGTGCGAATCATCAGCAGAACCAGCAGATCATATCACACTAATATTACATCAACTACACTGGCTACCAATTCAAGCATGTGCCAAGTTTAAAACAATACTAAACATCTTCAAAATCATCCACCACTCCTCAGCAGTCATCCTAAAAACTCTAATCACAAGAGAAGACAACACCCGCTCTAGAAGGACCAACAACAGACACACGATTAATGTTCCATCAGACTACCATAAAAGCAAGCAATTAACATCCAAAATGGCACTATCACTAGCCACACCACAATTATGGAACACCCTCCCTGAAGAAATCCATTCCACTGAAGACGTCAAAGACTTCCAGAAAAGGCTCAAGACCTTTCTGTTCACAGAACATTATGAACACATCATGTAGTCCAACAACCGCACCGGATCCAACAAAATACTCTTTGAAGCATTCCAAAGAGACACGATAACTCTACTCAGATGTAAATGGCAGAACTCATGTAAATATGTTAAACAACTTGTAAATAGTTACTACCCTGTTAAATACCCCAAGTAATTTGAGTTTAAAGTTTAATGTAAACTGCTTTGATTCCAGGATAAGACAGTTTAGAAAACAGTTTAAATAAATAAATAAAATAAATAAACGTGACAAGCAAAGCATTTTTCCAGTTGGAAAGAATGACCTATAACCCTATCACTATGATTAGATCAAGAAGTTTTCAACTGTGCACAGGGAGAGTATCAGGTAGGAGGAGGGATCTATAGATAATTGTAGTCTATTGATAAAGGGATGGAAAAAAGGAAGATCTCCTGCAGTCTATTCTAGACAGCCCTCCAGAAATGTAAAATAAGGCCACAGTCATAAATCATATGTTGTAAAATGACAGTCTCCATCTCACAATGCCAACAGCATTGGTCCACTGACAAACCAGCCTGTTCTTTCTTCAGCGGTGTCCAATTAGCCCAGTGCATCAAAAAATACAAAGATTGCACCAGACTGGCCGACCTGAAAGGCCGTTTGGTTGTTGACCAAAACTGAACCCGCTGAGTTGAGGATAACCCTAGACTCACATCATAGGACCAAATCTCCATTAGGCCCAACCTGGGTAGATAGAAGCTCTCACATAGATATTTATAAAGAAAGTACACCAGGTGACCCCGAGCTAAGGCTCATGTAGTAAAATCAAGCAGCCCAGGAGCTGAGCAATTTGAGATCCCTTTATATTTAGAATGTTGAAGACAGTGTTTCAGTTGTTGCCACTTAAACATTTGAGTATCAGAAGGTGATATTTGGCTTGCAACTCTTGCAAGACAGAGGTGGTGAACAGCACATTCAACTGGTTTGGATGCCAAATTGGGCTAGTAATTGGAATGGCAGGTAGGGTCCAATGAAGGCTTTTTGAGGAGTGGTATAGCCACAGTGTGTTTGAAGGCAGCAGGAACAATAGCAGTGAAAAGTGATAGAATGAGGTTATGACAGATGGAAAGAATGACAGCAGAGGAGACAGAGTTTAGTAGACTCTTGGGAACTAGATCAGAGAAGAAGGAAGTGAGTTTCAAGGAGGAGAAAAGATGTGCAGTTTTCTCCTCAGTGACTTTGGCAAAGGAAAAGTGGGTGGCGATGTTGAAAGAAGAATTTGAGATTGAAGTGGAGGAAGGGGAGATGGAGTTCATCCAGTGCATAATCCCAGACTAATCTTTCGAACCGTGCATGGAAGTAGTTAGAAAAAGTCTGGGCAGAAAATGAAGGAGGAGTCAGAGGTGATGGCACTTTGAGGAGAGAGTTGAGTGTGGTAAAGAAATGGTGAGGTTCGGAAGCAAGAGAGTTTGTCAGATGGATATAGCACTCTTGCTTACTGAGTGCTGTAGCAGATTGGAAGGAAGTTTGCAAGAATTTGAAATGTGTGAAGTCAGTGCGGGCATGAGATGCTAGCCAAAGGAGCTCAGCAGAGATTCACAGGAACTTAGGTAGATATTTTGGAGATCAGCCAAGGTTGAGACACAGTATGCCTCACAGATCATGGAATAGGAGGAGTTTGAGCATCCAAAGCATAGGATAGTATAGTGTTATAGGAAGAGGCCATCTCATCAACAGACTCAGATGAGACAGTAAATGAGAGAGGATATAAGACAGCAGTGAAGAGAGCTGAAGGGTTCATAGCATGGGAACTCCTAAACATGTTGGCAGAGACTGGACGAGACTGTGGTGGAGGGTATTTAAGAGTAAAAGTTAACTGATGATAAGTAGTAGAAGAACTGAATGGAGAAGTCTGAGGGTAATCAACTATGAAAAAGACAAGGTCAGGGAAGTTGTCATGCTGGTGAGTTGGGGCCTAATAAAATACTACATAGTTGAAGGAGGCCCTGGGCAGGTGACTGAGCAGAATTTGTGACAACAAGGTGATCATTTTTACTAAGAAGGGACTTGATTGTACAGATATGATACTGGCTATGCTTCCACTCAGGAATGTGTATCTCAAATTCTTTAAGGGATTACATTGATAATTATGCAAATGACCCATTACGCAGACCAACTTCATAAAAAAGAAAGAGAAGACTTTTTACTTATAAGAAGACAAAGGTAACAGAAATGGCATGAAATCAGAAGCAACCCCCCCTCCCCAAAAAAACAAGCTCAATAAACAATATTTTTGTGGACTATCAAATTAGAGCATATCTGTATGTCATCAATGCCAAAGCAAAGGTAACATTAGTGCTTTGATTTCATCATTGGTCCGTTACAGTAAAATCCACATTGACAAGACACAGATATGCTCTAATATGATAGTCCACACAATATTGTTTATTAAGCTTTTCATTTTTGGGCTATATTGTTGAGCTCAATTGTTGAGGCATTATTTGTGGCACTTGTTGATATAATCCTAGAAACACTGAACCTCTCAGTCACTGAATAATCAACTAGTTGTTTCTCTCAGGGTAGCTTCTCCAAATGGGTTTACTTTTGCCATATCCTGAGAAGAATGAACACTACTGGTAGACCAAGGTATGTTAGGTATTTATTTATTTAAATATAGTTACAAATTGCTGCCTCAATTAAAACAAACACCCAAAGTAGGGTACCTAAGTCTAATAAATGGTGTAAACATACTTTTACCTAATACTTAAAAACTGTTTATTATTGTTGAAGTGCCATTAAGTCTGTGCTGACTCATAGTGACCCTCTAGATAGATGTCCTAAACCAGGGGTCTCAAACTCAAATTGCTTTGAGGGCAAAATGAGGACTTGTAAAATAACCCGGGGGCCGCATGAGACGTGGGACCTCATTTGCATAAGGGACCTCATTTGCATAAATATTTGCATAATGTTACCATACCCTAACTTTTAGTAAACATGCCTCTTAATGAGTGCATGAATAAAGAAAGACTAAAAGTTTCTACATTACTATAATCCAGTGCCAACCGCCAGGCACATTAGGAACTACTACAAACAAACACTGCCCATTTAGAACCCATAGCAAACCCGCCATATCCTAACAGCACTACCAGGACTCACAAAGCACCATACCCTACCTATCAAATGGCAACACTGCAAATATTAAATCAATACATTTCAGAGAATAACAATACATGACCTACTGGGGACAGAGAACAAGTAGCAATGTCAAATAGGAATTACATAAACAGAATACCTCAGCTCAGTTACACAAGGAATCAAAATTTAGAAACAAGACAATTAAACTGGGACCCCCAAAAGCCAAACTTGGAATGTACAACAACACTGTAGAAATAAAACTATAAATTAATTTCCTCTTGTACTAAACAAAGCGCAGACGTTATTGATGCACATTTCCCAGAACTGACATATTCCAGTTAATAAATTCAAAATAAAGATATTTTTCTAACTTTTGTGCATTTTTTTTTTCAGTTCCAGCCACTTTCTTCTGGTTTCTTCGTGCCTTCTGCTAACTCTCCATCGTCTGCTGTCCATTTGTCCTTTCTTCTCCTAGCTTTTTCCATTCTCCCTCTACATCTGCTTTAACATATTAATCTTTCTCCTTTTGCTCTTTCCTCATTCCTATTTTCATCCACTCCATCCTCAATCCCCACTTACCTGGCCAATTGTAGATTTGTCTTCCCTCCCACACAAAATATTTTCCCCTCTCCATTTCACTCTCCCAGCTCCATCCCATTCTAATCCTCCCCCAACATCAGCTCCCTTCTAGTTCCAGTCCCACACAGCACCCCCTCCCTTCTAGTCACTGCATCAGCCCATTTTCAGTCCTAGCCCCCCATCAGCCCATTTCCAATCATAGCTCCCCCCCCATCAGCCCATTTCCAGTGCTAGCTCCCTCCCCTCACAGCCCATTTCCATTCCAAGCCCTCCTCCCCATCAGCCATTTGCAGTTCAAGCCCCCTTCCACTCAGCCCATTTCCAGTCCTAGCAGACCCCCCAGCCCATTATCAGTCCTAGCCCCCCCATAGCCCATTACCAGTCCTAACCCCCCATAGCCCATTACCAGTCTTACCCCTCATAGCCCATTACCAGTCCTAAGCCCCCCCATCACCTCATTTTCAGTGTTACCCCCATCACCCCATTTTCAGTTACCCCCTCATAGGCCATTACCAGTCCTAACCCCCCCCCCCCCAATTTCCCCTTTTTCTGTGTTACCCCCATCACCCCATTTTCAGTTACCCCCCTCATAGGCCATTACCAGTCCTAGCCCCCCCCCCATAGCCCATTACCAGTCCTACCCCCCCATAGCCCATTACCAGTCCTAGCCCCCCCCCCATAGCCCATTACCAGTCCTAACCCCCTCCCACCATCAGCCAAGGTAGATTTTAAAAAAATTTAACAGTTAAATAAATAAAATAAAATGTTTCTCAGTTTTAAAAAAAAGTGCCTAGAGACTTCATGAGTTGGTGAGCAGATTTTATGAAGAGTGGCATATACAGCTTTGAGGTCAGGACACAGAACTGCTGCCGCAGTATTAAGCGTCCCGCGGGCCCCTCTGCCTGGCAGAGTACTCTCCTCCCTGCAGCATCAGCTTCAAAAGCGGCGGCTTTCAGAGCCGCGAGGAGAGAGAGTTTCTCTCGCGCGATTCTGAAGACTCTCTCGCTGCTCTTCAGAACCGCGCGAGAGAAACTCTCTCTTCGCGGCTCTGAAAGCCGCCGCTTTTGAAGCTGATGCTGCAGGGAGGAGAGTACTCTGCCAGACAGCGGGGCCCACGGGACGCTTAATACTGCGGCGGCGGCGGCAAGTTTGGATTTTTTTTTTTTTTTACTCGCCGGTGCTTCGCGGGCCGCACAAGATGCTCTTGCGGGCCGCGTGTTTGAGACCCCTGTCCTAAACTGTGTTCGGTCTTCAATCAGGCGGCTAATTGCTGATAGAGTAACAGCCATCACTACTGTTATTGTATCAATATATATTTATTTTAAACCGTTACGACTCAGTCTGCTACTGGAACAAAATCAGCTACAGAATAGCTATATTTGAAAGCATACTTTAACATCAATAAATATTAGCATAATAAACACATATATAAAATAAACATAGTAACCATAAGTCAACAGAAAACTGCAGAGTAAAGGGGCCAAAATGGTATCTGAAAAAGACATTAGGAAATGAGTTTCTATTTGCTCTCTTCCAGGAAGCCTATGGTCTAGTTCTTTGCTGCTTAGTAAAGGAGAAGAAGAAGGAAACATTTCAGTCATCCCTCTGTACAAATTCAGCCTTCTTGGATAGTGCAGATGACTGCAGCATTCTAGCCAAGATAGGAGCTGTTTACCCTCAAGGATATAGCACGTCCCTGCAACCCAAAACTGATTTAGTTGGCAAGGAAGCAGCTGAAATTGCAAGTGGGAAGACCTGCAGTGCACTCAGTGGTGTGGATGGGCAGCCCATCATGATTTCTTCCCCAGTAGGGCAAGAAGTGAGCTGGAGTGAGGAACATCTACAAAGTCCGTCAGGTCTGGGGAAGAATGCACTTTCATGTTGGGCTGTGATACGTTGATTAGATCAGCTATAGTAACGTTGGAATCTCTCTTGGATGCCTTGAATTCATCTCTCATGGTCGTATGACTGAGAAATTTGGAGAAGATTTGGATTCTGTTTCTACTGTTATAAATGGTCAGGAGCAGGCATGTTAACAATAAAAACCAGGTGTCATGAATTTTTAGCCTTAAAACTGAGAGTTCAGGCCCTGGGTGATAGCTTTACTTTAAAATTTCCTTGCCATTATTGTGCTGCCCGTGGTGCTCATAATTTTGTTTTCCTGGACTCTAAACAGCTCTTGGTCAATGGATCTCCAGAGGGTAGTGCATAACCAGCTGCCACAGTATCTATGTGTTTTCCTTTGATGATGGTGTATTTTCCTCGCGTTATATATTCCTGATTTTGGCCTCACCCATTCATTGTGTTTTAAAAAAGTATTTATATTTTTTTTCTGTGGATTTTTATTTTACTATTTTGTTATTTTTCTGTATTACTGATCATGCAAGTGTATCTCTTGGATATAATCGTAATAAATATTTAATAAAAATAAAAGAGGACAAAATAAAGAAAACTGAAGAACGCAGTGAAATGCTGATGAGGGTCTTTTGCATTAAAAAAATGAACTCATGTTCTATTCATGAAAATCCTGCTGGTATCACCATAACCCCTAGCAAGAGTTTCAGGCATATTTCATCAGATATATTTCACATCGTAGAAGTTTTTTTTTTTAAACTTTAATATGTTTGTTATATGCAAGCTTATTCAAAGGACGATAACCGAAAACAGTGCATTTATTTAGTTAAAAGTTTTGTAGACTGCTTTCATGAAACATAATATGGACTACCAAAAGCAACCAAAAGAGAATAAAGCTCTAACACAAGATATATTATCAGCTACATAAAATATGGTTACATAAAATATGGTTGTCTTCTTGGTTGTTGGCCTATTATTTTGGAACTCTTTACCCAAAGAGCTCAGAGCTCAGAACGTTTATTTACTATTTAGAAAGCATTTAAAACCCTCTTTCTTTGTTCAAGCATTTTAACCACCTTAAGATGAACAAACATTGTCCCAGTTATTAGATCTTTGGTTGTATCTGCACATACCATGAATTTTTTATCAGTTTTATTTTTTATCCAGGGAAGGCTGAGATCTCAATTTGCAGTCATGTAGGTATATGTTTTCTATATGCCAAATTTTACTATAAATATTTGCTTGGGATGCATCTAGGCCATATTTGAATATGCAGGAATATAAATACAATAAGTAAAATGAAATGAATGTGGGAGTCCATGCCATGAACTCAAATGCATTTTTTTGCATCATCCATAATTACAGTAAGGAGGTATTTTTATGAAGTCATTTCCATGCGTATGTAGCCATGTGTGTAAATGGTTTCTTATAAAATTATGACCGGCATAAAAGTATGCGGTTTGACATCATGGTGTGCACTTTTTCAGTAGGAGTACATACGCCTTGACTCTGGGGGGAGCAAGAGCAGAATGCCTTGTGCACAGATTATAAGATATTATAATTTTCACATGTACCTAACAATTATAGGCTTGGACATCTACACCAAATCCAGGGGCCCTTTTACTAAAGTGCACTATGGTTTTGTACCTAAAGCGCCTATAGTATGTCAATTCATGTGTGTTAAGTGCAAAGCCACTATGTTAACTGTCGAGGACATGAACAACATGTTCCCAGCAGTTAACATGAGGTGCCGTACCCTAACACTGAGTGCTGGTAATTGCACCTGTGCTAACTGCCATAGTAAGTGTGCAGTGCTTACCATGCTCATTCTCTGCCTTTAACCCACCCATTCGCCACACCGATGCTCACGTCATAGCGTGCAAATCACTGCGTGCGAACTGTCCTACCCCCACACTTGCTGTTATTGAAGGCCTAAGAGTGCAGTTACCACGCACCTAAATCCATGCTACCTGCTTAGTGCATATTAGTAAAAGGGCCCTGAGAGTGTGGCATTCAGTGGGAAGGGGTTTTCTGTAAAAAACGCAGGCTAGACAGCAGTTCAGGGAAAACAAAAACAGCCTTTATTCTATACCAGGTTGTTAAACCTCCACCCTAGTTAAAGTTCCTACCTCCTTCCTGCAGCCTGCTGAGTTCTTAACTTCTCCCTATGGACCACTCTCTCCAAGCCCTGAACTCTGGGCTGCAGACTTTCTTAAAGGGGACTGTTGATAATCTCCCTGGAGACAGATGGGTAACATTCTATATACCCCATTACATACCCTCCTACTTAGCTCAACTATGCCCCGTTGAGTGCCTGCCTCACCTGAGACCCCCACCAAGGAAAGGATGTCTGTTTTCAGATGAGTCTGAGCAGTCCTATGGCGGACCTGGAATTGGTAGGAGTGGAGACTCAAAAACCACTGCATAATAAGGCTGTTGAACTCTTTATATTGAGCCAATCACTTGAGAGGTTGATAGTCCATTATTAGCATAAATGGATGGTTAAGCAGGTAGTACTTGAAGGTTCAAGAGTCCACTTGACAGCCAGGGCCTCCTTCTCAATCACCACACAATGCTTCTCCAGAGGAAGCAGTTTCCTGTTGATAAATGCTATGGAATGTTCTGCACCCCTGACTTCCTGGGCCAGAACAGCACCTATGCCCACCTCTGATGCATCAATTTGCATAATAAATGGAACAGAGAAATCAGGGCTAATCAGAATAAGTTCACAGCAGACGGCCTTCTTGAGACACTGGAAGGCCAGGTCCAGGTCCAGGTCCAGTAACCACTGGATCTGTTTGGGTGCTGTTCTGTGGAGGAGATTGGTTAATTACTCCTCCACCTCTGCAAAATTAGAGATGAATCAGCAGTAGTGGCCAGTCAATCCAAGGAAGGCACACACCTCTTTCTTCAATTTTGAGGTGGGGACCTGAGCAATGGCATCCACATTCCATAGTTGAGGTTCTATCTGCCTATCCCCAATTAAATACCCCAGGTATTGAACATCCTGACCTCCCAGAAAACATTTCTTGGGGTTAGCCATCAACCTGGCCTTCCACAGGCTGGTCAACATGGCTTGTACTTGGGTGATCCAGTCTCTGCTGTAGATGACTATGTCATCAATGTAGGCAGCCACATACTCCTTGTGCAGTCTCAGTAGGTGATCAACTAGATATTGAAACAGGGCAGGAGCCCTGAGTAATCTATAGGGCAGCACTGTAAACTGGAACAGACCTTGTGGTGTTGAAAAATTAGTCTTCTCCTTGGCAGCCAGGGTCAAGGGCATCTGGCAGTATCCCTTGGTCAAATCTACAGTTGATATAAAGCATGCTCCACCAATTTGCTCAATTAGCTCATCCATTCTGGGCATGGGATACACTTCCAGCTTATAAGATGTATTGACCCTCCAGACGTCAATGCAGAACCTGATGCTTCTATCAGGTGATGGCCAGTCACTCATAAACTCTTCTTTAACTCCCAGGTTAAGCATCTCTTCCAGCTCCTTCGTGATGGCCTGTAACTGGGCCTCCAGAATCCGATAGGGTTATTGCTGGATAACCACCACAGGGTCAGTAAGGATATCATAACAAATGAGGTGGTTCGTCCAGGGTGGGTGGAGAACATCGTTAGGTTCTGGTGGATCAAACCATCTAGTTCACTTCTCTGGGCCACACAGAGCTGGTCTACAATTGGGACTTGAGCTGGATCCAAAAGGGCTAAAATTTTCAGCCCAAAATCATCTCCCTCTACCATCATAGCCATCAATGGAATCCACTTTTTCAATAGGTTAATATGGTAAATTTTGGCTTTCTTCCATTTATCTGGCTGGGCAATCTTGTAATGAACAGACCCCATTTTCTCTTCCACTTCATAGGGCCCCTGCCATTTACAGAGTAACTTGAGTAGCAAGACAAACTCTGTCTCCCGATTGGAAAGTGCAGTGCATGGCTGCCCAATTGTAGCCCCTGGCCTGCTTGTCTTGGGCTTTTTCCAGATTAAGTTTGGCCAAATCTCCGGCTTTTCTCAGCCGGTCTTGCATTTGTATAAGATACTCCACCAAATTATGCCCAGTACGGGGTTCTTCTTCTCAGGTTTCCCTTACCGCATCTAATATTCATCTTGGCCATGAAAAACAGCTCTAAAGGCGAGAACATCATGGAAGTCTGAGGTACCTCATGGATGGAAAACATCAAGTAGGGTAGGAGAATGTCCCAATTCTTCCCATCCTCCTGCATGAATTTTTTAAAACATCTACTTCAGAGTTTTATTGAATCGCTCGATGAGGCCATCTGTCTGTGGGTGATATATTGATGTTTGCAGCATCTTGACCCTCACTATGGCACACACCTGCTTCATCACCTTGGATACAAAGGATGTTCCTTGATCAGTGAGGATCTCATTGGGTATTTCCAACCATGAGAATACTTCCCAGTGGGCATTCACAATCATAGTAGTTTTCAGATTCCTTAGAGCAATGGCCTCCAGGTATTGGGTAGCATAGTCAAGTATGACTAAGATATACTTGTTGCCTTGGGTGGTTCCCTCCAAAGGACCTACCATGGCCACTCTTTCAAATGGGTTTTCAATAGTGGGCAAAAGCACTAGAGGGGAGGGCCAGACTCTGGCAATATAACTGCACCTATTTGTGGACCCTGGGCCAGGAAAATCGGGCTAAAACATGCTCCGGTGTTTTCTCCACCTTCAGGTGCCCTCCTAATTGCTATAGGCCAACAGTAACACCTGCTGATGATAGAGCTGGGGAATTATCAGTTGTTCCAACTCTTCTCCCTCTAGGGCACCCTCAGCCACTCTTATAACAAATCTCCCCTTAGCACAAAATAGGGAAAGGTTCTTAGAGGGGACTCTCCGTTACCTACTGGAATCCCATCCACCTCCAAAAACCCACTCTCGGGCATGTTTAAGGGACTCATCTTCTTTCTGGGCCCTCCTGAAGCTCACTGGATCTTTCTCTAGCTCCCACTCTGGGAAGGGAACAATTGTATTTGGGTCACTACCGCTGAGCCCTGAGGTATCCCCAGGGGTTTATTCCCTAGACTCTCCCTCTCTGGATCTCTCCCCATAGCCACCACAGACACTGTTGGTAGTGCAGCTTTTCCTTTCAACGCTAACTCCAGGATTTAGCAAGCTTGGGATTCTTGACATATAGATCAGGGTCTCCCAGGGGAAAAATCTCTGAGAAATCTTCCTGGTTTGACTTAGCGGAACTATCAGTTAGTCAGGCCAATATCGCTCTGAGGTTTGGGTAGTCTCGGCCAATAACCACTGGATATGGGAGCCAGGGCAGCACCATGACCTCAAATGTGGCTTGCCCTGCCAGAATCTTGAATGAAATCTGTGCTGTTGGATACTGCCTCTGGTCTCCATGCACACAGGTCAATGTTACCATCAATTTGAAATCAGGTTACAGTTTCCTGGCGAATGAGGGTCCACACACTTCCAGAGTCTATCAAGGCCTGGAGGTGGGTCCCCTCGAGCTCCACTGGAATTACAAAGTTCTGTGTCCCTGGGTGGGACGTGACCACAAAAGCACAGATGTGAGGGGTGGTTAGGCTGACATCCATGTGTTCCTCTGTACCCAGGGGACATTCCCAAGCAAAGTGTCCCTGGGCTCCATACCTAAAACAGATGAGGGGGTCATGGCTGGGGCCATGCCTTCACCCAGGAGGGGACTTTGGGGGTCAGAATATGGGAACTAACATCCGTTCTGGTTTTCCTCTCTGTCCTCCTAGGCTAATGGGTGACTTTTCCTCTTCTCACTGTCTGCTTCAGTCACTGGCTGGGCTTCATAATACCCTTCGGTTATTTCTAGAGCAACCTCCAATGTAAGGTTGGGGTGCTGATGAACCCACTGCTTCAATGAGATGGTCAAGCCCTTCAAAAACTGCTCCAATAGCACAATCTTGGCTAGCTCTGGACCGGTCTTTCCCTCTGGTTGCAGCCACTTCCATATGAGCTCCTTCAGATTGGTAGAGGAACCTCTGAGGGCTCTCTTTAATCTGGAGCCTCCCCTTTCTGAATCACATCACTGGCAGTAGACTTATGGTGTACAGCCAGCCTGTTCCATTATGGCGACCTTGACAGCTGCACTTGTAACTCGTCCGTCAGGGTTAACGTAATATAAATGCCATACTGGGTCAGACCAAGGTGCATCAAGCCCAGAATCCTGTTTCCAACAGTGGCCAATCCAGGTCACAGGATCTGACAGATTCCCAAAAAGGTGCAGTTTTCACAATGCTTATCCCAAGGTAAGCAGTGGATTTCCCGGGTTTCTTTAATAATGGTTTAGGGACCTTTC
Source organism: Ichthyophis bannanicus (assembly GCA_033557465.1). NCBI lineage: Eukaryota > Metazoa > Chordata > Amphibia > Gymnophiona > Ichthyophiidae > Ichthyophis > Ichthyophis bannanicus. Next base: position 244,527,233 of record CM066036.1, on the reverse strand, counting down.
CTCCAGGAACTTGTCCAAACCTTTTTTAAATCCAGCTACACTAACAGCTTTTACTACATCCTCCGGTAACGAACTCCAAAGTTTGATTATGCATTGAGGGTTGACATCTTGAAATGGAGCCTGACTGCTACTCCTCTGTAATTCCCCTTGCACCTGAATAAGATTTTGTAGCTGCTGTTGACGTTGTGTTGCTGTTGCTGATATTATTGCTATTGCTGCTGCCTTTCTAGCAGGGCTTATAGAAACTGCTGCTGACATTGTTGCTGTTGCTGCTGACCTACTGTCAGAATCTGAAGGAGGTGCTCTATCCTAGCTTTTCACTGTTCTTTTGCAACACCACCACAGTTTTGTCATCTGTCTCTGAATTAATCCTGCAGTATTCCAGCTCCTACAAACTTTTAGCAGCCTCTATTGGCCAAAACAAAGCTTGCCTGTCTCATACTGATTACATCTTCTTCAAGTTCCCTAACTAGGGTGAGGTTTACCCTTTCAGCCCATACAGACAAACAAAAAATTCTGACCTGCTGTACAGGCCTTCAGTCATATGATTAGAGAAAATCCCCAAGCTGCCACCATAAGTGAGTGTGGCTTGCTGTGGGAAGGGATTTTTCAATAAAAAACACAGACGAGACAGCTGTTCAGGGACAACATAGTAACATAAGAAATGACAGCAGATAAAGTCCAGTATGGTCCATCTCATCTTCCCAGTAAGTTGGCTAGAGAAGGTGTACCCTCCGCTCCGTGTAGGTCACACCCCCCTCTATGCCGATGTTTAGGGTTGTACCTGCCACTCTATGCAGATCACCCTTCTCTATTTGAAGTATAAAAAATAATTGTTTATTTTGATTTTATCCTCTTGCTATAAAGGAGATCCACTGTGTCTGTCCCATGTCATTATGAATTCCGTCACTGTATTTGCCCATACCATTTCCATCGGGAGGGCATTCCAAGCATCCAGTGAAAAAGTATTTCCCGACATTGCTTTTAAGTTTACCTCCTTGCAGCTTCATTTTATGCCCTCTAGTATTACAGCTTCCCCTTCTTTGAAAAAGGTGTGTTTGTTAATTAATACCCTTTAAGTACTTAAACTTCTGTATCATATCTCCTGTGTCCCTCCTCTCCTCTAGGGTATACATATTTAGGTCTTCAAGCCTCTTCTCATAAGTCTTCTGCTGCAAACTCCAAATCATCTTGGTCTCCTTCCTCTGAACTGTTTCAAGTCTTTTTATATCATTTGTGAGATATGGTCTCCAAAACTGAACACAATACTCTAAGTGAGGCCTCACCAATGACTTATACAGGGACATTAATACCTCATCCTTTCGGCTTGTTATTCATCTCTGTATTCAACCCAGCATCCTTCAGGCTTTGGCTACCACTCCCTTAGAGGAGCACACGCTGTTGCAAATGTTTGTGACATCTGCAGAAAAGCAGACTTTTCCTTTCAACCCTTCAGCAATATCATTCACAAATACAGTGAACAGTACCAGTCCCAGGACTGATCCCTGGGGCACACCACTGCTAACCTTCCTTTCTTCCAATTGAGGCCAGTTTACCACCACCTTCGGTCAGCTTGTTGAACCTCCACGAAGCAAAATCCAGAAGAGAGCAGTTCAGGGAAAAACGAAAACAGTTTTTATTCTGTCCCAGCTTTCTGAACCTCCAAAAAGCAAATCCCAGAACAGACAGTAGTTCAAAGAAAACAAAATCAGCTTACTTCTGTCTCAGCTTGTTAAACCTCCACAAGCTGGTTTTCCCCGCTCTTCCTCCAGCTTTAGTTAAAGTTCCTACCTCAGAACTCCTGTGCACAGCTTGCCTTGGAAGGGCAACTTACTCCATGGGCCTCCCTCCCTCCCTCCCTCCTGCAGCCTCTTCTTGTGAGCCATGCCCTCCCAGCCCTGGACTGCAGGCTCTCTTAAAGGGAAAGGATGGGTACAATTCTATATACTCCATTATAGGCCCCTTAAGCTAGTACTTTGTAAAGAAAAGTTGGCAGCTACTAGTCTTTATAAAAATGGCCTTAACATAGGCTCCTGAAATTAGGAGGATCTCTCATTACTGTCTTATTATCTTTGCCTTATTCATTTTATGGAAAACTGCCTAGCATGTTTGGGCACATGGTAGCACATAAAAGCCTAGATATGCTAAAAGGTGTTACCTCATTGCCACGCATTAACACACATTAATGTATGTTAGTTTTTACCCATCCTGTTTTATGCAGTGGGACTCATTTACTAATAATGCATCTTAGGGGGGACTTTTACTAACGGACACCAAGGTGTTGTACATAACACACCAACAGCACCCAAATTATGGCATGTTTGGTGCAACACCACTGCGTTAACTGTTGGGGCATGGAAAGCATTTCCCCAGCAGTTAACAAAGGGCCCTGTCCCCTAGCATGCACCACATTAGCACAGGTGCACTTAGCTCTACCAATCGAGGTGGCATTAGGTGAACCTATGCTAATACAGTTAGTGCTATGTTCACACTGTGCGCTAAGTGCGCTAAGCTCATCATATCCACTCCCGACCCTAGTGCAGGTTGCACAGTTAGTGCAGGAATCATTCCGCACTGATTGTCATGGCCTTCACTATGTGGCAATGCATGTCACCCATTATTAAAAGACCCCCTTAATGATGTTAGCATATGCTAATGCAGTAGCGCACGTCAGTAAACCTAGCCCAAAGATTGGTGAAGTCTGAAACGTTAAAGTAGTAACAACATTGCCAGGACTTTGGATCTGTTTCACTAAGCTTTATTTTTTCTCATAGATACAGACTGGGAAAACAAGTATAGCAGGTCCATATTCAAAAAGTTTGTCCATTTAACTCTGGGAGTTAGACAAATACTGAATTTAAAAATGTGTCCCTACTCCCACTCGCCAACCGGCTGGCTAAGAGCACTCATTGCAATATTCAGTGGTGCTATCCAGCCAGTACTGTTGAATATCTCCATGGACTGCTCTGGTACTATCCAGTTTGTACAGGGGTGGTCCATGGGTGGAACGGGGCACTGACCGAAAAATGACGACTTTATCCAGTTCGCTTGATATTCAATCAATACTACTCTGACAAACGTAGGAGCTTGAAAAGCAGGCCTAAGTGATAAGGCAGCTAGATACTAGCTGAATATCAACACTAGTTGGATTTAATTGATGAACATGCAGTGTTGAAGTTCTGTTTTCTGTAAACCGCATTGATCCTCCGATAATGCCACTTTTAAGCAGACTTACTATTGCCGCCAAATGCAGAAAAGAGCCCGACGCATGCGTAAATAGCAAAGGAAAAACTGGCGTGCAATTAATGCCAAGCATATTTAATGTATTTAAATTATAGGCAAATGAGCTGCACATAAGAAAATGATATGCTAACATTGGCTGCGCCCGATGCAAAGAAACGCATAGAGGATTTTGCAACCAGCTTTAGTGTCAATATCTCTATGCCCAAGTGTTTGGCTTGCTCTCCAAGTTTAATGCTGCCATTTGTGCACAGTTTCATGAATGGCTAACACATGGCTGATTTGCATTTGAGCCCCTTTCTGCATGCCAGCATGCTATCAGCGTGCTGCAAATAGGCATAGAAAGTTGATAAAGCATGACTTCAGCAACGGCTTTCTGCATCAGCCTGTATGTTACCAACATTTCTAAGCAAAATTGTGTTCACTTATCTGCAAGAGCTTTTTCTGCGGTCAAATTTCTTTTCTCATCTGTATATCTTTGAATCTAAGGGAAATGCTTACAACAAGCCCTTTTATTTATTTAACAGTTTTTTTTATACCGCCTTTTCCTTCAATCAAAGTGGTTTACAGGGCAACTTGAAGTTTACAGAGTGACAAGGTGTAAGGGGAAATATGAGGGAGTTGCTTAACAAGTTAAGCTATATACATAGTAAACTATATACAATGGGCCCGATTCCATCCGGGATGTACAGGCACTCTGTGCTCCCGGTCAGAACCAGACGCACAGAAGGAGTTGCGATTCTGATCCCGTGGGGGCATGTCTAGCCCTGTGGGATCAGAATCTCAAAGAGGCCTGCACATGCAGGCCAGGATCACTATTCAGCTTGGCCTGCATGTATAGGCCTTGCCCGGCTAACTCAGTCAGGGCTTTTAAATGGAACCGTGGCTCCATTTAAAAGCCGCAATCCCCGGCTGCCAGCTCCCAAAGTGTTTTCCCCACAGCCCAAACCCTGATCTGACCTCCCAAGACCAGGGCCAGGGCCAGGGCCAGGGCCAGGGTCAGGCTGCGGGGAATGCCTTCTGCCCCCTGCTGCCCCTCCCGCCTCCTCCCAGCCCCGGTCCTGCTGTTCCTGTCGCATCAGGGAAGTTATTCCATTTCAAATGTGGAATAACTTCCCTATTCAATTCGCTGGCCGCAAACATACCGGGCCGACATTAGAATCGGCCCTGTACATCTGGGGCTGGTGACTGCCCACTGCCACCCTAATGCTGCCTCCAATCCTCCCCTTTCCTGCTCCTAACTTCCCTGTCCATCCCTGTTATTCATTGCTCAGAATGACCCCCAATATGTATAGAGATGTGTCTGGGGCTAGAGAGTTAGAGGGAGGATTGGGACAGCGTCAGGTCAGGGAGACCATTGGGGGGGAGGGAGGATACTACACACTAGGTAATGCTCCTGAAGTGGTCCATGTAAAGAAAGGTTTTCAGTTTTTTCCAGAAGTCTTTAGCATCCATGGTGACTCTTAGATCATCAGATAGGGCAGGTGCCATGAGGGAAAATGCCCTCCCAGATGTACATCAGTTGGATTTTGTGAAAGTGCTGAGGGTGATGACAGTGTCTGATTTGTTGTGCCTTCTGGGTTTGTTGTTTGGGTCCATGCAGATTAGGCTCTTCAGTATGTTGGCAGACATATTATGCTGGATTTTGAAAATGTTCAGGGCCATTTTGAACCTGGTGCTGGAGGAGACTGGAAGCCCATGTAGCTGGTTCAGGAGGGGAATAATATGTTCGCATTTTACTGAACCGGTGATGTGAGCAGCAATGTTTTGAACCATCTGCAGGGGGTGGTTTGCCTGTTTAGGAAGGTCATGGTATAAAGAGTTGCAGTAGTCTAAGATGGGCGTGATTACAGCTTGGCAGACTGTGTGGAAGTGATCTTGGCTTTGATGATTAACACTTTAACTAGTCTGCTAGAGTGACCTTTTCAGCAATTCTACCTACCTAAGAATATCTTAGGTAACAGCTATTAATTTCAGTGTCAAAGTTTACTCATCTTCTTTCAAAGAAAACTGTTTTTCCTGTTTAAAGCAATTAACCACTTCGAGCTGGCCTTATTTTTCCAGGAATAATGTGATTTGTATAGATCATTTCAAGCTGTCTTTTGATTTGCAAAAGAATAGCATGATTATTGGTGGGACTGAACAAGGAATGATCACAGTGGTAAAGCCCAAGGATTGGTTATTATGTCCAGAAGAGATTCTAATCTAGACAGACTAGATAGGCCATGTGGTCTTTTTCTGTCGTCATTTTTCTCTGTTTCTATATTTCTTGGAAGTGTCTCTTTAGGAGTGAGAGAAAAAGGACACTTGTTTCCTGTCTCTGAGAGTTGATGGTCGGAAAGGCAGCAACTCACTGGCCTGCTTCCAGGGTTCACCAACAAGAAAGACAAAAATAACAGAGAAGGAGGAAGCCTGTCTCTATTCTGAGTCCCATGACAGTGAAAGTAGATGACCACACACAAATTCCTGTAGCAGTGCTTATGACCTTTCACTTACAGAAGCTGTTTCAGATGTGACCAACAATATTAGGAGAAAAAGAGAGAGCTACCCAAGCATTGCTTAAGCCAGGAGATTAATGCAGAAAGAGTTTCAGATGCTAAATCGGTTCTTGGGAAGGCAAATAGCTCGATAATGGTCCAAAGGGAGCCTAAATCAAAATGAAGGGGAGGACAGTGTTAGAAACTACCCGAATCCTGTTCTGCATTCTGTACTTGTATGATGAAAATCTGCTTTGGGACCTGTTGCCATTGACTGTTTTCTTTAGAGAAACTTTATTCAGCAAATATTTTAATTCTGAAACATCATTCTTTGTTCTGAACTGTACCCTTTAACTATTAGAAGTATGCCTTGGGCACTGAACTGGAGAATTCCTTCCCAGAATTAGTAAATTCATGCCACGTTTAAGAGATAATCAGTAGGACTGAAACACAGAATAAGTGAGTGCCTAGTCCCATTAGATGAGTAATATGATCATAATTGCATAGAGCCCAGCAAACTAAATTAAAACCAGCAAAATCCCCCCCCCCCCCCAAATAGTCTCTGGAAGACAAAAAAACAATTAAATCCACAAAAAAAAGGAAACTGATGTTAAAAGGTGACATTTTACTTACCTTTTAATGTCCTTTCCTTGAATCTTGCTAGACCAGTTCAGACAAGTGGGTTATGTTCCCCTATCAGCCGAATGGTGGAGACAAAGAAAAAATGAAAAGCCCAGGTTTCAATAACATCACTCCTGTGCCTCTATCCACTTCAGTCACCAGAGGTCCCTTCAGTATTCATCCCAAAATATATGGAAGATACAGAGCAAGCCTTATACAACCTCAAAGGTGGGCAATAATGAGTTATCAACAGTAGAAAACTATGACTAGGAATGTAGAAACAAGGTTGTCCATAGAAGATGAGCCTGCAGAGTGAAGTATAAAACTCCTGGTGGACCCAAGGGTACCATAGCAGAAGAACAGAGCAATATAGTTTCAGGGGCGGGCCATGGACTGGTCTAGCAGAACTCAAGGAAAGGATATCAACTGGTAAGTAAAATGTCATCTTCCATATTGTTTTGCTAGACCAGTCCAGACAAGTGTGATGTATCAAAGCTATAACATAAAGCAGCTGGCAAACTCTTGAGCCAAAGGCAGTTTCCGCCCACATGTGGACATCCAAGCTTGACTAAGGTGGAAAGTGATGCCACCAGATGGCAGAAGGTGGCTCAGGCGGATAGAGGCACAGGAGTGATGTCATTGAAACATGGAAATTATTTTAAAACCTTTTAAAATAAAAATTTCATTCCAAATCATAGGCACTTCCTTCATGTGCTTTTTTAACTGAGCTGAAGATAAAGAAGGAATATTGTCACGGCAGGGAATAGACTATGGCCTAGGCGAGCAGCTAGACTGCCGGATGACCCTCTTCGTTGAAAGGAGTAGTTGTGACACGAATGGGTCAGGTGTTCAAATAAGGATTTATTCCCCTCCCGGGGTTGGATTCTCAAAAGTATAATACAACAAAAGTAAGGACAAAAGCCATACACTCTGGCAGGTAAATAAAGGAAATCAAATACGGCTTCTTGCTTCTTAATGAACTTATAATCACAGGCAACTATATTATTCAGCATACAGTTCCTTTTTCCAGATGTCACTTCTGTGCTTTTCACAGCTTCTTTAAGCTGTGCTCTAACTCTGGCTTCAGCACAAAGAGGTAATTTTGTCAGATAGTGTTAATGTACAATCCATCGCTTCATCAATAGACAGTTCACTAGCAGAATCTATTAGCATTGGTTCCTGCTGTGCTTTATCTGGACAAACATCTTCCTTATAACATGTCTGTAAACTTCTCAGTGCCGTGTCTTCAACAGGCTTATCTGACCAGACCTCTTTAAGGTAAGGCAAACTGCTATCGTATAGCTCAGAGTATAAGAGAGGAAAGACACACTTCCTAGAATAGCTTTTCCCTTTAAAGCCTTGTTGTGTCCTACCTTTAAGACTTTGCTGTGGATAATGGAACTGTTCTGCTCTGCTATAGAAGGATTTTTCCCTGGGAAGTTTCCTTCAGGGTTTGGCTTCTTCAAACTCTTCCCCTTCAGACATACAGATATCCTCCCCACAGTATTTCTCCCTCTCTAGGGCTTGTAACTGTTTCCAAGTGTCACACTCTTCAGATACATACGGTTTCTCTCTCTCTTCCTTCCATTCACTCTGCACAGCACTTAGCTTCTGAGAATCAAATTGCGTCACAGGTAACTGACTCTCACAGCTGATTTCTCCTCTGAATCTCTCCCTTGGTTCTTTCCTGTTCCTCCAACTTGAACTGGAACTCTCACAGACTCTCCTGTGGACTCTATCATGTGTTTTCCCAACAGCTCTCTGACGTCCTCCCTGTGAGTCTTCCTGGAGTTCTCTTGGCAGTTCCCTGGATGAAACTCCCTGTAGTTCTCTCTGTAATTCTCTCGGTAGTTCCCTGGATGAAACTCCCTGTAGTTCTCCTTGTAGTTCACCCTTCTCTAACTGTTCTGAGTACTTCTTATACTGCTGCTTGGGCGTTCCCTTGCTCAGGTGAAAGCCATTTGAATCAAGAGCTGGGAAATGTTTGCTAGTTGGGCGGGGCTGTAGACCTCGTGTCTGGGTCTGTTTACGTTGCTCCTGACAACTAGGGATCATGTGGCTTGCCTGCCTGTCAGAATCTGATCTGGATCTAACAGATTCCTGTGCTTTCAAGGCAAGGGACAGATCTTCCTCATTACAATATTAAGAAATACTCCTTGGCTTCACCTTTGACACTTTGCAGGAAGATAGAAGACAAGATGGTCTCTCAAATAATCTGGGCTGTGGTTATGTAAAGCTTTAAAGCCAAGTATGATGACCTTAAATACGTCATGGGCACTAATGGGAAGCTATTCCATGGGTTCTCATGTGGGATTTTTATAATGTATATTTTGAAACCTATCACAAGGATAGAGGAAGCATTCTAAATCTATTGCAATCTGCTAAAAAAATCGTAAAGGTCCCACATACAGGAAGTTAAGGCCAGGATATCATAGAGGCTTGCATCACTGTATCAAGATCATGAGAGAAAGAAATTTTTTGAGGTAATGAATCTTGGGAAACTGCTAAAAATTAGAAATGCGTATGCTAAAATATTTCATTGTCCTTAGTTTTTTGTGTTGTTTATGGGGTTTTTCATTTTATTCAAGGTTTTTAATTTAGGGGTTTTTTTGCATTTCAGGTGCAATGTCAACAGTGTGCCCTGTTGCTCAACAATATGCCCTATGGTTTAATATGTTCCCTATGCTCAGTTGACAAAACGTTAGTATTTCCTTTTTGTTTAGGGTTAAAATATCATGAAATGACATTCCATGTCATTTCAAATGAGTGCACATCCTTACAAAAAAAATGTACTAACCACCAAGTTGATGGTGAAAATAAGCTGTCATCAAGGAGGATACTCAGTCCAAACTTGCCTACTGAAAGGTGTCAGCGAGTCACCCAAATACAGTTAAGGGCAAGAGATTTCAAAAATGACTAATGAACGCATAGTAGTTCTGTTTTCAAAATGCTTAAAGAGTGTATTTGTGAATAGCCAGATGGAAATTATTTAAAGACCAGAGTGTAGCAAAGCTACTTGCTTTTTCATTGCAAATTTCTTTCAATGGGTAATGCACCTGGATGTTATCTGCATAGAAATAGGTTTCGAAACCCAGACCTCTAATCATTGTAGCCAGCTGTCAAAAGCAAACATTGAATGGAATAGTAGAAATGACTGACCCATAAAGAACCCCATACTTCAGTTTCAAAGGGGAATGATAGAAAATCACCTTTGCTTGTGATCTGTCAAAAAAGATTCACAGCACCTCAGCAGAGGACCACTCCTATACCAATTTCCCTCAGCTGCTCAATCACAATCCCCTGGTCAGCTGTATCAAATGCTGCCAATCCATCTAGCTGCAGTTTACTGAATCCATCCTGTGATAGTGATTAATATACATATCATCTAGGACAGTCTCTGTTTTATATACTCAATGGAAAGTTAATTGAGGCTGGTTGGAGAATATTCTTCCAACCTTTGTGACCCAAGTTGGAGCCCTATGCTCAATTAATTTTCTAAGTAAAAGAATATTTGATGAATAATGGAAATTACTGTAAACTAGGGGCTCCATGGGGGTGTTACCCTACTTTGTCTTAATGTTATGAGTATCACAAGTGGCTGAGTTACCTCAGGTAAGCCACCAATGAAAACTCCCAGCTTACAGAGTGAATATATTTTTTCTTTTTTTCTACAATGCACTTTACATCTTCTTGAGCCTCAAATTCAAATCAGAATTTACTGATGAGAACTCTCCCACAATGAATCACTTAAATAAGTTTTACTTTTGAAGCATTTTATAATTTTAATTTGAAAAAATAGTAAAAATTCAATTTCTGTAAATAAACAGTTTTTATATATCTTTTAAAGGAAAAAGCTTTGTCTTTAGCAATGCTCTCAAGAATATTTGCAAGCACATTGGTATATTGCACTGTAATATAGACAACAATTCTTTAAATGTTCCTGTTCAACAGTGGTACAATATGGACCCTTTCAACACCAGACAAGTATTAGTTAACCTGGTAGAAGATTTGAAACTTCTTTACTATGAAGTAGAAGAAATGTTCTAATACTGTCTTTAATCTGTAGGTCAATGAGAATTACCATTCAGGTAAGGAATCCTTTTGTTTATACAAATTTATACAAGTGCACTAGTATGTTTCAAAAAACAGTCACTATGGCGTGTCAATCACTTATCTCAAGTTTCTTTTCTCAGGTCTTGCTGTTTTCTTAGACACTGGGCACCTTAGGGTCCTCTCAGCTCCAGCAAAGTCCAGCTGTACTCAGGATAACTACTACCTATCTCCCTAGTTATGTGTGTAAAACTAGGAAAGTGTTCTGTGCCCTTTGTTTCTATTACTTGGGAGGTTAGCTATTCCTCTCCCCCCCCCCCCCACCACCCCCAATAAAAGATAAGCCAGTTCCCTAACTTTCTCTTCCACAGATCTCTGTATGCCCAAAACAGTTCTTTTTAAATCTTGTCTTGTGTCAGAGCCAATCTTTTACAATGCCCATTAGTTCTGAATTTACCAATTGCCAATAAATTTAGTTCTTTAAATAAGGCAATGGGGAAGGAAGAGGAGAGTGAGCTGGTGCCCGTGAGTCTCCGTTGGAGGTGGAGGAGGAGCGATCGGGATCCGCCCCCACCCGGGCCGTATAAAACTCTTCGGCCACCTCGGACGCGACCCGCGGGCGCGCACCTGTGGTCGCGTGCCTGAAGGGGCGTGACCAAAGGGGCATGCCACACCCCTTTGGAGCCCCTTTGGAGTACTGAGGAGTACAGAGGAGTGCTGGAGGTCCCTATGGGTAAGCAGAGAAAGAAGGTTTTTGTGGCCACGAGCTATAAGTCCATCAAGCTGGTGGGACCTATGGACCATCATCTTCAGAGTGCCCCATCTGATCAGAAGGAGCAGGACTTATTCAGTGGAACCATGAGTACTGTCTCTGAAACCACTTTACATGTGCTGGGTTCTGCCCTGCCTGGTCAGGAAGTCATGTCTTTAAGGGCCTCGCCTCCTGGAGAAGATACACCGGTTGGAGGGTCCTTAGTCGGTGAACCAGGAACTCCTTCTGTTTTGGTGACTCATATGGAAAAGGTTGTTGGCTCTGCTTTACCGTCTGTGTTGGACTTTTCTGGCCCACCTGTGGCTGTGACTTCTCTAGCCAAAATATCTTTGAAAGATATCTGGGAGGTGGTTGCACGCATGGAGTCTTTTCTGCGTGTGGCTCTTTCCGAGGTATCTCAATTTTCTAAGGAGGTGGTACAAAAGTTGGGGGTTCATGATGAGTCCTTTGTAAAGTGTAATACTGTTTTGAATAAATTAGAAGGTCAGGTTTCCGTGATGCAGGCACTGCTTCTTCTTCTATTCGAGATAATCTTACAATACATCATCAATTAGAATCTTTGGAGAATGTGAATCGTGTGAAAAATTTGAGATTCTTAAATTTTCCTCGTACTCATTACCTCTCTCCTATTATACTGTTATATAAGTATTTTAAGGAAATTCTATTGATTGAAGATCCAAATGTTATAAAATTCTCTTCAGTTTATTATTTTCCTGTTTTGGCTTCCATGGAAGCCTCTTCTCCTGTTGCCAGGGATGCGGGTGATCTTCCTTTGTCTCATACTTTAGATCTCTCTGCCTTTTTGGAGTTGTCTTTAGATGAGATAAATCAGCGTGCTACTTTAATTGTTTCTTTAATGGATAAGAATTTAATTCTTTGATTATATTTCTCTAAGAAGAATCAAGTGTTTTGTGGGAATACAATTCAGATTTTTCCGGATGTCTGTAGACTTACTCAAAGGCGGAGGAAAGCTTTTCTTCTTTTAAAATTCCGTGCCCTGGCAATAGGTGCTTCTTTTTTGTTAAAGTATCCTTGTAAATGTATTTTGATTTATGAGCAAACTAAATATGTGTTTCTGGAATCTGACCAATTGGAGGTTTTTCTGTCTAGTAAAGAATCCGTTTAATGTTTTCTTCTTCTTTACCATGTTAAATAGGGCTAAATGTTTATTTCTCATGGGATCAGCATATTTTTTTTTATTCTGCAAGAAGGTTTTGCTTGTTTATTTCCTTTCTTCCTTTCCCATTGATGTGGACTTGCTTGTAATGCTTGTTTATTTCTTAAATAAAGATTATTAATACTTAAAAAAAATAAGGCAATGTTTTTTTTCTTTACACTCACTTAATTCTACTCTCTCACATATGCACTCTTTCTCACTGAAACAGGCTGGATCAGAATTAAACAATTTCTGTGAGCAGTACTCAGTTTTAAAACAGCTCACTTTCAAAGTTTTTTTTCATATCACTGGTATTTTTATACCTTCAGCCCTACTTCTCCTTAGGTGCTTGAAGGACTCCAGCGCTCTTGAAAGTATGTCTCATACACTAGAACTTTTAGTTACAGCAGTGCTCAAATTAAGCTCACTCTCCAATAAATCAGTTCAATTCCTTATTCAGCTTGGTTTTAAAACTGCTTGAATGAGTTACAGAGCTTCTTCAGCCAATTCCTGTCACCAAAGGAAAAAAATGTTCTCACACTTAACTTTAAATTTCCTCTCCAGCTTTCATGCAAGCTTCGTACACACTTCCTCTATAAATAATTCTCAATTACTTACAATTCTGATTCCAATTAAATCCTTTACCAGCTCTTCCACACAGATACACTCTGGCACACCTTACCCCCATCAAAATCTTCTTCGCTGCCTCCAGCTGAAGTTTCTGCATCAGTATTGTATCTTCTCTGGAAAAGTGTTCTTCTACCTAGCTCCGTTTAAAAATTGTCCCCTATTACTAGCTCCAGTTCAATTCACACAGCACACTTTTATTGCTGTGAAGTCCTTAACTGACTTTGCAAACATAAGAGTAATTTTACAAGCCAGTCCCTTTAAAGTTTGCTTAGTTTCTGTATTATTTATTTAAATGATGTCATGGGTTTTAGTCTCCTGTGAGCTCTCCCCACATGCCCTACAATCTTAGCTGATTCCACAGCTAGCAACACTCTGCACAAAAACCTGGCATTGAACAATTTTCTTTCAGTGCATGTTTGTTTCTATTATGTTTAACTTATCTTGGCACTTTCATTTATTTTTAATGCTGCAGTCACTCATTAATTTTTGCTTGGTCTCATTTTTACATTTAATTTTTGTCTTCTGGGGGTTCAAATAGTCTGCCCCACCCAATTTGGGTCCATTTCCAGCCTTTCAGATCCTTATTTTATATTTAATTTTATTTTATTTCTTGCTTCCCGCCTCTTTGCTCCTTTGCCGGCCCCTCCTCCCTCACTGAAGTACATATATGAATGTGCGGGCACTACCAGGTTCCAGCAAGCAGTTTTAAACTTTTATTTTTCAGGTGGCTGAGCTCCAGGGCTATGCAGGGAGCCTCAGGATCAGGGGCGGCCCAAGGGGGGTGCGGAACCATGTGCGGAGACTCGGTGCGGGGCCTCATTTGCATAAGGGGCCTCATTTGCATAAATATTTGCATAATGTTACCATATACTAACTTTTAGTAAACATGCCTCTTAATGAGTGTATGGATAAAGAAAGACTAAAAGATTTCTACATTACTATAATCCAGTGCCAACCACCAGACACATTAGGAACTACTACAAACACTGCCCATTTAGAACCCATAGCAAACCCGCCGTATCCTGACAGCATTACCAGGACTCACAAAGCACCATACCCTACCTATCAAAAGCAACACTGCAAATATTAAACCAATACATTTCAGAGAACAACAAAACATGACCTATTGGGGAAAGAGAACAAGTGGCAATGTCAAATAGGAATTACATAAACAGAATACCTCAGCTCAGTTACACATGCAGAACATAGACCATCACCAAACAAGGAATCACAATTTAGAAACAGGAAGACAATAATTAAACTGGGAATCCCAAAAGCCAAACTTGGAATGTACAACACTGTAGAAATAAAACTATACATTAATTTGCTCTTGTACTAAACAAAGCGCAGATGTTAATGATGCACATTTACCAGAGCTGACATATTCCAATTAATAATTTCAAAATAAAGAGATATTTTTCTACCTTTTGTGAATTTTTTTTCAGCTGCAATTGCTCCAGCCACTTTCTTCTGGTTTCTTCGTGTCTTCTGCTAACTCTCCATCGTCTGCTGTCCATTTGTCCTTTCTTCTCTCTTCTAGTTTTTTTCCATTTTCTCTCTACATCTGCTTTAACATACTAATCTTTCTCCTTTTGCTCTTTCCTCATTCCTATTTCATCCACTCAAATTTTACCCCTCCATCCTCAATCCCCACTTACTCTCCCAATACCCGGCCAATTGTAGATTTTTTATCCCTCCCACACAAAATATTTTCCCCTCTCCATTTTACTCTCCCAGCCCCATCCCATTCTAATCCTCCCCCAACATCAGCTCCTTTCTAGTTCCAGCCTCACCCAGCATCCATTCCCTTCTAGTCCCTGCATCAGCCCATTTCCAGTCCTAGCCCCCCATCAGCCCATTTCCAGTCCTAGCAACACCCCAACCCAATACCAGTCCTAGCCCCCCATCAACCCATTTCCAGTCCTAACCCCCCATCACCCCATTTTCAGTTTAAGCCCCCCCTATAACCCATTACCAGTCCTAACCCCCCCATCAGCCCACTTCCAGTCCTAACCCCCATCAACCCATTTCCAGTCAGCCCCCCATAGTCCATTGCCAGTCCTAACCCCCCATCAGCCCACAGCCCATTACCAGTCTTAACCCCCCCCATAGCCCATTACCAGTTCTAACCCCCCCAACAGCCCACAGCCCATTACCAGTCCGAACCCCATCAGCCCACCTCAAGTCCTAACCCCTCCCCATCAGCCCATTTCCTGTCCTAGCCCCCCACCCATAGCCCATTATCAGTCCTAACCCCCCCATAGCCCATTACCAGTCCTAACCCACCATCAGCCCACAGCCCATTACCAGTCCTAACCCCATCAGCCCACCTCCAGTGTTAAACCCCCCATCAGCCCATTTCCAGTCCTAGCCCCCCCATAGCCCATTACCGGTCCTAACCCCCCAACAGCCCACAGCCCATTACCAGTCCTAACCCCATCAGCCCACCTCCAGTCTTAACTCCCCATCAGCCCATTTCCAGTCCTAGCCCCCCATAGCCCATTACCAGTCCTAACCCCACCCAACAGCCCACCTCAAGTCCTAACCCCTCCACATCAGCCCATTTCCTGTCCTAGCCCCCCATAGCCCATTACCAGTCCTAACCCCCCCAACAGCCCACAGCCCACAGCCCATTACCAGTCCTAACCCCATCAGCCCATCTCCAGTCTTAATCCCCCCAGCCCATTTCCAGTCCTAGCAACCTCCCCAGCCCATTTCCAGTCCTAGCAACCCCCCAACCCATTTCCAGTCCTAGCCCCCCATAGCCCACTAGCAGTCCTAATCCCACCAGCCCATTTCCAGTCCTAATCCCCCATCACCCAATTTTCAGTTTAAGCGCCCCATACCCCAGTACCAGTCCTAACCTCCCCATCAGCCCACTCCCAGTCCTAATCCCACCAGCCCATTTCCAGTCCTAAACCCCCATCACCCAATTTTTAGTTTAAGCCCCCCCATAGCCCATTACCAGTCCTAACCCCCCATCAACCCACTTCCAGTCCTAATCCCATCAGCCCATATACAGACTTAGCTCCCCCATAGCCCATCACCACTCCTAACCCCCCCCCAGCCCATCACCACTCCTAACCCCCCCCCCCCAGCCCAGCCCAGCCCAGCCCAGGGAAAATTTAAAAAAAAAAAAGCTGTCTGCTGCCGCTGCCGGGGCCACCGTGGCAGAATCGAGTGTGCCGCGGGGCCCCCCCTGCCCAGCAGAGCCTGCCCTCCCCTGTATCCACCTCTCTCTTTGCAGCTGCAGTCACACGCGCCGGCTTTCAGAGCGCGAAGGAACTAGTTTCCCTTTCGCAGCTCTGTTAAGCCCGCGGGGGCTGATGGGAACTTCCCATCAGCCCCCGCGAGCTTAACAGAGCAGCGAGGGAGAAACTCTCCCCTTGCGCTCTGAAAGCCGGCGCGTGTGACTGCAGCTGCAAAGAGAGAGGTGGATACAGGGGAGGGCAGGCTCTGCTGGGCAGGGGGGCCCCGCGGCACACTCGATTCTGCCGCGGCGGCCCCGGCAGCGGCAGCAGACAGCTTTCTTTTTTTAAATCTTACTTTTAGATCAGAATGTTTTTTGCGCGGGGCCACCTGAAATGCGGGGCCCTGTGCAAAAAACATTCTCGCTCAATGGACGGGCCGGCCCTGCTCAGGATCACCTCTCTGTGCCTGCAAAATGCCCCCAGAGCCATTTGGAAGCCCAGAGTGCATCATCATGATCGCGGAGGCCAAGTCCCCGGCCATTCCTCCATTGCCATAGGAGACCCGGGGAGCTGGAAAGCCTCCCCCCCATGGCACCAAAAATGACCCGTACCTGTCAGGTACAATTACTTTTTTTCTCTGCCATTATATTACTAAGTGTCTTAGGATTCATGCACACTGGGTGGAGTAATAACAAAAAATAGCCCAGTAACTGCACAGCTACTTGCAATAGCAAAGTCAAATCTGAAAATATTTTTTTCCAGTTTGTCTTTAATGCTTCATGTTATAACAAATAATTACTGTAAGTTTATAATGACTATGAGGACAAATTTTAAAAGCCATTTACATGGATTAAATAACGATTTATCTGAGAATAAAAGCTTGGCTGAAAATTACCCTCTTTGGAGTGGTCAAACTATGGGGCATGTTTACTATAGGTTAACGCGCATTAAGTAAAGTTCAAGTGCGTAAGGCGCTGCTTAGAAATGAAATCGACAGTGGCAGCACTTAACGCACATTAACCTTTAGTAAACATGGCCCCACTTGTTGTTTTCCATAGAGATCACACTTTTAGCTGCAGGGAAAAAGAGACATTTCTGTAGGTGTATTTAGGTCAAGATAGGAGAACAGCATTACATTTTAAATATATGAATTCTATTGAATCACCATTGCTGCCTCCACAAATCAAAGATACAACATACATGGGTGCTGTTCTCAAATGTGGTATACACTGCAATTGCTCATTTTTAAAGAGAAACCGAGTTGGTTGTTTCTGTTTTAAAATCTGCACAAAGCTTGTACATTGGAAGTCTTCATGGAGTTTGCAACTAAGCAAGCTCTTTGATAATCACAGCCATAAAATGGTAAGAGATGAGCAAGGCACATTCCACCAGTCTACTCATGCCTAAAGCAATATGGGCTTGTGGAGAGAAATTGAGGAGACTGTTTGAAGTCCTCTGATTTTTTTTATTTTTTTTTAGGGAGAGGGGGAGGGGCATGTACCACCCATCATATTCTCCCGGTACATTAAACTTCTTCTTGGTGATGCTTGACATCATGTTTTCCGTCTCCTGAACTCCAGCTGCTCTTAGTACATGAGACGGCCAGCAGTCCAAGAGATGCTGAATGCCTTTATTTTTAAAGCCCCTCCCCCCCCTGAATATCAGCACTAGCCACATGCCTGCTGATTTGCCCCAGACTCCCCATTCGCCTACAATCCAACCTGGTAATATCGCAGAACCCATCTGTTCTTAAGTTTTACTATGTTCCAGATGAATTGGAACCGTTAAAAACAGCCTCTACCATGAGACACAGTTTCTCCATTCATTTATTAAAACTGTATATGTCAATATCACTAAATTTTATGCATTACAGAAGCTCAACTTTTGGTTATACTGTGATGGAGCATATAAACGCCTCCCCATCCCCCACAGGGAGACTCCCCCAAGCTTAGAACAGGTGAGGTATTGCTCTGGGAAGAACCCCTGTCCCTTTAAGGGGAAAGGCTGGAGAATGCTTCTGGAGGGCTGACTCCTGACCCCAGGGTTTAACTCAGAAAGCAGGAGACAGGGAGAGAAAGAGGAGCCTGGGGTTTTTCTGGAATATGCAGTGACCATTTACCTCTGAAAGAGAGATTGCTGAGAAGGTAGGAACTATGGTTTAAGTTTGCTGCTGTGCTTTCAGCCTTGCTGTGAGACTTCTACCCAGCTGGAGGACTGCTGTGCTACAGAGAGCTGCTATTTACTTTATTTGTGGATATGCTGCCCTGCTGATAAATACTGAAAGAGTACTACTGAGTTGTGCCCCAGAGGGGAAGAAAAGTTTGTTTTCTTACCTGAGAAACGCCTGTGCTGGAACAGCGTTCTCTCACCCAGCAGACCAGTGCTGCTAAGACTGATTAAGGAACTGTTACAGCTGAGGAAAACCTGGTGCAACAGTGTGTCTGTAACCCTAGGTGTATTGCAGGCCCAAGAAGGGCCAGGATAGTTTTTTGGTTTTTTTATCCTGAAAACAAAGTGTATTTTCTTTAAACCTCCTACTGGCTGTAGAGCCTTGTGTCATTGCACAGCCGCAGTTTACCACAGCCTCATAGCATGACCTTTTGTTCTACAGCGTCTTTTCTGCTGAAAAATGTTTATCAATTTCTCCCTCTCGCCATTCTTATCTAGGTCCATAAGTCTCATTCAAAGGTTTTATATTACAGACTGTGCACCATTTTGACAGCTTCTTTCAGGACTTTCTGTCTACATTTTTTGGAATTCTAGTCTTCAATTTGGATACAATGCTCCAGGGATATCTTACCACTGGTCTTGGGAGCAGCAAAAGGGCTTTTTTTTTGGGGGGGGGGGGGGGGTGGCCTAACACCCCCCCAAGCTGCACCCTAACTCAGCCCCAATCTCCACACTGTGGGCAGAGATCCTTCTTTATCTGCCTGAGAGATCTGATCTCCATGGGCAGACAGGAAGAGTCTTTGCCATGATCGTGGCTTTTCTTCTGCCCGTGGGGGATGGGATGGGATCCGGTCAGGATCATGGCAAAGACTCTTCCTGTCTGTCCTCTGGGGGGTCCCAAAAGCTCACCTGTCTTTAAATGCAGGAGCTAACAGGGCAGCATGCAATATTGCTGTTGCCCAGTTATTGACTGCGGCTGAGAGACACTGTGGCGATGCCGGGTATTCAATGCCAGGGTCATATATGACTCTGGCATTGAATATCCGGAGTTAGAGGTCAGCAGGGAGATCTATGCACCGAAGGAGTGCATAGTCCTTCTAACTCAATATCGGACCTCAAATATTTTGAGGGGATGCTGTTGGATATGCTCAGAAGGTTAAAACTGCCAGATGTCTGGCTTTTTCAGCATTTTCTAGATTTCTGTATCCATGTCCAAAAGACAAAAGAAAGTCTAAAGCATTTGGATGCTTTAAGAGTTAGAATTTTTTTCTTCTAATCTCTTTCCCCTTTGCCTGAGTGAGCTATGAGCCTGCCTTGCATAGCAGCAGTGAGTAGGATCCAGCCCAGTGCTGGCCAAAAGGGTTTTGCTGCCCTAGGCAGCCGCAGCTGCACTGCATCACCTCCTGGGAGGGGGGGGGGGGGCGGTAAGGCAATCTCTGCATGCTGCTTTTTATGTATCTTTTTTTTTTTTAACACAGCAGCTTTCTAGCACTGCAGTGAGCTTTAAAGTGTCCATGTGTACCCTCACCGCCTGCCACTCCTGATCCCGTTTGGACACAACTTCCTGCCTCCTCTGACAGGAAGTTGCGGCGGAAGGGAGGACAAGAGCAGCAGGCCATGAGAGCATGCACAGATACTTTAAGGCTCACCACGGTGGCATAAAGCCGTGATTTTAAAAGTTTGGAAGGGCTGGGGATCGCCATACTGCCTACTGGGGCCATACACCCTAGGTGGGTGCCTAGTCTGCCTGGTGGACAGGCCAGGTCTGATCCAGCCAATGGGAAGACAGTGAGGATGGAGCACAGAAGGCTGCTGTAGTCACAGGAAGGGAGATATTGAACAGCCAGACAGTCCTGAGCTGTGCAAGAAAGAGAGGGAATTGAGCTCTGCACTGGAGAGAACCAGTGAGTGTGTTTCAGGGAGGGAGATTGGGATAGTGCAAGGAGGCTGCTGCAGGCTGAGGAAAAGTACTGGAAGTAAATACCTAATATGATGATGGGTAGAGCTGGATAGTGAGGGATAGGGGCAGCGACAGAAAGAACACATAAGTAGCAGACAGCAGAACAGTACCAGAAGCATGTGTGTCTGAAGTGTGACATTGCATGTGTTTTGATTCTGAGGAGAAGAGTATGTATGCCTCTGTCCATGAAAGAAGAGCAGGACCTAGGGGTAATTGTTTCTAATGATCTTAAGGTGACTGAACAGATAGAAAAGATGACTGAAAAAGCCAGAAGGATGCTTGGATGTAAAGGGAGAAGAATGGCCAGCAGGAAGAAGGAGGTGATAGTGCCTCTGTATAAGTCTTTGGTGAGACCTCATTTGGAGTATTGTGTTCAATTCTGGAGGCAACGCCTTCAAAAGAATATAAACAGGATGGAGTCTGTGCAGTGGGTGGCTACCAAAATGGTCAGTGGGCTTTGCTATAACGCATATGAGGACAGACTTAAAGATCTCAATAGGTATACTTTGGAAGAAAGATAGGAGAGAGGAGATATGATAGGGATATTTATATACCCCCATGGCATAAATGCACAGGAGGAGAGCCTCTTTCAGTTGAACAAAGGTTCATAGGATGAAGATGAAAGAGGGTAGATTCTGGAGTAATATGTGGAAATATTTTTTTATGGAAAGAATGGTAGATGCATGGAACAGTCTCCCAGTGGAGGTAGTAGAGACAAAAACTGTATCTGAATTCAAGAAAGCATGGGACAAACACACACAGAAGAGCTCTAAAGGAAAAAAAGGACCATAGAACTTAGTGGTTGTTAGATAGACCATATGGTCTTTATCTGCCGTCATGTTTCTATATATATGTGCATTCATTCATTTGAAGCATGAAAGAGTTCTTATATGTTTGTGCCAGAGAGGGCATGCGTGTATGTTTGTGCCTTTCCCTGCTAGGGTCGGTGTTATATAAGTTGAACATCACTTTGCAAATCCGTGTTGGCGTGGAGAAGGCCACTGATACAAATGTAAATATGTGCGTACTAAGTGGAAGAACGTTTCAGTCCGTGGACCTGGGCAAATTCCTTTGCAAACTGTGTTAATACTGCCTCCACTCTGTTTGTTTATATCCTTTCCAAAACACAAAAGTAGCTAAGGGGGGTATATTCAGAGCAGTTTAATCAGTTAGCAGGGCCTGCCAACTGGTTAAACTGCAGTCACTGGGATCTTCAGCGGCACTAAACCATTTAGCGCCGCTGAATATCCTCTGCTACCCAGTTTCTATGCCCTTAGGCTATGCACACCAGGGTGTGCTGGTGGCAGCACCAAAGTTAACTGGGCAGTGGCAATATTCAGCCGCTGGCCAATTAACTTAAACCGGTTAAAGCTGGCCCCCCAAAAAGCTGGTTTAGCTGTCTGGCCAATGGCTAAATATCGCTGCTGACCAGATAGCTATTTGGGCAACCTGGATATTCAATGCTGGTGGCTGGATATGACCCTGGCATTGAATATCTGTGTTGAAATTAAAACAACGATGGTCACTACCTCTGAAAATGCCCCCTAAAATATTTTCTTTTGTTGTTTTTACTTGTGAATCTTTTTTTTTTCCATTTGATCATTTTATTAAGTATCTCGTATCATTACAAATATCACTTAACATGTATCAAACTACACATAACATTTATGTATCAAATTCCCACAACATTTGTATTTATTAACAATTATATATTCTATTTATTAATTTCATATAATATTACTCTAAATACTCATTCCCTTTCTAACCACCCTCTCCCACCCTCCCCCACTCATCCATCCTCATCCATTATTGAATTAATATCCTCTCTCCTTTCACCCAATCACCATTTATCCTTCCAGTAAAATTTTATTTACATTTTGTATAAAATCCCTCTCATATTTTCTCTAGCTCTCCCACTCATTCTTCCTTCCATTTTTCCAACCACTTACTGATACTTGGATAACTTGGTAACTCGGTTGCATATATATCAGACACATCACCTTTAAATCTCATTTTGGGACAGTCCACCCTAGTATCTCAGGACTGTGAGACAATAAAGGTTTAAAACGACTTGCCCAGCTTCCTTGGTTCTCAGTCCACTGCTCTAGTCACTTCACTCAAACCATCTGTTTGCCCAGTTCCCATGCTCGCTCATAACCTATTGCTACTATCATATTCAAAACTAGGTCCTGCAGTTCCGCTCATCTTACTTCTGGAAAAGTAGAGTGTGGCAATCTGGGGGGAGGCCATAAACAAAGGTCCTGGGCAGGGCAGGGAAAAAGTGAATGTAACTGGGAGGGGGAAGGGGAAGGGGCTTGATAAAAGAAATAAATTAGGTCTTTGATATGGACCCACAGATGTTTGCCTATGGCCCAGCATAGTGTTAATCCAGCCCTGTTTCTAACCCTCTGTAATATAAAAATATTGATCAAATTGAATACAGGACTTGGGGCTGAAGATTTGAAAATCTTCTAGTATCCAGACAGCATCTTTTTCACTTATGCTCATGTAGGTCTGACACTTCAGGGTCATGCCATGGCTGTGTCGGTGGGCTACTTGAGTTCATCCTAAATTGAAGAGATCAGTAGGACTGCAACCTGAACCTCTGTCCACACATTCCCATCTTATTACTGTTTGCAGTTTCCAGCCTGTCCATTGTGAGAAAATGTTGTTTGCAGAGGGCCCCGCTCCAACAACATCTCGCATAATCGGCACCGGTGGCAGCAGCAGCAGCAGCAGCAGGGTCGGCTTTAGAGGGCTCCCAGCAGGCTCCGGCTCACCTCTGACAGCGCACCTGCTGGTGCGCTAGGTCAAAGGGAACTTCCTGTTTCCCAACACTCAGCACACCAGCGGCCTATAGTACAACACAGCTGCCAAAGTGAAAAAAAACGGTGCTCTTCATTTCGGCGCTGTCAGAGATGATCCGGGGCCTGCCGGGAGTCCTCTAAAGGCAGTCGGATAGCCACGGGACTCTTTGGGGGGTGGCGGCTAAGACTAGAAAGGGCTGAGGGGGGCTAGGATAGGCCTGGAAATGGCTGATGGGAGGGCTAGGACAGGAAATGGTCTGATGGTGGGGCTTGGACTGGAAATTTATTTATTTATTTAACCAGTTTTGTATACCACCTTATCCTTCAATCAAAGTGGTTGACAAGACAACAAAGGCTTACAGATTGAGGGTATGGGAAAACAAAAACGATATATTACAATATAAATACAAAACAAAACAGTATGTTATAATACTATATCATAGTGAAATTAAATCTACATAATGGTTAATTTAAGTAATTTCACCAAATGATTCTATAAATAAGTAAGTCTTTAAAGATTTGCGAAAGTCCTTACGGTCTACCTGAGTTCTTAAGTCTTCAGGAATAGAATTCCATAACTCTGGTGCCATAAAGGAAAACACTCTTTTAGAAGTCATTTGTTTTGATTTGTTGAAGTTCAAAGGAGTATTAAGTTTATTGATATTTTGAGATCAGGAACACATCGACACATCAGCCCCCCGGATGACTAACAATATGGCTTTCGCCCTGGCCATGGGGTAGACACTCTTTTAACTGTACTCCTAGACACACTAGTAAGAGGAATAGACAGCCCCAAAAACGCATTCCTACTACTTTTTCTAGACATTTCTGCAGCATTTGACAGTGTCCACCATACATTAATGCTCAATAGGCTCAGTCAAATAGGTGCCACCTCATTAGTCCTAAAATGGTTCACTTCGTATCTATCCAACAGAACCCAAACTGTCAGGATCAACACTCAAACCTCCAACACATACAAACAGGAAATTGACCTCCCCCAAGGTTCTGCCCTCTCTGCACTCCTATTTAATATATATATATACAACCAATTTGCAACATCTTTAAAAAATTCAAAATCCACTATCACATATACGCGGACAACATCATGTTATACATTCCTTTCACAATCCCAATGCTTCCACTTCAGCTATTAACCGACTGTTTCAAGGAACTAACAACTTGGCTAGAAGACCACAACCTTTATATCAACCATTCCAAAACTGACATACTGATTGTAACAAAAACAAATCCTACACCTCCCCCCCCCCCCCCCCACATAAAAAACGAAATAAAATACCTAGGGGTGATACTTGATACACACCTTAGTATGAACACCCACATAAGAAATACAACCAAGAAAATATACTTTAAACTCAAAGTATTAAAACAATTACGCCCTCTAGTACACCTGCAAGACTTCCTAAGCATCATTCAGGCCATTGTCACACCACATTTTGACTTCGCCAACCTCTCTCTACTAGGCACCACTAACCAAAACATCAAAAGGCTCCAATTAGCCCAAAACGCTGCAGCCAGAACTATAATGAAGGTACACCCTTTTGAACACATATCACCTTATCTAGCCGAACTACACTGGCTCCCGATTCAATGTAGAATAGACTATAAATTAATAATTACCACATTCAAGGCATTAAATAACACTGCTCCAGCTACCCTTAATAAGCTACTCCCTAAAGACACAGCCCACTTTGCACATAGAAGAGGCAACGCTAATAAATTAAAGATTCCAAAAGAATTCACTAAGATCAAAAAAACAACCAATAAAAAAGCATTCTCCCACGCTGCACCTATACTCTGGAACTCACTACCAGAAGAAATCAGAGCCTCAACTGACCTTAAAACCCTACGTAAAACTTTAAAAACCCACCTATTTATCTCTCACTACGGCCCACTGGCAAACTCCCAATACCAAAATGAAAAGGGATAACCTATATACACATAGAAACTAACACCGTAACTGCCTTATGATATTATGACCTTTGACACTGTCTTTGATATAACTACCTTCACTGTGGACCTCATTTCTGCTATCTGTATATAGTTAAATGTACATAGTTCTCCAAAGTTAAAAGTTAAAAGTTTTAATTGTTAATGTATATAGTTCACGCTATGTTCAATGTAAAAACAGAAATGTCTTTCTGTTCCCCTAACTGTTATATGTAAACCATACCTGATCACTGGAAGGTCGCGGTATATAAACGTTTGTTAAATAAATAAATAAATCGTCTTGGTCTTATGCTCATCTTTGAAATAATAGATTGTAGAACAGCAGTTCTCAACCTGTGGGTCGTGACCCCCACGGGGTCGCCACAGGATTTAGCAGGGGTCGCCTCATCTCTGCCAAGTTAAAAGAAAAATTAAAACGTGCACAAGTTGCTGCCACTGCCGAGTCTGCTTCTCGCAGCGGCAAACTCACCCCCTAATGCAGCTGCGGTTCCCTGCCTCTTAGGGAACCGCGGCTGTGCCTGTAAAATCGTTGCGGAGCCTTGCTGTTTCTCGATGGGCTCCGTGCAGCATTGTCCCGCCTCCAAA
Organism: Ichthyophis bannanicus; assembly: GCA_033557465.1. Classification (NCBI taxonomy): domain Eukaryota; kingdom Metazoa; phylum Chordata; class Amphibia; order Gymnophiona; family Ichthyophiidae; genus Ichthyophis; species Ichthyophis bannanicus. The sequence continues at coordinate 244,501,607 of CM066036.1, read as the reverse complement.
GGAAGTGGTAAAGAACTTCCTTTGGAGGTGGGACAATGCTGCACGGAGCCCGTTGAGAGACAGGGAGGCTCCGCAATGATTTTACAAGCACAGCCGCGGTTCCCTAAGATGCAGGGAGCCGCGGCTGCATTAGAAGGGAGGCAGACATAGGGAGAGGGGATGAGGAGGCAGGGAACCTGCAACACGGCTGACATGGACAGAGAGGGGCTGACATCGACAGGGGGGGGGGCTGACATGGGCATGGACATGGGAAGGGGGGCTGATATGGATGGATGGATAGATGGAGGGAGGGGGCTGACATGGAGGGAGGAGGGGTGCTGACATGGAGGGAGGAGGGGCTGACATGGAGGGAGGGAGCTGATATGGATGGATGGAGGGAGGGGTCTGACATGGACAGAGAGAGGGAGGGAGGGGGCTGTTATGGATGGATGGAGGGAGGGAGGTTGACATGGAGGGAGGGATGGAGGTAGGGGCTGACATGGATGGGGGCTGACATGGAGGGATGGAAGGAGGGGGCTGATATGGAGGGAGGGGGGCTGACATGGAGAGATGGAGGGAGGAGGGGCTGACATGGAGGGAGGGAGCTTTATATGGATGGATGGAGGGAGGGGGTTGACATGGAGGGAGGGGGGCTGGCATGGACAAAGGGGAGAGACAGGGGGACATACTGGACAGACGGGATAAATGCTGGACAGAGGCGAGAGACAGTGCGGGTTAGGATTATAATGGGTGATGGGGGAGCTAGCACTGGTAATGGGCAGATGGGGGGGCTAGGACTGGTAATGGGTTGATTTGGGAAGGCTAGGACTGGTAATGGACTGATCAGGGGGGGTAGGACTGGTAATGGACTGATGGGGGGGCTAGCATTGGAAATGAGCTGATCGGTGAGGTTAGGACTGGAAATGGGCTGATGGGGGGGATAGGACTGGTAATGGGCTGATGGGGGGGGTAGTACTGGTAATAGGCTGATTAGGGGAGCCTAGCACTGGTAATGGGGTTGAGGGGGGGACTAGCACTGGAAATGAGCTGATTAGGGGAGGCTAGGACTGGTAATGGGCTGATGAGGTGGGGTAGGACTGGTAATGGACTGATGGGAGGCTAGCATTGGAAATGAGCTGATCGGGGGGGGGGGGCTATGACTGGAAATGAGCTGACTGGTGGAGGCTAGGACTGGTAAATGAGCTGATCGGGGGGAAGGACTGGTATTGGACTGGTTAGAGGAGGCTAGCCCTGGTAATGGGGTTGAGGGGGGATTAGCACTAGAAGTGAGCTGATTGGGGGGCTTTGATTGGGAATGGGCTGATTGTGGGGAGGGGAGGATAGAGCTGTTGGCCCTGGAAGAAAACTGGGGGCTAAGGCTACAAATGGGCTGATACGAGGGGATGGGAGAATGGAACTGGAAGGGAGTGGATCTGAGAGGGGCTGCCATGGTGTTTGTACTAGAAGGGACTGGTCAGTGGGGAAGGAGGGGGACTGGAAGGGAATGGACACCAGTGGCAGTCATGGTAATGCAAGTTGATGATGGAAGGTACTGGGAGTGAGGACTGGAAAGGGGCTGATACTGGGGAGGGTTACTGGGACTGGAAATAGGCTGATGGAAAGAAGTGAAGAAAACGAAAGAAAAGATAAGAAATGGCAGATGGACCATAGACCACAGAAAGAGAGCTAAGAGAAGACAGGAAAGCAGAAGCCTCGGATCGGGACCAGCATGATCAGAGAATAAATTGGTCAGACAACAAAGGTAGAAAAAATAATTTTATTTCATATTAATAATTTGACTACAAAATCATAATTTTGAAATCAAATATTGTTGTGATTAATTATTGTGGTTTAAATAAGTAAATTTTATAAATAACATATTGCAAAGGCCTATAATATATTAATAATTCAACTAATAATTACAGTGACAATGCGTTAACGGTAAAGAAAGAGAGACGCATTTGATTAATTAGTTAATTTTTGACTATCCAAGTTGAGCTACCTGTTATCTGTATTTTTACGGTTAACCCACCGTAAAACATAAATGTTCCATGTAAACCGCACTGATGTTGAAGAGCGCGGTATATAAGAGAAATAAATAAATAAGTAAAATAATAAATTGGAGGTCACCATAAGTTGACCAATGGTAAAAGGGGTCATGGTACAAAAAAGGTTGAGAACCACTGTTGTAGAATATCTGCTGAGGATTGGTGAAAAATTTTGAAAATAGTCATTAAGTTTTTATATTTTGCCCTTTCAATAACCGGAAGGAAATGTAACTGTTTGAGGACTGGAGTTATGTGTTCAAATTTTGTAGAGCCAGTTATAATACACGCAGTGGTGTTTTGAACTAATTGGAGAGGATGGATAGAGTGTTTAGGAAGTCCTTGATACAAGATGTTTCCAAAATCAAGTAGAGGTGTTATGACTGCCTGACATACATTGCAAAAGTGATTTGTATTTAGTATTGGTTTTAGTCTTCTTATAATCTTTAAACGATGGTATGCTTTTGACGCAGTTTTGTTTATATGAGATTTTAAATTTAAATATTTATCTAATGTTACACCTAAATATCTATCTTCATCTTTAATTTTTATTTCTCTATTTAATAAATTGATTTCAATTGGTAGTTTTAAGGACTGGCATTTAGATATGAACATGAAATGGGCTGATGGGGTGCTTGGACTGGAAATGGCTGATGGGAGGGTTTAGATAGGACTGGAAATGGTTGATGGTGCCCCCAACACACATATGTTCTTCCATATGGTATAAAATGCAAACATACGTTCTGCATCCACTGAACACCCTTCCCCTCCCTGCCATTCTGTGTACAGCAGAGCTAGAATGCTTCCCTATAAAACTTACAGATTTTTTTTTTTGGGGGGGGGGGGGGGGTTGTATGGTAATGGTAATACAGCCATATTGTGAATTAATACAAAACGGTCATTAAGGACCAAGAACAAGTCTACCATGCCAGCACTAATTTCCAAATATCACAAAACAAGGACCCTACTTAGGAAAAGGCTGCATTGTATACTTTGCTGTGGGCCCTAGAACATCAGTATATTAGGAAAACTGAAGTCAGATTTCTTCACATTCTTAAATAGCATGCAGTTTCTAACAGAATACCCAATCTTGGTTGCACATAGACAATACAATAGATCATCACCAAATAAAAAATAAGTGATCACAAAGTAGAACTAGAAAAAAGTAGATCAAAAAAGCCAGATGCTGCAAGCAGTGTGCAGCACCAGAGAAACCAGAAAGATGCATTTCCCCCTGCATTGTGCAAAACAAAAGACAGCAGATGTCAGGTCTGCTGTTAATAGGGATGCAACCAAGGCAATTGGCCTGGGCCCCCAGGCCAGAGAAAGCCTCAAACTTGTCTGAAGCTGAAAAAGGCACATCTTGCTAGTATGCTTTAGAGTCCCCTCACAAGGTTTGCCCTGGTCTGTGTTCCAGACATGTCTAACACCAGCCCTGGCAGATATAGAGACCAAAAACTGAAATATTCTGACCACTAAATAGAAAATAAAATCAGGTTATTTTATTTTTCCGTGTTGGTCTCAATCTCAAGTTTCTGTTTTCCTCTGTCTTCTCTTAGCTCTCTTTTCATGGTCTTCTCTCCATTTGCCATTTCTTCTCTCTCCTGTCTTCACTGTCTCCTTTACATCAATTTTTAACACTGATTTCTTCCTTTTAGTTTTCTTCCATTTATTTTTCTGCTTCTCTATCCAGATTTCACTCCGTCTTCTTACCAACCACTTCTCAATTTCACTCTTTTTTTTTTTTTTTTTTTGCTATATCTAGCTACAGCTTTCCATCTCTTTCTCTCACTCTAACCTTCTTATTCCCCATCTCTCTTTCCCCAGCCTCTCGTTTCCAAGTCTTTTCATTAACTCTTCCCATGTCTTCCTTCATGTCCAGTATATGCTCTTCTCCATATCCAATGTTTCTCTTCCTCCTTATCTAGCATCCCTATTCCTCTTGACGTAAAGTGCTCGCTTGTAAGCCTCATCTACAACTTGTTTAGGATATCCTCAAGTCATAAATTTTGTCTTTTAGCAACCTGGCTTGAAATTTGTAGTTGTTTATGTCTGAGCAGTTTCTCAGTTGTCTCCCGCACCAAAATATAAGAATTCTGAAGACAAAGTGCATTTAATAACCAAATACTCCCCCTACAGCAATCAAATTCAGAAGATTTTGAAAAAACACAGTAATGTCCTGCGAAGCACTCCGGGATTAGAAAATCAGCACATTCAACGTGTATGGCAAAGACACACAAATCTAAAAGAGATTTTGAGCCCCGCAGCATTACGATCACACCCGCTTGGAACCACGGCAGATATGGCGGGTCACTATAAATGCGGAACATGCACCATATGCGATATAACTTTGGAACTGCAAGAATTAACACACCAAGGGAAAACTTATCGGTTTAGACACCGAACTTCATGTGTCTCCACCAATGTGGTATATTGTATAGTGTGCCCGTGTTCGTTGCTGTACATAGGTAAAACCATTCATAGTTTTAATACTCGGATGAGGGAACATCGCAGCAGATTACATTGCAAAGTGTTACAAGCCCCGATAGTGCAACATTGCATCGAACAAAGTCACTCCTTTACAACATTACAATGTTTTTGTATTGATCAAGTCACCCACGAAGAAAAAGATAAATCCCAAGATCAAACACTGTTACATCGAGAACAAAAATGGATTTTCCAGTTAGACACCATAAGCCCCAAAGGCCTAAACACATCCATCGAATGGGGTGCCTGTCAATAAGGTTCCATCAATGAATGGAGAGTATTACTTCACATGATCTTTTCAGTAGAAGTTTAAATCCCCCTCACAGGGCTCTATCCCGCATGCGCGGCATTTTTAGAGTTGAAAACTTGCCGAAGAAAGCCGTAAGTAACTTCCATTCACTGGCGTCAACATTATGACTGAATTATGGATTATATTAAGTTTCTCTCACTCTAACACATTGGGATATTTGTTAAATGCTTTCGTTTCATCAAGGCATTCCCCTGAAGAAACAACATTTGTGAAACGCTACGGCGCCAAGATTGTGCGTTGGGAGTACCGTTTACAGCTTTGCAATAAGAAGAGATAAGCACAGCTCGAGACACAATACGAAGCCCTGCCACTCAGTTCAGTTTAGTGGACAAGAGAAAGTATTGTCCGCGGTACAATCAACAATCAAGATAAGTAATCTTTATGATACAAATTTGAATGCTTTCAGCAATCTGATATGGTATTAAGCCGACAAGGTATAAACATGAAAAATAAGTTTAGCGATAAAAACGGGTCATTGATGTACTAATGGCATTTTCCACTGCACCATACAAGAAGGTCCAGTGAATAGCCCTGACAAGTCTGAGATCCGATCGCTAATAAAATAATATAAATATCGATTGCATTTAGTTGAGTTCAGTAGAGAGGTGCTATAGGCATCATCAGTCATAATTACATAAGGTTAGAAATAGAGCTGACTATATTTGTAGCTACACAAAAAAGTGACTAGCAATCGCTCTAGAGAATGATAGAGTTTCAGCGGCATAGATGATGGAAGCATCTCTAATGTATAATTTATCTTTGGCATCAAAACCATTTTTATAGATTCTATTCTGCCCCACCAAGATAAATGAAGAGGGAACCAGTGCTCTGTAAATGCCTTGACCATTTCAATCAGGGTTTTTACATTAAAACTAATGGTCTTATCAATATTATTACTATATCTCACTCCCAAATACTTAAAGCCTTCTGGGGCCCATAGAAATGGATAAGGATCAATCGATGATTTGAATGTCCACTTGTTCATTGGGAACACCACCGATTTCGCCCAGCTTATTTTGTACCCAGACATACAGGAGTACCTTTCAATTATCCTTAAAACTTCCCCTATAGATGAGGGGTGGGTGAATAAGAGGAGGTTGTCCACGTATGCAGAAGCCTTTACTTCCAAATCTGTTATCTCCTTAGACTGCCGAATCAGCAGTAATAGAGGCTCTAGGGCGATATTAAATAGCAGTGGGGAAAGCGGGCAGCCTTGCCTAGTTCCTTGGTGGAGTGGGAAGGAAGATGAAAGCGTCCCGTTAGCTAGGATGCGCGCAGAAGGGGAGGAATATAAAATCTGAATGTATCTAATAAATTTTTCTCTGAAACCAAACCATTGTAATGTGTGGAACAGAAACTCCCACTCTAAGCGGTCGAAGGCCTTCTCTGCATCCAGAGAAAGGCCCATGACCGGCATTTCCTTGTTCCCTGCAATTGAGAAGAGATTTAGCAACAGGCGCGCATTATCAGATGTTGCTCGACCTGTTATGAACCCGCATTGGTCTGGATGAATCAGTTCTGTGCTAACCTTTTGCTACTCTGCGGGCCAGAATGGAAGAGAAAACCTTGTAATCAGCGTTTAGTAGTGATATTGGCCGATAATTCTCTACTTTCTGCAGGCCTCTCCCCAGGGCCGGATTTACCTTGGGTGAGGCCCTACACCAACAAAAATTGTGGGCCCCCAGAAAAAATAAAAACGAGATCAACTTACCAAAACAGAAATGGCAATAGATGTATAGAATTGCCTGACATAAAGAGGCAATAGGGACAAAATCAGCATCGGAATTCAAGAAATACATTAAAAAATGTCTTATCCATCGGGGAAGAGGATCACTGAATGATCCGGCGGTACTACAGCAGCTACAGGAAACGGACCTGGCCGTCGCTGCTCCCCGGTACTCACTATGGCTTTGGTGTAACAGGCCACCGCCTCCTGGTACTTGCGGGTGACGAAGAGTCTGTTTCCCTGCTCCTTTAACTCCTGAGCGCTAGTGCTCTTCTCCGGACTCCGGACTCCCGCCTCCCCCACTCTCCTTTTCCTCTTTCCCCTTCATGCCAGGGCCTGGAGAAGCTCGCGGACGGCCCCATTCAGCTAGGCCGCAGCAATTTCAACTCTCTCTAGAGAGCGAGGGATCCAGGCTCGCACAACCCCGCCTCTCACTCTGACTATACCCAACACACCCACAAATAGGGTTGCCAACTTTTTCACCGAGAAAAATCCGACACCTGTGGCTTGACATGCTCCACCCATTCTCTGCCCCTAGTCCCACCCCTGCCTCGCCCCCAGCCCCACCCACAAAAATTACCGAGGATACGTGTAGGCTAACTTCCTTGGTCAGATAATAATTAAACTGGGAACCCCAAAATCCAAACATGAAATGTACAACACTGGAGAAATAAAACTATAAAGTAATTTCCTCTTGCACTAAACAAAAACGCAAAGATGTTAGCAATACACACTTCCCAGACCAGACATATTCCAGTTAATAAATTCAAAATAAAAAGTATTTCTCTACCTTCTGTTTGGGCATTTTTTTCAGTTGCAATTGCTCCAGTCACTTTCTTCTGGTTTCTTCGTGTCTTCTGCGAGCTATCCATTTGTCCTTTCTTCTCTTTTAGATGTTTTCCATTCTCTCTCTATTTCTGCTTTAACATACTGATTGGTTCCCTTTTGCTCTTTCCGCCAATTCTTTCCTGATTCCTTTATCATCCATTTAAATTTCACCTTTCCATTTTCAAGCCCCTCTTACTCTCCCAATACCCAGCCCATCATAGACTTTTCTTCCACACAAAATATTCTTCCCCTCTCCATTCTCATTCCCCATCCATTCTAATCCTCCCCCAAAATCAGTTCCCTTATAGTTCTAGACCCACCCAGCATCCACTCCCACTCCCTTCTAGTCCCATTCTCCCATGCCCCACATCAGCCCATTTCCAGTCCTATTCCAGCTCTTCATAAGCCCATTTCCAGTGCTAGCCCTCACATCACAGCCTATTTCCAGTCCTAGCCCCCACCATCACATCCCATTTGCAGTCCTAGTTCCCCCCCCCACCATCACAGCCCATTTGCAGTCCAAGTTACCCCCCCCCCATAGCCCTTTTCCAGTCCAGGTCCCCCTCCCTATCACAACCCATTTCCAGTCCATGTCCCCCCCCATAGCCCTTTTACAGTTCAGGTCCCCACCCCTATCACAGCCCATTTCTTTCCAGTCCAAGTCCCCCCCCCCCCAATAGCCCTTTTAGGGTCCCGGTCCCGGCCCCCCCCCCACACAGCCCATTTATTTCCAGTCCATGTCCCCCCCCCCATAGCCCTTTTCCTGTCCAGGTCCCCCCCCCCAATCACAGCCCATGCAGTCCTTGCCCCCCCCGACCAGCACCACGGCTGTCTGAGGGGCTTCAGAGGGAGCAGGGTATGCTCGCGCGAGGCCCCGGCTCCCTCTGTACAGCCGTCAGCGTGAAGAGCCTTTTCCTTCACGCTGGCGGCTGTATCTGTGAAGCTGCGAATGCTGGGAAAGGTTAAAGGGTATTGCCTTTAACCTTTCCCAGCAATCGCGGCTTTACAGATACAGCCGCCAGCGTGAAGGAAAAGGCTCTTCACGCTGGTGGCTGTGCAGAGGGAGCCGGGGCCTCGCGCGAGCTTACCCTGCTCCCTCTGAAGCCCTCCGGTGTGTGGGCCGGCCCCGGGTGCGGGTTTTCTCAGTCCTAGGGACTCTTGTTTGTGGGCCCTTACCAGCTGTGGGCCCTACGCCACGGCGTACCTGGCGTATAGGTAAATCCGGCCCTGCCTCTCCCGGGTTTACCCAAAACTACTATTGTTGCTTCATTGAAGGAGCCTTTAGCCGGCATTTGAGCTGCCAAAGATTGAAAATACTCCAGCATGTAGGGGGTTATTTCAACACCAAAAGCCTGGTAAAATTCAAAAGGAATTCCATCTGGACCAGCCTCTTTCCCTTTAGCCATAGATTTCGAAAACTCTAGGACCTCCCTAGACGTTATTTCCCTATCTATTTCTGTTGCCTGCTGGTCTATAAGGAGGGATGCTGCACCTGGTCCAACAATGCCAAAAAAATCCTCCCTACCTGTCTCCCTCTCAGATGTATAAAGACTCTCATAAAAGCCTCGAAAGGCCTCTGCTATCTCTGGGCTTCTTGTTAAGCACTCCTGAGTATTGCCTAATATGGTCTCTATTCTAGTCTTCCCCGCTTGGGGCTTTAGCGTACTTGCTAGAAGGCTGCCTGCCTTATTCTTTTCCAAGTAATATTCTGATTGTTGGCGAGAGAGTACGTGTTCAGTTTCTTCACTGAGTATTTGGTTATATTGGTACCTTAACCTTTGCAGATGCAACAGAATGCCTACCTCCAATCTACTCACCAACAGCCTTTACCCAGCCTTGATTTGCATGGCTAGGGCAGCAAGTTTAGTCTTCTTCTCTTTACCCAGCTTGATTGTATAGCTCGTTATTCTGGCTCTGCTGAAAGCTTTAAAACCCTCCCACCACGCCCAACCCGCCATGTCTCCTGGGAGGTTTACTTCAAATATTCTTGAATTCCCTGTCTCATGTACTCCCTAAACTCTTTATCCTCCAACAGGGATCTTTTGAAGAAGAAACTTGAGCTTGGTTTTTGTCCCTCCCCTTGCGCAAGGAAAAGGGTTATAGCTGCATGGTCTGAGATATGGGTGGAGGAAATATCCGCTTTCTCCACTGAGGGTATTAATGATTGCGAGATTAGGAAATAATCAATACCGGAGTGGGACCCATGGGGGAGGGAATAGAAAGAGTATTCTCTCTCTTTGGGATGTTTTAAATGCCAAATATCCACTAACCCTGTCTCTCTCCTGATAGATAGTAGCACTGAGGTGGCACGCTGATGTCTGTGAGATCTATAAGGAATACAATCCAGCAGAGGATCTAACACTAAGTTTAAGTCTCCTCCCACTATTAATTCATGCTTTGAGAACTCTTGTATTTCAGAAGCAATCGTCTGAAAGAACAATGCGTCATCAGTATTAGGGGCGTATATGTTGATGACCGCTAGACTCCTGCCATTTAATTGTAATAAGACCGATGCCCACCTTCCCTCCAGATTTGCGTGTACTTGTTCAACTACTGGGGCTAGTGCTTTCCTAACCAGGATTACAACTCTGTTTTTCTTATGTCTTGCCTCTGAATGCGATACTAGCAAGTAGTTCCCCAAACCCAACGTTTTGGCCTCCCCAGACAAAAGACGGGTTTCTTGCAGAAGAACCACATCTGCTTTCTTCTTTCTGCAATATAGCAGGATCTTTTTCCATTTGATAGGGTTGTTTATGAACTTCACGTTCAGAGATAATAGCTTAAGTGAATCCATGGGACAGGATAACTTTAGAGATCAACCGAAGGGAATTGTTCACCTGGAATAAGTCTTTAGTGTACTTTGTCACATTACAGCTATACAGAGTGTCAACAACAGATATCTTTAATGAAAACCCACAAGGAGACATAAACTTACACCACTTAAGGGACCTAAATGGGTAAGCCATCATTTACCAAGTAGCTACCCCTGCTTTCTCCGACCCCCCCCCCTGACTTCCAAACTGTATCCCCCTACTTCAATTGTTACTCCCCACTTTTTGCAATTATTATCCTTATTTTTTAAGATATCCCCCTGTGCCCCTTCCTCCATTTCCATGACATACCCTCGCTGGTATTACAACTTCCCACACAATAACAGTTCACAATGTCCAAACTTCTCAAGAGGATCTCCCTTAGTTGGCGGCGGTTAGTCCATATATCTTTCACTCCACACTGTGATCGCTGTATCTTCTCATCTCATCACGGTGGCTTCTTGCTCTTCCACGAAGGCCCGTAACACTGCTGGATCCTCAAACATCCATGTTTGATTATTTAAAGTGACCCGCATTCTCGCCAGAAACAGGAGACCATACCGGGCCTGCAGAGCCTGTAGTTGTGGTCTAAAGGATAGGAGCTGTTTCCTTCTTTCGACTGTCGCTTTATGAAAATCTGGGTAAAATGCTAGGCGCTGCCCTTCCATTTTGATATTTGGGAGCAGTCTCGCCGCTGAGAGAATCTGCATCGCATGCGAGTTGTTCAGTACACCCATAATTATTGGGCACGGCTGCTTCACGTTGGGTCCTGGGTGTGTTGGTATCCGATGGGCCCTTTCAATCTCAAATGGCGCCTCAAACTCAATTCTTAGCAACTTCGGGATTGTTGCCCCCAAGAAGGCTTTGATGTTTGTTCCGTCGGCTCCCTCCGGTATATCGATGATTCAAACATTATTCCGCCTTGTTCTGTTGTTTAGCTCCTCCAGGCTACGTTCCAAACTTGTTTAGTCTCTTGCTGTTTGTTCCAACCTGCTTTATTTAGACTGTCGTCATGAGCTGCTACTGCACACTGTAGCCCATTTAACTTCTCAGCGAGGGATACTATTTGCTCTTTCATCTCCTTTAGCTCTGCCATGCCTGCTTAGACTCCACTAAGAGTTTCTCCGTTGGTTGCAACCATCTCCCGTACTGCTCGAAGTTCGGCCAGCACTTCCCGTATTCCTGCCGAGCCCTCCAATGCGTTCGCCATCTTGTGCGGAGAGGGTGGATCAGACTTAGCTCTTTTAGCTCCCGCGCGGGCTGCCAAATTGTAATCCAACCTTGTAGGCTTACTTGCCAACATTCCAGTAGCCCAGAGGTCGACAGAGAGAGGAGGTAGGAGGTCTTCTTGTGGCTAAGGGAGGATAGGATTCTATCCAGGGTCATCAGGCTAAGATTTAGGCAGCCATCTTAGTTCCCTGCTGGCTCCGCCCCCAGTCTGGATATATTTATGCACATATTTTTATGTACACATTGGGAGGGCAATCTTATAAAAACTTATTTCTGCATATAAAACACTGTGTCACCTACCAAAATGCCTTTTAAAATTACCTTATTAATGAATAATATACAATATGTATGACATTCCAAAGAAATGTACCAGATGTCAAGGTATTCTTATCTAAGAAATTCCTCCAAGATTTTTGTGTTGGAATATCACAACTGAGTGAGGACTCTTTGGAAGAAAGCAGCTATTCAACTACCTAGGACCCTGAACAGAGGCTTCCCCCTCATTTGGTAGAACCTATGGGGTGTGCTGAGTTGTGTGGAGCCTCAGATCCTGCTATGGTGAGGACCCCCTTAGCTGTGAGTCACATTGGAGATGGGAGGATTTACACAGAGGTCAGACTGTATTTACCAACCACCTATCAGTTTCATGAGGAGGGATAGTATATACCAGCCCGTAGGATGCACCCCTTCTGGTTCCATTGCCTTATCCACTTTTAGTTGTGTACGTTCTATGCTAACACTCTTCTCTATAAATAGAATGGTATAGACCCTTTTAGCATATGTACTTCTGCTCTCTCTCTCTGTGGATCTTTTTTCCATCCCTTTTTTGGTGGAACACTGAATACAATTGATTATTTCTGCATTTTCCTTGCTGTTATCTACACATTGCTCCTTTTTAACTCTTGGACGTATATTTACTAAACCGGGCTAACAATTATCCAGGGCTATCTGCAATAGGTCACATTTTATTCAATGGGACCTAGTTGCTGATAGCCCAGGTTAACCATTAGCCCAGCTTAGTAAACATACCCCTTGTTTTTATAATCCCACCTCTGCACTTCCTCTTTTCACTATTTCTGTCTATTAACATATCTAAGAGTCTTGTCACCATGTTTTTGTTACTTTATCTTTCATTTGTTCAGTATATACTTTGCTGTCCTATCTTGTCCGCTTTCTTCAGCCTTTCCAAATATTTTTACCTGTCCCCCTCTATCTTAGATTGTTCATACCTTTTGAATGCTATTGATTTTACTAGGGATGTGTAACCATTAGTGAGCATTTGATTTGTTGCGGTGCCTTAAAACTTTAGTGTACGCTAAATGTTTGTTTATGTTTATTACAAGTCTTTATATACTGTCATTCATTACAAGAAATATCACAGTAGGTTACAAGAAGTATTAAAATCAATTGTAGAGATTGCTTGTATGTTGTAGGAGTAACAGCACCATCCAGTGTCCCTACTAAAATATTACAAGGAAGGTTAGAGAAAAGCTTAACATTTTCCAGAACAGGGGAGGTTCTTACTGCTAGTCACTTCATGCTGGGAGAAGACTCCTCTGGGAGGGAAATCCCACTTCATAGATAAACTACTTCCAAAGACAGAATTCTTTCTTTTGGCACCCACCATTGAACTAGGAGGAAGCTAAGTCATCTGTCCTCTGGTGTCTTTGATACTCGGCCATTATATCAGAATGAAGCAAACGAGTCTTTACATACACAGCCACTGATAACATCCAGAGTGGGTAACAGGCTTACAGCAGCAGTTTAGGAGGAGAGTTGATGTCTGTATAAACCCTGCCAGCACCCAACTGTCTCAGAAGGAGAGTAACTCAGCCTGTTAGAGAGGTTCCAAGAACTGTACCAACAATCAATACTTCCAGCTCATTAGAGCATAGCGTCCTGAAGAACATTTCTGGGAATCTGCATCTATAGAAGCCACCAGCTCTCAGGAAGAAAAGGAACCCAAGCACTCATCATACACAGTGACACCAGATTCAGGAGTGAGCCGGCACAGTATCCGGGACCTGTTTCTGCATCACCATCAACATCAGGTACACTGGGAAACAGTACTAGAAATAGGAAAGGACATTTTTCACTCAGGGATACCAGACGAAGTAACAAAGCTGCAGGAGTGGTGATGAGCGGAATAACTGTTCATCTTAAAATAAAGAGTAATTAAAGGGAATGTGATAATATATCTAACTGAGGTGAAAAGATTAAACTACATGGAACCATTTTGACTAAGAAGAAGGAGTTAACTGTTGTAATATAGTTATATTTTCTGCCTCTACTATTTGGTCTTGTTATTGCTCAGTGACCCGAAACTTAAGTAAATTCTTGGCCAGAACACAATTTCTGGCCTGGACTGAGTTACTGAAAGGGGAAGAGGTGTGAGTGATGACATGCCACTGTTTCTCCCTGTCTTGCTAGTCCCCATGCAAGAAAGAAACCTGGTATTTGACTCCTAAAGGGAAAACGGACTGCAAAAAATTCTAGGGTTGGTATAATCCCTGCCTGGTACACAGCAATACACAAGAGACCAGACTACACCCTCCTAGTTCATCTCCCCCACCCCTCCCAAGTTCATGTCCCTGTTTAATGTTTTAGTTATCCACTTGTTCTGTTCAATACCTGTTCTTAAAACCAGGTTCTATGTAAAACTGGTTTTATTGTTTCATGTTCTATGTAAACCACGCTGATTTTAAATAGTGAGGTATATAAAAGCAAACAAATAAATAATACGTGTTAATCTACAAATTCATGCATGGTAAGTTATTGATGTGTGCTTAAAGTTTTTGTGCATGTTAATAAAAAAATATGTTAATGAAAATGAATTTGTGAAACAAACTGATAAGTCCGAAAATTAGGAAAAAGGCTAAAAAAAAAACAAAAATGGGAGGAAAAAATTGGCTTGTGTACATCCCTACTTTTTGTCTTTCTTTTCAGCCACTACTTTTTGAAAACAATATAGGTATCTATCTTTTTCTTATTTTTCTTTTCTTTTCCTAAAGATGCCTTGCCCTTATAATTGCTCCTTTTAGATTAGCACTGTACCACGATACTGAGACAATCTCACCCTGGCTCTGTCTCCTTAAGGTCTGCACTGGTCCCAACAAAGCTGGTACTCTTGAAGTCCAGGACTCTGACCTTGTGTGATGACTCATTTTCATTACAGTTCAGAAGCCAGGTGCTTGACAGGGGGTATTAGGACAAGCCCTTTGTCTGCCATCGGATTTTCTGATAGCAAAGTTACCAGCTGGGTGGATGATGAAGAAAAGAGCTAGACTCCACTCTCCTGGAGTTCTTGCTGTGGTTGTTGCCATGCTGCTTTTGATGTGTATTTTCTGTATCAGAGCTCCTCAAAAAGACAAGATCTAGTCAGACAGGATTGTAAAATTATCCTCCAGAGCAAAGAAAGGAGAAGGAGGGGGAAGTGCAGAAGTAGGGAGGGGACATGGGGTGGGAGAGGAGGAGGTATTTCATTTGACATCACCAATCTCAGAACGGCAACAGAGAATCACAAGCAGACGTCTACAATAATACCCCTCTCCCCGTCTCTTTCCTTGTGCTCCCATCTCCCTCTCTGCTTCTGCCTCCTTTTCTCTGTCACATCTGAAAGAATAAAACAGTTGGCATCAAGTGAGGCAGAAAAGACAAATCTTTTCGTCCCAGCCACTGTAGCCACAGACACCGCTGTAATAGAGGAGCGTCTGAGCTCAGCCTCAAGGAACTTAAACACCAAAGGCATCAAACGAAAGGGATACCCCCAAAACAAAACCAAAAACCTCACACCTTTGCAACTTGATTCAGGTTTTTATTTATCTCTATTTGACAGCCATAAGAAAAGATTTTAGAGACTGGTAAGGATGAAAACATTCATTTCCTCTTGGATTGTTCTGTGTTTTGAGGGAATGGGGGTGAGGGTAGGCATGTGTATAGTGTGTTTGCATATACATGGAGTGAAAGGAGGGGGTTGACTTGCATGCATTTGCGTGTCTTCTCTTGTGTGCTTTTTCTTTTCTTTTTTTTAATCAAACTGTACAGCTAATGGATTTTTTTTTTGTTGGAACTGCCATTGAAATGCTTGTCAGTACAGTCAGAAGCTTGTTTTGTGTCATTTGTTAATAAACTGCTCTTTTTCCACTTGGCAAATCAACCAGAGCAGAGCTTGGCTTGTCAATGGCAACAAAAGGGGGAAAAAGTAATGATAAAAAACCTTAAGTAGCATCAGATGAGATAAAAGGAAATGACTAGCATTTGTTTAGTCCCTTCTGCAGTTGCAATATCAAAATAAACGGGAAATTAGTAAAAGGGAAATATTTATTATTTTTACTTTCCCCTTGGACACTCGCTGTATAGCATAAAGCTATCAAAGTTATAAATAGGTTTCCTAGGGGGGAAAATGACATGCTTTGTATACATACCGTTGTGGGCAAGGAGTTCTGAATGTAGACAGGAGAGCCTTTAGAGTACACAGAATATCTTCCTCAGGGATTGGATGCTCAATTGCCATTTTCCCCTGACCTGTGGAAGAATCTATTTTCTCTTCACCAGGATTCTGATGGTTATTGCTTTGCTGTTCATGGGGAAGCCGTTTCAAAATTTACTGAATGAATAAATGAAGAGGCAAAGCTCGATTCCTTCCTACCTCGTTATATGCTGCAAATTCTTAAGAATGTTTCCCTATATGTTCTTGTAACAGGGGCGGTTTTAAAGCTCAATTGGAACACTTGACTTCCTATGCTGTGTTTAATATTAATTATGAATAAACAATGTTGATTATCACCAGAGCATAAAATGAAAGTAGATGGATGGAAAGGGTGTTTGTGTGTGTGTGTGTGTGTGTATATGTGCATGCAAGATAGTGGGATGGTATAGGGTGGGGGTGGGGGCATTTCTGCAAGAATGGATAGGTTGCAGAGCAGGAGGGAAGATAGCTTTGAACACTTTGGCCCTGTTTGCAGAAACCAACTAGTCTGACAGTCTCCATAATGTCTGCATTGTTGGTGGTCTGCAGTGCTACTAAAATGGTTCAACTGTACTATCAGCATGCCTTGAGTACACTTCAGTTCTGTCTCAGTAAAGAAATAGTCTGGCTCTTTCATGGAAATCTATTTTTTTAAAAGAATATATAAACGGAGGTCCGCGGAATAGAATTACCTGCCGCATATATTGTATGAATTTCAGGTTCCTCTCTACTCTCTCTCTTCTGACAGTTCTTTCCCACTTCCTCCACTCCTTATTCCTCTGGTACTTCAGCCTACGCTTTCTCCTTTACATTACAAAAATGCTGAACAAAAGCATATTGTAAAACGATTTTTAGCTCCTAAGGGATCATTGATTGAGTATCTGAGCACACTAGTCTGTAGGTGGTCAGTTGGGGGATCAAAATACAGAGCCATGTTATAGCTCATGCTGGGATCGCAGTGTTTTCTCGCACTCTGTAGCTTAGCAAGTATTATATTGCAAAGATAGCTCAGCATTGAAAAGGCTTAATCCCAAAAGCAGCATAACATAACGTACTGTTATAAGGCATGACTAATCAGAACATCAGCATACAGCTAGATCCTCTATGCTTTGCAGTGTGTATCAATGTTATCTAATCTGCTTCTGAGAACCATACGATGTTATGTTTCTGGATAAGAGAGAAGACTTCAAGAAGAACAATTCTCAAAGGGATTTGCCCAGACAACTGAGTAGTTACCTGAGCATTTGCTCGGGGCTGAAGAGTGCCCAGACCTGAGCAGCTAAAGCTATGTGTGCCGATTAACAGCATGCCTGCTTTTAGCCCTCCAGGACGGCGATAGGACAAGGGAGGCAAAGCGTGCAGAGAGATTTCATGTGGAAATTCCCAAGAATATTTCAGTGTGTGCACTCTGTGCCTGCTTTTAAAGCAAGTACACATTTGATAAGGTGTGTTTTGTGATTACAGCCCCTCCTTGCTCCAATTTTTTAAAAGGAAATTCACTGGGGATGTCTCCTTTAAATAATACCTTGTAGTTTCATAGGTACCACGTACTGCCAATCTGCAAGCTACCTATGCAGTTTCAAAATTCCCTCCTTAGAACCCAAGCTATGAGGACACAGATGGCTAAAAAGTAGAACTGAGAGATGCTTGATTTAATGGATTTTTAATTTTAAAAAGTTGTGAGATGCAGTTCTGTGGAGTACAAACCCTGCAGTTTGATGTAGGATCATAGCATTAAATTATCTACTGTAAGAACCAGGGCTTCTGGAAATAAGGTGGAGTAGGATGTGCTCCTTGAGTTGCAAGTTGCAGGGTGCCAAACATAATCTTTAAGGTGCATGTATACCCCATATGGTTTTTCAGGCAAGAAAATGCCAAATTATGAACATCAGAATGAAATGATGGACACTTCAGTATGGAAACTAAAAAAATATAGAAATCTGATTTGTCTGTAGAAATAAATTAGTGTATCTATAAACTTTGGTACAAAGTATAAAATCATACATCCTGTAGTCACACATGTCAGAAGATAAAGAATTTGAGAATGAAATACAAGGGAGGATTTAGGCTTTTTACATAAAACAATAAGAATCAGAGTAAAGTGCAGGCGGAGGCAGCATGGAACTAAGATGGCCGCTTAATTGTCGTCCTCCGCTGAATGCTGACTAAATCCTGTCCTCTCAGGTGGAATTACAAACTTTTCTCCCTCTCTTTGCCCCAGCGTGAATCGTTGAGATGGCAGCGAGTAAACCCACAGGACTGGATTATGGTGCGGCAGCGAATTCAGGGATTAAGAGACACAAACCTGATCCTCCCTCCCCGCAGAAATCGGCAAACACGCGTGATAGCATGGACGGAATGCAGGAGGTCTTGATGGAGATTAGGGCCGTGAGGGAGATGGTGGCTGCTAATGGGGAAACCCTAACTGGAGAACAAGCAGACATTCTCGAGTTAAAAGAATTAAAGGAACAATTGTCTTCCCTTGGTGCCAAAATGGAGGAGGTCGAAATCAAAATGGCAGTCCACGATGAACGTCTGAAGCAAGTGGCAAAAAACTGTAAACAGATCGATGCCCTCAAGCGAAGTTCAGAGGATCAAAATAACAGAGCCCGTAGGAACAACATAAGGCTGGTGGGTATCCCGGAGGGAGCGGAAGGTGCGAACGCTGTGGGCTTCCTGGAAAGAACCCTTCCTAAGATCCTCCATCTGGAATTTGCTCAGCCCTTTGAAATAGACAGGGCTCACTGGGTGCCCACAAAGGCTGGCCCTCATGCACGGCAACCTCGTCCATTAATCATGCGGGTCTTGCGCTACATGTAGTGCAAATTATGGCAGCGGCCAAAGCAAGGTTCCCTGTAAAGTTCAAGGAACACGACGTGGCATTCTAACCGGACTTCAGTAAAGCAATGTTGAGAAGCATAAACAACTCCTGGCCTTCTGACCTCGACTACAACTTCTGCAGGCTAGATATGGATTGTTTTTTCCTGCGAAGATGAGAAGAATGCTTCACAACCAGACAAGGACCTTCGAGGACCCTTCGGCCCTACAATCCTTTCTGGAGGAGAAAGAATCAGCAGTGATGCAATGAGCCCTCATAGCCACAGAGATTGAGACTGAGGTTCTAAATGATGGGCCCTTCTGTTCCAGATGGATGGCAGGGAGCCTTCCTTTGTCTTCAGATGTGCAGGACACTTGCAAGTGTTGGGTTTGCGTGTTTAGCACAAAAGGAGACAATTTAGAATCTATTAGTGCAATAGGAGCAGGGTCCCTCTCAATCATTGTTGTTTATTGTGGTAGAAATAGTTTCATGGTGTGGTGGGCCCGAGATGTAGATGAAGTCTCCATGTGTCGGAGGAGGGAGGAGTTTAATGTTAACGGTGAAAGGTTGAGTTTGAGGCATGACTGGGGGTGTGGAAATGTGGGGGGGAGAGGGGGAAAGAAGGGGAAAAAATAGATATAGATTGGCATTTTGGGCAGGGTTGAGTGGTAATCTTTTTGTGTTGGTTCACCCATTGTTTTTCTCATATTTGAGAGGGGTTACGTCTCCCTGGGGGCTCCTAGGTAAAATTGTTGGGAGTTGCTGGAATAATCTAAATGTTCTGCTTAATATGGTCTTCCTATACTATGACAATCCTGCACCATGAAGGCAATTAAGTTTGTGTCTCTGAATGTCAAATGCATAAATGATCCAATAAAAAGAAAAAAAGATTTTGGTGTATTGTAAGCATGAAAGTGCGGATGTGATCCTCCTTCAAGAAACCCACTTGTGAACTGTGGAGTCGAGGAAACCCGGCTTAGGGAAATATGTCCTGGTAGGACATTCCCCTGTGCTGAAAAGAAAAAAATGGTGTAGCCATTTTAGTAAACAAAGCTTTGGATCCAAAGATTATCCAGACAAGGGCAGATACGGAGGGAAGGTGGTCCAAAGTCCTTCTACAGATAGGCAACTGTAAATTGGCCATCATGAATGTTTATGGCCCCAATAACGATGTTATGTTTTTCCGGGGCTTAGCAGAAGAAGTGCATGAATGGGCCTCATACAAATGGGTCATTGGGGGAGACTTTAATTTAACATTAGATTCACTGCTAGATCGTCAACCCTATAGGTCTCTAAAGCAAAACAGGGCGGCCACGGTTCTCCTCTCTATTATCCAATCATATGGTCTTTCAGACATTTGGAGGCTGTGACATCCAAATGATAGACAGTACACCTTTTACTCTTTACCACATGGGTCTCACTTACACATTGACTTCTTTCTTGTTTCAAAAACCCTGGTTGCCTCTGTTTCCCAAGCTGAAATTTTGTGGAATGCATATTTCAGACCACGCTGCTGTATTCTTTTCCCTGGACGTCACCAGCCAAGACCTTGGCGTTTTTTGTCAGTTTGGCTGAAAGGATGGACGCACTTCTTTACATCGGGGGCACTTGAGACAGAGGCTTCAGCTTCGAAACGTGCATGTCGTGTGTGATCGATCAGCTAAGTGTGGCTTGTGTGTGATCGATCAGCTAAGTGTGGCTTGTGTGTGATCGATCAGCTAAGTGTGGCTTTTCATTTTGATAAACAGAAGAACGTATTGAATGATGTTTTGAATAAAAACGATTAAAAGGGGCATGTACTGCGTGGGAGTGAGAGGGGTTTCCTCTTTCTTTTGCGGTTTATGCCCAACAAAAAATAAGAATTGGTTTCAGTTTGGGATCAGGGTATTCACTATTATTTGGATTGTTCTTTGTTTGGATTGTTCTTTGTTTGAATACCTGTATGCTGGGTTTTGCATTTTGATTGTATTCTTTTCCCTAGCAGATAATGGTAACTCTCATCACAAGACAACATGGTATTTTCCGAGGGAATTGTTTCAAGACCCTGCCTTTTGTGAGGAAATTAAGCAGGCAATCAAGGGCTATTTTGAAACAAATTTTCCTGAGGATACTCCCGGGTGGGCTTGGTCGGAGGCATTTAAAGCAGTTATTTGGGTTGAATGCACTAGCTATAAAATCAAGCTGGAGTGCCTAAGGAAAGGTTTACTAACAGAATTAGAGCGGGAGAGAGAGTTCTGAGGGCTAGGTCTGACCCTTGTGTATTAATTCGCTTGCAGAGACTAAGATATCAATACTACGACATCGTGAGTTCCGAGGCAAAGCGTTTGACGCAAGCATATCAGGGAAGGTATTACCGGGAGAGTAACAAAGCAGGACACCTCTTAGCGTGCACGCTTAGGCCCTGACCTCCCAGAAACAAAATAGAAGCCATCCGGGATGAAAGTTTGGGGATGCTTACAAAAGATAGCGGGATTACAGAAGCATTTCGAACATTTTATTTATTTATTTATTTAACATCTCTTATATACCGCGCTATTAAAATCAGTGCGGTGTACAATGAACAAAATATACTGCAATGTGTACAGGTAACATCGAGTTTACAGAGAACAAGGGAATATATAACATGGAATAACAGGGATAACTATGTACAATCAACATTATACTATGAATATGCTTTTATTATATTATGAACATCTATACTCCTCTGAAGCAGACGCTAATCCCAAAGCCTTTCAGGAGCTGTTCAGTCATCTGCCTCACCCCTCGTTAATGCCTACTCAAATTGAAGGGCTTGAGAGCCCACTCTTGGTTGCAGAGATAAGAGAAACTCTGCATGGCATGAAGGGTCGTAAGGCAGCAGGGCCGGATGCGATCCCGGTAGAATTCTACCAAATGTTTGCTGAGGACATTGTACCCCATCTTTTGTTGTATTTTCAGTCACTCTCTACTCAAGCCCCTGTGATAGGCTCCTTTAGCAAAGCGACAATTGTGGTTCTGGAGAAAGCTGGGAGGGATCCGCAAAGAATCGAGAATTATCGACCAATATCCTTATTAAATGCTGATTTACAAAATTTGTTCCTTGATCCTCACACATAGACTAGCTAAGGTTATCCCCCACTTAATCCATCCGGACCAGTGCGGCTTTATAGCTGGGCGCTCTATGGCAGACAATGTTCACCTCTTTTTAAATCTTTTGGCGGCCTCTGAAAACCTACAGGAGCCTATCGTAGGGCTCTCAGTTGATTCTGAAAAAGTCTTTGACTGTCTGGAATGGTGTTTTTTAAATCAGGTGTTGGATTGGTTTGGTTTCGGAGATAAATTTTTGCGGCAGATACAGTTGCTGTATACTAACCCCTTTGCGCGTATCCCGGTAAACGGGTCACTTTCTATTCCCTTATTGTTAAATAGAGGTATGAGACAGGGATGCCCCCTGTCCTCTCTATTGTTTAATATCGCATTGGAACCTCTAGCTATTCTACTCAGGCAGTCAGACAAGATCCAGGGAATAGAGATTGCAGGTAAGCAAATAAAACTCTCGGCATATGCCGATGATTTTCTGCTGTTCATCCACCCCCAATCTGTTGGAGAAGTCTTGGAGGTGATCTGCTTGTATTCAAAATTGTCAGGGTACAAGATAAATTGGGCCAAATCAATAGCGTTCCCCATGAATAAACTGACCTTCTCATCAGCAGCAGCGTAGTATCCATTCAAGTGGGAAGCAAAAGCTATCAAATTTATTTACATTCTCTTATATACCGCGCTATTCTGCATCAGTGCGGTTTACATTGAACAAACTGAAATTACATTGAACAGGACATTATAACTTGGAGATAACTATTTTACAGGGAACATGGGCTATGGAGGGTTAAGTGGCTTGCCCAAGACCACAAGGAGCACCTGTGGGACTAGAAACCCCAGACCTTCCGGCCCAAGGTTGCTGTCCTCTAGTGGGATTTGAACCCCCGACCTTCCGGATTGAAGTACCTTGCCCCAACCACTAAGCCACTCCTCCACTCCACAAATACTTAGGGGTTCAGTACTGTTCTACATTGGAGGAAACAGTGGAACTAAACATTAAAGTATTGAAGGATCTGGCCCAGTCCTTTACCTTGAAATGGTCTCCCCTTCATTTGTCCTGGTGGGGTAGACTGGACTCAATAAAAATGGTATTAGTGCCAAAGGTAAATTTATGTCTTGGAAATGATTCCGGTGACTTTCCCTGCAAAATTTTACAAATCATTGGAGCGATTATTAATGATGTTTCTCTGGCAAGGGAAGCCCCCCAGGATTGCGGACAACAAACTAAAGGCGAACAAGAACAATGGGGGTGTCCAGTTTCCTGACTTTAGATGGTACCATGCTGCCTTATTGCTGAAGCAAAGGGCCAAATGGCACACTTCCAAGTCTAGTGAACAGAAGCCGGTATAGGTAGATTTGGAGGAAAGCTTAGTAGCGCCTATCCCCACTCCTTTATTGATGGGTATGCATCTACCGGAGCTGGGAAGGAATCTTAAAATAATACAGGCCACTCAAGAAGCTTATCATCTTTTAGTGGGTGTAGTAGGGTATCTCGGCTCTCCTCCCCATATGGTTCAACCCCAAATTTTAAGATAGGGCGCAAGACATTCACATGGAAGACATGGCAGGACAATGATATCTGGACAATAGGTCAACTTATTAAAAAATAATGTTTGGAAAACATTTGACGATCTCCAGCAGGAGTTTGATATCCCGAGGTCATGCTATTTTCAGTGGCTGCAACTAAAACACTGCCTTGCAGATAGCATAGGGGACCCCAAGAAGGTGGTGGAAGAGTGGGAATTAATGAAGATTGCAGAAATCTGTCTAAGCGCAAAAGGCATTGTGTCCAAATTCTCTGCTGTAATAAGAGATAGCTTGGTGCACCTACACTAGGCTTAGGGAAAAGTTGGGAGCTAGACTTGGGGAGCTTTATCCCGCCAAGATCTTGGAAACTAATCTGGGGGCAAGCAAACAGTTTCGAGGGTGGCAGCTCTCACACAATCACTATATTTTCTTTTACATAGGGCATATTTGACCCCAGTCAGGGTCACAAAGTGGGACTCAAAGGCCCAAAACAGATGTTGGTCATGCATGGAAACCCCAGGTACCTTTAAGCACATGTTATTCGATTGTATATACGTTCAGAGATTCTGGGGATTAGTATGGAACAGGATTGAAGTAGTTTTCAAGTTCCAGGCTCCGCTGAGGTGGGAAACAATTATACTCTGTTCCTGCACGAGCGGCTTAATACTAACACAAGAAAAGATTTTCTTGTTCAATTTCATGATGGCCATCGCCCTAAAACTCATAGTAACCAACTGGAAAGACTCCGCCAAGTTAGATGGCCACCATTAGTGGAGTTTGGTGTGTCTACTGCAAACATGAAAAGGTACAGGAAAAGATGGTAGCACAAAGGGGCCTGAGAGGAAAGTTAAGGCAGGTACAGGAAATAAATGGTAACAGGAGCCAGGCGGAAAACAAGTGGCAATATTTGGATGATTTTGCGGCGAAGGCCAAGTGTATTTTTGAAGCAACAAGGAGGAATCAGAGGAATAAAAGTGTGTAACTTAAGTTCATATTAATGCAGGAGGGGCGATACCCAGGGAGACGGGGAGGGTTGGGGAGGGGTGGATAGGCAGGGAGTTGATGGGATGTTGAAAGTTATTTGTCTTTTATGATGTAGTGTGTAGTATTAAAATGCAATAAATAAATAATAATAAAAAAAAAGAATCGGAGTAAAGTATACTGTAGATATACTATAAACCCAGCAGGCGAATGATAGAAAAGTTGTCCCAGAAAACTACACAGAAACTGATGACATTTGTGAGTGGTATTGGGGTGATCATCTTCCACCTCTTCCCAGCTTGTAAAAAAATCATACATAATTCATAAAAGCAGTAATGTTCTTCTAAGTAAGTAATGGTCTTTCTATGCGATGAGGTCAAGGATGGCCAAGACCGTATTTTATTACAGACCTTCACTTGTTGCATTAGGGATGGAAAAATTCAATTAGTTTTCATTTTTTTCACAAGGCTTCCCAGCTTTTGGGTGTGTTTATTGCTTAGTTTCATACATGAATTTCAAGTGAGTTTTTAATGCATGTTAAATTGATTTACTGTGCACTAATCAATGAAGTAAGATATATATTTAAATCAATTTAACATATACTAAGGGCTCCTTTTTATTAAAGCCCACAAAGGATTTTCAATTAGTGCACCAAATAAACACACGTTAATAGCAAAGCCTCCGCATTAGCAGTCAAGGGCATGACCAGCATGTTCCCATCAGCTAATGCGTGGCAGGTTCACTTAACGTGCACTCCACCAAGGAAACATAGAAATATGACGACAGAAAAAGACCACATGGCCTATCTAGTCTGTCCTTCCATATCAACAACTACAACAGTCCCCTTTTTACCTTTTAGAGATCCTCTGTGTTTGTCCCATGCTTTTTTGAATTCGGTTACTGTCCTCATCTCTACCACCTCCACTGGGAGACTATTCCACGAATCTACTACTCTTTCCGTAAAGAAATATTTCTGCATATTACTCCTGAATCTATCTCCATTCACCCTCATCCCATGTCCCCTCGTAGCAGAACTTGCTTTCAATTGAAAGAAGCTCTCTCCCTGAACATTTATGCCATGGAGGTATTTAAACATCTCAATCATATCACCTCTATCCCGCCTTTCCTCTAAGGTGTACATATTAAGATCCCTACGTCTGTCCTCATATGCTTTATAATGAATACCATTAATCATTTTAGTAGCCACCCTCTGCACCGACTCCATCCTGTTCACATCCTTTTGAAGGTGCGGTTTCCAGAATTGCACACTATACTCCAAATGAGGTCGCACCAAAGACTTATACAGAGGCATTATCACCTCCTTTTTTCTGCTAGCCATTCCTCTCCGTATGCACCCAAGCATCCTTCTAGCTTTTACCGTCGCCTTTTCTACCTGTTCAGCTACTTTAAGATCATCAGACACAACCATGCCTAGGTCCCGCTCTTCTTTAGTGGACAAAAGTACTTCACCCCCTATACGACATTGCTCCCTTGGATTGCTGCAGCCCAAATGCATGACCTTACATTTTTTAACATTAATTCCCAGCTGCCAATTCTAGACCATTCTTCAAGCTTAGCTAGATCCCTCCTCATGTTATATACACCTTCCTGGGTGTCTACTCTATTGCAGATTTTGGTATCATCTGCAAAGAGGCAAACCTTACCCCACAGCCCTTCCGCTATATCACTAACAAAGATGTTAAAAAAAAATCAGACCAAGGACAGATCCCTGGGGCACACCACTGGTAAAATCCGTCTCCTCAGAGAGAGCTCCATTTATCTTTGCCGCCTCCCACCCAACCAATTTCTAACCCAAGCAGTAACTTTAGGGTCCATCCCTAGGGTGCTCAGTTTGTTTATAAGTCGCCTATGAGGAACAGTGTCAAAGGCTTTACTGAAATCTAAATACAACACATCTAGGGCTCTCCCTCGGTCCATCTCCCTGGTCACCCAGTCAAAGAAATCTATCAGATTTGTCTAACAAGAGCTGCCTCTGGTAAATCCATGCTGCCTCGGATCCTGTAATCCACTGGACTCCAGAAACCTCACTAGTTTCTCTTTCAGCAGCTTTTCCAATAATTTACTCACCACCGAAGTTAAACTAACCGGCCTGTAGTTTTGAACCACATCCTTACTTCCACTTTTGTGTAAAGGCACCACATGAGCCTCTCTCCAGTCCTTTGGCACCACTCCTGACTCCAACGAGGCATTGAAAAGGTCAAGTCAGTGGAGCTGCTAGATCGTCCCCAAGTTCCCTCAGTATTCTAGGGTGTATCCCATCCGGTCACATTGCGTTGTCTACTTTTAAGTTGAGCTAGTTTCTCACAAACACAGTCTTCTGACAATTGTTCAAGATGTCCCTCGCTTCTGTTCCTGTTTGTGGGGTTTTTCTGAGGTCCTTCTCCTGGTTCTTCATCTGTGAACACAGAACAGAAATATTTGTTAAGCAATTCTGCTTTATCATTATCAGCTTCTACATATTCCTCCCCTGAACCCTTGAGTCTGACAATACCACTTTTGCCCTTCCTCTTCTCACTAACATATCTGAAAAATGTCTTATCCCCCCCCCCCCCCATTTTATTTCATTGGCTATTTCCTCATCCTTTTGAATCTTTGCCTTCCTGACTACTTTGCTAGCTTCTCTAACTTTTTCCTGTCTTCCTCTCTCTGTGATCTCTTGTATTTCATGAAGTCCTCCCTCTTTTTTTTCACTTTTTCAGCTACTTCTTTCGAAAGCCATAACAGTCTCCTTTTCCTTTTACCTTTATTTACCATTTTAACAAAAAGGTTGGTTGCCCTTAAAATATCCCCTTTCAGTTTTGCCCACTGTTTTTCTACATCCCCCAGCTGTTCCCATCCCACTAACGACTCCCTGAGGTATTGGCCCATCTTGGCAAAGTTAGTCTTCCTAAAGTCTAAGATCCTCACCTCTGAATGGATTCTAACAGCCCTAGTCCTAATACTGAACCACACCATCTGGTGATCACTGGATGCAAAATGATCTCCCACTACAACATCAGAAATACTTTCACTATTGGTAAGCACCAAGTCCAGTATGGCCCCTTCATGTGTGGGGTTTGTTACGAATTGCCTGAATAGTTCTCCCTGTAGAGAATCCAAGATCTCCTTACTTCTAGATGATACTGCAGCAGGAATGTGCCAAACAACATCTGGCATATTGAAATCTCCTATCAGTAGCACTTCCCCTTTCCTAGCAATGCTGAGTATGTTTTCAATTAACTCTCTGTGCACCTCTTCCTCTTGTGAGGGAGGTCTGTATATCACACCAATGCAAATAGATTTCTCTTTCCCTCTTTTTAGTTTAACCCACAATGCCTCCTCTCTCCCTTTTAAGCTCTGTAATTCCAGAGCTTTAATAGTAGTTTTTACATATACTGCCACTCCTCCTCCCCCTCTTCCTACCCTGTCTTTTCTGAATAAAATATAGCCAGGTATAGTTACATCCCAATCATGGTTTTCTGTGAACCATGTTTCTGTAACTGCCACTAAATCCAAGTCGGCCACTCCCACCAAAGCTTCAACATCAGGGATCTTATTTCCCATGCTACGGGCACTAATACACACTGCTTTCCATATGTTACCCCTGTTACATTAAATACCTTTATGGAAATGAGTATCATCTACCTGGGGGGAGGGGGGTACTCATAATGACTCCTACTCCTACAATTGATGAACACACCATGTCAAATGCAAATTGATGAACACACCATATCAAAAGTGTACAGTTCTTTTGGCACATCCAAGGGGCAAGTGGCAGCTGAGTGAGCCCGCGTCAATAAGCTCTTATAGACACTGCCTTCTCAGTTCTGTGTGGTGCTTACAGGCTCATTGATGTGGGCTGGAGGAAGTGCAAGCAGGATTACATACCCTCGGGTAATGCCAGGACGAGTGTTGCGGTGCAGAGGACACTGGAGACATGTGGGTTTGCTTTGGTGAGCATTGGAGCGGCATCGTCAGCAGAATGGCTGGAAGAAGCCCCAGCCAAGCTGAAGATATCCGGGGGTGGGGGGGGGGGGGCTATCCCCTGAGTTGTGGACCCACCGCCAAGACCCAGAAACTTTGTGGTGAATGGTGTAGTGCTTCTCCTGAGTCAGACTGTGAGTAAACCTGTACGGGAAAGTGAAAAGGGCCCACTGTCACTGAGTTCCTCTTGCTCAGGTATTGCTGGCAGAAATGGACGTTCAGCGGGCACATCTAATGGATGTATGATGCTGACTGCAGCAATACCAGGTAGAGAAGAGGCTCTGGGCATGGGGACTTGAAAAACCAGTGACAATAGTGTCGGATACGCTTTGGAATGCTGTTGCTGCAATTAACCATTCCCTGTAGGTGGCTGGAACAATGAGTAGTGAACTGGTGATCTTTAAAACCAGATTGCAAGAAGTATCCCAAGTCCAAGAGGAACAGTCAGGAAAGTTGATCCAGCTTTCAGAAGATCTACAGCAGCTTTGGAGTATGCAGGAGGCCATTTCTATGTTTCTATTCAATTGAAAGCAAGTTCTGCTATGAGGGGACATGGGATGAGGGTGAAGGGAGATAGATTCAGGAGTGATATGTGGAAATATTTCTTTACGGAAAGAGTAGTGGATTCGTGGAATAGTCTCCCAGTGGAGGTGGTAGAAATGAGGACAATAACTGAATTCAAAAAAGCATGGGACAAACACAGAGGATCTCTAAAGGTAAAACGGGGACTGTTGTAGTTGTTGATATGGAAGGACAGACTAGATAGGCCATGTGGTCTTTTTCTGTTGTCATATTTCTATGTTTCTATTCAATTGATTTTAAGGCACATTTTAGAAAGGCCATTTATGTGGTGGATGGGACATGGGAGAGAAAACATCTGCAAATCTATGAAAATTTCAGAAGAAGGGGTGTATTTGTGTAAAGCCGATATAAAAATCAACATCTCTCTGCCCCTCAAAATGGATATGATTGTTAAAAACAGCTGTGGACAGAAGGAAGTACAGGAATGCACCGTGGCTGATATCCATGTGCAGCAAGAGGAGTCATTTCACAAAAGTACATGTAGGTAAACTCAAAAGGTGAAACCCCAGCAGCTTACAATGCGAGTGTGGCCATTTCACAACACACAAATGTATCTGATCATTTTGCAATCCTAGACATATGTATGCCACTAATTAACTGCCTCATGTCCATTTGAAAGAGAGAATACGTACTGGGAGAATTAAGGGGGATATTCTCCTTAATTCCTCCTGTAAAAGGATGGCTAAAAGGAACATTTAACGTAGTAACATAGTAAATGACAGCAGATAAAGACCAGTATGGTCCATCTAATCTGCCCAGTAAGATGGCAAGAGTAGGTGCACCTGCCGCTCTGGGCAGGCCACCCCTCCCCATGTCTTTGTTTAGGGGTTAACCCACCGCTCCGTGTAGGACACCATAAGTATTAACTCAAATACTCACAACCAGCACCAGGTCCAACAAAGACACACAATTAAACATAATAGCTCAGCAACAGAAAATGCAAAGGCAGGGTTACTGTCAATTTCGCATATCTGTGAGTAGGAATCATAAAGAGATTTATATTGTAGAACATAAAGCATGCCCAGGTTTAAAAGAAAACAAATAAATGATCAAGAAAGCTAAGATCAACATCCTATCTTAAGAAAAACTTTTAAATGTTTTCTTTGTAGCAAGGTTATTGATTCATGGACAAGAGTCCATGGATCAATGCATTGGTTACCCTTGATTGATACATTGATTCATGAACAAGTGCCATAGATCAGTCAGGCTGCAGCATTCTGTGCAATTTGTAATGCACATACATGACAGGCTGGAAATCCTAAATTCTGTAGATGATTTTGCAGCAATTTTAAGTGACCACACTATTGACTGTAGCTCTAATGAAGACAACATATCTTGCTGATCGCAGGTTATAGAAAGCTAATGCATCAGTGGACAGATCCACACCCACATTATGAACCACAGGAGAAGCCTGTAAACAGGCATCTACAAACAAAAGCAATAGAACTTCTCCAGGAGGCCAACTCCTCAGTTTTGCTCAAATACGTAGCTAGCAAATTTTGGTCATCCAATTTCCCACATCAGATATACATTGCTCTAAGTTCATCAGTGGGTTACTAGGCCCAACCATTGAGCATACATTTGAAACACTGCCAAAGACGGGATAGAGATATTACAAATATTAATGACAGTGCCATAGCCTGAGGAACCTCAAGCTGCAATGGTTATAAGAAGACTCAAAGCATTTAGGAGGGGTCTTTTACTAAAGGGTGCAGTGTGGGTTCTAGCATGCATTGAAGACACACTGGGATATGTGTTAACAGATAGCATGGAGCCACAATGGTTAACGTGGCTGGATTTCCTTGCAAATTGTCCATGGCACATTAGGGGAGCAAGAGAGTGGGTTTGGGGTGGAGAGTGTTCCTTGCAGTTAGCAAGCCCATGCTAACTGCAGGATGGCCAGTTAGCATGGTTGCAATTACCGTCACCTTAATTGTTGGACATAAGTGCACCCACGCTTATGTGGCATGTGCTAGGGCAGTGCTCCGTGTTAACTGACGGTGACCTCCTTTCCACACCCTTTACATTTTAAAGCGGTGGTGTTGCACCTAGTTTTGCATGCTTATTGGTACATTAGGTGCAAAGCACATCACACTCTAGTAAAAGGGCCCCTTAGAGTAACTGAATGTAATTGTATAAAACAGATTTAAACTAATATAAGCTGGTCACAAAGTCCAAGCAAACTTAACAGAGATCTGCACAAAGATAATATCTTTAGGGTAACCTAATGTTTAGAGCAGTAGGCTGAGAACCAGAGAAGCCAGATTTGAATCCCACTGCTGCTTCTTGTGATTTTGGACAAGTCACTTAACCCTTACATTGTAGGCCTTCTGGGGACAGGAAAACTACCTACTGTGCCTGAATGTAGGTAGTCCAAGTTCTCTTTAGGAAGCTGGTAGAGTATTCTTGCCCTTTCTTTTATAAGAGACATTTTTTTAATCTGAGCAGAAACATTCTAGTTAACTTGTCTTACATGATAGTGACAAGATTATTGTTATTAACTGTAATAGTAAGGTAGATTTGGTAGAGTTTTTTATTTAATACAAGGGTATTATCGTGAGAATAGTTTGTTTTTAAAATTAAATATATTGACTAATTTTTTGAAGTAGCGTGGTTTGAGATGATTGATTAACTGTTATTTGTTATTTTGTTTGCTATTCATGGATTATTTTTGAATACTTATATATTTGCTGAAATGCACTATTGTATTAGCATGTGCTAATGTGCATTAATGTGCCTTATTTACTACAGATCCCATTTTTATGCAATAGGATCTACTGGTAATATTGCAAACAAATGTTTGCTATTTTTACTTTTTAATTATTTGCACTTAGAATAAAAATTCAAAATAAAATTAGTTGCTCTAAGTATTTTTCTGATATAGTGCCTTACAAAGTAGGAATAAACAAACGAGCAAATATACTAGAACTTTGTGTGCGGACCCTGCACCATTTTGGTTGCCTTCTCCTGGACTGCTTCTAGTGTCTCTCAACCAATATGACCTACAGGCTCCAGAACAGATTACTCTAGATAAAATCTTACCAATGTCCTGTTATGAAGCATTATCACCTTGGGAAATTATCACACCCTGGAAATGTTTAGTCTGACAACTTTAAATGGACATGAATGGGGTGACATGGACAGCAGGTCTACAATACTTTTGCTCAGCTAACTATGTTGTTACTCAGGTAAACGGTGGAGCTTAAAGTTTCCTGTTGCCTCTGCAGGTGAAGGCACCCATGTTTCACAGTATAGACAGTTTACCCATGCCAAAAAAGGATGGATTCAGAGCACAGGAAGGGTGAGGTTGGCTGGCTATGCACAGGGATTTAAGTCTGAAATCCTTACACATAATATAAGCCATAGATTTTATCCCCGTGCAAAGCAGATGCAAACTCCACTAGTATTAATATGTCCACAGCATGGTCACTCACTGAATTTCAAAGGGAAACTCCATAGGATGTTTACCTTTCAAAATATGCTTACAGGTCCCATGAGGGTTTCAGATTTGACTCCATAATGAACCTGAAATCTATCATTGAAATCTGCCACTGCAGTTGAGCCTGGAAGGCAGCCAATATAATACCAGTTTTTAAAAAAAGTTCTCCAGGGGTGATCTATAAAATGACAGACCAGTTGGCCACACATGGTGGAAGCTATTGGTAAGAACAAAATTACTGAGTATATGGCTAAACATGACTTAATGAGGAAAAATTAGCATGAAATTAGCAAATGGAAGTCATGTTTTACTAATCTATTAGACTTCCTTGAATAAGCACACGGGGAAGAGAAAAGTGGATGACATACTTTATCTAGATTTTCAGAAGCATTTGATGTAGCCCCTTATGAAAGAGCCCTTGTGAAAATAACATTGACTTCCTGCTTGGTCCTGGAGAATAAATGGTCAGTTTTTCCAATGGAAATAGGTAAAAGAGTGGAGTATTTGGAGATCTGTATTAAAACTGATGTTATTTATTATATTCATTAATGATCAGGAAAAGGTAACTATAAGTGAGGTTGTCAGATTTGAAGATGATACACAATTGTTCAAAGTTGTGGGCTGTGACAAAATCCAGACTGGCTTTGCGAGACTGGGGAAGTAGCCATCTAAGTGTCAGATGAAATTTAATCTGGACATGTGCAAAGTAATGCCCATAATGTAAAATAATCTTAACCTAGGGGGCAATAATCAAAACATCTTAAAAATCATTCTTTGCTTATTTCCCCCCTCAGTGTGGGTAAAAAGATGCATATATTTTACCCCACATATTTTCACCTGCATTAGAGGTGGGTACAGGTTGGAGAAGACATTGTACACATTGAAAATGAATATTTATATCCCATGTAGGAGCAAATATGTGAGTACCTTTTACTCATATTGTGCATGCCAGCCCTCATGGAGCTTACAGGTCCATGGGTAGAGTACCATAAGGAGGGCAGTATCATAAATGCCCTCCCAATATACATAGGTTTACTAACTTTTTGAAAAAGTAAAACCCACCACCTATGGCTAGCTCTGCTCCGCTCATGCCTGCCCTTGCCCCACCCACAAAAATTAACAGAGAGGGCAACAGTGCAGGTTTTAGCTATATCAAAGGTGTGTGTGTGTGTGGGGGGGGGGGGAGTATAAGAGGTTGAACTTTTCACACCTATCCAGCCACAGTCCTCTTCTCAGGTCTTTCCAACACACATACGCTCTCCCATATTGGCATTAAATCCAAAAATATATATTCTACATCCATTGAACCCCGTTTCCTTGCTTCTTCCCCAACAATTTGTGCAGAGTAGGGCAGAGCAGAGCTAGAACCTTCCCCATAAAACTTACTATCTTTGAAAAAATCCCTCTTGATACCAAACATATTGTGAATTAATCAGGTTCAGCCCCAGAGTTGATTCAAAGTGTTGGCACAATAAGTAAATCTTAACTTGCATGTTTCTCCTGGCTGTCAGAATTTATTGTTAAGCTTTGAATGCCCTACTCTGTGCCGACCCCCAGAAGTGATCACCTAGGTTGCCTGATGGTTGGGCCGGCCCTGTAATTCATTCAAAAAAATCATTCAGGACCAACTATGTCAGTACTAATTTCCAAAACTCACACAAAGACCCTACCTAGAAGAAAGCAGCACAGTTAATAGTGCAGCAGGCCTTAAACATCAATACACCTATTAGGAAAGCTGAACAAGCCAGATTACTACACATTCTTAAACAGAAATTCCATGCTAAAGGAATACCCAGACTTGGCTGCACACACACACACACATTACAAATGGGCCTTCACATATAAGTGACCATGAAGTGAAAATAGAAATATGTAGACAAAAATTAACTAAAACCTCAGAAAGCCAAACCCTGCATGCCATGCATCACTAGAGAGACAGAAAGAAATGCATTTCCCCCTGTATTGTACAAAACAAAAGGCAGCAGATGTCAGGACTGGCATTAGGAAGAAAACAACTAGAGTAATTGCCCAGTGCCCCCAAGCCAGAGAGGGCCCTCAAATCTGTCTAGGGTTGCCAGCTTGCTCCAGATGCACCTGACTGGCTTGATCCGGTCTTGGGTTTACCATATTGGGGAATCAGAACTACATGTCCCTGCATGCAATGGAGTAAATCCAGGACTAGATCAAACCTGTTTGTGCATATGGAGCCAGTTGGCAACTCTAGATCTGTCTGAGACTGAAAGGCACAGCTTTCGAGTGGGTTTTAAAGTCCCTTCTCAGATTTTTGCCTTGGCCTAGGTCCCAGCCATGTCTGACACCAATCCTGATTCCTGGTAGATATAATTTCCAAAAATGACATTTTCCAGTCACAAAACAGAAAATAAAATTATTTTTTCTACCTTTTGTTTGGATTATTTTATTTTTCTAATTGTGTTGGTCCCAATCTCTGTTTTTTATTTTCCTCTGTCTTTTCTTAGTGTTCTTTTCATGGTCTCCTCTCTATTTGCCCATTCTTCTCTCTCTCTTCACTTCCTCCCTTTATATCAGTTTTTAATACTGATCTCTTCTTTTCAGTATTCTTCCACTTATTTTTCTCCTCTATACAGATTTCGCTCCTTATTACTAACCACTCCTCAATTTCACTCTTTTTACTGTATTTACCTATAGCTTTCCATCTCTTTACCTCACTCAAACCTCCCATTTCCTAGCTGTCTCTCCTTCGCCAGCCTCCTATTTCCTAGTCTTTCATTAACTCTCCCCCCTCTCTCCCCATGTCCAATATTAACCCCTCTCCTCGTACTGCTTCCCTTCCTCCATCCAGTAGTTTCCTATCCCTTCCTTCATGCCTACAATCTTCTCTGTGTCCCTATACCCCATGTACAACATCTCCCTTCTTTTGTCCCTTCTCCCTCCTCCCATGTCTAGCATTCCCCTCTGTACCTATCCGCCCATGTCCAGCATCTCCTCATGCCTATCTCTACTCCCATGTCCAGCATTCCCCCTTCTCATCCCACCCCATGTCCAGCATCCTCTCTCTCTCTCTCGCCCCACCTTATGTCCAGCATTAACTCTCTCACACCATATCCAGTATCTACCCTTCACACCTACCCTGGTTCCAGCCTTTGCCCTATGTGCCCTTGATCCTCTATGAATCCTACCCCATATTCAGCATCTACCCTCTATCCTCTTATGCCTCATCCAGTGTCCAGCTTCTGCTCTCCACCCTATGTTAACCATGTTTATTCCCTAAATAACCATGGGTAAATATCTTGGTATAATGTTCAACGGCAGTGGTTAGCCACTTTAGCAGCCGAATACCAAACCCTTTGAATTTTATGTTTTAACGTTGGGGTATTTATTGAAATCCTCTTAAACTTCATTAGAGAGCTTATTTACTTAGCCATTTAACATGAGAATTCACACATGCTGTCAGCATGGTCGATATTGTTAGGGCACCTGCAATCTTATTAAGCAACTGATGCGGCAACTGCAATTCTGGATCAGGGAATGGGTGAGAATTGCATCTCAGAGTGCAATTTTATAAAGGTTGCTTAGATTAACAGGTACAAAGCTTTCCTATTTTATAACGAAAAGCACAACTTTAACTTGGATTAACTATCAATAAAGAAGCAATAAGCAGTCAAGAAATCCAACGATGCATTGCTCTTGGCAGAATGACAATGAAGGACTTAAACAAGATTCTCAAGAGCAGGGATGTCTCTCTCCATACAAAGATTTGACTTGTTCAAGCCATGGTATTTCAATAATGCCATTTGGATGCGAAAGTTGGACAGTGAAAAATATAGACAGGAAGAAAGTTGATGCCTTTGAATTATGGTGCTAGTGACGAATACTGTGTATACCATGGACTGCCCAAAGAACAAACGAGTCAGTCCTAGAGAAGATCAAACCTAAACTTTCTTTAGAAACTCAGATGACAAGACTTCGACTTTCATACTTTGGACAACATGCTTGCAAGGTAGAAGGTCAATGCAAAAGAGCAATAAGATGGATCGATACAATAACAGCAGCTAGGATGCCAGTCTGTCAACAATGAGCTGCATGACTGAAGACTGAACACAGTTTAGGACAACTATCCAGAGGGTCGCCATGAGTTGACATCGACTTGACGGCACTTTAACAACAACAACTTTTCTGCATAAAATAGGGGTGTAAGTTGCAAGAAATGTGCACCAGCCCTATACTTGGTATAAATGCATATGTCTAGATTTGTAAAGGAAATGTGTAAGTTCTAGTATTTTATAACTTATGTATGCAAATTTAAGCTCCTCCTACACCATCCGTGTTCTCAGCTACTCAGAAAGTATGTGCCATCGGCCTGATGCGTGTACTTGTGAGAATAGCAACTGCATAAAGTTTTGCATGTAAGTCATGGGAAATGCATGATTTGCACACATGGATGACACATAACTGTGAGTGACTCATTATAAAATTATCTCCTCAATGTGGAAGTCATTGCTACGTGTTAACTACTGAAGTAGCAAATAATGTGAGGTTCTTAGTTATAACTCATGAGGGGTCGATAACTGCATGGCAGATAACATAGAATGGAGTTAACATGTGGTAGTGAACTTGGCTCTGTGGTAAATGCAAGGCAGCCCTCCCAAAACTTCTGGGGATACTGTCCAGGGCCGTCCCGTCCACTAAGCAGGCTAGGCGACTGCATAGGGTGGCAGACCATGTGAATGGGCATAGATGGCCTGCAGCTTCTGACCCCCTTCTGACAGGAAGTTGTGTCAGAGGGGGGTCAGAAGTGGCAGGTCAGATGTGCCAAAGCACAGGGCCTGCCACAGGCCGCTGCTGCCGTGATGAGCCAAGCCATCCCACCTGCTGACAGAAACGGTGGCAGCAGGAGTGGTGGCTCAGTGAGGGGCGGGATGGCATATGGCACGGCGCAGCTTGAAGGGGGAGGGGGCAGCATGGCCAGGGCATCTAGGGTGGCAGAAACTGGAGAAACCCTTGGGCCAGCCCTGGTACTCTCAACAGTTCCTGCTGAATGAAGTTTTACACCTAACAGGTCTTATTTCTTTTTCTTTTCTTTCTTTCTTTAACAATTTTAAAGACAGTCTATCGTCACTCCCAAGCGGAATTACAGCATAACATGCATAATGTAATAACTTTCACAACTAATACATTTTAGATGCAAAACCTTAGTACATCTTAGTAAAAGGGATTCTATGTGTCAATTCCAACATGAAGTGAAAGGTTCCTCATCTTTTTATGGGAACCAATTTGCTCTGTAATAGTAGATCATTCTTTTCCCCATGTACACTCAAGAGAAAGTTATGTAACTGTTGGCTTGGAATTTTATTGTATGGATAAGGGATTACTGGGCTGGCATGTTATGTTTTTGGTTTTACTTTAAATATAGATTAAAAGGATGATTGCAGTTGCCAAACAATGGAAACAAGTACAAACTGCAGTGGCAGTACCTTGCTAATTTCTTATGAATGTTAGAACAATTTACACACCGATTCAATCTGAAAAGCCCCTTGCTCCTGGTCATCGGTCTCACAAGTGCCTTGGAATCATAAAACAATTCTCTACGAATGAATAACTGGCTATGTCGTAGAGTATTTGCATAGTACAGTGTGACATTGTTCTGTGGCTTGTAGCATGTTTTAGGCTCATGGCCGATGGCCATATCCTATCAGCATTCCTACAAATAACATAATAGCATAAATTCTGTTATGCTTCCTTATAATTGCAGTATAATGTGCATAGATGAAAATAGGCTTGATGAAGACCGTTTTAATTGTTTATATACAGTTGTAAGTACTGAATGCACAGCTGTTTCATATGATGCCATCAAGCACCAGGGTATTCATGGCATATTTTAAAGCTGTACAGAGGACTTTTTTTTTCCATTGGAAAGTAGGATAAATAAACATCAAAACAAAATTCAAATCACAGGCTTGGGTGAATAAGTGGTCTTTGCCTTATGAACAATACAAGGTAACATGACGGTATGATTATATAGTAACTTCATTGTACGACTAAGGTTGTTTACTCCTTTAAAAAGTACAAAGACTAGAGGACATACAATTAAGCTACAATGTAGCACATTTAAGACTACCGTATTTTTCGGACCATAAGACGCACCGGACCATAAGACGCACCTGGTTTTTTGGGGTAGAAAAATAGGAAAAAAAAAATTCTGAACCAAAATTCTTTCTACACTCAGCACCCAGTTTCTTTTTAAAAGTTGTTCCCATCTGGAACGACAGAAAAGTAAACCGAGTGGAAATGGTTAAGGTAGCCTACGCTTAGAGTTTCTACTGTCCAAAGTGGTCTTGTATCAGAGCAATCAATCAAACTTGAATGGCAACAAAAAATCCTATGCTCTACCACGTAATGTCTTACGAGTTTCTTAAAGGTACCAGATTTTAAAACATGAAAGGGCTTCTTTATCTGTGGGTCTCAGACTTACAACGGCACTATCTACGGAGATCAAGTCTCCAGTATTTGTGCTTGTTCGCATCAACGACCCATTTATTATTTTGCCCCTTTCTTCAGTTAAAAATCCATCTACAGCATGATTATGATCAATATTGCACTTAGCTTGCTGTCTGATGGCATTATGTTCTGTTGTTATGATCGCGCTGTGTTCTCTAAGTGTCCCGACGCTGTTTGTGAAGCGCCTCTGCGTTTCTCATTGCGGTTCTTCAGGAGACCTTTAAATCGCTACTGCTGTATCAAAAAACAGAAGCAAACTTAAAAATCCTGCCTTAAGAAACACTATTGTATTAAAACACCTGGTCCACTCTTTTTCCAATTTCTCTCAATGTCTATATACTCTCAAAACAGCCTACCTAGTTTCATGCTGCCCGCGTGAAAAAGCCAAACAATCTCTCTCTCAAAGAGTTTCAGTTTACTGCCAGATGCCGCGCATGCGGGCCTGAGGATCTTCTCCGTCATTTAAATCTCTCATTAGCTTATCCCCTCCCCCAGTTTCATACGTGTGTAATACGTAGATCTTATCACGGCCTTCTTGCGGTAATCGACATTACACTCCTGGTTCATTAATAGGTTTCTTAATAAGCGATTATTAAGTTCATAGAGGGGAGCAGTAATAGAAGGAACCTATTAATGAACCAGGAGTGTAATGTCGATTACCGCAAGAAGGCCGTGATAAGATCTACGTATTACACACGTATGAAACATGGGGAGGGGATAAGCTAATGAGAGATTTAAATGACGGAGAAGATCCTCAGGCCCGCATGCGCGGTGTCTGGCAGTAAACTGAAACTCTGTGAGAGAGAGATTGTTTGGCTTTTTCACGCGGGCAGCATGAAAATATATAAGGTAGGCTGTTTTGAGAGTATATAGATATTGAGAGAAATTGGAAAAAGAGTGGACCAGGTGTTTTTAATACAATAGTGCACAGCGTGAGGGACAAACTTGCTCTTTAAAGCGAAAAATTCTTCTATTCGCACCATAAGACGCAGGCACTTTTCCTCCCACTTTTTGGTGAAGAAAAAGTGCGTCTTATGGTCCGAAAAATACGGTAATCAGAGAAAATAATTTTTAATTCAACGTATAATCAA
Organism: Ichthyophis bannanicus; assembly: GCA_033557465.1. Lineage (NCBI taxonomy): Eukaryota > Metazoa > Chordata > Amphibia > Gymnophiona > Ichthyophiidae > Ichthyophis > Ichthyophis bannanicus. Next base: position 244,461,747 of record CM066036.1, on the reverse strand, counting down.
ACTCTGGAATGTGTTACTAGAGGATGTAGTAAAAGCTGTTAGTGTAGTTGGGTTTAAAAGAGGATCGGACAAGTTCTTGGAGAAGTCCATATACCATTATTAAAGAAGAAGAGGGAAATCCATTGCTTATCCCCCTCAAGATATCTGAGACTCGTCAAATCCCTTGTAAGACAGATGTGGTGTAAAGATATGGTTATTTTAGATAAATGGGGGGGGGGGAGGGGCATTTTCAGCAACAGCGGCCAGCACACTTAAAGCAGCTGGCTGTTTCTGCTTTAATTTTAACCCAGATATTAAATGCAGGGGCCAAATCTGGCAACTAGCATCGAATATCTGGATTGCCCAGATTGAAACAGGTAATCTAGTCATTGTCAATATTAGGCCAGTGGCCGAATTGCACAACTGGCTAAAGTTAAGACAGCCATTCAGCTCTCCTAACTTTGGTTAGCTTAGGTTAACTTGCAAGCGGCTCAATATTTTCACTGTTTTAGTTCCCTGTAAAACAGAGCGTTTCCTAAAGTCCCATTACAGATGTTGGGTATCTGTAGACTGCTTTGAATGGTAGAAGGGTGGTATATAAATAAATAAATATTGCTGCTGACTCGTTAACGCCTCGTGCCATTCCTGCTCCACCCCCGAAATGCCGTGAAGCTAAGTGCTTAGTGTCAGAAGGTTCAAACCTAGCACAAGGGGATGTTTGGTGCAACTAAATGGTTTAGTTTGCTGAATATCTCACTGACGCAGTTTAATGGGTTAGCAGGTCTGCTAAAACACTTATCCACTCTTTTAGTCACTTCCCATCATGACTATTGCAACCTCCTCCTTGCTGGTCTCCCTCTGTGTCATCTCTCGCGCCTTCAATCTGTTCAGAACTCTGATGCATGGCTAATCTTCCGCCAGCCTCGATATACTCATATAACCCCTCTTCTCAAGTCACTTTAGTGGTTCCCCTTCCATTTCCATATCCAATTCAAACTCCTCCTTCTGACCTATAAATGCATTCATTTTATTGCCCCTCACTACCTTTTCTCTCTCCTCTCTCCCTAAACCCCTCCTCATGAAATCCACTCTTCCTCTGGCTTTCTTCTCTCTATGCCCTTTTCTTCCACTGCCAACTCCAGACTTCAATCCTTTCATCTTGCTGCTCCTTATGCCTGAAACAAACTACCTGATTCTGTATGTCAGGCTCCTTCTCTACCCCTTTTCAAATCAATGCTAAAAGCTCACCTCTTTGAGGCTTCTTTTGGATCCTGATCTTTTGTTTCCTTGTGTCTCCTTAACTTTCCCTATTTGTACCTTTGTTCTCATCTATTGTAGTTTAACTACTGGCAGGGTCTCCCAAGATGGACAGGTCTCAGATGACGTGCCAGACCAAGACAAACCACCCATCTGGGCAGCAGCAGAATGGGCAACGGCAACAACACTAAACTTAAACTGCGTGGAGAAAAGACCTGGCAATCTACTTCTATATCCTGCCATGAAAACCCAATGGATAGTCACAACAAAACAAATTGTACTATAGTGCTGGAAGATGACACCCAGGTCAGAAGGCACTCAACTATCTACTGAGGAGGAGCTGAAGACTTTTCAGAGTAAAGTCAGCATTTATGATGTGGTTGGATCAAAGGCTTTGGGACGTCTGCGCATGAAATGAGAGTCAGAAACTGCAAAGATGTCTTACATATTGGGTCATGGAATGTACGAAACATGAACCAAGGGAAGTTGGAGGTGGTCAAGAATGAAATGGAACGTGTATAACTTGATCTGTTGGGTGTCAGTGAACTGAAATGGACTGGCATCGGACACTTTGCATCAGATGATCACATGGTCTACTATGCTGGAAATGAAAGACACAAAAGAAGAAATGGTGTTGCATTTATAATATACTGATGATACCACATTACTGGCTGAAGGTGAAGATGATTTGAAACATTTGCTTCTCATGAACAAGGAACATAGTCTTAAAATGGGCCTGCACCCTAATGTAAAGAAGACAAAATCATGACAACTGGCAAAATCAATAGGTTCATCATTGATGGAGAAGAAATTGAAATCATGGACAACTTTAACCTACTTAGATCAACTATCAATATAAGAAGCAACAAGCAGTCAAGAAATCTGACGACACATTGCTCTTGGCAGAATGGCTATGAAAGACCTAGATAAGATTCTCAAGAGCAGAGATGTCTCTCTCCATACAAATATTCGACTCATTCAAGCCATGGTATTTTCAATAACATCAAATGGATGCAAAATCTGGATAGTGAAAAAGATAGATAGGAAGAAAATTGATGCCTTTGAATAATGGTGCTGGTGGCGAATATTGCATATACCAAGGACTGCCCGAAGAACAAACCAGTCAGTACTATAAGAGATCAAACCTAAGCTTTCTTTAGAAGCTCAGATGACAAGACTTTGACTTTCATACTTTGGACACATCATATGAGAAGACAGATCATTAGAGAAAGACGTCATGCTTGGCAAGATAGAAGATCAATGCACAATTTAGGACAACTATCCACATGGTCGCCATGAGTCGACACCAATTCGACGGCACTTAACAAGAACAAGAACAACAATCATATTTCTCCTCAGCCATCTCTTTTCCAAGTTGAAGAGCCTTAATCTTTTAAGCCTTTCCTTGTAATGGTATTCCTTCATCTCCTTTTAGCAATATGATTGTTCTTCTTTGTACCTTTTCTGTTTCCACTATATCCTTTTTTAGATAAAGTTACCAGAACCGCATACATTATTCAAAGTGTGGTATCCTTAGTATTCTTCATTCCTTTCATTATGATGCCTAGCATTCTATTTGTTTTTTTGGTTGCTGCTGCTCACTGAGCAGAGGGTTTCAACATATTATTCACAATGCTGCCTACATCCTTTTTCTTGCACATGTATGTAGTCTGTTTTGTTGTTCCCCAAGTGCATAACTTTGCATTTGTCCACTTTTAATTTCATCTGCCATTTGGACACTCAGCATCCCAAATTCTCAAGGTCCTCTTGCAATTTTACATAATCCCCTTGTATTTTAGCAACTTTGATTAGTTTTGTGACATCTGCAAATTTGATCACCTCACTTGTTGTTCCCATTTCCTGGACATTTACAAATATGTGAAAAAGCATTGGGCATCTTGTTCCATTCAATAGATCCTGTGATATTTAAAAAATGGCCCCTTGTGTATGCAAAATATATACTTGTAATTGATGGAACAGGGAGAAATAGGATGAACAACCTCTCTGTGGCTGAAATCTCTCTGGGAATCCAGTCCCAAACCTCTGTCTGCTTATCCGACATTGTTGCCTGGATGTCTCATTGCTGCATGAAATTGAACATGGCTAAAACTGAGCTCCTTATCTTTCCCCCTAAATCCATCTCCCCCCCCTTCTCTTCTCTATTTTTGTGGATGACACTACAGTCTTCCCTGTTTCCTTAGTTTACAACCTTGCAATCATCTTTGACTCTACTCTCTCTCTCTGAGCACTACTACATCCAACTGATAGCTAAAACCTAACGCTTCTTTCTCTATAAGATCAGCAAAATGTGTCCCTTCCTTCACACTAGTAAGACCATTCTCTTCAATCTGTTCACAACTCAGCTGCACGGCTAATCTTTGCCAGTGCTGCTATGCTGATATAATTCCTCTTTTCAAATCACTTCACTGGCTCCCTATCAGTTTCTGCATTCAGTTCAAACTTCTTGTACTGACCTACAAGTGCATTCATTCTACAGCTCCTCACTACCTTTCCTCTCTTATTTCACTCTACACCCCTCCTTGGGAACTACACTCCTCTGGTAGGATAGGACTGACAGAAGGAAGAGTAATTGAACCCTGTAATCTGGGCCATTCTCTGCCACTGCCAACTCCAGATTTGTTCATTCCACCTTGTTGCTCCATATGCCTGGAGCAAACTTCCTGAGTCTTTGTATTGGACTCCTTCTCTAACCTTATTCAAATCCAGGCTAAAAGCCCACCTCTTTGAAGCTGCTTTTTGTTCCTGATGATCTTCATTCTCTTGTTCACTACTTATATGTATCTTACCATACTCTATCCCACCAAAAAACAGCACTCTGCCATGCAGACAACCAGAAACCAGTCAGGAAACGTGGCAGGAAGTTCCAATAATGCCTTTATTATTCCACGGGTCAAGTGTGCCTAAAACCCAACACAGGCCGTGTTTCGTATACCACTTCCTCAGGGGTTACAGGCTCACGATATGACAGCCCATGTGACCCACGGACCTCCTTAAGATTGCAGGGCTGAGGAACCCAAACTGCCCCTCACATTTGGTATAAGTGTGACTGTGTCAAAACCAGTGAAGACGCCGGAAGCAGTTTCAAGTTTTGCTTGCTGATGGCGTCTTCACTGGTTTTGACACAGTCACACTTATACCAAATGTGAGGGGCAGTTTGGGTTCCTCAGCTCTGCAATCTTAAGGAGGTCCGTGGGTCACATGGGCTGTCATAGCATGAGCCTGTAACCCCTGAGGAAGTGGTATACGAAACACGGCCTGTGTTGGGTTTTAGGCACACTTGACCCGTGGAATAATAAAGGCATTATTGGAACTTCCTGCCACGTTTCCTGACTGGTTTCTTACCATACTCTATTCACCAGTTTTGCTATATTTTTTTGTCTTGATTAGTTTGTAAGCTCTGAGACGAGACTGTGTTTTACATCTATATGTACAGCACTGAATATGCCTTGTAGTGCTATACAAATTTCATTTCATTTATTAATACTTGATATACCGCCCTTATTGGGGACAGCAGGGTGGCTTACAATAAAATAACATAAACCCTAGAAAAGAAAAGAACGCCAATAATGGATAGGAAAGTGGGGGAGCACAAGACATTGCAAGACAAGGAGTGCAGAGATTAGGGGGGAAGGGCAAACGCTGATAGAGACCACTATGTCAGCTTCACTGGCTTCCTGTTCACATTCGTTCCAAGTTTAAATCACTTTTAATCATCTTTAAAATAATACATGATCTGTCGCCAGCAATCCTTCAACCTTTGATTACAATGGGACCCAATAATTGGCAAAGAAGATTTGTAAGCAGAAATGTATTATCCATCCCAAAACAATGTACGATAGCAAGGCAAACAGCTTGTAACCATGCCTTTTCCTTATATGCTCCATCATTTTGGAACTCTATGCCAGAGAATATAAGATCTACCTCAGATATCAAGGATTTTAGAGGAGCTCTAAAATCACAGCTCTTCAAAGAACACTTTGGATCGGACACTTCAACCTAACCTCCCTTTGCACCTATATTTTATTACTTTGTACCCTATGTAATCGTCCAAGTTAAGATTTCCTGTTCAATGTATATTTCTTGTTTGTGTTTTATGGAAACCACATTGAATTTAAGATAATGCAGTATAGTAAACCTGTTAAATAAAATAAATGAATAAATTGAATCAGATGGAATGTCGAAATCTCTACAAAATAGATGGGTCTTGAATTGTGTCTTGAATTTTACAAAAGAAGGTTGTAGATGGATGACAAAGGGAGGATGTTCCAAAGGGAGGAGCCAAGGAAATAGAAGGCAGAATGGCATGTCATTTCCAGGTATGTCTGAGTGGGAGAGTGTAGCATAAAGCGATTCATATGGATGGAACTGAGGGATTGCTGAAGGGCATGCAGGAGAAGTGAAAAAGCAAGGTATTCTGGACAACTGATGTAAAGAGTTTTGTGAAGCTATGTAAGAATCTTGTAATGGATGCAAGATGGAATAGGAAGCTAATGAAGAAGGATTTAAGAAGAGGAGTTACATGGTCAAAGCGGGATGCATGATAGATTAATCTGGCAGTTGTGTGCTGAAGATGTTTTAGGGAGTATAGTGGGAGACCTGCAAGTGCTGCATTACAATAGTCTAGTCAGGATAGAATGAGTGAGACTACAAGTGTGATTAGAGCAGGGGAAGACAAAATGGGGAGAACTGCTCTGATCCTTCAAAGGAAGAAAAGGGAACATTGGGCGACCTGGCTAATATGATTGTTGAATAAAAGAGCAGAATCCAGAATGACCTTACACCGAGATAGCGAAAGGCTGATGTAAGCTGGATAGAAACACCATGGTCTTGGAAGGATTAAGTTGGACAGTTTGTAAATAAAAAATCAGCAACAAGGTGGAGACATGCATTTAGGGGAGAGAGGTTGAGTAGGGAGAGATCAGTATGAAAAAGAAGAAGAATGTCATCCGCGTAAAAGTAGACTGAGATGCCTTGTTGCTGTTTCAGGAGGGCTAGTGGTGAGAGAAAGATGGTGAAAAGCAACGGTGCTAGCACTGATCCCTGAGGGACACCACCGGTGAGGGGAACCAAAGGTGACACGGAAGCAACGCTGAGAAAGAAAAGATGCAAACCACTTGAGGACAGTGCCATGGAGACTAATATCATGCAGGCGGGTAAGGAGAAGATCATGGTGGACTAGATCAAAGGCTGCAGAGAGATCAAGAGATACAGCAATAGTAATATTCCCACAATCCCAAGAACAATGAACTTCTCTGAACAATGAGAGGATAGTGTCTGTAGAGTGGCCAGCACAGAATCCGGATTGGCGGGGATGTAAAGCATTGGTGAGCTCAAGGTGAGAGATCAACTGCTGGGAAACTAGTTTATCCAATAATTTGGAAAGAAAAAATTGGAGAAAGTTTAGAAGGGGCAATTTTGTCAAGTGTGGGCTTTTTCAGAAGGGGCTGTTTGCATCTTTGGTGAGGTGTAGCTATATTGTGAAGGAGAGCCTAGTGGTTAAGGCAGCAGCCTCAGGCTAGCAAGACCAGTGTTCAACTCCCACTCCCAGTGGCTTTGGGCAAGTCACCTAACCCTCCTTTGCCCCAGGTATAGAATATGCAGAAATGGATAGCTGTTCCCCCACCCCCTCCTAGTTTCAATAAACATATGTAATACTTACCCAGGAGCCAACCTTCACTATTCTTGTTCTCTGCAAAGTTAGAGTGGGTGCCAAATTGGAGAGGATGTGTGAATCATGACAGCTGCCTAGGAACTTTGAGTCTACATTTTAAGATCTTCATGTGTGCATCACACACCACTTGAACATTTATGGAGTGGAAGCTTTTCCAGTTCTGGATTGCCATTTCTCGGTCTGATGGGGGTGTTGGACACAACAGACTGCATCCATGTAGCTCTATCATGCTTGGCACTCCAGAAATATTAAAGTCCTCCTTCAATACCTACCATTCTGCCTGCTGCTCTGGGTATCGAATATGCTCCCCGATCTGATTTTTCAAGGCCTGCAACACCTGCTTAAAATGTCTGGAAAATGATGATTGGTCCATTCTATAGGTTCCTCCAACATTTTGGAATGATCTAGTGCCCAAAAAATGTAACGTAGCAAGTAACTTCACCAGCCCTGGTATGGCGTGCCCACGAGCAGTGACTAGATCTATTATCTGCAATTTCCTCATACAAGGACAAAATGGCTCTTTTGCATAAACAGTTGCATATGGCATGCCTCTCTGAGAGCCCATCCAGTGATGACCTTGTTCTGAATAGGTGCCATCTGCAGGGCCTCATGATGAAAGGTTGAGCCATCCTCCTCTCGCCTACCTTCTTCCCCTGCATTCCCCATATGTCTGCTGCTCTGATCTCTATTGCTCTCCCCATATTTTTGGTATGACGCTCTAGCTCATGCAAACAGCAAAGCCACAAAAGGGTAAGAAAAAAAAGACATTTCTCTTTGAATGCCAAATTTTTGCTACATGCCAAAGGTAAAACTATTCACCGGTGCACACGCTGGGATTATCTGTCTTTACAAGCGCAAGAATTTTACGTCACCTCAGACCAGGAATATAGATAATGATGTGCCTTAACTTTGTGCCTGACCATGTAATCCTCTATGAAATTCACTGCATTAGGCAAAGAACTTATTAGCATCTCATTGCAACACATGCAGCTCATTTGCATATAATTTGAATATGGATGGTGCTGTTCTGTGCATATACATTTCTGCACTGATTATGCATGCTTTTAGCACTGGCGGTATTTGTGCATATGTTGTATAATCTGCACTCAAAGGGGGTGCTAGGGTTTCCGCATCAGTTTGTTAGATCGCAAGCCCAACAGGGAACTACCAACAGTATCCGATTGTAACTCACCTTGAGCTACTACGGAAAAGGTGTGAGCTAAATATTACTAATAATATTGTTGATGAGGAGAAGAATGGGTTGAAGGTTTTAAGGTCTTGGAGTAAAATGGAGGTTTAATTGTTTACATGGTTATTTATATTTTATTTTGGTTGTAAACTATTGTGAATCTGTGTATGATTAGCAGTATATCAAGTAAATAAAGCAAATCAAATCAGACATAGGAAAGTGAAGATAGTAGTAGTTGGGAATGGAACCTTATTTGCCCCAAAGCTATGCATTACCTCACTTTCAAGCCTCCACCCTGGGCAGTCCCATTACATTTAAAACCGTACATGGAGTAAACCTTCAAAAATGCCTCTTGCAGCAGGACCCATGGAACTTGTAGAACAGATCCATGATCTGCACTAGGAAAGTGAATTCTATAATCTGTCAACCAATACTTCCTGGCTTCAGACAAGTAGCTAAGCATCAGTCGAATAAGTTGTAATGAGGAGCTCTCCAAGCCAAATTTTGCTGAAGGGCCTCCCTATTGTCAGGGAGAGGGCAGGGGACAGTGATGGCTGCCTCTTCCCTCAGCAAACTTCCTTTCACATGTTTGATGCACTGCCTCTCACTCCTCTTCTCTCCCAATTGAAGGTTTTAGGCCCAGCAGCTGCTGGGCTGAAGTCTCATGCTTATCATGATACTTCAGCCCGTCAGTGGGATTTGTGGACTGCAAGCCCCAAAAAGTTAAATTGACAAAGAAGAGGAGTGGGAGGCAGCACGGCAAACACTTTGAAAGTAAGTTTGCTGCTCTACCATCACTACTGCTGTGTGGTCCCCCTTTCTGCCTCGGTTCCCACCCCCACATGGCGGGGGCTACTTGGGCAGAATTTACACCACTGCTAAGCATCATATGTGCAAATGAATGGAAACATTTGGAGCCTGAAGAGTGATTGCTGCTACACAGTCTTCTTCCTTTTATAAAGGCTACTTATTCATTAAGAAAAAGAGCATAGGATGTATTTTATCAGGGCTAAGCGAACAAAAATAGATTTGGTTCCTTTAAATGACTTTGATTCAGTACCCTAGTATACAACTGCAGAGATCGCATGCTGCTCTTTATTGACTGATTGCCGATCTGGCCTTCACAGGGAGCAGCTACTGCTGCAGCCTTCTCACTCAAAACCTTCCTTGAAATGGTTTACCTGGACCAGCTCTGGGACGGCAATGATTATCAGGGATGTGCTGTCATTTTGAAAGGACAGGAAACACAACAATGGATGATGTATCATCTTGCATTGTATACCATGCAGAAGGAAAAAAAATCCATTTCATACTATATTTTATTTTTTAGAGCAAAGGGAAAAATGTCCAATAGAAATTAAGCTTATCACATTGAAATTTAATTTTAAAGGAAATGAAAAAAGGATGAATTCATATTCTTTATATTGCTACAAAAATATGGCATTGAAACAAGGCTGTTTTATCATCATGTACCAAAAATGCTTCCTTGAGAACAATAGCTTAAACCTTTAAAAAATATATATTTTATATATCTTAAAGTTCACAGGACCTTTTGGCCCCAGGAAATGTATAACAAATAGAAGCCAGTGGTCATCCGGTAACAGATTTCCCAGATCATGTGCAATGCATATTTGAAACTGAGGAGATGACAGGCATTCTTGGATCTGAATAAAATAAGAACTATAGTTCAGGCTCTTGTCATCTCTCAGCTTAACTACTGCAACAGCCCATGTGCTGGCCTGCATAGAGAAACTAAAACACATGCTACAGGTTGCCACTGTGTTCTGAGGCCGGCATTGCACAAGTCCATACTGGTTGTAGTGTCAGATGAATATATGCCTGTAAGTCTCTATTTTCAAGGACTTATTTGCGTGAATGAGCACTTCAGTGCTTGCTTTAGCCAATCACTTTTCTGTAAGCACACACAGAAGTACCAATCATGCGTAAGTTCTATTGGGTCATGCAAGGGGTGGAGCGTAGGCTCAGCCACAATTGACATATGTAAGTTTAAGAATACTAAGACTTACACATGTCAATTTTCTGATCTAGGCACCCAAAAGAATAAAGAGGTGTAATCCACAACAGGCTGGATGCTGAAACATGTTGGGCGTTTTACTGATTGATCACGATTTTTAGCATTCATATATTTTTGTACTGGTGATTTTATGATTTTTATATGTAAGTGATATTAAATTTGCTTTCAATTTTTTTTGAGACTAGTACTCCTTTCTCTGCTGTTTTATCACTACTCTTGTATTTTTCTCTGATAGAGGCACCGCCAGCTATGCCTGCTCCAGGGAAGGCATTAACCACAGTACCTAATTTCCGGTACTTCTGTACAGCCCTATTTTATAAAGTGAAGTACGTGCATGCTTCACTTTATAAAATAGACCCCAAATGTGAAAGCAACAACATACTATGCCTGTGCAGGAGTCTATAAAATTACTCTCCACCTGGGAATTTTATAGAGTCATTGTCACATGTATATGGCACCAAACATGCGTGAAGGCCTCTTGTGACATACTGAGTTGCATAAACGTATGAATGTTGATATGTAAGCATGTACTATGCTGGTATGCATAGCTGGGGGTGTGGTCTGGGTGGAGTATGGCAGCATTCACAAGCATGTGAGTTGATTTTGAAATATCTTAAGTCTTTGCATGAACTTATAAACTTTACATACTTGTTCTCGAGCAGCTGTAAAAATCTGAGCCTGCATTTAAGATTCAGTCTCCTTCTTATGCTAGCATCTTTAAAGACCCAGAGGTACCTATGATCCTTATTTTAGAAGCATATAAATATCGTGAGCATAGTTTGGCTACTTCACTTGAGGGGGTAAAGGATGGGGGGCATATTTGCTTATTCATTTGTATATTCATTATGGTTCTCTTAACAAAAATTACTAGATGGGTAGGAAGTTAATATATCAAACAGGTGAGGGATGACCTGATGCCCCCAACATACTCAAAGAGGGAGCAGAGACTTTCATTCAGTGACTGCCATAAAAAAGGAAAGAAACATATTTGATTGAAGGAAAAAGTGGTATACAAATCTGGATAAATAAATACATTTCCAGTTCATATAATTAAAATGCAACAAAAATTGTAGCTGTTTAGTTATTTAGCCTGGTACTTAAGATTAAAAAACTACTGACATCTGTAAATATATATTCTGCAAAAAAACCCAAAGGAGATGTAAGGTGTTCACATGTCAAGGGACAAAAAGAAAAAGAGAACCACAGTACAGTTTCTAACACCAAAATAAATTATGACTGATTTTATTTTGGAGTTAGAAACTGATATTTCCTTGGGAAAATCTATTTTGTGTCCAATGAAACTCCTTCTCCAACAGTAGGTGCAAAGCAGAACTAGGACATTTTGCCATCAATCCCAACATAAAAGAAGAAAAAAATCTAATTCCGGTGTCAACTCATTAACACCCTCTCCAGTACCAAGCTGATTGTGAACTAGCACAAAACCCTGCAAAAATCACTGAAGACCTATAATGCAAATCTACCATACCATAATGACACCAGCTTCTAATGTTAATGCAATAAGGATCCTATCCAGAAAAGAGCAGCACCATAAATATTGCAATGGGCCTAAGAACATCCTTTCACTTATTCAGAAAACTAAACAAGCCAGATCACTACAGATCCTACATAGAAATTCCATGCTAACAGGATACTCTGGTCTCAGTCACGCATGCAAAACACAGTTAAAATCTTCAACAAGTACAGAATAAATTATAATACATTTTAAGTAGAAATATATAGTTAAAATTAAATTGACAGGCTATGTATGCAGTATAACACAAGAAAGAGGAGGCAGGTGACTACTTCACCTTTGCTGAGCAGTAGCATGAAATACTCAGACCTCTCCAATTCCACATGCAGATGGAGCAGCCGTTCCCCATAGTCTTCCCCCTCCATCATTCTCAGTGCCACTTGCTCAGAGGTGGCCATGTCTCTGATTAGGTGCAGTGCTGGCTCTCCTCACAGCCCATCTCTGAACAAGAATCACTAGGATCAAGAGAGGGGGCAGCCTATGTGAAGAGGCAGTCTTGCCTGCATTTGTGATCAGAGAGAACTGTCCCTCATGTTACTGCTCAGAAAACATAAAATCAGCAGCTAGCTTTGTGCAGCTATGCAGCCTATATTTGGCACCAAAATTCCAAAAGTGTTGTGCCTCTATTGCAGGCCTTGACAAATTTTGTGTGGATTTAGGAGCCAGGCCAAAATCTTAGGAGCTAGTACATGTGACCTCCTCATGCTCCCCCCCCCCCATTGTCTCTCATGCTGGTGTCATGTTCTCTAGTCTCATGAGACCAGTACCAGAGTTCCTATACCATGTGTCATATTTTCAATTACAGATAATGGTTTAAAAAATGCATTAAAACATAAGGAAAGTCATGCTGAATCGGATCAAGGTCTATTGAGCTCTGTAACAGTGACTAGTTAGGGTCTCAATTACTCGGCCATTCCCATAAAGTAGATCTGATTCTCATAGCTTATTTCCAGACATAAGCAATGATTTTCCCAAGACTATGGCTAATTCTTTTTAAGGATTTTTCCTCCAAACCTCTTCAACTATGCTATGTTAGTCACCTTGACCACATCCTCTGGCAACAGGTTCCATAGCTATGCATGACATGAAAAATACTTTCTGTGAGTTTTCAGTCTGCTGGACTTCAGTTTCATGGAGAGTCCTCTTGAGTGCTGTTTAAAGTTTAAACAACCATTCCCTCTTTAACTGTTCTAGTCTATCCTATGATTTTATAAGCTATTATCATATGCCTTCTCAGTCACCTTTTCCTCAAGTTGAAGAATTCTGACTTTGACTTGTTTAGCCTTTTTATCATAAGGGAGCTGTTCCATCCCCTTTATGAAATGTTGGAGTGGATAGAGAACACAAAATATTTACTCTGTTTCCTAAGCCAGCTTTTCCCTTCCTGTCATCTTCCCTTTCTCCACAATAGTAATAGACAAAAAGAGCCTATTCATTGCTTCTTTCATTAGTTTCCATGAAAATGACAGATGAAAACAACACAAGTGAAAAACGGGGCTGTCTTAACCATTAGGCAAATCTAGGCTGTTGCCTAAGGCATCAGGTTTTGAGGGACAGCAAAGAGCAGCAGTACTTGAAGCAGAACAATAAATCTTGACAGCCACACATACTCAAAGAACCATCATCAGGCTTTTATTTTACCTGCAGGGAGAGAAGGTCCACACATACATACAAAGCAAAATTTAATATTTAATAGTACGATGTTCAACTATGAGTACCCATTCTACTGCTATCATGCATTTTGACATGATTGTTGTGGGAGGGGTGGTGTTAGGATGGTCATGATTACTGAGTTTAATTATCAGAATCTCAGGAGAGGTGGGAATAAGGCTAAAGGTTTGCTAAATTGTCTAATCTCCAGGAACAAGCAGGAATGAGTCTTCACATATGGGTACGTCGGTACCGATGGAGCCTGCGCGGGAACGCTCCCCAGCATCCAATAAGAAACCTTTTGGGAGCATCCCACAGCGCCTGCATGCTGCCTTCCTGCCTTTCCCAACTGCCTCTCCTCAGTTTTCGTTTTTCCGCGGAGCCGGCAGGATGTCCTCCTGTCACCGCAGAAAATTCTGTTTTATTTCTTTATTTTTCTTGTGGTCGCGACTGTCTTCCCCGATGCCACCGGTTCCGCCGGTGTTTTCTTTTCTTTTCTGTGAAATTTTCCTTTTCCAAGGACTATTTTTTCCTCACGGTTTCTCAGGCCTTTAGGCCTCTCCTTTTTCCTTCATGGAACCGCCAGCCACTTCCTCCAGAAAATGTTCAGACTATGGCGGTACAACTTTATTTTTAGATCCTCAAAGTCGGTGTCTAACCTGTTTGGGGCCTGACCTTTTTCCTCCGGAACCTTTGGGCAACAGTTTGGTGAGAAGAGGGTTTCAACATCGAGGTTTCCTCAATACCCGGTTCCCCTCCAACTTCAGGGCACCATCCCATTCTTCTTCTACACAGGATCAGGTAACCCACAAACAGTCTGTTAAGACTAGCCAGTCCTTGAGTGGTAGGTCTCATGCACAGCATGCAGACGGCTCCGGCCTTGCCCTCGAGGGCCCACTGGCTTCAAAACCCCGGTGGGAGTCTTCGGTCTCCAAAGCGTATGAGGGGTTTTCAGGTTGTTCCTGGGTTCACCTCCCACAGAACATACCTGAGCCGTGTCCGGTGGTGGCATCTGCTTCGAGCGGTACCGATACCCCGGTTCCGGCACTGGTGTTGGATGAAACACTCCTCACCAGGGATTGTCATCTGGCGTCCTCGATACCTTCGGGTCCGGGGGATAATTCCCAGACTGACTTTCTGATATCGGTACCAACACCGATACGACCACCGACGTCAGTACCCTCCAGACGTGCATCGATAGACTCGCTTCCTTCAATGCCGAGTCTGGAATCGATTTCCAGTCTGGAGGATTGGGTACCGACTTACCTTGGTACCGGCTCCCCTCGGTACCAAAGGCTCGGTTCCAATGATTCAGATCCGCAACTCTCGGTTCCTCTGATGCCGTTTGAGTTGCCTCCGGTTGGCCTTCTTCCACCGGTATCAGACACGGTACCGAAGTCGGTACCGATGTCCACATTACCTTTATGGTTGGTGCCTGCTGCTAGTCTGGAAGACTGGGTACCGGCACGCCTTGGTAGCGACACCGATCGGTACTGCAGGCTTGATATCAGGGATGGCTGCTGGAGGTTTTTGGTTATCTCGGTACCGATTGAGCTGTCACCGATGGCTACTCCGATGTCTGTGTCGGCTTCGGCTCCGACATCGGTACCGGTGTCGGCATCGGCACCAGTATCCACGGTAGCATCGTGGCCAGCTCCTGCCATGCTTTTTTCAACAGGATCGCTCCCTTCTATACCAGACTTGGAGTCGATACCTGGCATGGATGATGAAGTACTGACGGATGCTGCTCCTGACAGCCAGTACCAGCAACCATCCTTTAGGGATACCACCCTGCACCGTGCAGGATCTTCTATTCCTATATATTTGGATAGATCCTTCGGTGCTCAGGCTAGTTCTTCTGATCTAACCTGTCCAAAGGAGATTCCCGTTGGAGATCTCTCTTTTCAGAGTTTTCTCCTGGAAATAGCAAGATCACTTGCCATTCCTATCCCTGGACAGGACCCTGCACAAGGCTCTGTTCCTACCAAAGCAAAGGAGAACATAATGCTTCCTTTGCATAATTCCTTGCAGGATCTCCTTCTAGGTCTGTGGGAAGCACCCTTAAGGGTACCCCCATTTTCCAGAGCAACTGATCTCTTATATCAGGTGCCCCCCTCTCCAGGGTTCCAAAAGACTCGACTTCCTCATCATTCCATAGTAGTGGAATCAGCAATGAGGCGAGTAAAGAGTAAGAAAAAGCACTCTTCTTATCTGCCAGGTCGTGAGTCTAGGACACTAGATGCCTTTGGATGTCAAACCTTCCAGACATCTATGCTTTCTGCAAGAATTCTCTCATATATCTTTTATATGAGTCTATCTCTTGAGGAGGTCACAAAGAAATTACATCTTTTGACTCCTTTCCTTCCAGATTCCAAGAGTGCAGACTATTCCTCACTGCTTAAGCATATTCAGAGTATCTCTTGGTTTCTTTCTCGTGTTTCCCTAGACTCTTTTGAGTCTGTTAGCAGGACTTCTGCTATAGCTATAGGGGCACGACGTAGAGCCTGGCTCCAGACTTCAGACTTGGACAAATGGGCACAACAGAGACTGGGACATACTCTTTGCACTGGAGAAAATCTCTTCAACAAGGAGTCATTACGTCAGGTTACTCAGTGATCCACTGATTTACCTGTTCCTAGGGGTTGTTCTACACCTTCTTCTGTCCCAGTAGATGGGAAATTTCCTACCAAACCTTCTTCCCATAGGAGAAGAAGGTTTTATTCATCACCTGCCCATCATACAGATGTTCCCAAACAGGGGAAGCATCGTCCTGGTCTGAAGAACCCAACCTCTCACCAGGCTCAGCAAACCCAGCAACTGCAGGGTTTCTGATCAATCATCATCAGATGCTTCTAACTCTTGGGGTTTAGAATCTGCAGTTTTCTTCTTCCCAATAGAGGCAATCCACCGCTTCATTCTAACCCCTAGACATGGATCTCTTTCCACAAGACATCCATTTTTTTCTATATTTCTATGAGCTGTCAGGATGTTCATGCCTATAGGTCACAGGGTTCTCCTCTTCTTCCTGCTAGGGAAAGAGGTCTAACCACTATCAAATGATAGTTTCCTGGGCCAGCATGTATTTTTTCCTTTCTATAGACTTACTACTTGGTAAGTCTTTTTTTTCAGCTCCATTCTCTTCACCCTCTTAGCAAGCTTTTCCTTTGTAAGAGCGGTATTACTTCACTGGAAGGCTTTTTCTTCAGCCTCTCTAGTTTGGTCACTTTCCAGTGCGGAGTTTTTCCTCTCTGAGTTAACTCCTCTTTTCTATTTTGCTTGGGGCAGCTTATCAGACATGTCCAGAGTTTTCTACTCCTGTGCTGTCTGTTCTTTCTGTTTTTAAACAGTAAGATTCTTTCTGCTGTCTTGCTAACAGCTGCCTATGCAGGAGCCTTAATGTTTGGATTACTGGTTCTTGTCCACAAACAACCAGATTTATCCCCTATTAACATTCTGTCTAGTCTTAGTAGTGGCTCCAAGTCAGTGCTTCCATCTATCTTGGAGATTATCTCACTACAGGCTTTCTGAATTCTCTTCTATTTCTGCCATCTCCATTCCCTGGGTTTGGCAGCATAGTTGGCAGAGATACGGGCTCTCCAGCAGTCAGTCCTATCTCCTCTTTCTCCTGCATCATGCCCTCTGCAATCCTACAGAGAAGCTTTTCACTATGGGCCCTTGCTAGAGAGCATGGGGTTTTTTTCCTCCAACAGCTATCCTAGATGGTTGGAAAAGGCTTTTCAGTCATGTCTCCCATGACTGGAAGGGTTCTCCCTTCTTTCACTATCTCCCTTTTGATATAAAGGACATAGGCCTTCTCTTACGTGAAAGCTTAAGGAGTTACCAATTCCCTGCTTGGTCCATAATATTCCCAATCGGGGATATGCTCTTTCTCCTTGCAGCTCGTCCTCATGGTAAGAACGCATGATACCTCTTTGCCCTTAAGCAGGTCAACATGGTATCTCATCTCTATGCGTCTTCTGTCCACTTACCATGCTAGAGTTCTGGAAGACTCTGGACTTGCTGGCTACAGACTGATATTATCCTCTGTTTTTCACGTAACCCTCCTGGTTATTTCACTAGCTAGCATCCTTGCAGAGCATAGCCAGGAGGAATAGATTCTCTATATATATTCTCAAGAAGGATCCACCACCTTGTTGTTAGATGAATCTTTCCTCTCCACATATCCTATGTGAATACTGTGCTGTAGGCATATCTGTCTGCTTAACAGCAGACACCCATATATAGGCCTACATATTCATATCTATCTTTTGTGTGTATTTTATGCCCTTCCATATCTCACTATAGATATATTCTTATACGTCTATCTATATATCTATATCTATCTATCTATCTATCTATCTATATCTATATCTATATCTATATATATATATGGATCTGTCGAGATATTTCAATATAGAGAGATATGTATCCAAGTACTTATCTATATAACTGTCTAGGCTCATATAGCTATATGATTCTGACAGATGGGCTTTACCTATTCCTTGCTATGCAGTAGGTTTGGGATTCTGCACACACAACCACTCCTGTGGTAGTCAACAACTTTTATACCTTAACCTTAGGGTTTAGGTACCCCTGAAGCTCTCCATGCTCCAATAGCTCTCCTAACTTACCCCAGTTAGGTGAGACTATGCAGATCTTCAGTTAATCACAGGCTTAACGCCTCAGGCATTTGTCCTCTCTTTTTGGGATACAAGGGATTCCCATACCCTTCTCCCCACAAGGACTGTGCCTGTTTGTCCAAATCGGTTAGCCTTTCTCTTTTTGCTCCTAAGAGTGAGCCACTCTGCCGCCAAAAGAGTTCGGTTTTTGTCATAAAGCCTTCCGTTGAAGGCCCACCGTTTTTGTACTACCCCAGTTCTTCTATTGGGGTTACCTGTTACCTTTCAGGTTTCTGACCTCCACTATTTTTCCTACAGGTTTTCTACCTCCACTTTACAGTGAGGTCCTCTTCGAGGTTCCTCTACTGGTTTCCCCAGTAGATCCCATGAACCTCCATACTCTGTGAAACCCTGTTAGGGAAGGTCCATATTGCAATATTTCATTTCAATATCATTGATGACAATTATCATCCACACATGGACTCCTTCTCTGCAGTCCTATGCTAGGTTAAGCTGTTTTTTCCACAGCACTTTTCTCTTTTCAACTCCTACCCTCCATCCTTAGGATGCCTGGTGTTATTAGGTATAGCATGTTCCAATCTATGACATGCTGGGACTCCAGGCATCTTAGCTTGGGAGTCCCCATATGTGAAGACTCATTCCTGCTTGTTCCTGGAGATAGCACAGTTACTTACCTGTAACAGGTGATCTCTGGGAACAGCAGGAATAAGTCTTCACAACCCACCCACCTCCCCTAGGAGTTGTATCTATATATCTCTTCCTTCCCTTCTCTCTCACTCTCTTTGTCTCAGCTTTGAAACTCAACTGAGGAGAGGCAGTTGGGAAAGGCAGGAAGGCAGCACGCAGGCACTGTGGGATGCTCCCAAAAGCTTTCTTATTGGACACTGGGGAGCGTTCCCGCGCAGGCTCCGTCGGTACCGATGTACCCATATGTGAAGACTTATTCCTGCTGTTCCCAGAGATCACCTGTTACAGGTAAGTAACTGTGCTTTACTCTTGAACCAGCCCTGCGGACACAAAGGGGGTTGTATTAGAAGCCTTATTCACAATTTCCACATTGAAAATCTGGCATTTACACATGGAACTGGCACCCACGTGTGCATGGCGATTTTATAAAGGGCTAAATTTACACATGGTTTTCCATAATTCATAGAAATTGCAAGCTGGTGTGTTGGGGGAATGGATAGGGTATGGCTTTAGTGGCTCAAAAATCTACAAGTCGATTCTCCGTTTCATATATCCATGTAAGTTGTGATAAGGAAGCTTATCATAGCTCAGGTAGGAGCTATAGAAAAGATGATGTGACTCTGAACAAGCAACCTGTCAGTTCTGGTAGAAGTAAGAAAACAGAGTTTTCACATAAAAGACTACCAGTCCCAGAATGCACCAGGTTTCCAGCAGCCATGAGAGGGGCTGAAGTGAGAAAATGTGTGTGCAATCAAGAGAGCTATGAGGTAATCCCTAAGCACTCATCTCAAAAGGCAGGGCCTGATTCAACACAGCTGCGCTGTGTTAGGGAGGAGCACACATTAGGACAGAATAAGAATAGAGCTTATTCTACAGATAATAGCTTCAGGGGGAGCGACAGCAACAGCTACAAGCTCCAGCCCAGCTACAGAGAGAGAGACAGCAACAGCTTCAAGCTCAAGCACCAACATCACTTGGAGAAACAGAAGCCAAGCCAAGCGGATAGAGAGAGAAGGAAACTCTCTGGAAGGAAGAGAAGAAAGGCTATTGGAAGGTCTGGGAGAGTCCAAGGCAGTACCCATACTGGGAGGTATTCCAAGTGCCAGCAGAGTCCATTGGACTGGAGTCAGCCAGAGGAATGGAATGGCAGAGATAGGAATCACCAGTGGCTACCTGGAAGAGAGAAGACTGCACGTGGAAAGGACTTTCAGACCTATGCCAGAAGGTATGTGAGGAAAGATCCAGTGTCCAGGGATCAAGATTGGAAGGCTGGACATCAGAACTGGATTACATACTGGCCAGGCTATACAGAGAGGAATTATGATAGCAGGAGAGGCTCAGGTATGAACACTGATCCAGACCCTATCTATAATAGTGAATGGCAGCAAGGGAATAAGCATTCTCATGATAGTGCCTTATGGAAAGACTCGTCTGTGCCAATGTATGATAGTGACCCTATGCTGATTGATGAAGGGGGAGATACAGCAGATGAAACTATTGATTACATGGACTGTTCTTTATCCAAGTGCTATTGCTAGCTTTCTGTGAGCAAACACATCAGCCATCACAAAGAAACCTAACTTTGTTCTTATTTCCACTGCAAACAGCTCTTAAAGCAGGATTTGGGTTCACACAGTAGCAGCCAGCCAGCTAAAGGGTTTCAGCTGGACAATTGATAGTAATTAAAGCTGCACCTGATTGTGTGTGTGTGAGCAAGAGAGAATCACTGCAGGATCTGTGGGGAAAATAAGCAGAAGTTAACCTAACCAGCAAAGTTTATTCATTTCTTTGTGCCTTTTTATTTGGTAATTATTTGCTAAGAAAACATTAGCTAATTGCCTGACAAGCTGAAGGTTGTTTTCTGATTTGCTCTGTGACTTTATGTTATCCATTTAAACACTGCAAGCAAGTAACCTCATTTATATTGCTATCAAGCATACTTGTGCTGGGTGAATTAAATAAACCCCATCAATAAAAGAAGTATTTTATTGGCTTTACCACTGGTTACACAACTCAATTATTGTCTTCAGCTGTGTTTGGGAGTGAATGAACTACATTACCCACAATACCTTGCAAGAATCATATGAATATATGCATCGTCAAGATTGTGTAAGTTCTCACCCTAGGCAGCCGTCTGACAAAGTATATGATCAAAGTTATCTACGTCAAGATTTACAGCTGTTCCTTGGCACGTATATGATTTTTAAAAATGTCTGTTATGGCAAGCGTTTTACAGGAGGGATTAAAGGGGTTGTCCTCCCTAATCCACCATTATTTATTTCCCCTCCAAATTGAAATTAATTACTACTACTACCACTACTTCTAGGTTACAATAGTCAAGACGGGAGATGATTAAGGAGTGGATGAGTGCCTTAGTAGTGTGTTCAGAAAGGATTGGGTGGATTTTGTTAATGTTATAGAGAAATAAGCGGCAAGTCTTAACTATCAGATGAATTTGTGTGGAGAAGGAGAGAGAGGAGTCAAAGACAAGGTTGCGAACCGAGGAAACAGGGAGGAATAGAGAGTTATCCACAGAGACTGAGAAAGGAGGAAGAAGAGAGAACATAAGAACATAAGATATGCTATACTGGGTCAGACCAAGGTCCATCAAGCCCAGTATCCTGTTTCCAACAGTGGCCAATCTAGGTCATACGTACCTAGCAGTTTCCCCAAAAGACACAGGTTCCGCAATGCTTGTACTGGGTCAAGCATTGATATCCTGGGTCCCTTCTTAATAATGGTTTATGGACCTTTCCTCTAGGAACTTGTCCAAACCTTTTTTAAACCCAGCTACACTAACAGCCTTTACTATATCCTCCGGTAACAAATTCCAGAGTTTGATTACACGTTGAGTCAAAAAATATTTCCTTTTATTAGTCTTAAATAGTTTACCCTCTAGCTTCATTGCATGTCCCCTAGTCTTTCTATATTCTGATAGCGTAAACTATCAATCTACGTTTACCCGTTCCACTCCGTTCATTAATTTATAGACTTCTATCATATCTCCCCTGAGCTGTCTCTTTTCCAGGTTAAAGAGCCCTAACCTTTTTAGCCTTTCTTCATAGGAGTATCCTTCCATCCCCTTTACCATTTTGGTGGCTCTTCTCTGAACCTTTTCTAATAACTCTATATCCTTTTTAAGACACAGCGACTAGAATTGCACACAATATTCAAGGTGCGGTCTCACCATGGAATGGTATAGAGGCATTATAATATCTTTTGTTTTATTTTCCATTCCTTTCCTTATGATACCTAGCATTCTATTTGCTCTCTTGGCTGCCGCTGCACACTGGGCCAAGGGTTTTAACATGTCATCCACAATGACGCCTAAATCTTTTTCCTGGGTGGTGGTTCCTAATGTGGAACCTTGCATTGTGTAGCCATGGTTTGGGTTGTTCTTCCCTAGGTGCATAACTTTGCACTTGTCTACATTAAATTTCATCTGCCATTTTGATGCCCAGTCTTCTAATTTATCAAGATCCTCTTGCAATTTTCCACAATCCTCTTGGGTTTTAACAACTTTAAATAGTTTTGTGTCATCTGCGAATCTGATAACCTCACTCGTTATTCCACTTTCCAGGTCATTTATGAATATGTCAAAAAGCAGCGGACCCAGCACAGATCCCTGGGGTACACCACTATTCACCTTTCTCCATTGGGAAAATTGGCCATTTAGCCCAACCCTCTGCTTTCTATCTTTTAACCAGTTCCTGATCCACAGTAGTACACTGCCTCCTATCCCATGACTCTTTAGTTTTGCCAAAAGTCTCTGATGAGGGACCTTGTCAAAGGCTTTCTGAAAGTCCAGATACACTATATCAACCGACCCACCTTTGTCTACTTTTTATTCACACCTTCAAAAAAACATAACAGATTAGTAAGACAAGATCTTCCTTGTCTAAAGCCATGTTGGCTGTCTCCCATTAGGCCATGACTATCTACATGCTGAGTAATTTTATTCTTTATGATGGTTTCTACCATTTTTCCCGGTACTGACGTGAGGCTCAACGGTCTGTAGTTTCCCGGATCACCCCTGGAACCCTTTTTAAAAATTGGTGTTACATTGGCGATCCTCCAATCTTCAGGTATTAGGGATGATTTTAATGATAATTCACAGATTACTAATAGCAGGTCTGCAATCTCATATTTCAGTTCTTTCAACACCCTTGGATGTATATCATCCAGCCCAGGTGATTTGCTACTCTTCAGTTTATCTAATAGTTGTAATACATCTTCCTGATGTATCGATATTTCCTTCAATTCTTCCGCACCTTTAAATACCACTTCAGAGAGGAGGGAGTCATAAGCATAAAGCTGGTACTGAAAGCCATGGGAAGAGATGAGTGCACCAAGGGACTGGGTATAGAGATAGAAAGGAGTTGACCCAAGACAGATCCTTGAGGTACACCAACCGAGAGCGAGATAGTAGCAGAGGAGGATCCACTAGAGCAAACACTGAAAGAGCGATGGGAGAGATAAGAGGAGAACAAGGATAGTACAGAACCCTTAAAACTAAGTGAGGGCAGGGTATCAAGGAGAAGGTTGTGGTCAGCATTGTCAAAAACAGCAGAGAGGTCAAGAAGGATGAGGACAGAGTAAAGGCCCTTGGATTTTGCCAGGAACGAGTCACTGGAGACTTTGACAAGAGCCGTTTCAGTAGAGTGTAAAGGATGAAAGCCAGATTGTAAAGGATCCAGGAGGGTTTGAGAGGAGATATTAAAGATAGCAACTTCTCTAGTTAATGTATGTGTTCACAAAAGATCAACTTAAACATGTAACTTACGTATGTAAGCTGCAAAATATCAACTTACACATGTAAGTTACACATGTAAGATACACCATGCAAACGTACAATTGTGTATCTCCCATAATTGCCTCCTTGCTCTTTGGCTGCCATATTACCTTGTCATCTACCCTTACCTACCTTCATGTCACTCTCGACCACTCTTTATCTTTTCATGATCATATTAGCAACATTATTAAATGGTCCTACGTTTCTCTTCATCAGATCCGTTCTATTCTCTCCTTTCTGTCTCCGCCCACCCTGACCATACAGCTTCTCTCTCTTGTCATCAGTCATCTTAATTATTGTAACTGTCTTTGCCGGTCTTCCTGATTATGACATTCAGAGGCTACAGCGTGTGTAAAACTCCACCATTCATATTTTAACCCACACATCCAGATATGACCATATCACCCCACTACTGATGAGCCAGCATTGGCTCCCCATTCAGTGCAAAAATCATTATAAAATCCTCATTCTGACCCAGAAAACCCCACACACTAGTTTTCCTCTAAGTTCCTCTTAGGTCTTTCTACACACTTGACAGAGCTCTCCGGTCTGTTCATGCTAATCGCCTGTCCCTTCCTGCTGCCTCTCAAGCTAGGCTTGGGTCCACCAGACATTCTGCCTTCTATTTTTCTTGCCCCATGCTCTAGAACTCTCTTCCCCAATCTCCACTTGGAACTATCCCATCTCAGGTTTAAATCCTCACTCAAGTCACATTTCTTTCAAAAAACCTTTTCTCACCTTCTGATGCAGACTGACCTGTGCTCTGTTCTTCTCTTTTCCTTCCTTCTCTGCTATGTATTTCTTTCTGGTAGGTATGTTTCTTTCCTTTTCGATTTTGGAGGTTTTTTTAATGTTCTACCTGATGTTTTTATTGTAAATGGCCTTGATGGCTTGATATGGTGGAATATCATATTTTAAATAAATTAAACTCTAAAGATTATCCCTTGTGCGTCTTCCCACTAACACCAGTAAGTAACCCATTTCTCCTCGTCATGATTTTGTATGTAAATTTAAGGTTGCCGCATATTGTTGATGGGCCCAATAAGTGCTGCAAGTGTGGCAGTGAGCTGTAACAATGCTTTTATAAGTTGCCGTGACCTTATCTAGACTATGAATTAAATGCTCTTACCTCTTCTGCATTTTTCAGACTGACACTGATCTAGTCAACATCTTTCTGCTAATTTGGAGATTGGAGAAGGTTACCCATACTCCTGGCTATTAAAAGTGAGAGTATGTGGGCTCTTCTATGTTCCAAGTGTGCCTGGAAGATCTGGAGAATTATGAAGGTCAAAATGATATTTGTTGCTCATTATGAATAACTACCCCAATATTTGCATGTCTTTCTTTGGCTAGCATATCTACTTTTGGGTGACTGAAAATTTGCTTTTGTGTAATGTCTGTCTGTCATGTAATTTTCTGTGGTTTGCAACATGGTGTGGTGTAGTTTCATTTATGCTTTTGCACTTGAATGGTGACTGCTTGAATCTCTATTCTTTGTGCTCTGTGTATACCTTTTGGGTATAGGTTCATGTTGCATAAAAGGAAAGGCACATGTTGTATCCTTGCAGTGCATGGTATATCTCAATGTTGCAGCAGGGCCAGTACAACCATTTGGTAAACTAGAAGGTCACCTAGAACACCATTGATCCATTGCTGCCACTACCGCCCCTCCCCGGGACCTGCAATGGTGGCAATGGCTTTAAACAGACCCACAGCTCTTCCCTAAACAGTCTGTGCTGTGAGGCTGTGTGTGATTCTTCTCTCTGATGACCAGTGCCAACTCCCTGTTTTGCATGGGGGAAAGAAACTAATCAGCCACTTCCACTCCCAATGCAACAAATTCATGCGGGGGTGCCTCATATCCTTGCACTGGTCCTGTGTGGATCCAACCTATTTTCTCTGGCAGTAATTTCATAACAAAGTACCTAAAAGAATTGTTAAAACCCTTCTTTTATTCTTATTGGACCTGTCAGCATCCTAGCTCATCTTGGAAAACTGCCATTGGCTTGAGGCCAAGATGTGACAATTATTAACTAAAGTAGAAAAAATAAACCAAAATACCTTTGTACCGCTCCATGATGTGACTGCACCTTGAATATTGCTTGCAGCTCTAGTTGCTGCATCTAAAAAAGATATAGCAAATTTAGAAAAGGTACAGGAAAATACAATCAAAATGATGAAGGAGATGGTAGGTTTCCACACTATGAAGAAAGGCTTAAAAGTTGGGGATCTTCAGTTTGGAGAAGAGACTGCTAAGGGGATATATGATAGAGGTCTATAAAATAATGAGTGGAGTGGAATGAGTAAAATTTTGAAGATTAAGGGACCCACAAATAATCTACAAAGTAGAACATTTGAGACTAATCTGAGAAAATATTTTTTTCACCCAATGCGTAATTAAGTTCTTGAATTCATTGCCATAGGATGTAGTAAAAGCTGCTAATGTATCTGAGTTTCATAATGGCTTACAGACTTTTCCTCCAGGAACTTGTCAAACCCCTTTTTAAAGTGGACTAGGGAAATCTACTGCTTATCCCAGGGAAAAGTGGACCTTGGGATTGTCTTTGATTCCTCTCTCTCCTTCTCCATCTGATAGTTAAGACTTGCCGCTTATTTCTCTATAACATTAACAAAATCCACCCAATCCTTTCTGGGATAAGCAGCATGGAGTCTGTCTATCTTTTTGGATCCTGACAGGTACTTATGACCTGGATTGGCCACTGTTAGAAGCAGGATACTGGACTTGATGGATCTTTGGTCTGAATCAGTATGGCATATCTTATGTTCTTATTTAATAAAGGCAATATAAACCTTTATAAAAAATAGGTCTATAATGACTCTCAGAAGCACACAAATTCTCTCACACAAATTTATACCTTCTAAGAAGAAAGTGTAAATATGTGCATGTATTCTGTGCATGACAGGTAAATAGAGCAAGGCGAAAAAAAGACTACACACTTTGGTCGATGAAACCAAAGCTTTATTGAAACCAACCTCTACACTGGCAGTGTTTTGGCAGAATGATTTCTTCAGGGGGTCAATCCTCCAACAAAAAGAAAACATAGAAATAGGAAAGCCCTTATTTTAAACAACATAAATAAAAACATAAATAAAACCTATATACCATGAAACAATAAAAAAAATTGAACATAAAAACAAAGGTGGCCATAAAAATGAACTAAATAAAACATTAAACTTCAAAAGAAATATAATGTTAAACATGAGAAATGCTCCAATGAGGACAAAGATAAAAACAAAAGGCAATAGAAATAGTATTAGGTGCCACTTTAAAAAAAAAAACATTTGTGTCACTTAAACATATTCATTGAGGATTATAGGCAGGTTTGCCCAACTGGGGTCCATATTAGAAAATATGCGTGTACTTGCCATAAATAAATAAACATATAATTTCACACTTAGCCTGGGATTGTCCGGTTTAACAATATCTATTACAGGTTCACTGGATGATCGATATTAATATGCCTCCCTTGCCACCTGCCCCTGCTGCCTCCTCCTTCCCCCTCCACTCATTAAGCTCCACCTCTACTCCGGGCCAGCCCAAAAGCTGGTTCAAGTTGTTGGTGCCCTAGGGAAACCCCCTTGGTTGTCAGCATCTGTTTAGCTTTAAATGCCTTGCTCTTTGCTGCTCCCCAGAAGCTTCTGCCCTAGGTGTCTGCCTGGTTTGCCTGATGGTTGGGCCAGCCCTGCCCCTACTCTACCAAGCTAAAAGCCAGGGAATGCCTCCATCAGTTGTATTAAAGTATTCATGTTCTCATTGGCACATCTACTTTGATCTGACCACTTTGATCGAAGGATAAGGTGGTATACACACATATTTATTTTATTTATTTATTTACTTTCTCTTATATACCGTGCTATTCTGCATCAGTGCGGTTTACATTGAACAAACTGAAATTACATTGAACAGGGCATTATAACTTGGAGATAACTATTTTACAGGGAACATGGGCTATGGAGGGTTAAGTGGCTTGCCCAAGACCACAAGGAGCACCTGTGGGACTAGAAACCCCAGTCCTTCCAGCACAAGGTTGCTGTCCTCTAGTGGGATTTGAACCCCCGACCTTCCGGCCTGAAGTACCTTGCCCCAACCACTAGGCTACTCCTCCACACGTGGAGTGGTTTTGTAAGAGCCATTTTCTTTGTATAAAACATGCTTGACACATGGAAAATGCTTTCTCAGTTCACACCCTCCATGGTTATGTTGTGTTTCTTTTTGCCTTCCATATGTTTTAACTTTCCATTTCTAGTAAATGCACATATGTGCAACCGTTTGTACCTTTTATTATTCCTTTCAGAGTTTTGGTTTCAGGGTAGACAGACCATGTAGCTAGCTGTCTCAAGTCCGGCTTAACCATTAGAGAGACGAGGTAGTCTCCTAGTCTGGCAGTCTCCAGGGACAGCGAAAAACTGCTTCATAAGTTCTGAGAGCCACACAAACTGAAAGAACCATCAGTGAATCCTTTTTACAGCAGAGGTCCTCAGGACACACCTAGCCAGTCAGGTATTCAGGATAGCCACAATGAATATGCATGAGAGAGATTTGCATACAATGGAGGCAGTTCATGTCTAATACATATGCATTGTGGTTATTCTAGAAACCTGACTGGTTAGGAGTGTGCTGAGGACTGGGTTGAGAACTCCTGTTTTACAAGCATCGTGGACAGTCTTCAAATGGCCCTTTTACCTAAATAAGGGTTTTGGGAACTGTCCTCACATTGGGCTTTCTTATAAAATGATTTCTGCATACAAAGCATGTTTTACATGCAGCAAGTAACACTCATAAAACTGCACATCTGTATACGCATGTAGAAATAGGCAGGGGCGGCCCAAGGGGGGTGCGGGGCCATGTGCGGAGACTCGGTGCGGGGCCTCATTTGCATAAGTGGCCTTATTTGCATAAATATTTGCATAATGTTACCATACACTAACTTTTAGTAAACATGTCTCTTAATGAGTGTATGGATAAAGAAAGACTAAATAAATAGTTTACCCCCGTTATCTAAGTTACTTGCCCTGTTATCTGTAAACTCATACATGTTAACTGTACTGAGCGTTTCTGTTCCATGTAAACCGCGCTGATGCTGAATAGTGCGGTATATAAGAGAATGTAAATAAATAAATAAATAAATAAAAGATTTCGACATTACTATAATCCAGTGCCAACCGCCAGGCACATTAGGAACTACTACAAACGCTGCCCATTTAGAACCCATAGCAAACCCGCCATATCCTGACAGCATTACCAGGACTCACAAAGCACCATACCCTACCTATCAAAAGGCAACACTGCAAATATTAAACCAATACATTTCAGAGAATACTGGGGAAAGAGAACAAGTGGCAACGTCAAATAGGAATTACATAAACAGAATACCTCAGCTCAGTTACACATGCAGAACATAGACCATCACCAAACAAGGAATCACAATTTAGAAACAGGAAGGCAATAATTAAACTGGGAACCCCAAAAGCCAAACTTGGAATGTACAACAACACTGTAGAAATAAAACTATAAATTAATTTCCTCTTGTACCAAACAAAGCGCAGACGTTAATGATGCACATTTCCCAGAGCTTTCATATTCCAGTTAATAAATTCAAAATAAAGAGATATCTTTCTACCTTTTGTGCATTTTTTTTCAGTTGCAATTGGTCCAGCCACTTTCTTCTGGTTTCTTCATGTTTTCTGCTAACTCTCCATCGTCTGCTGTCCATTTGTCCTTTCTTCTCTCTTCTAGTTTTTTTTTCCATTCTCTCTCTCTACATCTGCTTTAACATACTAATCTTTCTCCTTTTGCTCTTTCCTCATTCCTATTTCATCCACACAAATTTTACCCCTCCATCCTCCATCCCCAATTACTCTCCCAATACCCGGCCAATTGTAGATTTGTCATCCCTCCTACACAAAATATTTTTCCCCTCTCCATTTTACTCTCCCAGCCCCATCCCATTCTAATCCTCCCCCAACATCAGCTCCCTTCTAGTTCCAGTCTCACCCAGCATCCATTCCCTTCTAGTCCCTGCATCAGCCCATTTCCAGTCCTAGCACCCCATCAGCCCATTTCCAGTCCTAGCTCCCCCATCCATTTCCAGTCCAAGTCCCTTCATCAGCTCATTTCCAATCCTAGCCCCCCCATCAGCCCATTTCTAGTCATTTCCTAGCCCCACCATCAGCCCATGTCAAATCATAGCTCCCCTCCACTCAGCCCAATTCCAGTCCAAGCCCCCCCATGAGCCTACTTCCAGTTCTAGCCCCTCCATGAGTCCATTTCAATTCAAGCCCCCACCACAGCGCATTTCCAATCTTAGCTCCCCCCAACAGCCCATTTCCAGTCCTATCCTAGCTGTTCATTCAGCCCATTTTCAGTCCTAGTTCCCTTCCCTCACAGCCCATTTCCATTCCAAGCCCCCTCCCCATCAGCTATTTGCAGTTCAAGCCTCCCCTTCCACTCAGCCCATTTCCAGTCCTAGCAGCCCCCAACCCATTACCAGTCCTAGCCCCCCGTCAATCAACTTCCAGTCCTAACCCCCATCACCCCATTTTCAGTTTAAGCCCCCCTATAACCCATTACCAGTCCTAACCCCCCATCAGCCCATTTCCAGTCAGCCCCCCATTGCCCATTGCCAGTCCTAAACCCCCCCCCCCATCAGCCCACAGCCCATTACCAGTCCTAACCACATCAGTCCACCTCAGGTCCTAACCCCTCCCCATCAGCCCATTTCCTGTCCTAGCCCCCCCATCAGCCCACTACCAGTCCTAACCCCCCCATCAGCCCACTACCAGTCCTAACCCCCTATCACCCCATTTCCAGACAGCCCCCATCAGCCCATAGCCCATTACCAGTCCTAACCCCCAATCACCCCATTTCCAGACAGCCCCCATCAGCCCACAGCCCACTACCAGTCCTAACCCCCCATCACCCCATTTCCAGACAGCCCTCATCAGCCCACAGCCCATTGCCAGTCTTAACCCCCCCATAGCCCATTGCCAGTCTTAACCCCCCATAGCCCATTGCCAGTCCTAACCCCCATCACCCCATTTCCAGACAGCCCTCATCAGCCCACAGCCCATTGCCAGTCTTAACCCCCCCATAACCCATTGCCAATCTTAACCCCCCATAGCCCATTGCCAGCCCTCATCAGCCCACAGCCCACTGCCAGTATTAACCCCCCCGTAGCCCATTGCCAGTCTTAACCCCCCTCCCCAGCCCATTGCCAGTCTTAACCCCCCCAGCCCATTCCCAGTCTTAACCCCCCCTAGCCCATTGCCAGTCTTAACCCCCCCCATTGCCAGTCTTAACCCCCCTCCCCAGCCCACTGCCAGTCTTAACCCCCCTCCTAGCCCACTGCCAGTCTTAACCCCCCCTAGCCCATTGCCAGTCTTAACCCCCCATAGCCCATTGCCAGCCCTCATCATCAGGCCACAGCCCATTGCCAGTCTTAACCCCCCCTCCCTCCCTCCCTCCCTAGCCCTTTTGCCAGTCTTAACCCCCCCTCCCTCCCCCTAGCCCATTGCCAGTCTTAACCCCCCCTCCCTCCCTCCCTCCCTAGCCCATTGCCAGTCTTAACCCCCCCTCCCTCCCTATCCCATTGCCAGTCTTAACCCCCCCCTCCCTCCCTAGCCCATTGCCAGTCTTAACCCCCCCTCTCCCTCCCTAGCCCATTGCCAGTCTTAACCCCCCCTTCCCTCCCTAGCCCATTGCCAGTCTTAACCCCCCCTCCCTCCCTAGCCCATTGCCAGTCTTAACCCCCCCTCTCTCCCTCCCTAGCCCATTGCCAGTCTTAACCCCCCTCCCTCCCTCCCTCCCTAGCCCATTGCCAGTCTTAACCCCTCCCTCCCTCCCTCCCTCCCTAGCCCATTGCCAGTCTTAACGCCCCCTCCCTAGCCCATTGCCAGTCTTAACCCCCCCCTCCCTCCCTCCCTCCCTAGCCCATTGCCTGTCTTAACCCCCCCCTCCCTCCCTCCCTCCCTAGCCCATTGCCAGTCTTAACCCCCCCTCCCCCCTCCCTAGCCCATTGCCAGTCTTAACCCCCCTCCCTCCCTCCCTCCCTCCCTCCCTAGCCCATTGCCAGTCTTAACCCCCCCCTCCCTAGCCCATTGCCAGTCTTAACCCCCTCCCTCCCTCCCTCCCTAGCCCATTGCCAGTCTTAACCCCCCCTCCCTCCCTCCCTCCCTAGCCCATTGCCAGTCTTAACCCCCCCCCCCTCCCTAGCCCATTGCCAGTCTTAAACCCCCCTCCCTCCCTCCCTCCCTCCCTAGCCCATTGCCAGTCTTAACCCCCCCTCCCTAGCCCATTGCCAGTCTTAAACCCCCCCTCCCTCCCTCCCTCCCTCCCTAGCCATTGCCAGTCTTAACCCCCCCTCCCTCCCTCACCCATTGCCAGTCTTAACCCCCCCTCCCCCTCCCTAGCCCATTGGCAGTCTTAACCCCCCTCCCTCCCTCCTCCCTAGCCCATTGCCAGTCTTAACCCCCCCTCCCTAGCCCATTGCCAGTCTTAAACCTCCCTCCCTCCCTCCCTAGCCATTGCCAGTCTTAACCCCCCCCTCCCTCCCTCGCCTATTGCCAGTCTTAACCCCCCTCCCTAGCCCATTGCCAGTCTTAACCCCCCCTCCCCCTCCCTAGCCCATTGCCAGTCTTAACCTCCCTCCCTCCCTCCCTAGCCCATTGCCAGTCTTAACCCCTCCCTCCCTAGCCCATTGAAATTCCTACCCCCCCCCCCCCCGCGGCTCATGGCAATTAAAAAAAAAAAAAAAAAAAAGCTGGCCGCTGCCGCCGCATGGAGTGTCCCGCGGGGCTCCCGCTGCCCGGCGGAACTCTCTGGCGCGGCTGAGCCCCTCTGTGCCGGCTTGCAGATACGCAAAGGAAGAGTGTCTCCCTCGCATCTCTGTTAAGCCCGCAGGGGCAGATGGGAAATTTCCCATCAGCCCCTGCTTCCCATCAGCCCCTGCGGGCTTAACAGAGACGCGAGGGAGACACTCTTCCTTCGCGTATCTGCAAGCCGGCACAGAGGGGCTCAGCCGCGCCGGAAGAGTTCCGCCAGGCAGAGGGAGCCCAGCGGGACACTCCATGCCGCCGCGGGAGCGGCAGCGGCCAGCTTTTTTTTTTTAAAATTTAATTAAGAAAAAAAAGCAGAATGTTCTTTGCGCGGGGCCCTGTGCAAAAAGCATTTTTGCTCAATGGACGGGCCGTCCCTGGAAATAGGCTTACTGAGAAGAGCATGCATGGACAGAGCAGAGATGGAGATGCGATGTACATGCATAGGTAGGGGGGTGGTATTCAAAAGGGTTTAGATGGTCAGCAGGACCTGCTCGCCAGCTAAACCACAGTGATCCCAAATAGTGTTGCTGAACATTGTCACAGACAGCAGAAAGATGGTCTGTGAATGGAGTGAGGTCAGTCCAGGCATCTCTTAGGTTAGCGGTGATGCTCAGCCACTAACTGGGTAGCTTGAACTGCATAAAGTTAGGATAGGTCAATGGCTCTCCTAACTTTATCTGGCTTTTGCTATCTGGTTAGTGGCCAGTGCTGCATCTGGTGAAAATGGATATTCAGCACCAGATGTAAGATAAGCTCCAGCGCTGACTATCCACCTTACATTAAAGCAGCGGTGGCCAGGTGCTTTAAAAGCGTTGACTGTGGCCTCTGAATATCGTCACCCACGTTATAAAATGCATATGCATAAATGTGGAGGGTGATTTTATAATAGGTCACCTATTTCCTAAAGACACTTATGTACCTATCTGTCTTTAGAAAATTGCCCCACAAAACCTGCCTCAATGGTGGGTACTGTAAATACAACCACAGACATTTACAGCTGCTCGAGTGCATATTAAGCACATTGTTGCGTGTTTTACAAAGTGGGCACCTACTTCTTGACTGCACTTACACTGCCTGAACACCTCCCGATACCTCGCCTGAAATGTAGGCACGAACATACTCCGGACCTATTTAATATGCACATAACCCTGAGGTTATTTTATCAAAGCCCTTTTCCATGGGTAAAACGGACAGAGAAGAGCATGGATGGGGCCTGTCCTATCCAGATAGTGCTGATGCAGTCTTTATGGACATTAGGCAGCACTGTTGGGAAAGGGTCTCTCAATATCCTGGTCAGGGGCATATATCCAGACAGCAGCATCTGACCAATGGCACTTATCCAGATAGCAATATTTGAATATTGACCATAAAGCTTTTTATTTAAAAGCATGATGTCCCGTTACACATTCTTTTTACAGGATTGTTCCAGGAGGAGTAGTGTTGTGGTGATGATGATGTCTGAGTTTTATTTTAAAAATCTCAGGAGGTAGGGTTCTAAAAGTTAGGCGAGACCGAAGGATTGTCTGTGGTACTCTTATACTAGTGCTAGCCCTGGGATCTCTGAAGGACCTGAGAATTTCAGTCCATATTTACCACTAGTAGGTGCACACGTTCACAGCCTTGATTTTAGTCTGTTACAGACAAGATTGCCCTTTTGTTCGTGGAGCTCTCTGTGCTTCCCATTGTCTTGTTCTGTTCTCCTATGGCTCTTTTTTTTTTCTGAAGAGCATGTTTTCTGATTTCCATTTTTTTTTCTTTTTCAGCCCTCTTGTCATGCTCTTCCTCCAGTGCTAGAACTAGTGAGAGAAAGAACACTCCAGAAGGGAGGATGGAAAACTCCTATACTCCTAACAACCCAAAAGGGGTATAAAAAAGAAAACATAAGAATATAAGAAATGTTATACTGGATCAGACCAAGGTCCATCAAGCCCAGTAACCTGTTTCCAAAAGTGGCCAATCAAGGACAAAAGTATCTTGCAGGTTCTCAGAAAGGCACACAGGTTCCACAAAGCTTGTACTGGGGCAAGCAGTGGATTTCCTAGCTCCTCTTTAATAATGGTTTATGGACTTTTCCTCCAGGAACTTGTCCAAACCTTTCTTAAAACTAGCTACACTTTTACTACATCCTCTAGTAACAAATTCCAGAGTTTGATTATGTGTTGAGTGAAAATATAAAACTAAATACATTTTTATTTTTTGTGTAAATATGATGTCTTTTTTGAGGATCTAGTCGTTTGTTCAGTAGCAGATTTATATTAGTGGCTTTCTTTCATCTTGTGAAATTCTGGATTCTTCCTCCTGCTTAAATTCATTGCTGTGTGCATGTGTGTGGGATGGGGGAGGCCTCTGAAGTTGCATCCAACTCAGAAAGGAGTGTTTAGGGTCAGGATGTGTCAGCACATGAGAGCTTACTTTCGTTGATGATGGTGGCATCCCACTGGTGCCACCAAGACTCTGTACAAAGACAGCTGTCCCCTTTGGAGGACCACTTATAGGTAATTGCTTGTTGGTAACGCCACCCATGAGTGTGCAGGCATAAGAAATGGATATGGCTCTTTCTCTTTCAAGAATTCCATCAACTGAGCAACCTCACCAAATACATATCGTTTATCCTGGTAGCTAATAAAACATTTACATGGAAATTTCAGGTAAAAAGAGCAAAGTTAGAGTAGTTTTGATTTAATTAATTTACTTTTGATTTCAATATTGATTTAACTCTTGTTGGTATAGGGGTTTTCGCCAGGCTTAGAATCAGATGTATGTTTTGTTATGTATTATTATAGAACTCTTCCTGGATGTGGTCTATTATTCTAATGATTATTTTTCTCTTATGTTGATTTCAAATGAGAGGTTGATCTCATTTGTTGTATTTTCTTTTGTATTGTTGTATGTTTCCTTTCAACAAATAAAAATTGAAAAAAAAAAGAAATGGATATGGCTGCAGGACTATGCAAACATTTCTAGTATGATTGCAGGTATGTTTTGTATGTGGTAAATGAATATGCTTTTAAAGTTGGCTTTTTGCGGTAAGAATGTTAACCTGCTAGGATGCCCGATATAAGCCAAAAACAAGAAGTGGAGGAAGATACAGGCCACAAATTCAGAGTCCAATCCAATATTTATTCCAATGACTATGTTAAGAGACCTGATTCAGCTGCATCAGGGGTCAAAGTGGGTAGTCTCAGGAGTCTAAGCAACACAATAATTTAGCTGTTCAAGGAGTAAACATAGAACTCTTTTAGTGGTTCTGTATTCAGTATGCTTAGACCTTTGCTTCAGATTAATTTCATACACCAGTGGGCACCTAGAAAAGAATAAATTGGGCATAAATGTGTGGGTAAGTAGCCTCATGTGGCTAGCCTATAGATGGAGTGGCAGCAGTTAATGAAGCATCTATGGTTACATACTGTGACTTATGTGCGTATCATTTATGTTTTTTGGAGCCATGTCAGATAATTCTGATCCCTCTCTAATACCTCCCAAATAGACTGTTTTACAATAGCTGCAATTCATCAAAATCTTAGCATCCACTGAAATTTGTCCAGGCCTAAGTGACTGGAAATGAATAACCCATTACTGATAGGTCTTATAAGAGGGAATTTGTTGTTCCTTACCTCTAGGGAATAGGAAAGGTAAGTCTTACTCTTCATTTTCTAAGGACTTTTCAGTGTCATCACCAGACAGCTTGAGCTAAAGGGGACTAGCTACTAAGGTGCACTAACGTTAATGTGCATATTACTTCATCATTAACACACATTAGTAACTAGATCCCATTTTATGACATAGGACCTGTGTTAAAATAATGTGTTATGGTGAATTAACATGTGTTGATATAAGCACGCCTTAGTAATGAACTCCCAAATTGTTTTCTGGGGTTGAGGTGAGTATTTGAGTACAAGTGTTGACTTAAAGCAGGAGCTTGATGACTTATTCAGCTAGTGAAGTCTCTTTCTCAACATTGATTTTCATTCTCCACTCAAACTCCACATACTACTGTGAGCAGGCTGTCGCCATCAGATCAGCTAGAGGCTCCTTTGCCTTTGATGCTTGGGGATATATTTCTCAGAGTTGGGCATGGATTGAGCTTGTCTGTTGATATGTCCATGATTTTCTACAGGAAAGATGATAGATCTGAAGATTCAAAATGAGAAGCAATGGTAGCCAAGATTAGAGCCCTTGAAGGTATGAACCAGCCAGCAAAGCAGAAAGTTATTCTGAGATCTCCTTAGCAAATTATTTTAGAAGACATGTGGAAATGGAAAGAAATTCTGAAGTTGAAGTTTGCAGTGTTTTTATAATGTTAATAATTTGATTGCATAAGTAAATCTTTGGAAGTTGCATTTTATGGTCTTATTCAAGACATGAATGGGCCAATATTCAAAGTTCTTAGCCGGCTGCCCAGCGGGACACTGCCTGGCTAAGGGGTCAAAGTGTGATCAAACAGTCCTGGCACTATCTGGTTGGTGCAGGAGTGGTCATTGGGCAGAGCAGGAACGTCATTGGCTGAACAACTTAGGCCTCATGAAAAGCAGGCCTAAGCTGCAGTGAGGGCAAGCACTGGCTGAAAATCAAGCTAATTAGGTGTCGGCACTTATCTGCTTAACGCCCCTATGCCCAGATATTCAGTGGCAGCTCCTGTCTGGACACTGCTGATGAATATCCTGCCATATTTAAGCAATATGGTGTTTAAATAGCAGCAGTTTTGAAAATTGTGCCCAAAGTTTATTCAATTAAGTCCAAGAGCTTGAGGGTAGGATGACTTCAGTTCATAATGCCCTTATTAAAAGACATCTGCATTTGCAGAAGAGAACTGAAAATTTTCACAATTTTATAAAAGCGCAAAATATGAAAATAAAGAGTAGTTACTCACCTGTAACAGGTGTTCTCCAGGAGCAGCAGGAATCAGTCCTCACTTATGGGTGACGTCGGCGCCGACGGAGCCCTCCCGGAGCAATTTCCCCAGCTTTCGAAGAAAGCCTTTGGGAATTGCAGCGCGCATGCACGGTCCCCTTCCCGCCCAAGGGTGCCATCTTGCTCAGTCTGATGACATAGCGAAAAGACAGCAAAAAAGTTAGCAAAAACAATGGATAAGAATGACTGCAACTCTGAGGGGAGGAGGGAGGGTTGTGAGGACTGATTCCTGCTGCTCCTGGAGAACACCTGTTACAGGTGAGTAACTACTCTTTCTCCAGGACCAAGCAGGAAGTCAGTCCTCACTTATGGGACTCCCAAGCTTAAGGCTACCGGAGACCTCAAGCCGAAAAATGAGCTCCCTCTAGCTCAGCAGTACAGAAGGAAGGAATCTTCTCTGAATACGCTCCCGGCCAGTAGCCCAACACCAGGGCCGGAGGGTAGGAGTTGCGTAAACCTCAAAGAGATTGTGGAGGACTGCCTGTCCGAAAGCACTGTCCCTGCGGGACTCCCTCTCCAGGCAGTAATGAGCCGCAAAAGTCTGGATTGAAGACCAAGTAGCGGCCCGGCAGATGTCTGCCAATGGAACAGAGCGGAGATGAGCCACTGACGCAGCCTTCGCCCTGACACGGTGAGCCGTGACTCGACTCTCTAAGGAGAGGCCGGCTGCCCCATAAGCCCAGGCGATACAGTCAGCTACCCAGATGGACAAAGTACGCTTGGAGACAGGCACCCCCAACCTATTGGGGTCAAAAGAAACGAAAAGCTGAACAGCCTTTCTATGCTCCCGCGTACGGTCAAGGTAGAAGGATAAGGCCCTCCTACAGTCCAGGGTATGTTTCAGCCCGGCTGGTATGTGGCCTGGAAAAGAAGGTTGGAAGAACCACCTCTTGGTTGAGATGAAAAGGGGAAACCACTTTTGGCAGAAACTTAGGGTGAGTCCGTAAGACCACCCTATTCGGGTAGAACCTAGTGTAAGGAGGCTCAGACA
Source organism: Ichthyophis bannanicus (assembly GCA_033557465.1). Classification (NCBI taxonomy): domain Eukaryota; kingdom Metazoa; phylum Chordata; class Amphibia; order Gymnophiona; family Ichthyophiidae; genus Ichthyophis; species Ichthyophis bannanicus. The sequence continues at coordinate 244,423,555 of CM066036.1, read as the reverse complement.
CTAGGGCTTGCAGTTCACTAACGCGCCTAGCGGAGGTAAGGGCTACCAAGAAGAGAGTTTTCCAGGAAAGGAAACGAAGAGGGCAAGTAGCCATAGATTCAAAAGGCGGACAGGTAATCCGCTGTAAGACCACATTGAGATCCCAGTCAGGGGCTGGTGGGTGCAAAGGAGGCTTAAGCAGAAGGAGGCCTCTGAGAAAACGCGCCACCAAGGGGTGTGCGGAAAGAGGTCTGCCGTCCACCGGCGAGTGATGTGCAGAGAGAGCACTGAGGTGGACCCTTACAGAGTTGGACTTGAGGCCTAGATTGGAAAGGTGAAGCAAATATTGCAGCACCACCGATACCAAGCAGGAGAAGGGGTTCTCAGACTGCTGAGAACACCACATGGAGAAGCGACGCCATTTAAGGGCGTAAGACTTCCGGGTGGATGGTCGCCTAGATGCTAGGACGACATCTTCCACCTCCGGAGGTAGTAGGAGCGGAGCTAGGACTACCCTTTCAGCAGCCAGGCCATCAGGTGAAGGGCCCGGAGGTTGGGGTGCAGGAGAGTGCCTTGATCCTGAGTCAGGAGATCGGGCTGAAACCCCAGAGGAAGAGGAGTGTCCACCCCCAGTTGTAGCAGGAGCGGGAACCAGGGCTGTCTCGGCCACTTGGGCGCTACCAGGATTACCGAGGCCCTGTCCCGGAGAACTTTGAAAAGCATCCGGGACACGAGTGGCGTGGGAGGAAAGGCATACAGTAGGCCCGTGGACCACGGGATGAGGAAAGCATCCGCCGCTACTCTGAGAGGATGCGGGTGCCTGGAGCAGAACCTGGGAAGTTGCCGGTTTAGAGGACTGGCAAAAAGATCCAGGGTGGGGAGGCCCCACCGGAGGAAGATCCGCTGAACCACCAACGGGTCTAACCTCCACTCGTGTGGCTGCAGAATCCTGCTCAGTTTGTCGGCCAGGTAATTTTCCTGTCCTGGCAGGTAAACAGCTTTGAGGAGGATGCCATGGTCGACTGCCCAAGCGCACAGTCTCCGAGCCTCTTGACATAGAAGGAGGGAGCCGGTGCCCCCCTGTTTGTTCACATAGAACATGGCAACCTGATTGTCTGTCTGGACCAGTACAGACTGATGAGAAGTGAGGTGAGAGAAGGTCCGCAGAGCTAGGCGGATCGCCCTGAGCTCCAGGAAGTTTATCTGCTGAGCAGCCTCCCAAGGGGTCCAAAGGCCTTGAGTACATGTCCCCTGGCAATGTGCTCCCCAACCCAGGAGAGAGGCATCTGACGTCAGCACTTGGGAAGGCGGAGGAGACTGAAACGTCATGCCGAGTACCAGATTGGGCAGATGAAGCCACCATTGCAGAGAGGAGACCAGGCGGTCGGAGATCTGTACTAAGTCCGCAAGGCTCCCTGTGGCTTGATGCCATTGAGTGCGAAGGCTCCACTGAGCAGGCCTCATATGTAGACGGGCATTCGGAGTTACATGGACCGTGGAAGCCATATGGCTGAGCAGCTGTAGGAATTGCCTGGCAGAGACCAGGGAAGTGCTGTGAAACTTGCTGGCCAGAGCTCTGAGCCAGTTAACCCGTTCCGGAGGCAAGAAGGCACGAGCCTGCAGAGTGTCCAACCGTGCTCCTATGAATTTGAGATCCTGAGAGGGGAGCAAAGTGGACTTTGCGAAGTTTATGACAAACCCCAAGTGCTGAAGCAGAGCCACTGTGCGATGAGTGGCCTGAGTGACCTCCACGGAAGACTGTGCCCAGATGAGCCAGTCGTCTAGGTAGGGAAACACAAAGAGGCCTTGAAGCCTCAGGAAGGCTGCCACCACTGCCAGGCATTTGGTGAACACCCTGGGAGCGGAGGACAGGCCAAACGGCAGTACCCTGTACTGATAATGATTCCCTGCCACAACAAATCTTAGATATTGCCTGTGGTCCGGATGGATAAGGATGTGAGTATAAGCATCCTTTAGATCCAAGGAGCATAGCCAATCTCCCTGCTGGAGGTAGGGCAGCAGGATTCCAAGGGTAAGCATCTTGAACTTTTCCCTTTGCAGGAACTTGTTGAGGTTGCGCAAGTCTAGGATGGGTCTGAGGCCTCCTGTTCTTTTTGGTATCAGAAAGTACCTGGAATAAAAGCCGTGACCTCTCAGGTGGTGAGGCACCGGTTCCACAGCCTGTTCCTGAAGAAGACTTGCCAACTCCTGAAGGAATAAGTTCCTGTGCAGAGGGGGTCTTGGAGGCTCCCCTGGAAAGTAGGAGGGAGGTACTTAGTGAAAGTGCAAAAGGTAGCCCTTTTGAACTACCTGAAGCACCCAGGCATCTGATGTTATGGCTGACCACCTGTGGGCAAAGTGGGCCAGCCGGCCTCCTGTGCTGAGAGAAGCCAGCGGGGGGGAAGAGGCTATGCTTACGGAGTCAAAAACCCCCACCCTGCTGAGCAGGGGCCAGTGTAGTGGGCTTGGGGGCCTTCTGCCTACGGGACCCATTACCCTGTCCCTTAGCCTGCTGACCCTGATGGGGAGCTGCTGAGGCTTGATATTGTGGGTGGTGTTGTTTATAGGCAGACACCTTCCTCGGGTAAAAGGGCTTTTTCCCCGAGCCCTTCCTCTTCTGTGAAGTGGCAGAGGTCTTCCTGGACAGGCGAGTTCTGGTCAGAGTCTCGGTCTCGAGTTGTGCAGCCTTTTCAGCCGTGGGCTTGCCAAAGAGGTTTTCACCTCTCAGGGGACATCGACCAACTTGTCCTGCACCCATGGCTCGAGGTCGGATAACTGAAGCCAAGCCTGTCGGTGGGCACCGATGCCGGCCCCGGCTACTAGAGCCGATGCTTCGAAGCCATCGTAGGCTGCTCGAGAAATAAATTTCGAGCACTCTCGAATACCAGTGGACAAGGCCTGGAACCTCTGCAAAGGTTCCTCGGAGAGACCAGCAGAGAACCCGGCAGTTTCCTTTGCCAGGTCTCGGAGATACATGCCCATGTAGAGCTGGTATGTCTGGACTTGACAAGCAAGCATAGAGCCCTGGAATCACTTCCTACCGAGGGCATCCAGGTTCCGGGCCTCCTTGCCGGGAGGCACCGAGGAGTGCATCTTTTGACTCTTGAGTCGATGCATGGCCGATTCCACCACCATGGAATGGTGCAGTAGTTGTGCCTTCTGGAACCCGGGGCTCTTGCGGACTCGATACATGGAATCGACCCGCTTGCTTAACACCAGCGTCGATGCTGGGCTCTCCCACATGTGGAAGAGAAGTCTTTTCAGCATCGGAGGAACCGGTACAGTAAAGGCCTCCTTCGGGGGAGAGTCATACTGGAGGCCCTTGAGCTCTTCGGCTCGAGGCTCCTCCTTGGGATCCGTGGGGAAGGCCAAAGCCTTGGCCATATCCCTCACGAAGTCCGAGAACCGGTATCCTCCGGGGGGGACCGTCTCGGAGGCTCAGACTTGGGCGAGTCAGAGGGGACACACCGAGTCTGAAAAGAACCGGGTGACTCGTCCTCCTCCGTGTCCCAGCCCGACTCCTCCATGGAGGAATCGAGCGGCTCCGTGCGGGCGGGCGCCGAGGACCTCCGCCCCGACACCGAGGCCGGCGTCGACGACCTCGGTCCCGAACGGGAGGCCGAGGGAGACCGTGGCCTAGAATCGACTCGAGCCCGCATGGACTCGAGGATCGGCTCGGCCTCCGGGGTCGACTTGGACGTCGACGTCCCGGTGGTTGGGGCAGATGCACCGGCGAGGCCAGCGATCAATGCCCGCTGCTGGTCCATGAAGGCAGCAAAACTGCTCTCTAAGGCCGTCAACCTGAGTCCAAGCTCAGGAGACCCAGCAGCCCCCGACACGTGCCCCAACGGCGTTGGGCCCGACGTCGGCTCCTTCGGAGGCGAGTCCATGAGGACTACAGTACTCACGTGTCCAGGAGACTCCACTTCGAGACGAGGATGCTTCGAAGGCCTCTCCGACTCCGAGGACCCGGTGTGGCTATCGGGGCTATGCGACCTGGCCCTCGAGAGACCAGGAGCGTCCTCCGACGCCGCCCTCGCGGGTTTCTTCTTCCGACGATGTTCCCGGGCAGGAGACCCCTGCTCAGAGGAACTTCGACGATGCTCGGGGCCGGAGTCACGAGACGTCGAAGCCTCTGACGAGGTCCGGGCCCGACTGGATGCGGAGTCAGAGAAGATTCGCTCCTTTTGAGACTGCCGACTCTTCAACGCCTTCGAGGACATTTTGGTACATGGACCACAAATCATCGGGTCATGATTGGGTCCGAGACAGCGGAGGCAGCAGTCGTGTGTGTCGGTAAGAGACATAAGTCTCGTACACCGATCACACTTTTTAAACCCGCTGGCAGCCATCGGGGAAAAAAGGGCCCCTGCGATGTCAAAAGACCGTGCTGCCAGAGAAAAAGAAAAAAGTGGCGGGAACGCCAGTCACGAAGGACAAAAACCGAAAAATAGTGAACGGACTCGACACCGGAGTATCGTGGCTGGGCGGGAAAAGGACATGGCGTCGAACCGAGAAAAAAACAGAACGAAAAATCAACTTTTTCAGCGGCGATCACAAACTACGTCTGTAGGGCTCCGCGGAATAAAGAAGACTGTGCAAGATGGCACCCTTGGGCGGGAAGAGGACCGCGCATGCGCGCTGCAATTCCCAAAGGCTTTCTTCGAAAGCTGGGGAAATTGCTCCGCGAGGGCTCCGTCAGCGCCGACGTCACCCATAAGTGAGGACTGACTTCCTGCTTGGTCCTGGAGAATAAACTATCCACAGTGAAAAACACATTCATCTTAGAATTGTTTGAGATTGCTCCAAAATATTCCAAGTTTGCAAAGACATTTCCCTGTTTATTTCCATTACATATTATTTACCATTGCTTAAATCATAAGATACATATTTTGATTATTCCAATGAGATAAAGACTGGCAAAGCAAATATTTATCTGAAAGAATTTGCAGAATATGGGTAAAATAACATTTGTATTCTTCTTAATAGTAGGCCCTTGTAGAAATAACTTTTAAAAATAAAAATCTGTTTTTCATCAAAGTAAAATTTTCCAGATGTGGCATGGAGATTGTTCGAAGTGGTGCAGACGTTTTAACTAAGTATCTTTGTAAATACCAGATTAATGGGCCTATATATTAACCTGCTTTAGATTTTTAATGTGGATTTTAATGTGTGTTAAAAACAGATGATCCTATAAAAAAAGAAATAATGGATTGTCTTTTTGGTGCTTCTTCCAACTTTAGAACTTTTTTAAAATCCATAATTCTAATTATTTGTTTAATATGTTTAAATCAACTGCCTGAAGCCTTCCTATTCATTTTCTTTTTTTTTTTTGCGTTTGTTATTTTGTTAACTTAAGCTAATTACACAGTAACAAAGAGGTCCTGTTTTAGAAGGTTCATGCTTCTGTAAACCACTTTGATGCTTATTGGGATATGTGGCATATCAAATAATAAATAGAAATGAATAATACTTGGAAACTAACAATAGATCAGGACCAAAAATCTCATCTATTCTGCCCATTCTTGCTGCAGTGTGGCAGAATCTACTCAGACTTAGGCATTACCCTCATTGCTTTGTGTCTAGGTATCTTAGTGCTTATCCCAGGAATTCTTAAATCTTGTGACTGATTTGACCTCCTTCTAGTACCTTCAAGGAGAAGATTTTACATGTACCCATTGCCCTTTTTATGAAGAAATATTTCCTTAAATTAATCCTGAGTCTATCCGTCTCAACCTTATTATCATTATTCCTCTGCAATGACAGTCAATCCAGCCTGAAGCTTGCTATAATTTATCATTTAGTACTGTATTTAGCTTACATGCTTCCAGTAGTAGTTCAAGATGAGTTACAATCAGGTACTTTAGGTACCTCCTGTTCCCAGTTTGTACTTGAGGCAATGGAGGGTTAAGTGACTTGTCTAAGGCCACCTGGAATGATTCACTATGTTCTGGGTTTTTAAAGAGATCTATGTGATAGTAGATTGCCTAGCTCCAGATTTGGCTTAATGAGAGTTACAAATTACCTTTAAGTTAATTAAACTGTTGTATAAATTATGAAAGTGTGATATTTCCCATATGGTGAACCAAAGGAGTAGCGGATATCTAAAGATGAACAGACTAGAGATAAAAATGGAAAATTGCAATGGACTATTAGTAGCAGCTGCCAGTGAACTGGGAATGAAGCTGAGAAGAGAAATTGTATAGAAGTGTCATATATCCACATACACACACACATATATCTACTGGGAATTTCAGGATTACAGTGGAAAAATATGAGTCTCAGAAATTCTAAAAATGACCTTCAGTGAGAATTGTTTGCAATTAGAGTCTTGGGTGCAATCCCATGGGCAGTCATGTTTGTAACCCACAAGTATGCAGGATGCTATATTAATTAGAAAAGGGCACATAGTACATTTTTAGGATTTGTGAAATAGTGGTGGTTGTATTGTGGATTCTCCCTCTCTTTCTGTCTTCAATATCCACTTGTCATTCAGTGATGCTAACATAACTCATATTGTCAGTTTAGATATGCTCTGTTGAGCAGTTGCATATCCAAGATGCCCCTATGTACTTGTTTGTTCTTAATTATATAAATTCTTCTAGATGGTTATTAGAATGCTATTTATTACCAGCTCTCTGAAGAGCAAAGTCCTCAGAAATGTATGATTCATTTAACACCATTTCTCATTTTGAAAATGTACATACCTGCTTTTATTGTGCAGCTATTCTGCTCTCAAGGCCAAGAGTTAGCTTACGGCAATGCAATTCAGCGATGGTCTTCGAGGGCCACAAAGAGAGATTAGGTTTTCAGGGTACAACTAATGAATATGCATAGGACAGATTTGCATACATATCCTGTTGTACAGAAACCTGCGCCATGCATATTTATTTGCAATTCCCTAAAAACCAGACCTCTTTGTGTCCTCTGAGTTCTAGAAATGAATGCCATTGGGCAAGTGGGTTATGCTCCAGAGTGAAGAAACATGTTTCAAAGGCCTGCAGTGTCCTATCACTCTGTTTCTTTAGAACTCTACTCATAAGTTTTAAGATTCCCATGATTTTTTTAACGTTCAGAATCACAGCAGATCATAAATTTCAAACAAAACCAGTCTTTAAACACTATATAAAAAACAGTGGACAGGAATTCAGTACACTGTTTATAGATGCTTTACCATGAATAGAAAATAAATTTGTTCCCGGCCTCAGCTGTGTGCATTCAGAAAAGGTGTATGAGAGTCTTGTTCTGAGCATTTGGGATATCCATGGGAAAAATCATTTTCAGAGCTCAAAAATCTTTGCTTCGTTTATTTCATTCAATTCCATTAGAATAAATGGATAATGTAATTTTGCATTCTTCTATCCATTTTTAATGAAATGTACTTAAAAAACCTTTGGTAGGCATCATCCAGAGCCTCTGGATCTCTCAGACGGAGAAGCCACCTTTCTTCATCTACTTCTCCCATCATTGCCACTTCCACCTCTTCCAAGTATTGGGATTCAATAAGAATGAGACTGTTTCTAATCTATATATTACATGTTGGGATTCTATTGCTAATATACTGTACACATGCCCATTCCATAACCAGTACAAGAGCAGAGATGTTATGATACTGTGTGAGAAAAGCTACTGTAGCTCTTCAAGGTTTTGATCCACAGGCAACTCTCTAGAGATAAGTTTCTGTATTTTTCTCAATCTCAGAGGTCCTACAGGCACTCCTTTTTTTTTCTCACCAACAAAGAGCCCGCTCTGCATCCTTCTAGAGGTCCTTATGATCACTGACTTTCATCTATAAAATTTTCTCCTAAATAGGGGTGCATGGAACTAGGGTCATACCATTTATGTTTTAGAATATGAATTTAAATATAAACATAGAAACATAGAAATATGATGACAGAAAAAGACCACATGGCCTATCTAGTCTGTCCTTCCATATCAACAGCTACAACAGTCCCCTTTTTACCTTTAGAGATCCTCTGTGTTTGTCCCATGCTTTTTTGAATTCAGTTACTGTCCTCATCTCCACAACCTCCACTGGGAGACTATTCCACGGATCCACCACTCTTTCCGTAAAGAAATATTTCCGCATATCACTCCTGAATCTATCCCCCATTACCGTCATCCCATGTCCCCTCGTAGCAGAACTTGCTTTCACTTGAAAGAGGCTCTCCCCCTGAACATTTATGCCATGGAGGCATTTAAACATCTCAATCATATCACTTCTATCCCGCCTTTCCTCTAAGGTTTACATATTAAGATCCTTAAGTCTGTCCTCATATGCTTTATAGTGAAGACCACTAGCCATTTTAGTAGCCACCCTCTGCACCGACTCTATTCGGTTCACATCCTTTTGAAGGTGCGGTCTCTAGAATTGCACACTATACTCCAAATGAGATCGCACCAAAGACTTATACAGAGGCACTATCACCTCCTTTTTTCTGCTAGCCATTCCTCTCCGTATGCACCCAAGCATCTTTCTAGCTTTTGCCGTCGCCTTTTCTACCTGTTTAGCTACTTTAAGATCATCAGACACAACCACGCCTAGGTCCCGCTCTGCTTTAGTGGACAAAAATACTTCACCCCCTATACTATATTGCTCCCTTGGATTGCCGCAGCCCAAATGCATGACCTTACATTTTTTAACATTAAATCCCAGCAGCCAATTCTAGACCATTCTTCAAGCTTAGCTAGATCCCTCCTCATGTTATCTACACCTTCCTGGGTGTCTATTGCAGATTTTGGTATCATCCGCAAAGAGGCAAACCTTACCCGACAGCCCTTCCGCTATATCACTAACAAAGATGTTAGAAACATAGAAACATGACGACAGAAAAAGACCACATGGCCTATCCAGTCTGTCCTTCCATAACAACAACTACAACAGTCCACTTTTTACCTTCAGAGATCCTCTGTGTTGGTCCCATGCTTTTTTGAATTCAGTTACTGTCCTCATCTCTACCACCTCCACTGGGAGACTATTCCATGGATCCACTACTCTTTCCGTAAAGAAATATTTCCGCATATCACTCCTGAATCTATCTCCCTTCACCCTCATCCCATGTCCCCTCATAGCAGAACTTGCTTTCAATTGAAAGAGGCTCTCTCCCTGAACATAGTTAAAGTATAGGACTAAGGACAGATCCCTAGGGCACACCACTGGTAACATCCTTCTCCTCAGATTGAGCTCCTTTTACCTGTACTCTTTGTTGCCTCCCACCCAACCAATTTCTAACCCAAGCAGTAACTTTAGGGTCCATCCCTAGGGTGCTCAGTTTGTTTATAAGTCGCCTGTGAGGAACAGTGTCAAAGGCTTTACTGAAATCTAAATACACCACATCTAGGGCTCTCCCTAAAGACCAGTATTAAGTGACGCAGGAAGTGGTAAAGTTATCTGGATAAATATATCTAGATATTTAGTGAGATTTATCTGGATAATTCTGCCAGTGAAGATACTTTATCCAAATATCTTTAGGATAAGATTTTGTGTGGTCTGATTTGTCTAACAAACATGGAGGCACATTTCACAAGTGCAATCTGGGACTTCAAAGCCATTAACATCTGAAGAACAAGCAGGCACGTGCAAGTTCAGGCACAAGTTCAGAAACATGGATGTACCTGATATGCACATGTATCATATGTCTATATGGACATCCCCAGGATGACATTTCAGAATCAAGACATCCAATAGCATAATGGTTAGAGTACTAGCTTAAGAGTAGAGTGGGCAGGATTCAAATCCTAGTGTGGGCCTTTGTGATCTAAGACTAGTTACTTAATTCTCCATCATCTCTACACTCTGGATGTTTTAAGATGAAAACAAGCACTTTCCTGATGCTTGGGGAGCAGATGTAAACTTTGACGTGCCTGCAGACCCCTCCAAGGTTTCTGAGATCAAATAGGGACATGTAAGCACATTGCCACTCCCTGGACATGCCCCCACCCCACTCTCATACTTACTTGGATGTCCTTGCATCGGTGACATCTGCAAAGTCATTTGTGGAATGGCTAAAGAGATGTGTCTGTGAATTTGATGTCCAAATCATGACAGCCTTTTAAAATGACCCCCTTAGTCTAGCCAGGGCTGAATATCGGCATACACTGAATACATTTTCACCATGCTGTGGGAATGCCTTCACTCCTCCTCTTCTTAGGTTGGTAAATCTAGGGGGGGGGGATATGTTTACTAAGCCAGGCTAATGGTTAATGTGTGCTATTATTAGCATTACTTAACCGTTAGCCCGACTTTGTAAACATACCTCTTAATGCTTGAATGACAGATAGCCCAGTTTAGCAAACATGCCTCTTAATGTGGGCAACTGCTGCTTTTGGATCTTGACTCACCTGATCTCCTTGTTTCTTTTCCATTCCCCCCTAGATGTATCCCTTTCTACACTTTCTGTGTTGTCTGTCTTGACTAGATTGTAAGCTCTGATGAGCAGGGACTGTCTCTTACATGTCTGTGGAGCGCTGCATATATCTTGTAACACTATACAAATGCTCAGGAGGAGGAGGAGGAGGAGCCTAATGGTTAAGAACACTGGCTTGGGAATCCAGAGACCTGGGTTCATTTCCCACCAGCACTGCTTGTGGCCTTGGGCAAGTCACTTAACCCTCCATTGCCTCAGAAATATCCAAGTTATCAATGTCCCTGTTTAATGTATATTACCAAGTTTAAGTTTCAATGTAAATCGCTTTGATTGAAATGATAAAGTAGTATATAACCCTCCCCCCCCTAATAATAATACTCACTCTGTAGGGAGAACATTGTCTATCCTGAAACGGTAGTATAGACAAAACTGATTTTTTTTTTGGGGGGGAGGGGGCTAAGCATATATGCCTGAGCTAATGTAATTATACTATTATTCCCAATAATGCCTTGACTGCAGGGGGCGTGGCCAACATGTTCCTGAGAATTACTGTAGAGAACAGCACTGTAACACACCTTGGCAGTGTGCACTATTGCGGTTGGCGTACGTAATGCCACCTATTGAGGTGGTGTTTGATGCACCCGCACTAATTGCACTAAGCACTGGTAGCGTGCAGTGTGTACCTACGCGCTATCAGTGCTGAGCTCACCATGCCCACTCTCTGCCCCTAACCCACCCCTTCGCCACCCCTACTCACGACACACTGATAACGCTGAAATCCTCAAGCACCAAAAGCCACACTGACTGCGCAAAGCATTGAGTGCACCCAATGATGGATTTCTAGATAATCTGCAACACCTGTCACGGATCATTGATAATACTTTAAATATTTTTAATTCAATTATTTTAAGCACTTTCTAGTGCTATATTATACAGTGGTGTGCAAAAGTCTGGAATCACATGTGAGTTTTGCGTTTTTCATACTTTCTAAAGTTTTTTTTAAATTTTGCTTTAGCCCAGCATATTCATCTTTCTATCACATTAAAAGGGATACATTTGGCTATTAAAGTTGACTTTTTTGCATTCCTTGCTTCCAATTTAAATACTTTACAGGCACTGGGAGATAGCTACTGTGATTTTTGTGGCTCCTGCGTCAAAACTGGATCGAGATCATCTAATATGCACACGCTATTTCTGACCAATCAGGAGGCTGGTTTCACTAACTAATCACAATGCAGATATCTAGCCAACAGTGCAGCTATAAAAACACGCAACATTTTTGAATTTCATACGCTTTCTGGATCGACCATGAAGATGACTCGGACCCTGACTTTGGAGGAGCATGTTCGTGTGTCCTTTATGAGCGAGGAAGGATTTTCAAGCCGTCAGATAGCCAGGAAAGTTGGCTGCAGTCAGAATGCTGTTGTTAAGATTGTATGGAAGAAGAAAGAAACGGGTTCAGTGGTGGACAAGCCTCATTCAGGTCGTCCAAGTGCATCAACATCATTCCAGGACCGTGCACTGCGACGCATTTCACTGACTAATCGCAAGTTGATCTCTCCTCAGCTACTTCGAGAATGGTCAGACAAGAGTGAGGTCAGTGTCAGCTCATCAACAGTTCATTGCTGGTACCTGCAGTTTGGTCTCCGGGGCCACAAAGCACGGAATAAGCCACTGATGACTGACATACAAAGGCGCAACCAGATCGTGTGGGCAAGAAAGCACTCAACCTGGTCAACTGAAATGTGGGAAAAGGTGCTATTCAGCAATGAAAGCACCTTATGCCTGTTTGGTAACTAGGCCCACACCTATGTGAGGAGATTTCCTGGAGAGGAATTCAAGCCTGAGTGTCTCAACCTCACTGTGCAGCATCCTTTGAAGGTCATGGTCTGGGGCTGTATGGCTGCCAGTGGCATTGGACGTCTTCATATCATCGATGGAATGGTCAACGAGGTCAAGTACATCACCATACTGCAAAAGTGCATGGTGCCATCAGCACACCAGCTGTTTCCTGGCCAGTTCCTGTTCCAAGATGACAATGCACCCTGCCATCGCTCCAGATAGGTGATCAGCTGGAAGCAGCGGAACAACATCAAGTCAATGGACTGGCCTGCCCAGCCTCCAGATCTGAATCCAGTCGAGAACCTGTGGCACAAGGTGGCCTTGGAAATATCCAAGAGGCATCCAACATCAAGGCGTGAGCTGATTGAGTCACGCATTGCAGCTTGGAACTGCATTGTCGCCAACGATCACCTTGTCAGACTGGTTCATTCAATGCCGACAAGGTGCAGTCAGGTGATCAAGAACAAAGGGTGGCCCATCAAATACTGAGCCATCACTGACACATAAAAATGGCTTTTATCAAGGCCACATACATTAATTTGAAGGAAACCTGGCGTGTGTCCATAATATTTTAAAGCATACTTACAATAATATATCGTTGGTCAACGATGTATATTACACGATTTTCACAGAAAATCTATCAACAGGACAACTATGGGGAACAAACTCATTAAATAAGGGCCAAACCAATACTAAAAGTTGTCCCTAATAGACAGATATATCACTTATCATGAGTTACACAGAAAAAGCCACTGGGAGGAAAAAAATTAAGATATAAGGTCACAAAGTTGAAAAAACATCACATATTTATATATATATATATATATATAGGAAACCACTCAACTATAATAAAAAATGTTTAAGAGGAAATATCCCATACCTTAATTTAAACCTGAGCAAACAAAAGTCTAATATCAAAATGTTTTGCAAAGTATTCTAAAATGCCACTTGATGTTATTACGAAATAATAGCCATTATTTGGTACATACCTTTCAGCTTTGTTTTATGAAAAATTAAAGCTCAAGGCACAATTTTTTAAATGCTCTAATTTACTTTACTTCTTTATAGCTTCAGTTTTCCTACTGGTTATTCCCAACATATATAAAATTATATTCAAATACTAGTGTCACCTTTCTAACAGCAACACAAACTTCCTCAACTTCCAACACTCTATGAAATAACACAAAACTCTCCAAAACAAACACTCGGGGGCATTTTACTAAGCCCCATACAAGTAATGCAGGTTTGGACTACATTATGAATTTTGGGCACCATGCTAGATATAGAGGTGTGGGGACAATCATTGTGCTGATAGTAGTTGCTCCCTGGGCAATGAATGATCAAATCAACTTTATTGAAGACCCAACTTTACAAGTTTCGGTCAAAGGCCTTTATCAGGGGTCTAAAAACAGACATATACATTAAACATTAAAAATGGTACATTCACAGTACCACAAAACATAAAAAATAAATAATTAAATAAAATGGTAAAAAGTACATTACCAGAAAAGTACATAGATTGTGTATGGAACGTGTCTATTTGGGTGGAAAAACCACTCTTCCCAATCTAAGATGAGTAAAAATATAAATGCATTAAAATAACTGAAAGTCTTCAAGATACCATACAGTTCATAAAATGAATTCAAGAAACAAGAGAATACATATCCACCAAAAGTAATCTTAAAGCATAAATGTTAAATGTAACACAATGTTTGAACTGATCAGATGTTTACATGAAACATATAACCATGGTATAAACTTACATTGGAAAATATAGTTTACCATGTAAACCGCCCCTGATCTCTGGAAGGGGTGGTATAGAAAAGCACACAAATAAATAAATAAATAAATAATAGAAATATGTAAAAAGGAAGAAAGAAAAAACTGCATGTTGTGTAGTGCCATAGGAATGTTATATGGCACATATTTCAAATAGAAAGTAATGTAAAACCAACAACCAACAGAGAGGACACCTAATGCTAAAAATATATAAAGCATGGCCCTCCATTCTTGAAATGTAAAAATAACTTGCTGCAACAGGCTTATGAAATATCTTCTAAAAAAAACATTCCATAATGATATATGGATGAAACAAAACTATCAATAAAACACTTAATATACAAGTGACTTAAGCAAGTGACTACGGCTTAATGATCTGTCAGAAAAAGCCTGCAAAAGCTTTTACATGTATATATAATAAGGTACTCAACTGAAAACAATTCAGTGATTTTGTAAAAAATGAATATTATAAACAATTAAAGAAGATAAATAGCTTAATCGATATGCAAAGAGTAGAAACTGTGTGTAATGCATTGATTCAACGAAGTGGGCAGACATGATAAATGTTATATTAAATCAAAAAGACAAAAAGTGATGTACCACAGGGAGCTAAAAAATGTACCTGTGAGAGCTATCAGAGGCAATAAGCGCCACGCAGGGGCAGGAGTAACAACTTTAAGGATGAGGGGACTCCTCCCTCTCATGACGTCAAGTGTAATTGGCAGTTGAGAAAAAAAAAAGCGCAAAAGTGGTATGGGCGGAAATCAGTGTTATCTAAAAACTTATCAGATATGTCACAAGAGAGTGTGAAGGGGATAAAAATAGAAGTGTAAAATGAATTATTAAAAACGGAATAGCGGCTCAGTATAAAAAAGCTCAATTACATGGTGACAGCACTTGAAAATATCACCATGTAATTAAGCTTTTTTTATACTGAGCCACTATTCCATTTTTAATTTATTAATTTTACACTCATATTTTTATCCCCTTCACACTCTCTTGTGACATATGTGCGGGGAACTCTGTGGGTGAAATTTGCCACCCAAGCATTTAGCGGCGATGGACATCCGAACCAGATGTCCATCCCCACTAAACGCTGCTCAGAATCTACCCCTAACCTAAATAGTACCAGGAAGAAAAGTGTTTTAAAAGCAATTGTGTAAAATTACACCTGCTTCAGAGAAGGTAAACTTTCATTGTGCCTGTGGATTCAGTTACCTGTCTTCCTCTCGTCTACTGTACAGCCAAGTTTAAGACTATTTGACACTATTGTTCATGCTGTTTTTGGTTTTCACTGCTAAACACTAGTTTCATCTTTGTTGATGAGTCTCGGATCTACCTCTCTGCACCTAGATCTCACCAGGAATCCAGGCCCGTATCTTTGCTTATCAGACATTGCTGCCTGGATGTCTCACCACCATCTGAAATTGAACATGGCATAAATTGAGCTCCTTATCTTTCCCACTAAACCCCCTTCCCCCCTTCCTCCCTTCTCTATTTCTGTGGATTACACTACATTCCTCCTTGTTTCTTCAGCTAGCAACCTTGGGTTTATTTTTGACTCTTTCTCTACACACATCCAACTGATAGTTAAAACCTATCACTTCTTTCTCTGTAACATTTTTATTAACACTTGATATACTGCCCTAGACTTTAGGGTATCAGAGCGTTTTACAATTTCCAAAAATGGCTGTATAGAAAATAGAAAAAAACACCATTATCAGACAGGACAGAATGAGGAGAGAAGCAGAGGCATGTAGGCAAAGTAGGACACAGGGCATTCAGCTAGAGCTGGAGGGGGAGAGGTCAAAGGCAAGTTGTAATAGGTGAGTCTTTAGCATAAGAGCAGGGCCAAAAAAAAAAGAAGGCGGAGTGCCGTGTGTGTTCTAAGCGTGCCCAAGATACTGAGGGAAGTGCCAGGCGATGGACATGGAGTGACCTAAGGAGACAGGGAAGGGGGTGTGGAACTGAAAGAGGTCAGCCAGATATCTGGGTGTGTCAGTGTAAAGAGCATGGTGAACCACAGTAAGTATTTTATAGTCAATGCGGTACTTAAGGGGTAGCCAGTGGAGGTGGATGAGAAGGGGTGTGATATGGTCACGGCGGGAGGAGGAGGCTAGTAACCGTGTGGCTGTGTTTCACAGGAGATGGAGACGACGAACCTGAAGGTGAGGGAGGGCCAGCAAGTATTGAATTTCAATAGTCAAGTCTGGATATTACTAATGACAAAAGAAGGGCTGTGAGGGAATGGGTATCGAGAAAAGGGCGTATTGCATGGATCTGGCAAAGGGCAAAAAAGGAACGTTGAACTATGGAGGCCAAGTGATTGTAGAATGATAAGGATGAATCAATAATGACTCTGAGATACCAAAGTGATTGCACTAGTGGGACTGGGGAAAGGGCCGGGGGGACCATAGCAGGGCAGCAAAATGTGTCCCTTCCTTTCTACACACACTACTAAGGCCTTTATCCACTCACTAGTCATATGCTTTCTTGACTACTGTAACCTGCTCCTCACTGGTCTCCCTCTGAATTAACTCTATCACCTTCAATATGTTCAAAACTTAGCTGCACAGCTTATCTTCTACCAGTGTCGCTATGATCATATAGCCCCTCTTCTCAAATCACCTCATCGGCTCTCTATCAGTTTCCACATCCAGTTCAAACTTCTCCTATTGATCTTCAAGTGCATTCATTCTTCAGCTCCTCACTGTTTTTCCTCTCTTATCTCACTCTACACCCCTCCTCGGGAACTCCGCTCTTCTGGCAGATCCATTTTATTTGTGCCCTTTGCCACTACCATCTCCAAACTTTGTTCATTCCACCTTGTGCTCCATATGCTTGGAACAAACTACTTGTGTCAATGTGTTGAGCTCCTTCATTAGCCCTATTCAAATCAAGGCTAAAACCCACCTCTTTGAGGCTACTTTTGGATCCTGATGCTCCTCACTTTCTACACATTTCTAAAATTGGTTTCTGCACATCCTGGCCTTTGCAATGTCCTTTTCGGCTGTTGGTGCTCCATTGGCTGAATATCTCCTCTAAAGCAACTCCCATATTGTTCTATGTTTTCTGTATTGTAGAAATTATTTTGCTACATATTTTAACTTGATTTTGTTTCAGAATGCATTTAGGAAGGAGCTGTTTTTATTATAATTGTGTTAAATGTTCTTTTATTTATGAGTTACTTAATCTGGATGTATATTTTAATCTGTCCAGAACAATTGTATTGAAAATGACAGCAAATAGAATCAAATTCCCAGTAGGACAGCAGATTGATACTAAAAACCATCCAGAATAGCTATTGAATAATCAAACTGGACATAACATTTTCAAATGCAGGAAAAAGAGCTCAGAGACTTTTGACCATTAAATATTCAACGGAATTAAATAGCTATTTTGGCAATACCTCAGTCATCATCTATAAAAGCATCCATAATGAATACTTAATCTTAGAAACATCCTGTGCTATTTTTAATTTTCAAAAACACAAGTGCAAACTTAGGAAATCTTCAAATATTAATCTCAAATTAGAAATACAAAGGAGGCCATGTTTCACCTTGCAGCAAGGTCAGGGATTACTTCTTCAGAGGCCAACATGACTACTGGATGACATAACCCAGGGTTTGAATCCCACTACTACTATTACTACTACTACTTATCACTTATAAAGAGCCACGCATGCAGCTCTGTACAGCCAACCAACAAGAGTTAGCCAGAATGCAAGAGACAGTCCCTGCCCGTCAGAGTCATGCTCATCGGAGCTTACAATCTAGTCAGAACAATACAGGGTAAATGTCAGATTAGTGCAAGGCACAGTAAGGTCAATACAAGGCACAGTAAAGTCGATACTATATGGTCATGAGAGTTGACGGGGTTAAGATAAGGATAGAAGTCAGCACTAGCTCTCCTTGTGGCCTTGGACAAGTCACTTAACCCTCAGGGACAAACTTAGATTGTGAGCCCTCTGGGGGACAGAGAAACACCTACAGTACCTGATTGTCACTCACCTTGAACTGCCACTGGAAAGGCCTGAGCTAAATACGACAGAATAAATAAATAAAATAAATAACCCCTGAGGCGGCCTCTGCAAAATGCGAGTAAAAAGATACTTGCTGTGGAATTTACCTGAATAAACATTGCTTCCAATATTCAAGTCCTGAATATTTAAATGCCGTGGCAACTGTCCATGACCTTTAAATATCCTCCTCAATATGTAGATAATGGTTGCTGCTGCGTATCTGGATTGTGCAGCCTCTATCCAGATAACCGCAGCACTTATCCGCCCAGTGGTGAATTTCAGCCGCCATCTGGGTAAGTTATCAGGGTAGCGATTTAGGCCAGCTTTTTTACTGACCCATCCAAGCTACTTTCATAATTTATCCATCTAGCGGCTGAAAAGCACCATCATCCAGATAAGTGCTGCAATTATTTGGATGGTGTTCGCCCTGCCCCGGCTCTGCCCCTGCCCCTGCATGAACTGGATAGTGCTGAGACAATCTGTTGAGATATTCAGGGGCACTATCTGGACAGTGCCATTGCATATCTCTCTGTGTCCTTATCCAGATAACTAGGGCTGGTGCTATCATAAGGCAAACTAGATCTCAAGGGCACCCTTTGTTAACGCTGCCCCCCTCCAGGGCCTACAGTGGCAGCAATGACTTGGAAACAGCGATGCAGCATTTACCTAAAAGCACAGGGGCTGATTCGCTGTTTCCAAGCCACTGCTGTCACTGGAGGTCCTGGAGAGAGGCAGCAGAGGGGGTGGCAGGATGGAGGTCCCGCCTAGGGTGCCTCCGATCCTTGCACCGGCCCTACAAATAACCTCTTTGGCTATCCGGATAAAGGCTTTTTGAAAACTGACCTCCTCTTGCCTGGAAATTGCCTACCTTTTCTGCAGCTAGAAGTCGGCCCATGAATTACCAATGCACATACTTTTACTCATGCACAAAACAGATGGATCTGGAGGTAGGAACAGGTCAGAGGAGGCACCAGTGATCATAGTTTTGCATTTTGAAAACAACAAAAAGTGTTTTGAAGGGAAAGAGTCCAAAGAGAAAAAGCAGGAACAAATCTCTATGGAGGTCATTCCAGAAAGCAAATAAGGCTTTGTACGTGCGCTGGGGATGTTTATCTCCCAAAAACGTCTAAGCTTATCCGGTGCATAGCAAGATAAACGTTTGTGGGCGCTAACACAGAACGTGTCCGGGAGGGACGGAACGGGGCATGGTTTGCTGTGGAGACATATAAAGCGTATTCAGGAAAGGCTCATGCACGTTATACTTGCCAGAGACATGGAATAAGGCCAGTACTTAGAAAATATTCTGCTGTTCTTGTATAAAGGTGGTGACTAGTCTGTTCTAAACTGGTGGACTGCAGTATGGAAAAACACCACAAGATGCATGGATAAAGAATAGAAATCAGAGGTGTGGGAGTCTTGTAAGCAACAGAGGCAGTAATGACTACCCCAAAAGAAATATTAAGAAGAGCAATAGTGATTAATTTGGCCATGCTGACATTTGCTGTTTGTGCTAAAAGAGCTCAGCTAAGGGACCCTAACAATTTCTATGTCCTGAAAAATGGTACTGTTGATGAAGGAATGGTATGTGAGTATGGAAAGGATTCTTGTTTGGGTGAGAAATGGAGTTCATATTTTTTGTCCTGGGACTCCATGCTGTTCTGTTATACCAGCTGTTATTTATAGATTCAGGGCATCCTTTTTGGCAGATTTAGATTTTTTATGGCTGAAAGTGAGAATATGTATTTGTGTGGTCTTAAGGGTTGCACGGAAGGATCTGCTATGCTCATCCGCAATTCAGGGGAGAAATGAATGTCTGGCAAGTACCTGGACTATACGGATGACTATAGTGTCACCAAGTGCCAGTGTAACAGGGAAGGAAAAATCACCAAGGGTTCACTATAGCTAACTGTCAAAACATATCCCTTTCAATAATAAGAGACCCTCAGCATAAGAGCATTCAACAGTGCAAACAGCACTAAAATATGTCTAAAAGCACCGTTTTGTGTGAGATCGGCAAGGCAAGGAAGGGTCCATACTTAACACTGTAAGGACTGTTTTAAAAGATGACCAATGAAAGAATAACTTCGGATTTCTTCTACTGCCATGTAATGTTTGTCATGTTTGCCATGATAAACATCTCTTTCTACTTGCTGTTATTATATCTTTGAATGCACTGAGATTATTTTGCTTTGTTCTGGGCATGCCGCAGACTGGTATATCTAGTCTAGTTTGCATCAGCATTTATATATCATCAGTATTTATGTGTAGTTTGCATCAGCACGATACTGTCAGTGAGAGAAGCAGCTTAGGAGGTGAACGTTCTAACAGAGGAGGCATGGCCGTTGGAGCCATCCATGGGTATATGGCAGAGACAGACAGGATTGGAAACATCCTTCTTATATGGTGAATGAGGGCATGTCCAAATCCATGTTACTCATAGTGGTTTGCTTGTGCTGCGCTGAAAGCATCTATGGCCCCAATTCCTCCATAGGTACGTTCTCCTGGGGCACTTTTGAAAGAAAAATATGTTTTTACTTTATCTTTGAGAATCAGCACAAATCTGCAACATTTTTTCGCTTTCAAAATATACATTGGGGCCCGCATGCAAAACTAACATGTGGTAAGTGCACTCACCCCATGCTGTCAGGGCCATGCCCAGCATGTTCTCTGCAGTTACCGTACTGAAAAGTCCCTTAGCACACAATAGAGGTATTTGCATTTAACACAGGTGCACTTAACGCCACCTCATTATTAAGACTATACTACATCATTACTGTACTAACGTGCAAATTGTCCTGTTAACTATTTTTTTTTTGTAAACTACAATGGACAATAACTAGCCTGAGAGGAGATATATCAAATAATAAACTAAACTAATTGTAATATAGACAATTAATGTACATTAATGCCCCCCATACTAATTGCAATATAATCAACACCTACTCTCTGCCTCTATTTTCACCCAGCTCCTGCCCTTTTGCATGCTAAGCAGTTAGCATGGGATTTTTACCATACTGGCTGCTTTTAACAATCAGTATCCATTACCGTGGGCCTGCACTAATCACTTAGCATGCATTAAAGAATGCATTAACTATTAGCACATTTTTGTAAAAGGGCCTCATTGATTGGAAAATGCAAAAATTATGCATGTTGTTGCGTCTCATAGCCTAATCTATCATTTGATTCTGCCTATTTTTTCCAAGGGGAAAATTTCATGCACTGTTGATACCTATGGGAATTGTTACCCAGGGTATAGGGTAGACAATTTTCAAATAGCCAAATTACCTGTGTGAAGATGATTTTTTTTTTTTTGCCACATATTTTCAGTGATCTCTAGTATGAGGGCAATTTCAAGCTTCTGCTCTATCAGGTTGTTTATGGCTAGAAGCAACTTAATGGAGTGGTAGGTCAGACTGCCATGAGATATTTGTCATGGAAGGAAAGTAGTTCAGTATATAACTTATGAGAGGGAACATTTGAAACAGACAATATGGGGTAGATTCTGAGCAGCATTTAGTGGGGCTAAATGCCAAGTCTGCAATTCACAACCCAGAGCTCCCCACACATAAATCGGAGATGTGCGGGGATCTCTGTTCCTGGGCAGGAGGGGGTGTGCCAGGGGAGGAGAGAGGTGGGGAGTGGGTGGGAACCTGACCCCAGACATACAAGGCCAGTTCCAGGTCGGCTCTGAACATCAGGGGTCGCCATTTGGATGGGAGACTTATTCCACCTCGGAGGTGGAATAAGTCCCCAAGGATGCTGACAAAAGTGACCCCTAGGGCCGGACAATGAAGTAAGGGGTGCAGCAGGTTCCCTGCTGCCTGATCCCGTCCACATCAAGCCCAATTAGGGATCGAGTCGTGGGGAACAGGACATAGCTGGGTCTGCTGGGGATCGTGGTTCCACAAACCAAAAAAAAAAGAGCACCTACTTGCAAATACCCTCAGAGACACAAAGAGCAAGAGGTATGGTGGTCACATGCGCTTTATTAATAAAGAAACCACCCAACGTGTTTCGGCAACACCTCCATCAGGGGGATGAGAACTGCAAACAATAATAAATAAATAAAAACATCAACATAACCAAACAATTGGAATAAATATAACACAAACAAAAACAACCATTAAAAATACCAAAACAACAAAATTAAAAGTGCATATTATATAACAAACTATAATAAATAATGTATAAAAAAGGTAATAAACATAAGTTAAAAGATAAAAAGATAAAAAGGAAGAAGGACAAGCATAGGCTAGATGATTACAAAAGGGAGAATAATATCATCCCAAGGTACATCATTTTGTAAACGTACTTACGGTTCTAGATATCATTAAAATGATGGAGCGCACAGAAAAGAACAATTGCGTAGAAATGAATCAATCCTATGGTAATTGAGCTAAAAATTATAAACATAATAATTAGCATCAAGGAAGCATACAAACATGACCATTATAAATAACAGGAAACCCAAAACGAGCAAACAGTAGGACCAGGAAAACACAATATAAAAAAGGACCTCAATGAACAATAAAATTCATAATTAGAAATGTATCATACAGTACATAAAAAAGTTTTGTAGATAGTTAAACAAATAGTATAACTGACACAAGGGGACAGAATCAAATCGTTTATGCAGGCAAATGGTACTTGGTGCAGAAAATCATCAATGATTCATAGTTGAGAGACCAGAATTTGCAAAATCAAGATTTTATAAGAACAGCAGGGTAAGGAATAAATAACCTAGAACCGTTTGGACCAGCAGACCAAACGTGAAAAATACAATAAAAAAGAACATGGAAACATTCTAAAAATGTCACGTTTCTGGAAAATAAATCGGTCGCCAGACTGATACTGAACCAATTATTAAATCTACTATTTGAAAGAAAATGCATGTATAAGCAGGAGAAGAGATACGTGTGTGATTCAAAATTTAAAAAAACAGCCTGCGGTCTCTGCTACTTATAGGATACATGTGTGATTGAGGGGAAAGGGGATTACAGCCCTTAATAAATGCCAAAGGAGGCGCCAAAAATGTTTTAAGAGTGTGTACCTCATTCAGATATCATAACGTTGGTGAAATGAATAAATAGATAAAAATTGTACCCTTTAATAAAATCATTGATGAAAAGGAAGGAAACTGTGTATAAAGGAGAATTGTATGTATGGAGATCAGGGCCGACCGCTACAGCGCTTGCTCCCCACCGACAGGCAAAGGAGTGCTCACCCGGAGATCAGGCGGCAGTGACAAACCAAAGCTGTCTGCTGAGAGAAAATTTCCGGGTTGTGTTGGTGGCTCCCGCTGTTCAGGAGACAAACTCACTCCTGATGCGCCCAGCACAGAGATTGATGACTCCCGCTGTGTTGGTGAAGACGGCACTACTGGTCCAGCAGCTGCAAAACCGCAATGCTCAAGAGTCCTCTGGCCATCGGCAGAAGCTTGCAGCAGTGCACAGGGGTAGCCCGCTTGCTTCCTTTTCCTCCGCCCCATACTTGACGAAGTGGAGCTCACTGAGAAGACAGGAACGCCGAGCAATCGCAGAGCAGCTAACACAGGTCAGGTTCCTGCTGCCATCTTGCCCCACCAAACCATTTTTAAACCCAGCTACACTAAAAGCTTTTATTACATCCCCCAGTAACAAATTCCAGAGTTTGATTACATGTTGAGTGAAAATATATTTTCTCTTTTTAGTCTAAAATAGATTACCCTGTAGCTTCATTGCATGTCCCCTAGTCTTTCTATATATTGATGGCTTTAAACAATCGATCTTCGTTTACCCGTTCCACTCCATTCATTAATTTATAGACCTCTATCATATCTTCCCTCAGCCGTCTCTTTTCCAGGTTGAAGAGCCCTAACCTTTTCAGTCTCTCTTCATAGGGGTATTCTTCCATCCCCTTTGCAATTTTGGTGGCTCTTCTCTGTACCTTTTCTAATAACGCTATATCATAATTGCGCACAATATTCAAAGTGCGGTCGCACCATGGAACGATACAGAGGCATTATAACATCCTTTGTTTTATTTTCCATTCCTTTCCATATGATACCTAGCATTCTATTTGCTCTTTTGGCCGCCGCTGCACACTGGGCGGAGGGTTTTAATATGTTATACACGATGACGCCTAAATCCTTTTCCTGGGTGGTGGTTCCTAATGTGGAACCTTCCATCGTGTAACCATAGTTTGGGTTGTTCTTTCTTAGGTGCATAATTTGGCACTTGTCCACATTAAATTTCATCTGCCATTTGGATGCCCAGACTTCCAATTTATCAAGATTCTCTTGCAATTTTCCACAGTCGTCATGGGTTTTGACAACTTTAAATAGTTTTGTGTCATCTGCAAATTTGATAACCTCACTCATTATTCCCATTTCCAGGTTATTTATGAATATGTTAAAAAGCAGCAAACCCAGCACAGAACCCGGGGGTACTCCACTATTCACCTTTTTCCATTGGGAAAATAGTACACTGCCTCCTATCCGATGACTTTTTAGTTTTGCTAAAAGTCTCTGATGAGGGATCTTCTCAAAGGCTTTCTGAAAGTCCAAATACACTATATCAACCGACTCACCTTTATCTACTTGTTTATTCACACCTTCAAAAAAACATAACAGATTAGTAAGAGAAGATCGTCCTTGTCTAAAGCCATATTGGCTGTCTCCCATTAAGCCATGACTATCCACATGTTCAGCAATTTTGTTCTTTATAATGCTTTCTACCATTTTCCCGGTACTGACATCAGGCTCACCGGTCTGTAGTTTCCCGGGCCACTGCTGGAACCCTTTTTAAAAACTGGTGTTACATTGGCCATCCTTCAATCTTTAGGTATTACAGCTGATATTAATGATAATGATAGTTTACAGATTACTAATAGCAGGTCTGCAATCTCATATTTAATTTCTTTCATCACCCTTGGATGTATACCATCCAGTCCAGGTAATTTGCTACTCTTCAGTTTATCAAATAGTTTATTTATTTTATTTATTACAGGCTCTTATATACCGCTCTATTCAGAATCAGCGCGGTTCACAATATAACAACATACCATAACAACAAACTGTTAGGTTTTACAGAGAACAAGGTCAGAGAACTTGGATAAAACATGGGACGTCATTACTGCAACTATTTACAAGAGTATTTACAAGTATACATAACAGGATTTGTTCTTAGTTTGGGTAGTGATTAAGATTGGTTAGTTGGTCAAGTAATATTGGGGGAAGAGGTGGGATTTGAGTGCCTTTCTGAAAAGGGATAGATCATTGATAGCACGAATCTCTGGGGGTAGAGCGTTCCAGTACTTAGGGGCATTCCTTTCCATATGATACCTTTTAATAAAAGCTTCCTTCCACTTTTCTTAAGTTGTAATACATCTTCCCGGTGTATCGATATTTCTTTCAATTCTTCTGCAGTATCACCTTTAAATATCACTTCATTCATGGGTAACATCCCTACATCTTTCTCAGTAAAGACCGAAGCAAAGAATCCATTCAGTCTCTCTGCTATGGCCTTGTCCCCTCTTAGTGCCCATTTTACCCCTCTATCATCTAATGTTCCAAATGACTCTCTCACAGGTTTTGCTATGAATGTACTTGAAAAAGTCTTTCTTATGCATTTTTCCTGCCACAGCAAGCTTCTTCTCAAATTCTGTCTTTGCCTGCCTTATCAATGCCTTGCATTTAACTTGCCAGTGCTTGTGCTGTTTCCAGTTTTTGTCATTTGGCTCTTTTTTTCCATTTCCTGAAAGATGCTTTTTGACAACAACAGCCTCTCTGACCTCACCTTTAAACCATGCTGGCAGTTGTTTGGACTTCCTTCCACTTTTCTTAAATTGTGGAATACAGCTGGTCTGGGCTTCCACGATAGTATTTTAAAACAACACCCAAACTTGATGTAAGTCTTTAACCTTTGCAACTGCTCCTTTTAGTTTTTCTTAACTATTTTCCTCATTTATTCATAGTCTCCCTTTCAAAAGTTAAAAAGGTAGTACTGTTCATGGCTTTTATCCAGGCTACCACACTTCACTTCTCTAGAGGTAACATGGGGACCCCTCCTCCATTAATTAAATCAAATGTGACCATGCTATGATCACTATTGCAAAGTGGCCCCAACATCCTTATTTCTTGCACCAGATCTGGTGTTCCACTAAGGACTAAGTCCAAAATGGCTTCCCTTCTGGTCAGTTCATGAACCAGCTGCTCCAAGAAGCAGTCATTTATTTAATCTAGAAACTTTATCTTCCTAGCATGTCTTGCCGTGACAATGACCCAGTCAATACTGGGGTAATTGAAATCACCCATTATTATGACTGTGCTGTAACTTTTGTTAGCTTCCCTGATTTCTTTGAGCATTTCATCATCCATTTGTTCATTCTGGCCAGGCGGTCAATAGTACACCCCCACTGCCATCGCCTTCCCCTTTTTATTTATTTATTTATTTATTTAACTGTTCTTATATACCGCTTTATCATTGAATCAAAGCAGTTTACATTATAACTCACAGGATTTACAAAAGACTTGTTATGAAACTTGAGGGGGTTGTGGCATGCAGGAAATGCTCTGATGCATAACTTATTTACAAAGAACATATGTACATACAATAAGTGGGTGAGGTTCAACTGGTCAAGAGTTAAGTGGTTACATGGAAATGATCAGCAAAGAGGAACGTTTTTAGTTGTTTTCTAAAGTCTTTCATGTCAGCGGTGGACCTTAGTTTTCCAGGGAGAGAGTTCCATATGGCTGGTGCGGCAAGTGAGAATGGTTCATTTGCTCTCTTGTATTCAGAGGGTATAGAGATAGTGTCAGTTGTACTCTTTCTCCTAGGTCTATTATTGTATCTGATGTAGAACATCTCCTCTAGAGTACCCGCTGTCATGTGATTTCTTATCTTGAATACAGTCAGGGCAGATTTGTATCAAGCCCGTGCGGTGATAGGAAGCCAATGGAGTTGATGTAGGAGGGGGTTATATGTTCTTGCTTATTTGAACCAGTGGTGACTTTAGCGTCTGTATTTTGTACCAGTTGTAACAATCATGTAGCTTGCTTTGGTAGACCTTGATAAATGGTGTTGCAATAGTCAAGGATAGGGGTTATAATTGCTTGACAAAATGATTGGAAATGGTCCTGGTTGAGGAGTGGCTTGAATCTCCGAATGGTGGCAAGCTTGTATAATGCATTCTTAGTTATTCTGTCGATGTGTGGTTGTAGGTTTAGCTGGCAGTCAAGTGTTACTCGAGGTATCAAATTTCGTCCTTAATTGAGATGATAGTTTGCTATTGTTATTGAAGTGGGTAGGATGTTCAAGGCATTCCGAGTGATGATTAATGCCTCAGTCTTTTTCATATTTATGTTTAGGTTATTGTTGGAAAGCCATATGGATATCTCTTGGAGACTGTTTATGATGGAAGAGTAATCTGGAGCGTCTAGGTTGATTGGAGTGTATGCCATGATGTCGTCAGCATAGATAGCATATTGCAGCCTGTGCTTCTTGAAAATATTGCATACTGGCTGTATGTAAATGTTAAAGAGATGGGCCGTCAGAGAGGATCCTTGAGGTACCTCTTGCGTTGTTTGAAAAGCAGCAGATGTGTGTGATCCTACCTTGACCTTCTGTCGGGTGCTAAGGTATTATTGAAACCACTTGTGGGTATTGTTGCATAGGCCAATGTCTATTAGTCTGTTTAGGAGGATGTTGTGGGATACTGTATCAAAAGCTGAGAAAATATTGACGAACACTAGCAGGAAACCAGCCTTGATGTTATTTATTACTCTGAGTAGGGTGTCAAATAGGTGGATGAGTAGAGTCTCAACACTGTGGTTAGGGCGAAAGCCGTGTTGATGTGGGTCTAGTGGAGTATGTGTGTCTAGGTGATCCTGGAGCTGTTTTTGCACTGTCTTCTCAATAATTTTAGCCAGAAAAGGGAGGCTGGAGATTGGTCTAAATGTAGCAGGATCTGTGGTTTCCAGTATTGCTGTCTTCGGGATTGGACGGATAGTGGCTTCTTTGAGTGTGGTGGGCATGTAGCCTTGAGCTAGGGAGGCAACCATTAAACTGTGGATGACTTTGATCAATTCTTCCTGTGTTGATTTTATCCATGCCACCGGGCAAGGATCAGATGGAGCTGTGCTTGAGTTTAGCTGGGTTATTGTGTGGGTAACTTGCTCAATTGTGGGGATGTGAAAATCACTCCACTTGCTTGTTATGTTTGGTTTTGTGCTCAGTATAGGCAATAGTGCAGCAAATTTTGTTTCCTGCAAAACTTTAACACTTTGTGACTCAATGCCCTCTCTAACATAGAGCGCACCCTTCCACCAATTTGATCTGCTCTATCATTACGATATAGTTTGTACCCAGGTATCACAGTGTTCCACATGTTGTCCTCCTTCCACCATGTCTCCGAGATACCAATCATATCTAGCCTCTCATTTAGTGCTATATATTCTAACTCTTATTTATTCTTATCTTATTTTTTAGACTTCTAGCATTCGCATACAAGCATTTTTGTATTATATTCATATTAATCTGGATATCGGTAGGCAGGGGTAATTTGGAATCTTTAAGCTCTGTCTGTTCCGTACTCGAGGGCATTTGGGCTCCTTTTGTCTTTATTCCTCTTTGTTGATATGTCCTAACTTCATTCTTTTGGTAGTATCTTTCAAGTTCCGAACCATGCGCTCTTGGACAACTGTCAGCTCTCCCCTATCTCCTTTTTTAAAGGTTAATGCCAGCAGCCTGGTTCCATCCCGGTTAAGGTGAAGCCCATTCCTTTTAGAAGAGCCTCTCCTTTTCCCAGAATGCTCCCCAGTCCCTAACAAATCCAGAACCCTCATCCTTGTACCATTGTCTCATTCATGCATTGAGACTCTGGAGCTCTGCCTGCCTTTTGGGTCCTGCACGTGGAATGGGAAGCCTGAGAAAAAAAGGAAGCTGGGCAAGTCATTTTCATTCTTCATTACCTCTGGTACAAACCAGAGATGCCAAGGGTGGAATTTTCCAAAGCGAGATTTTTAGACTTTGGGGGGTATTTTAGAAGCTCAGCTCATGAGTTGAACATTTGAAAATGGGCACTTAGATATGCAAATTATGGAGACATCCCCAGAGCCATTCTAGAAAGCCAGAATTATAGATATCTCCAGCACAAGAATGTCCATGTAGCACGGGGGCACTATGGAAGGGTACCTTGGGCAGAACAAGGGATTTGCATGACGCAGTATGATTTCAGAATAGAACAAGCATGTCAAGCCCTGGTTGTTGAGGCGTCCATGCCCATATCTGCTCCTGATGCAAAAAAGTGCTTGTTTCATGGCTGCAATGCTTCCAGTAGGTTAGCTAAAGAAACCTGCCTGTAAATATATATTCCAAACATCTTACTGGCCTGCCATTGCACATCTGAGTGTCTGAAATGGCAGGGCAGGACATGCAAGTCTGATAATATAGATGCCCCCAATTTGACCTATCGAGGCCGGGGCAGTCAAGTACCTAGTTCTGCAGGTATGCACCTCGGGGACTTTCACATATGTAAAATGGCCTACACCTGTGAACATAGCTAGCCTTGTTATCTGCACAGGGCCCATGTCCAGAATTGAATAAGGGGACGTTCATTTTTTGAGTTGGAAATGGAGCAGTTCTGGATGTTTTTTGATGTTCTGCTGTGGATGTGCCAGATTCTTCCTAGATGTCTCTTCTAAAATGCCACTTCACATCTTAAATGCCAAGTATTAGACCATTCCTCTAAGTTTCATAGATCTTTTCTCATGTTGTCTACTCTCTCTGAAGCTATGTGTCATCTGCAAAAAGGCAAACCTTTCCTTTTAATCCTTCAGCAATGTCACTCATAAGACATTGGACAATACTGGTCCCAAGACAGATGCCTGAGGCTCTCCACTACTCACTTCCCTTTCTTCTGAATGCATTCCATTTACTACTACTCTCTGTCATCTGTCAGTTAACCAATTTCTTATGCAGTTCACCACCTTAGTAGCCACCCACAGGCTACACTATTTGTAAACCTCCAGTGCGGAACAGTATCAAAGGTTTGCTTAAATCTAAGTAAATCACATCTATTGCATTTCCTTGATCCAGTTCTCTGGTCACCCAATCAAAAATTCAGATTAATTTGGCATGAACTTCTTTTGGTAAATCCACTTTACCTAGGATCTTGCAGCCCATTGGATTCTAGATGTTCACTATCCTTTCTTTCACCAGCATTTCCACTACTTTTCTCACTACAAAAGTAGAGCTTACTGGCTTGTAGTTGGGCACCTCTTCTGTTACCACATTTTTGAAGAAGGACTACATCAGCCCTTCTCCAATCCTGAGAAACCTCCCCCATCTCCAAAGATCTTTTAAACGCATCCTTTAAAGATGCTGCCAAAGCCTCTCTGAGCTCCCTTAATATTCTGGGATGCATCTCATTTGGTCCCATGACCTTATTCATTTTCAGTTTTGCAAGTTGTTCATAAACACCTTCTTCCTTGAATGGTGTGGTAGCTACTCCATTCCCACTATTATCCTTGTCAGTCACATGTGGTCCTTCTGTTGCCTGTTCATGAAACAAAATCCTAGAGAAGTATTTGTTCAGCACTCTGCTTTTTCCTTGTTACTTTCTATAAATTGGTTCTCAGAACCTCTGAGTCTTGCAATTCCACCTCTAGCTTTCTTCCTCTCTCTGCTATACCTGAAAAAGTCTTGTTGTTTCACTTCACATCTTTAGCTATTTTTTCCTTTGTATGTGCTTTTGCCATTCTGATTTCTCTCTTTGCATCTTTCAGTTTTATCCAGTATTCTTTTCTGGGTTCCTCCTTTTGTGATCTTCTAAATTCTGAGATTGCTGCTTTTTTGCCTTTATTTTTGCAGCCACTACTTTGGAGAACTGTATAGGTTTCCCTTTCTTTTTGTTTTTTATTCACTTTCTTTACATATTGATCTGTTGCCCTTTTTATACCTCTTTCAGTTTAGCCTGCTGCCTTTTCACTGCTCTTACCTCGTCCCACTCTGCCATCTCCTCCATGAGATACTTTCCTATTTTGCTGAAGTCAGCATGTTTCTAATCTAGGCCTTTGACTTTGGTTTTCACCTCAAACTGTACCATGTGATGAGCACTGCTACTTAAGTAGGCACCCACATGGACATTAGATACACTATCTCCAATGGCAAGTACTACATCCAGCACTGAAACTTCCCTAGTGGGTTCCACCAATTGTCTGAGCTATGATCACCTACTTCTTTATAGATTTGTAGATGGTAGATTAAAGTCACCCAGTATCATCATTTCTCCATATATCATTGATAAAAGTCTCTGTCCATTTCTTCTGAGTTGGAGGCCTGAAGTCTACATTAGGGTGGATCGTGGTTCCATCTCCCTTTTCCATAAAGATCCAGAGCACTTCTTTGTTTTCTCACATCCCCTGCATTTCTTTCATATTGTTTTTGAAAAAACACAAATGTTTTTTCATTTAATGAGTGAGAGTCTTTGGGGATTTAATTTTTAATATTGTTTTTGACAAAGAAGGCTACTTCTTATTTCTGCGCTGTCTATCCCTCTTAAATAGAGGTATGGCAATATCCCATTCATGACATTCATTGAACCATGCTTCCATAGTGGCCACAATGTCCAAGTTCATTTCCACCATCAGGGCTTCCAGGTCAGGAACTTTGTTACCTAGACTGTGAACATTTGTGCTCATTGCTCTCCAGCAGTTTTTGATTGACTTGTATGTATTTTGCCAGGTTTTTTTATTTGATTTCTCTTCCCCTTTGTTATTGATGTGTGAATTAAGATGATTTGTTTTTCTATTTTCAACTTTAGTGTGATGCTTTTGCTGGGGGTAACATGCCAAACCTGTATTCTTACATCCATCATTATCTTTCTTTAGTTTAAATGCCTGTCCACATATTATCTGAATTTTTCACCTAGGACCCTTTTCCCTGCCACAGAGAGATGTACATAAGAACATAGCAACTTAAGATATGCCATACTGAGTCAGACCAAGGTCCATCAAGCCCAGTATCCTGTTTCCAACAGTGGCCAATCTAGGTCATACACACCTAGCAGTTTCCCCAAAAGACACAGGTTCCACAATGCTTGTATTGGGTCATGCATTGATATCCTGGGTCCCATCTTAATAATGGTTTATGGACCTTTCCTCCAGGAACTTGTCCAAACCTTTTTTAAACCAAGCTACACTAACAGCCTTTACTACATCCTCTGGTAACAAATTCCAGAGTTTAAAGTCCATCCATACAGTATAGCCTCTTGTTGTTGCATCTATTACCCCAGCCAACTATATTTCTAAAACCTTCATGTCTACACCAGGTTTAGAGCCACATTAAAGTTTTAGTTGTACAATGCCAGTTGTGCGGGGAAGTTAGATGGGGGCGGCTCAGGGGCGGAGTCTGAGTTGAGTATGGGCGGTCGATTGCCCTGGACATACAGGGCCGATTCTAATGTTTGCCCTGTACGTCCAGGGCCGGCGACATATCCGGGGAAGTTATTCTACCTCTGAGGTGGAATAACTTCCCTGGACTTATTTGTTTTATGCTGCTGGGGCACGGATGGGGCAGGGGAGCTGGAGGACATTTCCTGCAGCCCAATTCAGGCCTTAGGGGGGCAGATCGTGGGTTGGACTGCGGGGAATAAGTTTTTTTATTCCAGCAGCCAGCATTGCAGCTCTTCAATGGAGCCGTGGTGCCGCGGCAACAGGATGCCATGGTGCCGCAGCTCCATAGAAGAGCCTTGACTGATTTAGTCAGGGACAGTCCTGTACGTGCAGGCTAGACTGAATCGTAGTCCCAGCCTGCATATACAGGACTGTTCACGATTCTGTTCCCACACGGCTAGATGTTCCCCGCGGGATCAGAATCAAAATCCCCTCTGTATGTCTGTCTCAGACCAGACGTACAGAGGGGATCTACATCCGGAGTGAAATAAGCCTGAATGGGTTTAAGTCTCTCCCCCAAAATTTGGACATCTCTTTTCACTGCAGAGATGCTGCTTCTAGCCAGATCATTTGTTCACAGATGGATAACAACATCAATTTTAAAATCCTTATTTTCCTTTCTGACTTCACAACAAATTTGGTTTGTATTCCTTCTGGCTGAAGATTCTGGGAGGCATTTGACTATTTTCTGTCCCTTGAACTTTGTTCCCATGTTAATGCCTCTGATGATGGGGTCTCCTTTCTGTTTTGAGATTTTTTGGCAATGCCTGGAACATTATTGATACATTGAGTGGTTACCCTTCTTGTCTAAGACCACTTCAGTTTCCATAAATGCAGCATCCCCATTTACCAAGGCAGAGAAGACATTTTGCAGGGGTATCTCTTGGTGGAGTGGGTGTCTCCATGTTACAGGACCTACTGTGATCCATGTATTTTTGGGCTGTTCAATTTTTTGTGGGAGTAGTGTTGAATTGTTTTCAAATTTTATACTGAAGGAGGCTTATTTTATTGAAGCTAATTCTTCCCTTGGTTGAGTTGAATCTTTTTTCATAGTAGATAGCATGAGACAAGGTGAGTTCTAAGTTTCCAAATGGCTTTCCTTAGGATTAAGGCACCACAGTTATTGCATTAAATAAAAGCCATCTTGATTATTAGTTTTGATATAGAGGAGTTGTGCTTTCCACTTAATTGATGACAACTGACTATGGGATATGTTTACTTAACAGCACTAATGATTAGCGTGGGATTTACCACAAACTAAGCCCACTGCAGTAGCTCTTACTGTGATCTAAAAATCTAGCTGCGCTAAAAATCCAACACTAACCGCTTCAAACGGGTTAGGTGTGGAGTGTGGGTGGTGACTGTGCATTGCAGTTAGCACAGGCATCATTAGTGCTCAGTGTCAAAGTCATGGATAGTACCTCAATGGTTGATGGTGTAACTGCACCTGTGGTAATCATGACAAATAGCTTAGTCTGGGAGTGGCACTAGATGCATTCTAACTGCATGGGGACATGCCGTGCATGCCCACATTTGTTAATGTGGGTCCAGTGCCACCCTTTTTCTAAGTTTTGAGGCTAAATGCACAGTAAACTACCGCTCTTTAGTAAATATATCCCTATGGGCCTGATTCTGCAAGGTGACTAGTGGGGCTATATTTCCCTATAGGATGTGCAGCCCCACTAGTTGTCCCAGCCATATTTCATCACACCCTCTCCCCACACGCCAGAGCCACAGTGCGGGGAAAGCCAAAGGGGAGTGGGATGAGCAAAGTGGGGGCGGATGGAGGCTGAAGGACGTCCTGCAGGAGGCAGTCAGATGTGCTACTTATACCACCGCGGAGGTGGAATAAGCAGCGGCAAGATCAGCAATCGGGCCCTGGAACCACCCTCAAGGTCAGGATCAGGTGCTGGTATGCCCCTGCTGCCTGATCCTGGCCCCAGCAGACCCACCGAGTGTCAGGTGGTGGGAAAACCGGTCTGGCAGGGTATCCGGTATCAGTGCAGCAGCAGGAGCAGGAGGAGGTCTGGCTGTCCTGCCGGCTGTACGACCCCCGTGGCTGTTGCCCAATCATGCTACCGCGAGGGTGTCTTTCTCCTGTGGTGCAGAATCCGGTACAATGCAGCCCATCCTTGTCTGGGACATCTGGATGGCCCAGACGTTCCCCTTCCAGGATCTGGCTCCACATGTCTTAGGAAGACTATACAGGAAAATCCAGTGAATGGGTGAGGGATAGGTAGGGAGGGATTTTAAGGGACGAATGATTACAGTTTAGGGCTATTTCTAGTAGCTTATAAGAGCAGGGCAGTATAACTCATGCTCCAAAGGTCTCATTTACTTTATAATTGCATAAGATTAATCTTTGTGCTGTTTATACTAAACAGGATTGGATTTATTAGGTGAAATTTAGTACAGTGGCAGTGCATTTTTGGTGTCTTGCCTTCCTCTGAATAGCTATGTAGTAAGAGCTGTTAAACACCTCTGGCCTTCTTTCAAGTTGACTCATTTTATAAATGTATAGGCACTCATCGTGTATACTTGCAGTATTCCATCAATAATCTGAATGATTTTTTAGTAGCCCATATAGCTGGAACGTGTGCTCATACTTTTAATGCATGCACGTTGTAGATAATTTTCAAAGGGAAACCACATGGGTAGTTTCTCTTTGAAAATTTCCTAG
Organism: Ichthyophis bannanicus; assembly: GCA_033557465.1. Lineage (NCBI taxonomy): Eukaryota > Metazoa > Chordata > Amphibia > Gymnophiona > Ichthyophiidae > Ichthyophis > Ichthyophis bannanicus. Next base: position 244,388,456 of record CM066036.1, on the reverse strand, counting down.
CATAAAATATTCATACGCAAAGGGCTTGCATGCTTTATGCCTGCTGTCTATGCAGGTGGCCAATTCAGGTTAAATTAGCATACAGACTTTGAAAAATCCAATGTGCTTTGGTTATCATTCTCCCCTGATCTATCCACATTCCTGCAACCTTCTCTTTGTGACCCAGCCAAAGGCGTATCTCGCTGTGGAAACCAGCATATATTTTTAACTGGGCAGAGGAAGGTGATTTTCAATCACACTAGTTTACTGAGGTAAATTATTGTTTACCTGAACAAATGGCCTTTGCCCTTCATATTCACTATTAATATTGCCACAATCAAGAGAATGATTTTGACAAGATTTCTAGCTTGTTCTCTTTATAACTTTACCTTTAAGGGACACTCTCTTTTGTTGTCTGTTGAAAGAACGGAACAGAATAAACAATCAAATGTTTTGGATGAGATTTAATACATTGGATTCATCCAAAATTGGCTTAATGATCCCCTAACCATCTGGTAGCTCTGCCCATATCCTCTTCACAAATATATACATAGGACCAGATGTGCACTGCTTTTTCTCCCATAGGTACCAAAGGGGGAGACATGGTTCAGCAAATCTGGCCTCCAATGCACTATATAATGGGCAAGCTCAAAATAGAACTGGGAGCTTCAGGACCAGACGGAGTCTGAAAGCAAGATTAGATGGCAGGATTTTAGCCATAACCTCCTTTCTTCAGATGCAGGGAATAGGAGAGAAGAGCTATGCTATGCTCTTTACTTAGACCGGCCCTTTTATCTCTGGCTGGTGAACAAATTGTGTATTATGAAATAATACACTAGAGTTTGACTTGATATTACTTGTGTCCATTTAAACAGTAATAACAACATGTGTGCAGAGTAAGAGTCCCATCACACATTTGTTTTATGAAATTAAATACAGTAGGGATATCTGTGATATTAACTGTAGTAATACTAATTACTTTGTGCCAATTAACTTCTACACACTTCCCCATTAATTATGCTTCTGCAAGTTATTGCTTATGACCATGATGTTTCCAGGACTGACAATGAGTGTCTTATTTTTTTTTGGGTGGGGGGGGGGGAGTGTGAGCAAGTGCTGTACTGGTCTTTTGTGGCAGAGCACAGAGTGTGGATTCCTGCAGTTGCCGGTCACTAGATGTCAGACTCAGCTCAGCTTTATCAACTATGAGCTTGAACTGAAAATCAAACCCTGGTCACTCATTTTGCAGTACAAAACATTAACCTCTGGGCCTTTAGGAGGGTTCCTCTTAATTTGTTCAATGCTATTTTTCATCTCCTGGTTTTCCTGGCTTTATTGCAACAGAGATTTGCTTGTTACGCTGCTTGCTGTCATTACAGGGCAGTATGGTGGAACTCTGTCTCATTAGAATTGGTTACTGGGGATTTTATTGCCTGCAGTACTTTTGTTGTAGCAAAGTGATGTCAATGAATAAATCCAGGAGTCAGTTGACAAGGTTCCAAGCCAGTTTATTGTGCACAGGCCCAGTCAGTCAAAGCTTCAAAAGGAACTGAGCAAATGTTTCTACAGAGACATACACATTTATACCTCTTTTTCAGTTTGATACATAAGAACTTTCTTTTGGTTCTAGCTCGATACATGCAAACTTCTCATTGGTTTTACATTCCCTGCACCTGTCCAATTAGAAATCCCTCCGGAGCCTAGCAACCAGCCCCCTCCCTTAGGATTGCTCTAACAATGGTGCAGTTCTTGATTTTGTTACTTCTCTACTGCAAGGTTATCCCTAGCTCCAGGAATGCATGTATTGAAACATTTCTTTTCTTTCACACACAAGAGAATAATGAAAGACTTATGAATTCATAAAAACTTCTTATTAAGCACTTTAAAACAGTTTTCTCATTTCTCACAGATTTTTGGTTCTTTTCTAGCTATAATGGGAGTTAGGATCCAGGCCTAACTTACAGGCCTTTCATAATAGCAGGCCATGCTAGGCCATAGCCTACCACACTTTATACATGCCAACTCCAGAACTCAATGTATTGCCTCCAGTTTGATCCATGTTTAGTGTGCTCACTGGATTCAGCATACTGTGGTTGTACTGAACATCCATTCAATGTCCAGATATTTCTAGTCTATTCAAAGAGTGGAGAAAGGGCTGCCAAGGGGATCTCAGTTTGTTATTAAAAAATAATAATTTATATTCCTTAAGTACCATTTCTGATAAATTGAATTTTCTACATAGAAATGGAAGTTCATAATAAGGGGTGTCCACTTTGCTTCCACTTAAAGGCATCATGTTGCTAATTCTAGAGCATTCCTTTGAAGAACATATGTGAGCTCCCTGATATCTAGAGTTACCAAGTTACTCAGTTCGAGGAGTGAGGTTTTTTGTCAGTTTTGGTTTTAAATTTGCAGTGCAGTGCAGTATGGTACTTGTAGTCCCTGAGTTTACCCATTGGAATCAGTGCTGCAGGTCCCATAATGCAGTGGGATGAGCTTGTCAGAAATCCAAGACTGGCTTAAAATCTCACTCCTGCAACTGGGTAACTTGTAACTTGGAAACTCTGGATATCCCTTGATGTAGAGGTAAGCTTAAGACCAGAGCAGCCATAAGCAAGAGGCAGCTGAGGAAGCCAAGTTAATCCCCGAGAGATGATGTTGGGATAGGCAGATGGTGGGGAAAGTGATTTGACAATAGGAGAGCAGTGTGAATCTGATGTTTTGCTTGATGGTATGCCCAGACTTGTGGAAGAGAACGGGATTTTGGATCTTGGGAAGGTACTGCAGCTTTCTACTTTGCAGGAGACTTTAGAAGTGAAACAGGGGACTTCCCAGGCTGCTACAATTTTGGTGGGACCTAAGCAATTCAATCTTGAAACTCTATGGGGAGGGCTTTATACTATATGGAATGTCCCCCCTTGGAACAAATTTAAGCAATTGCTCTCAAGTTTGAGGAATCAGGTGGGACACAAGATGTGGCTTAGACGCTGCCGAGTATCTCTTTGGATTTAATCTACTTCTTGATTTCAGTTTCCCCAATTCTGTTTCTTATGAACACAATCCCATCAGAATTAAGATCCTTATCTGAAATCATGGAGTTTAGGAAAAGACTTAAAACACACCTATTTGCAATGCACTATGGTTCCTTGACGAATTCACCTCTCACCTCTCTGCTAGATAAAGGATAACCCTACTCCAGCTAACATATTCGTCCAGAAAAAGAATGAAGTACTGAAGTCCTAAACCAATGTATTAAAAACAATTGAATAACAAATAACCCTGTATATAGTTTAATTCTGTTCCATTGTACATAGTTTACTATTGTTAATTTACTATTGTTAATTGTTGATTGTAAGCTCCAATTTATTATATGTAAAAACAGCTCTCCCTGTTTACTGTTGTTCCATGTAAACCGCATCTGATCAATGGAAGGAGCGGTATATAAAAAATCTGTTAATTAAATTAAATTAAATTAAATTATGAGGAAAAAGAATTAAGAACTGAACGGAGTTAGCCCAACAACTTTTCTCTGTCTTTCTTCTTTGACATCTGCCTGAGCTTTTACTGGGCTGGTTGGAAGCAACAGCCCAGAGGTTTAGCCTGGGGAAATCATGCTCCTTTAGTTCTGACCCAAATGGTTTCCTCCCTGGGTATGCTATTATCAAAGTCCTTAACTGATTGGATGAAACAGCAATGGCCTGGTTTTCACCAATTAGAGTTACTGCTAGACACGTGCTTCAGATTTTGGATTCAGTTTTGTCATCGGAGACTGTGGTCAATGGCTCAATTATGCTGATTACTTGGATTTCCTTTGTCAACAGATGAGACCGGTGTCTCTGTGGCTTCAAGAACACATCTTGCAGATGCTGAGAGGCTTATGGCAGTGATGGCCTCCTTTTCTGGAAGATCTTCCCTGGTTCAACTGCAATACTAAAATTTACTTTGTTGACTATTTGGACTGTTCTAGCTTCAATGGAGAACATTATTTCTTCAGCTGCATGATTTAAATGAATATTCATTTGCATATATGGTTTCACAGAAAGAAAGGATTAAGAAACTGGAGCCGACATCTGCACAGCTACTGTCTTTTGAGGTTTGTTTAGCTCAGGACAGGAACGTTTTATATCAGAGCTGAAAATAATGAAAATAGCATCTGATTTTAAAAACTTTGAATTTTCCTAAGGCAGTAGTGCTCGGGTCTTTTCAGGAAGACAATCCTAGCCAGTCAGGTTTTCAGGATTCCCACAATGAATATGCATGAGATAAATTTACATACGTTGGAGGCACTTTGTAGTGGTAGTAACTAATGTGCTTTAAGGGAATAGCACATGGTATCTGCAACTTAATGCACAGTAAATGGCAAAACTCTGCATTATTGCACCATAATACACAGTAAGTTAATGCAACACACCTTAGCAAATAATGGGATGCAAAGCATGTAAATGTACGCCAAGAACCTCATTATGATACAAATCAAATAGCAAGCTTTCTGACATTGGACCCTCTGAAGACACCATCCCCACAAGACAGGGACAACATTCTGCACCCATTCTTCCAGAATGAAGCTGCTTTGTTTATGGGACATTGGGAGGTCATTTTCAAAGCCTTTTTGTATAATAATTGTCATAGAATTTACAAAATAAATCATAAGAAAAGTAAGGCAAATTGAAAGAAATGTTATACAAATTATCCGTAACCCTCAAAGAAACTATCATTACTAAATTCCACACCATGTGGGAAATTACGCTCTATTACTACTACTAATCATTTGTATAGTGCTACAAGGCGTGAATAGCACTATACATATACAAGTAAGAGACAGTACCTGCTCATCAGAGCTTACAGTATAATCAAGACAGACCACACAACAACTGGGGACAAGGGTAAATCAAGGGGAATGTGCAAGATACAGATAGGTGATGAGCAGGAAAATAAGGGGATTTAACCAGTCAGCTAAGCCCCCCTGCCTCCACCTAATGGTGATCTAAAAGAGTAGGGCCCCCATGGTCAACGAACAAGGGGGGCCTGCCACCCTCAACCACCCCCAGCTTCCCCCCTGCACATACCTGGTAGTCTGTGGCGGTCTAGTGGAGAACAGGGCAGGAGAGATCCCTATATGCTCAATCCCTGTCCATCATTCAATTCAACATGGCTGCCATCATGAATTGTGCCCTCTAGCCTCTCACTAGGGGGCAGCACTGCAAGATCAGAGCCATCTTTGTTTGGGCCTATGAGAAGGGCAAAAGAGCTCCTGCCCTTCTCATAGGCCCGTTACTGTATGATTTTCCTGTAAATGTCAACTTCCTATTGCTGATATGAAGTGTGTATCTTATGAACTATGCCAACTTCATTTCCTATAAGAGGATAAGAAGTTGGAGACTTAATTGTCTCCTGGGGGAGTGAGAGGTCTGCGTGTGGCTGATATGTTTGTGGGGGTTTTTTTGGCTATTTGGAACATGTGCTCTCTTGAATATTTTTCTTTTTTGTTGATTTCTTTCTTTTCTTGCTCTTGGGGCTTTAACCCTGGAATTACCGAGATTTTATGCACACACTGAAAACCGTTGGGTTCATAAATGACCCCACGACGAATTTTAATTGTTAACCCTGAAAAATTTAAACTAAATAGACAAAATATTATTCTGAATTAATTATTTATTATATGAAGGTAAAATGTTTTGAAATTTAATGCTTTATCCTAAAATTACATGAAGAAGAGTTGCCATGAAAGCAGTTTTTGCATGCACTTGATGAACACAGTAAAGTACTACAGTCATTTGCATGAGACACAGACAATTTCTGAATGTTCTTTGCAAACATTGCGCTTGCAGGAGGTGCAAACTATGTTGCTTTTCCTGTCTTTTTCTCTGGAACAGCAGTGACACCTTGCCCTTTTCTTTCGGATCCCAACTTTGCAAACAGCATCAGTGGCTTCTTCAATGCTGGAAGAAGTCTCGCTGCAATTACTCTGAAGCAGCTGCTTTCCTAATTCCAAGAGGAATAGACGACGTCTGTGCTTTGACTTGGACTGCCATTCTGGATTTAGTGATATCCAAACAATGAAGGCGTTCAAAGCACTGATGTCCAACATGTTGTAGAAGATCGTCACTGGCCAACGTCTTGTCATTCATTTTGTGGTATACGTGTGCAACATTTGATCTGCCGTATCTACTCCACCTTTACTACAATTATAGTCCAAGATCATACGTGTTTTTTTGACTGGACGTGTGTTATCTACTTCTTCTTGATCATGCAAACTGCTCAGAAGAACAACCACTTTTCCTTTCTTCGGGCAATAGGAAACCAGAGTGGCATCATCGCGAAAGGCAAACAGTGAAGTGAATACCTCTCGGCCTTTTGTTGTTACAAATTCTGGAGGTAATTATTTTCTGTTCTTTCGAATTGTCCCCAAAAGTGTCATTTGGTTTTCTAGCAATTTCCGTGACAGGGATAAACTGCAGAAGAAATTGTCAACAGTAACATTTCTGCCAGATTGTGTCAATCCTTCAGTGAGTTGCAGCACAACCCTTTCACCCTGATTCTGTTCCCTGTTTTGTCCAAGTTCCCTTCCTGTATATACTTGAAGAGGCAGAACATATGACGTTGCATTATCGCACAACATTCATAGCTTTATGCCATATTTCCCAGGTTTGCTGGGAATATATTGTCTGAACGGAACACGGCCACGGTAACATTTTCACCAGGAACAAAGGCGTCACTTAGAGTTGCTTCCCAGGTATCAAAAACGTGTCTGATTGGAGCAAGCTTATCCATGCCTCATTGTTCACGTCTGTTGGTTGCATTATCAAATCTGAGAGCACAAAAAATTTGCTGAAAATGGTTACGGGCCATATTTTTGCCGAAAACAGAACGACCATCTTCAAGGTTCCACAACTGAACTATGGATTCATTTCATGACTTGTACATGCCTGAGAGGATCAGAAGTCCAAGAAAACGTTGAAATTCTCCATTTGTCAAATCTTTCCAGGTGTCGTCATAAATGTGTCTTCCTTGTTTGCTCATCCACATCATGATTTCATTCAATAAGTTCTTCCTCATGAACAAGTGGAATGCTGCGAGAGGGCCATCAACATTTCTTACAGCATACCTTGTAGGACCTTGTTGTACGGGCATGATATTAGCTCTGGCGTATCTTCCAGCAGCTTGCTTTATAGGTTTCCTGTTCCATGATGTAGCATCCTTAGATTCATAGGCTTCAATGGCAACATTTGTGCTTATAGTTGATGACCTCTTAGCTCCTCTACGACCACAACTAAGATTCCTCACAGATGATACTGACACCAAGGACTCCTGCCTTCTTCCCCGTCCAGCACAGCCTCGACCTTTGCCTCGACCTGTAACTTGACTCTTTGCTGCAGGCAATGTTACCAGCTCAACATCAGTCTCACATTCACTTGGCGACCAACTGCTGTCGCCATCTGAATCATGACTGTCATCAGATTTATCGCCCGAACTTGGCTGATATGCTTCTTCACTTGCTGAATATGCTGCATCATCAGACGACTCAGAGCCGTCACTGTCAGCATCTCGTTGCAATATTTCTCTTACTTGGGCAGCTGAATACTTTTGTTTTGACATCATAAACAATAACCTAAAATAAATAAGCAAAGATAAATTTGAATAAAACGCAAAGCAGTTTTACTATAGGTGTACAATAATCATGATGAATGAGCTGAAAGCATTTAGATGTCATCGGAAATAATGAGAGAACGTATGATATCAATCACAGAAAATGTGCAATTTTCATAAAGTAAGAGTACAAAAAAATAAATGATACATAATTAATGATAAATACCTTTGTCAGATCAAAAAATTCACAAAACTGCAAATTGTATCACGATCCAAACCGGACGTAAGCAACTGGAGTCAAAAATGACCCTACTGGTACTCTGTGCTGCAATTCATCACTAGCGTCACCTAGCGGATGAAAATTATTCCTCTCATGGTGCAATATAAAGAGAATATTGACATGTGAAAAGTCATAAAAAGATTGCATTCTTGAACAATTAGTTTCCGAGATACGCGTTGTGAAACTTTTGACCCCGTCGGTACTCCCAGGGTTAATGTTGAGATCTTTTATAGAAATGCATGTGTTTATTTGTGTTTGATGGTATTGTCAACTTTGGAATGCCGATTGTGGCTGCGTGCTTGACATACTTGTTGAATGTGTTAAAGGTGAATATAAATTAAGTAAGAGTAATTCTGAGGCAAAGAGCGCACCGACATAGCTCTCAGGAATGGGAACTGCTGGATGTTAAACAGTGAATAATTCTTTTGGAGAAGGTCTCTCAGAAGAAGGATGATCTTTTTGGGAAGGACTCAGTGGGAATTCATATAAATAAGAGAGTCTTGAGAGTTCAATTAGAAGATGCAATTTGCATCTTTTGAACTTCCTCACAGTTCCTATGATCCCTACATCTGAGATATTTAAGAAATATGTGGTTTCAGTATTAGAAATACCAGTGGAATTGACTCCTCCTCTCTCTAGGGATTTTTACTTGCCAGTATCTAAAAAAATGAAGCTGATAATTGGGGCAGTCCTCTCAGCTAGCTTTGAATAATTTGGAATTTAAACAGAGTTCCTGGAAAGATTAGAGATTAATCACATTTGTTTCCTACCTTGCTTATTACCTGTGCCTTGGACTCTTACTGAAACTAGTTATTGAAAATGTGCTTTAAAGTGAAATATTTTGCATTTATGAACTGTGATATTAGAATGTATCTGAACATCTACAAAGTTATTTAATAATGGAGAAATCAATTTATTCTCAAATATTGGTTCTATAATTACATAGTATTTTCTTTCTGTGATTTCCATATAAAATGTTTAAATACGTTTCAGGGACAGAGAGATATAATTTTATCTACCACAGCAAAATGCTTTTTGCAGTAATAAATTTATGGGCGATTGTGAAATGGTGGTCATATCTGGACTCCAGTGATTGGAGTTTCTGGTGATCTCTCACTGATGATGACTCCTGAAGGGCTGAGCATCCCTCACTGTTCAATATGCCAATCCCTCGTGAATCCTTAAACTCGTACAACAAAGGGGTTAGGTTCAGCCTGAAATCTCAATCCGACTCCCTGATGTCTGTCTTTGGGTTTCTGTCCCACAGTCTATTCCCCCTATCTGGGCAGTTTCCGTGGGCTTGCCTGAAATTCTTCCTTAAATCAAACCAAAAGAAGGTCCATGAGCATCCTTAATAATCCGGCATAACTCAGTCCAAAACAAAAACTCAAGCTTGCAAGCCTACCTATCACGTCCTTCATTGTGGCCGGTCTTTAATGCATCCCTGTGCTACAACCTCTCACTGGCAGGCAAGTCAAAAGGGTAGATTACCAAAAGTTCCTGGTGTCAAAAGAACAGTTCTTTATCTTGCAGCTTATCTTGTGCAGTCTGGTCTGGAGCTTTTTTTCTCTTCGGTGTCCTGGCAGAGGCTAATCGCTCTCCCTGTCTTTCCTTTTTATAGGGCTATTGACTCTTTCTTCCCCTGGTTACGCCCTCTCGGGTTGCTTGGGTAATCCGCTCTATTCAGGTCCTTCTGCTGAAGTTTTAATTCTGTACCTGGTACCTCCCTCCCGACTTTTTACTCCTTCCTTCTTCCAAGATATGGAGTCTACTGTTATAGTTTGGCTATTTCCATTTTCCTCTGTTCTCAGGCTATAGTGATGGAATGTATACTGCATCATAGTGAACTGCAGAGATGTTTTCTGCTATTGGTCCTGTTCCTATACTCCCTCTAAGAATGGACTAGACGTTCACTAATGATAGAGTATGCCATGAACCTCACTTCTTTATTTTCCTATTAATACTGTATTTCCTGTGTATTGTGGCTTGGGTCTCCATTGCTTGTATACCTGTAGGAATTCACCAGTCAACTTTGTATGTATTAATTTTCTCTTTCTATTTTCCCTCCCTTTCAGAATCTATTTTATCTTATTATATTAAGAGAGAGAGACTTTTTTTTTTTAGCTATAAGTGTATTACTTGTTCTCATTATTGTAAATTTTATATATAGAAATTTAAAAAAAAATATATCGCTAAACATTCAGGGCCTGATATTGAAAGCCATTAATGCGGTTAATGGACTTGCTAATCGCATTAATCATGGTGACCAGTGCCACTGCTGAATATCCCTGGGTTTTGCCACTGAATACCCCAATGATATCCAGCTAGCATTGGAGTATTCTGGGGGCAGAGCTGAGATGGCACCCGCAGATAACTAGGCAGCAGCGATATTCAGCCTTAAAGGGTACCAAACTTTCACTACAGAAGATAACCAAGCAGTGGCTGAATATAACTCCTGCCCGGTTAGCTTTGCTGCATATTCAATGCCGGCGGCTGGATATTTATTTATTTGCTTGTTTTATATACCGCTTCATCCATGTAATCAAGGCGGTTTACAGTGAACATAATGGCTCGTACTACTCTAGGCAGTTACAAGGAATAGTTGACAAGGGACAAGAAAGATATTGAACAATAACAATAATCAACATTATAACTGTATTTTACATCGTGTGCAAGCCTTTTGTGTACAGTGATGTTAGGTCAGCTATTTACAGTAAATTATTTACATTAAGATGGTGTGAGTTATGTTACAGTTAGTTTTGCATTTTACATCCAGGTGGTATAGCTGTGTGGTGAGGTGAGCATGAGTTATATGAGAGGTAGATTCCTTATATATTTAAGTTTACCATTGTGGGTTGGTAGCATTCTGTAAATAGGAAGGTCCTGAGGTGCTTTCTGAACAAAGATCTTTTATTTCTTGCAGGTTGTTTGGTAGAGCGTTCCATAGGGCTGGGGAGTAGGCCATTCCATGCTATATACTGTCACACCCCAGCCCCCGGCCACGTGCCTAAAGAGCTAGGGTGGACATTATGTCCTTCATAAACGGGTTGAAAACTATCTTCAGCACTGAAGCATGTTGGGAGTTGTAGTTTCCCTTTTAAAAGTATAGCCGTGACAAACCAGTATGAAGGTAAATGATAAAGATTTTATTTCCCCAATGTCACAAGGTTCTACATAAAGCATCAGGATATTCTCTCCAGTTAGTATTTTCAAAGATATTTACAAAACTCAGGTTGAAGGTGTTTCTCAGTCACTACTTCTGTTCAGGGGTTTTAATCCAAAATATAGCAGATAAAACAAAACACAAGCTTCTTCATTCAGCTTAGTAAAAATGTTCTCTTTTATCCTTTCTTTCTTTAGTAACACCAAGCACAGGTGCTAGGCAATATTCCTTTGGTTAAACAAGCTCTTACCTTCAACAAGGTCAGACTTCTTTACTCTGTTACCCAAAAGCGCACATTCTGAAAGCTATTCTTCAGTTAAGGACTCCATGCTTCCAGCCAAACATAATGTGCAATCCATGGGAAACTCAGGCAGTAAGGAATCCTGTTCGCTAGGATCTATCTGCATTTCTTCCTGCTCTGAAGAAACATCAACTTGCTCTGAGCTTTCCCCGTATCTCCCAGGATATACTTTCTCGGGGGATCTCTGTAATTCCCTCCAGCAGTGGTCTACCTGGTATGGAAGACAGGTATCTGGGGTTTGAGCTATCTCTTTCTGGCTAGGTTCACCAACCTCTCTCCAGCTGCGGTTAAACAGTTCCTGGCCTCCTTGCTTAAGTTCCTCTCTGGTGTTAATCGATGGCTCTCTGTTCCAGGCTGGGTTCTTCTGCCTCCTAGCTTGAGCCCTGGGCACTCACCTCTGAACACCTTGAGACTTCCAGTCCGGCATAGACGTGGGAAGACTTTTATGCTCTCTCTCCCTGAGCTGTGTCTTCCTGGCACCTCTCCTGATGGCTTCTCCCTGGAGCTCTCCACCTTGGAACTGCTGGCCTCTTTGGAACTTTCTCTTATCCTGCAACAACAGCCCCTCCGGCTGCCTTTCTTGGTGTTGCTTCGTCACCTTCTCCCTCTTCTTCTTCCCTTTCTCTCCTTCTAAGCAAGGCTTATAAAGCAGCTTCTCTGTCAGGGTCTCTCTCACTCCCCACAGGTGTGTGTGATCATCCCCTAAGTTTGTAATTACCTCAGGATAGCTTGGGTGTGGCAACCTAACTTCAGACTCTCTGTGCTTACTCCCTCTAGCTGCACTCTGCAGTGTGTGTATTGCAGACCTGTCACGTTCTTTAAAGGTACATTCACTAGTTTTTCCTATCTCCATAGGCTCACTAGCATCTTCTTCATCACAATACTTAACACAGAAATTATGTTACTAACATAGAAATTAGTGCATGCTAAGTATCACGTCACCGTGTTAACTGTTAGCATGTCCATATGCTAATAACATATTCTATTTCTTGCATTAAAGGGGGTGATTTCATCAGGGCACCTAGTTAAGTGAGCAGGCATAGGCACCTTCCTGCCCACTTAACTTAGACATGCTAACAGTTAATATGGTGACGTGATACTTAGCATGCACTAATTTCTATGTTAAGTAGATAGCATGGAATGGCCTGGGAATTGGTGGGGGATGGATGGGAACTATACATTAATAGTTACCACAACAGATAATGCAGATCACTTAGTGTCATCTGAATAGCTGGTATTAAGTAGATCGATATTACCTGTCATGCATTTGATGTGTAGTAAATGTATTTTTTTCTACGTTAACTACATGGACAGATGCTAGGTGTAGGGGCACCCTTACACTAGGAACATCTCCAACAGTTAACACAGACTTTGAAGTTACCACGTGATAATGTCAGCAAAACTCTTTAGTAAAAAAAAGACCCTAAGTGACAACATTTAAACATGATTCCCTCCTTCAGGGTTTAAGATCTTGTCTGGTATTTCCACTTGTACATTTTTTGTTCTAGTAAGTAACTGAAAATACACCAGCAATGCCTACTGTGAAAGGAGAGTGCAGAAAGACTGAAGTGTCTTACAGGAGTTATAAACTTGAACAATAATGTCCATGAAGAAAACCAAAGATGCATTTTCAGATATAGGTGGCAGTAGCATTTCAGACTTTGGGATGAATACACTGGCACCTTATTGCTGATCTGAGGGCCCTAATGTAATGCTAACTAAAGAAGAAAGGGAGACGTGGGGGGGGGGGGGGTGATGCCAGATTATATTATATAGAACAGTACCCTACCTTTCAGAAATCAGTTGAGCTTTCTTTAGATAATCCTTCATCTCACAGATAATCCTACATCACAGTCCAACAAAATAGATCCTACATTATTCTTTTAATAAAGCCACCAATGCTATTTGTGGCAAAGAGTAGTGATAAAGGTCTGATATTAGGATCTTGGATTCCTGGGTTAAGAAAGTATGGATTTTGTAGGTTGTATGAACAGGATGAACTCGTGGTGATATTTTACTTTAGGAATATTTAGGGGATTAGCCCTATTCACATCTGCAAAATTTCATTCAGAAGTGGAAATCACATGGACTCCCTTGAGCCACTTTAGAAAGCCCTGACTATACACGTGTCTGGTGCGATCACAACCAGGTCACTGGGGGACAGGTCTGGGACAGCTCAAAAGAGATACATATGCACACCCAATTTTAGACCCATGCTGCACATCTCAATTTGCTGTCAGAGACACTCATGGTTATAGCTGCTCCAGGGCGTGAATAGGCCTCTGAAAAGTGCTCTTTCCAGCAAACCAACAACTGTAAGGCGAAGAGCAAAATTCCCCCAATATTTTTCACTCTTTCAAAAAAATTGTGGTAGTAAGTAAAAAGGCATTTCTCCTGGCTCTTGCGCCACTACACATCCCCATATGCAAAATGGCAAGCTTGGGCACGTATGGTGGAGAGATATACACAAGAGCTCTGTCCCAAGAATGGCAGGCATCCATATCCAACATGTGCAATTTATTGAAATCAGGAGAAAACCTGCACATGTTAAATACTTGAAGTATTAATGAACAAACAAACCTCTTCCAAAGACAGGGAAGCTGTAAAACTAGAGGGCATAACGTAAATCTGCAGGGGGGTAAAAAAGAAAGGGAATGTCAGGAAATATTTTTTCACTGAAAGGGTGGTGGTTGCTTGGAATGCCATCCCATAAGAGCATAAGATATGCCATACTGGGTCAGACCAAGGTCCATCAAGCCCAGTATCCTGTTTGCAACAGTGGCCAATCTAGGTCATACGTACCTAGCAGTTTCCCCAAAAGACACAGGTTCCACAATGCTTGTTTTGGGTCAAGCATTGATATCCTGGGTCCCTTTTTAATAATGATTTGTGGACCTTTTCCTCCAGGAACTTGTCCAAACCTTTTCTAAACGCAGCTACACTAACTGCCTTTACTACATCCTCCGGTAACAAATTCCAGAGTTTGATTACACGTTGAGTGAAAAAATATTTTCTCTTATTTGTCTTAAATAGTTTACCCTGTAACTTCATTGCATGTCCCCTAGTCTTTCTATATTCTGATCCTGATGGAAGTGGTGGGGTCAAATACAGTGACAGAATTCAAAATGGCATGGGACAGACACAGTGGATCCCTTTTATAGCAACAGGATAAAATCAAAATAAGCATAACTATATCTTATATCTCAACAAATGGGGTTATCTACATGGAGTGGATGGTATACCCTAAACAAAGGCATGGGGAAGGGTGACCTGCCCAGAATGGAAGATGCACCTACTCTTGCCGCCTTGCTGGGCAGACTAGATGGACCATAGTGGTATTTATCTGCTGTCATATACTATGTTACTATATTATTTATATATTTAATTGGCTTTACTGTATATATCACCTTATTTAAGAGTCAAGTTGATTTAAATGTAACAGGTTATTCCGCATACCCCCCTCCCCCCCATTTTCTCATTTACATGGTGGATACATATATCTTTCAGGGTATAGAATCACTTGTAAATAACCTATGTAAATAGTTTGGACAGTTTTACACCTGTCACTACTGTAAAAAGTTAGAAAGTTTCTCTGTTTCAATGTAATGAATACAGTAGTACACATAATTTGTTAATCTATTCCATGTAAAAAGTTAGAAAGTTTCCTGTTCCATGTAAAGTATACAGTAGTATACATAATTTGTTCCATGTAAACCGCCCTTGATCATTGGAAGGGGCGGTATAGAAGAAATAAGTAAATAAATATATAAATAGGGGAAGGTTGATTTTATAAGCCACTTACATATGCCCACCTTCTCTGCTGCCCCTTCTACTGAATTTTGGACATTTGACTTGGATGCCCCAAATTTCATTTACATGGCCTTTCATATCGTCCTTCTAGACCAATCTGGACAAATGGGTTGTGTTCCCCTACCAGTAAGTTGGTGGAGACAAAGAACCAATGAAAAGCCCAGGTTTCAATGACATCACTCCTATGTTTCTATTCGCCTCTGCCACCAGAGGTCTTCTCAGTATTTCTTTGTGTCCAGCAGATGGTGGATGGATTTTCTTCTCTTTGAAGAAAATCTGAAGACTGAAAGGAAAAGATTGATGAAATGCTTATGAACAACCATCTCGAGGATGACTCTCTCACTTGAGTGTGACGTGGGAGGCTCTACTAGATTGCGGTCTTTTCGGTAGCTATAGGAAGAGGGGAAATTGGTTCAGCTCTGCACACTTATCATAAGAGCCTGTTGAACAGCCAAAAAACTGGAAGGATCTGAAAGAGTGCAGCAGCCTCACACAACTCGACGCTCACTCCATCCTCATCTGTTACCCCCTGCTCTCTCCCGAAGATTTCAGAAGGCTGTCAAAGCTATCTGACTGCTAGCTTCCTTAAACACAGTGCTGCAAAGTCACTGAAACAGCTTTAGGGGAGTAGAGTTGAGCCCAACATGGATTGGGGGCTCCCAATTCCTTCTGTATAGAAAGCAATTTGGGGTAGACTATTGATAACTATTGGCATAAAGTGTGGGTTTCCCATCAATTTCTACACATGTTAGGACCATTTTATCCTATTGTGCACCTGATGGTCATGCAGTCTGTACATGTGTTCTACCCAAGCAACTCAAACATGCATTTTTACCCTAGTATCTGTGATTCACATTTCAGTAAAAGCACTGTTAACACATGCCTTTGGACTGCTGTGACCTTAGCTCATGCTGTTGTGATTCTTGCCTTAACTCTCTGTCTTCTTCCAGGAAACGTTGTTTGGTTGTGGCAAGCAAAGTGCCTCATCTCCGGATTCTGGACTCTGCTCTTCTGTCATGGCAGTTTCTGATTCACCCCTGGAGGGGCCTGCTTCCATTCGTTCAGCCAGGGGATACAATTAGTCTGGCATTGCCTGCCTCTGGGCAAGGGGTGACGGATGGCGCTATGGGTAAGGATATACAGCTGGCCAGAAGATGCGGTGACCGTGCTGTGAGCTGCTAATTTTCCTCAGGGGAGTCTATGGCAGCTGTACCCCTTGGTGTTGAGGGGATTATTTCTGAGAGGAGAGCTTCCAGACTCCAAATTCTTTCTTTTTTGCAGTAGGCCTGGTCCTTCTGGTATGGATATTCAGACCCTACAACCTCTGGGCGCTCCTGGACACAGTCTCATGTGGGGCAGGTGAAAAGTGGAAGCCCTGTTTGATTACCTTTGGGTAAGCATCCATCCCCAGCATGGAACTCCCCCTGGAGATGGGGAACAGCTGGGAGCTGTCCGAGATTATGACTTGGAATCAGATGGCTCGGTTCTGGGCTCTGACGTGGATGAAGTACTTTCTCCTTCAGAAGATTGTAATAAGGCCAGTGTGATCTGCCTATTCAAGAAGGAGGAGGTGGCAGTATTGATTGCCAGGATCTCATATGCCTTGAACTTGAAGGATGCTTCTGGCATGGAGCAGGAGCCAAAGGTACACCCGCTCCTGCAAGGAATGTGCTAAAGGATATGATCTGGTCAGAGTAGGACTCTCTCGACTCCCTGCCTAAAGCATTAAGGGTGTGTAAGAAGATCTATGCTCTCCCGGAGGAGGAGTTTGTTGAGTGGCTTGACATTCCCAAGGTGGATGCACAGGTCACAGCAGTTACTAGATGGACCACCATTCCTATGGAAGGTAGATTTTCTGGTGGATTAATTGTTGAAGAGCCAGTTTTCCATGGTGGAGGCTATTCTGCAGCTGGTGGTATGTGCCAGTTATAAACGGGTGCCAGGCCTTTGCCTAGGGTGCGAAGGTTGGGGTTAACCTGATATCTTCTGTTAGCAAATAATAGTCGTAAGTCAAGTGCTCAAGGCAAAACATAACAAGGAATTTGTTCCCCTTCCCAAAGGATTTTTAAGTGCAAAACAAAACATGGAAAACAAACAACTTCTTCTGAAAGAAAAATATCTTATTTTTCTTTGCTATATACAAAACTTAGCATAAAGACTCAATGTTGTCTGCAAGGCATAGCGTACAATCCATAGGAGCATATTCGGGTTCACCAGTGCTACACTCTCATTGCATATCTTCACATTCAGTGTGTGTGGGTTTGGCTTCAGACCTTTACTGCTGTCTCTGGAAAAACCCCTCGCTGAGAACTCGGGTATCTCATAAGAACACAGTTCCATACAGTGAGGTTTAAAAGTGCCTGTAGCTGTAGTGTTTCTTCCCCGGCTCTCCTTTTGTTCCCTCGAGTTATCAGGAACTCCTTTATAACTTTCTGCTGACACTTCTTGTGTTGCGCAGTGCCCTGGCCCTCTGTTCCGAACAGAACTTCTGGCTTTCCTTATTATAGTGCTAGGCTCCCACCTGTATGAATGCTGAAGCCTCTCCTCTGGCAATGAGGTCTGGGAGACTCCTTGCTCTCTTGGTCCAGGTAGGTTCCTAGCTACAGGGTGTGCCTTCCTTCCTTCTGCTGCCCTGGCTTCCCTCTCTGAGCTGCAACCTGGTTCCTCACAGGACCTCCAGCTGCCTGTAGTCTGTGTGCTTTTCCAGCCACATTTCTCTGAGGCTTCTCCTCTGCTGCTTCCTGCTTCTCTGACATGCCCACTGCTTCTCTCTGAGGAATACCGGCACTTCCTTCTCTCTGGGGAATCACAGCACTCTTTTCTCTCTGGAGAATCACAGCACTCCTTTCTCTCTGGGGAATCACAGCCCTCCCTTCTCTCTGGGGAATCACAGCCCTCCCTTGCTGGAGCTACCCTCCGGCTTTTATCTCTCTGTTCCCTGCAGGCTGGCTCGGCTTTCTTGCCCAGGTGAGTGTAATCAAGCTCTGAGCTTGCTGCTACGTCAGAGCTTGGGTGTATCAGCTCTGCTCCTCTCTTTCCCTTTTTCTCCTGAGCTGTATATGCTGACTGACTAACAGTTTCAAAGGTAAATTCCTCCTTTCTATCTATTTGCATAGGTTCTGTGTGGGCTTCTACGTCACACAGTCTGACATCTTGAGCCCTGCTCTAGTAAATTCAGTCTCTTCCACTGGATGATACTACCCCTCTTTTGGAGTCGGCTATGGCCTTCCCTTCTGATGCCATGTATCGCCTGGTATGTTTGGAGGCCAGGGAAGGTGCCCTGATGATGGTGTCATGGTGTTGGATTTGGCTCAGGCACTGGGCAGTGGACACATCTTCCACAGCCCAGTTGGCTCAACTGGCCTGTCAGGGGAAGCTTCTGTTTGGAGCAAATTTGGAGAAGCTGATGAAGGACCTGGGCGAGACAAAATATTACCACCTTCTGGAAGACAGTTCTAAGGGGCCTGTGAAGTGGGAAGGTGCCCCTTCTTGTCAGCCTCCACCCGTTCACCAAGGGTGCGCTGGATGGAATCCTGGGAGTCTCGAGACTCTCGTTCTCAGTCCTTTTGTGGATCATATGGGTACAAGGACTCAGTCCCTTCCAGAGGAGGACTCTCCCAGGCTGCGCAAGGAAGGCTTGGGAATCCATTCCCTAGTTCCTCTAGGTGGAGGCAGGCTTTGCTTTTTTTTCAGGAATGAGTCCGTGTTACCAGAGATTGCTGGCTGCTAGACACCATTCAGTTCAGCTATGCCCTGGAATGCAAAGAGATGATTCTGGATGCCTTTTTCATCTCCCCTTGTGGGTCTGCGATCAAAAGTGCCGCTGTGCAGACCACCTTGGACAAGTTGCTGTGCTTAAAGGCGGTGATGTACTTCCTTCTGGATGAGCGGGGCAAGGGCAGATACTTCATCTATTTCATGGTGCCCAAAAAGAACAGTTCCTTCTGGCTCATTCTGGACATCAAGACGGTCAACAAGCACTTCACATCTGTGCTTCAGGATGGAAACCTTGCACTCAATGATTCAACTAGTGCACCGAGGGGCATTCTTGGCTTCTCTGGATCTGGTTGAGGCTAATTTTCTTATTTTGCTATGGGCAGATCAGCAAAGTATCTGTGTGTTTGACTCTCACTATCAGTTCGCCATCCTCTCTTTGAGCCTATCCACTGCCCCAAAGATGTTTTCCAAGGTCACGGTGGTGGCAGCTGCGGCACCAAGAGATCTGTGTCCAACCTTATCTGGACAACTGACTCATCTTGGCTCATTCCCTTTCAGAAGCATCTTGGGTGGCTCCCAAGTGGTGGTGTTAGAAAGCCTTGGCTGGGTGTTCAATCAGGGAAAGAGCCAGCTATAGTCTTCCCTGTCCCTAGCACTGTTCTGTGTGCAGCAGGCTCCCAGAGTCTAGGGTTATCTTCAGTTCCTCTGATTGATGGCAGCAGTGTGATCCATTGCCTTGGGGAAAGGGCCATCACGTTGTCTCTTATGTTTCCAGCCCTTGATCGAGGGCTGGATGGTCTGAGTATTTTCAGATAACAACACAGCAGTGGTTTATGTCAATTGGCAAGATGGCAGTCTTGGAGGAGTGCCAGTCCAGCTCTGGAGATGACTGTCCTATGTGCCTGGGCCGCAAAGAACCTCTGAGTCTTGTCAGCTCAGTAGTTTGCCGGAGTGGACAATGTGGAAGTGGATTTCCTCAGCCAGCACTCTGGACTCTGGAGAGTGGGAGTTAAGAGATGTTTCAGTTGATTCTGCGTCACTGGAATCACCCTGAAAAGGATCTGATGGTGATCTGCTCCAATGTCAAAGTTTGCTGATTCTTCAGTCGCCACACGGAGACAGAGTCCAAGGGCATCGTCGCCCTGACTCATCCTTTGCCAAGTCAGTATGTGCTGTATTTTTCCTCTGTGGCCCCTAGTGGGACATGCGATTTGGCATATGGACCATCACCTGGGCAGAATTGTTCTGGTGGTGCTGGATTGGCCAAGGAGAGTGTAGCTTGGAGACCCCAAGAAACTCCCGCAGACACCTCTTCTTCTGTAGCCTCTGTCTTAAGGCATATTGCAGCACAGACCAATTGCCCAGGAAGACATGGTTCCCCTCTCACTTATGGCTTGATTTTTGGAAGGAGACAACTAGTGTGTAAGGGCTATTCTCTACTATGCTTGGAGCTAGCATGCTTATGGATCTGGTGCTTCTTTGAGTGATGGTGTGGCACTTGGCAGTTGGCTCCTGAGGTGGCCAAGTGCCATCTCTATTGGTTTGTGTATAGAATGGCCTGGAGAATGACTTTTCCCTTAGCTCCCTGAAAGTTCAGGGGGCAGTTCTAGCCTGTTTCCAAGATCTGGTAGCTGGTAAGTCTCTAGTCTTGCTCCCAGACATCTCACACTTTCTCCAGGGGGTTCAGCATCTGTGTCCTTCCCTCCAGTCTGTGACCCCTTTCTGGAATCTGTGTCAGGTGCTCAGGGCCCTGGTTTGAGCCATTGAAGTGTGCTACTTTAAAGGATTTGATGCTCAAGATGGTCTTCTTGGGCGCGATTTGTTCTGCAAGGTGGATTTCCGAGCTGCAGGCTCTATCTTGCCTAGATCTTTCTCTGTCTTTTCAAAGGAGGCTGTTTCCATTCGGCCTGTGCCCTCCTTCTTGCCTAAAGTGCCTTCTCCCTTTCACATGAACCAGGTGGTCTGCCTATCCTCCTTCTCAAAGGAGCAGTGTCAGGGGAAGGATAAGGATCTCTCCTTGTGGATGTCTGGAGGGTATTCTCCAGTACTTGGATGTTACAAATTTCTTTCAAAATTCCAACCATCTTTTTGTGTTGTTTGCTGGCCCACACAGTGGTGACATGGTGCCTATTTTGCTTTTGGGGAGCTGGATTGAGGAGGCCATGGCCTCTGCATATCTCTTGTGGAACTGGTTGGTTCCAGAGGGTTTGCGCGCCCATTCTACCCAAGCACAGGTGTCCTCGTGGACTGAGTGGAGCTTGGTAACCCCTGCAAACATCTCTCAGGCAGCAACGTGGGCATCGCTTTCCACTTTTGTCAAGCATTAGCACTTGGATGTCCACACACGGGCGGACACAGCCTTAATTCAAGGGTTCTGTGAGCTGCTGTGTTTACTTCCCACCAATCGTGCTGTAGCTTTGATACATCCCACTTGTCTGGACTGGTCTAGCAGAACAATATGGAAGGTGACATTTTACTTACCAGTTAATCTCCTTTCATTTGAGTCCTGCTAGACTAGTTCAGAGCCTGCCCCTGAAATTGAATTTGCTCTGTTCTTCTGCTGTGGTACCTTGGGTCCGCTATGATTTTTATACTTAGCGTTGCAGTTTCATCTTCTACTGACAGCCTTCTGCTTATGCTTTCCTGTACATAGTTCTCTACTGTCGATTACACATTGCTGTCCACAATTGAGGGAACTCCAGAAGGAAGCTTTCTTTGGCACAATGCAAGTACTATGCTGAATATTAGCAGTAAATTTGAGAGGCTGAGATTATACTCCACATACCCTAGCTTAGAAGTGAGGTTCATGACTGTCATGGTATTCCCAAAACTAGCCCAATTTGCCCACAATTGAGGTTGTGTGAGGCTTGCTATATTTCTCCCATATGCTTTGGGATGAATACTGAGGAGACCTCTGGTGGCTGAGATGAATAGAGGCATTGAAATATGGGCTTTTCATTGGTTCTTTGTCTCCACAAATCTGCTGGTAGGGGAACATAACCCACCAATCTGCTTGTCTGGACTGGTCTAGCAGGACTCAAGGAAAGGACATTAACTGGTAAGTAAAATGTCACCATCTAAAATGTGCCTTTTAACTAATACCCGAAGGCAGCAACTTTCGCTGTATGACAGATCAAAGACCGATATAACTCTGTCCCCAGACTAACTAATGCCCACTGTCAGGGCTGGTGCAAGGATTGGAGGTGCCTTAGGTGGGCCCCTTTATCCTGTTGACCACCCACTTCCATTGCAACTGCTGTCACCCCTCTCTGGGACCTGCAGTTTGAATTCTGTGTCAAAAAGGGATGGAAGAGACTAATAGTAGAGGGCAGAAACTATGAGGCGAGTAAGTGCGTCTCATGGTTTCTGAACTGTTGCTGCCACTGCAGGCCCTGGAGAGGGGCGGCAGCGATGGTTATAGGTGTCCCTTTTTGGCCACCACACTAGGTGATCTCCTAGTCTGCCTAATGGAAGTGCTAACCCTGCCCACTATGAACTTTTCTTTTTATTCTCTCTCCCTACTTTGGTCTCGAGTTTTATTAAAATGAAGGTTTTATATCTCACAGGTCTGGGTATGGTCTTTAGGCAATATTATGGTTCATTTTTTATTTGCCTATTTGTTTAACGAGAATGTTGAGTAAATTACTTCTTTCTCTCTCTCTTTCTCCATTTCCCTTTCTTGTTCTCTCACTTTTCCTCCTCTTCTTGTGTTTTCAGTTCTGTCTCTGATCTTCTCCTCACCCTCCCTCCTTACCTAACTGCAGTACATCTTGGGGACACCAGCGCTCACCATCCCTCTGTCTCAAGGACACAATGCTGAGGTCTTCAGGGATGTCTCCAATCTGTATCACTAGCTTCTGGATTATGTTTACAATGTATAATCTTCAAATTGGAGCAGGGTAAGGTTCAGCCTAATGGAAACTAGAGTTCTTACAAGCAGTAGAAGGTAATGATATCCATTCAGAACATATATATACCTGGATCCTTATTATTTGACAGAAAATGATCGTTTTACAGTTTGGATTGCTGAAAACTTGGACAATCTGTTTCAAATTGACCTACAGTATTTTAGGAATCAAATGCTAAAACTTAAACCAAGATACATTACTGTGTTAACCTTTCCTCTACATTATTAATATTGCAGGGGGATCAACAGAATACATCCTTTTCTTGAGCCCACTTGCACAGGATAGTAGCTTTCATTAAGTGTAGAGGTACTATTCTATCACATGGCCATGGATTATTCCTTAAGCAAAAGCTAAGCTTAAATTGAACATTTAGCCTTTTAACAATTCCACAGTGATGGTTTTTCAAGGTGTGTGCACACAGAATCTTTCTTTTTTTATTCTCTTTGTTTTTGTTGTTTTATTATATTTTGCTTCATTTCATTTTAGTGTGTGCTGCTTCGTAATAATGTGCACTAAAGTGAAGCAGCTTGTACTAAAACAAGATAAGGGCTATTTCATTTTAGTGTGTGTTAGAACAACTAGTGAACAATAAAAGTTTTAGTACACTCTTATTTAGGACTAGAGTCACTAACGTGTGCCAACACCTCAGTGCACCTGCAATGGGGTATATAGAATGTTATCCATCTCTCTACAAAGGAATTATCAACAGTCCCCTTTAAGAGAGTCTGCAGTCGCATGACTGAGAAGGAGATGTTAAGAACCCAGCAGGCTGCAGGAAGGAGAGAGGCTCCTGGAGCCAGAAGTCCTTCCAAGGCAAACCGTGCAAAGGAGTTCTGAGGTAGAAACTTTAACTGGGGCAGGAGCAAGGGCTAGGAGAACCATCTTGTGGGGGATTAACAAGCTGGGACAGAAGTAAAGCTACTTTTGTTTTCCCTGAACTGCTATCTGTTCTGAGTTTTTCTTTGTGGAGTTTTAACAAGCTGGGACAGAATAAAAACTGCTTTTGTTTTCCCTGAACTGCTGTCTGGCCTGTGTTGTAAAGAAAACCCTTTCCCACTGCATGCCATACTACCACATATGGTGGCAGTGGTAGGATTTCCTCTAACCACTGACTGAGAGTAAATCTACATACCTTCAGGGCTAGGTCTCTACAGCAGGTCAGGATTTTTTTTGTTTGTTTGTGTGGGCTAAGAATTTTAGCCTCACCCTAGTTACAGAATTTGAAGAAGGTTAGTCAGTGCCGGATCAGCAGGCTTTGTTTTGGCCACTAGAGGGCACTAAAAGTTGTTGAAGCTGGAATATTGCAATGTTAACTCATCTGCAGAAGAGGAAACTGTGGTGGTGTTGCAAGAGAATAGTGACAAGCCAGGATGGAGTGGTTTCTTCAGATTCTGGCTGAAGGGCAGCAGCACCAGCAACAGTTTCAAAGCAGCAACAGTATCAACAACAACAACAACAACAACAACAGTATCAATGAACCCTGCTGGAAGGGCAGCAACAAAATCTGCAGTAGTTGATTCAGGCCCTACAGAGACCGCAATTCCACCCTCCAGTGCAAGCGCTTCTTAAAATGAAAGTAGAAGATGAATCAGACCAGAAGATGAAAGTAGAAGATGTTGAACTTTGAATGAACTGCCCGCACGGCTGGGTGGCCAGAGGAGACATGGACTATTTATTTGGGGAATCTACTGATGGGCAACAGTCAGGCTGCATTCCAAGATGCTAACACAGATGGGCCAGCTACTTATGCAGATGTCAAGGTCACCATGCTAGTATGGGCTGGCTGTATCCTAGAGGCTAAAATTATCTACAGAGGTACTACTACACAATTTTAATTAATAAACAATTATATCACATCCTTCATGTGTTTGTTTTTAATTTTAACTTTGATGTTTTTATGTTGTTGTTTTATTACTTTTTGAATGTAATCTTTTTTTGCATTTATTTATGATAGCATACATTTATAGATATCTGACGTTTTTAACAATTGTTCATGTATTTCTTATGGTTTGATTTTATTAATATGTTTTTAAGTTTTATTGTTTTTTATCTTTTTAATGTATTATGTATAATGTATTATTTTTAATATGCTTTTATTTGATAATCAGTCATATGTTTATTTATGATTATAGCACGCCGAATAACCCCTGATGAAGGTTTGAATGAAACACGGCCTGTGTCGGGTCATTTTGGCGGTTCCCCCTGTATTATGCTATAATAAAATATCTCTGTTCCTTCTATATCACGTTCTTGGACTGGTTTCTTTGTATCCTAGAGGTCTACTGCCAGCAGTTCAGAAAGGGGGGCACCAGATAAAGGAGAGCCCTCAGAGGTTCATCTATCAGTTAAAGGATCTTACATGGAAGTGGCTGCAACTGGAGGGAAAGACTGGGTCTGAGATAGCCAAGATTGTGCTATTGGTGCAGTTTTTGGGGCGCTTAACCACCCCGCTGAAACAGTGGGTATATCAGCACCACAAGCTTACAGTGGAGAGTGCACTGGAAATAGCCGAGGGGTATCATGAAGCCTAGTCAGTGACCAAAGCAGACAGTGAGAAGGGGAAGAAGTCATCCATTAGCCAAAAAGGCTGGAAGGTGAAGCCGGAACAGATGTTGGCTCCCCTATTCCAACTCCCAAAGTCACCTCCTAGGCAAGGGCATGGCCCCAGCCACAACCCCCTCACCTGTTTTAGGTGTGGAGCCCTGGGACACTTTACTCGGGAATGTCTCCTAGGTATGGAAGAATTCATGGAAGTCAGCCTAACCAACCCTCATACCTCCGATTTTGTTTACACTCCCCACCAAGGGGCCCAGAACTTTGTGATTCTAGTGGAGCTCGAGGGGACTCACCTCCAGGCCTCATTCTCTGGGAAACTGTAATCCATTTTCAAATTGACTATACAAAGACAGTAATACTGGCCTGTATGCAAGGAGACCTGAGGCAGTATCCCACAGCACAGGTTTTCATTTAAGACTCCAGCAAGGCAACCACATTCAAGGTCATGGTGCTGCCCTATCTCCTATATCCAGTGGTGATTGGCCGAGACTACACAAACTTCGGAGCGATATGGGCCCGGCTAATTGACGCTCTTCTGTTAGACCAGGAAGATTTCCCAGAGATTTTCCCACTGGAAGACTTGGATCTAGATGTTGAGAATCCCAAGCCTGCTGTCTCAAAGTTGACATCGCCAGGAAAAGCTATCCTACCAACATAATCTGGGGGCGGCTATGGGGGAGGGATCCAGGAAGGCAGACCCTAGGCAAGAAAATCCTCGGAATTCCTCATGGATTAATGGTAGTGACCCAAATACCATGGTCCCCTTCCAAGTGCAGGGGCTGGAGGAAGATCCAGGGAGCTTCAGGAGGGACCTGTATGGCTAACAGCATTAGTACACAGTAGTGCATATTAATAACTGTAGCACTTAGTATGCAATAAAGATTTTTGTATGTATAAAAATAAAATAGATAAAAATAGAATTAAAAAATTTACATCCCTAGGTTTTTCCTTCATTTCTACATTTTTTTTAAATGTTATTGTAGCATCTCCTTGGGTGTGTTTCTGGGTCCAGGACCAGCCTGGCTGGAATCTCCTTGGGGGGGGGGGAGGGGGCTGGGGGGGCTCTGTCGGTCCTTGTCAGTTTGGCTCCTGGTGCCTCCACCTGGGGAAGAAAGATGTAAGTGGGCAGGATTTCCCTCCTTTCACCCCAGGAACAAGGCTAGCTTAAATAGTATTTACAATTTATTTACAAAATATATGCATCAAGCAGCAGGTGTAATTACTCTTGCCGCCTTGCTGGGCAGACTAGATGGACCATACTGGTCTTTATCTGCCATCATATACTCTGTTACTATGTTGCTTTGTTAAATGTTGTGATAAAATAATGCAGAATGTACAACCTGTATTATGATAAGTGGCTCAAGCAGGTAAGGTGAAATAACAGTTTAGGATAAGAGATAAGGCAGTTCAATCAACTATAACCTTATACGTAGTGACTTAGGAAAACCTTTAAAGATTATGGTTTTTAACATTATTAACCTGTCTCCTAATGCCCCTCCCTTTTCTTTTGCCCACCAGCCCCAAGTCTTACCCACTGCTGGAACTCTGGACTGAGAGAGGTTTTGTAGCTCTATCCAATCGCTGAGGCTGTAGCCTTGATTCTGCCTCCTTTAATCTCTCTTTCCATCTGGAAAGGGTTTTGCACTCCTGTCCTATCAGGAACAACTGTTGCAGCTCTCCCTTGAGATGATCTGCTAGACCTCCCTGGGTCCTGTGGCTCCTATTCCAGAATGGACTTTCTACTGCTTTAGCTCTCTCTTGAGCTGATTCACTGCTGCAATTCTCCATGAGCTAATCGGCTGCTGCAGCTCCCCAATGTGCTGATCTACCACTGCACTTCCAAGCCTGGATTAGGCTCTCCACTGCCATCTTCACTCCGACCCCCAGCTGGGTTTGTAGGAGGCTTCAGAGTCTCTCCACTGCCATCTTCACTCCTACCACCAACTGGGTTTATAGGAGGCTCTCTGCTGGCTTCTTCACTCTGAGCATGTTTAGGCTCCCAGGAGTCTTTCAGCACCATCTTCAGGAGGAGGACCTGCAGATGAGAGTTAAGCTCTTTTTAGATAATGAAGCCTGATGCCTCTAAATCCCAGGTAACTCTTCTCCAAGCTCTTTTCTGCACAGGACTGCTGATGCTAGTGCCAACTGATACCATTTCTCTTAGGTGAGCAATTTCCAATGGTCCACAGTATTTACTTCTCCATCCTCTATCTAGTGTGTGCACTTTATACTTCTACACTATCCTCTATAGATTTAAAGTTAAATCTTAATAATAGATATAAACATGAGCAAATGTTACCCTTTCTCCTTTAACACAGGCAGTGATTTTCATATCCTCCCCAAATGTTTACTTTCCAGCTCTGTTAGCACAGTGACTGTTACTGCAGGCTGCTTTTTTAATGTTGTCCCTCATCTGACCTCCCCAGCAGCCACCTCTTCAGCAGTATACAGTGACCATTTACCTTTGATTCTACATTATTCAACATACTCTCAATCACCCACTTTTTTTGGGGGGGGGGGTTCATTATTTATAACAAATATTTCATTATAAGTTCACTAGAATCTTGAGAAATAATAGCTTGGATCTAAAGGAAAAATGCAGGTAAATTAATGCATTCAATATATCAGGCATGTCCAACAGGTAGATCGTGATCTACCTGTAGATTGCGGAGGGGTCAGAAGTAGATTGCCAGCCCCACTTGGATACATCTCTCCAGCAGCTCACCCCATCACTAGGAGAGAGCTCGTGCCGGCAGGTTGTCTGCCAAGGGCTTGCCGCAGCTGCTGATCCTTTGCCTGTCTTTTTTCCCTGCCTGTGGGAATCTTGCCTGCGGGTGTATTGGGGGCACTTGTTGTTTTCGTGCCAATAGTTTGTGGGTACCCCAGGGGGCTGCCGCCTATGCCCCGTGACAAGACGCCACAGGCCCGGCGTCATACCTAGTCTCCTGCCTCTCAGAATCACCCATTCCTGCCCCGCCCCAACACCCCTTAGAAGTGTGTTATATACCAGGTGATATCCATTCACCCGGGCTTTACCTGATTACACTTACTGTATTAGTTGTGTCGTGTGCTGGTCGTTGGTCGCTTTATAGTTCGCTTTCATTAAACATTTTCGGGCAGACACAACAAAGTGTCAAGAATTTGGTGAGCTTTTCCAATTTTGTTCTAACTTGCCTATGTCTTGCCTTTGAATTGGTTCAAACCACTATGACTTTTGCTTGCCTCTGCAATTTTATTTTGCCTGGCCTTTGCATTGATTCTACACTGTGTGCAGAATTTATTAAATCGCGTGTGGAGGTATTTGAACTTGTTTAGCGGTATTTGATTTTATCTGGTTTGCTGGACAGGTGTTCGAGTTTTTTGATGATTGTTTGGTGGTATTTGATTATTGGTGCCAGTATGATGATTTCTTATTTTTTATTTTTAGAACTGCATGTGTGGTTTTGGCATCTACAGTCCTTGTATTACACATCATCCAGAGGTCTTCAGTTCCTGTTGATATTTAATACTTTGGGATAGTGACAGTTTTGGACCAGATTTAGCCAGTGTTTATACTAACTTAGCAAATTTGGCTTTCTTACATCCAGCCACCCCAGTATAATGAAGATGGGTGTTCCAAAGAAGAGCAAAACCTACCACTTTCATGATGAATGGGAAATGGACTATTTCTTCATCATGGTGAAAGACAAGTGGTGTTGTCTAATTTGTAACGCCCCAGTATCCTTGGCCAAAAAGGGTAATCATTATAAGGCTCTGCATAGCAATACATTTGCTGATTTTCCATGCAAAAGTGAAATTCATAAACTGAAGCTCAAAGAACTTAAATCGCAATTGGCTACTCGGGAACAGTTGATGGCAAAGCCAAGGTCACATTCTGTCAATGCAACCATAGCATTCTTCAAGGTCAGCAACCTGATCGCAAAGAAATGCAAACCTTTCGCTGAAGGGGAATTTGTAAAAGATTGTTTTCTTGAAGCAGCTGACAATCTTTTTGAAGGATTTAAAAATAAGAATAGCAGCTATGATCTTTTTCAAGATGTATAATTGTCAAGAAACACCATCGTGTGGCGAATAGAAAAGATGTGTGGAAGCACAACTGAACAATTGTTGGAGGATGTTTCAAATTGTGTTGCTTTCTCACTCCAACTGGATGAATCTACAGACATAAGAGACATAGCCCAGTTACTAGTCTTTATCCGGATGGTTTTTGAAGACTTCAGTGTTAAAGAACTACTTGGAATGATTTATTTAAAAGGAGAACTACCGGTCAGGAGATATTCAGTTCTTTCCATTCTCTTGTGACAAAGTGTAATCTTCCATTGCATAGACTTATTTCCATCACTACTGATGGAGCAAGAGCAATGACAGGTGAGGTTAACGGTTTCATAGCCCTCTGTAGACAGCATGACGACTTCCCAGATTTCCTTTCTTACCACTGCTTCAT
Organism: Ichthyophis bannanicus; assembly: GCA_033557465.1. Classification (NCBI taxonomy): domain Eukaryota; kingdom Metazoa; phylum Chordata; class Amphibia; order Gymnophiona; family Ichthyophiidae; genus Ichthyophis; species Ichthyophis bannanicus. Next base: position 244,358,711 of record CM066036.1, on the reverse strand, counting down.
TCACCATCAAGTTTTGGCAAGCAAGAGACTCAGTACAAAGACTGTCATGGACATCGCTTTCAAAATTGTAAATTCAGTTCAGGGAAGATCACTTCAAAGACGGCTTTTCAATCTTACTCTTAATGAAGGGGCAGCGGAAATCATTTTGCACACAGATGTAAGGTGGCTAAGTAGGCACAAATTTCTGCAAAGATTTCATGATTTGCTGAATGAAATAAGAAGTTTTTGAAGGAGTGGGGAGATGACCAAGCAGAGTTGGTAGATGAGGAGTGGTTATGTGATCTGGCATTTCTCGCTGACTTTACAGGCAAACTAAGTGATATGAACCTTGAACTACAAGGTAAAAACAAATGCATTGGTGAGATGATGAGTACAGTTTCATCCTACAAGAGCAAATTTGAGCTAATGATGACTGACCTTGCAAACAACACTTTTGATCATTTTCCTAATACGCAGGACCATCTAGGACAATATCCAAATTTTGTTTTTCAGAACGCAAAGTATGTGACAGAAATCTTTTCTGTTATCCAGGATTTTGAAAATAGATTCTGTGACTTCCAAAAAATTGGAATAGTTGTGGAGTACTTGTCATACCCATTCAAAGTAGATGTGGACATTAAATAAACTGCAGCTACTATCAGTAAAAATTACTCATTGAACAAGCCATCTCTTGAAAACAAAATATTAACCCTTAAAAATGACATTTTTCTCAAGACCCGTTTTGGAAGCTAGTGCCTAGAGACAAATTTCCCAACTTGAGAAGATGCAGTGAAGCTTTACACTTATGTTTCGGTTCAACTTATTTGTGTGAATCTGCGTTTTCCCATCTGAAAATGACAGAGTACAGAATGTTCCAACATGACAGATGAACATCTCCAGGATTCCCTGAGACTGGCCCTCACAGAATATTCACCCAACTTCAAAAAGCTGGTGGATGAAATGCAGGCTCAGATGTCTCACCTAATGAGCAAGAGCGAAATATTAAAGATTATGCAAGATCAGCCTGGATCAATACTCAACCTAAATTTAACAAAAATTACTCAATAAAAGTTAAAGAAAGTTATTAAGACAGTTAAAGAAAAATTATTACTCAATAAAACTTTAAGAAAAAATGTACTTTCCATTTCTCCTCGCAGTTCTTACTGGATCTTCGTCTCTCTGTTTTGTTTTTGCTTAATTTGCTTAACAGCTGATCACATCCAAGTAAATGACAGAAGGTTCATTAAAAATGGGGGGGGGGGAATCCCCCTACTTTATTGGGTTAAAATTTAATTTGAAACTAATTTGAAACTTAATTTTCATGGTCATAGATCACCGGCACTTTTGGCCGGAAAAAGTAGATCACGACCTGTTCGAAGTTGGACATGCCTACAATATATCATCAAATTGCCTAAGAAAAATGTATTCATGCACACCTGAACCTCCTTTCTATGTAGTTAGCTTTTCAGATTAAAATATTAAATATATCTGTGAAAATTCAAAGGTACATATTGTGAGAAACAGCCAGAACTTAACTTAAAATTAGGGTCTGGCATGACAGATAGAGCTTAAAGGGTCTGGCAATGCCTGAAACCACTAGTAAAGCCACCTTAAACACAGGAAAAGTGCTTGGGAGGATTTTAATCTAATATGGCTTTCAGAGAGAGCTATAACTCCCATAAGTACCTAGGACAAACTTTGTGTGAGACAGATGGCTGGAACCAGAAAAGACCAGCTGAGTCAATAAGAGCTACAATCTCAGAGTAAAAAAGAAAAATGTTTTCCCTGGGAGAAGGATCTGTGCCTGCAGCCAAAGAGAAAAAGAGTTTCCCCAGACTTAATTAAACTACCAAGAGTGGTGTCAAACAAGTCTTTAACTTTGACGTCCAAAAGGTAAAGGCTTTAGCAGAGAGTGAAAAGACTATATTGAATTGGGTTTAAAGGAAAACCTGGAAAGGATTCTTGACTGAATGGTTTGTGCTAGGTCTGCTTCACTTGAACAAGTGCTCTTAAACTAAAGATAAAGGGTTTCTGTCAGGCAGTCAGACTTAAGCCTGACTGGAATAAAGAGCTGGGATTGTGTTTATGAAAGTTAGGTTTCACCAAAGTTTCAGAGTAGAATAACTGCTGGGAACATGAATAGTTGTATCTTGCTAATATTGGTGTGAGGATTAGATATGCAACATCCAGTGCATTAAAGCAACCCAGAATACCATGTGGAGAGAGTGAAAAGTGAACTACTGGAATTAACAAGAAGGAGACTCTCTGCAACAATAAGGCCCATTTTAGATGGATTGTGGGGAAGGGAATTGAGCCGCTTAGGTCAGGATGTGCACAATTTCCCATGTGTTTTATAAAAGACTGTGCTGAATATGAACCTTTCTTAAAATATTTAGAAGGACATTCACAAATGCACATTCATTTGCCAGCAACCCAGTGGGACCAGTGATTTTAGAAATAGAGATGCTGAAAAAGAGAGCATCCCTATTTCACGTATTTTCATTGCTACAGTCAGGAACATTGCAAGTTCATGGCTGCAGCAACCTAAATGCCAAGCCTGAAGTTGGACATGCTCTCTTATAAAGGGGCCAGTGGTAGGATACAATTCTCTCCAATAGTTCTGTGACACAATCAGTATATTGCTCCTCTCTCCCCGATACCATCTGTACACCCCTGAACTTCTCTGACACCATCTGCACATCTCCCATCTTCTGATGCCCTCTCATCCTTTTCCTGGTGGCTTAGCAGTGAGTAGGAGTAATCTCCAGTAACTCCTGCTCCATTGGGTGCCATTGTTCAAAACAGCACCTGTAACACTAGTGGTAGTTTCACAGTACTACTGCAAGGGCCAAGCTGCTTCTTTGGCAGCTTGACCCCTTGCATGGAACTTGTGATGGGTTACCATTTCTAACAATGTCAATCAAGTTCAAGAAGGCTTATCATCCAATTTAAGATGGTTCTTGGAGCACTCATAGTTCAACTCATAGACTCCTCAAGCTTCCTATCTTTCACTTTTTCTTCTCTCTTTTTCCTGTCCTTCAGTAATTTAATTATTATAATAGATTTTCTCTTCCTGCTCTTTTTCTTATTTGCTTTGGGTATCATTTTCCTTAAGCATGTTAGGGACATCAGAGCGGGAGGCCGCCTCCATACCTCTTCTTCCCTGGTCTTGCTTAACCAGGGATAAACTTCCTTATCTGTTAAAGAGTCAGAGCAGGACTGTCATTGAGCTTGAACTATGTCTTCTCTTTCTGGACTTGTGTCTTAACAACATTTGCTTGCACTTAAGTGCTGGAGTATGATATCTTCAACACTGATTCGTCCCTGCTGCCAGGGCTTGCACCCTTGGAGTTTCCTTTATCTTTGGCCAAAGTGTCTCTATCTGCACAGGATAGTTCATGGGCCCTGGTTGTGTTGTTAGCTTTGGCCCTTGCTGGAGATGGCATTGAGGTTTGGTTGCCCTTGACAAGACTCAAGCAACCTTTGATGTTTGGTCGGGAAGTTTCCTAATCAGGAGGTTTGGAATCTGTGGTTCATGGATCAGCTGTGGGGAAGTTATAGCTGCCATAAATCAGGTAATGGTCCATGGGACAATTCATCCTTCCATATAGAAAGTGTAAAGTGTATAGCGAACCTCCCCATTTGTGAATTTGCCAGCTAAGAATTTGGCAAGACTTGGCTAGCATTTGCACCAATACCTTGGTCCCCACTATGGTCTAAAGCAGAAGTTCTCAACTCAATCCTCTGGAACTCCTAGTCCAGTTGGGTTTCAGAGTACCCACGATGAATATGCATGAGATAGATCTACATACAATGGAAGCAGTGCATGCAGATTTATCTCGTATATATTTATTGTGGATATCCTGAAAACTTGACTGGCCTGGGGGTCCCAGAGGACTGGGTTGAGAACCACTGGTCCAAAGGGACATCTGGCAGTATGGAATGGTTCAGGTTCCAAGTAAAGGGTGGCAGGGACGGCTTGGCTTGCTGCATCACCCCAGGAAATTCCAAGGGGCTCAAGATAAACTTGCTTGGATATGGGTGCTGGCTTAGGATAGCTCCATAGAAACCTTCCCCTCCCTTCAAAGAGTTTGTTCACTCTTTTTTTTTTGTCAAGAAACTTCAAGCATGGTATGCTGACATAAGGTCTCACCTACGTTTTTGAATTTCCACTGCTGGTATTGGCTCACTTATCCTGGCAGGAACCATAGGATTCATTGGCTTTGATGCATTTTCTTTCTTTTTACAAACTTTGCTGTAGATCCCTTATTATTATCATCTTCTGCACACAGCACATCAACATATGGTCTCTTGTTGGCTGGCTAAAGATATGACTTAGGGTGACAAGCTGGACTGGCCTTGTTGTCACAATGCTCATTAATGAGTGTTAATGGATCCATTTCCTCCTTAGGTCCATGGCTGTTTTTGAGAGTTCCATGTGGTGTACCTGGGCAGCTCTGAAGATGCTGGTCAGAATGTCTTCTGCTACATTGTGTGGTATTATGGTTTACGGCTTATTTATTTTGATATACTGCAATTATAATACAATCAAAATGTTTTACAATAAAATAATACATAAATATAGAAAAGGAATGCCATTTAAAATAGGAAAGTGAGAAATTAAATAGTAGATATGAGAGTCTGATAGGGCTAAGGACTGTGACTGGGCAATTAAGGGAGAGGAGTAGAGAGGGGAAGACCAGGATGGATAGGGATCAATACTAGTGTATTTCCAGTGCTCTTACCTAGAAATTTCAAAGCACTACTCAAAAAGATGAGTTTTTAAGGCAGACTGAATATCTAAAGATGGGCTCCAGAAATATGTAAAGGAAACTTGGGGCTGTGAAAAAAAAACACAGATGAGTTGACTCATATTTCACCTTTGAAGGAGGAGGGGGGGGTATAACCAGCTGATTACCCTATAGATAACCGAGACCACAAGCTGGTGCATACAGACAAATCATAGAAAAATAAAATTCTGGAGCGGCTTTATGCAGGGCTTTATAAGTTAGAAGGATGTTGTACTGGAGGGGCGGAGCCTGATGCCGAGCAGAGCAGTCGCATAGCGCGTGGGCTCCAGGGAGACTCAAGCAGAATCCTGATAAAACCGCCTTTTATTTGCAGAAAACTGCTCTACTCACTGCCGAAGGATAGGGGAAGTTGCTGATGGCGGGTACTAAACCGCAGAGGTTGGACTACGCTTCGGCTCTTAACAGCAACGCGAAGAGATCTAAGCCGGAGCCCCTATCCCCTCACAAAATGGCGGCGACGCGGGAAGGAGCTGACGTCCTGCAAGAGCTTCTTACTGAGATAAGAGGGGTGAAAGATCTGGTCAAGGCTAACGGGGAGGCACTAGGAACGGTGCAAGAAGAGATCGCGGCGTTACATGGGAAAATAGAAAGCCTTACTCTCCGACAAGATAAAACCGAAGCAATTCTCTCCACCCACGGGGCCCGGCTGGAAAAGGTAGATCATCTTGAGAGACAGATCCGCGTACTTCAAAGAGAGATGGAGGATAGCAACAACCGAGCCCGACGTAACAACATTCGGATGGTCGGGCTCCCCGAAGGAATCGAAGGCAAAGATATGCGGGCCTTTTTGATTAAAATGATTCCTGAAATACTACGCTGCACCTTTGACAAGGATTTTGAGATTGATCGAGCTCATAGAGTTCCCTCCTTTACCACCTTGCAGAACTCCAGGCCGCGACCAGTTATATTTCGCGTTCTGCGTTTCCAGCATGCTACACAAATTATGGAGTTAGCGCGAGCGTGCACTCCGGTGGAATATGAGGGGCGCAAACTCTCCTTTTTCCCAGATTTGGCGAAGTTTACTGTGAATCGGCCCAAGAAACTTCTAGAGTTTAGACCTCGGCTGCAGCAACTACAGGCACACTTTGGACTGTTATATCCTGCAAAAATGCGGGTCACCTTACACAATCAGACCAGGACCTTTGAGGACCCTGACTTGTTGGCTGCATTTTTGGATGAGAAAGAGGCTGCCCAGATGCGGTGACTGGATACAATAATCTAGCGAAGTGATGATAGTTAAACTGCGCTTAGCGGTACCCTAACCCAATCAGTGGTTCCTCACCGAAAGGTATTGGGGTTACCGTCACCTTCTGTGTCCCGAGGTCTATACGTCAGATTTTCCTTCATCTGTTACAGAGGAGCAGGAGTGGGACTTTGACTTTTGGCACAGTCAACCCGAGTCCTATCAAGGGCTCGTTGTTTTTGGATCTCCCGAGCCAGCCCTGCCGGCTCAAGCTTTCCCGATAGATCATAAAGGGGTTCTCTCTCCTCCAGGGTTTTATTTAGAATGGTCCGAAAAAGCCTTTGTTTATTCTCTGCTGATTGTAATTAAGCTATCCCTACTATGTTTTTGTTTTGCAGCTATGTATATCAAGCATGTTCAGACCCGTAGGGGTCTATTAGATTGCATAAGTTTCAATGGCTCCTTGTAAAATCCTTTCTTTAAATGTTCAAGGGGTTAATAACCCGGTCAAACGACGAAAGATCATGGATTATGCGCGGCGTGAACGTGCGGATCTACTGCTATTACAGGAAACTCATTTGAGTCAAAAGGAGTCATTGAAGCTTGGGGTACGGCCCTATGAGGTCCTAGCGTTTTCTCCTGCTATCAAAAAACGCAATGGGGTCGCCATACTCGTGCATAAATCCCTTGGAGTTCAGGTACTACACCGCCGCTCCGACACTGCGGGACGGTGGACCAAGGTGGTGCTGAACCTAAAGGGGATGGAAATAGTCATTATGTGTATATACGCTCCCACCTCTGACCATCCTGATTTTTTCATTAAGGTAGCGAAGGAATTATCAGTAGAAGTTGGTAAACATATCCTTGTAGGGGGAGACTTTAATCAGGTCTTAGATCCCCTGATAGATCGGCAGCCACCTCGATCGATCCATCCGTCTAAGGGGCAACTTTTTCTTATCTCCTTGGTTAAAGAGTTGGCTTTAGTTGATATATGGAGATTGCAGCACCCTCGAGACCTGGAATTTTCCTTTTTTTCTGCTCCTCATACCTCGCAGTCTCGAATCGACTTTCTGTTACTCTCTAAGGACCTAGTCTCGCATGTAGTGGACACTAGCATCCACTCTATTCATGTCTCGGATCATGCGGCCACCTCATTAACTCTTGACACCAATTCCCCCTCCAATAGATCGGCTGATTGGTATTTTGATAGATCTTTATTGGATGTTCCTGAATTTTCCATAACAGTAAAGGCTGCTATTCTCGAATATTTTCATCTGAATTCTCAGCAAGACACCTCTGGGTGGGCCTGGTGGGAGGGATTTAAAGCCTCAATCAGGGCGACCATCACCAGCTTTAGTATAAGCCAGAAAAAGCAGCGGCAACAAGAGTTACTGGATCTAGAGCAACAGATAAAGGCCGGGGAACGAATTCTCACACGACGGACAGAACCCTGTATTTTACTAAGACTCCGCCACTTAAGATTTCAGTATAATACCCTAGTTAATGCTGAGGCCTCCCGGAGTATCAGGAAGCAACAGGGGAACTACTATCGGGAGGGCAATAGAGCTAGTAAGATGTTAGCCACGGCACTGAAAGGGAAACGGGATGCTCAGCGGGTCAGCGCTTTGAGGTATCCTCTAGAAGCCAACTTGATTACTGGGGATTCTGAGATAGCCGCCCTTTTCCGTCAATACTACACTTCTCTCTATAGCTCGGAGCGGGAATTCTCACAGGTCGGCTTTGATCAGTTAACGGCTAACCTTCAGCGGACAACTCTCTCAGAAGAACAATGGGAAAGTTTAGATAAACCAATCACTACTGAGGAAATCGGCCGAGCCATAACATCAATGGCCTCGGGTAAAGCTGTTGGGCCCGACGGGCTACCGGCTGAATTTTTAAAATGTTTCGCGAAAGATCTTACTCCATATTTGCAGCAATACTATAGCTTGTTGTCTTAAGGCGGAGCAAGGGGTTGGTGCCTTTGCTGCAGCTAAGTTGGTGGTTTTTGAGAAACCGGGTCGGGATCCTCTGCTGGTCACTAATTATCGGCCTATTTCGCTTTTGAACGCCGACTATAAGATATTTGCTTCAATTTTATCAGCTCGACTGGCTAACATACTCCCCAAGCTAATTCACCCGGATCAGTGCGGTTTTACGGAAGGAAGATCGACGGCGGATAATGCGCGTATTTTATGTCATATCCTAGCAGGGGCAGACGCAATGGAGGTACCGATCGTAGGTCTCGCGTTGGATGCAGAAAAGGCATTTGACCGCTTAGAGTGGCCCTTTCTCTTTGCCGTTCTTCGATGGTTTGGTTTTGGAAGTACCTTTATTCGAGCAATTGAGGTTTTATACACCCATCCCACCGCGAAGATTTGTCTCAATGGAGTAACGTCAGTTCCTTTTGAATTGAAACGTGGTACTCGCCAGGGATGCCCTTTATCTCCAATGTTATTTAACTTAGCGATGGAATTATTAACTCTCTTAATTCGGCAATGCTCAGATATAATAGGGGCGAGAATTGCGGGCTTGGAAGTCAAGCTTTCTGCTTATGCGGATGACCTCCTCCTATTTACAATGCCTGACTCCATTCCCAAGGTACTGGAACTGATAGAGCGATACTCGGAGTATTCAGGCTACAAGATCAACTGTTCTAAATCTGTAGTTTTCCCTTTAAATAAATGGGTTCATAGGGGGCACCTTAGTGATTATCCTTTCCTTTGGGAGTCGGGTGTTGTTAAATACTTAGGAGTTCAGTACCGGTATCCGATAACAGAAACGATTACATGGAACGTCGGCGTGATTTCGAAACTGGCTCAAGAATTGACCGTAAAGTGGACACCCCTCCTGCTGTCATGGTGGGGAAGACTAGAAACAATTAAAATGATGATTGCTCCCAAAATCAACTATATTCTAGAAATGCTTCCTTGTTTATTACCTGTCATTGTCTATAAGCAAATCGAACGTATAATGTTTACGTTTTTGTGGAATAACAAAACACCGCGAATAGCAAAAGAGAAATTGAAACTTCGACGGGAACAGGGGGGTGTTAACTTCCCAGATTTTCAATTGTACCATTATGCATTTCTTCTTAAGCAAGGGGCGCGATGGTTAGAGTCACCGACTGAACAGCGGCCTGTGTGGGTAGAGCTAGAAGAGAGGCTAGTTGCGCCTATCCCACTAGGTTTTCTCCCGGGGATGCAACTCTCACATCTCTCCATGCTACCTCCAGTAATACAAGACACACTTCAAGCTTTCCTTATTTTTATTAAAACTAGTGGACCCAGCTGTTGCTCTAGATCCCGGTTGCCTATATGGAACAACCCCCTTTTTAAAATACAAAAAACAACCTTCGCCTGGAAACAGTGGCTATCCCGTGGACTTTGGACTGTAAATCAACTACAGGCTACCCATAAATGGAAGGATTTTCAGGAACTCCAACAGGAGTTTGGTCTCCCGTCAAATTGTTACTTTCAGTGGGCACAACTTCGACACTGCTTACGGGGGGTAGGATTGGACCCTGCAAATAATCTGGAGGTACCAGGGATTGTTGAGATATTTCAGGAAATCATGTTAACCTCGGGGATAGCGTCTGGTATTTATAAACGATTAACCTTATCTTCATCGTTGGTGATGCAGAGGGTACAACAGAGATGGGAGCGTGATGTGGGGAAGAGGCTCTCGGAGTCCCAATGGAGAGTGTTTTGGAACAAGCAGGTCCGAATCACCAGATCTGCCTCCATCACTCAAACTCTTTTCTATTTTGCACATAATTGTTTTTATACACCAAGACAGTTGGCCCAATGGGATAAGAGTCTTAGTCCCCTTTGTTGGACATGTGGGCTTACGGTGGGCACCCTAAGGCATATAGTTTATGAGTGCTCCGGGGTAACTTCTTATTGGAACTCGGTATGGAGGCAGATTCAGGTCATTTTGGAAATCCGAGAGCCTTTAACATGGCAGATTATAGGCTGTCGCTCTGCAGCTGATATACCCTCATTGTCCAAAGAAGGAGCCTTCCTTTTAGATTTTATGTTAGGGATAGCGATTTGCTTAGTTATCCGTTATTGGAAACTTACTACGCAGGCAACTGTCAATGAATGGTGGAATAGAATTTGTCCATATAGCCAATATGAACAAAATTTTGGTAATTCTCGGCCACCGTTTGCTAAATCTTGTCTTAAATGGCAACAATTGAATAATTTTATTTCAGGTGTCAAGCCTTGTTAGAGACTTGTGTCTTAGGGCTTCTCGGGCTTATGGACCGTTTGGTCTTAACACGCGAACCCTGGAGGAGGGGAGGGGTGGGGTGGGGGGGATTTCCTATAGTTTTTTATAGTTCATTATGTTTTGTAACTGTTTTCTTCCTTGTTCTATGTTGGTTTGTTATACTATTTGGTTTTATAAAATGAAAATAAATATATAAAAAAAAAAAAAAAGAAGGATGTTGTACAGGATACAATACATAAATGGGAGACAATGATGAATCAGAAGAGGGGTGATATGATCAAATTTCTGAGCACTGAAGAGAATACACACTGCTATATTCTAGCTTGGCACCAGGCCAGTCGATTTTAATGTACTAAGCATATCCCTAATGCTGATATACGTACTCAAGGAGAGCCCTCATACAAGTCAATTTCCCAACAGCTTAGTCACTCACAATATGGCTGCCAGTCTCCTTACAGTGAGATCTAAAATGGCTGCTGTTAACATCCAGTCATAAGATGACAGTTGGTTGCTCAATATATTAGGAGCCCTGCAGTATCAAGCCTTTCCAATTCTTAGATGGCCACCACAAATGAAAAGGATGGGACCAAGCTGAGGACACCAGCTGATGATGTCACTGAAAGGGGTATTATCTACATTCACCCCAGGAGTGTTCTTTTTTTATTTCATCTTGTATCGCTTCCCATCAATAATGCACACTATTAGTCCACACTATTATGTACATCCCTAGTTAGTTGAGGGGGAAAGGGGAAGGTAACCAGGTGGATGGTATGCCAAGATTACCTTAATAATAATGTTTCCTTTTATTGTTAATTTCCACTCTGAAAAAATTGACCAGCTGACGTTAAGATTATCTTAATGGCAGTTGCATACTGAGTTGTGGAAGTGCTGCAGGGAATCTGATCCCAGGCATTATTATTCTCGGACCTCGGATTATTCTCGGACCTCTGCAGCTCTCTTGGCTCTGACAGTTTACTGTTCCCTCATCTTGCCACTACTCCTTCCTCTTTTGATCTTCCTCTGCTGACCTAGCCACTGGGATCTTTGAAGTTCAGGAAAAGACACATTGCTTGAAGAACACAAGCAAGGCTGGAAACATGCCACCTGAAGCTGAGCTAGGTAGTGACAATGGTGAAAAGGAAGCATCAGCAGTAAGGAAGTGAGAAGGCTCCAAATGTGCCAATGCCTATATCCACTCTGCAGGCCCACCCAACCTACGATGAGGTATCTCAATCATAGTGGGAAATTCTCCCAATGCAACCTGGCAAAGGGCCAGGAGCACAACACTGTTTGTCTATTGTGCTTCCAGTTCACTGATAATCTTCAGTTTTCAGAGATTTACAGAGAATGAGAGCCTATGTTTTCCCAGAATTTGATTCTAGTATGTTTAATACCAGATTTGCCTTTCAGAATTTTTTGTGTTATTTTGTCACATCTCTCCAACTCAAATAGATTATGATCTCCTGAGCTATGAAGCCACTCATGACAAGTGAGTCTTCTCAGACTGCAAAGTAATCCACTGTTTCTCCACTCAACAGCTCACCCAATCCCCCCATACCCTAGTCTCCATGAACTGCCTTTGAATCCCTTTATCCTATTCTCTAGGTCACCTTCCATGCTTCTCCTCACTGTCTACATCATTTCAGTAATTTCATGAATCATCAGAAAGATTGCTGAGATTTTGGAGGCTTGTCTCTTAGCTGGACCTGTTGGGGTTCTCTCTCTTCCAGAATAACTAAAGTGTTCTAATTTTCTCTTTTAAACTCCCTAGTGATGACTCTGGGAATCTATTAATTAGGAATTAGTTGGTTCTTACATTGGAGGGAAGTCTGGGGTCACCAGATAAAACCGAGGCCTCCCTTTTTCTTTTCTCTGTATTGTGGCAGGAATTAGAATTGTAAAAATAAAAGCAGGTTGGTGGAGGAATTCTGCCAGACAGTAACTCTTCTAGATCGCAATTTTGGATCTTCCCTCCCTTTCTGCATCAATGAAAATATCCCAGCATATTTTGTGGGATACAAGCACATAGCAAGAACATTTTTGCACTTTTGCGGAATATCGAAAGCTTCTCTCTTTAGTTCTTGAATTTTCTCATGAGTTCCTGTAATGGTATAGATGACAAGTCAGGGTACTGGGACTGCAGAAAGGCCCTGTATACAAACAATTCAGCTGAGTCTTTAATTCTTTATTTTTTTTAAATGCTTTATTTTCGTTTTATAACAACAAAGGAAAGGAAGACATACAGCTAAAAGACAAATACATACATAGAATGTGATACATACACCAAAGTAAACCCCTACCACCCCCCTCCCCCCTGCTTCTTCTCTAGAAACTAATCATTCCCGAAAACGGGCGTGTACTGACATTATTGTGGTACAAAACCTAACGGTGAGCTAAAACATGATAAGTATGCATTAAACAGACATGTCGGAGCAATGGGCAGAGTGTACATAATCATTGAGCATCTGCCATTTAGACAAGCGAAAGTGAGTTTGGATATGAGGAATAGCTCTCCGAGATATCTGCTCATATTTACTATATAAGCAGACGAGGTTCCACCATTCATTGGCAGTAATTCGAGAGCTATCCTTCCAATTCCTCGTGATTAAACATATGGCTATACCCAGCATGAAATCAAGGAGAAAGCGACCCTTCTTAGGAAGAGAGGGGACATCCGCCACTGAGCGGAGTCCCACAATCTTCCAAGAAAGAGGCTCGTGGAGGTGTAAGATAGATTGAATACGACCCCAGACCCGCCCCCAGTAAACCTGCAGTTGAGGACATTCATAAAGAACATGGGCGAGGGTTCCCACAGCAGTATGGCAAGACCAACACTGGTCCCTAGCAGTGGTGTTCCATTTGGCTATTCTTTCTGGAGTATAAAAGCATCTATGTGCAAAAAAGAAGAGAGTTTGGGTGACAGAGGCAGATCTGGAAACCCGCACCACTTTGCTCCAGAAAACGCTCCATTGCACAGGGGTTAAAGTGATTTGCAGTTCGCGTTCCCAGGCTTGTTGAGCTCTACAAGTAGCAGTGTCGGTACCCTGACATAATAATTTATAAAAGTTAGAGGCTACCCCATGTGTACTACTAATGGAGTGAATTAGTTCTAATAGCCCGTTCTCAGTAGGGGCAGAGGGCGGCAGGATTTGAGCACTTTTGAGGCAGTGTTGAAGCTGCATCAATTGAAAGTAATGTTTCGCTGGTAACGCAAATTCCTTTTGTAAGTCGGAAAAGGTCTTCCAACGAGCTGCAGAGAAGAGTTGTTGGGGTGTCCAGATCCCCCTAGAGTACCAGGGTTTCCATGCAATCGTTTTATTTAGGACTTGAATTCTGGGGTTATTCCACAGCGGGAGTCCGTCCTGAGGACATACGTTTGAACCCAGTGATAGAATGAGAGTGTTAAAGGCCGCAAGAGTATCAACAATCATTGGGGGATGGCGTAGGTCTACTTGATGGGACATGCCGGGGAGATGAATCAACGGAATTGGGCTACTTAGCTCCTCTTCAATGTCAAGCCAAACTGGTCTGTTGTCTGTTGAGGCAGCTAGCCATCGGGCACCTTGTTTAAGTAGGAAGGCTTGATGATACCTAAGAAAATCAGGAAAGCGGGTACCCCCTAGTTCCTTCGCAGACTGTAGTTTGTGTTTAGCTACTCTTGGTGGTTTTCCCTGCCAGAGATAACGGACGAGAAGGCCCTCTATGTCTTTGTAGGTGTGTAGCGGGAGGAAGCAGGGCAGCATTTCTAAAATATAGTTCACTTTAGGGACTATCATCATTTTGACGGTTTCTAGGCGGCCCCACCATGTAAGGGATAGGGGAGACCACCGATTTGTGAGCTCTCGGACTTTGGAGACTACCTCCTTGGCATTAAAGCTAATAGTGTCTTCTAAAGGAGAACAGTAGTGGACGCCAAGATATTTCACCATGCGGGATTGCCAAAGGAAAGGAAAGGCCCGCATGTCAGCCTCATGTACCCAGCGGTTCAGTGGGAATGCTACGGATTTGGTCCAGTTTATTTTATAGCCCGATAATTGCGAGTATCCATCAATCAGGTCCAAGACAGCCGGGACCGAATCAAGGGATACAAAGAGCATAAGGTCATCTGCATATGCAGAGAGTTTAATCTCTCTGTAACTGAAAGGGATACCTCGGATACGTGCGGACTGTCTAATAAGGAGGGCGAGGGGTTCAAGAGCTAGATCAAAGAGCATTGGTGATAGGGGGCAACCTTGACGCGTGCCTCTTTGAAGATTAAAAGGCCGAGACTTTATGGCATTTACACAAATACTGGCAACGGGTTGAGAATACATGACTTGGAGGTATCGGAGGAAGCCCTCCCCAAAGCCATACCATCGGAGAACTGCAAATAAGAAGGGCCATTCTAGGCGATCAAAGGCTTTTTCAGCATCTAGGGAAAGACCCACCCATGGGTGTTCTAAATTGGCAGCACAGGATAACACATGGCACAAGGTCCGAGCATTGTCAGCGGTGGAGCGGCCGGGTATAAAACCACATTGGTCGGGATGGACTAAGGTGGCCATCCTGTCAGATAGCCGGGTAGCCAAGATCGTTGCGAAGATCTTATAATCGGCATTAAGTAGGGAGATTGGACGGTAGTTGGCGGTTAGCAGCGGGTCTCTGCCTTCTTTCTCAAAAACTACCACATTAGCTGCAGAAAAGGATCCCAAAGAGGATGTATCCACCGCAAGGGCAGTAAAGTAAAGTTTTAAGTAGGGAACTAAATCTGCACTGAACGTTCTGTAGAATTCTGTCGGGAGACCATCAGGCCCAGCGGCTCGACCCGAGGCTGTTCGTTTTAGGGCAGAATGGATCTCTGAAGTAGAGAAGGGGTCATCCAGGGCATCCCTATCAGCTTCAGAAAGGGTCGGCCGCTGAATACCAGAAAACAAGCGCTCAAAGGTCTCAGATGAGAACTCACATTCAGATTGATATAGACGGGTATAAAAATCCCGAAAAAGTTCTACGATATCGGAGTCTGTGGTCAGTATGCCCCCTCCCTGTGGGGCGCGAAGGGCCGCAACGCGTTTGGCTTCTTTTTGACCTTTCAAGGCATTAGCTAAAAGTCGACCGGCTCGGTTGCTTTCACGGTAGTATGTCCCTTGCTGAAATGCAATACTCTGAGAAGCTGCAGTTGAGAGGATTGCATTATATTGAAAACGGAGACGCTGTAAGCGAACTAAGACGCATGGATCAGTACGTGAAGTTAGAACTCGTTCGCCTGCTTTGATTTGTTGGTCTAGTATGAGGAGCTGCTGCTTGCGTTGTTTCCGCAGGCGAATTTGATAACTAGTGATCGTTGCACGAATGGCCGCTTTAAAACCCTCCCACGAAGCCCAGTTTGCAGTGTCCTGGGGTAGATTAAAGTGAAAGTAGTCCTGTATGGCTGCTCGAATTGCTAACTGGAACTCTGGTTGAGTTAATAGGGCTCTATCAAAAAACCAGGCCCCCAGATTCCCTTGGGGCGCAGTGGTATGTAATTGAAAAGAAATAGCAGCGTGATCCGAGATATGTTGGGAGTGAATCTTTGCATTGTCTACCTGAGGAACTAACAGTTTGGATATTAGAAAGAAGTCTATGCGAGACTGGGATTTATGAGGGGAAGAGAAGAAGGTAAAGTCAAGCTCATTGGGGTGTAATAACCTCCATAGATCGACTAAGGCAAGATCTTTGATCATAGAGGTAAGCGTAGTGTGACTCTTGGGGGGACCACTCGTCCTAGGCGGCTGTTTGTCAATCAGGGGATCGAGAACTAAATTGAAATCCCCCCCAATTATCAATGAAGTATTAGCAGAGGCCTGCGCAACCTGAGCAATGGTAGCAAAAAAGGCCGGGTCATCTACATTAGGAGCATAAAGGCATATACATGTAACTTCAAGGTTACCTATCTTGAGATGAACCCTGGACCATCTGCCTGCTGTATCTGAGCTGGTCGCAATAATAGTGGCATGCAGAGATTTCCTAACCAGTATGGCAACCCCACATTTCTTAGAAACAGCTGGAGAATAGGCGGTCACCATGTAAGGTTTAACATTGAGTTTAAGAGTTTCCTTCGAATTTAAATGCGTTTCTTGGAGGAAAATCAGATCAGCAGCTTCATGACTTAGATAGCTCAGGATTTTCTTCCATTTTATCGGGTTGTTGATGCCTTTTACGTTCAATAATAAAATCTTACATGGTGCCATCAATCGATAATAGACATTTTAGATAAGGGCGCTTGAAAACATACAACATAAGCAGAATCTGTACAGCAATGACATAATCACCGAGTGTGCTGGCCAATACACCCCATATTGAAAAACATGTACCAAAGTAACTTAGAGAAGAAGCAAAACCCCCAATGAATATGGCGACCATATGTCTGCGGGAGGAGGCCCCAGAGAGGAGGATAAAGACATGAAAAGAAAAGAAACACCAGAGTCCATAATTAACACTGTCTCTGATATTCATCGAGGCTACTCTAGGTAGATGGAGTCGGGTCACAAATATCATCAAAATAAGGCAACAAACCGCCCTCGACAGCCTCTTTGCTGAATCGTGGCAAATCCAAAATGGCGGGTACAGCGGACATGAGAACACTAGTAGGAAAACTCTGGAAGTCAGCGCATCAAGTCGGCTTCTTTAGAATCCAAAAACTCCGCTAGTATATCAGGATCCTCAAATGTTCTTGTCTGATTGTGCAGCGTGACTCGGAGCTTGGCCGGGTACATCAGGTCATAGCGTGCTTGTAATTGTTGAAGCCTCGGCCGGAATTCCAGAAAGCGCTTTCGGCGGTCAACCGTGGGTTTAGCCAAGTCAGGATAGAAGGAGATTTTATGGCTCTCAAACTCCATAGGGCCCTTCGCCCGAGAGGCGCTGAGAATTTGCTCCACATGTTGATATCTCAAAAGTCGAAAGATAATAGGCCGCGGGTCTTCCTGTTGAGCGTTATGTTCGTGTGTACACGATGAGCGCGATCGATCTCCAATTCTTTGGTAAAGGTGATTTGGAGCAGAGAAGGGAGGATTTTATATAGAAACTCCTTCATGTCTCCCGATTCCGCTCCCTCCGGTATGCCCACAAGTCGTAGGTTGTTACGGCGCGCTCTATTATTGCCATCTTCCACTTCTTTCTGCAAGGCCCGCACCTGACGTTCCACTTTGTCGAGTTTGGACAGCCGGACCACATGGGAGTCTAATATGCTCTCCATTTTGTCCTGACGCGAGGAGAGCCCCTCTAGCCTGCCTTGCAATATGCCAAGGTCTTCCCGCAGCGCTCGGAGTGCTTCCCCGTTTGACTGCACGAGGTCTTTAACCCCTCTAATCTCTGCGAGGAACTCCTGCTGCATTTCGGGGCCCTCGCGTAGAGCCAGCCCCTTCTGCGGGGACGGGGGTTCAGTTTTAGAGCGTTTGCCGTGAGAAGCCGCTGGAGATCCAAATTCCAGGCGCGTAGGTTTGGTCCCCGCCATCTCAACAATGTGCCCTGGTAAGATTAGAACATAAATTCAAGAATGTCCGGTGTTAATTCAGGATTCTGAGTAGGCCTCTCGGGAGCCTCAGCGTTATGCGACCATCCCGCTGGACATCAGGCTCCGCCCCCCGAGTCTTTAATTCTTTAAACAAAGTAGTGTTGGCTTACCAATGGCAAGTTTCAAAGGCAATAGCACTGAAAGAACAGATGTAAATGTCAGCATGTACTTTATGTTGTGATGCAGCGGACCCTCCTTTGGAGAGAAAAACAGTTCTGGATTCTGAAAGAAAAAGAAGTTGCCTGCAATATCCAGAGGATCCACCTAGAGGGAGCGGGAGAGTCAGGACAGAGACCACAGAACCACGCCTCTGTGGACAGGACTTATGTTCCCAAAGCTCACATTTAAGGGGAGGCAAGCAAGAGTCAGGAGGAAGCTCATACGCTGGGAGCTTACCTGCAAAAAGCTCAGCTGCTAGAATCTCATCTGCCTGGAGATCCACTACTGGGGAAGCAGTGGAAGGATTACCTTCCTCAGCTGGGAGAGAACAAGCGGGAGCCTGTTCCAGAGAGAGATTGAGGACATGCTATGAAGGTACCAGAGCAAGATTGGGATCTAGTCCAAAAGCAAACCTGAGTAAAAAGACAGGCTGGGAGAGGAGAACCAGTCCTGTAAGCCAAAGGCTAGGCCAAGAAAGCCAAAGCCAAACCAGACCGGGCCCTGAAACCCACAGGAGGGCAGGCCTCAAAGGCCTGAGGAGGAAAGACTGGGAGAGCCGAAGGAGAATACCTGAGAGCACTGATACGGAAGGCAGCAGCCAAGGTAGGCCTCCTGTCTCACCCCAGAGAACCAAAAGAAAATCCAGAGGTAAAGCTTTTAATCTTTGCTACTGTTTTCCTAAAGCCAAGTTAAGAGAAGAACCTTGGGAGGGAGAGTCTCCTTACCTAAAGCACAAGCCAAAGCCAAAGTTAAAAGACAGTTTGAGCAAGGACAGAACTTTTAGAGGAAAGCATTATAAAGAAAATGTTTTTAAACCTCTAGAGGAAGAGATGCCATCATGGTATTCCACCACACAGAACCGTAGGCCCAAACAAACTGCTAAGTCCTGGGAAGCAGTGAGCCAAACCCACATAAAGGACACCTATCTTGACTCTTCAGAACAGTCAGAAGAGGCCATGCAGGTGGAATCCGTACCTGAAGATCTTGATAGCCCTATGGAATGTGCATATTGTGCCGTGAGTGATATAGACTCACTCCAGAGCCCTTTGGAGTGAATGAAGCAATATTGTTTTGGTAGCTTTTATGCTGTGAAGTTAACAGTTTCTGGTTGTTTTTCTTGTGCTTACAAAGGCTGCTGTAAGGACTTGTTTTGCTACGTCTACCGATGTGTTTATCCTATTTTCTGAACCCTTAGTGCAAAAAAGGGAAAATAAAGCCTTTTTCTTTTTCCCTCCACTTTTTGTGCAAGACTGTATTCTCTTTGGGAGTTGGCAACGAGGCCGGCACAAGGCACTGGCCCTTGACCCTCGCACCTGGCCAATCCCAATCACAAACATCTTAGTGGCCCCGGGCCCAGCCCTTCGGTGGAAAAACTACACCGCCACCAGGGGGGGCTGGCGCCGCGGCAGGGCGACAACGTGTAGAACCATATTTTATAAAATATTCATATAAGTCATACTATACTTCCGTCCATGTCTTCCCAAAATCCTCCTTTATGCCTTCTCTGGTACTTCATCAATTGGAGGGAAAAGACCACAGATCTTGACAGCAAAGCTGTTAAGTGTTGTCAAATTAAAAGCAACTCATAAGAACATAATAACATAAGAAATGCCATACTGGGTCAGACCAAGGTCCATCGAGTCCAGTATCCTGTTTCCAACAGTGACCAATCCAAGTCACAAGTAACTGGCAGGTTCCTGATGACCCTGCAAATAGTTACCCATGTTGTGACTCCCCCCTAGGTTTACTTGGCAAGGCGCGACCAGAAGTAGATTGTCAGGTCTTCCATGCCATAAGCCTACAGCACCTGGTATTCCAAAGTGGTCTCATTCATGCACTAACTTGGCCAACCTTGCTTAACCTCCAAGATTGGACAAGGCTGGGCTTACTCAGGGTGGCATGGCCATCGTAACAGCACAATAGAGAAACACAAATAAAAAACTAGTGGATGACATGATTTTAATTTTATGACCTCTTCTACTGCATTTCTGAGGATTGAATCCTTGAGAACTGAAGCTACTGCATGCTATATTTTTAAAAAAATGTATCATACTCAATCAAAACATCTTTCTACTGTGGATCTTTATTAGTAAAGGTCAGGTTTCTCAAGCTCTCTTCTATGTACAGTAGAGTCCTATAACTCAGAGTTTGGGTTTTATTTCATTGCAGGAGGTAGTGCCCTTCACAACTTGCATATGCCTCATCTATCATCTTACTAGCATAGTGTTAACACATCCGTCATTTACTCAGTATGGTAGGTGTGATTTGCTGCTGAAGGTATTGTCCTTGGGATTTAGAACCTAATTTTAGCTTTGCATTAACTCCTACGCTGTGGGTCAACAGACCAGGGCTTGGGTCAGAATTTCTCATCCTCTGGGCTAGTAAATTGTAGATGCATTGTGAATTTGAATCATCTTCACAAATGGTACTTGTAAATCAGTTTCCTGTATATAGACAAGTACTTTTGAAGATACTGGTCTTGAAGGAAGCCATTTTGAGAGGTCTATTGAGTACTCTTTTAGGCCATCTCAGAGAAAGGGAAGAAAACAAAAAAACAAAATCTGTATTCTTTGTATATTTAGCAAAACATCAAAAACGTATATCCAAGCAATATTATAATCCTATATAAATTAAAACTTGAGCAGTAGAGTACTGCTTTTTAAATAAATCTTTGAACTATTTCCTTTGCATTACCCATCTGATTTCTGATTAATTTGTATTAATAATATCATTAATAAAATTATGCACAGTATGAAGCAATCAGGTACAATTTTTGAGGAGGAAATTTGTGATTCTCTTGCAATCTTATTGAGAGGAACTGCAAGGGGCTTCTCAAAATGTCAAAAAATGATTTTGCAATAAAATTTTGAATTGATAACAGCTAAAATTGCTTTTAAAATATTGTGCAATATGTGAAGGCTAATTTTAGATAGGGCATGAAGATTATGATGTCCAGGACAGGGCATAGAAAGTTCCCATAGTATGTCACAAGTTATAGTTATTGTTTTATTTACTTGATATACTACCTATAGTGGGTAGCAGCTGAGCGGTTAAGGAAGTTACTCGGGTATAGTAAGTCAAGGGGTTCTATTGAATGACAAGCACTTCACAGCTCCCTCTGGATGTAGGGAGGCATCAATTTAAAAAAATTTATACATTAATAAACAAAATTGCTGCTCTCTGATGTGAATGCATACCCTTATCCTGCAGCATCAGTCTCATCAGTCTCCCGAGATCACCCCCCCCCCAACGGATATCCCCCATCCTCCAATCCTATCCCATGACTGCCTTTGACTACCCCCCCCCCCCCCCCAACATCTGATCTCTCCCCTGGTATCTGTAAACTTGTACCCAACCTCCTTTTTGACCTAACTATCCTGAAAGTCTCTGGGCAGCACCCCATCCTTCAACTCCCTGATGGTCTCTGGTGTCTAGTGGGAGCAGGAGTGATCTCCAGTCTCTCTTGCTCCATCAGCTTTGTGTTCCAAAATGGTGGTCATGATCCCTGGGGATAATCTCACTGTTAGAGACCACCTCTCAAATAAGGGCATTTTGCCATATGGTCCATCTTGGAAACTGTTCTCAAAGTTTTTTGGTAAGTTTATGTACCCACTTACTCCATTTATACATTCTGCATTTGGGACACATCCCACATGGTTCAAATTTTGAACAACCTAGGATCAGTAGAAGTCACAATGGATATTGATTGCCTCTATACAAACGTTCCACTGTTGAGAGCAATAGCGATTATCAGAAACATCTTAGCAGGTATAATAATTTTAGGACACCTATCAATTGTCCAATTGGTTGAAATTGCCTTGACAAAGAATTACTTCTATTTTGATAACAACTTCTACAGACAAACTGTGGGAACTATTATGGGTACATCAATGGCATCTGCTACATCCGGTTGAATTTGAAAAAGAGTTGGTGAGTAACTTATTGTATGTCTACAACATATATCTGTGCAGAAGATAAGTCAATTATATATTACTGATTTGGAAAGATAATGAATCATTTTTAATGCAAGTTAAATACAATGGATCAGAATCTCACATTTAAAATCCAGTACAGTTGTAAAGAAGTCCTCTTTCTGTATATTTTAATTTGCAGAACTGATGATGAATTTTTCATCACTAATTATTGAAAGTCCATAGATAGGAACAAATATTTACAGGGGAATATTCAAAGGTATTTACATGGTTTGCAAACCATGTCCATGTCCAACAACTGCTCTCCTTGCTCCACCCCCCCCCCCCCCCCATCTAGAATCTGTGTCACTTCCCCCTACCTCCAGCTTACTGTTGTCAAAATGAAAAACTAATTTTTCTTACTAGGGTACATCCCTACCATTTTTCAAGGGCTAATTTTTGCTGCTCCCAAAATGCAAATGGAAATCATGCAGGTTATTTATTAGGTATTCTTAGCTTTCAAACAAATCTACACATGTGTATAGATTAGCTGTAAGTAATCATTATGCCAAGCTTATCTCTTTAACCATAGTACCCTTCAATACGGCCATGGAGATGAATGGATTGGGTTATACAGAACCAAGGCCCAGCTAGTAAATTGAATTCTTGTCCTTTAAATGAAGATAGGGCCACAAATAAGAGCAAGGGCGTCTGCAGCTTTCTTTCAAACCATATTGTTATTTTATTTTCTAGACATCTAAATGTACTTCTCATTCCCTCCATGAGAAAATGAAAATCAGTGAGGAAAGGTAGGAAAATGTGAGGAAAGATGAATAAGGTGAGGAATTAACTTAGGTAAAAAATAGAATACCAAAACAAATGATTTAACAAATCTAAAAATCCTAAAAATTTAAAAAAGAAAATAAATGACATATCACCTTTTTGGTTTTGAGGCAAGGTTCCTCTGAAAATACATGGATCTAATTAACAAACTTAAATCACCAGTACTGGCTGTTGTCTCTACAGCTTGCTTTACTCACTCATCTTAGTCAAGTTGCTGGTTTAAAGTCATTTATTTCTTTCTTTAGCAGGAATGCACCAATTTGTCTGCACTGGACTATAGTTCTCGCCCAGTGAGGTTCCTGTTTTGCTTCCAGCATTCATTTATTCAAACAACCATTCATCCGTGCACCTGATCACACTGCATGTTCGTTATTCTTAATCTTTCCTTCTATCTCTTGTCTGCTTTTTTTAAACTCAGCACCCCTTGATCTGTACCTTATTAGTTGTTTCTGGGGATTCCATATCCAAAAGATTTAGAGGACTTACTCAGAATAATTTGCAGAGGCATTGCAGGTATTAAAACTCCCTGAAGTATACAGGCAATTCAAGAAGAGAGATGAATTGGAGTGAAATTGTAAATCATGAGGTTTTAAACCTGCTTTATGCAGGGAAGTACATTTAAGAATGATTCATATTAGGAAGCGTACACCTGCAAACACAGTCATGTGGAAGACATAGCTGCTACAATTACTGAGCTACTTGTGCTTTTGAATAAAAAACAGTCGGACTGATATTTAAATGTCATGGCTAGCATTGTTTCTAAACGTTTGCTCTGGTGCTTAAATTATGATTCTATAGTCAGTGCTGCTACCTGGAAAGTGACCAGTGCTGAATATATGTGCAGCGAGAGCTTCTGGTATCTGGATAGCAATGATATGCAGTCCGCTCTGCAGATAATTATCTGGATAACTTTAAGACAGCAAAAGGGCTATCCTAAAGTTGTCTGGTAAGTGGATTGATTATCACTGGGATGTGGATAACTTTTGGGTATGCCTACTTTCTCTCACTTGGTTTGCAGCTTGTCGTGCTGTGAGGGCTTGCGTGCATCAGTGATGCTGAGAGCTAAACTATCGGTAGTTTAACTACTGGCAGGGTCTCCCAAGATGGACAGGTCTCAGCTGAGGTGCCAGACCAAGACAAACCATGCCCCAACAACAGCTGCAGAAGAGAATGAAATTGAAGAGTTCTATGAACAAGTACAAGCTGAAATTGACTGAACATGCAAACAGGATATCCTGATAGTCATGGGTGACTGGAACGCAAAGGTTGGCAACAAAGAAGAAGGCAAAGTAGTCGGAAAATATGGACTTGGCAACAGAAATGAAGCTGGAGAAAAACTGATAGAATTCTACAAGACCAACGATCTATTCATCTCAAACACCTTCTTCCAGCAACACAAGCGGCGACTGTACACATGGACTTCAGCCAATGGATTGTATAAAAATCAAATTGACTACATCTGTGGAAGTCAACGATGGAAAAGCTCTATAACATCAACAAAGACAAAACCTGGAGCTGACTGTGGTACAGATCATCAACTACTAGTATGCAAACTCAAGCTAAAGTTGAAAAAGAGCAAACCATTCATGAATGCAGCAAAATATGACCTTGAGGATATACCACTAGAATTTAAAGACTGCCTGCAAAATTGATTTGCTGCTTTAGATACAAATGGCAGAGTTCCAGAAGAGTTATGGAATGAAATCAAGAAGGTTGTGTTGGAAGAAAGCGAGAAGTCTCTGCAAAAGGTGAAAAAGCAAAAACAGCCAAAATGGATGACGGAAGAAACTCTGAAAATTGCCCAGAAACGCAGAGAAGCTAAAGCCAGAGGAGAAAGAAAGTCAATCGCAGAACTCAACAGAGATTTCCAACGTGCAGCAAGACAGGACAAGGAAAAGTACTACAATGACACTTGCAATGAAATAGAAGCAGAAACTATTAGAGGAAGAACAAGATCAGCTTTCCTAAAGCTACGAGAGTTAAATAAAAAGTTCCAGCCTCGAATTGGAATGTTACAAGATGCTCAAGGTTCTATGCTGAATGATGCTGAGAAGATCAAGAAAAGGTGGAAGGAATATACAGAGTTTTTATATGATAAAGATCAAGTGGACCAACAGCCGTTTCAACCTGTACCTTATGATCGGGAACCATTGGTGATGAAAGAAGAAGTTGAAGCAGCATTGAAAGCCTTATCAAAGAACAAATCTCACCTCTATCGTGCGTATTGTTCCGTTTTTCTCTTATATTAGAAATTAGGGAATCACCCCTAATGAGGATCAAGGGACCACAATCCCAATACCAACTAGTATTGTATGATTTTAGAAAGAGTACTTAGCTTGAGACAGCTCTTCCAAAGGCGATTTTTCATAAGCAACCTACGCTGCTTACAAACTCCCCAAAAGGACTCGGTATGATGGAAAGTCCATTGTTGTTATGTTACGAGCCTCTAGTTATCACGGCGCTCTTTCAATTCCATTCAGGGCCATTTGTGGATCCAAAATCCGCCAGTCCCGGCAAGTGGGTTACTGTACAGCCTTTGATGGAAACTGCTCTCAAGCCAATACCCGGTCAACTCCACGAAGCGTAACTTGTAGTTGTGACCCAACGTTGTTATGTTTCGAGCCACCGATTCTCACGGCTCTTTCTCAAACCTGAACGCTCTTCCGTTGACTCCCAGTACAAGCTGAAGTCAGGTCACTTTCTTTACTTTCTACCTCCATGCTTTCTGCTGAGCTGTATCTTGACAAAGTTTGAAAACGCTCGGGCACTTTATGCTTAATAGCCTTTAACAGGTTAAACAGCCTATTCCACTGAATGGCCCCTTCTCCTCTAGGTAGGACTTCAACGGGCTTCTCCTGTTCAGTTTCTCCTGAAAACCCCTTCTTCCTAATCTGGGTTTTCTCAGGCCTAAACCTCTCTTCAGAGTCAGAGCAAGAAACACAGGGTTTTAGGTTTACTGCTTTCTTTCTCCTACCTTGGAGTCTTGTTGCAGCCCCTTCCTGGCTGAGGCTTCTGTGGCTTGTGACTGACTTTGCCTCTGAGCTAGACAGGGAATCAGGGTAAGATCTCCACTTCCCTTCCTGGGGCTTCTGCTGCCTGCAGACAGACCCTTCATCAGAGGAGTCTAAGCACTCTTGCCTTAGCCTTCTCAAAGCCAACCTTTTCTCTCTCTCCCTCTTGTCAACCTGTTTGGTCCTCTGCCTGGAACCTTCTCTGTAGCTTCCTTGGCTGCAGTGCTGGCTGCTCTTGTCTTTGCTGCTGCTCTCTTTGTGTCTGCTTCTCTCTTGGCTGCTTCTTGCTTGGCTGCCTTTCCCTTGGCTGCTTCTCGCTTGGCTGCTTCTCCCAACTTTGTTTGTTCTCTCAAACTTAAACGTTGAGCAGGGCACCTCCCTCTCTGACTCCACCCACTTGTACCTCCTACTCCTACCTGGGATTGTCATGGAGTCTGAGAGTGGCTTAAACCTAGCTCTACCCTCTTGGTTTCTCTCAGGGATTTTGCTGTGGTGTATGTGTTCTAGTGCGCCCATCCCCCGAAAAGAAGAAAAAGTTCTTTCTCTTTTATTTCCATGCTGAGCTACACTCTCCTTACCACACCCCGTAATTTTTAGTATTAAATCTCAGCTGCCAAATTCTCAACCACTCTTCAAGCTTAGCTAAATCCCTCCTCATGTTGTCTACTCCTTCCTGGATGCCTACTCTATTGCAGATTTTGGTATCATCTGCAAAGAGGCAAAACTTACTTGACAGCCCTTCTGCAATTTCACTAACAAAAATATTAACAAGAATCGGACCAAGGACAGATCCCTGTGGCACACCACTTGTAACATCTTTCTCCTCAGAGTGAGCTCTCTATGTTGCCTCCCACTCAATGCTTGTGATAGAGGCACCCCATCCCGCGCAGGAAAATTCCTCAGCAAAGCTTAGCACAAGTGAGGTATTTCTCTGTAAACTCCTTTAAGAAGAAAGGCTGGAGAATGCAGAGGAGCTCGGGGTTCTCTGGAGTATGCAGTGACCACTCATCTGTGAACGGAGACTGCTGAAGAAGGTAGGAGCTGTGTTTAAGTTCGCTGCTATGTAATTCAGCCTTACTGGTAGACTTCTACCCAGCTGATGGACTCTTGTGCTATAGAGAGCTAGTGTTTTCTTTATTTGTGGATATGCTGCCCTGCTGCTAAAGACTGAAGGAATACTACCGAGTTGTGCCCCAGAGTGACGGAACTTTGGGAAGAATATTGAATTGTACTCCAGAGTGAAGGAGCTTTCGGGAAGAAGCAGATTCTTCTTACCTTAGAACTGTCTATGCTGGAACAGCATTCTCTCACCCAGTAGAACAGGACTGTTACAGCTGAGGAAAGCCTGGAGCAACAGTGTGTCTGTAACCCTAGGTATATTGCAGGCCCAAGAAGGGCCAGGGCAGTTTGTTTGGGTGTTTGTTCTAAAAATAAAGTGCATTTTCTTTAAACCTCCTACTTGTTGTAGAATCTGGTATCATTGCTCGGCCGCAATATGCCACAGTGCCCATAAATTGTAGTATTTTAATGATTTATGTACATAAGTGGACATTTAAGCATATAAATGAGTGTACTTATAAAATAGCAACCTTTTTGTCATCACCTTGATGGTAGGTTGATACCTTCACTGTAGGAGTGTGCATGAGTGGAGTTTGGGTGGAGAGTTCTTTACAAATCTAGGCACAGGTATTTATGCCAACTCTAAATGTGGTATAAATGTGTCTTAAATTAACCCACATGGGGTTAAAGCAGCTATTGTATCTCTTAGACTGCCAATTACCAAGTGCCCTCAAGGACAACTTTGAGTAGATGGGTGATCCTCCAGCCTGTATAGTCAACTCTGCCTGGGTTCAGGCAGGGCTGACCCATCCATTTTGCAAGAAAATGTTGTTTGCACAGGGCCCTGCGCCAACAGCATCCCTTATTCAGTACCGGCAGGCAGGGCGGCTTTAGAGGAAGCCAGAGAGGCCCCCGCTCACCTATAACAGCTGCCAAAATGAAGCACGTCTTTATTCTTCACTTCGGCAGCTGTACTGAAGTTTAGGACACTGCAGCGCTGAGTGCCGGGAAACAGGAAGTTCCCTTTGACCTCAGCGCGCCAACATTGTAAACTACAGTACAGCTGTCAAGGTGAAGAAAAAAGGTGCTCTTCACTTCGGCGGCTTTTAGAGGTGTGCCGGGTTCTCTATGGCTCCCTCTAAAGCTTTATAGACAGCCACGGGGCTCTTCGGGAGGGGGAGGTGGCTGACTGGAATAGTGGATAGGGAGGGGGTCTTGGACTGGAAATGGGTTGAGTGGGGGGCAGCTTGGACTGGGAATGGGCTGATTGGGGGGGGGAGCTAGGACTGGAAATGGGTAGAGTGGGGGGGGCAGCTAGGACTGGAAATTGGCTGAGTGGGGGTGGAGCTTGGGCTGGAAATAGGCTGATGGAGGGGCTAGGATAGGACTGGAAATGGGCTCATAGGGTGGCTTGGATTGGAAATAGGCTGAGCGGAGGGGAGCTAGGACTGGAAATGTGCTGAGTTCAGGTGGGGCTTGGACTGGAAATAGCTGATGCGGAGGTGCTTGGGTTGGAAATTGGCTGAGTGGGGGGAGTTAGGACTGGAAATGGGCAGATGCTGGGGCTAGAAAAGGACTGGAAATGGGCTGATGGAGGGGCTAGGATAGGACTGGAAATGGATGGAATGGTAAAGGGGATGGAAGGATACTCCTATGAAGAAAGGCTAAAAAGGTTAGGGCTCTTTAACCTGGAAAAGAGACGGCTGAGGGGAGATATGATAGAAGTCTATAAATTAATGAACGGAGTGGAACGGGTAAACGTAGATTGATTGTTTACCTTATCAGAATATAGAAAGACTAGGGGACATGCAATGAAGCTACAGGGTAAACTATTTAAGACTAATAAAAGAAAATATTTTTTCACTCAACGTGTAATCAAACTCTGGAATTTGTTACCGGAGGATGTAGTAAAGGCTGTTAGTGTAGCTGGGTTTAAAAAAGGTTTGGACAAGTTCCTGGAGGAAAGGTCCATAAACCATTATTAAGAAGTGACCGAAGATATCAATGCTTGACCCAGTACAAGCATTGTGGAACCTGTGTCCCTTGGGGAAACTGCTAGGTACATATGACCTAGATTGGCCACTGTTGGAAACAGAATACTGGGCTTGATGGACCTTGGTCTGACACATTATGGCATATCTTATGTTCTTATGTTCTTATGGGGAAGCTAGGACTGGAAATGGGCTCATGGGAGGTCTTGGATTGGAAATGGGCTGAGTGTGGGGGGAGGTAGGACTGGAAATGGGCTAATGGAGGGGCTCGTATAGGACTGGATATAGGCTGATGGTGGGGCTAGGAAAAGACTGGAAATGGACTGATGGGCTAGGATTGAAAATGGGCTGATGAGGGGGGGGCTTGGATTGGAAATGGACTGATGATGGGGCTAGAATAGGACTGGAAAGGACTGATGGGGGAGCTAGGACTGGAAGTGGGCTGATGTGGGTACTAGAAGGGAATGGATGCTGGGAAGGGCTGGAAGTAGAAGGGATCTGATGTTGGGGGAGGACTAGAATTGGATGGGGCTGGGAGAGTGAAATGGAGAGGGGAAAAATTATTTTGTGTGGGAGGGAAGAATAATTTATGATTGGCCGGGTATTTGGAGAGTAATGGGGACTGAGGATAGAGGGCTAAAATTTGAGTGGATGAAAAAGGAATAAAGAAAGAGATGGAGGAAAGAGCAAAAGGATAAAGATCAGTATGATAAAGCAGACAGACGTTAGACCTGTGAATAATGCTGAGCTGCCCGTATAGCCTGTGACAGCCAATTTGTACATAGTTTTCCTGTTAGCCCTGTATAAATAACCCCATTTTATTCCAAGTCCAGTGTAGACCTGCCTGCACTGCACAAATGTGTTACCTGTAAACCACACTGATGTTAAATAGCGCGGTATAGAAGAAACATTAAACAAATAAAAAAAATAAAGAAAGAAAATGGAAAGAACTAGAAGAGAGAAGAAAGGACAAATGGACAGCAGACAATGGAGAGTTAGCAGAAGGCACAAAGAAACCAGAAGAAAGTGACTGGAGCAATTGCAACTGAAAAACAAAATGCACAAACAACAAAAGGTAGAAAAATACTTTTTTATTTTGAATTTATTAACTGGAATATGTCAGCTCTGGGAAATGTGCATTGCTAGCATTTTTGCGTTTTTGTTTAGTACAAGAGGAAATTAATTTATAGTTTTATTTCTCCAGTGTTGTTATACATTCCAAGTTTGGCTTTTGGTGTTCCCAGTTTAATTATTGTCTTTCTATTTCTACATTGTGATCCCTTGTTCTTTGTTTGGTGAGGGTCTATGTTCTGCATGTGTAACCGAGCTGAGGCATTCTGTTCTTGTAGTTTCTATTTGACAGTGTGATTTGTTCCCTTTCCCCAGTAGGAGATGTATTGATTTAATATTTGCAGTGTTGCCTTTTGATAGGTAGAGTCTGGTGCTTTGTGAGTCCTGGCAGTGCTATTGATGATATGGTGGGTTTGCTATGGCTTCTAAATGGGCAGTGTTTATAGTACCTCCTAATGTGCCTGGCGGTTGGCACTGCAGTATAGTAATGTAGAAATCTAGTAGTCTCTCTTTATCCATGCACTCATTAAAAGACCTGTTTGCTAAAAGTTAGTACATGTTAACATTATGCAAATAGTTATGCAAATGAGGCCCCTTATGCAAATGAGGCCCCGCACCGAGTCTCCGCACATGGCCCCACACCCGCCTTGGGCCGCCCCGGGCTTCAGACAGAACTTGACAAGGCAAAGGGATATAACATACCTTATCACTAGCCCAGATATCTCTGGTGAAATGTTACATATGTTTATCTTTTTCATTGAATTATGAGGCATAGCAAGCTGGTTTCACTGCCTTTGTTTGATCACTCCCTGTTGCAGTCACCGTGAAATGTTCTCAGCGTCAGAGAATGGTTATCAAAAAGAAAAAAAAAGAAAGGATAATATACTAGTCGTATCATTAATATTCATATGGGGTGTTGGATGGAAGGTTTTTTAATGACCTGTAATAATGAAAATATGAGCTGACAATTCAAGCCTAGGAGCACTGAGGTCTTTTTCCTTCCATTAATTTGTTTTGCAACTTCATGCCTTTGTTGTCAGATGTAAAATTGCATGTGGTATAGAGGATATATATTTTTAAAATATTTTTTGTATACCTTTTTCTGGCACGCTGGAGGGAACTGGAGAAGACAAGGGTAGACTGTAGGTATACTGAGAATGCACCAAGATCAGGATATACAGTAGATTGACTATGCTGCATATCCAGGTGATAAGTAATAGCCATACCTCAGCCCATAACTTAGCTGAAATAAGGGCAATGATGGAGAGCTCCCTAAGGCAATCAGATATGGATAAATATGACCCAACTCATAGAAGTCTTGAAGCAGTAAAAGGATTTTATGTTGGCACTACGTTCAAGAAGGACTACTTTTGGCCATTGTCATTCCTATACTAAATATCTTGGAGATGATAGATAAAGGAAATGATTCTTCTACCTCCCATTCTCCAAATACCAAATGCCCTCCAGGATAATCTTTCCTACTAATGGTTCTCAACCCTGTCCTGGTGTACCCCTTATCCAGTCAGGTTTTCAGGATATCCACAATGAATATGTATGACAGAATTTTGCATGCAATAGAGGCAGCACATACAAATCTGTCTCATGCATATTAATTGTGAATATCCTGAAAACCTGATTGGATAGGTGGCACACTAGGACAGGATTGAGAAACTCTCCTAAGCTCACAAATTTCATGAACTCGTGTGCTTCAGGAGACATTGAGTATTGATGCTCACCTGTCCACGGAACCCCAATGGCCAAATTTTAGGGAATACTCTCCTTGCCCCCCCCCCCCCCCCCCCACACACAGTGAACACCAATCCTCATTGCTTTGGATTGTTTCTGTCAAGTTTGTTGTCACTTTATCCTTCTCCTAGTGGCTTGAAATCTCCATTCCAATGGTGGTACTACTTTTCTCCTCTCCTGATGCTTTGGGGTCTTTATGTCACTGCTTCGTTATTTATTGATGTCACATGTTACAACTCTATTCTCCCAGAAGCTGTATTTTGGACTGGTCAATATGACCTTCATGACAGTCTGGGGAACAGTGCAGATTAGTGTTTATGGTAAATTCCAGCCTTCAAAGTAAGGACGTTTTGTCCTTTCATGTGATCTTTCTGGCAGTACAGCAGAAAGCAGGCTCTGTCTATGAAATTCTCCTGGGAAAATCTTTCTGTGGAGATACTTGGATGCTCCTTCATGTACCCCTCAAATGGGCTCATTTCCACACAAAATTTGAACCCTGACTTAATCTTCTTGGTGCTTCCATGTTCCAAATGTAGAGGATTTGGGGTCTTCATGCCAATGCTGGTGTCACTTCTTTCCCAGTGCCTTGGGGTCTCCATGCCAATGTTGGTGCTGTTTTGCCCTTCTACTCATGTCGGGGTCTTCATTGCACTGTTTGTACCATTTTGCCCCTCTCACAGTGGCTTAGAATCTTCATGGTATTTGCCCCTCTTTTGATACCATGAGGACTTAATGCCACTCTTGATGACTTGGAGTGCTATTGCCTCAATGGCAGGTGCTTGTCTTCACGTTCAAGCAAGTTTCAATGAAACTGGATAGAAACCCCTCTGTTAGAGTACAATTTTTACTGCCCTATTGGCCCTGAATAAAATGAAAAAAATAAAATAAAATAAAATAAGGTTTGAATATGAAGATGAACCACAAGGCTGATTAATCCAGATGTAAATCAATTTTTTTTCTGTGCCTATCCCTTTTTTGCCCTGATGCCTGCTTGTATAGTTTAAGACTGGGAATAACTATGGGACTTTCACTTTTCAGCATTCTCCAATTTACAAATGTTGAGGCTATTCCTTATAGTAGATTCCAGTTATACAAATTAAGAATGAAGTCTTCCTTCTAAACTAAAAGAGTAACTATAGCTGCCATTCAAATATCATTCTCATGCTGGGCTAGGTTTCAGGTAGGGAAACTATAGGAGCTTCTCTTCCTGTCCCCTCTTTTTTTTCCTTCTATTAATCTGTGATGAAAGGCTGGGACTAAATCAATTATCCGCCAATAGGACGACACTCTTAACAATCTGTCCTGCCTCTCTATTTATTCTAGAAAAGGACTAGAATTAGAATAACTGAGCTCAATTGTACTAATATCATTCCTTACACTCTTGCAGAACTACTAACTGGGATAGCATTTAATGGAAAATATTATTTTAAGACTATACTTAGAGTTTCCGATTTTAAGCTATGAACAGAAAACCCTGCTGCAGTGGTGTACCAAGGGCTGGGCACAGGGAGCGGTCTGCCCTGGGTGCATACAGTGAGAGACATTCCCAGCCGGGCCCACACAGAGATGGTGGCAGTGCTCATATGTGTGCTTGCAGCAGTGGCGGCGGACTTACTTTGCTTGTTTCCTGCTCGGTGTGCCACAGCCTCCACTTCAGGCCCCGTGCTGTTTCCTCTCTTGAAGTCTTGAGATAACACCAGGAGACTTCACCTGGGAGGTAAAAGCTGTTGGGGCCAGGATCAGGCCAGGGACAGAGGCAGCAGTGTACCATACACAAACAAGTAAATTAAGTTTGTCCGTGGAGATCGTGGGGGGGGGGGGCAGGAGGGCATGCTACAGATGCCAAATAGGCTTGATGACCACTGCCCTCATAACCCCCCCTCATGGAGAAATTGGAGTTTCCACTTAGAAGTGAAAACCCTCTAAAATTTCCCTCCTCTGCCAGCAACCACTGAAAACATTGCACCACTGCCGCCATGGCCCGATGATGTCACTGGACTGGGCGGCAGGCACAGTTGTTTCTCTGCAGCAGCGAGAGCTTTTTTCTTTTCTCCCACTGCTCTGTTCTTCTTGCTCCTGGCTCTTCTGCCTGCACTGGGGGCTGATTTAAAATATGAGAACAGGAACTTCCTGAGAAACGCGCCTGTTCTCATGTTTTAAATCTACTACTACTACTACTGAGCATTTGTATAGCGCTACCAGTCATACGCAGCGCTGCACAGACATATAAGAGACAGTCCCTGCTCATCAGAGCTTACACTCTAATCAAGACAGACACAGAAGGTGTAGGCAGTGATAAGGCAAGGGAAGGAAAAAGGAGATCAGGAGAGTCAAGATCCAATCTGCCCCTGATGCAGACAGCAGAGCCAGAGCAAGAAGAACCGAGGGATGGGAGCAAAGACAAAAGCTCCTGTAGATCTGTGGCAAGTAACAGGAAGGGTTTTGGAGCAGGATCCAGGACAAGGTGAGACTGATTCTGAGGAGAGGGGTGGAGATTGGACTTGGGCTTGGAGATGATTCAGTTGTTGGAAAAGGAGATGCTGGGCCTTATGCTGTTGCTGGGGCCTAAGATAGAGGGAGGGGCTGGATTGGAAAACTGTGTTTGGGGTCAGTAATTGGAATCCAACTTTCAACCTAAAAAGCCTTTTTTTTTTTTTTTTTTTGCATAGAGGCACATCCAGATTTGTGCGTCCCCAGACCATCCGGACATCTAAACATCTGGACGGCCAGGGGATGCACCTGATTCTGCTCCTGCAGGGGCAAGAATACCCCACAGGAGCAGAATTGCAACAGAGTGCCTGAACGTCCAGGAGATGCCCCAATTCAGGCACCCTGGATGTCCATCCACTTGCCCAGGTAACTCAGTCAGGCTCCCTCATGCAGCCGCGATCACCAGCAGCATGGGTTGTAGACCTGTTCCCTGCAGCCCGACCCCCCCTATCGGGCCTCCTATAGCTGGGGTCAGGCTGCAGGGAACCCCTCATCTCAAGCTTGGCCCTCTGTGCCGCCGCCCACCAATGATGTCCAGGGGGACCTATTCCACCTCTGAGGTAAAATAAGTTCTTCATCTAACTATGCGACCCAAGATGTACAGGGTCAACCTCAGAATTGGATGCAATCTCTAGGAACAAGCAGGAATGTAGTGTTCACATATGGGTATCGTCGGTACCGACGGAGCCTGTGCGGGAACACTCCCCAGCGTCCAATTAGAACGCTTTTTGGAGCATCCCACAGCGCCTGCGTGCTGCCTTCCCGCCTTTCCCAACTGCCTCTCTCCAGTTCTTCATTTTCCGCGGAGCCAGCAGGTTGTCGTTCCTGTCACCGCAGAAAAGTTTTCTTATTCTCCTCCTTTTTTGTGGTCGCGTCTGCCTTCCCTCGACGCTATACCGGTACCGCCGGTTCTTTCTTTCTTTCTTTTTTTAAAAAAAAATATATATATAATATTTTTTTCCAAACCTTTCTTCTTCAGGTGCACGTGCCATTTTGGGCCTTAGGCCCAAAATTTCCTTTACTATGGAAAAACCCGCTTCGGGTTTCAAGAAGTGCACCAAGTGTGGCGGTACCATCTCCGTCACCGACACCCATGAGTGGTGTCTTAAATGTTTAGGTCCTGATCACTTCATTTCAGAGTGTATGGCCTGTGGAATGATGTCTAAGAGGGGTCGGCAAAGCCGAGCTGCTAAGCTCAGCACCCTTTTTCCCTCCGATGCAGCCTCTGTGGCATTGACGTCTTCCAGGGCTTCGTCTTCCTCCCATGGATCTCAGGTAACTAAACATAAGTCTGGCCAGTCCTCAAAGGGTAGATCTCCTTCCAAGCATCGAGATGCCTCTGGCGTTGCCCTTGAGGGTTCTGCACCGGCAAAATTGCCCCGGCGGGAGGCTTCGGCTTCCAAAGCATTATCGGGGCTCCAGGATGTTCTCGAGGCCTCAACTCGGCAGAACTACTGGTGCCATGCTCTGGGGTACCGGCCGCTTTCTCCGGTACCAATACCCAGGCATCGGCAGCGTCGATAGACCAGAGATTCCTGGCTATTGAACGCAGTCTGGCAGCTCTCCTTGCAGCATCGGTACCCTCGGAACCGCTGCAGACAGTTCAGCTGGTACGGGCACCGGTTCTGGCACCAGTATCAGTGCCGGTACTGACGACATCGACATCGGTGTCTGCATTGCCGGCTCCGAGTCATGCTATGTCTTCCAGTACCGATAGACCGGTACTGATTCCCCCCGACACCGACTTCGGTCGGTACGGGTACCGTGCTCTACAAGAGCATCTGGATAGAAAGTATTTTGAATCCTCGGAAGAATCTGAGGATTCTGACAGCTCGGTCGGTACCGGAGTACTTCTCCCAGAGGAGCCTTCCTCTCCTAAATGTAGGATGTCTCCTCCAGAAGATATATCCTTTCAGGATTTCATCAGAGAGGTGGCTCAAGGTCTTTCCATTACAGTAACTCCTGAAACAGAGCCTAGAGCAAAGCAGTTGGAGATTCTACAATATCCCAAGGCTCCTAAAGAGGCAGCTACTTTGCCTATTCAGGAGATCTTACATGATCTCATGTTAAGAATGTGGGAAAGACCTCTTACCACCTCTCCTCACTCTCGTAGACTGGATACCATGTATCGAGTCCCTCCTTGTCCTGGCTTCCAGAAGACTCAGCTTTCTCACCACTCCATTGTAGTGGAATCAGCTATGAGAAGGATCAGGAGTGCAAAGAGGCATGCCTTTAATCCTCCAGGACGTGAGTGTAGGACTTTGGATGCCTTTGGACGTCGTACTTTCCAGGCTTCCATGCTTTCTGCCAGGATCATTTCCTATATGTTATATATGGGAATGTTTCTTAAAGAAGTTACAGGAGATTTGGAGATTTTAAGCCCTCTCCTTCCTGATAAGAGGCAAGATTTTCTCACACTGGTTAAACATGCCCAAGATGTTTCTAAGTTTGTCAATCGTGCAGCTTTTGACTGTTTTGAGTGCATAAGCAGAACCTCTGCAATTGCCATAGGTGCACATAGAATTGCCTGGCTCCAGGTATCTGACTTGGAGCTCTGGGTACACGACAAACTGGGCAATATCCCTTGTACAGGTGAGAATCTTTTTGGCAAAAATTGGCAAGAGAAAGCCAATGAACTGGATGCTGATAACTCCACCTTGGATAGATTATCCAAAGCTACAGCTGATCCTGCAAGGAAGAAATCTTTCAAAAAACCATCCTTCTCCAAAAAAAAGAGGTTTTACCCCTCTTATACCCACCAGGGACGTTCTGCAGGTCAGTCTTCCCGAAAAGGTCAGCAACCACCTAAACAAAGGAAAGCAAAGACTGCTAAGCCTCAACCGTCTCAGCAGTCTCAGCCTCCACAAGGCCTTTGACTTCCATCTAGAGAACCTAGCCTTCCTGGCCCTCAGCGGACCAGAGCCTTCCACCATTCCAGGAAGGTTGTGCTATTTTGCTCCCAGATGGGGGCAGATAACAGCAGAAGATTGGACTCTTTTCATTGTAAAAAAGGGGTACAAGCTGCACTTCCTTCACATGCCCCCTCCTACAATGGTAAGACAGTTCAATTCTCACACCTCTCTCAACAACCAGTTGAGTTAAGAGGTCGCTATACTTCTTGCCCAAGGAGCAATAGAAGAGTTACCCATTCTCCAACAGGGTACAGGGTTTTACTGCCCCTATTTCCTTATCACAAAGAAAACAGGACACAGACCTATTTTAGACCTCAGAGAGTTGAACAAATTCCAGTTCAAAGAGAAATTCAAGATGGTTTCTCTAGGAACTCTTCTGCCATACCTTCAGAGTCAGGATTGGCTTTGTTCTCTAGATCTCAAGGATGCGTACACCCATGTTCTTATCCATCCAACCCACCGAAGATTCCTTCAGTTTCTATTTCAAGGGAAGCACTACCAGTACAGAGTTCTTCCTTTCGGCCTGGCCTCAACACCAAGGGTGTTTACGAAATGCATGGCTGTGGTGGCAGCCTTTCTTCGCACTCTAGGAATATTCGTCTTCCCTTACTTAGGCGACTGGCTCATTCGAGCCCCATCAGAGCCAGAGGCCAGGATTTCTCTATCATGCACAATGCGTATCTTTCAATATTTTGGCCTTATCATAAACATCCCAAAATCCAACCTAACTCCTACTCAGTCCCTGGAGTTTATAGGAGCTATGCTGGATACCACAAAGGCAAGGGCCTATTTTCCTCAGACCCATTGCCTTTGCATTGTGCAGTTAGCTGCTCAAGCAGTGCTAAAGCCTCATCTTACTGCTCGAGAAATCTTACAACTACTAGGCCACATGGCATCTACCGTGCATGTGATTCCTTATGCTCACCTCCATATGAGAGCAGCCCAGTGGACTTTATCCACTCAATGGACCCAGGCATCAGGGTGCCTGTCAGACAAAATAGCAAACACAAATAGCCTTATTTTGTCCCTCCAATGGTGGCAGTCCACTCAAAACATGTTGATGGGGTCCCCATTTCAACAACCTTTACCCCAGGCAACTCTCACAACAGATGCTTCACCAATGGGTTGGGGAGCTCATCTGCAAGACCTCTCCACCCAAGGCACTTGGACTCCACAGGAGACTCATCTACACATCAATTTCTTAGAGCTCAGAGCAATCTTCCTTGCTCTTCGAGTGTTCCACACCCTGCTAAGCTACAAGACAGTCCTCATTCATACGGACAATCAAGTAGCTATGTTCTATGTGAACAAGCAGGGAGGAACAGGCTCTCTGTCGCTTTGCAACGAAGCTTTGCGACTATGGGCCCTCGCCAGAGAGCATCAGATTCATCTCCTGGCAGTGTATCTTCCACGCATCCAAAACTCTTGGGCAGACAGACTCAGTCAAGTTCTACTTCCACACGAATGGTCTCTACATGCAGACCAGGTGGCCAAGATCTTTCAAATTTGGGGAACCCCGGACATAGACCTCTTTGCAAGTCCGTTGAATGCCAAACTTCCCCGGTTCTGTTCCAGAATTCCGGCTCAGGGCTCTCAGGCCAGGGATGCTTTCCTCCTTCATTGGGGTCAAGACTTCCTTTATGCCTTCCACCCATTCCCCTACTTCCCAAAACCCTGTTCAAGCTTCAGAGAGACAGAGGCCGTATGATTCTCATAGCTCCACATTGGCCACGGAAAGTGTGGTACCCTCTGCTTCTACATCTCTCTCAAGCTCCCTCTCTGGAGTTAGGGTCTGCTCCAGATCTCCTGTCTCAGGAGGACGAAATGTTATGGCATCCCAATCCCCAGTCTCTGCATCTCAGGGCTTGGTTGCTGAAGGCCTAGATCTTCATGATCTTAACCTTTCTCAGCAAGTAAAGGATATCCTTTATGCTTCCAGAAAACCTTCCACAAGACGCTCTTATGCTTTCAAGTGGAAAAGGTTTACCATATGGTGCTCGCAGAAGGGTCTTAGCCCCCTTGTGATACCTCTGGAACCATTACTGGAGTATCTCCTTCATTTATCCAATGCGGGACTTAAGACTAACTCAGTAAGAGTCCATTTGAGTGCTATTGCAGCTTCTTTCAAGCCTTTAAATGGACAACCTCCCATCCTCTTATAGCAAGATTTATGAGAGGCCTTCTTCTAACTAAGCCTTCCATTAGGCCACCACCGGTGGCATGGGACTTAAACCTGGTTCTTGGTCAGCTCATGAAGCCACCTTTCGAACCCTTAGCTACTACCTCATTGAAATTCCTTTCCTGGAAAGTTATCTTTCTCATTGCAATCGCATCAGCACGTTGCATCAGTGAGTTGCAGGCACTAGTGGCTGATCCTCCTTATACAAGGTTCCGTCATGACAAGGTAGTCCTTAGGACTCATCCACACTTTATGCCAAAGGTGGTCTCGCCTTTTCATATAAACCAAGCGGTCTACCTGCCTGTGTTTTTTCCAAGGCCTCATGCATCAAATGCAGAAAGGAATCTTCATACTTTGGACTGTAAAAGAGCTTTAGTCTTTTACTTACAAAGAACATAGCAACATAGAAAGTCCTTTCAACTCTTTGTTGCTTTTGATCCTTCTCATTTGGGACATCCAGTCTCCAAGAGAACACTGTCCAACTGGATTGCACAGTGTATTTCCTTTGCCTATCAGAGTAAGAATCTTCCTCTGGAGGGCCATGTCACAGCTCACAATGTGAGAGCCATGGCAGCTTCAATGGCTCATCTGCACTCTGTGTCTATCGACGACATCTGTCAAGCAGCCACTTGGGCCTCGGTTCATACCTTCACAGCCCATTACTGCTTGGACAAAGACTCCCACCGGGATGCCTTGTTTGGTCAGGCTGTTCTCCAACACCTGTTCCATACCTAATCAATTCCTACCCACCATCCCTAGTCGGATGCCAGAGATCCATGGGGGGAAGTGGAGCCCTTTCATAGGGACACACAACTTCTGGGGTTCTCTCCCTGGCATCTAAAGCTAGGGAGTCCCCATATGTGAAGACTACATTCCTGCTTGTTCCTGGAGATAGCATAGTTACTCACCTGTAACAGGTGATCTCCGGGAACAGCAGGAATGTAGTCTTCAGAAGCCACCCACCTCCCCTAGGAGTTGTATCTCTCTGTCTATCTCTTTCTCTTTCCCTCTCTCTCTCTTTGTCTCAGCTTTAAACTCAACTGGAGAGAGGCAGTTGGGAAAGGCAGGAAGGCAGCATGCAGGCGCTGTGGGATGCTCCCAAAAGCTTTCTAATTGGACACTGGGGAGCGTTTCCGCGCAGGCTCCTTCGGTACCGAAGATACTCATATGTGAAGACTAAATTCCTGCTGTTCCCGGAGATCACCTGTTACAGGTGAGTAACTATGCTTTCCCTGGCCATCTGGATATCTAGACGTCCGGACGGCCCGGGGACGCACAAACCTGGATGTTCCTCCATGCAAAAAAAAAAAAAAAGGCTTTTTAGGTGGATTCCAATTACTGATCCCAAATACAGTTTTCCAGTCCACCCCCTCCCTCTATCTTAGGTCCCAGCAACAGCATAAGGCCCAGCAACTCCTTTACCAACAACTGAATCATCTCAAAGCCCAAGTCCCGTCTCCAACCCTCCCTTCAGAATCAGTCTCACCTTGTACATCTGGGTTCACATTTCTGCCTGCACTCGCTCAACCTCTGGCCCACCCCCTCTCTCCCGCAAACAGAGCTTCCCGCACAAGTGCCCTGTACGTGCAAGGAGCTCTGCGGCTGTAGGAGAGATTGGACGTCCAGACCCGCTAAACAGATATCGGAATGACCCCATAGTGAATACACCAATAAACCCCTATTTTTTTCAAATCTGG
Organism: Ichthyophis bannanicus; assembly: GCA_033557465.1. Classification (NCBI taxonomy): domain Eukaryota; kingdom Metazoa; phylum Chordata; class Amphibia; order Gymnophiona; family Ichthyophiidae; genus Ichthyophis; species Ichthyophis bannanicus. The sequence goes on along the minus strand of CM066036.1, from coordinate 244,317,911 downwards.
GAAAGCACCTAAGTATCTCAAAAATAAACTCTTAAAATTCCAAATGATAAATGCCTAGAATCAGAAGCCCTAACTATATTATTTTGAAGACACTCTGGTAGACTACTTTGCTTATTAGGTATTTAGAGTTAAAGAAAAATGTAAAAGTAAATTATTCATAAACATAAATAGTTCACTTTTTGAGTTTATTGTGGCAAGACAGTCTGAATGATGATGTGTTTTGCAGAATACAAATTTTTTTTTTATTATTAATGATAATCCTATTGATTCTTTGATTTGCAACATTACAGTCGAGTGTGACATTGTGACTACTCATGTTAATATTTTCCCTGCACTTTCAGGCTATCTACAAAGCATGCACCGGAAATTGCAGATGACAATAAGAATATTTCCCTCTTCACCCGGATTCTAGACAATCTCCTGGATGGGTATGACAACCGACTCAGGCCTGGATTGGGAGGTCAGGCATATTTTCATGATTTAGTTTCATTATGGAATTTGTGATTTTTTTTTTGAATGCTTTAAATATAAGGGTTTAACCTCTAAATGGAAGTTCCAGGTTAATTTCAATGACATCTTGATCATTTTGGATGAGAAGAAAATTCTATATTCTTTAAATCTAGATTTCATATTGTTCTACTGTACCGATGATCCTCTACAATACATTTCCTAGTGAATGTAAGGAATTTGTACTGTAACATCATTTGGAGGCAGATTCATAATGCTGCAGAATTGTGCATTTTTTACAGCAGGTCCCGTTCTTGACAGTATGTCCTGTTGACTAATACTGTATATTTTTGTGTTAAAACCATATCACAGCTTTGTAATTCAGCCCTTCAGTTATGAGCGTCCTTCTCTTAAATCCAGACTGGACTATGGCTTAGTCATAATGTGTTTCTGATTGGCTTTCTGTTCATGAAATAATTTCAGGATTCACAGGGTACTGATACTCACAGGAGTTGGATGTGCCCATAGGAACATAAAAACATAGAAAATGATGAAAGTTAAAGGCTACATGGCCATTCCAGTCTGATACTACCACTACAACTATTACTATTGATCATTTATATAGCATTAACAGAACAAAGAGGGAACTAAGGTAATTCTTTAAAGGAAATAATTAAAATACACATGAGTGTTAAACAGGAGAATAAGGGGAGGGAGTGGTCAGGATTCGAAAGCAGCCTTGAAGAGATGGGATTTTAGCCTGTATTTGATCAGAAATGGAGCCACATGCGCTGACACAAGCTGTCAATGCTAGGCATATGGTGCAGCAAGGTGAAATGATCGGAGTCTGGATATAGCAGTAGAAGAGAAGGGAATAGATAAAAGTGATTTGCTTGATGAACAGAGTTCCCAAGGAGGGGGTGTAAGGAGTGATTAGAGCCATAGAGTAAATGCGCTCATAAGTTTGAACTATATGCAGAAATGGATAGAGAGACAATGAAGTGACTTGAGAACAAGTTGTTATGGGAGCATAGCGACACTGATGGAAGATCAATCCATTCCAAACTCAGCTGCATGGTTGAAGTCTTGAATGCTCATCAGTAAGAACTATTAAGTTGTGCAATACCTTCCTCACCCTTAGAAATCCTCTGTATTTCTCCTATGCTTTCTTGAATTCAAACACAGTTCTGGTCTCCACCATCTCCGTATCACCTTTTCTGTAAATTAATATTTCCTCAGATTACTCCTGAGTCTATCCTCATTCACCTTTAATATATGACCCCTCATTCCATAGCTTCCTTTCAACTGGAAGAGGACCACATCCTTATGCATTTATACTGTAAATGCCTCTATCATATCCCACCTCTGCCACATTTCCTCCAAATTATAGATATTGAGATTTTTAATTCTATCCCTAAATGCCTTATGATGAAGACCACAGGATGGAATTGGTTCATCATTTTAGTAGCTGCCCTTTGGACTGATTCCATCCTGTTTTATCCTTTTGAAGGTATGGTGTCAAGACACCTTTTCCTGTCTGGTTCAGATCCTGTCCATCAGATAGGTGACAGTCAATATTGTTTGGCAGCACCTCATCACCATTCTGGGCACTGACCTATGGAGTACCACAGAGGTCCATACTGTCACCCATTCTGTTTAATATCTATCTAAAGCTACTAGTTGAACTGATTTGGTCAATAGATACTTAGTTCTGCATCTACGCAGATGTGTAGCTACTCACAACTACTGAACCAGCCTTAGTTACAACTCTGAGTAAATTGACTGCCTGTCTAACAACAATTCAAAAATGGTCTACCGACAACATCTCTCCCAGTGTGCAATAGAAATCTAAAAATCACCAGGTAAGTCAAAAAGCTAATCTGAGTTCTGAACCACCTGTGCAGGAGAGGCACCAGCAACAGGAAGAACAGGTTATAGAAGCAGTAGACCCACTGGACCACCAACTGCAGTCTCCTGCTGTCATCTGGGAAGTCTCTTCTGTGACAGAGTAGAAGAGTAGTTTAGTGGTTATGGCATCAACCTGGGATCAGAAAGACCAGGGTTTAAATCCCACTAACTGGTCTTGGGCAAGTCACTTAACTCTCCATTGCCTCAGTTGCAAACTTAGATTGTAAACCTCCAGAGACAGAGAAATACCTACAGTACTGATTGTAACTCACCTTGATCTACTACTGGAAAGGCATGAGCTAAAGACTACTAAATAAATAAACGTGTATCATAGCCCCTCTCTTTTCAGATTCAAATTCAGCATGAAAACTTGGTGCTTTTAATACTGTATGCCAGTTCTTCCTGTTTATATAATAGCAGTATATAAAGACAATTTTTAAAATTATTTTTAATTTAAAATAATTAAAAAAATGATTGCTGCTGTTAAGTGCCGTCAAGTCGGTGTCGAGTTATGGCAACACTCTGGATAGTTAACCTAAACAGTGTTTGGTCTTTATTCATATGGCTCATTGTTGTATAGAGTAGCACCCATAGCTGCTGTTATTGTATTCATCCATTTCATTGCTGGCATTCCTCTTTTGCGTTGACCTTCTACCTTGCCAAGCATGATGTCTTTCCCTAATGATCTCTCTCTCCGCATGTTGTGTCCAAACTATGAAAGTCAAAGTCTTGTCATCTGAGCTTCTAAAGAAAGCTTAGGTTTGATCTCTTCTAGTACTGACTGGTTTGTTCTTCAGGCAGTCAATGGTATACACAGTATTCGTCACCAGCACCATAATTCAAAAGCATCAACTTCCTTCTTGTATATCTTTTCACTGTTCAACTTTCGCATCCATATGATGTTATTGAAAATACCATGGCTTGGACAAGTCAAATCTTTGTATGGAGAGAGACATCTCTGCTCTTGAGAATCTTGGCTAGGTCCTTCATAACCATTCTGCCAAGAGCAACGTGTAGTCAGTTTCTTGACTGCTTGTCCTTAGCAGGTTAAAGTTGTCAACTATTTCGATTTCTTCTCCATCAGTGATGACCTTATTGATTTTGCCAGTTGTCAGGATCTTTATCTTCTTTATATTAAGGTGCAGGCCCATTTTAAGACTATGTTCCTTGATCTTGAGAAGCAAATGTTACAGATACCACATTACTGGCTGAAAGTGAAGGCTATCATCAGCATAGTGAAGGTTGTTGAGTCTTTGACCATTCTTTATACCTCAGTTGTTTCCATATGGTCCTGCTTCTCTTATAATTTGTTCTGCATATAAATTACAGGTAGGGTGAAAGTATGCAGCTTTGTTGAACATCTTTACTGATTGTATACCATTCTGTTTCTCTTTGTTCCGTTCAAACCATTGCTTTTTGATCAATGTAAGGGTTGTACAAGAGAACTATCAGGTGTTCTGGCATATCCATGCTTCTTAATGTGGCCCAAAGTTTCTCATGGTTTACACAGTCAAAAGCCTCGCTGTAGTCAATAAAACACACATATATATATATCCTTTTGGTATTCTTTTGTCTTTTCAAAGATCCATCTTACATCCACAATGATGTAGCTCGTCCCTCACTCTTTCCAGAACCATTGTTAATTTCAGCTTTATAAATGTTTGCAGTATAATTTTCTCATATGGCAAAAATCAACAGTAGCACTCTCCTCCAATATTATTTTTAATAGAGAAGGACGTTTACTCCTGCACCATGAGGAGAGAGGGGTTGAAGTGATAAAGGATGACCTGAAAGGTCAGCCTAAGCTTTAAACTGAAACAAATGAAAACTAATGGATTTTCTCCGCTTCCTTTCTTTTTTCTTTCATTTTAAAAATGTATTGAAATGAAATAAAATTACATTACAGTGTTCCATTTTGTTTCAAATGAAAGCATATTCCTATCCTGTAACTGAGTCATCACTTTGGGATTTGTACTGCAAAAGCATCTCTCAGGTTCTGATACAGAACTGGGGCTCATAGACATTCCATGCCCAAGTGACGTTTTGCAAGAAAAGGCTCATTAGCATTAACTTCGGTAAGCAGAGTTCTCCTCACGTTAATCCTACCTGTCTTAAATATTCTCAGATGAGGCCTTGCTTTCTTAACCAAGGTTTCCTATTTCTTTCTTATTATATATCCTGTCTGTCTATCCCGATGAGATTGTAAACTTCAAGGAGTGGGGACTACCAGGAGTGGCGGCACTAGCAGCTTTCTGTTTCTTCAAATAAAAAATAATGGACAAATATTCAATGTCAATTATATGGTTTATCTTAGAAGGAGATTCAGAGGCGCTAACATAGCTAGTGCCGCTGAATATCCCCAATTAATGCCACTACACGCTCAGGGGCGAGGAGTGGAGCATTGCTACCAGGCAGCAGCGATGTTGCACCACTGCCTGGTTAGCGATCTTCGGTTAAAGATAGGCCAGCTTTGGCTGCACCTGTCTTACCCGTGGGAGCTAACCAGGCAGCGGCTCAATATCATTGCTGCCCACTTAGCCTCTGCAGTGGTGGAGGCTTTGCGGCAGACCTAGATATTAAATGCTGATGGCTAAATATGGCCCTGGCATTGAATATTGGGGTAATCTCTTTAGTGCCGGTGGTTAGCAGCTATAATCGAGTTGGCCTCCGGCGCTGAATATTGGGCCCAAAGTCAATAGATGTCCCCAATTTTGGGCTGTGTCCCCGATTCCCACCTGTTTAGTAGCCTCCTCTTACTGATCCCAGCAATAGAAACATAGAAAAATGACAACAGAAAAAGACCACATGGCCTGTCTAGTCTGTCCTTCCATATCAACAATTACAACAGTCCCCTTTTTCCCTTTAGAGATCCTCTGTGTTTGTCCCATGCTGTTTTGAATTCAGATACCGTCCTCATCTCTACCACCTCCACTGGGAGACTATTCCATGGATCCACCACTCTTTCCGTAAAGAAATATTTCCACATATCACTCCTGAATCTATTCCCTTTCCCCCTCATCCCATGTCCCCTCGTAGCAGAACTTGCTTTCAAATGAAAGAGGCTCTCTCCCTGAACATTTATGCCACGGAGGTATTTAAACATCTCAATTACATCACCTCTATTCCGCCTTTCCTCTAATGTGTACATATTAAGATCTTTAGGTCTGTCCTCATATGCTTTATAATGAAGACCACTAACCATTTTAGTAGTCACCCTCTGTTCTGACTGCATCCTGTTCACATCCTTTTGAAGGTGCGGTCTCCAGAATTGCACACTATACTCCAAATGAGGTTGCACCAAAGACTTATACAGAGGCACTATCATCTCCTTTTTTCTGCTAGCTATTCCTCTCCGTATGCACCCAAGCATCCTTCTAGCTTTTGTTGTCGCCTTTTCTACCTGTTTAGCTACTTTAAGATCTTCAGACACAACCACGCCTAAGTCCCGCTCTTCTTTAGTGGACAAAAGTACTTCACCCCCTATACTATATTGCTCCCTTGGAATGCTGCAGCCCAAATGCATGACCTTACATTTTTTAACATTAAATCCCAGCTGCCAAATTCTAGACCATTCAAAGGGAGTAGAAAATACATTTTATTTTCAATTTAGTGATTTGAGCATGTCACATGTTCAAATTTACATCCATTATCTTTATATTTTGCACAGTTTGGGGGAAATGCATCACTGTTTCTATTTCTCTGTCGATTTGTCTGCTTGGAAGTAATAGTGTTGTTTTCATGGGATGGATGGGGGGATAAGATATTGACTCTCTTCCTCTACACCTTGTTGCTCAAACCCGAAACTAAGGTATGCCTTCCTTCCCTCCTTCTCGCCCCCACTTTGGATAAGTGTCCCAGATTTGCCTGCAAAAATCTGGTAACCTTAATAAAAGATCAACATCGAGAATTTGGGTAGTAGGAACAGTTTAACTATGCAATCTACTAGAATAACTATTTCTTTATTTTATCCATTTTAATACATTAATTTGTCCTGCAAAAGTCAATTATGTATATTTCATCATAGTCCAGATACATTTTTACCTCCAAGTCCTTTTCCATCCAGTGTCATAGCAAGGGCTGTGTGAGCAATGTGCCCTCACAGGGTAGAAGTACAGAAAGGGTGCTGAAGTCATCACTGGGCTTTGAGGAAGCCTAATAAGAGTGAGTGCTTGCTTGCAGCTGGGTGTGGGTATGGGGGGGAGGGGGGAAGGACATCAGGTTCCTAAGTTGCACAGGCATTTTTAGCTTGCTACAGTCCTGCTTCCACCTTTGTTTGGCTTATTAAGCCCATCATTAGTCAACTAGTCATACCTATTAATGTTTTTCCATTGAGGCTATTGCTCATCTTTATCTTTTCCTGGATCAGTAATGGTCAGTCCTGATCCAAGGTTCGTAGCCGGAGTGCTTCAATCTGCTGCTAAGCAAGGTCATATCCTCCCCAGATAGCACTTCATGGCCTGAGGCAGTACAAAGCTGATGTCTTTTTTAAAATTTGATGTGTCCTTTGAAAGGTCTATTACTGATCTTATGATGACAATGCTTATAAGGATCCTGAAATGAGGTACGGTCAAAAAGTATCGAGACATGTCCAATAATACAAGAAGTATAACACTGACAGTTATTGCACTCAGTCTCCTTCAAAGTAGTCCCCTTCTGATAAAACACACTTCCTGCAACTTTCCTGCCACTACTGTTAACAATTTTGAAATGCCTCTTTCGTTATGCTATGAAGCTGATGTGTCGAATTTTGCTTAATGGTCTCCAAGTCATCGAATGTCCTTCCTTTCAGAGGTAATTTCAGTTTTGGAAACAAGAACAAGTTACAGGTTGTGAGGTCAGGTGAGTACGGTGGTTGACAGACTTGCTTGATTTGGGTTTTGGTCAAGAATTGCTAGACAAGATGTGATGCGTGAGCTTTGGCATTATCGTGATGAAGCAACCATTCACCATTCCTATGCAAATCTGGCCTCTTACGATGAACTGTATCTCTCAAATGAGTCAGAAATTGGACATAGTACTCCTCATTAATGGTTTGGACTTTTGCAGCATACTCCTTATGAACAATACCTTTATAATTAAAGAAAATTGTGAGCATTACCTTGACATTGCTCCTCACCTGACGGGCCTTCTTGGGTCTGGGAGAGTTTGGAGTCTTCCATTGTAAGGAATGAGCCTTTAGTTTTGGGGTCATAATGATAAACCCATGATTCATCACCAGTAATAAACTTTTTTATGAAATCTGAGTCATTTTCTATGCATTTCAACAACTCTCTGGCTGCAGATAATCGATCTTCTTTTTGGTCAGGGGGCAGGAGTTTCGGCACAAAGTTTGCAGACATACTCTCATCCCAAAATTGACAGTAAGAATGGACTGTACCAACCCGAAATGGATGTCCATGTCCTCAGCAAGCTCCTTGACAGTCAATCGATGATTTGAGCATATTGCGGCATGAACTGCTTCAACTTTGTCTTTCTTCCTGTTTGTGGTGGCCTTCCAGAATGTTCATTGCTGTCAGCACTTTGGCAGCCCTCTTGGAAATGTTTGTACTAGTCATAAACTCATGCATTCATCACCATACACTTGCTGTAACTTGTCATAAGTCTCTTTGTATGAATCTCCAAATTTCTGGCAGAATTTAATGCAAATAGGCTGTTCAGTTATTTCACTCATCGTAAATCTGACGAATTGCTTTTACACGATACCAAACATCACGTGATTTTAAAAAATTCAGGTGTGCTGCAGCCACGCTACATTCTGCACATGCAGAACACATAACTAGGTCACTGCATGCTTAATAGCATTGTGGTACGATATATTGTTATATAGCTACACAAGAAGTCTTAATACTTTTTGATCACACCTCGTACTGAGCTAGTCAGCTGATCCTCCTGGCATGACTTAGAAGTTCTGCCAACAGCAAAGCAAGAACACCACATGCAATGGAAGTGCACAGCCCAGTATGGGGCATGGTGTAGGGTTTATGCTGACTTAGAAGTCCTGCCATAAGCTTAAGCTTGGTAATACCACTTCTTCCTCAAATACATCCTGGAGAGAATTCAGGAAAATGTTTATTCTGATGTTAAAAACATAAACCCCATCTAAGTAGTACAACCCCAGACAATCCAAGTTAATGATCATGTGAAACTATTAGGCCATCACGCATAGACATGGATTTGAACATCTCCCAGTTGACTCACCTTCAGAAGTTGTTAATTGCCTTGTGATTGATAACTTCACTCTGGATGTAACACATAATTATGATGAAACTAATTATTTGCCCCTCTGGGAAGCTGTCCAGGATTTGAATCGCATCATGTGTTTGACCAGATCCATGTTGATTACAGCATAAATTGTCTTTCACATGAATCAGGATTACACTGAACCATGGGATGCCTGACTAGCATCAAAAATGCTGGCATAAGCTGATCCCACTACTACTCTGCATTAATTAATAGTTCCCGCAAAGCACATTGCCAGATTAGAATCAACATGCACTGTAGCCTTTTACCTTCTGACCCCTCACCTCTGGAATTCCTTACCACTATATCTTAGAGAAGAATCATCGTTCAAAACATTCAAGAAAAATTGTAAAGCTTATTTCTTTCAGCTTGCCTACTCTGAGCCAAATTAGGTGATGTCTGATGGGGAGCGGACTCTGCGTTTTTCCTCCCCACCCCCCATTTTTCTTGCTTAAATATATATTGTAAACCTCTTTGCTTTTTTACCTTTCTCTTACCCCCTTGATTTTATTGTTTTAACTTATTTATTTTTTATTGCACACAACCCTGGATATGATGGTGATGGTGGTATATCAAAATTTGTAATAAACTAGAAGATCCTTATGCAGAATCAGTATACCCTGACTTGTCTGGGTGCAAGGCGCAGATATTCACCTAAGTGACTTTCTGTGCTCTTATCCCTGCCCAGAAGATAAATGGTTCCATACCATCATGAGGTACCCTGTTAAGAAACAATGACAATCATTGATAGGAAGCAATTATCCTCTGATCCTTTCCTGAGCTTTGCTGACCTTAGAATATTCCCTGACCTTAGTGTAGCCCTTGTAATGATTTGACTTAAAGCACACTGTTTCATTGCTTCTGGCAGTAGACAGAGGCTGCAACAATGACCATGACTAATCAAAAGGAATGAGAACTGAAATTCCTTGATTCCAGCCCTGTGGTCACCACACTTTTCTTTAATGCAGCTTGAAACTGAAAATAAAATAAAAGGCTCACATCCGTTTGAACGTGGCAAGAAAACCCTTCCAAGGTCTTACTTTCAGGACTGCATGAGGGTTCACTTTGGGCATGTTACCAGGTTGGGTGCACATCCTAGACCAGCTTTTTCTGATGGTTGTCTTAGACCTCTTGATATGTAATACGAGATTACTCTCGAATAACTGCATATTGCTCTCTAAGAGAACCATGGACCCCAGACATTTGCAACTAGTCCTAAATATGACAACTAAAATAATTAAGTGTGCAAAGAAATATGATCATGTCACTCCATTGTTTAAAGATTTAAACTAGTTTCCAGTAACATACCGAATTCCATTTAAAATCGTAGTTCTTGTTCATCAAGCCATACACTCAGTTTTACCTTTATTTTTAGACGATGGGGGTTATTCCGAACCACGAATAGCGGTGATGGCCCCCCGAATAACTTCCCCACTGGTTGTGCGGGAAAGTTAGTCTGGGGCAGGGAAGAGGCGACCCGGGGGCGGAGAGTGGGCAGGCAGTGGGCGGTCGCTATCCCTGGACATACAGGGCCGATTCTAATGTCCGCCCTGTACGTCCAGAGCTAGCAAATTGGTTGGGGAGGTTATTCCACCCCCGGGGTGGAATAACCTCCCTGGATATTTTTTTTTTTCGATTCAGAATGCAGAAGGGGTTGGGTGGGGAGGGGGGGACAATGTTAATCCCCCGCAGCCCGTCCCTGGCCTTCGGAGGCCGGATCAGGGGTCGGGCTGCAGGAAATTAACTCTTTGGTGCAGCGACTGGCATCGCAGCTTTTAAATGGAGCACCATTTCTTCTTTGTTTTTCATTTATAGCATAGCAGACAATGTGATCATCAGATGCAAAGTCCCCAAGGCCAGTCCATTTCAATTTGCTGAAACTCAACAGATTGAGTTGTACATGTTCCATTTTATTCTTGACCTCTTCCAACTGCCCTTGGTTCATACTTCGTATGTTCCATGTCCAAACATTTAAGACGCCATGGCTCCATTTAAAAGCCCTGGCTGAGTTATCTGGGCTAACACTTTACATGCAGGCCGGGACTGAATTGCAGTCCTGGCCTGCACATACAGTGCTGTTCGCGATTCTGATCCTGTGGGGCTGGACTTGCCCCGCCGGATCAGAATCACAATCTCCTTTGTACGTCTAGGTCAGCCTGGACGTACAAAGGAGATCTACGTTGTAAATAGAATCTGCCCAATGTGTTTATTTATTATTCTCTGGCAAGATTGATATGCTTTTCCCAATGAAATCTTTTTTTGTCCCTTCATACATAATAATACAACATGAACCAATAAGACAATTAGGGCCCAATATTCAAAGAGAGTAACACGGTTAGTGGTTACATCTGATGTCCAGGCATGTATATGTGCCTGCTAGCAGGGGCAGCTGTCAATATTGATTTCTGGGCCCCCTCAATTACCCTCTGATCTCGATCTGCCCCGCCTTTATTTATTTATTTATTTGACCCTTGACCTTGATCCTACCCCTGACTCAGGGCTGAAGCAAAAAGATGTGGCACCTTAGGCAAACCTCATCCCTTGTGCCCCCCCCCCCTGCATGGTGCCTCACCCATGGTGCCCATTGCCACCGCGGATGTCCCTCTCTGGGATGGTAATAGCCACAAAATGCCCCACGGAGCTTACCTTCAAGATTTGGAAACACAAGGCTCTTTGCTTCTGCTACTCTCTGCCTCCAGATGCCAATTTCCTGTGCAAACAGGAAGTCGGCATTGAGAGTCGGAGAGGGGCAGAAGCAAACAGCCCCACAGGAGCAAAGCTTGAAGTTAAGCACTGCGGGGCTGTTTGCAGTTGTTGCTGTTGCTGTTGCTGTCAGTCTCTGAGAGAGGTGACAATGATGGCAATGGATGCTTCTGGAGGGCCAGCTCTCTAGGTGACCACCTAGTTCACCTAATCATAGCTCCTGCCCTGCCCTGACCCCTTCCACCACATCTGATCCCCAAACCATTCTTCCCCAAAGCATCTGATTCCTCTATCACCTCTTCTCAAAGCATCAGATTCCCCATTACACCCCTCCCCAAAACATAGATTGCACTATAAACTGAACATTCCTCCCTAGCACACCCCTCCATTCTTCCCCCTGGCAATAACAACGCCCTCTGATGTCCCTACTGACAGCGCCCTCCACCTGTTGATCCCACTTCCCAGCTTTACTGTTGTGTCTGAAGGGAGCAGGAGTGATGCTCACTCACTCCTCTTGTTACTACAGCTGGATCCAAAATGATATCAATGACCCCTAATGGTAATTTCACTGTATTGCCAGGGTAAAGATAGGGAGTGGGGCAATGTGGTGTGAATTGTTGCTGATGGGGACCTTGAGGGTGAATGTTGTTGCCAGAGCCATGGAGAGAGGGGGAGAATGTTCATTTTTTTCAGTGTAATCTATGCTTTGTGGAAGGGTATGGGGGATTGGAGACTTTGGGGAAGGATGGTGGTGGGATCAGATGTGGGGTGAAAGAGGAGGTTGGGATCGAGGTCAGGAGTGGTGGTTGGAGAGCAAATCAAGGTTTGGGGAGTGATTGCCACACATAGCTTCTTTACATTTCTGCTGTTGCTGGATGTGGAAGAGCCTCTCGTAAAATACCATGGGAATTCTGCACATCCTGATTTGGACATAGGAATGGCCTGTCCTGTCTAAAATGTGTCTTAAAATGTCAGCAGTTTAATTGACCTCCACTCCTTGTGGCCTTGACTAAATCACCTAACCCTCCATTGCCTCAGAAGAATGCAGGTTCTCAATGCCTCTATTTAAGTATTCCATCATAACTGTGACTGTACAGCTTTGGTGCCATCACAGGTATGCATTACAGTACATGCAGCCCCATCCTAACCCTTGGATGGCCACCTGCAAGAATCATTACACTTCCTTATGTGCCCATATGGCCAGTATGAGCGACTCTTGTCCAGTTGTATGCACACTTGTCAGGAAAGTTGTTTGGTGGTTGGGAGGCTGGGACAGCTGTGAGACCCACATGTTTAGTACTGGGCCTTCCCCGTGGCACAGCTACACTTTTTTCCCACACACTGCAACTGCATTTGTGAGGTCACATTAGGTACATCGGTTCTGCAAGCCCATACTACACTCTCATCTACTGCCATCCTTCCTTCTGTCCATCCATCATCATCTACCGGTTATGTGCAATCATGTATTCCCCTGCCAGTTGCTAGACACAGGAACATTTTCCTCCTTTCAATGTATCACTCCCGCCTCTCCTGTGACAAATCTGCACTTTCCCACTCCTGCTCCATCACCCTTTTGATGCACACATCGTGGTGATTCTGGCTCCACAGAGGGACATGTCTTCCCCATCCTATGCCGCACAATGACAATACGTGGGCACCCCTCACTGAATCAGTATAGCTGCCTCACACAAGCACATCCCGCTTACTGACTGGCATGTTAGACCCAACAGATCCATGGGCATCCATCAGCTCCTACCGGTCCTTCCATCCATCAGCTTTACCTTCACTTTTGCTGGGCCTCCCTTATTCTGCGTTAGGGTGACAGACATTTTCGGCCATTAAGGTGCCAACCATGCATGTTAACGCTCAGTGTCCTGTTAGCACACAATAAGTGGACTCTTGCTTCTTGGATGCCTATTATCCATGCCAAGCCTTAAATCGCATGCAAACACCCTTATCACTCGATCTCTGATTCTCCCTTTATTTATTTTATTTTATTTATTTACAGTCTCTTATATACCGCACTATTCAGCATCAGCGCGGTTTACATGCTCTTTAATAAACATATCCCTAAATCTACTTAACATGCATTACATTTTAAGGCATGCTAATGGACTGACTGTGTACTAACAAATGCTACTCTCTGCTGACCTGTGCCAATGGTAAAGCTGTTTTGAAAGTAAGAAAGTTAAGAGTGTTTTATGCTGTTTGTATTATACTGAATTTGTGAAGATGTGAAATCCACCTGACCTTCGGCGGTTACATTTTTGGTAATCAAACAATTTGCTTCGCTAAAAGGCATGAAATATGTGTAATTTAATATTTAAAGAATAAGCAGGCAGGACTGGGCAGTTGTGCTGGGCTTCCCTGTTTATTTGAGGGACTTCTTTTTGCAGCTGTTTGGAAAAGTAATTCTACTAGCACTCTGGACTTTATTACTGGTGCTTTTTCTCAGCTCATCAGTTTTATTCTAGCACTGTGCACTTTATAGCATTTCTGATGCCAGGCACAGTGAATTCCACCTCCCAGGGACATTGTCAGACTGTGCTGACTATCTACACTATTTCAGCAGCCACTTAAGCCACTGCAAATAAATTGCCAAAGATGCACACTAAACGTGCACTCACCTTAGTGTGCCCCTCTACTTAGCCCAAAATGTGGTTTGGAAGATTTAGTTATTTTATTCTTGTTTGAGTCTTTAGATTATGGATACTATTTTGAAATGTTGTGGGCTATTACCAAATAATTATGTATATTCTATTAAGTTCTGAAAGTCCAATGAGAATGGGGTAGAATAGAAAAGAGGATAGAGGGCACTTCTGTGCACCTATGGACCTAGGTGTCGATATGAATGTTCCTATGAATAAATTGAAATGGGTCTGATCAATTTTATTTAAATATCAAATAGTTATAGAATTATGGAATATGAGCTTCCAGTTGTTCCAGGAGTGGCCTAGTGATTGGGGTAAGTTATCTCAGGCCAGAGAGCCAGGAGTTCAAATCCCATTAGAGGACAGCAACCTTGGGCCAGAAGGACTGGGGTTTCTAGTCCCACAGGTGCTCCCTGTGGCCTTGGGCAAGCCACTTAACCCTCCATTGCCTCAGGTACAAAAAATAGATTGTGAGCCCTTTGGGGACAAGGAAAAAGTACAGTACCTGAATGTATACCTCTTTGACTGGTAGAAAAGCAGTGTGAATAAGGAATATGGGCATCAACTAGTTTTTATTCTAGAAGCATGGATGAGTAAGGGTAATGAAGTTTCTGCAACAGTCTTCTGCCATAGAGATTACACTTGTTATATTCAAAGGGGGGAGGGGGTAGAGGAGCGGCAGTAGTGTTCCATCATAATTACTGGGGAGTAGTAAGATTGGAAGACTGGGATATTCCATCAGTTGAAACTATACTATGTAATTTCCCAAGGGTAAACCAATTTATTTGCTGTTGGTCTAAAACCCTACAGGAAATGGGCAATCCGTTTATCCAGTTGGTTAGAGCATATTGCAGAATTAGCTTTTCTATATCAGAATTTGTTTATATTAGGTGATTTTAATAGCCCTATGAATACTCTGTTACAAAGGGGATCTCAGCTCCAGGTCCAGGTCCAGGTCCAGGGCTGGCACAAGGAGATGCGACCCCCTAGGCAAACCTCATGCCTTGTGCTACCTTCCTCCACCGGCACCCATTGTTACTGCTGTCACCCCTCTCTGGGATGTGCAACAGTAGCAATGGGCACAAACAGCCCCATGGTGCTTACCTTTAAACTTTGGTGCCGCGCGGCTCTTTGTTTCCGTCCCTCTCTGATACCTGATGCCAATTTTCTGTTTGCAGCTGAAGCTTGAAGCTAAGTGCCGTAGGGCTGTTTGAAATATGAGATTGCAGACCTGCTATTAGCAATCTGTGAACTATCATTAAAATCATCTCTAATACCTGAAGATTGGAGGATCGCCAATGTAACACCAATTTTTAAAAAGGGTTCCAGGGGTGATCCGGGAAACTACAGACCGGTGAGCCTGATGTCAGTACCAGGAAAAATGGTAGAAACCATCATAAAGAATAAAATTACTCAGCATGTAGATAGTCATGACCTAATGGGAGACAGCCAACATGGTTTTAGACAAGGAAGATCTTGTCTTACTAATCTGTTATGTTTTTTTGAAGGAGTGAATAATCAGGTGGACAAAGGTGAGTTGATTGATATTGTGTATCTGGACTTTCAGAAAGCCTTTGACAAGGTCCCTCATGAGAGACTTTTGGCAAAACTAAAGAGTCATGGGATAGGAGGCAGTGTACTATTGTGGATCAGGAACTGGTTTAAAGATAGAAAGCAGAGGGTTGGGCTAAATGGCCAATTTTCCCAATGGAGAAAGGTGAATAGTGGTGTACCCCAGGGATCTGTGCTGGGTCCGCTGCTTTTTGACATATTCATAAATGACCTGGAAAGTGGAATAACGAGTGAGGTTATCAAATTTGCAGATGACACAAAACTATTTAAAGTTGTTAAAACCCAAGAGGATTGTGGAAAATTGCAAGAGGATCTTGATAAATTGGAAGACTGGGCATCAAAATGGCAGATGAAATTTAATGTGGACAAGTGCAAGGTTATGCACCTAGGGAAGAACAACCCAAACTATGGTTACACGATGCAAGGTTCCACATTAGGAACCACCACCCAGGAAAAACATTTAGGCGTCATTGTGGATACCATGTTAAAACCCTCGGCCCAGTGTGCAGCAGCGGCCAAAAGAGCAAATAGGATGCTAGGTATGATAAGGAAAGGAATGGAAAATAAAACAAAAGATATTATAATGCCTCTATATCGTTCCATGGTGAGACCGCACCTTGAATATTGTGTGCAATTCTGGTCGCCGTATCTTAAAAAGGATATAGTGATTTTAGAAAAGAGCCACCAAAATGGTAAAGGGGATGGAAGGATACTCATATGAAGAAAGGCTAAAAAGGTTAGGGCTCTTTAACCTGGAAAAGAGACGGCTGAGGGGAGATATGCTAGAAGTCTATAAATTAATGAACGGAGTGGAACGGGTAAACGTAGATCGATTGTTTACCTTATCAGAATATAGAAAGACTAGGGGACATGCAATGAAGCTACAGGGTAAACTATTTAAGACTAATAAAAGAAAATATTTTTTCACTCAACGTGTAATCAAACTCTAGAATTTGTTAACGGAGGATGTAGTAAAGGCTGTTAGTGTAGCTGGGTTTAAAAAAGGTTTGGACAAGTTCCTGGAGGAAAGGTCCATAAACCATTATTAAGAAGGGACCCAGGATATCAATGCTTAAACCAATGCAAGCATTGTGGAACCTGTGTCCCTTGGGGAAACTGCTAGGTACATATGACCTAGATTGGCCACTGTTGGAAACAGAATACTGGGCTTGATGGACCTTGGTCTGATCCAGTATGGCATATCTTATGTTCTTATGTTCTTATGCAGCCTTTTCCACTGCTGCCTGTTCCAAGAGTGGTGCCAGTGGTGGCAATGGGCATCCCGGAGGGCTGGCCCTCTAGGTGACAGCCTAGTTCACCTAATGGCCCTGCTCGGGTCATGCTATACTCCATGGTTAATTTGGACTTTGTTCAAGCAGATGATAGTGCCACTAATAGCAAGAAGAATCCATCATATTTGATCTTTTCGCCTAAGGTGTTAATGCAGGCATTCACAGTAGGCGAGATCTTCCCAGTTTCGTGGTTGAATCATTTTTTGAAGAAACTTTAAATCAGCAAGTTGGGTTGATTCAGAAAAGAAGATTAGTATAAATTGCTTGAAGTCTTTATGAAATGAGATGAGACTTTTTGCTGTGTTACAGGTGCAATTGTTGGCTATGAGGTTGAATGAAGGATGTCGCAATGGGACAGGATTGACACAATTTGTAAAAAAAGTATTGGAGTCCAAATCCTGGGTAGTTTCTGGTAGAAACATAGAAATATGACGACAGAAAAAGACCACATGGCCTATGTAGTCTGTCGTTCCATAACAACTACAACAGTCCCCTTTTTACCTTTAGAGATCCTCCGTGTTTGTCCCTTGCTTTTTTGAATTCAGTTACTGTCCTCATCTCTACCACCTCCACTGGGAGACTATTCCATGGATCCACTACTCTTTCCGTAAAGAAATATTTCCGCATATCACTCCTGAATCTATTCCCCTTCACCCTCATCCCATGTCCCCTCATAGCAGAACTTGCTTTCAATTGAAAGAGGCTCTCTCCCTGAACATTTATGCCATGGAGGTATTTAAACATCTCAATCATATCACCTCTATCCTGCCTTTCCTAGGAAGGTGGAGAGTGGTTTCATGGGAACTAAAGAGTGCTTCACAGGCAGGTTAAACAGCATGAGTGATAGTGGAGAAAGTCTCTAGATCGGAAAATAAACAGAAATATGTAAATAGATTGGTGCAGGATGAAGGGAAGGATTTGACATTTGTTTTAGATAGTGGGCAAATAGGCTGGTAAGAATGGGGGGAATACAGAAGTGAGTTGCTTTTATTGTTCGGATTTTGTATTTTTTGAATACAAGATCATGAAGCTGTACAAATCTCTTGAGGATTTGGAAACTGATTTGGAAGATGAATGAAGGAAAAGTTAAATGTAGAGCTAATGGAAGGGAGGAAGGTTCATTAGAGAACATCCCTATAAGAGAGGCAGTTATGGAGAATGTAGCAGAGGATAATGGAGTAGCTGCTATTGAAAATAGTGTGGTGGTCATTTCAACCAGTCCTGAAACCAAAGGTTGGAGCAGGATTTGTGTGGGCAGTCTTTTTTTGGCCGCTAAAGTTTTCGGTGGTGGTTCTGATCTTACATGGAGTGAAGTTAACTGCCAAGAGGGTAGATGGGATTCTTTGTTATGCACTGTGGAAAATGTCTGAATAAACTGCATCTTTTGTATTGTATCTAATTATTCTATCTTTGGAAAGTAGAATTGCACTGAATGAATTTAGAAAGCTGCAATGATGCCAGTCTTGAAAAGAGGTCAGAAGAAGGGAGATTTTCATTCAATATCCAATCTACCTTATCTTTTTAAGGTATTAAAACATTTTTTGGATCACACCCCACCACTGCATCCAGCTCAATTTGGATTTCAAAGACATCACAACACTGAGACTGTTATATTGGCCCTGGTGTTCTGAGTCGAATCAGATCTCTCAACTGTTTTTGATATGGTCCCACATGACCTTCTACTGAAGAATAGTAAAATACAGGCACAATGTTAAAATTGTTTAGCTGCTTCTTGTCCCTTTACTGTAAGTGTATGACCTAGCACGGAGGTCTGTCAGAATAATATCCTCTTCCTCAGGGAGACTCCCAAGGTTCAGTTTTATCTCTGGTTTTATTCACATTTTTGACATCTCTGGTGAAATTATTGGGAAATTTTGATATTGGATTTTACATTCATGAAGATGACCTATGGAGTGATAAAAAGAGGTAGGAGAGGAAGGAGAAGGAGTGCAACCCTGTGCTCACTTAAAAAAACTACTGGAAGAGAGCCCAAGGTCAGCACCTGGAAGCTGCTCTATATCTGCCCAAGGATTTCTAAGGAGGGGTGTTCAAGGCTGCTTTAGCCAAGGCACCACAGGTGCCTCTTCAGGAAACTCTCTTTGTCATGATGCAAGTACTTCGCCGTGCATTAGCGGTAAATTTGAGAGACTGAGATTATTCTCCACCCGGGTCGATGCTACCATTCGGCAAACTAGGCAGTTACCTAGAGCGCTGGCCCTCCAGGGGCACCCATTGCTGCCGTTGTCACCCCTCTCAGGACCTGCAGCAACAGCAGTGGCCGCAAACAGCCCCATGGCACTTATGTTACAACTTTGCGCCCAATGCCAACTTCAGGCAGTCTGATGGGGCAGAAGCCAAAAAACCCTGCAGCACTAAAGTGGTAAGGAAAACACCACAGGGCTGTTTGCAACCATTGCAGTTGCTGCATGTCCCATAGAGAGAGAGGCGGCAGCGGCAACAGGCAACGCTGGTGGGGGGGGGGGGTTTGCAAGGGATGAGGTTTGGCTAGGGTACCTTATCTTCTTGCACTGGCCCTATTTTCCACATACCCTGACTTAGGAGTGAGGTTCATGACTACCATGGAATGTGAAAAACTAATCCATCTGGAGAAATTTCCCAGAGATAACTGGACAGAACAGCCAGGGATAGTGTCCACAGAAAAGGGAGAGTGCTACAGAGAGACACAGAAACTGTAGGACTATAAGCCACAGAGAGGCTTCACACTAACGAGGATTAGTATCTTCAGTTTTCTCTAAACAAAAAAGACCTTAGTTGCTAAATCCCTGGACAAGGAGAAGTTTATCTGGTTTGTACCGCAGCAAATGGAAAATGCTAATGCAGATCCTTGTTGACCGTCACTAATTGGACAAACAGGTTCTGAATTAGGCTTGATAAATGTCTCTGATAACATACTTAAACATGGTTTCACAGAATTGCTATCACAAGAACATGTCAACAAAAATCTTTGGAATAAATCTCTACCAGAAGAATCAGTGGCTTCAAAAGCCAAAAGATCCAGTTCATAGAGATGCAGTGCAGACCAGACAAACTCTGGGCCAATCAGAAAACAGGAAGGAAACTCATCATCAGAGTTAAGAGCTGTCTAGCTAGAGGTGGGCCCTATGGACATGATAGTTCAGCTGGCAAGATCCCTGCCTTCTGCCTCAAAGATCTTTAGTTTGAGACTAGCCTTTCCTGTAATGAAAATGGGAAAGAAAAATGAATTTCAGATGCAATATCACAGTTCATGGAATGGCTGTTTTATTAGCTCTCATCTTACTCTTTTGATTTTATTAAATTAAACAAGGTATGCAATGGATAGAGAAGTACAATAAAGGGAGAGATAAAAAGAAACAGTAAAAGAAGAGCGCAAGAAGAGCAGAGAGAAAAGAAGACAAAGAAAATGTAATAATGAGATGCAAAATGAAAAATATCAAGCTTTAAGAATATGCACTGTAACTATGTTATTTTTCTTTTCATGATTTTGACCATTATATTTATTGCTTTTTACTTCATTTTTAAATTAAATTAAAAAAGGAAAAACAAAAGGAAAACCAATGCAAGCTCCAAGCACTAACTGTGAAATGTGTGGTACACAACTTGGACATACATATTGATATATACTAATTGCTTTCTATGCAGTCCCAGACTGCGTTAATAACAGTCTGCTTTCTTTCATCTATGAATGATTAGACAATAATGCTCTCTTTTTCCTACAGAGAATTTGGTCTCAGTATTTCAAGCAATGGTTATAGTTGTATTGTAGCTCATTTTCTGTTGGGCTACCTAAGAATAGGTAAAAGCGCCTGCAGTTAAAATAAATATGGTGACACATTTGATAGGTGGTTTGGGACCCAGGGATTCAGTTAGTAATTTGCTCCGAGAGCACCACTGGTTGCCAGTGGAATGTTGGATTAAATTTCATATACTGCTTTGGGTTTTTAAAACATTGAATGATATAGCACCACTGTATTTGTTAAAGTAGTTAGCTTCTTATATACCTGCTAGATCACTGTGGTTGTCTCAGTGGCTTAGGAATAAGGTTCATGACTGTCGTAAGTACAAAACCAAACTATTCAAAAAAAACCCAATGTTCTCATTCATTGTTTAAAGCCAACCCCCCCCCCCCCCCCCATTATTATTAACCCTCAGGAGACACCAGCTTACAACTTCAAACTAATACAAATTGAGGAGAAAAGACCTCATTGAAGCTACTTCTCCCTCTATGTGGCAAGAATATTACTGCCTGAAGGGGATGTGCCTTGATACACCATCATAGGTCTAAAAAACTCCTCACTTTTTATTCTACTAATAACGTTTTATTCAATTCTTCTAATAACAACCAATTTCACACCGCCCACAACATTTTAACGTCTTAACATTTCTATATCCAACAGTGGTGCAATTCTTACACTACACAGGCTCTATGCTCCAGAGCGATGCATACACTATTATCTGAAACAAAACAAAATAAAATGCATTTAAATGCACTATCACAGCCACAGCCCCGGCTACCCCTTTATACTTAGCTTCAGGGCTGAAGAGAAAGCTCCGGAGACCAGGAAGCTTCTCCGAAGAGAATGTATCCGCCTAGAAGGCTTCTCCTAAGGAGATGTACCAGTCTTCACCAATGTTCTCAATGAATGAGAACATTGGGGTTTTTTTTAATAGTTTGATTATGAACCCCAGTGTATGATTTTTTGGGTTAGGAAGTACAAAACCAACCCATTGGGAGAAATTAGTGGTTCCAGAATGTTCTCTGTATTTGTGCCCCTCAATAATGGGGTAGTTTGTCAGAGGAGGTGATGCAATTAAAAGATTAGATGCTATTAAGAAGGAGGTTGAAGATGATGTTCTTTTTTTTGGCAAATGGGTGGTCAGAATAAAACAAAAAGTATTATAAAGCCTTTATATCACTGTATGGTGTGAATACGCCTTGAATATTATGTGCAATTCTAGTCGACATATCTTAAAAAAGATATAGCAGAATTAGAAAATATACAGAGAAGATCAACCAAAATGGTAAAGGGGTGAAGGATATCCCTTTGAGGAAAGGCTTAAAAGGTTAGGAATCTTCAACTTGGAAAAGAGATGGCTGAAAGGAGTCTATAAAATAATGGATAGAATAGAACGGGTAAATGTACATCAGTGGTTTACTCCTTCAAAAAGTTGAAAGACCAGGGGATACACAATGAAGATACAATGTAGCACATTTAAGGCTAATCAGAGGAAATATTTTTTCACTCAATGCATAATCAGTCTCTGTGATTCATTACCAGAGGATGTAGTGTAGCTGGATTTAAAAGAGGTTTGGATGAGTTCCTGGAAAAAAGCCCATAAATCTTGATTAAAGTAGACTGTGGACAAACAGCATGGAAAATGTATAACTTTTTGGGAACCTGACATTGTGACCTGTATTGGCCACTGCTGGTAACCGGGTAGCCGGACCCGATGTTCACCCTTTACCACACTCGCACACCACCCTTCCTCCAAATCCCCCCCCCTCTGAATCCCCCCCCCCCACCTCCCGTGGGTTACCCACAAAAGACACAGACACTGTTCTTGACAGCAACTGGTCATAGATTTATTACTAATCCAACATTTGAACACTCTGAACAATAATCAACAATAACCAAACCCCAGCGGAGCGATCCATCACCAGCCGTACAATTAGCAAGGTGACCTTGCCTCCGCCCCTATTGCGGTCAAGCCACCGGCCAAGTTCCTATCACCCTTATCCGACTCTGCCATGTCAGTAGCACAAGTCTGCCAGGGTTTATCCGGGTCGTGGGCACCCCGCCCCCACCCCAAGTAGCCTAAGGCTCCGGACCCCGGAAACTTCCAGGATCCCGCCCCCCCCCCATGCTGCGACACCCCAAATCCCCCAACTTATCCCATAATATAGAGGGTGGGAGAGAGGGAAGCCTCCGAGATGACTCCCTACATGTGCTCAGCCACCGCTGTAGCCTGAGCACATACACCCTGCTCCGATTGGCTCCCCCACGTGCGCTCACGCGGGCGGAGCTAATCAGTTCAAAGGACGCGTCCTGCCTCAAGTGTGGTGTATCGCATCAAATTGTGGTAATGTATGTACTTTATAAATGTAATAAATGAAATGAAATGCTCCATAGATGGTATGCATTAGGGATATGCAGCCCAAAAAGTTTTGTTTTGTTTCATTTTGTTTTTTTTGCCTTTATTCATCTCAAATCTTTTTTCCTCAATAATGCACACAATTGATGGGATTCAAGAAATGATTACTTCTTTGCCAAGGTTGTGGCTTTTGTTTGAAATGAAAGCACATCCCTCATATGCATTATCAACAGTACAGTAGATGTGTGCATTTGTGGAAAGCATTGGTTTGTTTGGGCACTCAAAAATTTCAAGTGCATGTATACCTACGTATTGACATGTGTACATTTGACTATACACTTAAAAAAGTTCTTGTGTGCATACGTGTTCCTAAAAACACAAATCAGTGAACCAAACAAGAAAATCATGAAGCACTAGGGCATTTTTACTAAGGGGTACCATCCAAGAAGTGTGGGTAAACACCTATTATTGACACCACGCTTAAAATTAGCATGGTACCCTGCGCAAAAGAACCCATACTGCCCAGATAGAGCACCTGGATGGGTCCTGGGTGTTTTCTGCCATGGTACCAGCACAGGTATTGAAAGCCTGCACTGATGGCACGGCGGGGGGGGGGGGGGGGGGGGGGGGGGGGGGGGGAGAGCAATGTAAAAGGTGCCAGTACTCTGTACCGCTGTTTAACCCCTCTAAAAATAAAAGCCCGAAACATGGACCAATGATTGATTGATTGAATGAGCCAATACTTTATAGCTGGATACTCATCTTTGGTATGGCTCATAGTGTCTGATGATTCTTTTCCTCTAAAGGAGAGAGGATTTATATTCCTATAAGTGAGGAAATATATGTGACCGCACAGTAAAACATTGGCATAATAATATCTGCTCACCGTGCTAGCCAATAAGCAAAATCATTATACATTATTTATTATTTCTCGATATTCCACTGACCATTCTTCAAAGTATTTTTTTCTCCATTTGAAGATAATTTCCTGCCTACTTAAACTTTTTTCAAGTGTTTTTTCCTGTGAGCTTGCTGTTGGCTGGTCCATCTATCTTTCGCTTTGTTGGACTGGAATTTCTGGAAATAGCAGCTCAAGAATGACTGTCAAGGAGGTCAGTGCTATAAAGAACGGCCACCAGAGAACTCTAAAAGGTAGTGACAGAACTTTATTAAACTTGTTAAACTAATAAGGAATGGTCAGGAGGGGGAGAAACAGTCTGTAAATGTATCTCTGGTGGACAGATGATCTGGCTAAAAATGAAGACGGTGAGTAAAAGAGGACTGCAAGAAGCAGGGGAGAGATATAGAGGCTTTTTTTTTTTTTTGTTTTACTAAACTATGGGGCCTACTTACTAAACATTGGTGTGTACTAATAGGCATTAGTATGTACTATTTGCCGCCATGCCCATAGGGATAATATGGGCAAAGTAGCAGATAGTACATACTAATGCTTGTTAGCACTTGCTAGCATTTAGTGAAAGAGCCCAACTGTTAATGCAATAATGTGTATGAAGTGATTGATATTTAAAAGACATTTCCATGAGTAAAGCAGCACATCTTTTCCGTTAGAAAATTATTGTAACTTACGTGTATATCTGCCATGCAAATGAGATGGTTTGTTTTAAAATTACGCTCTCTTTGCCTACTGTATTTTGGTACTTACTGAACTTTAAAGATGTAGAATGGATCAGTATTTAAACCCCGCTACCAGTGTTTTTTTTTTTTAAATACTTGCGGCAGAATTTAAAACATTTATGCATAGTCAGTGCTGTTGAATACACACCAAGCTGCTGAGCTATACAGATAGACTTCCGTACCATCTACCAAGCCCTCATCATCCCTCATTTTGACTATGCAAACGCCATCCTACAAGGACTCCCCCAGACAACCTTACATCCCTTACAACTTGCCATGAACTGCGCTGCGCGAATCCTCTTTGGAGCACCAAGGAGAGAGCACATCACACCCCTCCTGATGCAGCTTCACTGGCTCCCCATCCAAGCCAGGATTAGCTTCAAGACCTTAGTGATGACATTCAAAGCCATCAACGGGTTATCCGCCTCTTCAATATGTGACCTCATACAACCACCCACACCCAACAGGATAAGAAGAACCTCTGCAGCCAACATGCTAGCAATACCAAAAGTGATGACAAGATGCGCCATATCAACTTCAAACAGAGCCTTCAGTCTGAGTGCCCCAAGCCTCTGGAACTCCTTACCACCACACATCAGAGCTATCCCCAACTTGAGCCAGTTTAGGAAGGCATTAAAACACTTCCTCTTCATTAAATACCTCACAGCCTCCCCCGAACCCCAGCCACCATATATGAGCAACACACAATAACTCCATCTCTCATATATACAGTTACCTTGTTCAATGTTCCACATATGTAGATAGTTTCCCCTGTTATCCAAGTTTACTGCTCCTGTTCATTGTAATGACCTGACTCTTGTTTATTGTCGGATATTGTTTGTTCTATGTAAACCGCGCTGATCGCAAATAGTGCGGTATATAAGAGATGTAAATAAATAAATAAATAAATAGAACCGACATTAAACTACTTTCTCTATAGATAATGGTCTAAGTTGCAGTCCACAAATTGCTCCAGAGTTGTCCTCTTGATGATTTTTTTTGGCCTCTTGTTCTGGATGAATTAAATGACTGTGTAGAGTAAGAGGTAATCATGTTCTGGTAGGGGATCCTCCTGGACTCTCTTTAGCAGATCAGCATAGTCTAGTTCAATGGCTTTGCTTAAGATGGCTTTAGGACTATCCTCTTCATGCTCTGTCACCACTTTCGCCATCACCTTCACAATTTCTTTTTTTAGCTGATCAGAGAGATCAGTCCATATCAGCAGCTCTGTGTTTTCTGGTTTTCCTCCTTGAGCTGCAGTGAAGGATGGCATTGACTCTCTGGATGTTTGGCGCAATCATCATCTCTTTCTGTTGCACTTTATGAGCTTGCTCAGTAACCCTCTCTTCCAGGGTCTTTCTGTCCTAACTTAACTATGGGGATAGTGACTGAATGCTGCTATTATCCCTACAGTTAGATTCATTTTGCCCTTTCTCCATCCCAGCAGTATGTGGAGAGTGCTGAGACTGGTTCTTAAGAATTTGCTGAGGCATTATCTGCTAAACTTATAAGTGCCTTTGAATATGTAGCCCAAAAGATATACATCACGATGGCTGAAAAATGTCCCTACAGCTTATCCAATATGCACATCCTAAAACTTAATAATGGTAACCACTTATTGATATTACCAGTAATGCACAAACACATCCAGAAAAAAATGTTACTATGCCATGTGTCATCATGCATGCATACAAAGCAGTTCATTAATATAAAAAATGAGTTACTGTAAATCACATTAAGTCATGTAATTTGCAGTAACCCAAAACATTTATTGGGGTAATGTCAGGAATCTGTTCTGGGACTGGTGCTTTTTAATATATTCATAAATGATCTGGAATTTGAAATAAGCAGTGAGGTGATTAAATTTGGAGATGACACCAAATTCGTCAGAGCTGAGCAAGTCACTTAACCTTCTATTGCCTCCAGTACAATGCTTTGACTGTAAGTCCTCCAGCAAATGGGAACTTACCTGAATGGAACTTACCTTGAACTAGTCCTGTGAAGATGTTTGCTAAATACAAATAAATAAATCTAAGAGTCTAGGGTAATGAAATGGAGAAATTTGTTAGCGATGTGTGATGGTATTGCTGTTTGGGGGGCAATATGGGCCTGGCTTCAGGAATCAGCAACTGTGTGTAGCAGTAGTGATGAATATTATTTTGTAGGACCATATTGGGAGACTGGCTCCTGGGGGCAACAGTTAGAGACAGTGCCGGAGTAACCAGCTGCGAAAGTTGTCCCAGATAGTATGAAGGAAGCTTAATCCTTGACTACCCTCTCTGCTCCTTGGAATGGCCCATCACTCTTTTGAGTCTAATGCAGAGCAGAGTTGCCACGGTACTGAAGTCAGTAACGCTCATTTTGCCTCTCCAGTAACTGATACAATTCATAGAGATCTCCTGTCTATTTTAACGTCCAATTTTCTCTCTAACCTTGCAGAGGTTAAAGTAATTTAATGAATTTTACAAATTTGAAAAGTACCATGTGTCCCAGATTAACCAGGACAGCATTTTTGCTCCCAGGATTTATTAGAACAATCAGCTCTTCACCTCAGAGTATTTCGCCTATAGTTTAAGTGGGTATCCTTCACAGCACACCACGTGGAGGGCAGTTATAGGCACCAGTGGAGATTAGAGCTCCCTGGACCTGCAGACCTTAAAGCTAATTTTCCAAAGGAAAACTGGGAGTTTCCATTTGAAAATACAGCTACATGTAGCAGAAGCGACCTACTTTGCAGCAAATGCAACATCTGTACAAAAAGTATGCGTAATGAGTTCTAAACAAAATTGCTGCATGTAATTTTTCTCCCCCCAACCTAACCATTCTCCCTTTGTGAACGCACTAAGGAGGAGATTCTTAATAAACATGTTTTACATGGATAAATACAGGGCTATATATTCAAAAGATTTCTCTGGGTACTTTAGGAAATTACTTGGACAATTCTTTGCCTTTTTAAATTCTCTCTACTCCCTCCCCCCACTCACTATATAAATCTTGTTAGTTGGCCAGACAAATCCTGATCTGGTTAAATATAGTATGGGAAGGGAAAAAGGTGTGCTTGAGATAAGGCTAAATCAAATATTGCTGATATTCAATACATTTGGCTAAAGTTAGCAGTTAACTTAGACCACATATATAGCTGTCCTAAAGTTAATTGGGTAAGTTATCCAGCCATCTTGAACCAGGTATATTCAATAGACTGACTTCCCCGGATATCACTAGAGAATAGCTGGTTAGAGCTAACTGAATAAACCTATCTGGTTAACTTCAGGCTTCTGAAAATCATCGTCTATATGTTTGCACAGAGCACCTAGGTTTATAGGGCAAAAAGAAACTTATTTTACAAAGACACATACTTGCCTATGGGGGGCATTTCAGAAGCCCTATTTGTGATTTGGATGTCCAAACATGGACAT
The DNA here is from genome assembly GCA_033557465.1 of Ichthyophis bannanicus. Taxonomy (NCBI): domain Eukaryota; kingdom Metazoa; phylum Chordata; class Amphibia; order Gymnophiona; family Ichthyophiidae; genus Ichthyophis; species Ichthyophis bannanicus. The sequence goes on along the minus strand of CM066036.1, from coordinate 244,289,954 downwards.
AGAGACACCCAAAGCAAAGAGACATCTCCAGAACCATTTTAGAAGTGTGAGAGCATCCAAATCGGAACAGGAGCATGAAGGAGATGTGGCTGGGGCATTCTCAGGAACCCGGACGTCAGTGCCTGATCTCTGAAATGTCCTAGATGTCCAAAGTCACATCTATGTTTAAACCTACTCCAAGCACAAATAGGCATCTGAAAAGTGCTTGTTTTGGCTGAAAACATCCATAGGGTGTCGAGGAGAAAGCACTCCGTCATCCCCAGTATTCAGCACTATTTCATTGATAGTAGCAGTGAGATTTGAACCCCAACTTTGCTGATCATAGCCTAGTACTCTAATCATTAGGCTCTTGCTAGACATCCAGGTTCTGAAATACTATTCTGGGGATATCTATAGTATGTAGATAACCTACAAATGTCCATATAGGGCATGTCTACATTTGTGAAATCATGTCTTTTCACCAGGATGTGCCTGGGTTTTTTTTTTCAGACATTCTAGCTTAGAAGCCCCTGATTGCACTTGGACATCCTTTCTAAAATCCCCAGCAGAAAGATGCCACCTAACCAAAACATTGCTATGCATGGACAATGTAATTGAATTATTTTAAAATACTTCTATTCTGCCTTACCCTCAGGAGTTCCAGATGGATCGCAACCAAAAGAATAAACAGACAGAAGAATAAAACAAATCATAATCCCTGTATCCAATAAAGTAAAAAAATACAGAACAAATCTGCTATCATAATATTTGCACAACAGCCAGGTTTTCAACCTCTTCAAAAGAGCAAGTACAATGATGTATCCCTAAGGTCAGACAACAAATAATTCCTGGCCTGTTGTGCAGCTTGGGTTGCCAACTGGCCAGTATTCACCCAACCTGGCCATTTTCTATATGGCTAGGCTGGCTGCTGGCAGAGAGCTAAAACCAGTCATTGAAAAGCTGTTTATTTTTTTGTTCTGGCCACCCCTGGTCCTGCGGCCAGAGCAATACCCAGCTTTTCATCTCTTTCCTTGTCCCCCACAGACTTATTCTTTTCTCCGATCCAGCTGCGGTTCCAGCATTTTATAGTGCTGCAGCTGTGATAACGATAATTTTTTAAAAAATCCAAAATTAGTGCTTGGCCACTATGGAACCTCACTATGTCATCTGATCCAGCCATGGCTCCTGCATCTGACAGAGCCGTGGCTGTGATAACGATAATAATTTAAAAAAATATATCCAAAAGCGGTGTGCCACTGTTGCGGAGCCTTCTGGCCTTTGCTATTGAACCCCTGCTGCTGCGTCTCACCCCCAAAAGGAAATTATGCTTCTGAGCCCTATGCCCATGGAAGGGGTCAGGCAGAAGGTTGTAGGCCTTCAGTAGCATAGCAACCTCAGCTAGGTTGACTTGTGACTTTGGTTTTAGTTACATTGCCTTAAATAAGGGAGGATGACTCATCTAATAATGAGGCTTAACATCAGCAGATTTTATCCATTCTGTTAATCAGCTGAGTTGTCAGCACTGCTGTTATAATGGGGGCCACCAGTTCATTCTAATTTTGTGGCTATGGAATTGGCTGTGGAATGAACCCCATTCTAGTTTCTTCCCTTTTAAGAATTAATGTTTTCCCATAGTTAAGTGAATTGAGAAAAACTGAAAATTTGTTCAAAATGGAAAGGTTGGTTCTGCAGAAACATATACTCCATTTTCTGAAACAGATTTACTGTAGCTTTGATATGCCAGACAGGCAGTCCACTCATGATCCTCTCAACAAGCTGAAAAAATCCTTTAGTTTCCAATTAAATAGGATCTGATGATATTGGTGAATACTGATTTGTTTTATGATATGTAAACCACTTTGCTATTATCTATGAAAGGCTATATAATAAGTATTAATAATCCTAAACTTAGGGACATCCTCCTGCAGGGGCGGCCCAAGGGGGGTGCGGGGCCATGTGCGGAGACTCGGTGCGGGGCCTCATTTGCATAAGTGGTCTTATTTGCATAAATATTTGCATAATGTTACCATTCACTAACTTTTAGTAAACATGTCTCTTAATGAGTGTATGGATAAAGAAAGACTAAAAGATTTCTACAT